>OX345702.1:11402500-12762500 GCA_947044815.1 Apomyelois bistriatella | reverse complement strand
CTAACCTAACCTAACCTAACCTAACCTAACCTAACCTAACCTAACCTAACCTAACCTAACCTAACCTAACCTAACCTAACCTAACCTAACCTAACCTAACCTAACCTAACCTAACCTAACCTAACCTAACCTAACCTAACCTAACCTAACCTAACCTAACCTAACCTAACCTAACCTAACCTAACCTAACCTAACCTAACCTAACCTAACCTAACCTAACCTAACCTAACCTAACCTAACCTAACCTAACCTAACCTAACCTAACCTAACCTAACCTAACCTAACCTAACCTAACCTAACCTAACCTAACCTAACCTAACCTAACCTAACCTAACCTAACCTAACCTAACCTAACCTAACCAACATCTTTAAGTTCATATAGTATCTGCCAACTTGCCCTATTAACCTTTTGCGTATTTAATTACACCCTAAAAGTAGAAATTCAATCGGTTCAGCACAATATTTCAATAGTTATATCTAAAATCTTTAATATTTCATTGTAGAGTCAGTAAATTACATATAAAAAATTTCAAATAAAATATTTCACTTACCTTGCTCTGTTTTCTCGTCCTAATCCGGTGTGTTCCATCTGCCTGCATCGTTCGTGACCGTTTAGCGTGGTTCCGCACCTTGTCTTCGTCTCCGAAAAAATCTTCTCCTGTTAAAATTATTAAAAATATCACATTTTTGCTTATTAAAATTTTTATAATCGTCACATCTGCTTTATTTTCACTTTGTATAGTGCAGCTCGACCGCCCGCGTCCATCGACACCGAAATCGCGACGATCGGCTGACAAATTTCTGAAAAATTTGAAATTTTTGAATTTTCATACTAAAAAATCCACCTTAGCTATCCGATACCACTACAGGACAACATCTTTAAGTTCATATAGTATCTGCCAACTTGCCCTATTAACCTTTTGCGTATTTAATTACACCCTAAAAGTAGAAATTCAATCGGTTCAGCACAATATTTCAATAGTTATATCTAAAATCTTTAATATTTCATTGTAGAGTCAGTAAATTACATATAAAAAATTTCAAATAAAATATTTCACTTACCTTGCTCTGTTTTCTCGTCCTAATCCGGTGTGTTCCATCTGCCTGCATCGTTCGTGACCGTTTAGCGTGGTTCCGCACCTTGTCTTCGTCTCCGAAAAAATCTTCTCCTGTTAAAATTATTAAAAATATCACATTTTTGCTTATTAAAATTTTTATAATCGTCACATCTGCTTTATTTTCACTTTGTATAGTGCAGCTCGACCGCCCGCGTCCATCGACACCGAAATCGCGACGATCGGCTGACAAATTTCTGAAAAATTTGCCCTCCCACCCACCCTCAGTTCATTGGGTATATCAACTTTTTCGCCCACTTTTGAACAAAATTTTTAAAATTTTTAGATATTGCGCTGAATTTGATTAAAAATGGTGCTAGCAAGATCGCCTCCTCGTACGAGGTCGCGTACCCCTCTCCAGCGCCCTTCATCTCCCCCAGCACCGAGGCAATCCACATCCAGCCCCCCTGAAACTCGGCCGACGGCTGCAAGCTTGGTGGATTTTCCTGAGGCGGTCGTCGAGGTCGTTAGGTGGACGCCCCCTCAACCCCCTTTACCCCCTCCAGTTTTAACCCAGTCTGGCACTAGTGCGGCTGGTAATCAGTCAGCCGCCACAGCTCTAACCATTACCACTGAGGCTGTCATCGAATGTCCTAGGCAGACGCCTCCTCCAGTTCTTCTATCCCCGCCATTACCGATTCAAACTGAATCCAACACCATAGTAAACCAACAGACCGTCGCAGCCCCAATTACTTTTGCGGAGGCGATTATAGAGAGCGTCAGAGCTAGGCATGAAAACAATATGATACAACTCAATGACCTGACACCTAGTATCTATAGTTTAGAGACAGCCTTGTCGGGATCTCCCATACCGCCAAACACTACCGCAACAACTAGCGCAGTCAACAAGGCAATAGCGGAACCGGTGCCTGTCGATATCTCATTTGATTCTTCACTGGGAATGGCAGCCCTTGTGTACAGCGACTCAAATTACGAGCTTCATCAAGAATCAATAGAGCTCAACCAGGGGCCCGTTGAGAAGCACAATTCAACGATTCTGGCACGCGTTCAAGAAGCGATTGGCCTTCTGGGCGCGTCCAAGAGCGTGACCAAGAAACAGAGGCATGAGGTCACCCAGATTTTGCTTGACATTGGTGCTAAAACAGAGGCGTTCACCGGCACAATTAAAACTTGCTGCACGTGTATTCCGGCACCCAAAGTTTCTCAGGGATCACAAACGGACCGAGCGCGCGCCTCCAATTACGATGCCCCAAACGCCCCCCCAGTCGGCTCATCCTTGACGGACGAAGCGGTAGATCTCATTCGGGGTACTATTAGAGAAGAGATCAGCAAACTGAGACCGAGCAATTACGCTGCAGCAGTCGCTTCCAGCCAACGCCCCTCCTCCTCTCCTCTAGTAGCCACCTTTGCCCCTCTAGCTGACTCAAACAAGCGCATCTCCCCTCCGCCCACAAAGCCAGCTATGATCATTGCACCAAAAAACAACGCACAGACATCCAGACAGCAGACAATAGAAGCTCTCAGGGAGGGAGTCAACTTCAGGGCGGCAAAATACGCGCCGGCAAGTATTAAGGCCATCTCGAAAAACAAGTTCCGCGTGGAATTTGACAGCGACAAGGATAGGGACGACGCTATTCGGCGCCTCGCGGATTCTGACAAAATTGAGGCTGAGCCGGCGCGTAAATTGCAACCGATGCTTATTTTGAAAGGAATCCCGAAGGAGATTCCCTCGAACGAGCTGCACGAAGTCATCGCTACACAGAACCGAGAGCTCACCCCCCTCATCGAGGGTCCCCTTGACCTACGTCTGCGCTTTTTACGCGACAACAGAAACCCGCAACTGTACAATGCGGTTTTCATGGCCAGCCCTAAAGTTTGGAGGGCAGCCACTAACATGGGCAGAGTTTGTGTTGACCACTTGAGAATCCATATAAGCGACTTCTCCCCGTTCATGCAGTGTTTCAATTGTCTACAGTTTGGGCACACCAAAGCCAGATGCCCGGCCAAAGAGCCTGCCCCGTGTGCCTACTGCGCGACGGAGGGACATACTGCTAGGGACTGTCCTATAGCGGAAAAGAAGGGGGCACCCAGGTGCGCGAACTGCGTCTCACACAACAGGAGGTTCAATGCGAAAAACAACGCCATGCACCAAGCAACTTCATTAGAGTGCCCCAGACTGAGAGCCATGAGGGATAGAATCCTGGACCGTGTTGACTATGGATAGAGACACAATCAATGTATTACAGTGCAATTTAGATAAATCCAAACATAGTCAACACGAGTTTTTGCTATCCTTCATGGCTAGCAGTTGCCAGGTTGCTCTCATTTCTGAACCATATATCGGCTTGAGCAATGAAGTTAAATCCATTCAAGGTATCAACATCTTCCAATTTTCGAACGGTAACGACGTCAAGGCGTGTATCATGGCCAAACCGCAGTGCGGTCCCATGATAGGGCTGGCACAATATTCTACACCGAACCTTTGCGTCGTCCGCCTTCGTGTGGGACATAGGCATGTGCATCTGGTGTCGGCATATGTGGAGCCGGTCAATGACAGAGATGAAACATTAGACAAATTGGACACCTTCTGTCGGGCTGTACGGGGTGACAAGGTTATCGGAGGGGATTTTAATGGTTGGCATCCTAGCTGGGGCAGTCGTACTTCTAACGCTAGGGGCAATGATGTCTGGGAATGGGTCAACGCCAATGATCTGCAAATCTGCAACATTGGAAATACCCCTACTTTCGAAACTGTTACCCATGGCAGAGACAGATCCTCGATTATCGACCTCACCATTGCTTCCGGGGATTTCTTTGATCACATCCTTTGGTGGAGGGTAGACTTGAAAATCTGCCCCTCTTCGCAACACAACGCCATAGCATTCACAATTCGAAATCGACCTTCAGGCTCCAACCAATCGTCTCCTTCTTCAACCTCCACTTTTGAATTCAAATCCGAAAAAGCAAACTGGGCGGATTTCAAGAATGCTCTCCACGAGTTGATAACTGCATCTGACATTCTGGACAGGGATGTCTCAGCAATGAACGGCAGCGAATTGGAAAACATCATCGATGACCTCACTAGGGTTATTCAATCCGCTTGCAGGAAGTCAATGCCCATCTCTGGAGGAGGTCCAAAAGCAAAAGCTCCATGGTGGACTGATGAACTTGAAAAACGCAAGAGAGAGGTAATAGCGTTACACCGCAAGGTCGCCCATGCAAGGCGTCGTGGACTACCTATGGAAGCACTACTTGCTCAAAAACGAGCTATTAAAACACAATATGCAGAAGAAATCAAGAGTCAGTCCACCAAAAATTTCAGAGAGTTTTGCGAATTGCAGACTAAAGAAAACGTCTGGTCTCTCACAAACCGTCTTCTCAAAGACACCACCCCTCGACGGCCTCCCACCTCTCTTAAGACCAGCAGTGGCTACACCACCTGTGGCAAGGAGACTGCCACAGCTATACTGGAATATTTCTTCCCTGGCGACACACCCGACACAGAACGCAGGCACCGTGAACTCAGAGCTTCTGCACATTTGCTCCCTTCCACCGCAAATGATCCCCCTTTCACTGTTGAGGAGGTGCTGGACATTTTAAGAGGTATGAATCCCAAAAGAGCGCCAGGTTTAGATCATCTCACATCGGACATATGTCTCGCAGCAGCCAAATGTTATCCTGAATTAATAACCTGTATCATGAACAGATGTCTTCAGCTTCAGCACTTCCCTAGGCAGTGGAAGGAGGCGTACATTAAGGTCATTCCGAAGCCCGGTAAGGTGGATTCTAGCGCGCTTGATTCTCTCCGACCAATAGGTTTGATATGTGTCTTCGGCAAGCTCTTGGAGAAACTTTTCACCAGAAGGATAACTTATTGGGCGGGAAAAAAGGGTAAGCTGCATCAACGGCAATTTGGCTTTAAGGAGCATACAAATACCGTCGCGGCTATAAACACCGCTTTGGAGCTGGTAAAGTTGGGCAAGTTGCGCAAACAACAAGTGGCGGCTTTCTCTCTGGACATCAAATCCGCCTTCAATAATGCCTGGTGGCCGGCTCTTTTCAATCGGCTTCGGGAGACGGGCTGCCCTCGAAATATTTTCGGTCTTGTCCAGAGTTATCTCGAGGGGAGAAAGGTCGTACTCGATCATGCTGGAGAAAGAGTCACCAGGAGTATGGAAAAGGGCTGTATCCAGGGATCCACCTGTGGCCCCACTATGTGGAACATCATACTAGATGAGCTTCTTGAGGCCACACTGCCGGAGGGATGTCACCTTCAGGCATATGCTGACGATGTATTCCTCGTAGTAACAGCGCCCACACCCGACCGCTTGCAACTGGCCGCAAATACAGCATTGAATATTATTTCTGAGTGGGGGCGAAGTGTCAAGCTGCAATTTGGTCCGCAAAAGACGCAAGCCATTGCATTCACTCCGAAAGCCAAGTCGGCCATAATAACCATGAACGGCACCACAATAAATTTTTCCCCGGAAATTAAATTATTAGGAATCCACATTGATCAAAAACTTACATTTAGGAGTCACGTTAGACAGACCCTGACAAAAGCGACCAAAATTTTTAAAAAATTGTCAACATACACCAGAGCCACTTGGGGCGCGCATCCAGAGAATGTTAAAACAATATATAAACATGTCGTGGAACCCATCGTCACTTACGGTGCTGGCGTCTGGGGACACGCAGCTAGGCTAAAAGTAGTGAAGAAGGAAATGTTATCTGCGCAAAGGGGATTTGCTCTGAGAGCTATAAGGGCCTTCAGAACAGTCTCCACCAATGCAGCCCTAGCACTCGCACAATTTACACCTCTCGACCTGAAGGTGTTAGAAGTAAGTCAGATCGAAAGGGCCCGCTTGACTGGCACATTTGAGTCACTTCCTGATGTTACACTAGAGAAACCCATACCTTCTCACGAACTGCTGCACCCAGCCCGACGTATCACCCTGGAACCTCCACAAATAAATGAAGTGAACACACTCCCTAATCAACAAAACACACACACGGTCAGCAACATACCCAAAAATTACCCACATTCGTACACACAGATATACACCGACGGTAGCAAACACGAAGACGGTTCCGTCGGGGCCGCTTTTGTTTGTTACCAAAACAACAGACCGGACCCTATACACATCAAAAAACTCAAACTACACCGAGGTTGCTCAGTCTTCCAGGCGGAGCTGTTCGCCATTCTCGAAGCTTGTCGCTGGGCCCTATGCCGAAGACTTGCGGATGTGACCATACTATCGGACTCGATGTCTTCGATCAAAGCTCTGGAGGACCGCAGTAACTCTCACCCTCTGGTGAGTGAAATCTTCCAGGTTGTGGCGAGGCATCGAGAGATAGGTCGCATCCACTTGACTTGGGTAAAGGGGCATACCGGCATCGACGGCAACGAAGTGGCGGACCGCGCTGCCAAGGCAGCAGCCCTACTACACAAATCCAATGATTACGATGCCATACCGACATCGTACATCAAACACCTCATACGCACACACACTCACAACACTTGGCAGCACAGGTACACAAGCGAACCACAAGGCTCACATACACGCACACTCCTACCAACTTTAAAGCATATACATACACTCTTCACAAAAACACCCGTAACATTTACACTCACACAATCACTCACAGGCCATGGGTTCCACAGGAGTTACTTGCACAGATTTCATATCATTGATACAGACTCATGTCCCTGCGATGGCACATCCAAGCAAGATCCCGAGCATATAATGAAACACTGTCCTAGATTTGGCGCAAGAAGATCCGAACACGAGCTCTGCTGTAGCATGTTAAATATCGCCGACCCATACAGGCTGACAGAACTGATGACTAAGGAGTCTGCCTTGTTATCATGGGTCGAATTTAGCCACTACGTATTCTCACACATCAGAGAGTTTAATGACAGGGTGGCAAATACTTCAAATCAGTAGTATTAAAAAAAAAAAAAAAAAAAAAAATATATATATATATAATGATATATAAATATATGTGAATATAAAATATTATATATAAATTGAACTTCGCGACTTTTATACCTGTAGCGACTTCATAAGAGATCCAGCTGGACATAAATGCATCAAATAGCAACAAAACCAGCTGGATCTAAAACCTTTAAATATAAAACATAATCAGCGATTCAAATAGAATAGGAAAAAAAAAAAAAAAAAAAAAAAAAAAAAAAACCTAACCTAACCTAACCTAACCTAACCTAACCTAACCTAACCTAACCTAACCTAACCTAACCTAACCTAACCTAACCTAACCTAACCTAACCTAACCTAACCTAACCTAACCTAACCTAACCTAACCTAACCTAACCTAACCTAACCTAACCTAACCTAACCTAACCTAACCTAACCTAACCTAACCTAACCTAACCTAACCTAACCTAACCTAACCTAACCTAACCTAACCTAACCTAACCTAACCTAACCTAACCTAACCTAACCTAACCTAACCTAACCTAACCTAACCTAACCTAACCTAACCTAACCTAACCTAACCTAACCTAACCTAACCTAACCTAACCTAACCATATTGGATTTTCGAAAATTTCACATCTACATACGAGTGTCGCATATCATTGGACTCGGAAAATTAGCACCAATTTAAAGGAGCGTGTCTGAGAGAATTTTCTTTTAGCGCCCCATACAAATTTTTTCAAAAAACATACAAATTTTGACTTTTTGATTTTTCCAAATTTTCCACGAACACCGGCTGTTCATATTTCGATTTATCCTTGTAGAACTCATTAATCCGCGTAGAAAGAGCCGCTTCTCGGTCTTCTGCATCAATTTTGGAACTTTGTATAGCATTTTGAAAATTTCAAAAAACACATTTTCTTAGAAAATTTAAAATTTTTGTACTAAACATTTTTTGATTTTTACATATCTATATCCGTCTTGCTGAGACGAGTCCGTAGACACCTCATTTGCGCGGATCGGCCGCATAGAAATCAAAAAATTCGCCCGCCCGCCCACCCTTTTATTATCGGGTATATCAACTTTGGTGCATATCACCAAATAAAGCGGCAAAATTTTTTCGAATATCTGACAAAATTGCCGTTTATATTTAGCGTGAGATCGTTTTTATTAATAGTTGACGGCGAGTATTTGGTTCCCATACTCACCTTTTTATATAGTAGCTGTACCCTTTACATACAGTACTTTTTGACTCTGAAATACATTTTTATTTATATACAACTTTTACAATCTTATATTTTAACCGTGATTTTCAGCTTATCCGTTCCCTGTCACTATCGCTCCCCTACAATTGAATTGTTTTACTATTTATTCTATTTTATTATTTATTATTTAAAGATACTTGAATTAAAAATTTATTATTCTAAATTAAATTAAATAAATACTAAAATGTATCGTACGCCGAATCCTAAAAGAACACTTGCTTTCTCCCCTGAACTGCCCGATGAACCTGTAATTAATAAAACCGTGACAAAAAACAAATCTAGATTAAATAAGAAAACGACAAAAACTAACGATGACGTATTTGGGAAACCAGAAGAAACAAAGATGCATACCCTGATGGATTCAGGCAATTTAGCGGTGGTGAGTCCAGAAGGAGAAACAAATACAGCAAAAGCCTATAGATTGTTTCAGGAGGGGAAGTCCCAACTGGAGAAATCGGGCAATATTAAAACTTCGATTAAGGAGAATGTGTTAAAAATACTTAGTACTATGTTCGAAATGGTTTTGGAAGCAGAAGAAAAATCTAGTAAAGAAAAAGAAAACGATTCGGACAGTCCGCTGAAAAACGTAAACACAGGTGTTCTGAAGGAGATTCGGGAAAATAGGAAAATTTTAGAAGAAAATAAGCAACATATATTAGACCTTACGAAAAAATTTCAAGAAAAAACCGAAAAAGGATTAATGACTTACGCGGATGCTGTCGCTGGTCCCCTAAGGGGTGGGCATAGAGAGGGTACGGCCATGCATTCAGTAGTCATCACCTCCACAGACAAAAATGATACGGGGGAGGAGGTGTTAGAGAAGATACGGAAGGCAGTAAACGCTACCGAAGATGGGGGGAGAGTTGACCTCGTAAGGAAAGCTAAGGACCAGAAGGTGATAGTCGGGTGTAAGAGGAAAGAAGACTTGATAAAGATAAAAGATAGATTAAAGAAAGAAGAAAGTATATTAAAAGTAGAAGAGATAAGAAACAAAGACCCTCTTATCATCCTCTGGGACTTGCTGGAATACAACTCCGACGAGACGGTGCTGAAGGCATTGAGAACCCAGAATAAAACATTGTATGAAGGAATAGATGGAAATGAAAATAGAATGGAAGTTATCTACAGGAGGCGAACAAAGAACCCACTCAAGAGCCACAGAGTCCTCAGGGTTTCACCTGTCTTATGGCAGAGGATGACTGCTGCGGGGACTGTGCACGTGGACCTCCAGCGAGTAAGGGTGGCCGACCAGTCCCCCCTCATACAGTGCTCGCGCTGTCTGGGGTACGGGCATGGCCGGCGGTTCTGTGAGCTGGAGGTGGACGTGTGCAGTCACTGCGGTGGTCCTCACATGAGGGCCCAGTGTGCGGATTTCACGGCGGGTATCCCGCCTTCCTGTAGAAATTGTAAAGAGGCGAAACTGAAAGAACTGGTTCACAATGCGTTCAGCTCCGATTGCCCAATACGACAAAAGCGGGATACCTTGGCTAGGTCCAATGTGGCCTACTCTTAAATATCCAGATAAGAAGTAAAGGTAGCGGATGGTATTCGGTCATGTAGATGCGCAAATAAGACGAGCACTTTGATAAGAAAGATTATGATGATCTTTTTGATCAAAGAAATTTCCGCAATAAAAAATTTTGTGTGACTCATGAGCGAATGCCGTCCTCCAAAGAGAAGGAAAACTAGCCATTATAATATAATATTATAAGAAGGTAGTTTTAATAGGAAAGAGATAAACTTATTTGGATAGTAATTGATAGATAAATAAAGTAAATAAATATATAAAAGGAAACTAAAATAAGCAATAAAAGTAAGAATACAGGAAAAACCGAAACAAAATCAAACACACATTTATTTAATAGTAGAACTTGTAATTTAAGAAATATGAAAAGTAATTAAAAAGTCATGAGTAAACTAGATAAAATATTTGTAAGATACAAATAAAACATAATTAATTTTTTTTTTAACAAGAATAGATACAAAAAGAGTGTAGCCAAGGGCGCTGCGTAATTTCGGTAGCGGAATAAAGGTAAAAAAAAAAAAAAAAAAAAAAAAAAAAAAAAAAAAACCTAACCTAACCTAACCTAACCTAACCTAACCTAACCTAACCTAACCTAACCTAACCTAACCTAACCTAACCTAACCTAACCTAACCTAACCTAACCTAACCTAACCTAACCTAACCTAACCTAACCTAACCTAACCTAACCTAACCTAACCTAACCTAACCTAACCTAACCTAACCTAACCTAACCTAACCTAACCTAACCTAACCTAACCTAACCTAACCTAACCTAACCTAACCTAACCTAACCTAACCTAACCTAACCTAACCTAACCTAACCTAACCTAACCTAACCTAACCTAACCTAACCTAACCTAACCTAACCTAACCTAACCTAACCTAACCTAACCTAACCTAACCTAACCTAACCTAACCTAACCTAACCTAACCTAACCTAACCTAACCTAACCTAACCTAACCTAACCTAACCTAACCTAACCTAACCTAACCTAACCTAACCTAACCTAACCTAACCTTTTTTTTTTTTTTTTTTTTTTTTTTTGATTTCGCAGGGGAATGCTTTTACGCACGGAGTGTGGGACTCCTGGGCCGTTAGTCGGCCCAGACTACCCACTAAACCCCTGCGGGTGCCATCGGCCGCTTTGCATGGAGGCGCCTCGGATCTAACTAGCACAAGACGCCTCAGCGACTGGCCGGTCTCTCATCAGAGACCGGACTCACCACTCTCAGAGGCCCTCAGACACCTGGAGGACCTCTGCCGCCGGGTGGGACCGTGTTCCAGTCCCACTCTTATGGGGGCGCTTCCAGGCGCGCTAGGTAGCGCCTGCGTCGCACCCCCGCTCTCCGCCTCCGGATCGGGTCCGCGAGGGGGTCGTCCTCGCGGTCCCTTTCCTCGGCCTCCCTCTGCGACATAACGGTCTCGCAGAAGGAGGCCATTGCCGTCCAAGCTCTGTCGCTCTCGAGCATCGCGTTGACGACACTCGGGAGCGACAGGTCCGTCCCGCCAAGCGCGGCGGCCAGCTCCTGGCGCTGCCGGATCCACCTAGAACACCGCTCCAGGACGTGTTGAGCGGTGTCCTGAGCCTCGCCACAATCGTGGCATCGTGGCTCGGCCTCTCTCTTGGCCACGCGGTGCAGGTACTCACCGAAGCAACCGTGCCCGGTGAGCACCTGCGTCATGCGGAAGGTGAGAGGTTTGCGTCGCCGCAACATCCACCTCTCCAGGACCGGGCGCAGGGCCTCCGCTGTGCGTACACCGTACGCTGCCTGCGCCAGGTCCGCCTCCCACCTCCGCACGAGTTCCGCTTGCCCTCGCAGGCGCACCCGCCGGACAACCTCCACCGGGGGGCGCTCGCCGATTTCCCTCCTTCTAGCCACAAAGTGGTACACTTCGGCGAGCACCTCCGCCACCAATTCCCACGGCGGGTCGCCCGCGAGGGCCGTGGCCGCAGAGAAGGCCACTGTACGGTACCCCCGTATCACCCTCACCGCGATCACCTTCTGCGCCTGCCTTAGAAGGCGTTTGTTCGTCGCGGTGAGGGCGTCCACCCAGATGGGGGCACCGTACATAGCCATGCTCCGGCAGACGTCAGAGTAAAGCCGCCTCACTGCTTCGCTCGGCCCACCCAGATTGGGGAGGAGTCGGCCGAGCGAAGCAGCCGTTCTGATGATCTTCGGCCCCAGTTCCCGAAAGTGGGGGCCGAAAGACCATCGTCCGTCGAGGATGAGGCCCAGATACTTCATCTGGGTGCTCACCCTCAACTCCACCTGACCCACCCGGAGGCGCGCTCCTGGGGGGGGACCTCGCGTACGGGCCCCGCGGAAAAGGAGGACTTCGGTCTTGTCCAAGCGGACCCGAAGCCCAAGCCTTTCTATGCGGTCGACCAATAGGGCAAGGCCCGTTTCGGCCAACCGCGCCGCCTCACCGAAATTCGCACCCCGGGACGTGAAGAGAGTGTCATCCGCATAGCAGATGACACCCGTCCCGGGGGGAAGCCGGCACCGCAGGACCCAGTCGTAAGCGATGTCCCACAGGATAGGGCCGAGTATCGACCCCTGCGGGACACCGCACCCGACGCTCCGCCGAACCATTCGTCCCCCCCTGTCCTCAAACAGGACGACGCGCTCCTCCAGGTACGCCCCCAACAGCATCCGCAGATACGGGGGCACCCTGAAATACTCGAGTGCCTCCCGAATTACACTGTGCGGAATGCTGTTGAAAGCGTTGGCGATGTCGAGGGACGTCGCCAGGGTCACTTCTCCTTCCCGGTCCGCCTCCTCCGTCACCGATCGTAGACGCCTAAGGGCATCGATGGTGGACCTCTCGGCCCGGAACCCATACTGCGCGTCAGAGAGACGCAGTCCCGGGCCATCCTCCACGTGCCGAACGAGCCGCGAAGCCACGACACTCTCCAGGGCCTTCGCAGCCTCGCTCAGCAGGACCAGAGGTCGCACCGCCGAGGCCGAGTCCAGGGGCCGGCTGCCCTTCGGAATAAGGCAAAGCCGACCCTCCTTCCAGAGTTTCGGAAACCGCCCCTCCCGCAAGCAACGGTTGAGCAGCTCCCGAAACCTGTCTCCGAGATGCACGAGAATCAGCGCAAGCATTTTCCCGTGCACCCCGTCTGGACCCGGTGCCCTTTTCTTTGTCCGGAGGCGGTCGAGGACCACCTCCATTTCGACGTCGGTGACGAAAGGCGGATCAGCCTCCACCCTACCGGCCTCCACTTCGTCAGGCGGCTGTCGGGCCATTCTTGGCGGGGAAAACCCCCGCGGATTGCCGGGGAATAGCTTCCCGACAATCTCCTCCAGCAGAGCTGGCTGAAGGGTCTCCGTCAATGGGGCCGCCAGTGGACGCAGCTTGTCTCGCGCCCACTTGTACGGGCGACCCCACGGGTCTCTTTCTATGCCCTCCACCAGCTCCTCGAAGGCTACCTCCTTGGCCCGACTGATGGCCAGCTGCAGCTCCATCCGTTTCTCCACATACACCGCATACAGCTGGTCATCCCTCTGCTCGTCGCGGGGGCTGCGCCGTCGACTCCGGCAGTACGCTCTTCGGGCCCCGTTGCAGGCGGTTCGAAGAGCGGCAATCTCCGTCGACCACCAGTACACCGCCCGTCTAGGGGGGGGGCGACTGACGCTAGGCATGGCCGCTCCGCACACTGCAGTGCAGGTGTCGCTGAAACGGCCAGCCGCTTCGTCTACCCCCATTCCCACGAGAGACGGGAGGCTCCAGCGGCCAACGATAGCCGCCTCTTCCGCCAGCTCCAGGTCGAGCCGCGTGAGCGCCCAGCGCGGGAATCGACTGCGCACCCGCGACGATGTTGCCGCCTGACCTTCGGGGGCGGCAGACACCTCGAACCGTATATACAGGTGGTCCGAGAGTGTCTCCACCCCCACTTCCACTCTCCAACCCGTCACAGTGCGTGCGACAGCGGGCGTGGCAAACGTCAAGTCCACCACCGAACCCCCCGTCCGCCGCACGCACGTTTGGGCTGTCCCCCTATTCAGAAGAGACAGCCCCGCGGCTAGCGCCCATTCTTCAACTTTCTGCCCCTTGGGCTCCGTGGCCGGATTCCCCCACGCCGTGGATTTGGCGTTGAAGTCACCGGCCACGAGCACCTTTAGGGGCGCTAGCCGCCTTACCTCCGACCCCAGAGCGTCTAAAAACTGCTCCAGGGCCGGCAAATCTCGATTCGGGGAGAAGTAGACGCCAACTATAGCGTACTCTCCCCGAACCGCCACCACAAAGCCGTTCCCTCTCCTCTGGAGCGTGAGGGGAGGGGCAGCGCCAGACTTGGCCACGATGGCCACGGAGCCATTCAGATCCCCAGCCCAGTGGGGTAGGGAGGGAACCGCGTACGGCTCCGACACCACCGCGACGTCAATGTCCCACTGCGCCATGGATTGCAGGAGGAGATCCTGCGACCTGGCGCAGTGGTTGAGGTTGGCCTGGAGGAACGCGACCCCCATTACTCCTCCATTTGGCCAGCTGGCGCCGCCATTTGTGTGCCCTCTCGCGGAGGAGGGGACGGTCCTTTACCGCGGACTGACGGGGGGCTGCAGGACCTACCCCCCATCACGTGATCCGCGGGCTGTCCAGCGTCGCGGCATACAGCGCAACGGGGCGCCGCCGTGCAGGTAGCGGACAAGTGTCCTGCTTCCCCGCACCTGTAGCAGAGGCGGCTACGGTCGGTCTGCGATGGGCACAGCACCGCAGTGTGCCCCTTCCCCATGCACTTGTAGCAGTGCATGGGACGCGCCGCCAAGTGCTGGAGCCGCACGGAGCCCCAACCAACCCTGAGGCTGCCCGTCTCGATCAGCTTCTTGGCTGTCGTGATCGGGCACCGCATTAGGGCGGAGCGAGAGCCCCGCCAGTCTGGGCGGATTTCGCCCACCCAGACCTGGTCCTCCGTGCAACCTCCAGCCCCAGCGACCGCAGCTTTTATCCGCGACGCTGTAGCCGCATCATTAAGGCCCGTCACACGGAAGTCGGCGGTTTTGACGGGCCTGGATATCTCCGCGACGCCGGACAGCGCCACCCTCAGGGCCGAAGCAAGGGCGTCGGCCTTGTCTGAACTGGAGGAGCCGGGGATCTCAATCAGCCTCGCTCCGGTCGCACTCGGGCGAATCCGAAGCGAGCCAATGCCCAGCTCCTCCAAGTTCACGTCCTGCTCGGCCTTTAGAAGGGCAGAGGCATATGAGGCCCCGTTTTGCACTGCCTCCGGCTGTAACTTAAGAATTACAGCCGAGGAGCCCGGGACCGTCAATTTCCTTGCCTTCGGTGGCGCCGTCTTGGGAGGCGCCTTGCGTGCGGTTGCAGGGGGCGCCGTGGGGCCCTCCGTGGGTGTCATCGTGGGTGCCGTTGTGGGTTTGGGCTGGGACTTTTTCCCCACACCCTTCCCCTTCCCTCGCACTTCCACCCAGGGAAGCTCCGGAGATGCGTCGGCCGTTGAGGTCGACGGTCCGAAGGCCCCCCACTCCGTCTCTTTCCCAGCCGCCCCTTTGCGTCTCTGCTTCTTGGAGGCCGGGCGTGCTGGGGCCAGGACCTCCAGTTCCTCCACTGCCGCTGGCTGCGCGGGCTGCGGCTCTGGGCATATACCAGAGGCCTCCTCAATGGCCGCCCTCGCAGACCTCGCCACCTCGGAATTGTCGCCCGCAAGCGGTGGGCGGGTGATCCTTCGAGGTAGGCGAGACTCTATGTCTGCCAGGCGGACACCGATCATCCTTTCCATGGAGGCCTCCAGTCTCTGCACCAGTTCCTCCTCCATCAAGGGAGCCGCTTGCCTTTCCACAGTCCGCGCGGCCTGGCCGACCTCCCGGCGGGCCTCCTCGAACCCCCGGCGGAGCGCAGCGACCTCTGCCTTCATATTGGCCACCTCTCTTTGGAGGCGGCCATTGTCGGCTTTGAGGCGCCGGACCTCATCCGTCTCATTGCGCGCCACCAGGGTATCAACTATGTCCCTGATGTCCGAGGAGGCCCGCATAATCTTTGAACTGTAGCCCCCCTTGAGGGCAGTGGTCTTTCGGACGAGGCTGGTTATTATTCCCAGCCTCTCCACCGCGGTGTCCATGAGGCCTTCGGCTCCCATGGAACCGAAGTCCCGCACCTCAATGGGGGCCATCTCCAGCCCCTCATCCCCGCTCGGGGGTCCTCCTTTTCTGAAGGCCCGAGCCTCCAAAGTGGCCGAAAAGGAGGCCTCGGCATCCTCGCTCCTTCGTGCCTCAGCCCGGGCCCTCGTAGCACTGGATGCACCTCGAGCCTTTCCCTTCCTTGATGCAGCCAGTTTCGGCTGCGGCGCACCAACTTCGGTGTCGGAGCCGCTCACCACCTCTGAATATAGGCGCTTAGCGCCGAGCACCGACTCCGAAAGCGAGGTGACCGAGCCCAAGCTGCCCAGCAGGCTTCCCAGCCTCCTCTGGCCTACCGCCGAGCCGTCGGTCAGCACTTCCACCTCCGATTCACCCCAGCTCCTCTCATGCTCAGATCTAGACCTATTCTGGTCCTTCCCCCCATCCGAGCCTTTCCCTCCCCCATCCGAATTCTTCCCCCCCCGCTTTTTTCTCCCCTTAGGTTGGCCCTGAGAAGGGCCTTTTTTAACGAAGCGCCCGGAGGCGTCTCGCATTGGCTGCGATTCAGACATACTCGTAATTAGCAGTTGTTGCTCCGACTGCACAGAACTTATTAGCCGTCGGCCTGCCACTCCGTTACGGTGGACAGGACGCGACGTTTCCAGGGGACGCGACGTGGACGCTAGTTCTGTGGGGTGTCCCCCAACCTAACCTAACCTAACCTAACCTAACCTAACCTAACCTAACCTAACCTAACCTAACCTAACCTAACCTAACCTAACCTAACCGAACATCTTTAAGTTCATATAGTATCTGCCAACTTGCCCTATTAACCTTTTGCGTATTTAATTACACTCTAAAAGTAGAAATTCAATCGGTTCAGCACAATATTTCAATAGTTATATCTAAAATCTTTAATATTTCATTGTAGAGTCAGTAAATTACATATAAAAATTTTCAAATAAAATATTTCACTTACCTTGCTCTGTTTTCTCGTCCTAATCCGGTGTGTTCCATCTGCCTGCATCGTTCGTGACCGTTTAGCGTGGTTCCGCACCTTGTCTTCGTCTCCGAAAAAATCTTCTCCTGTTAAAATTATTAAAAATATCACATTTTTGCTTATTAAAAATTTTATAATCGTTACATCTGCTTCATTTTCACTTTGTATAGTGCAGCTCGACCGCCCGCGTCCATTGACACCAAAATCGCGACGATCGGCTGACAAATTTCTGAAAAATTTGAAATTTTTGAATTTTCATACTAAAAAATCCACCTTAGCTATCCGATACCACTACAGGACAACATCTTTAAGTTCATATAGTATCTGCCAACTTGCCCTATTAACCTTTTGCGTATTTAATTACACTCTAAAAGTAGAAATTCAATCGGTTCAGCACAATATTTCAATAGTTATATCTAAAATCTTTAATATTTCATTGTAGAGTCAGTAAATTACATATAAAAATTTTCAAATAAAATATTTCACTTACCTTGCTCTGTTTTCTCGTCCTAATCCGGTGTGTTCCATCTGCCTGCATCGTTCGTGACCGTTTAGCGTGGTTCCGCACCTTGTCTTCGTCTCCGAAAAAATCTTCTCCTGTTAAAATTATTAAAAATATCACATTTTTGCTTATTAAAAATTTTATAATCGTTACATCTGCTTCATTTTCACTTTGTATAGTGCAGCTCGACCGCCCGCGTCCATTGACACCAAAATCGCGACGATCGGCTGACAAATTTCTGAAAAATTTGAAATTTTTGAATTTTCATACTAAAAAATCCACCTTAGCTATCCGATACCACTACAGGACAACATCTTTAAGTTCATATAGTATCTGCCAACTTGCCCTATTAACCTTTTGCGTATTTAATTACACTCTAAAAGTAGAAATTCAATCGGTTCAGCACAATATTTCAATAGTTATATCTAAAATCTTTAATATTTCATTGTAGAGTCAGTAAATTACATATAAAAATTTTCAAATAAAATATTTCACTTACCTTGCTCTGTTTTCTCGTCCTAATCCGGTGTGTTCCATCTGCCTGCATCGTTCGTGACCGTTTAGCGTGGTTCCGCACCTTGTCTTCGTCTCCGAAAAAATCTTCTCCTGTTAAAATTATTAAAAATATCACATTTTTGCTTATTAAAAATTTTATAATCGTTACATCTGCTTCATTTTCACTTTGTATAGTGCAGCTCGACCGCCCGCGTCCATTGACACCAAAATCGCGACGATCGGCTGACAAATTTCTGAAAAATTTGACCTCCCACCCACCCTAATTTCAATTGGGTATATCGACTTTTTAGCCGACTTTTAAAGGGAGGTTTTGAATTTATTTTATTTTCGTTCTGATTTGTCTTAAAAATGGGTCTAACGCGCTCGCCTACTCGAAAGAGATCTCAAAGGCCTTCTGCTCCTCCCCCGGTTCCCCATTTACCCCCCTCTACAAGCACTCAAGCTAGTTCTGACCTTGAAAGTCGTCCGACCGCCCCTGCGCCGATCACTTTGGCGGAGGCGGTTATCGATTGCGTCAGAGCTAGGCACAAGCACGAGCTCACCATACCCTCGCAATCTGCAGCCTTATCTCAAGGGACCCAATCACCTTCCAACATCCCAAGGGTCTATGACGTCGGAAACCCCCAGGATTTGTTCGTTACTCTTTCCCCGGCGGATACAACGTTTACTGTTGGTTCGTCGCTGACGGACGCGGACGTACCCGGGAATGGGGTAGACGTGGAGACGTCCAATTTAATCCCCGTCGATATCTCATTTGATTCATCTGCCGGTATGGCCGAGCTGGTGTACAGCCAGTCTCCGGTACAACCACAAATGGAATCCACCACCCCATTAGCTCCCATTATTCCGGGCTTGAGCGGCCGCCAACCCATGGTTGTGCTCACTCCTCTTCCCACTCCCGTTATTCCCTGCACTCCAGCTCCGGCTTCCACTCCCACCCCCACCTTCACTTCTGCTCCCACCTCCGCCCCAACTCAACAATCCACTGACTCGCAGAAATCGAATGTGCCGCCTCCTTCCAAGACAAGGGCTAAGACAACCGCTTTTGTTGAGCTCCCGGCCCACTCCGAAGATGTATGCGATTTGGACTCGTATGCAGCGGTCATCACAAAGCTAACTTACGCCATAAACAAGGCCGTCAATGAGGGCAAAAGTGTGACCGCTACCAATAAGCGGTTCATTGCTTCGGCCGCGCAGGAGATTCAGCGATCGACCCAGGCTTTTGTGAAAATCGGTGCTGCTGTTGTGCCCGGTCCATCTACCAAGGAGACCCCGGAAACTGCAATGATAATTTCCGCAATTAAGGAGACCATTCGCGAGGAGATCAAAGGTTTTGTTCCAGCCTCCTTGCCCGCACCACCGCCTCTCGTCAGGTCTTTTGCCGCGGCTGCTGCGTCTCCTCCGCCGAAGCGACCACCTGCTCGCACACTGCCTTCCATCATTGTGAAAGCGAAGGAGACCGGTGATAAGCAGCAGCCAGTGGTATATGACGAATGGCGGAAAAACATTTCGTTCCGCAACTCTAACTTCGCCCCCTCTAAAGTAAGATCCCTTAGGCAGAACATGCTCAAAGTCGAATTCGACACTAATGAGCAGCGGGATGAAACACTTAAGAGGGTTAACAACATTCCTGGCATAGTGGCAGAAGAGTCTCGACTTAGGCGCCCCCTGATTATTCTGAAAGGCGTTAGCAAGGAGGTGCAGAGAGAGGACTTGCTCGATGTTATTAGCCATCAAAACCAAATCTCAGCTGAGGACATCCGCATGTGCTTCTTACTTAAGAATCGGAACGACCGATTTTATAATGCGGTGCTCGAGGTGGCTCCGGCGGTGCGCCGCAAATTGGTCGAAGGAGAAAGAGTGAATGTTGAACATCAGCGTGTACATGTTGCCGACTTTAGTCGTTTTGTACAATGCTATAAGTGCCTGCAATTCGGACATACTAATAATAAGTGCACCGCTGAATACTACCCCTGTGGCCACTGCGGCTCTTCTGCGCACCATATCACTAATTGCCCCGTCAAAACCGACTCCTCAAAGAAGTGCTGCTTTAATTGCAAGGAATCAAACAGTGTTGATACCAACCATACTGCTTTAGATAAAAATTCATGTCCCAAAATAATTAAAGCCATTAAAGCCCTAGAAGATAGCACTGATTATGGATATTAAGTCTTTGAAAATTATACAATGCAACTTACAACACTGTTTTGTTTCGCAGCAGGAGTTCTTTACGTATTTTCACAATAACAAATATGATATTGCGTTGATTTCTGAACCCTACGTCGGCGCGTCACTGGAAGTAAAACCACCGACGGGAATCAACATTTATCAATTTTCAAAAGGCTCACGGGTAAAAGCGTGCATTGCTACAACTGCAATGGTGGCCGCCCTTGGCATTACACAGTTCTCAACTGCAAATTTAGCTGTTATTCGTGTCAATCTAGGACTTAAAAACTTGGATATAGCGTCGTTTTATATAGAGCCTAACGTCGACAATTTCGACACCATCGGTAAACTAGATTGGTTTCTACGTACATCTGGTTCTTCGCTACGCTTGGTTGGCGGGGATGCTAATGGCAGTCATCAGGAGTGGGGTGAGGCATCAGCGGACTCTCGCGGCGATGATTTTGCTGCTGTAATGGCTTCTAACGACTTGGTTGTGTGTAACGTGGGAAAGGAGCCTACTTTCGAGGCCATCAGACACGGCGCTCCATGCTCGTCAATAGTCGACGTCACATACACATCGCACACTCTAGCAGATGCCGTACATAATTGGCGGGTCAATAATGACGCATGCCCGACCTCTGATCATAACGCTGTCGATTACCAACTAGTGACACCACAACGCGCGGAAAAGGTCAAAAGTAGTACAACTTTCAAATACTCCACGTATAGGGCAGATTGGAATGAATTTAAAGATCGACTTAATGAGAGAATGGGTTCGCTGGTCGAGCGGACGGCGTTTGACACTCTTTCGAATGACGGGCTAGACCGTGTGGTTGACCGGCTCACCAATTTTGTGCAGGAAACCTGTAATAGAGTATTTCATCGCAAGCCAGGGCCCAAGTTTTTCAACCCATGGTGGTCGGACGCCCTGGAAAATAAGAAAAAGGAGTGTATAAAACTGCATCATCGGCTCCACGATCTTAAAAAACAGAAAAAGCCGTTAGAGGAAGTTATAAAGGCATACAAAGAAGCCAAAAAGGAATACGCTCAGGCTCTTTCGAAGACCTCCACTGAACACTTTCGGCAGTTTTGCAATGCACAGGGCAAGGAGGACGTGTGGGCGGTTACGAACCGCATTATAAAAGAGTCTCCGTCTAGGCGACCCCCACAAACTCTAAAATCTAATAATGTTTATACTGACAGTGGCTCCAATACGGCCTCCGCCCTTCTCCATCACTTCTACCCTGACGATACCCCGGATACGCTCGACTGTCAGCATGAGTTGCGTAGCAAGATGGGTGAGTTGCCGGATACGGAAGAAGACCTGCCATTCTCGGTCGGTGAAATTCGGGAGTGCCTGGCTCACAGTAACTCTAAAAAAGCCCCTGGAGCGGACCATCTGACCGCGGACATCTGTCGGGCCGTATTTGAGGCTCAACCAGATTTTATGACCGCTCTGTACAATAGGTGCCTCGTTACGGGTTATTTCCCTAAATCATGGAAAAGAGCTGTAGTCAGGATTCTCCCGAAACCAAATAAAACTGACAGAGAATCATTAGGTTCATACAGACCGATCGGACTCATCCCAGTCTTTGCGAAGATTCTTGAAAAATTAATCATTAAAAGAATTACATACAAGGCCGAATTAGATAATACCTTAAGTAGAGAACAGTACGGCTTCACAGAACAAACATCGACCACAGATGCTCTAGACAAGGCACTTGGTATTGTCAGAAGCGCTAAGTCAAAGGGACGGCAAGTCGTAGCTATATCCCTTGACATAAAAGCTGCGTTTGACAATGCTTGGTGGCCGGCACTTTTTTCGCGCCTGAAACACATAAAGTGTCCGAAAAACATTTACCGACTCGTCCAGAGTTACATTTCAGAAAGAATAGTCACTCTTGACTACGCCAATTGTACAGCTTCAAAGGAAATGTCGAAAGGCTGCGTACAGGGCTCGGCCTGTGGTCCAGTCTTCTGGAATGTAATTTTGGATGAGTTACTCAATTTGCAGTTGCCGCAGGGAGCTCGTGTGCAGGCCTTCGCTGACGATGTTCTGATGATAGTGGAAGGTAGAACGCAGGCGGAGGTGGAGGAAATTGCGGACACTTGTCTGAAGATCATAAGTTCTTGGGGTGATCGGGTGAAGCTCCAGTTTGGACCGGAAAAAACACAGGCTATATCCTTTACAGCACAAACCAAACGTGCAGTTATAAAAATGAACGATACGGATATTCCAATATTAGATCAGATCAAAATCCTAGGAGTTATAATAGATAGTAAATTAAACTTTATTCAGCACGCCAATTACATTATTAAAAAAGCTACAAAAATATTTAACAGCCTGTGTAAATTCGTTCGTCCTACTTGGGGTGTTCACCCTAAGAATGTAGAGAGCATTTATAGACAAGTTATTACGCCTATAATCACATACGCGGCTGGAATTTGGGGCTCGGCCACCAGGTTCTACTCGGTGCGTCGCGCTCTAAGATCTTTCCAAAGAGGATTCGCAATAAGAGCCATTCGCGGGTTCCACACGGTGTCGGCGGTGGCGGCGGAGGCCCTGGCACAATTTCCGCCACTCCACTTGGTAGTTAATGAGGCGCAGCAGCTTTATACCATTAAAAAGACAGGAACAATTGAAGATCTTCCTGATGATATTGAGCTCTACAAAAGAGTAAAAGTGAGGGAGCTCCTACATCCAGCCAAACGCATTAGCATCGAATACAAGGAGGTCTCCACTCAGGATGAGACCACTGCTCTTATAGATCCCGATGCTCCCAATATCTTCACAGATGGTAGTAAGACATCAGATGGGGAAACTGGTGCCTCATTTGTAGTAATAATGCAAGGTCATCCAGCAGTTCGGAAGTTTAAGCTGTGTAGAACAGCATCGGTTTTTATTTGCGAACTTTTCGCTATCTATCAAGCATTAATCTGGCTCACCAAATCAAGCTTTCCTTCCGCTACTATCTTTTCAGACTCTCTTTCTTCCCTCAAAGCCCTTCAGGATCGCAGTAACACAGACCCCCTGGTGTGGCGGATCCATTGCCTTCTCAGTCAACTGTATAGCGCCAACACAACAGTTCACTTCGTTTGGACTAAAGCGCACGTGGGGATAGTAGGGAATGAAATAGCAGATATTGCTGCAAAAGAGGCAGCGGCCAAGAAGACAGCAGCGGCAATAAATGTTTTCCCGCTATCCCACGCCAAACGAATGCTAAAGCAGCGTCTACTAGAAGCCTGGCAGGAGGACTACGAGACCGCCCCTCAGGGAGCTGCTACCAAAGCATATTTTAAAAGCATTGCTGAAATAGCCGACTTCCGAAACGTAATACAGCCCTCCTTCGCTGTCACCCAAATACTTACGGGACATGGGTATCACAAATATTATCTCCACAGATTCAAAATAACTAACAATGACCACTGTCCCTGTGATGACCAATCATCACAAACTATAGACCATATTTTAAAAGATTGCCCAATATTCTATCGAACCAGACAAGAATACATTATGGCTTGCGATCAAGCAAAAGTGGAGCCTTTCAATATGTTACACTCCATCAAGCATGTATCCACATCCGCAACATTAATTACGCATGTAGAAAATATTGTAAACAGATTGAAAAAAGTAAACAACACATAATTAATAGTTAAAATATATAATCAATAAATATAACTTCACCTGTATCAAATCGCAGGTGCATAAACATAAAGAGAACCCAAATAAAAATATAATTTGTTCCCAAATAACATTAACTTTATCTATATATAAGACATTAATTTAAAAAAAAAAAAAAAAACCTAACCTAACCTAACCTAACCTAACCTAACCTAACCTAACCTAACCTAACCTAACCTAACCTAACCTAACCTAACCTAACCTAACCTAACCTAACCTAACCTTTTTTTTTTTTTTTTTTTTTTGATTTCGCAGGGGAATGCTTTTACGCACGAAGTGTGGGACTCCTGGGCCGCTAGTCGGCCCAGACTACCCACTAAACCCCTGCGGGTGCCGTCGGCCGCTTTGCATGGAGGCGCCTCGGATCTAGCTAGCACAAGACGCCTCAGCGACTGGCCGGTCTCTCATCAGAGACCGGGCTCACCACTCTCAGAGGCCCTCCGACACCTGGAGGACCTCTGCCACCGGGTGGGACTATTTACTAGTCCCACTCTTATGGGGGCGCTTCCAGGCGCGCTAGGTAGCGCCTGCGTCGCACCCCCGCTCTCCGTCTACGGATCGGGTCCGCGAGGGGGTCGTCCTCGCGGTCCCTTTCCTCGGCCTCCCTCTGCGACATAACGGTCTCGCAGAAGGAGGCCATTGCCGTCCAAGCTCTGTCGCTCTCGAGTATCGCGTTGACGACACTCGGGAGCGACAGGTCCGTCCCGCCAAGCGCGGCGGCCAGCTCCTGGCGCTGCCGGATCCACCTAGGACACCACTCTAGGACATGTTGAGCGGTGTCCCGAGCCTCGCCACAGTCATGGCAACGTGGCTCGGCCTCTCTCTGGGCCACGCGGTGCAGGTACTCACCGAAGCAGCCATGCCCGGTGAGCACCTGCGTCATGCGGAAGGTGAGAGGTTTGCGTCGCCGCAACATCCACCTCTCCAGGACCGGGCGCAGGGCCTCCGCTGTGCGTACACCGTACGCTGCCTGCGCCAGGTCCGCCTCCCACCTCCGCACGAGTTCCGTTTGCCCTCGCAGGCGCACCCGCCGTACAACCTCCACCGGGGGGCGCTCGCCGATTTCCCTCCTTCTAGCCACAAAGTGGTACACTTCGGCGAGCACCTCCGCCACCAATTCCCACGGCGGGTCGCCCGCGAGGGCCGTGGCCGCAGAGAAGGCCACAGTACGGTACCCCCGTATCACCCTCACCGCGATCACCTTCTGCGCCTGTCTTAGAAGGCGTTTGTTCGTCGCGGTGAGGGCGTCCACCCAGATGGGGGCACCGTACATCGCCATAACCTTTTTTTTTTTTTTTTTTTTTTTTTTTTTTTTTTTTTTTTTGATTTCGCAGGGGAATGCTTTTACGCACGGAGTGTGGGACTCCTGGGCCGCTACTCGGCCCAGACTACCCACTAAACCCCTGCGGGTGCCGTCGGCCGCTTTGCATGGAGGCGCCTCGGATCTAACTAGCACAAGACGCCTCAGCGACTGGCCGGTCTCTCATCAGAGACCGGACTCTCCACTCTCAGAGGCCCTCCGACACCTGGAGGACCTCTGCCACCGGGTGGGACTAATTTTTAGTCCCACTCTTATGGGGGCGCTTCCAGGCGCGCTAGGTAGCGCCTGCGTCGCACCCCCCCTCTACGCCTCCGGATCGGGTCCGCAAGGGGATCGTCCTCGCGGTCCCTTTCCTCGGCCTCCCTCTGCGACATAACGGTCTCGCAGAAGGAGGCCATTGCCGTCCAAGCTCTGTCGCTCTCGAGCATCGCGTTGACGACACTCGGGAGCGACAGGTCCACCCCGCCTAGCGCGGCGGCCAACTCATGGCGCTGCCGGTTCCACCTAGGACACCGCTCCAGGACATGTTGAGCGGTGTCCTGAGCCCCGCCACAATCGTGGCATTTGGGCTCGGCCTCCCTCTGGGCCACGCGGTGCAGGTACTCACCGAAGCAGCCGTGCCCGGTGAGCACCTGCGTCATGCGGAAGGTGAGAGGTTTGCGACGCCTCAACATCCACCTCTCCAGGACCGGGCGCAGGGCCTCCGCTGTGCGTACACCGTACGCTGCCTGCGCCAGGTCCGCCTCCCACCTCCGCACGAGTTCCGCTTGCCCTCGCAGGCGCACCCGCCGGACAACCTCCACCGTGGGGCGCTCGCCGATTTCCCTCCTTCTAGCCACAAAGTGGTACACTTCGGCGAGCACCTCCGCCACCAATTCCCACGGCGGGTCGCCCGCGAGGGCCGTGGCCGCAGAGAAGGCCACTGTACGGTACCCCCGTATCACCCTCACCGCGATCACCTTCTGCGCCTGCCTAAGAAGGCGTTTGTTCGTCGCGGTGAGGGCGTCCACCCAGATGGGGGCACCGTACATAGCCATGCTCCGGCAGACGCCAGAGTAAAGCCGCCTCACTGCTTCGCTCGGCCCACCCAGATTGGGGAGGAGTCGGCCGAGCGAAGCAGCCGTTCTGATGATCTTCGGCCCCAGTTCCCGAAAGTGGGGGCCGAAAGACCATCGTCCGTCGAGGATGAGGCCCAGATACTTCATCTGGGTGCTCACCCTCAACTCCACCTGACCCACCCGGAGGCGCGCTCCTGGGGGGGGACCCCGCGTACGGGCCCCGCACATCGCCATAACCTAACCTAACCTAACCTAACCTAACCTAACCTAACCTAACCTAACCTAACCTTTTTTTTTGATTTCGCAGGGGAATGCTTTTACGCACGGAGTGTGGGACTCCTGGGCCGCTACTCGGCCCAGACTACCCACTAAACCCCTGCGGGTGCCGTCGGCCGCTTTGCATGGAGGCGCCTCGGATCTAACTAGCACAAGACGCCTCAGCGACTGGCCGGTCTCTCATCAGAGACCGGACTCTCCACTCTCAGAGGCCCTCCGACACCTGGAGGACCTCTGCCACCGGGTGGGACTAATTTTTAGTCCCACTCTTATGGGGGCGCTTCCAGGCGCGCTAGGTAGCGCCTGCGTCGCACCCCCCCTCTACGCCTCCGGATCGGGTCCGCAAGGGGATCGTCCTCGCGGTCCCTTTCCTCGGCCTCCCTCTGCGACATAACGGTCTCGCAGAAGGAGGCCATTGCCGTCCAAGCTCTGTCGCTCTCGAGCATCGCGTTGACGACACTCGGGAGCGACAGGTCCACCCCGCCTAGCGCGGCGGCCAACTCATGGCGCTGCCGGTTCCACCTAGGACACCGCTCCAGGACATGTTGAGCGGTGTCCTGAGCCCCGCCACAATCGTGGCATTTGGGCTCGGCCTCCCTCTGGGCCACGCGGTGCAGGTACTCACCGAAGCAGCCGTGCCCGGTGAGCACCTGCGTCATGCGGAAGGTGAGAGGTTTGCGACGCCTCAACATCCACCTCTCCAGGACCGGGCGCAGGGCCTCCGCTGTGCGTACACCGTACGCTGCCTGCGCCAGGTCCGCCTCCCACCTCCGCACGAGTTCCGCTTGCCCTCGCAGGCGCACCCGCCGGACAACCTCCACCGTGGGGCGCTCGCCGATTTCCCTCCTTCTAGCCACAAAGTGGTACACTTCGGCGAGCACCTCCGCCACCAATTCCCACGGCGGGTCGCCCGCGAGGGCCGTGGCCGCAGAGAAGGCCACTGTACGGTACCCCCGTATCACCCTCACCGCGATCACCTTCTGCGCCTGCCTAAGAAGGCGTTTGTTCGTCGCGGTGAGGGCGTCCACCCAGATGGGGGCACCGTACATAGCCATGCTCCGGCAGACGCCAGAGTAAAGCCGCCTCACTGCTTCGCTCGGCCCACCCAGATTGGGGAGGAGTCGGCCGAGCGAAGCAGCCGTTCTGATGATCTTCGGCCCCAGTTCCCGAAAGTGGGGGCCGAAAGACCATCGTCCGTCGAGGATGAGGCCCAGATACTTCATCTGGGTGCTCACCCTCAACTCCACCTGACCCACCCGGAGGCGCGCTCCTGGGGGGGGACCCCGCGTACGGGCCCCGCGGAAAAGGAGGACTTCGGTCTTGTCCAAGCGGACCCGAAGCCCAAGCCTTTCTATGCGGTCGACCAATAGGGCAAGGCCCGTTTCGGCCAACCGCGCCGCCTCACCGAAATTCGCACCCCGGGACGTGAAGAGAGTGTCATCCGCATAGCAGATGACGCCCGTCCCGGGGAGAAGCCGGCACCGCAGGACCCAGTCGTAAGCGATGTCCCACAGGATAGGGCCGAGTATCGACCCCTGCGGGACACCGCACCCGACGCTCCGCCGAACCATTCGTCCCCCCCTGTCCTCAAACAGGACGACGCGCTCCTCCAGGTACGCCCCCAACAGCATCCGCAGATACGGGGGCACCCTGAAATACTCGAGTGCCTCCCGTATTACACTGTGCAACCTAACCTAACCTAACCTAACCTAACCTAACCTAACCTTTTTTTTTTTTTTTGATTTCGCAGGGGAATGCTTTTACGCACAGAGTGTGGGACTCCTGGGCCGCTAGTCGGCCCAGACTACCCACTAAACCCCTGCGGGTGCCGTCGGCCGCTTTGCATGGAGGCGCCTCGGATCTAGCTAGCACAAGACGCCTCAGCGACTGGCCGGTCTCTCATCAGAGACCGGGCTCACCACTCTCAGAGGCCCTCCGACACCTGGAGGACCTCTGCCACCGGGTGGGACTATTTACTAGTCCCACTCTTATGGGGGCGCTTCCAGGCGCGCTAGGTAGCGCCTGCGTCGCACCCCCGCTCTCCGTCTCCGGATCGGGTCCGCGAGGGGGTCGTCCTCGCGGTCCCTTTCCTCGGCCACCCTCTGCGACATAACGGTCTCGCAGAAGGAGGCCATTGCCGTCCAAGCTCTGTCGCTCTCGAGCATCGCGTTGACGACACTCGGGAGCGACAGGTCCACCCCGCCTAGCGCGGCGGCCAACTCAAGGCGCTGCCGGTTCCACCTAGGACACCGCTCTAGGACATGTTGAGCGGTGTCCTGAGCCCCGCCACAGTCGTGGCATTTGGGCTCGACCTCCCTCTGGGCCACGCGGTGCAGGTACTCACCGAAGCAACCGTGCCCGGTGAGCACCTGCGTCATGCGGAAGGTGAGAGGTTTGCGTCGCCGCAACATCCACCTCTCCAGGACCGGGCGCAGGGCCTCCGCTGTGCGTACACCGTACGCTGCCTGCGCCAGGTCCGCCTCCCACCTCCGCACGAGTTCCGTTTGCCCTCGCAGGCGCACCCGCCGTACAACCTCCACCGGGGGGCGCTCGCCGATTTCCCTCCTTCTAACCACAAAGTGGTACACTTCGGCGAGCACCTCCGCCACCAATTCCCACGGCGGGTCGCCCGCGAGGGCCGTGGCCGCAGAGAAGGCCACAGTACGGTACCCCCGTATCACCCTCACCGCGATCACCTTCTGCGCCTGTCTTAGAAGGCGTATGTTCGTCGCGGTGAGGGCGTCCACCCAGATGGGGGCACCGTACATCGCCATGCTCCGGCAGACGCCAGAGTAGAGCCGCCTTACTGCTTCGCTCGGCCCACCCAGATTGGGGAGGAGTCGGCCGAGCGAAGCAGCCGTCCTGATGATCTTCGGCCCCAGTTCCCGAAAGTGGGGGCCGAAAGACCATCGTCCGTCGAGGATGAGGCCCAGATACTTCATCTGGGTGCTCACCCTCAACTCCACCTGACCCACCCGGAGGCGCGCTCCAGGGGGGGGACCTCGCGTACGGGCCCCGCAGAAAAGGAGGACTTCGGTCTTGTCCAAACGGACCCGAAGCCCAAGCCTTTCTATGCGGTTGACCAGTAGGGCAAGACCCGTTTCGGCCAACCGCGCCGCCTCACCGAAATTCGCACCCCGGGACGTGAAGAGAGTGTCATCCGCATAGCAGATGACACCCGTCCCAGGGGGAAGCCGGCACCGCAGGACCCAGTCATAAGCGATGTCCCACAGGATAGGGCCGAGTATCGACCCCTGCGGGACACCGCACCCGACGCTCCGCCGAACCATTCGTCCCCCCCTGTCCTCAAACAGGACGACGCGCTCCTCCAGGTACGCCCCCAACAGCATCCGCAGATACGGGGGCACCCTGAAATACTCGAGTGCCTCCCGTATTACACTGTGCGGAATGCTGTTGAAGGCGTTGGCGATGTCGAGGGACGTCGCCAGGGTCACCTCTCCATCCCGATCTGCCTCCTCCGTCACCGATCGCAGACGCCTAAGGGCATCGATGGTTGACCTCTCGGCCCGGAACCCATACTGCGCGTCAGAGAGACGCAGTCCCGGGCCATCCTCCACGTGCCGAACGAGCCGCGAAGCCACGACACTCTCCAAGGCCTTCGCAGCCTCGCTCAGCAGGACCAGAGGTCGCACCGCCGAGGCCGAGTCCAGGGGCCGGCTCCCCTTCGGGATAAGGCAGAGCCGACCCTCCTTCCAGAGTTTCGGAAACCGCCCCTCCCGCAAACAGCGGTTGAGCAGCTCCCGAAACCTGTCTCCGAGATGCACGAGAATCAGCGCAAGCATCTTCCCGTGCACCCCGTCTGGACCCGGTGCCCTTTTCTTTGTCCGGAGGCGGTCCAGGACCACCTCCATTTCGACGTCGGTGACGGAAGGCGGATCAGCCTCCACCCCATCGGCCTCCACTCCGTCAGGCGGCTGTCGGGCCATTCTCGGCGGAGAAAACCCTCGCGGATTGCCGGGGAATAGATCCCCGACAATCTCCTCCAGGAGAGCTGGCTGGAGAGTCTCCGTCAGTGGGGCCGCCAGTGGACGCAACTTGTCTCGCGCCCACTTGTACGGGCGACCCCACGGGTCACTTTCTATGCCCTCCACCAGCTCCTCGAAGGCTTCCTCCTTGGCCCGACTGATGGCCAGCTGCAGCTCCAACCGTTTCTCCACATACACCGCATACAGCTGGTCATCCCTCTCCTCGTCGCGGGGGCTGCGCCGTCGACTCCGGCAGTACGCTCTTCGGGCCCCGTTGCAGGCGGTTCGAAGAGCGGCAATCTCCGTCGACCACCAGTACACCGCCCGTCTAGGGGGGGGGCGACTGACGCTAGGCATGGCCGCCCTGCACACTGCAGTGCAGGTGTCGCTGAAACGGCCAGCCGCTTCGTCTACCCCTATTCCCACAAGAGACGGGAGGCTCCAGCGGCCGACGATAGCCGCCTCTTCCGCCAGCTCCAAGTCGAGCCGCGTGAGCGCCCAGCGCGGAAATCGACTGCGCACCCGCGACGATGTTGCCGCCTGACTTTCGGGGGTGGCAGACACCTCGAACCGTATATACAGGTGGTCCGAGAGTGTCTCCACCCCCACTTCCACCCTCCAGTCTGTCACTGTGCGCGCGACGGCGGGGGTGGCAAACGTCAAGTCCACCACCGAACCCCCCGTCCGCCGCACGCACGTTTGGGCTGTCCCCCTATTCAGAAGAGACAGCCCCGCGGCTAGCGCCCATTCTTCAACTTTTCGCCCCTTGGGCTCAGTGGCCGGGTTCCCCCACGCCGTGGATTTGGCGTTGAAGTCACCGGCCACGAGCACCTTAAGGGGCGCTAGCCGCCTTACCTCCGACCCCAGAGCGTCCAGAAGCCGCTCCAGGGCCGGCAAGTCCCGGTTCGGGGAGAAGTAAACGCCAATTATAGCGTACTCTCCCCGGACCGCCACCACAAAACCGTTCCCTCTCCTCCGGAGCGTGAGGGGAGAGGCAGCGCCAGACTTGGCCACGATGGCCACGGAGCCATCAAGATCCCCAGCCCAGTGGGGTAGGGAGGGAACCGCGTACGGCTCCGACACCACCGCGACGTCAATGTCCCACTGCGCCATGGATTGCAGGAGGAGATCCTGCGACCTGGCGCAGTGGTTGAGGTTGGCCTGGAGGAAGGCGACCCCCATCACTCCTCCATTTGGCCGGCTGGCGCCGCCATTTGTGTGCCCCCTCGCGGAGGAGGGGACGGTCCTTTTCCGCGGACTGACGGGGGGTTGCAGGACTTACCCCCCATCACGTGGTCCGCCGGCTGACCAGCGTCGCGGCATACAGCGCAGCGGGGCGCCGCCGCACAGGTAGCGGACAAGTGTCCTGCTTCCCCGCACCTGTAGCAGAGCCGGCTGCGGTCGGTCTGCGATGGGCACAGCACCGCAGTGTGCCCCTTCCCCATGCACTTGTAACAGTGCATGGGACGCGCCGCCAAGTGCTGGAGCCGCACGGAGCCCCAACCAACCCTGAGGCTGCCCGTCTCGATCAGCTTCTTGGCTGTCGTGATCGGGCACCGCATTAGGGCGGAGCGAGAGCCCCGCCAGTCTGGGCGGATTTCGCCCACCCAGACCTGGTCCTCCGTGCAACCTCCAGCCCCGGCGACCGCAGCTTTAATCCGCGACGCTGTAGCCGCATCATTTAGGCCCGTCACGCGGAAGTCTGCGGTTTTGACGGGCCTGGTTACCTCCGCGACGCCGGACAGCGCCACCCTCAGGGCCGAGGCAAGGGCGTCAGCCTTATCTGAACTGGAGGAGCCGGGGATTTCAATCAGCCTCGCTCCGGTCGCACTCGGGCGAATCCGAAGCGAGCCAATGCCCAGCTCCTCCAAGTTCACGTCCTGCTCGGCCTTTAAAAGGGCAGAGGCATATGAGGCCCCGTTTTGCACTGCCTCCGGCTGTAACTTAAGAATTACAGCCGAGGAGCTCGGGACCGTCAGTTTCCTTGCCTTCGGTGGCGCCGTCTTGGGCGGCGCCTTGCGTGCGGTTGCAGGGGCCGCCGTGGGTCCCTCCGTGGGTGTCGACGTGGGTGCCGTTGTGGGTTTGGGCTGGGACTTTTTCCCCACACCCTTCCCCTTCCCTCGCACTTCCACCCAGGGGAGCTCCGGGGATGCGTCGGCCGTTGAGGTCGAAGGTCCGAAGGGCCCCCACTCCGTCTCTTTCCCAGCCGCCCCTTTGCGTCCCTGCTTCTTGGAGGCCGGACGTGCTGGGGCCAGGACCTCCATTTCCTCCACTGCCGCTGGCTGCGCCGGCTGCGGCACCGGGCTAAAGCCGGAGGCCTCCTCAATAGCCGCCCTCGCAGACCTCGCTACCTCGGAATTGTCACCCGCCAGCGGTGGGCGGGTGACCCTGCGAGGCAGGCGAGACTCCATGTCTGCCAGGCGGACACTAACCATCCTTTCCATGGAGGCCTCCAGTCTCTGCACCAGTTCCTCCTCTCCACAAGCCACTTGCCTCTCCGCAGTCCGCGCGGCCTGGCCGACCTCACGACGGGCCTCCTCGAACCCCCGGCGGAGCGCAGCGACCTCTGCCTTCATGTTGGCCACCTCTCTTTGGAGGCGGCCATTGTCGGCTTTGAGGCGCCGAACCTCATCCGACTCACTGCGCGCCACCAGGGTATCCACGATGTCCCTGATGTCCGAGGAGGCCCGCAAAATCTTTGAGCTATAGCCCCCCTTGAGGGCAGTGCTCTTCCGGACGAGGCTGGTAATTACTCCGAGCCTCTCCACCGCGGTGTCCATGAGGCCTTCGGCTCCCATGGAACCGAAGTCCCGCACCTCAATGGGGGCCATCTCCAGCCCCTCGTCCCCGCTCGGGGGTCCTCCCTTTCTGAAGGCCCGAGCCTCCAAAGTGGCCGAAAAGGAGGCCTCGGCATCCTCGCTTCTTCGTGCCTCAGCCCGGGCCCTCGTGGCACTTGATGCACCCCGAGCCTTCCCCTTTTTTGATGCCGCCAGTTTCGGCTGCGGCGCACCAACCTCGGTGTCGGAGCCGCTCACCACCTCCGAGTACAGGCGCTTGGAGCCGAGCACCGACTCTGAGAGCGAGGTGACCGAGCCCACGCTTCCCAACAGGCTTCCTAGCCTTCGCTGGCCTACCGCCGAGCCGTCGGTCAGCTCTTCCACCTCCGAGTCCTCCCTACTTCTCTCGTGCTCGGATCTGGACCTTCCGCTTCCACCACCCGAGCCTTTCCCTCCCCGTTTCTTTCTTCCCTTAGGTTGGCCCTGAAAAGGGCCTTTTTTAACGAATCGCCCGGAGGCGTCTCGCAATGGCTGCGATTCAGGCATAGTTAGCAGTTGTTGCTCCTGCTGCACAGAACTTATTAGCCGTCGGCCTGCCACTCCGTTACGGTGGACAGGACGCGACGTTACCAGGGGACGCGACGTGGACGCTAGTTCTGTGGGGTGTCCCCCAACCTAACCTAACCTAACCTAACCTAACCTAACCTAACCTTTTTTTTTTTTTTTTTGTTTACGGAGGGGAAATGCATTTACGCACAGAGTGTGGGACTCCTGAGCTGCTAGTCAGCCCAGACTACCCACTAAAACCCCTCCGGCGGCCGCACCAGCCGTTGTGAGGGCGTCATGGGATCGCTAAGCATTCTACCACGACGCCCTCCGGCTTGACCCAACGGTCACCTCAGTATTGGGCCAGGCGGGCATATCGTGCCCGCCTTCGGCCCCGACCACGGCCTCGCCGAAGCCGTGGTGCGTCCGCTCTGGCCTCGCGTTCTCGCTCGGCCGCCTCCTTCTGCGACATTACTGTTTCGCAGAAGGAGGCCACTGCATCCCAATACCTCTCGCCACACAGCATCATTGCGACGATGCTGTGTAGCGAGAAGTCTCGGTGCCCTAGGGCTACCCCCAACTGAACTCTTTCAGGGGCCCACATCTGACAGTCTGCCAGAGTGTGTTGAGCCGTATCATCCGGCTCCCCACACTCATGGCAGACCGGGCCCGGCTCCCTGCCAATTTTGTGCAGGTAATGACCGAAGCACCCGTGTCCGGTCATTACCTGCGTCATCCGGAACGTCAGCTGGCCATGGCTCCGGTTCAACCACACCGGGAGCGATGGGAGGAGCGCCCCAATGGTTCGAACTCCATATGGGGAATTCTCCAGCTCTACTCTCCATCGCCCCTGTAGCCTGACCTCGGCCAGCTGACGTATTCTATTTACCTCCGAGGGAGCGGGCTCAGCGCCACCCTCTCGCATCCTTGCCCGCTCCCTATATACTTCTGCTTGGACCACCGCGTCCATCTCCCACGGCGGAGTCCCGGCCAGGGCGCATGCTGCCGCCCAAGAGACCGTAACATATGCCCTTGCTAGACGATTTGCCACAACTCTTTGTGGTCGTCGTAGCAGGGCCTTGTTGGCTCTGGAGAGCCTGTCCGCCCAAATGGGCGCCCCGTACAGCGCCATGCTGCGGGTGATTCCCGCATAAAGGCGGCGGCACGGGGCCCCAGGCCCTCCAATATTGGGCAGCAGCCTGGCCATGGCCGACGCTGCACCAACGACCCGGGGAGCTAGCTGTTTGAAATGCTCCCCGAAGTTCCAACGTGAGTCCAGGATGAGGCCCAGGTATTTTATATTGGGCCTCAGCTGAACCCCTACTCCGCCAATTGAGATGGTTGCGTCGGGTGGTGGACGCCATCTTCGTCCCTTTCCGAAGGCGATGACCTCGCACTTGTTTGGGGCCACCTTTAGGCCGAGCAGCCTGATGCGAGTTACCATCAGGTCTGCTGCGACCGTCGCTCTACGCAGGGTCTCCTCTATATTCTCACCCCGGACTGCCAACATTGTGTCATCCGCATAGCAGATGACAATAGTCCGGGGTAGATCAACCCCGCGGATGGCCCAGTCATACCCGATGTTCCACAGCAGGGGTCCAAGCACCGACCCCTGTGGAACACCGCAGGTCATCGCCCTCACCATTCTTCCATCTTTGGTGTCGTAGAGCACCACTCTTTCGGTGAGGTAGTGCCCTACGACAGCCCTCAAGTAGAGGGGCACTCCATGATAGCGGAGTGCCTCCTCTATAACTTCATAGGGGAGGGAGCCGAACGCGTTGGCTATGTCAAGAGACACCGCCACGGCTCCACTCCCCTCATCCGTTGCCTCCTCCGAGAATGCCCTTAGCTTTTGAAGGGCGTCAATGGTAGACCGCCCGGTTCTGAAACCGTATTGGCGGTCCGACACATTGGGCCCTTCTCCCTCTAGGTGCTGGATGATCCGTCGCGCAATAATGCGCTCGAGCATCTTGCCGGTTTCATCCAGCATCAGTAGGGGCCTCCAGCCCGAGGGGGAGTCCTCGGGTCGGCTCTCCTTTCTTAGAAGGCAGAGCCTACCCTCCTTCCACGGTCTCGGGAACCGCCCTGTCGACAGACAATCATCGAACAGGTCTTTCAGACGGTTCCCGAGGTGCGCCAAGGCCACCGGCAGGACGAGGCCGGGGACGCCATCCGGGCCCGGTGCCTTTTTACAGGCCCGGAGACGTTCTACACCCCGGTTGAACTCATCGTCCGTTACCGGGGGCGCGCTCATCGTGGATGCCTCCCTCTCGGGGGGGGACATTCTCGGAGGCTCGAATATCTGAGCTGCCGGGAAAAGGCTTCCGACTATTCCATTCAGGAGGTCCGGCTCCATAGAGGCTGTGGGGGGGGCGTAGCGCATTTTGTTGCGAACTACCCTATATGGCCTACCCCACGGGTCCCTATCCAGCGTGGCCAGAAAGGCAATTTGTGCTTCCTCTTTGGCTTTGGCAATGGCCGCCGACAGGGCACCCTTGGCCTCACGGAGGGCGAAGAGCAAACCAGCTTCCTCCGCACCTCCGGGGTTGTAATTACTCCGCCGTCTGCATCGGGTATAATCCCGACGGGCCCTATTGCTGGTGCGTCGGAGTGCAGCGATTTCCTCCGACCACCAGTAGACCCGTCTCTTGGCAGACGGCGGGCCGGACCTCCTCATGGAAGCGTCACAAACTTCTGTGAGCGACGCACGGAAGCCTATAGCTCGTTCTTCCACACCGAGGGAACGGCTCGGTGTGGGCAATCTCCATACATTAACCATGGCAGCCTCGTCAGCCAGGTCCCTGTCGAGACTTGCCATGTTCCACCTAGGGAAGCGACTGCGTCCCCCCATGGGGAGCTGGGACTGGGGCGTGTTGGTGACCCTCATCCTGATATATAGGTGATCGGAGAGGGTCTCCACGTCCTCCAGGACACGCCAATCCACAATGCGTGCGGCTATGGCTGGGGTCGCGAACGTGACGTCCACTATCGACCCACCGTTGTGCCGCACGCAAGTGTCGGCGTTGCCCCGGTTTAGGACCGTTAGTCCCAGTGCCACCATCCATTCCAGGAGGGACTCCCCCCTTGGGTCGGTAGCAGGAGACCCCCACGCCACACACTTGGCATTTAGGTCTCCCGCCACTATTACAGGAGCTGGTGCTGCATTCCGGACCACCCTGCCCACTCTCTCGAGGTAATCCTCGAAGGCACGTCGCGGTCTGTTGGGGGAAAAGTACACTCCAACTATGGTGGTTTTTCCCCACCTGGCCGCGACGTACCCCGATCCGCACTCAATTTTCGAGAGCGCAGGGTGTCCTCCCACTTGTGGGACTGTAAGAGCAACCAGCCCCTCCGTGTCTCCGACCCAATTGGGGAGAGGGGGGACGCAGTAGGGCTCCGCGATTATGGCAAGTGAAACGCCCCACTCCGCCACGTGCTGGACCACCAAGTCCTGAGCACGGGCGCAAGCGTTGACGTTGCACTGCAGCACCTCTGGATAGCTTATTTGAAGGCTATCCATTTAGTGCTCCATCGCGGGGCCCTCCGAGACCGCCGGCCGTGCCGTCGGAAGTTTGCCCCTAGTGCGCGGGGGGTTGCAGGATTTACCCCCCATTATGTGTTTGGCCGGCAATTTCGCTTGATGGCACACTGCGCACCAGGGCTCCGTCACTTCGCACTCCGAGGCGGAGTGCCCAGGCTTACTGCAGCGATGGCAGTCTAACGATCTGTCCACCGGGGAGGGGCAGAGGGCTCTGGTGTGGCCCATGCCCATACACCTGAAGCACCGCATTGGCAGTGCTTCGAGCCCTCGTACTGACGCTGAGGACCAGCCAACGACTACGCGGCCAGCGTCAATAAGCGCATTGGCCGCCAGGACAGGGCAGGTTATTATAACCGCCCCAGTTTGGTTCGCCGCCATGCGCATAGCCCCCACTCTGATCTGCCCCGGTGGGCATTTGCCAATTTTGGCAGTCGCCTGCTGCAGCATCTCCGGAGTCACGCCCTCGTTCAGTCCGGAGATCCTGATTTGCGCCGTCTTGCACGGCCTGGACACCTCCACCTCAGCTCCCACGATCTCTCTCAACTTAGCCGCCAACGTGTCGGCCATTGGGCCACTTTCTGCCCCGGGGACCTCGATTATACGTGCCCCGGTGGCCGTGCTCCGTACGCCGACGTGGCTGATGCCAACCGTCGCAAGATCCAAATTGGCAGTGACCCTGGTCAGGACGGACTTATAATCCGTCTTGGCATCGGCCTTCAGGGTCATCACTACCGCTGCAGATTTTGGCGTGGCAAATCTGATTGGCTTCGGCTGGGTATTGGGAGCACGAACTTGAGCCGTTTGGGCCTGGGGGGGGGAGGATTTCTTCCCCTTCCCTTTGCCTTTCCGTGCCACTGTAGACCACGACTCCTCCGTTGTCATGTTGGCGGCCTCGGTTGTGGATCCCTCCTGCTCTCCTTGCAGGGTTTTGGGAGCCTGCTGGGGTTTCTCCTGTGTGGCCTTGATGGCCTTCTGCTTGGGCCCCGGCCTGGCAGGCGGCATTAGGGTGGAGACCGCCTGGACTCCAGATGGGCCCGCCTGTGGTTCCGCCGCCTTTTCTCCCTTCTCGGGTTCTCTTGCCTTTTCGGCCTCCTTAGCCTTCTCGGCCTCCCTTCTCAAGTCTGCCGCCAAGGGGGGACGGATGACCGGCTCCGGGGCCAGCAGGCCCCTTTTTTCGGCTTCCTTGAGCCGGTCGCTGACCATCCCCCCCAGGGACAGAAACAGCTCCCTTGAGAGGGACTCCTTGAAGTCTCCAAGGAGAGACTTCACCTCTTCGAGGGTGTTTGCTGCGGGACCAACTGGGACGCTTGCCTTCTCTCTTTCCGAGAAGGCCGTGCGGAGGGCCTTAGTCTCCCTCTGCAGGAGGGCCAGCTCCTCCCGCATCCTCTTGTTGTCTGCCCTTAGTTGGCGAACATACTCGGCCTCGTCCGATTGGGTCTCCATTCTATCAGCCGCCTCAAGAATTTCTTGGCAGGCCAATTTCATGTCCCGCCATACTGTTCCCTTGAGGTTGCCCGACTTCTTGGCTTCCTCGAGGACCCTCTTTGTGGCTGCACGGACTACCTCGCAGTTCTCCTCTACAGCCGAGGCCGGCATCCGCTTATTCTCCGTACGCCTGAAGCTTTCCGCAGTGCGGTCCGCTCCATTTTCGAAGTCAGCATATTCTGCCGACAACTCTCGCATCCTATCCTTCGCCTCTTGGATACCGTACGCGCGGCGCGCTGCGGGACGGCCACGGGCTGAGGAGGACACCTTTTTCCCTCTCTCTCCCTCTAACACCTCTTCTTCAGCCTTCCTCTTAACAGAAGGAACCTTCCCGGGTAGAATCACCTCCGGAAGGTACTCTACGTCCGAATCAGAGAGGACGGAGCCATACTCGGACTCCCGACGGCTCTCTCCGGTTTCCCTCTCCAGAGACCTGGGGTCAGCTCCTTCACCGGGTGTGAGAGGCCTAGTCATTACGGATCTAGACCTACCTCTCTGTGCCTTCCTGGCCACCCTGCTCCTAGTGCCTACCGCCGAGTCATCCGATAGCACCTCCTCAGATCCCTCTCTGCTCCTTTCGTGCTCGGATCTGGATCTGCCCTCTCCCACATCCGAATTTTCCCCCCCCTTTTTAATCTTTCCCTTACGTTGGCCCTGAGAAGGGCCTTTTTTTAAAAATCGCCCGGAGGCGTCTCTCAGCAGTAATTGCTCAGCCATTTCGACACAAGTATTGCTCCGACTGCACAGAACCAATCAGCCGTCGGCCTGCCACTCCGTTACGGTGGTCAGGACGCGACGTTGCCCAGGGGACGCGACGTGGACGCTAGCTCTGTGGGGTGTCCCCCAACCTAACCTAACCTAACCTAACCTAACCTAACCTAACCGAGGGCTAGATCAAAACTAGTAAATGGAGACGAACACAACGAAGCATGCGAACCTCCATTCACAGAGACAGAACTCCGGAAGGCAGCAGTATCACTCAACCCAAAGAAGGCGCCTGGAGGGGATGGCTTTACGGCGGACATCTGTTGCAGGGTCATCGAGGGAGATCTTGATCTGTTCCTCGGGATCATGAACAGATGCCTCGCCTTAGGCTATTTCCCCGGCGACTGGAAGGAGGCCATAGTGGTACTGCTGAGGAAGGCTGGAAAGGAGTCGTATACTACGCCCAAATCATACCGGCCGATCGGATTGCTGTCCATATTAGGGAAGATCTTAGAAAAAATGATCATGGCACGGCTGAAACATCACCTTCTTCCTAGAACCAATAAGAGGCAATATGGCTTCATGCCGCAACGGAGCACCGAAGACGCCCTCTATGCCCTTATAAACCAGATAAACTTAAAACTAAGCCAAAAGAAAATAGTTACAGTTGTATCTTTAGACATAGAGGGCGCCTTCGATGCTGCCTGGTGGCCGGCCATAGTGCTTCGGCTAGCGGAGGAGGGATGTCCCATAGGCCTACGGAGGATCATGGACAGTTACTTCACGGACAGAAAGGTGACCATACGTTATGGGGGAACGGAAGTGACCACAAAAACGACGAAGGGCTGTGTACAAGGGTCAATAGCCGGACCAACCCTCTGGAATGTCCTTCTGGACCCCCTGCTACACGAACTTGAGAGTAGGGGTATTTACGTGCAGGCATTCGCGGACGATATTGTCCTAGTCATTGATGGAGACAGCGCTCTGGAGATAGAGAGCAAAGCCGGCACAACACTCTCCCGTGTTGAGACGTGGGGTGTCGAAAATAAGTTGAAGTTTGCGCCACATAAAACCAGCGCAATGGTAATAACCAAAAGGCTGAAATACGACACACCACGCCTTAGCATGGGGGGCGTTGCAATAAAAATGGCCAAGGAAATGAAAATACTAGGGGTCATAATCGACGCAAAGCTAACTTTCAAATCACACGTCAACTATATCTGCAAGAAGGCTCTGGGAATTTATAGGAGATTAGCAAAAGCAGCAAAACTGGACTGGGGGCTAAATCCTGATATTATAAAAATCATATACGTCGCAACGGTTGAACCTGTGATAATGTATGCGGCTAGTGTGTGGTCGCAAGCCACAACCAAAATCAATATCAGGAAACCGCTAAACTCGGTCCAGCGTGGTTTCGCGCAGAAGATTTGTAGAGCCTATCGAACGGTCTCTCTGCACGCATCTCTGTTGCTGGCCGGCTTGCTCCCTCTTGACATTCGGATACGTGAGGCAGCCTCACTGTACCGTGCCGGGAGGGGGGAACCGGTGCCGGAGATGTGTGACAGGGAGATCGAGCGTGTGGCTCCTGCCATGGATTCTCCTCATCCAGCTGAGCGTGTCGACCTGGAGTATACCAGCCTGATAAACCAGCAGGATGTGGATGAGAACATCAATATGGATGTTCTCGTCTACACCGATGGCAGCAAGATTGACGGTGGAGTCGGTGCCGCCCTATCCATTTGGAGGGGTGGAATCGAATCCAGAACCGTCAAGCTCTGTCTATCGCGGTACTGCTCGGTTTACCAGGCTGAGCTCCTGGCGATATGCGAGGCTACGAGGAGAATCAATGCAATAAACGCGCATACGTTTGGGGTCTACAGCGACTCCGCGTCGGCTCTGCAGACCGTCGTGAACTCGTCCTCTCTCCACCCCCTTGCAATAACCATCAGAGAAAATATTAAAATCGCTTCTCGACAAAGCAAACAGATCAAGTTGTTTTGGATCAAAGCGCACGCGGGGTTGGAGGGAAACGAGCGGGCAGATCAGCTGGCAAAGGAGGCCGCTGCGGACTCCAAACGTAGAGCGAGTTATGATAGGTGCCCGATGTCACATGTGAGGAACATCATCAGACAGAAGTCCCTAGTCGAGTGGAACGACCGATATGATAAGGGTCATACGGCGAGCACCACGAAGATGTTCTTCCCTGTGGCATCGAGCGCCTACAAAATCATCTGCAAGATGAAATTAAACAGCCATATAACGCAACTCCTAACAGGGCACGGAGGCTTCGCGGGATACTTGCACCGCTTTAAGTGTCGCGAGGAGCCCTCGTGTATCTGCGACCCAGATATCGCGGAAACGGTCGAACATCTGATACTGCGCTGCCCAGTGTTTGACAGCAGAAGGCACGAAATTGAAAATAGAATTGGCAAAATGTTAAAAATTGAAAACCTACCAGAAATCATAAGTAGCGAGAGCAAAAATTTATTCCTGGAATACTGTACAAACATTATTAAAATTGTAAACAAAAGGCATAGCAACAAATAAATGTACATCTATTATAAATTATAATAGTAGTGTTACATAGAGTAAGAAATAGAATAAGAAAAACATAAATAGTAATAGTATACAGTATGTAATTAGTTATAAGAACATTCCATGTAAAAATAAAAAACCCAAGTGTAATTCATTACCCTGTGTGAAAATGAAAATAAAGATTTAGTAACAGAATAGGAACTGTAGACGGGAGTCCTACCCGTAATAGTATGAGAGATTGATTGTATGAAAATGTTGTATGAGGTATGAAAGTACGAGAGGCAGCACCAGCGAGAACTAGTATGAAAGAGAAACGTAGACCAGGACACCAATTTAATCGTGGTGGCAATAGCACAAAAAAAAAAAAAAAAAACCTAACCTAACCTAACCTAACCTAACCTAACCAAACCTAACAAACCTAACAAACCTAACAAACCTAACAAACCTAACAAACCTAACAAACCTAACAAACCTAACAAACCTAACAAACCTAACAAACCTAACAAACCTAACAAACGTCTGAATGAAAGTCCGTTTTTGTGTTTTGGGAAAGAAGAATATAGGTATTTGAAATCTAACTTGATCTTTCAAACTGATCCTGTTGCATGAAAAAGTTTGCAGGATACTCTCAACAACTTTAAGCAGTAGTGTGTGGTCTCAATAAATAGATGTAAGGTTAGTTAGGAGCTATCTGCTATGGAGATTGAGGATTTTTAGTATTTATTTATTGTCACATTGACAACAGATATCCTTTTATTTGAATAAAATTTATATGAATATGAATTTGAAATAAATAAAATTCTAAAATTATTAAAGTTCGAATGGTACACAAATAATAAAGGAAGTATTTCCTAAACAAACAAAGCTTGGTTTGAACTTTTTGTACCATAAAATAGTATGGACGTAAACTTATATTTTTTGACCTTTCTTGTTTGATGGGTCCGACTGGACCGATTTAATTAAATTTGGTAACGAGAAACTTTCTTCCAGGGAAGTTACATTTTGATGTGATATGCGGCACCACGTGAGCAAAGTTGCGGGCATCAACGTGTTTGTTTACTACTATAGCCGTTACTTACGATTGCGACATTATTATTATTATATTATTTGATAAGATTAAGTTGTTACATATCATTTTTTATCAGTTTTTATAATCAGATTATTAATTAAAGATGATATCACAATAAATATTTTTTTTTCAATCATGTTTACCTTTATCGCCCTAAGCATCTGAGTATTAGATCATTTTCGTTATTGTCAGATGACTTGCATAAAATGTCAACATTAATCAGTTATAAGTTATCTGTTTGTCGGAATTATCATCAAGGATTTGTTCAGCGCACAGCGTGATAGCCGCGTTTTCGCTCAGTGATTCCTTATTGCGGGGAAGCCAGGAAAGGAAAATATGTCTGACCTGTATCATATGTCTGACCGTCTCTATGTTCCTTCGTAAACACTGAATGAAGAAGTAATAACGGATTTTGAAATATTACAATTTAATATGAATATTAATAAAATTCATTACATTTGATTTCCTTGTTTAAAGAAGTTGGTAGCCACGATCATTTTAGTTACTCTGTGGATAACGTTACGGGTAACATTACTGTTAGAATTTGTTTTAAAAGTCAAATAAGTTGAACGTGACTACAAATGATGGACCTATTATGAAATCAAATGACATACTCTTTTTACCCGACTAAGGCGATGCCAAAAGGAACGGTAATGATTTTGGCAGTCTATGTATGTATGTACTACTGGACCGATTTTAATAAATGAGGTGTTAAAATATTCGTAAATATAGCGCGAGTAACATAGACTGTATCAAATAAATTGACATAAATTGTATCAAAATTTTAACTGACGAAAGAGTCATGGCGAAACTCCATACATCGTTTGTACGAATAAAAAATTGAAATACAGAGAACATACAATAAATTGAATTAGTAAGAATACATAACTAGTAACACGTTTACCAGCACAAAAAAATTTTAAGCCCCGGAGTTTTTTTAATATTTTTTTTTTTTAAAGTCGACCTTTAGTTTCGTTTTCATTCGCCATTATTGTCGCAACTGAAACATTATGTCATCCTGACAGTTGTTAGCATTGTCAAAACGGTATTGACAGTTCATTATGGTAGGTTAGGTTCATAGATTAAGTAGTTGTACCTGTGATTAAGCAATTAATTTTTATTTGGTGAAAAAGTGAGATGGAGAAATAGGGAAGTCCATGAGTAAGAAAAGGCCCAACACTATCCTTCGCGCCTTGGCCTACCGGTGGGACTCACCGATGCTAGCTCGATGGATACGGCTGCACGCAGTTACGTAGACATCTGGCTGGTACCGATGGGTCCTATATTGTGTCTAATGTATGTTCGTAAGTGTGTTACTAACTTTAGTTTTAAGGCCAATTGTTACTAACCCCTATATCTGAATTAAATGATTATTATTATTATATTTAAAAAGATTTATTTTCCCTCTCGAAAGGGGTATTTACCTAAATATACGGGCCATAGCCAAGCATATAAAGGGAATTAATTAATGGTATTAAAAGCGGATGAAATAGAGGATGTGGTAAGAAATTTTCTCGTTAGTCGACAGGTGTTCAAGATGACTGCTTTTTGGAGAAGGATAAGTATATTTTTGTTAACGTTTAGCATATCCAGACCTCTTTGCAGTGATTTCGGAATGACGCCAGTCGCTGAGATTACTATGGGGATTATATGTACTGATTCTACTCTCCACTGCCGTTTCAGTTCTATCGCTAGGTCTTGATATTTTGTAAGTTTTTGTGATATGGTGGATTGGATATTATGAGTGTTTGGTATAGCTATGTCAATGAGAAAAGCAGTTTTATTAATTTTATCATGAAGTGTTATATCAGGGCGGTTGAAATGTATGGTTTTATCTGTGATAATTGTTCTGTCCCAGTATATTCTGCAGCTACTATTATCGTGTATGGTTTCCGGTTTATATTTATAGTATGGAATTTTCTTATCTATAAAATTGTGTCTGTGTGCAAGGTGTTGATGTATAACGGCCGCCACTTGGTCATGGCGGTGCTTGTAACCAGTTTGAGCGAGGGATTTGCATGCTGAGGTAATATGCTGAATTGTCTCAGAGTTCGAATTGCAATGTCTGCAATGATCTGAAGGTATATTTGCACGGATTATGTATTTCTGATAATTGCGTGTGTCAATAACTTGATCTTGGATCGCGATCATAAAACCCTCCGTCTCAGGGAAGAGCTCGCCACGCTGCAGCCAGGCGTTCGACGCTTTTTTGTCGACATAAGACTGTTCCAGGTCATGGCGATGTCTCCCATGGAGGGACTTACGTTGCCATATAGCGATTTTCTCTTTTGCATCTGTAATTTTTTCTTTTTTCTGTGGATTTCTATCTGCTAAGTTGAGTGGGGTGAATTTTTTATCTGCATTAGCTATTGTTTTATGAATAGTAGATTGGTTCATGTGCGAATAAAAGTAATGCCTTAGTGATTTTATCTGTTTGTTATGCATGTTTACAATGTCTATCAAGCCTCGGCCTCCTTCATCTCTTGGTAGGGTCATTCTTTGTATGCAAGATCTAGGGTGGTGTTTTCTATGTGATGTTAGTAGAGTGTTTATATTACGTTGCATATTGAGTAGGTTGGCTTGAGTCCAATTTATTACGCCAAAAGAGTATGTAAGAACCGGAATCGCAAAGCTGTTTATTGATTTACATAAATTACGGGAGTTTAGCTGTGAACGGGATAGTATATTAAGTCTATGTCTAAATTTTTTCTTGAGATCTTCTTTAGTTTCTACCTGATTTATCTGACGTGCTTGCTGAAATCCTAGATATTTATAGTATGTGTTAGGTTCTAACGGATCAATTGTATCTCCTGACTGTAATGTGTACGGGTGTAGTGTAATTTCTCCATGTAAGACTGTGAAAGTTTTACACTTATCAATCCCAAATTCCATGCCGATGTCGTTTGAAAAGGCTTGTGTGATGTCAGCAAGATTGTGTAGTGATTCTGTTGTGATACTGTATAATTTTATATCATCCATATAGATCAGGTGTGTGAGTGTGGTATGACTGTCAAGTGTTGTAATAGAGTATCCATGACCAGATAAATTAAGCATATTTGAAAGTGGATTCAATGCCAAGCAGAACCATAAAGGGCTAAGAGCATCGCCTTGGAAAATACCTCTACGAATCGGTATTGGGGGTGTTTGAATAGGCGAGGGTCCAGTAGTTTTTAATACTGTTGTCCAGAGTTGCATCGAGTTTTTCAGAAAATATATGAGCGTTGGATGGATTTTATAATGTTGCAATATAAAAAGAAGCCAGGTATGCGGTACTGAATCGAAAGCTTTCCTATAATCGATGTACATTGTACTTATATCTTTTTTCAGAGCTATCGCCTGCTTCATGGAGACTGAGTCTATAATGAGTTGCTCTTTGCAACCCTGGCTGCCTTTACGGCATCCCTTTTGCTCTTCGCTTAGTATGTTATTAGCTGTGGCATGTTGATTTATGAGTTCTGCGAGACATCCTGTGAGTATTTTGTATATGGTTTGTAGGCAAGTAATTGGTCTATATTTAGCTGGATTTTGGTGATCTGTATCTTTTGGTATCATGTAAGTAACACCCTGGGTAATGAAATCGGGCATAGTGTGTGGTGTCTGTATGAAGTCGTTTATATGTTTATGAAGTAGAGGATGTATTGTGGTAAAGAATGATGGCGGAATTTGTACGAATAAAAAATTTAAATATAGAGAACTTAAAATAAATCGCATTAGTAAGAATACTTCAATAGTAACATGTTTACCACCACAAAAAAATTTTAAACCCCGGGGTTATTTAAATATTCCATTTTATAAAAGTCGACCTTTAGCTTCGTTTTAATTCGCCATTTTTAACGCAACTGAAACATTATGTCACCCTGACAGTTGTTAGCATTGTCAAAGCGATATTGACAGTTCATTATGGTAGGTAAGATTCATATATTTAGTACCTGGGGGGCTATACCATCTCTTAAAACTAGCAAGATCCAGTGAGTGAATGAGATGTCGCCTTACATGATGTATTGCGCTGTCCCGCTTTCTCACTGGATCTTGAATGGTTTTAAGAGATGTTAGTAAGTCACCTGGGGGGGTTACCATCAACTTTTTAAGTAGCAGGCTCACTATCAAATGGTTTACTACCATCTTTTAAAACCATACAAGAACGAGGGAGTAGGCGAGACAGAGTAACACAGTAGGACGTCATCTCCTTTCATCATGTATTACGCTTTAAGAGATGGTGCCTACCACCATCTCTAATAACCATGCCAAAAACGACTGAGTAAGGGAGATGTCGCCTTACATCATGTATTGCGCTGTTTCGCTTACTCACTGGATCTTGCATGGTTTTAAGAGACTGTATATAGTAACCCCCCTGGGGGCTTACTACCATCTCCTAAAACCATGCAAGAACGATTGAGTAAGAGAGATGTCGCCTTACATCATGTATTACGCTCTACAGATCCAATGAGTAAGTGAGACAGCGCAATACATGATGTAAGGGGACATCTCGCTTACTCACTGGATCTTGCATGGTTTTAAGAGATGGTGGTAGGCACCCTGGAATGTGTTCCTGAGCCACACAATTTATGTAACAAATGCCCTTATTTTTTGTATCTTTCGTACAAATTCTACTACTTAAAATGAATATTTTTCTTTATACAAAAAATAAATAATTTTACTGTTAGTTTGGTGTAAGATTTTGTTTGGCGTCAAATTGGTCAAACAAAGAAAAAATTGCCACGTTGACAGAGACGAAACTATAAAAAATATCGTTGGTCTTTTTCTTACTCATGGACTTCCCTATTTCGCCATCTCACTTTTTCACCAAGTAAAAATTAATTGCTTAATCACAGGTACAACTACTTAATCTATGAACCTAACGTACCATAATGAACTGTCAATACCGTTTTGACAATGCTAAGAACTGTCAGGATGACATAATGTTTCAGTTGCGACAATAATGGCGAATGAAAACGAAGCTAAAGGTCGACTTTAAAAAAATTAAATATTTAAAAAACCCCGGGGTTTACATTTTTTTTGTGGTGGTGAACATGTTACTAGTTATGTATTCTTACTAATTCGATTTATTTTATGTTCTCTGTATTTCAATTTTTTATTCGTACAAACGATGTATGGAGTTTCGCCATGACTCTATCTTGTACCAGTAGTTATGTAGACAATCACTTCCAGGTGCTTTCCAATTATGCGCTTTTTGTAGTACTTTAGCAAATATTTCTATCGAGACATGTTCAAACTCCACTTTTAAACTCTATTTTACCACGCTGCTCTCTCTCTCAAGCCATTCTGCATCCGTATTATGAGAAACCGGTTTTGCCCATATTTCAGACCAGAAACTATGCAGTTCTGTATCTGATATGGTCGAGGGTGGGTGTTGAGTAGTTCTTATTTGTTGCGTATCTGTTGATAATTCTCTATAAAATTGTTTTTCGTTATTAATAAATTGTATATTTTGTTTTTTACGTAGTGTACAATTAAGGTATCTTTTTAATCTACTAGTTGCTGCATTTAATTTCTGTTTAATAGTGTCAACAAATTCTTGGTCTGTAATATTCGGTTCTTCGTGTGAGTCTGTTGCTTCTTGTGCCTCTCATGTATTCTATCATTCTAGCAATATCTCTCCTTATATTTCTAATTCTCTTTTCCAGTCTTTTTTGCCAAGCTGGCACACGTTTTTCCCTTTTATTGGGGGAGTTTGAGTGTGTGTTTTTGATTCTGGCTCCATTACATGTGGCTGCAGTATATGCTGCACAGTAAATAATAGTCTGGGTTGTTATGAAATCTTGGTCAATTGAAATATGTTGTGGAAGAATTTGTGTGTCGATAAAGTGTACAATATTTGAGAGTTTTCTAGATGGCTTTTGTCTCGGTATGAAAGGACGGTCGGTTGGATTGGTGGTTTGAAATGTATGTAGAGTATTTATGAAAGTTTCTTGTATAATACTAGATTCTACAATTGAGTTTTCATTATTTGACTGGGTTTCTTGTTCAATGTCATTTATTGACGATATTTGAGTTTGTGTCATTGATTCATTTTGTATTTGAGAATAAGTTTCTGTAGTAGATTCGACAAAATGTGTGCATTCTGACAGAGAGTTTAGCGCCATAACCAGAGGTTGTATCAAATTCTGAGTGTTATTGTGCTCGTTATAATTTATATCAAGGGCTCTTGAGATTTCATTGCGGATTTCGTTTAATCTTTGTTCAGTTATATATTTATTATTCAGGATTGCTCGTAGTTGTTCCGATACTCTTTGTTCATTGACTTCGGAGAGTTCTGGGAACTCTGTTATAACTGCTTGATGAAGTTGTTGTCGATAACCTGTTTTATTACGTTCTAGTTCTGTAATTTTTAAATAATTTCTAACTATACATTCATTATAATCATCAGTCCATCTTCTTCTTATTCTTATTTCTGATTGTTGATTAAAGTTGTGTGAACTGGTTTGGTTGTGAGGTGTTTCCTGTAAGAATTGTCTGACTTCTTCTTTAATGCCATCTAGAACTTCTTGTGGTAAAAGTTTGTTTCTTACTATGGCTCTACATTGATCTCCTAACCGTTGTTTTGACGCCTGCATTTCAGGGTACTGTTGGGTGAATTCGTAATGAAGTTTGTCTAAGTAAATTTTGCATGTATTTAACTTAGTGGCAATGAGGTACGTGCGCCAGATGAATTTATTCATTTCGTCTGACCATTTTTTGCGCGCACGATTTGTACCAGTGGCGGGTGCAGGTTCAATAGCGGCAGCCTCCTGCACAACATCCACTGACATTGGTGAAACGGTATTTGACCGAGATAGAGTCTGAAAAGAAAATGGTGATGAAGCAGGTGATTCAAATGAGCCAAATGGTGAAGGCGTTGTGGAATGTCTATCTGAATTGCTTTGTGTATTGTTGTCTATGTGGATGATTTGATGGGGATTCTTAATGGTCGCAGGATTAGTGGCGCATGTATCCAGCGCAGGATATTCCGGTAAGGGAAAAATGGTTGATGAGCATACAAGTTAGTTACCTTAGTTTGAAATGAATCTGATGATGGACTGGGTGATTTGAAGAGTCTATTTGATGATGATGGTGAGTTAGGGATGATGTCGGCTGTAGTTGATATTGTTCGAGGGGAGCCCGCCTGCTCAGCCCCCCGTCGCCGATGGTTCGCATGCTGTGGCACTCAGCAACGGCTCCAAGTGCGCCCCGGCGACCCCCGGGCAGCGACCGTAAATTGTATCTATTATTCTTTCTTTCCATTTCACTTCTTGAGGTTTGGGACCGTTGGTTTGGGAAGGGTATGTCAAGTTATTAGTGACAGACTTGTAGTTAATGGGTGCTTCCATTTTGGGCCAAGAAGATGTTAACCAGTAAGTGGCCTGTACCAAGCTCCCCGTAAGCCCCCCCACCACGACAAGGTGGCCCCTTGGGGGGGTTATTATTATTATTATTATTTGTACAACCACACAATACTATAAGATTTAACAGGTTATTTTGAAACTTTTGCTTTTCTTTAATTTCGTTGTAAAAAAATACCTTTATGTATTTATTTTCTTAAAATTTAATAAGAAATTAAAAGTTTTTAGAGGCTGACAAACTTGTACAGCGCCCCTGGCGAATAGTAAGGTAACTAAGAAATGCCATATAAATATATCATCGAAGATATTTCAGAAACGCAGTCGCTAGCGTCTGCGTTTACGAAATCTCGTACTAGGGGCACAATGATGGAAGCATAAAGGTTCCGTTTTTGCCTTCTGTGGTACAGAACACTAAAAATGGTGTAGTTAGTTAGCCATCAGTCTTGAAAAAGATGTATTGAATTCAGGCCTCACATGCCTTTTACCACTATGTCAGTCGATAGGCAGTGTCTGACTGATGCCATTAAGCTGCCTGATTAACAGAATACAATTTCAAGTTCGTTGGGCATCAAAATAAGTTCAGTTCTTTTTTAAATAAAATGTTAATAAAAATGTTCGCGTTTATGTACCGAACGTAACCATAGCGAGTTCTAATTTTGGATAGCGCCATCTAGTTTACTTACTACTTAGATAACTGAATTGTCGAAATCAGACGCGAGGTCTTAGTATGCGGCGAACTACTAGTTGAAAATCGGTAATTATTGGTCTTTGTTTATTTTTTTGAAGTATTCTATAATCTGTGTAATTACGCGGGTGAAGGAAAAACATAATACCACTATCTCTAGATAAAATAAGTCAGTCTTTAATAATCTTTATTATATCATCAAAACAGGAACACCTGTTTAGATAGTATGTTGATAAAGACTGAAGTAGTTGAGATAATAATGAAATCACAAATGGCCTTTAAGGTAAATAAAAAGCATCGTATGAGGAGACACGAAGTTTGCAATCTCTTGTGCTGGATTGTGCCACGAACCTATTATAACTAACAAACTAAAGTTAAACATGGAAGTTATTTTGAATAATATAGGTATTTTATTGCTGGTTACCACAATTGTTAACTGTTAATATTTTTGTAAAATATTTACTTATACAGTTGATAAACATCATCATTTCGTGTAAGTGACACGGTAAATCGACCATGCGCACACTGGTCATCAGAGTTCTTCGGAACCGCATCCGGCATCTGACGTGGTTCCTTTAAGAACTACCAGATGGCGGCCGGGACCTAAGCCGTTGTTCCCGGCTGCCATCTGGTAGTGCCTTGCGAAAGGACGGAATCAGCTTTATTATCTGACAGTCGGGTGATTGTTGACAGAGGCTGCAATGTCCTAACCAAACTGGAAACAACTAAACAATATACCTCCTACGACTTATACGACCTCCGTGGCGTAATGGTTAACATGCCTGACCGCTACTCAGGAGGTCCCGGGTTCGATCCCCGGTCAGGTCAAGATGAAAAATGATCTTTTTCTGATTGACCTGGGTCTTGGATGTTTATCTATATATGTATTTGTTATAAAATATAATATCGTTGAGTTAGTATCCCATAACACAAGTCTCGAACTTACTTTGGGGCTAACTCAATCTGTGTGATTTGTCCCTATATATTTATTTATTATTATTATTTATATATGCTTCCCGTTCTAATTTCAGTGCAAGCCCACACTTCTATTCCCGTCGTCGGCCAGGAGTACGAGTTCACGTACAACGACAACCAGGGGGGATACGATACTCCGTCTCTTAAAACAATGCAAGATCCAGTGACATTATGTGCTTCCAAGCTATGCGATCAACATTGCTATGGACATCTCTGTAATTCAATGCTTCCTCTTAGATGCTCTCCTCACTCTGTGCGCGTGCTGTCCGGACACAACTTATTCCGACGACGTTCTAAAAGCCAGTCTATAAAGTAGTGTTTCCTCTTCTGTGTTACGCTTTTGAACGTACCTAGTATACGAAGAGGAAAGTTTCCTCTATTATATAAATATAGATAGATATTTAATATCGATCTACATTTAGTTATCAGAAAATGAGTTGATTATGATGATAATCACAGATCAAAACGTAGACTGTAAGCATTATAACACTGTTCTCTACTTAACAGCTGAACAAGGTAAAAAAACGTCAGCCAAGTGCGAGTCGGACTCGAGCTTTGAGGGTTCCGTACCACCACACAATACTAAAAGACTTTAATGGTTATTTTAAGATTTTACTTTCCTTTAATTTGTTAAAAAAACCTAATTTTCTTTCAATCAATCAATCAATCAATTTATTTGCCAATCTTTATTTATTTTCTTAAAATTTAACAGCAAATTTACAGTTTTCTGATTTATTCCTGAATAAATATTGTATGATGTTGCTTCTTATCCTACAAGTTCTGATTCCCATCTGAAATCGCAAAATTTACGACAATTTGCAACATTTACGGTCATATCTTTTGATCGCGTTGACATATACCTACCTACCTAATTTCGCTCGACACATACGATTGTAAGACAATAGAACTCCTCCGGTCCGGCGATGGCAACTGACAAATGCTTTAATTTTTTTATTACATAAAGGTCTTTTGTTGTTGGTTATAAAAAAATATTAATAAAATAAAATAAATTAATAAAATTGTATCACCATTTATTTCATACCATGATGTTACAAATAAATTAAATTGATATAATATATTTACACGGCTGAAAAAAGGAAGCTCGCCCCCAAGAAGCGTCTAGATCCGCTGAATACTCTAGATGGTCTACACATACAATCTGATCTGAATTTGAAATACTTACTTAACTTATTTTGACAATAGTACCTACTTAAAAATTACAAGCCTTATTTCTTATTTCCTAGTTCTCTCTTCAAATATGAGTGGTAGTCCGCCCTTCACTATCTGCACGATATCTCCCCTGGGGTCCAAAGTGGGCCAGCGCTGGCTGGTGGGCGCCGGCTTCACCGTGAACTTCGCCAGGACCGCAGCCAGACCCGCCAAGGATTGCATCAGGCCGAGTCGCTCTCCTGAATAACATAAAATCCGTGCTTATTCCATTTTGTTCTCTGGTCGGCTTTTACGACACCAACGGGATAGAGGGACTGGTTTGTTCGTACGCATTTCATACGGCTTAGTTTTATTATCCTATCAGCCTGATCAAGTTATGCAGTCAAACAAGAAAAGTATTAGTAATCAGCTTTGATTAGAGAATTTATAATCAAAGGTAATCAGTACCGGATTCTAATCGGGGCCGAAAGTGACATTATGCTAAAGTGACATTTTGCGAAAGTGAACTTCTGGTTTGCAGAAGTTCGATACCCTAACTTGTATAATATTAAAATAAGTATTTATTTATCACACACAAAGGCAAAAGTTTGTTAGTGTGGTCTACATCTCATGTCAGACACTGGGTGTAGTCTACATCTCGGAGTCGGAAACTGGGTGTGGTCAACATCTCGGAGTTAAACACTGGGTGTGGTCTACATCCCGGATGTCGGAAACTGGGTGTGGTCAACATCTCGGAGTCAGACACTGGGTGTGGTCAACATCCCAGAGTCAGACACTGGGTGTGGTCTTCATCTCGATGTCAGATACTGGGTGTGGTCAACATCTCGGAGTCAGACACTGGGTGTGGTGTACATCTCGATGTCAGATACTGGGTGTGGTCAACATCTCGGAGTCAGAGACTGAGTCTGGTTTACATCTCATTGTCAGACACTGGGTGTGGTCGACATCTCGATGTCAGAAACTGGGTGTGGTCGACATATTAATGTCAGAAACTGGGTGTGGCCAAAATTTCGGAGTCAGACACTGGGTGTGGTCAACATCTCGATGTCCTACGTCTCACCTTACTAACATGGAATATACCAAAAAATACCCATGCCCAATACAAAACTTGAAGAGTTCCCTAGATTTCTCCATGATTCCATCATCAGATCCTGACCTGCTGAATATGGGACCAATTGGAAAGTATATCCACTCAAACTACAAAAAAATTTTCAAATCGGTCGAGCCGTCTTCGAGTAATCCGGTAACATACATAAAAAAAACATAAAACATACCGACGAATTGAGAACCTCCTCCTTTTTTTTTGAAGTCGGTTCAAAAAGTAAGTTATTAAATACTTTTATTTTAAAACTACTGCGATATTTATGAAAGACCTCCGAATATAGCTCTAGGCTATATATTCAAGAAGACAAAGTGATTTCTGTAGAAGGCATACAATTTTCTGATTCTGCCTGGTTCATCAAAATACAAAAATTCTATCAATTTGTCTGAAAATCAGTCGGAATTACCTAGGTAACATGCATATCGCAATAATCTAAAAATTAAGAATCAAGTAGCTACAGAACTACAGAAAAAATATTAAGGAAAAGATTAAAATTAAGATACTGCTCGTCTTTTATCAAAATGTAAATTTATCGTACTGAATATCTTAAGTGATAATTTTTACTATCAGCTAAATGCCTCTACCATGAGATTTTTATCGGTTCGGATTTTGATGATGTGTTTTAGTTACCTTATTATCCGCCAGGGGCGCTTTATGGAATTTTAAAATCTAGTTTATAACGCAGTCACGCGTCTGGCCTTAAAGGGCTGTTGAGCGGTGATCAAAAATGGGTGGGGCCCGTGCCATTTTCTTCTCTAGCTATAGGCTAAATCACACTGCCACTGCGCATATAATGTTGTATACTAGAATCACTCACCGATACAGGCACGCGGGCCAATTCCGAATGGCAGGTATTCGAACTTATGTGCGCCTGCATTCTCCTTGGAAAACCTCTCCGGACGGAACTCGCGAGGGTTGTCGAAGTACTGCGGGTCGGTCTGTATGGCCTGCAGCGGCACCGCCACGCGGACGCCCTCGTCCAGGGTGATGCCCAGCTCTGGGATCTCGGATTTCTTCGCACACACTCTTAATAGAAAGCCTACAGATGGGAATATCCGCATACCCTGAAATCAAAAACTTTATAAAAATATTACATCTATGTTGAACTCTACATTTGCTGCTCTCGATTAGTTTGTTTTAGCATCCTCCTGTAAGACACATCCGTCAAATAATGTTTGATTTAATTTCTAGTATTAAGTTCTTGATTCAGTTTTAATACCTGACATTGAATTTCAAAGACAAATAAAAATTAAGTAAAATAAACTATAACCCGACTAAGTGGTGTCTAAAAAGGATGAAACAAGGAAATAATTGAGAGAAATCCAGAAATGCATAGGTACAAAAATGGTCATGGTTAAGCCGTGGTCGCCATTGTATTGTGTTATGTGTATTCAAACAATGTTCGTTTATTTATTTCTTCAAAGCTTATAGGTATCACACCAATACGACAGAGTTCCGTATTGGTGTGATACCGTTCGGGAAACGGAAATTATTGGACTGCGTGAAATATACCACTTTACGAATGCATTTTAAACATTCCTAAGTACCTATATTTTAACTTAAACAGTATGAATTATACACATATTTATAATGTGCTCGCCAAGACCTTTCCTTTCATACCAAACACACACACTTCCTTTTTGCTTCGCCGTAGTCGGGTAATAAAAAATCCTCATTAGTTACGGGCTTACGGGATATTATATGGATAGAACCAGTGTATGAGATAAGATAAACTAACGACCTCGGCTATTATTCAGGACAGCAATCTAGCGATAATTATGGTGAGTGTATGTGACGTGTGGGACCAGTTAAAGTGAATATACCCTTCGATTTAGTAAATGTATTCGCTATCGAATGCGTTAGGACTTTGTGTGGAAATTCTTAATTACCATTAGCCAGGGGAGCGGCACAGGTTTGTAAAATTAAAAAAGGGTTACAAAATCTCTTTGATTATTTAATCAAACAAAATCTCTGTAGTTTTCATCTACAAAGTGGGAAGTCTCGGATCATTATTAAGGCTGCTCCTTCAATCTCACTAGCGCCACTTCCCAAAACAAATAATTTCTCTTTCTGTAAGTGAGCTTATCAGAAATTCCTGCACCATTTTTGCTAGTATCCTCTTACATTAGAACCCCGAAAGTCATTGAAATACTATCCGCTTTAGTTTCCTTTTCTTTCTCAAACACCGTTTTCAAAATCAATAGGAATCAGTTCTACAGTCGTAAAATTCTGAAAATTAAATGTTTTTAGTTGAGGATCTAGCAGAGTAAAATTCGCTTACAGTACCTACACAATCAGACGAAATTCGCTCAATAGGAAAAAAAAAATCAAAGTTGCCTCCTTTTAAAGTTAATTTTCAATACTATGCTTAAAATAGTAAACTTATTGACATGATTTTTATACTAGCCTTTAGATAAAGTATTTATATAGTGAAAATCGCTAAAGTACCTACATGTGGTAGTGTTATTTGCCCAAATATGATGTCTAAATACCTACTTACCTACAAAATGAGTGAGCGCCGCGACTACGCGGCTTACGGACAACGGACCTTTAGAAGAAAGGGCCCTTAAAATGGTCACTTTTGACTTTCTTTGTAAAGGTTTCTAAATTCAAAAGTGATTCTGATAAGCTCACTTACAGAAATTAATTTTTTTTTTGTGGGAAATTCGCGCTAATTTGACCGAAGGATGAGCCTAAATTTAAAATTATTATGTAACGACGTAACCAATATGGAGGCCATGAATTCTGACCTTCGTCATTTAAATTGCTGTTTACCGCAGTCATGACTCATGCACCAATTTATAAAATACACGTGTGTAGTACACAATTAAGTCAAACATGATTCTGTAATGAGCTTGTTTGACTTTTTGCACATGTAGGTAGTAGGTACTAAGGTACGTATAGAAATCGCTTTGTTATAAATTGCACCAGTTTGGGATTTAAAACATAAATAATACATTGTAATTATGTCCAATAACAATTAATACTATTCGTCTTGATAGAGTAACTTTAATAACCTACGATACTTTTATCTAATCTGTTACCATACGGTTGATAAGGTCATATATCAGTGAATTGGACATTATCATGAGGAGAATAAGGTAAGTACAAAAAAATTGGTTTGTGACATATGTGAGACCACTAGCCACCGCTGTTCGTAGATACATCTGTCAAATGCTGTGGTCAGATGGCCCCATAAACTGTATTTCCTCAAGGGTCGGAAATGCGCAAGTGATACTCTTGGTATTGCAGGCGTCCATGGGCTACTGTGATTGCTTACTATCAGGTGGGCCGTATGCCTGTTTGCCTATAAAATTTTATACAAAAAAAGAGACAATTTTGTCAGATTACCTACTTGTACTTTATAGATAATACGTTATCATACCATTTTATAATCTGTGACGTTATCAATACAAATAAATAATATAAAAAAATATACACTTAGGTTAAGGTTTATTGAGGTTAGTTGAGGTTTCTAAACATAAAAATAACAAATCAGAAACTTTTTCTGTTTTGTTAATTTCAGTTCGATTAAATGATTTTATATAGGTATTATTGTTTAAGAAATGGACATGCATGACCAGCCTCAAGCGGGCCGTGGGCTCCGAAAAAAACAAACACTAAGATGAGAGAGCAAGAGGATAGGATAATACGTAGTATCTCTATTTAGTTTGTGAGGATAATGACCAGAATATGTTATGAAATTATATAAATAACACGTTACCAAACTATTGTTCGTCGCATACCTAGTCACATCGTCCGGTGGCCGTGAACTCTGGCACGTGTTTGATAAAAAATGGTTTGTTAACATTAAAAATGCTGCTCACCGAAAGGCAAGCAGATATATAAGGTGGACACAACAAAAATCAACTGCAAATATTAAGGGGAGAATTGGCAAAGTTGTTCAGTAAGTATAGTTATCTAACTATATTAAACTACTTTGCCAAATAAACATAAATATTGAAATACGATTTTTTTTTCACTCTCCATACTAATCTAGATCAAATGATTCTCAATTTGTATGGAAGGTCAAAATTTTTGTTTATATTTCGTTATGTTTATTTGGAAAAGTTATCAGTATAATAATCTGAAACTTGACTTTATCTACTAATTTAAAGTAAGTACTTATTGTGTATGTAATGAGATTATGTTATTTTTTATACCATTTTTTATTCGTCGCACAACAGCGTGATACTAACTAGGAGTATATTATATGAAACACATTTGAAAGTTACAAACCTCTTTGAAAGTGCACTCCAAGTAAGTCATCTCTTTAATAGCATCGTAACACAACTTGTTGTCGTACTTGGCCAACACTCGGTCCACGTCGTCTTGCGCTTTCTTCTGAACCTCAGGATTGAAGGCGAGCTGGTGCAGCGTGTAGCTGGTGGCCGACGACGATGTCTCGAAGCCAGCCGCGAAGAATATAAATACTTGGGAAGCAATCAGTTCTTCGTCAAGTTCAATGGATACAGTCTCGGGCGTGCCATCGGCCTTTTTCTTTTCCATAGAGTCTCCTACCATCGCACCCTTCTTTCGGCATTCCAGTAGTAAATCTATGAAGTCATTCCTACCTGACGGTTCATAATTTCTTTGAACCAACATTTGATTTACGAGACCATAAATTTCTTCATCTAAACCTCCGACAAATTTGAAGTATTTAAATATCTCAGGAATCAGATGTTTTAACATCCGTATCGCAATGTTTACGGAGTCCGGATTGAATATTTTAATGCCTAGTTGTCTAAAAGCGGAATTTTCATCGTTGAGAGAATCCGCGTCGATGCCGAAGCCACAGGCGCCGATGAAGTCGGTGGTGTAGCGAGCCATGAGGTCCCTCGCGTCCATCGGCTCGCCGCCGGCCGCGGCGGCCAGCGCGCGCGCCTGCAGCTTCTCCGCGCGCTCCTCGATCAGCGGGAACATCGCCTTCAGCTTGCCGCTGGAGAAGGCGGGCGTCATCCGCTGCCGCAGCAGCCGCCACAAGTCGCCGTCCGCAAAGAACAGGTTCCTGGTCAACGGCTCGACCACATCTTTTTGAACATTGAAACCTCGCTCGTAAAAGTTCGCAAAATCTGTCACTAAAACTCGTTTCGCAATATCCAGGTCCCTGATGACTAACACCGGCCTTTGCTCGAAATATAAACCTACAGCTTTTTCATTTGGATATTTCCAATAAGCATCGGTCAAAACTTGTGTCATACTCTTTAGTCCGAATGTAACTTTGATATTGGTGCCGAAGAACGGGAGGGGCTTGTCATGTTTGATGCCTTTATTTTGCCAGTAGCTAAAACTCCTTGTGCCGAATAAGTATGCCGCGAATACGGCGACCAGCGCAATGACAAGTGTAATCATGATGACGACTCGCAATAAATAGATTCGACTGGCACAGAGCGCGGCCGCCACCGAACTGAGCTACGCTTTTTTATATGCTCGTATTTAATACCTCGTGTTGATTATATATTCATCTCTCGTATCTTATCTGGTTGTAGAGCAGTGCTTCCGCAAAAACAAATACGTTTTCTGATCTATGATTTATCATAAGGCTTAAAGTATTTTAGATCGACATAGACTTGGTTTCTTTCATTGTAGAAAACAAAATAAATATCCTTTTTTAGGGTTCCGTACCTCAAATGGCAAAAACGGAACCCTATAAGACTTTTTTTCTGGGGAAGGAGGGAAAGTTCTGTTAGTTATGAATTTCAACATGAACGGATCATGTTGAAATTCATAACTAACACTCACTCCGGTCTCTTTCGGCTATAAAATAATAAAAATCAAAAGATAAGACAGTAAATTTTGCAAATTTTCGAAAATTTTGCGATTACTAATGGGAATCAAAACCTATGGGGTATCTCCCGTTATTCTAGGACCATGAAAAATTTGAAGTAATATTATGCAACAAGTATTCAAGAATAAATCGTAAAGCTGTATATTTGTCGTTAAATTTAAATTAAAAAAATAATAACAAGACGTCACATCGCTGCTCACTACAAGCTGGAATTTTTTTAAATAGTCGTATAAGCGCTTAGGACTATTCACATGAGAATTTCCGTACCAGCACTTCAAATATATGAACAATTTAAAAAATCTTAGAACAGCCAAATAAATAATTTTCCCATGAAATAAGAACTTAGCAAATACAATATTAAATATATAACCTATTTTTTGCAAATAAATATATAGGGACAAATCACACAGATACTAACTCCACGATAATATATTTTTTTACAAATACATATATAGATAAACATCCAATCCTGGGTTTTGTCAATCAGAAAAAGATCATTTTTCATCTTGACCTGACCGGGGATCGAACCTCGTGAGTAGCGGTCAAGCATCTTAACCATTACGCCACAAGATCGTCGTTTAAATAAGTCAAAGGAAAGCCTCTGAAGATAAAATTTTAAAATGTTATAATCTGGTATGTCTTTTAGTATTGTGTTACGGAACCCTCAGAGCGCAAGTTCGATTCGTCAATTTTAGTATAAAATGAATCGCAAAACATTGTTCCGTTCATTCGAAATACTTGCACCAAAAATAACTGTATTTTTGTTGTGTTAGAGGGATAAATAAATTATTAATCGTGTTCGACGAAACGTATAATCCTATACTATTAAACGAGCAATATTTGTATGTATATATATTTGTCTCGCGTTTTCGAAAACGGCTCTAACGATTTTTTTGAAATTTAAAACATAGGTTCTTATAAAGTCAAAAAATTGATCTAGCCAGGTTCCATGTCTGGGAAAAATTGTTTTTCCCATATTTTCCAGCAAAAAGATTTTCCGCATGAAATTGTAGTTATAGTACAATAATTTTGGCACCGGCGGGTCTGCTTCAATAGCCCAGTGGTTAAGACATCTGCTTTGTACTCTGGTGGTTCCAGGTTCAAATCCCAAATAAAGAAAGTTTTGTTTTTCTTTTTTGTTTTGTTTTGGAGTATAAAAGCATTAAATCAGTATAAATCACGCATATATTATTTTAAAATGGCTTGAAAGAATTATTAATTCGGTTATAACGTATTAAAATATTTTCCTAAGAAACATTATAGTTTCAAATCACAAGTCATCCAAGTATCACCATTTTTTCAGGATTCCGTCATCAGAACCTGTTGAAACTAATATGGGACCAACTAGAAGGTCCAACCTTTCAGAAAAAAAAATGAATTTCAAATCGGTTCACGCGTCTTTGAGAAATCGAGTAACAAACATTAAAAAAAAAGATTCCGACGAATTGATAACCTTCTCCTTTTTTGAAGTCGGTTAAAAATTTAATGATAAATTCTACCACTGACCCAAAGGAAATACTTAACAATCCACGGAGTAAATAGTGTACCTACCTACCAATTCAAATAGGACTGAAACGTGGAAAGTACTTAAGGAATGCAACTAACAACGGTAGACGCTAGACGGCGGTAATCTATTTAATGAAAAAGTACAACGCGCTATCGTTGTGTTTTCCCAAAAAGTGATTCTGTTTTCCATATATACCACTAGCTGGTTCCCGCAGCTCCACCTGCGACAAAAAGTAGCCTATGTTTGACTCCGGGTCTTCAACTAAATCCATACCTAATTTCATCAAAATTCGTCCAGCCGTTTGGCCGTGAAAGAGCAACAGAACAGACAGATAGACTTTTGCATTTATAATATTAGTATGGATGGATACCATAACTACCGAGCAGAGCTCGGTCGCCTAGGTACTACACTGTAATATGTGATGGAATCAACTGTAATGTGTATCACGATTGTGCTGGATCGACTCAGGTCGGAAATACGGCGCTAAAATATGTATGGAAGATTAATATGGTAGGATAGAGACGCGCGATTTCATTAGTGAGAGTTCGGACACCCCGATCCCCGCAACTAGAAATACGATAAATAAAAGAGCGTGTAAAAAAGAACAAGTTTATTTAATTAATTTAATATTTAATAATAATGTTGGTAATATAATGTTATCCTTAAGTGTGGGTAGTTTCGTGTGTTACCCGGAGAGGTCGCCGTGGTCGAAGAGGTCCTGGTCGTAGAGCGCGGCGCGCACCGTGCGCCCGCCGAAGTAGCGGCCGTTCAGCGCCGCCGCCGCCGCGGACGCCTCTGCAAGGGAACAGACTGTTATGCTACCACACTTGGCTATTTGCATACGAATATTTGCCTATTTGACTATGTGTAGACGGTATATTTGCCAAAACTTTTGCGTTATTCCATTACTTTGCCTGTTCGTCAAATATTTTGGCAAATACGCGAATCGACAAGTGTGGTGGTAGTGATCACGTCAGCTTCACGAATGATGATAGGGACTAATGAAAAAAAAACCTGAAAACTCCTAAAACAATCGACTATCAAGAGATGACGCTGAGTAAATAAAATAAATAAATGATTATCGATTATTGAGTAGAATTCCCTGAACATTAAACCGCGAGCGAAAATAATATTGTACAGTAAGACAGAATAGTATGATATAGTGCTAACGTACAAAAGCATCACTCTCAAATAATAAAATAAGAAACCTACATACATACAACCTGCTTACACGCGAAATCAAAAGTTAAGTCACCTGAACGTTCGTATTTTGTTTGACACTGTTCAAACTCGTTATGGAAAAGTCAAATTCATGATGTAAATAGCCAAACTTCAGTTGAAATGACATTTAAAGAAGAAAAATAGAACTAATTAGTTACCGTAGTTAATTTAAGAATAACGGCCGAATACTCAAACGCTACTTAATTTTAAGAACTGGTCAAGTATCATGCTGTCGCGCTGAACGTCAACGATATGACAGTGACAGCATGATACTTGAACAGCTTTCAAAATTGAGTAGCTTTTGAGTATTCGCGCATTAGAGTGGCAACCTACACAATACGCCTGTCCGGAAGACGCCCCGCAAATTCTTAAACTGCAAAGTGAAACCACGCGAGCAAAATATTTTGTATTCTTTCTTATATAAAAAAACTAGCTGTTCCCCGCGGCTTCGCCTCGCATGGGACTCGGTTATATCGCGCCCAAAAATAGCCTATGTTTGACAGTGGCGTGCATATCATAAAGACGTTTAGACGTTGCCTACCCTGTACTTTTGTAATAAATAATAAATATTTTTGTATATAATCAATAAATATAATAATAAATATTTTTCATACAAGATATTGAATTCTTAACAACGCCATCTAGTAATTCACGCGAACACCCAGCGCGCCGCCGCCGGCCCGTTATAGGCGCCGCTAGGCCAGGCCAGCTTTTTAGTATAACGTCTGAAGTTTACTATTCTCACTAAGAAATCACTATGTATGGATGTGCTTTTGCTCGTGTAGTAGTGCAAGTAAAAAACTTACATGAACAGACACATATGCGCTAAATCACGCCTGTGTGAGTAAATTTTAGACCTCCACTATAGATGAAACAAAATGCTATGAGATGACATTTCGTCTCGCTCTCACTTTTGTTACGGCCAATTAGAATTACGCGTTACACATACTTCAATCTGATTAGTGATTACGATCGATTGCAGCAACATGATAACTGTGTCTATTGGATATTAAACGAGTAATGCTGCAAATTTAAAAACGCATAGACTTGAAGACTTTATGGAAACAAGTTAACATTCCCAATTCCGTACGGTTATATTTTTATTTCCGTATCAACAATATGTTTGCTTTGCTTGCATGCATTTGTTTGTTTTGAATGTTTAATTCCGTTTAATTAATTGATAATTGCAATGTGCATTGTTTACAATGAGGTGAAAAGATAGAACTTTTATTTTTAACAAATTTACTCAGTTATAGTTTAAAATGTCAAAATTTTCATGTGATTGTTGTACCGAGTGTTTGTTTACAAAAACTATAAAATGTGTTTCTTTTGACGAAAAAATGGCAATAATAATAAATGGACGTTATCAACCGGGATTGATTGGATTTAGTTGAAGTGAAGGGTAAGCTAACAAGAACATTATTTATTATTATTTTCGAATTAATATGTTTGCTATACTTTTCCCCAACTCGTCTCGTAAATATTTTAAGGGCCTAAGTAGGTAGGTACCTACATGATCAATATATTTTAATTTTATTATCTTCTTGTTCGTTACTGTTTTAGTTGTAACTCAAATATACTAAGTATAAATTAAACTAGAAATAGTTCTAGTCTAGGTAGGTTTTTGCCTACCCTAAGGAAAATGTCTGTGCACGTCACTGATGTTTGACCTCAGGTCGTTAACTACATCCCTACCAAATTTCATCACAATCGGTCCAGCAGTTTAGCCGTGAAGAGGTGACAGACAGACAGACAGACAGACAGACAGACTTTCGCATTTATAATATTAGTATGGATTAACTGCTGTTCGTTAGTCTTGTTAAAACTCGTGAACGGCTCGACCGATTTCGTTAATTTTGATGTTGAAATATTTGCAGAAGTTCAGTTAAACAGTGAAAATCGTGTGTTCAGACGGTATGGAGTTCGCCAGGTTAGCAAGCAACAAAAAAATCAAATTAATTTATTACCGTCGGGCTCTTGGAACTGCACGAATATCTTGACAGCCGCGTGCGCGGGGTCGTCGTCCTCGCTCTGCCGCTCGTTGTAGATCACCAGCCGCTCCACCACGCCCCACTTAGAACACTCCTCCTGCAATCACATACACACCATTAACCATCATGCTCGGATGTATGTTAAATATATAAATCCCTTTCGTCTACCTGTCAGATCATCCCAACTAATATTATAAATGCAAACCTCTTCACTATAACTACTAAACCAATCGATTGAAGCCTCGCATACACATAGGAGTACTGAGAAGAACATAGGGTACCTTTCATCTCGGGAAAAAGCACTGTTCCCGAAAATCACGCGGGCGGAGCCGTGGACGAAAGATAATATTAATAAAAAATAAAACAGTAAAATGAAACTTCTACACTTATATTTTAAGAGACCCATTTAGCTTTTGTCGTCCATGGATTTGTTGGTTATGGAGTTCGCGTTTCCGAACTTTAAGTACGATTCACATTTCATTGCGATGGTTACCCAACTGAACTGAACAAACTTGCCTGCTGTTGTTAAAAGTGCCGCTTAGATGAATATTTTATTAAGTATATTTCTTAAAACAATATTACATCCTCTTCAAAATCACAATTCACAGGACCTAAACTGTTGGTAAAAAATAAAGAAAACACATATGTTATCTTTGTATAAAGAAAGTCGTAGAAGTATTACCTGTATTTCGTGATGTAACGCCTCGTCGACTTCAGATGCAGACACCATGTTGCAGAGCAGCAGCGTGCGCGACACGCGACGTCGCATCAACCTCTGCATTACAAGATGGCGCGCGGACTGACCGGAGATTGAAATGGATTCCTGCGAACACAGACACACAGAATTTAAAAAGCTATCGCGTCACATGAATGTCATATTTATTGGGCATTGTCGGCTAGAATAGAGACAGCTCTGGGGACAGGATTCGGAGGACTTCGATTTGTAGAACTAATATAGTATCCAGCAGTTTCCGCTGCAAGGCGGCCTGCTGTCGCAGCGCTACATGCTGTAACACAGTACCTGTTGCTGCAGTGTGTCGGGCGAGGTGTCCAGCAGTTTCCGCTGCAAGGCGGCCTGCTGTCGCAGCGCTACATGCTGTAACACAGTACCTGTTGCTGCAGTGTGTCGGGCGAGGTGTCCAGCAGTTTCCGCTGCAAGGCGGCCTGCTGTCGCAGCGCTACATGCTGTAACACAGTACCTGTTGCTGCAGTGTGTCGGGCGAGGTGTCCAGCAGTTTCCGCTGCAAGGCGGCCTGCTGTCGCAGCGCTACATGCTGTAACACAGTACCTGTTGCTGCAGTGTGTCGGGCGAGGTGTCCAGCAGTTTCCGCTGCTAGGCGGCCTGCTGTCGCAGCGCTACATGCTGTAACACAGTACCTGTTGCTGCAGTGTGTCGGGCGAGGTGTCCAGCAGTTTCCGCTGCAAGGCGGCCTGCTGTCGCAGCGCTACATGCTGTAACACAGTACCTGTTGCTGCAGTGTGTCGGGCGAGGTGTCCAGCAGTTTCCGCTGCAAGGCGGCCTGCTGTCGCAGCGCTACATGCTGTAACACAGTACCTGTTGCTGCAGTGTGTCGGGCGAGGTGTCCAGCAGTTTCCGCTGCAAGGCGGCCTGCTGTCGCAGCGCTACATGCTGTAACACAGTACCTGTTGCTGCAGTGTGTCGGGCGAGGTGTCCAGCAGTTTCCGCTGCAAGGCGGCCTGCTGTCGCAGCGCTACATGCTGTAACACAGTACCTGTTGCTGCAGTGTGTCGGGCGAGGTGTCCAGCAGTTTCCGCTGCAAGGCGGCCTGCTGTCGCAGCGCTACATGCTGTAACACAGTACCTGTTGCTGCAGTGTGTCGGGCGAGGTGTCCAGCAGTTTCCGCTGCAAGGCGGCCTGCTGTCGCAGCGCTACATGCTGTAACACAGTACCTGTTGCTGCAGTGTGTCGGGCGAGGTGTCCAGCAGTTTCCGCTGCAAGGCGGCCTGCTGTCGCAGCGCTACATGCTGTAACACAGTACCTGTTGCTGCAGTGTGTCGGGCGAGGTGTCCAGCAGTTTCCGCTGCAAGGCGGCCTGCTGTCGCAGCGCTACATGCTGTAACACAGTACCTGTTGCTGCAGTGTGTCGGGCGAGGTGTCCAGCAGTTTCCGCTGCAAGGCGGCCTGCTGTCGCAGCGCTACATGCTGTAACACAGTACCTGTTGCTGCAGTGTGTCGGGCGAGGTGTCCAGCAGTTTCCGCTGCAAGGCGGCCTGCTGTCGCAGCGCTACATGCTGTAACACAGTACCTGTTGCTGCAGTGTGTCGGGCGAGGTGTCCAGCAGTTTCCGCTGCAAGGCGGCCTGCTGTCGCAGCGCTACATGCTGTAACACAGTACCTGTTGCTGCAGTGTGTCGGGCGAGGTGTCCAGCAGTTTCCGCTGCAAGGCGGCCTGCTGTCGCAGCGCTACATGCTGTAACACAGTACCTGTTGCTGCAGTGTGTCGGGCGAGGTGTCCAGCAGTTTCCGCTGCAAGGCGGCCTGCTGTCGCAGCGCTACATGCTGTAACACAGTACCTGTTGCTGCAGTGTGTCGGGCGAGGTGTCCAGCAGTCTCCGCTGCAAGGCGGCCTGCTGTCGCAGCGCTACATGCTGTAACACAGTACCTGTTGCTGCAGTGTGTCGGGCGAGGTGTCCAGCAGTTTCCGCTGCAAGGCGGCCTGCTGTCGCAGCGCTACATGCTGTAACACAGTACCTGTTGCTGCAGTGTGTCGGGCGAGGTGTCCAGCAGTTTCCGCTGCAAGGCGGCCTGCTGTCGCAGCGCTACATGCTGTAACACAGTACCTGTTGCTGCAGTGTGTCGGGCGAGGTGTCCAGCAGTTTCCGCTGCAAGGCGGCCTGCTGTCGCAGCGCTACATGCTGTAACACAGTACCTGTTGCTGCAGTGTGTCGGGCGAGGTGTCCAGCAGTTTCCGCTGCAAGGCGGCCTGCTGTCGCAGCGCTACATGCTGTAACACAGTACCTGTTGCTGCAGTGTGTCGGGCGAGGTGTCCAGCAGTTTCCGCTGCAAGGCGGCCTGCTGTCGCAGCGCTACATGCTGTAACACAGTACCTGTTGCTGCAGTGTGTCGGGCGAGGTGTCCAGCAGTTTCCGCTGCAAGGCGGCCTGCTGTCGCAGCGCTACATGCTGTAACACAGTACCTGTTGCTGCAGTGTGTCGGGCGAGGTGTCCAGCAGTTTCCGCTGCAAGGCGGCCTGCTGTCGCAGCGCTACATGCTGTAACACAGTACCTGTTGCTGCAGTGTGTCGGGCGAGGTGTCCAGCAGTTTCCGCTGCAAGGCGGCCTGCTGTCGCAGCGCTACATGCTGTAACACAGTACCTGTTGCTGCAGTGTGTCGGGCGAGGTGTCCAGCAGTTTCCGCTGCAAGGCGGCCTGCTGTCGCAGCGCTACATGCTGTAACACAGTACCTGTTGCTGCAGTGTGTCGGGCGAGGTGTCCAGCAGTTTCCGCTGCAAGGCGGCCTGCTGTCGCAGCGCTACATGCTGTAACACAGTACCTGTTGCTGCAGTGTGTCGGGCGAGGTGTCCAGCAGTTTCCGCTGCAAGGCGGCCTGCTGTCGCAGCGCTACATGCTGTAACACAGTACCTGTTGCTGCAGTGTGTCGGGCGAGGTGTCCAGCAGTTTCCGCTGCAAGGCGGCCTGCTGTCCTCCGACCGCCTCGGCAGCAGCGGCGGCTGCGTTGGCGGCCGCTTGCTGGTTGTTCATGGAGTTGGGGATCGACATCTGCTGGTGTTGGTGTTCGGCCTCCGCCACCGCCACTGTTGGACAGACACGTTTATTTGTTTGTAAGGCCAATATTGTATAAAAGAAAACATAAATAGGCTTAACACCTTATCTCATATAGGGATCTCTTCCAGTCAACTAATGATTATTTATTTTTCTACAAGTTCTTTAGATCTCAGATAACAACTTAACGCTTAAGGGCATTAGGTTGTTATCTGAGAACCAATTGGAGATAGAAGACAAAGTATCATTCACATGATTTACACTACCGCGATTCATGTTAAAAATGTTGTTTCTAAGTATAAGCTGTACATATTTTTGTTAGAAGCTAGCATACGCAAAACATGACATTGACATGTAAGCTGTTAAGGTGTAATTGTTTTCTTTATTAAAATAAATAAATATTTATTACCTCCGGTAATTGAGGGATTAGATGGTTTTGATAAAAGAAAATGGTTTAGGTGGTTTAGATAAAAAAGTTTAAATAAAAGGACGTTTAAGCGGTTATTATTTCGACGAGGCTTGTTTATTAGTGTTTTTCCTACGCTTGCAAAAAAAAATATAGCTATCAAAATCATTGTCGCCAAGAAGCTAGCCTTCGTTATGTTTCTTTTGCAAATTTTGGATATGTAACACATTTAAAAATACCGTATCTTATTATTGTATACTCGTATGTTATATATATTGTTATATTATTGTATTTCATTACCAAATAAAGATAAATTAAAGAAATTTTTACTAACAATACAATGGATTCATGTACAAATACAAATATTGTACAGATACATGCGGACGAAATTGCAGGCAGTATCTAGAACTATAATTAAATGACAAAGCGGTTAAGGTTTCTTTTTGGGCTAACAAGATTCGACATCGACACGTCAGAAGTATAAATAAATGTATGTAGCTGTACATACCGGACAGTCGTTGCGCGGGCGGCGGCGGGATGACGACGGTGGGCGGCGGGATCGCCACGCCCGCCGCGCCCGCCAGCGGCAGCGACGGCGGCAGCGACTGCGGGGACCACGATTGATAGACATTATAACTACACGACCTAGCTTGGATTGATTATTACTAGCTTTCGCCCGCGTGAATTACCCTTAGGAACAGTGTGTTCTCCCGAGATAAAAGTATAATGTTCTTCTCAAATTTCAGGAAGATTGGTGCAGTAGATAGAGCGTGGAAGCATAACAATCGAACAAAAATTAATAAACACAAACTGTCTCAGCGCCATCTTTTATAAATCTTGCGAACTATAGAGCCACCGAGACACTGACTGTGGCGTGCTTTCAGCTGCTCGTTTATCGTGTGTTGATAATTAGTACCTAATATTATATAAAGAGACTAGATGGCGCGCAGTGAAGGCTTAACTTATGTAAAGTAGCATGTAAAAAGGCGGTAATTAAACGGAGAATTTTGTGACAGCAACAGTCCTTTCATTTCGACTCCCTCAAATCTACAAGTTTGAAGACACTCAAAAACACTCACTTTCGCATTAATAATATTAGTTGGAAAATAAAGTTGAATCTGTGTCCTTATCCATACTAATCCATATCCATACTAATATTATAAATGCGAAAGTCTGTCTGTCTGTCTGTCTGTCACCTCTTCACGGCTAAACTGCTGGACCGATTGTGATGAAATTTGGTAGGGATGTAGTTAACGACCTGTGGTCAAACATAGGCTACTTTTGGGCGCGATATAACTGAGTCCCACGCGGGGCGAAGCCGCGGGGAACAGCTAGTATTAAATACATGTTTAAGAAAAAAAAAACATAATATAGCGTTTTACAATAGAATTAGTGGAGTACGTACCTGTGCGAGCGGCGCGGGTATGTTGGACATGGCGGGTATGGTAGGTATAGTGGGTATGGTGGGTAAGGTGGGGATGGCGGGGATGCTGGCGATGGTGGGGATGGCGGGGATGGCGGGGATGCTGGGGATGGCGTTGGGCAGCGCGGCGGCCAGCGAGGGCAGCGCGGCGGCGGGGGACACGCCCAGCGCCTTCAGCTTGCTGAGCCCGAGCGCCACCGCGTTGCTCGCTACCGCGTCCATCGCCTGCGATGAAAATGGTTATTGGCATTTTTAAAAACAATTTATAATGACTGAAGTGAACTTAGGACTAAGTAAATGAATGGAAAAGTGACAGCGTTTTGATGGAATTTAAGATTTAAAATATTTCAACTGTGAACTGTACATAAAAGCGTTAAAAAACTATAAATAGTGACCGGCCACATTTTCTATACATATTTGAATAATGGACGAAATAAATTATTTTTCCGAGACAAGAAGTGGGTCTAAAAACGCCACTTTGAGCAATTGACAACATTTCATTTTTTTGCCATTTGTTTTCTTATGCTCAGTAAATAGTATTTTGAAAACTAGGAAACATGTATTTTTTCTTTTCGTGATATTTTAGATCTAAATTATAGAAAAATATTTTTAAAATTTTGTAAATTCAAAAAATGCTTTACAGTATAAATAAACCCATTACCTTTGCCTATACGAGTTAAAAAATAAAAATAATGAAATTGACATTGTCACGATTGACGTTTGTTTGTTTTTGTTTTCGGTTGGTAGTGGTGATAACATAGATTTAGAAAATAATATAGATGTAGTTATGATTTGTCATTTACTGCGAAAATGAGATGGCGAAATAGGAAAGTCCATCTTCTATCTCATGTGCGGCCATGCTATTTGTACATCTATAGGTACGTGATTTAAGGTGATAGGAGGAGGATGATAGGATCTGTTCGAGGCTACGCAATCGAACAATTCTGCCTGTCAGCAGAAATCGTTATTTCGAATTAAAACACAATTCCACATTAGTACGCAACCAATTGTCAGCCGATCGACACCATTTTTACCGCGTATTCCATTACTATTTTTATTACCATTTATTCTACCAGATTGTTTGACCATTTACCATTTTTATTACCATTTGTAGTGCTGTGTAAGAATATTTAAATAAACCATATTTTTACTCTAAATCGTGTGTAACTGAACTATAACCAAAATACCATTATAACCATAATCAAATCGTGTAAAGGTGAACTCTGATACGTTAGGGCGAGCCAGTACAGGATCTCTTTATTTGATTTGACAATGACATTTGACACCTCAATTTTTTAATTATACTGTATAAATGCGCAAAGGTATACACGATGTTAATCCGCCATTGGGACTGCACAAAGTTTTTTGGTCATATTTCGATAAATAAGTGATAAAAATGGTCGAATTTTTTTTATTTATTTTACGGTGTTATTAAAACATAAACTTCAAAATAGTTAACAATTTGAAGTACCTATAAAAATTGAAATGTTGTGAATTCATCGAATCGAATTCATATTACAAATTCCTTAGAAATTCTTTAGCAATTCCTATTTCTTTCAATTTTTTTGAAGAGTAATTGCAAAGTTTAGTCGGCCATTTTACAAAAAATAGAGGAATTGCTAAGGAATTCGTAATATGAATCGATTCGATGAATTGCTCAAAGTCGCGTTTTTAGACTTCAAGTTCGTCAGTTGTCAATCCTTATATTATAATGAGGAAAGATTTGATTGTTTCTTTGCATTGAATCATTGAAGCTTTTGGAACGATTTAAAAAAGTATTTCGCTGTTGGAAAGCCACACACTATCCCCAAGTTACATTAGCTATGATGTACCACGGGCGAAGCCGAGGTGGACTGCTGGCCGCTGGCCACTCCCGCTGTCTCGTACCTGTATCTTGGCGGTGGGCGGGGTGCTGGCCGCTGGCCACTCCCGCTGTACCTGTATCTTGGCGGTGGGCGGGGTGCTGGCCGCTGGCCACTCCCGCTGTACCTGTATCTTGGCGGTGGGCGGGTGCTGGCCGCTGGCCACTCCCGCTGTACCTGTATCTTGGCGGTGGGCGGGTGCTGGCCGCTGGCCACTCCCGCTGTACCTGTATCTTGGCGGTGGGCGGGTGCCGGCCGCTGGCCACTCCCGCTGTACCTGTATCTTGGCGGTGGGCGGGTGCCGGCCGCTGGCCACTCCCGCTGTACCTGTATCTTGGCGGTGGCGGGTGCTGGCCGCTGGCAACTCCCGCTGTACCTGTATCTTGGCGGTGGGCGGGTGCTGGCCGCTGGCCACTCCCGCTGTACCTGTATCTTGGCGGTGGGCGGGTGCTGGCCGCTGGCCACTCCCGCTGTACCTGTATCTTGGCGGTGGGCGGGTGCCGGCCGCTGGCCACTCCCGCTGTACCTGTATCTTGGCGGTGGGCGGGTGCCGGCCGCTGGCCACTCCCGCTGTACCTGTATCTTGGCGGTGGGCGGGTGCCGGCCGCTGGCCACTCCCGCTGTACCTGTATCTTGGCGGTGGCGGGTGCTGGCCGCTGGCAACTCCCGCTGTACCTGTATCTTGGCGGTGGCGGGTGCTGGCCGCTGGCCACTCCCGCTGTACCTGTATCTTGGCGATGGGCGGGTGCTGGCCGCTGGCCACTCCCGCTGTACCTGTATCTTGGCGGTGGGCGGGTGCTGGCCGCTGGCCACTCCCGCTGTACCTGTATCTTGGCGGTGGCGGGGTGCTGGCCGCTGGCCACTCCCGCTGTACCTGTATCTTGGCGGTGGGCGGGTGCTGGCCGCTGGCCACTCCCGCTGTACCTGTATCTTGGCGATGGGCGGGTGCTGGCCGCTGGCCACTCCCGCTGTACCTGTATCTTGGCGGTGGGCGGGTGCTGGCCGCTGGCCACTCCCGCTGTACCTGTATCTTGGCGGTGGCGGGGTGCTGGCCGCTGGCCACTCCCGCTGTACCTGTATCTTGGCGGTGGGCGGGTGCTGGCCGCTGGCCACTCCCGCTGTACCTGTATCTTGGCGATGGGCGGGTGCTGGCCGCTGGCCACTCCCGCTGTACCTGTATCTTGGCGGTGGGCGGGTGCTGGCCGCTGGCCACTCCCGCTGTACCTGTATCTTGGCGGTGGCGGGGTGCTGGCCGCTGGCCACTCCCGCTGTACCTGTATCTTGGCGGTGGGCGGGTGCTGGCCGCTGTACCTGTATCTTGGCGGTGGCGGGTGCTGGCCGCTGTACCTGTATCTTGGCGGTGGCGGGTGCTGGCCGCTGTACCTGTATCTTGGCGGTGGCGGGTGCTGGCCGCTGTACCTGTATCTTGGCGGTGGCGGGTGCTGGCCGCTGTACCTGTATCTTGGCGGTGGCGGGTGCTGGCCGCTGTACCTGTATCTTGGCGGTGGCGGGTGCTGCCGCTGTACCTGTATCTTGGCGGTGGCGGGTGCTGGCCGCTGTACCTGTATGTTGGCGGTGGCGGGTGCTGGCCGCTGTACCTGTATCTTGGCGGTGGCCGCGGCGGCCGCCACGGCGGCGGCGGTGGGCATGGCGGAGGCCTGCGGCGGGCCGGCCAGCGCGTTGGGCGGGGTGATGGCGCGGCCCACTCTCAGGTACTGGCCGCCGAGGTCGAACAGGTTCATGGACGCGATGGCCTCGAGCGCGGCGGGCAGCGAGCTGTACTCGATGAACCCGTAGCCCTTGTGCTTGTGCGCCGACGCGCCGTACGCCAGCTTGCAGTACGTTATGGGGCCGAACGCCTCGAACACGCTGGTAGACAAACGGAAAAAAAATAAAAACGGGCCAAGTGCGATTCGGACTCGCGCACTATAAATTTAGTTACATTATCTATCAGTCGCAGGCAATTTGTATCATTTGTCCATTTACAAACGGCGTCGGAATTTTATAAAGATGAAGCTTCATACAAATTTCCGAAAGCAAATTATAAATTGTCATCAATTTATAAAAATATGCTTTATGACATGAGTAACGCCGTTTATAATTTGCCCCGGCATTTTCCTCGCGTTAGTTCTTTATTCAACCACGCGTGGCGCTGCCCACCAAAAAAGCAAACATGGCGGAACGCTAACGCTTTATATGTGTATAAAATGCCGAAGCCATTTGTAGACGGACAAATCATACAAATTGCCTGCGACATCTATAATTTCAGCTGTCTAGCTATTACGGATCATGAGATACAGCCTAGTGTCAGACAAACGGGTAGAATAGTATCCCGTTTTTACCCTTTGGGTACGGAGACCTAAAAAAAACGTACTAAAATTGAGGCCCCTTGTCCACAAGCCGTTATGACTTTTGTTAGTATAACAAAAACCCTCTGAATGGCTAGATCGATTTTTCTAATAGTGGTATTTAAAAAAATTATAGATTTAATATATAGAAATTGTAAAAAAAACCATTAAAAAACGGTACAAAATTCACCGAATCGTGTTAAATGTTATGTGTCAAAATAAAATCATGGAAATATATTGAAATGAGAATTGGCTAGTCCAGAAAAAAATTGAGTAAACCGCTTACGTCGCACGATACCCTTATTGACAATTTAAAATTTGAAGGTCATTGGGTTTTTTGAAACCTGATTACCGCAATTGTTTAATAAGCCTATTTTATTTTATTTTTATTTTTATTTATTCCTCTGTTCCTATTCCTCTGAATTGTTTTAGAATAAGACAACTTTGTAAAAAATTGGACTAGCCAATTGCATAAACGAACTTCCGAATTATGTATGAAACCATATGCAAAGGTAACCAGCCACACCCCTCTAGACATAGACAACAGCAAGCTACTCACTTCTTGATGTCATCTTCAGTGAGTTCAGGGTGTATGGAGGCCACGTAGATGCGGTTGTATTGCTTGGCTTCCTCCTGGATCTCGTCGATGACTGCCTGCGCTTGCGGCATGTTGCTGGGACGTCCCACCACTTTGATGTTCCTGGGGCAAATATCATACTTTACACCACTTCCTTTATACTTGATGTAGGAAAAGACAACTAAGAGATGAAAGAGCAAAAATAAGAAAACAACCAATCCCCAAAGAGGGTATACACCAGACAGATGACTCAGCCAAAACATGTCTTAAGTATCTCTTGGAGGACACAACGAATTTAAGCTTTTCCATAGCAGGCTTAACCTACAATCAATAAAAGACCAGAGTAATGATGTTACAGCAATTTCATCAAGGTTGATATTCAATTTTTTTTGTCATTTATACCGGACATGTTTTTTGGTATAAATGATGAACAAATGCGAATTTAGTCTATCTATCAATGACATTTTTGGCTGGAACAAAAATATGAAGGCAGACAAGTATAGTTCATTCTCACCTTCCACCGAGCATGACCCCGTTCATCTGTTCCAAGCTGAGTTGCGCGGCTTCAGGTATCTCGTACTCCACAAACGCGAAACCCTTGTGTTTCTGAGTCACCGGGTCCCATGACATGTTGATGCTTTTGATGGGTCCGAACGGGAGAAACGCCTGGCGAATTGTGTCCTCCTTCAGTTCAAACGAGATTGACCCCACATACACTCTGTAAATAAATATAATCATTAAATAAAACGAAACATGATTAATTAAAAAATGGAGTGGCGCTATTTTTAACTCAGATCTTTTCAGCTTTGGACTCATAGACTCAACCAGCAAAAAGCGGGAATCTCACGTATCGCTCTCATCACAATCAAAACTTCAAAAGAAAAGCATTCAACAGTCGTATCATGAGAATATAAGCTGTTAGTCCAACATGTGACTGCTGCCGCTGCACCTGTAGTATATGTCAGTGCTGTACAGTGACCTGCACATGAGCGCGAGCGCCTGCTGCCGCTGCACCTGTAGTATATGTCAGTGCTGTACAGTGAACTGCACATGAGCGCGAGCGCCTGCTGCCGCTGCACCTGTAGTATATGTCAGTGCTGTACAGTGACCTGCACATGAGCGCGAGCGCCTGCTGCCGCTGCACCTGTAGTATATGTCAGTGCTGTACAGTGACCTGCACATGAGCGCGAGCGCCTGCCGCCGCTGCACCTGTAGTATATGTCAGTGCTGTACAGTGACCTGCACATGAGCGCGAGCGCCTGCTGCCGCTGCACCTGCGTGCGCTGGGACGCCATCTGCTGCTGCTGGTGCGCCAGCGTCTGCTTCATCAGCACCATCTTGATGCTCTGCTCCATGGCGTACTTCTTGGCGCGAGACACCGCGTCCGCCTGCTCCGACGACAGCCGCGGCAGCGACCCGCCCAGGATCGCGGGCAGCGTCGAGCATTTCGCTCCCGGACCTGACAGACAAACGAGACATGTGTGTTAGGTGGTAACTGAGAAATTCTTTACTTGTCAAGTATATAATTACACTTGAAATGTAACTGTCTAATGGTAATGGCAACATTTTCAGCTAATATTATACCTAAAAATCAAACTTTATTGAAGTACACATGTAAGTTTCTTAAATATATCCAAGCCTCTCACCTGTGAACACGTCTCCGACCTGCCGCAGATCGTAGATGGGAGCGGCGATGAAGCCTCCTGCGAAATGAAGAATGTGATCAGATCGTGTCGACCGCGCGAGAGACAAATACAACGGACGCGCTTCTTCTTACACTCACAGGGCGGCCAGACTTGTCTACATATACACAAATTTGTTTCACAACGCCTTGGGAAACTGTAAGTGCTTCGAGTTTCTTTTAATAAAAAAAAATCTAACTATTGCAATAGTGACTACCTTGCTCTAAGCTGACTACCAACTTGTGATGTCACACATTAGTAAGATCTCTAAATCATACACACTTCATTCGGGACTAGCAATACGTTAAAATATTTATTGTCTCATTATACTCAAAATTGGGACTAAACAATGATTTTTAGAAATGTTTTTAACCTTGGATATTCTATATTTTAATGTTTCTAACTCTTCTATCACACATTTGAACATTGAAATACATAATAACCTGCTGTATATTTGTAAAAATTATAGTGTAGCACTTTCATATATCACCACACATTCTATTTAGTTCAAGAGTATTGGACGGTTATTGTTCCTAAGTAGAAAGTAAGTAGTAGTTATTCCCGTCATTAAACAGATTACTTATTTCATAACATCTTTTACAGTCGTTTATTTCAGCGAGTTTACAAAATACCAGTGCTCCTTGAAAAGTAACGATTCACTGATTCAAACAATAGAATTGTAGCAATGAGTCCAATATTCCATAACATAAATAGTCTTCTATCAGTCCGAGTCTACCGCTGGCCGCCGGTCGCGCATTCAGTCATCCCAGACACGCGGGTTACGATGCAGAATAATGAAGTAAGTACATTGTGTGTGGCGGCGCGCGGCGGGCGGCGTGGCGGCAATAACCTAACTTACAAATCTAGTCTGAAACAGAAAGCAGAAACACTGATCACTGAGACTGTGCAATGTGAGCGGGCGGCGGCGCGGCGGCGGCGGGCGCGGCGGCTGCGGCGGCGGCGTCCTGCAACACGAGCAGCCAGCGCGTGAGCGCGTCAGTGTCGCACCTTACTAACTGGTATCTACATCGACTGTGTAGGCAGCGGCGGGCACTTACCGGCGTCGCACACGGAGACCGACGGCGGCGGCGGCGGCAGGCTGGCGGCCGGCAGCGGCAGCTGCATCGCGCTCGTGTCGCCACCCTGCAACTGAAAACAAACATCCGAGTGGTGTGAAAATTTTAAATATACAATACACAAGTGTTGTATGTGTAATTTCAATACCCTAAAAACAGTTTTAACTGTTCGACTGTCAGACTATTATTAGTTTTTCGATACTATTAGTGGCGAAGTGGGCACTAAAATATATGATTGGCGGTTAAAGGTTCAATAAATCAGGTTGTTTGATTGGAATGGCTATGAATAAGACAAAGTGTCTTTACTATGCTGACTGATGCTGAAACTAAAAGAGTGTTACTATATTTGGCTTAAGAAAACCCCACGCTTCTTACTAGATAGTAATATACCTACCTACATCCATACTAATATTATAAATGTGAAAGTCTGTCTGTCTGTCTGTCTGTCTGTCTGTCTGTCTGTCACCTCTTCACGGCTAAACGGATGGACCGATTAGGATGAAATTTGGTAGGGATGTAGTTAACGACCTGAGGTCAAACATAGGCTACTTTTGGGCGCGATATAACCGAGTCCCACGCGGGCGGAGCCGCGGGGAACAGCTAGTATATTATAAGTCTAATTTTAGTTAATGGATTGGAAGTATCTTGCATTTCATTCAATCATACAAACTTTATGTGGTCTGGTTATATAACACGCAATGTTTATATATAGAATGGCGATTGTTAGGCCTACATACATACATATAATCATGTCTTTATCCCATGCGGGGTAGAAAGAGCCTAGGGCCATAAGACCTTAGGCCACGTTTAGCATAATGGTAGTTGAAACAGGAAATCAATAGTGATGGGTTGCTAGCCGCATCGCCTATGTATAGATTTCCCCATTCGGCGATTCCCTCGGACAACTTTTACGGCTTGCGCGGGAAGAGAAGCAGCTGGTACATTCTATGTTTTTCTTTTTCTCCCAGACCAGCATGGAAGATGTTAGGCCATAACAATATATTATAAACATTCTCACTCATTACAACTGTCTGGAGTGCAAACACTGTTGTGATGAACTTTATCAAGTGACCGTTATGAATGGCTTTTTATTTTATTTAACTAATGATTTCAAGTTAATTTCCCTTAAGAGTACAAGAAATGCCTTCAACAAATGACCAGTCCAGTTATTATATTTACTCATTAGACATTCTCAATCAATTACCTAATTATTCAAGTTGTGATTAACTAATAGTTATGAGATCTTATTCATTATTGACTTCTGCAGCCATGCAGCGAAATTATGTTCACTAAGAAATGATTGAAATAAAAAAGTATTTTACATGACGTCAAAGGCCCTTTTGATTGAGTCGCAACCTGATTGCTTAATTTAGCTCTTCTTTGTAATTTCTCTGTGGGCGCAATACATGATGTAAGGTGACATCAACCCCTTACTTAATCATTTATGCACGGTTCTTAGAGATGATAGTATGTCTCCAGCTTAGCCACAAGACAAGTAGAGAATACTAAATTTTATGACATGTTTGCTTTTTATAAACTTTTCAACTCAAAATGTCTAAAATAAAAGTATGTGCACCCTTGTGTATTAATATGAATAGGTTATAATTCTATATAACTTTAAAATAAAAGTATAACCTAGTAACCTATTCATACTAAGTAGTTCTACTTTGATGGAACCGACAACATTGCGTCTAGAATTTATAACTTACCCACGTAAATTAGTTTTAAGAAAGAATAATAATATATTGAAGCTAGGATCCTAAAATAAGTAATAGGTACAAGAAAAGTTGCTTACCAATTCCATATTTTGTTTTGTTGATATTCGTATAAAAATAAAGCACTGGTTGAAAAATTCAAATTTATATGCAAACTAACACAACAGAAATGGAAGGAAAGGAGTATTTCACGATGATGCGAGCGAAGCGCGTTATTTTAATTTATATAGCAGTCACAAAATGACGCCTGCTGGCCGCTGCGCTGGCTGGCTGTGCTTTGCTTGTTTCACCTTTGTTGATTGACATAATGACTCAGTGACAATGACACAACGAAGTGTCAGTCGATATCGCCATTTTGTTTAATGTGGTTGGTTTACGGCCCTGGATACAAGGTTCTGTACTTCTCATTTGAGATCTTCAAGATGTTTATCTACCACAAGGTGGCCTACTATCACCTCTAAAAACCATGCAATATAATTAATAAATAGTGGCAATAGCATTCTGAAAATGATTACAAACAGGCTAGACTGCCTGTACGTTAACCATTGTTGCACTATATCAGGGGGGATGGTGCAGGAATGGCCTTTGTAAATTATTTCTATAGTTTTTTACTAACATAGTTTATAAGCACTACTAATAAAATGTGAGTCCTAGTTACTTGAAAATAAATAAATTCATTCATTCATTCATTCATGCAAGAACGATTGAGTAAGGGACATGTTGCCTTACATCACATAGCGTGCTATCCCGCTTACTCACTGGATCTTGCATGGTTTTAAGAGACGACGGTAGAAACCCCCAAGTACACGGGGCTACCACCATCTCTTAAAACCATGCAAGAACGATTGAGTGAGGGCGATGTCGCTTTACATCATGTATTGCGCTGTCTCGCTTACTCATTGGAACTTGCATGGTTTTTAGAGATGATAGTAGGCCACCACAACAAGTCAACTAGTCGTTTTTAGGGTCTGTAAGAAAAAAATTCCTCAGTTGATGGTAACCCCCAAGTGCCGCATACTTGAATCCACCTGTGAAAACCGCGTTCAAATCCGTTGAGTAGTTTTGAAGTTATAACTTACCAGACAGACTGACAGAAAGACAGACAGATAAAAACTCCAAAAATTGTTTTCTTTTTTCGTTTCTGTTAATCTTCTTTATTTATTTATTTATTTAACTTTATTGTAAAAAATACAATAGGCGGACTTAATGCTAAAAGCATTATCTAACAGTCAACCTTTGGGTCAAGCAGAGAACAATCTTTAATCGCCCCCTATCAGTTTTTTGGAAAAATGAGACACTCGATTTTGACTGTCTTATTATATGTTTATTTATAGATATATAGATTTTTTTTTATATCATCAAAAAGAGAGCGTAGCGTGCTTTATGGAAAATTTGTAGCTTGATGGGCGCGTGGCAGTAGGGCGGGCCGCCTACCCGCCTAGCGACTGCCATGTGCGTGTGGCGTATTTTCACGCACACATATGAACACGCATGCTACAAGCGAGGGTTGTCACATAACATCACGACTCCAATACTCCATCAGTTATGTGACAAGCGAGTGCGCGGGCGCACGTTGTGATTATATAGGATTTTATAATTACGCGTAACTAACTACGACGATGGACCAATAGTGATGTGTACTGAGTTAGTGAGTGATGTTAAAACAATAAAGCACTTTACTGATATATATAGTTGGATTGTAAAATATCTAGGTGTATTGACTGAGGAATGCATGGACACATACCTTTGTGAAAATATTGACTTGCAGCTGTGGGTAAGTTCAAAATAGGATCAAATAATATATATTTTTTTTAATGCTAATTTATCCATAGCCTTCAGTCCCCGTGATCAATATTTTTATCTAAAACATTTAAGGTATTTATAGAAAAAACCAGTAGCGTTGGTTACTGTACTTAATTAAACTAGAATTTAAATACTTTTAGATGAATATTTAAGTTAAAAAGTGTTTTGTTATTCGTACAAAAAGCATGGTCATGAAAACGAATAACTTAACGTACTGAGTTTTCCACCCTTAGGATAAAGAACTTTATAAAGATAGCGACATAAATATATTACTTCGATTATCGTTCGTAAAGCCATATTAAGTAGTAAAGTGAAGTTATCTAACGTAACCTTTTAAACGGTTATTTTATCATTTATTTTTTTCAAATGACGAGATACGTACCTACCATTTTAATTTAAATTTCAAGAAAAAGACATTTGTTTTTCTTTATCAATCGTTACCAAACCCACTTAAAATAAATGTAGAGCGCGAATCATTGTTTTTAATTATTATCAAAAAAATATTTTTTCAAAGGTCGGTTGAAAAAGCTGATAATATTTATGCCTAATTTTCTCATGGAAAATTACCTCTTTTTTTTGAAGTCGGTTAAAAAAGATGCATTTACATTTAAGACTACCAAAAGACATGTTAGTGTCTCTACCCCTACCTTTCAATACCATTTTACGTATCAACTATATATACTTACGAAGTGAGTGGTAACACTATTTATTTATTTAAATGAAAATGTCTAAGTCATTCCGAAATACATTTTTCACTTTCATAAAAAATTGAAAATTTTTATGTTGACTATTAAAAAAGTACAAGTCAGAAAAGCTCACTGTTTTAAAAAGCTTTACCTTTAGTACGAGTAAACATCGCATGATAAAGTAAGATTTCATTCCGTGCTTCTTAAAACACGCTGTTGGTAGCCCATTGCACAGATAACGACGCAACTAATGGACCTTATGATAATAAGTGTACAGAAAAGTGTATGATTTTTACTTAGTTGTATTTCTTATATTTAATAATGAAAGTTTAGGATGTACTAAGGGCCTGCGGCTGCGTATCGTTGGCGATATTTAGCTAACCTTTGCGTGGTATTCTGGGCGCACTATTTGCGTCCCGAACTGCCGATAGCACGCACAAATAGCCACTCACTTTACAACCTCAACCTGCCATCTCGATCCGCTTCCTAAGCTCAGCTCCGATTCTACGTCGAATCCTCAAAGGACATAATAAACGGCGTGTGATTGTTTACTCCGAGAACACAAGATTAAAATAGAGTTATGGTGTAGAGCGGGCAGTTCGTTTGTTTACCTGCCGCATGCCGCACCGCACGGCGCCTGTCCTCACGAGTTTTAAACTATAAATCATAGTAGGTAACAAAGAGGAGTCACCGCCGACGCCGAATCTAGAGATCTGAAGCTGTGTTTCATTTCCTTGGCGTCATGTTTGTAGGTTTTTGGGTCAGTTGACGTCCATCGGTCTCGGTGGTTGACTCGCTTAATTACATTGACAAACTTGGCTTCCGTAATACGTTTGAATATTGGACATGTCTGCCGGCGGCAGTACCACGAATACCACCTGTGCCTGTCGGTTCATGTAAACAGAGTCGGCAGCGGGATGAAAACAAACATCTCTATCAAGCGATCTTCCTGTGGAGCGTTGCGACCGCATGCGCCTATTGTACACACCATGTTGTGGCACTGCCGTGTCTAAAGTATTGGCAAACAATGTCGGCATGCATCAGATTGCGACCGGCCATGACGCAATGTTACGAAATTATTGAAAAATAGTTTATACTCGTAGATCCATTACTTCCCGAACTAATGAGGGAGTTGACTATTAGTCAAATTACTATTTTCCTAGAAAGTACAGGGAAGTACCCACTTAATGAGTAGGTACATTAAAAGAAAGGTCCATGCTCTTTTTTTAGAATTGCTTAATACTTCTCAATAGTCTATGAGATTTTATGAAAAACAAAGCCATGTTGCCATCAGTTTTTTGTATTGATTATAAATTCCGATTCTGATCATACTGGGACCTCACTTGTATAAGAAGCGAGGGAGTTCTGAAAAGATCGTAGTAAAATAGCAATAATTAGTATACCCCTGCGGAAAAACATGCGAGATGATTAAGTAGTGATTAAGTAGAGAAACCACTTAAAAATATTTTAGGAATAATTCGGCGAGGTATTTAGATGGCTCCTGATCGGACTATAGTCTATAGTGTAACGGTGTATTTTTGAAAATTCTATTTTACGAGTATATTATTTTCCTTTGATTATTTATTCATATTTCCATTTTGACTTCAATAGGTGTACTATTTAATATAATGATTACTTCAATTCTTTGCTAGATATCAACACATCACAAGGGTTTTAATATCGCTAGAATTCGAAGATAGCATGGTTGTGGTTGTGAGGTCTCCATTCATTGAACTACTAATTATAATTGTAGGGATCGCAAACACACCATAATTTTGTACTTTACATCCACGACACAGCTGCACATGATTGTGGGAAGCCGTTTAACGAGTTTTAGGAACTTGTCACATGTGTCACATGATCACGTCCAATCGCTCCAGATAAGCAAAGTGGTGCGTGATGCGTCGTAAAGTCCATACAGCCGCGGAGAGTGGCGCCGGGCGCGGCACTTGTGTGGTGTGATGGTGGAGCGGGCGGGTGCTCCCACGCTGACACTCATTATAAATAGTACAGAGGTGTAACTACTGGATATTCGAAGAACTTATAATACTACAAGAGATAATAAAATCGCTATCCGTCAGGTAGTTTCACAGATAAATGGTAGTTTTTAAGCAATTTGTTGTATGTTTGTAAGTTATTTGAAAAGGTTTTTAGTTTCGGCTACGACTTTAAATTATGTAAGCGAGCGGTGTGTAATACAATCTGAATCAAATGCCTACCTCATTTATTTTTGAAAACTCAATTTGTAAAAAATTTGAAAAAAATAAAAACTGAGATAATAAAATGATTTCCTGTTTCTTAATTTCGAATCCCACAATGCATAAATTTTAGTAAATACCTGCTCGTGTCTGTAAATTATTTCACAGCACAGGCGGTCGTCATCCCAGTTGTTTATATGCGTATGTAGTTAATCAAATTTTTTGTGTGCCCGGTGCGCAGCGCGGCCGATGCGCGGGCGCCCCCCGGTGCCAGCGCCGGCGCGCGGTCACCCTTGTAAACAATAGATTGTCATCGCTCACGCGATCCTTCCCATATACATAATTAATGCAATGGATACGATAAATAATATTTTGACTGAATCATGTTAATTGGATTTTAATTAACATGACTATGTAAGATGAGTGGAGTAGATAAATGACATGAGAAAGTTAACAGTAATAAAATTGATATTTTCGGCAATTATTTCAAATATGTTATGTAGTTGTAAATATTTACACGTGCTTAGCTAAAATTTAAGTGCAACTAAACGTTAGTAGTAGATACTATTTAATTATGTATGTGATGATGAGACGATGAGATGTGATCATACAAGCTCACTTAGGAACTACATTAGAGAAAGTTTATCTGACTGAGTGGAAAAAAGCTTAATTTTTTAGTTTATTTTTTTATTTTATACATGTGGATGACCAACAGCAAATAAATTGTATAACAAAAGGTCTTCACTTCTTTAATGAAAAAAAAATCTCTAACTTTAATTTGCAACATACATACTAAAGTGCAATAACCACGCACATTATTCAAAAGACGAATGTAAGCAAGAATAATGTAGTTGAGTTCATGCATGCACAATAATTGTTCAAACTGTAAACAATGATAGTAACGCCTATTAAAGTTGCTAAATGCATTTGAGATAGTCATGACATGACTGATCGATATGATCATTTCACAGCGTGGCCATTGAGCAACGGGCCTCGCAAACAGAACGGATCTATTTCCGTGCGGGCGGCAGATTGACAGCGCTGTTTGTTTGTTGCAGGTGTGAGGGAGAAGCGACAACAGTGTCACTGGCGATAGAGACCGCGCGACATGACGGCGTATCTGCAGCTGCTGCTGGTGGCCGCGCTGCCTGCGTTCACAGGTGAACATACCCACTGAGGTCATCTCATCATCTTATCTTCAAGTCTCTCATTGGCAGACAGATGCTCTGGGCTTCTGAGTAAGGAGGCAACTTCTGTGTGTGTTAACCGGGTAACCTCTTGCCCATATTACCTGTTCTGTACTCGACTACCAACTAACCTTATCGCATAAAAAATTGTGTTGTTGCGATTCTTCTATTTTTCTTTACGTTTCTGACATGATTGTTCCGATTGGACCCTCAGACCTATCGTCTGATTGATATTATCAATACTACTTGGAAATACTATTGCTGGCGGATACCTATCTCGTGGTTCGTGGCCGACCTTTCCAAAATATGTACATACTCTTTTATCAATAGAACATTTTTAAAAGTTTAAAAGAGTCCATTGATCAATAAAAATTAACTAAAAGGTTATTGGACAACGAGCAGCCTCTAATTAGCTAATAATAAGAAGGGTATTATTAGAAAGAATCCCAAAGAAAACAAAGGTTCGATCGAGAACATTTCTTGCGGTTCAAAACGAGTGCGCGCTCGCGATCACATTCCTTGCGCTCCGATCACAAAGCGACGGCAGCTGATGGCAGCGAAAAAAAAGTGTCGGCATTGTTTTGACCAGATGTGGACCGCCATGCTGAACTGCCACGACGAGCCACAACACACGTCGTCGCGTTGTGTTGTGCCACATCACCCGACTCTCGCGATTCCCATAAAAGCTTTTATTAGAAACACCGTTTGCTTCAAATGCACTCGGTACCTACGATGATTTCATATTCCAACAATATGAAATATGCTTACATTGACGTAGTAGTTAGTAAGTAAAAAAAGGAAAGTAAAACACATTGTAGAGTTCGTAAAGTAAATTATTTATGGACAGGTTTTGAGGAAGTTGGTGGTGGCACCAAGATTTACATGATATTTGTAGTGAAGCGGAAGATATTATTTGCTATTTTAGCATCATAGACTACTAAAAACTAACATAAAGAAAAAGTTTGCTATATGACTGCAAGCAAAAGACCGGCAATGACTGCAAGCAAGCAACGGCTATCATTGCTTAGTTTGGTAGAGCCAAATAACAAGACGCCTCTATTATTTATTTTTAAAGAAAAAAATACAAAATAATATAAAGGATGTAAAGCATTATATAAAGATTACTTACTCGTTTTTAGTAAATTTTATACTGTTATATTTGTTAGTAGCGATCCGCCCCGGCTTCACATGGGCACAAAAACCTTACTTTTGAATAATTCTATCTATTAAAAAAACCGCTTCCAAATTAGATGCGTAGTTTTAAAGGTTTAAGCATACATAGGGATATAGGGTCAGAGAAAGTAACTTTGTTTTATACTATGTAGTGATAGTGAAGTGATACAATTAAGTTATCAAACAAACCTCCGGCTCAGCTGATGGCAAATGGGTTCAGCGTGCGTGAGGTCGTAGTTAACTTGAATTAGTAACGAGGTACATACGTTAGTTCTCAACATGTCGAAATGATCAGAGGTGACAGTCATCACGGTCCTCAGCGATCTCCGAAAATAGCCCCGAGAGAGCGGCGCGCCCAAGCCGGCGCCCAGCAAACTGTGTCACAGAATCAAAACACTCAAACAGTTCCCATAAATATGTTTAATTAGCCCCTTTCATCTTCCTTTCTTGAGTTTTGTTTATCTCAACAGAATGACGACACTTGTAATCTATTTAACCTTAATTTCTTTATTATAGAATATACTCAACCTAAATCTTGTTACTAATATTGCTGTGTCTTAATTTAAATCACGTCTATATCTGGAAAACGCAAACTTCAAAAGGAGCTTCTAAATCAATACTTCCAGGAGGAGAGACCTATGTCCAGCGGTGGTCTGCAGACTGCGTGAGGCTGAAATTATGGTTGCAATTGTGATTAAAACGGCAATACTGCGAAATGATGCAATTCGTGTTAAATGATTAGTTATTATCTTGATATAAACAAAACATTGCAAGATACATTTGAAATAGTGTACTTGGGTAAACTTATTCATAACGCATTTATTTCTTCTAGTGACCAACTATGAAAGCACAAGCTAGAAAAAAAAATTTAAATGGTTTGAGACTGATTGCGCAAAGGCGTGTGGTCATCGACTTGAACAAAAAGAAGGATAAGTTTGATGTAATCTATTACAAATTAACCTTGCACCAAGACTCCCTGAGTCTTGCAGAACGTGACAGTAGTATGTTGATAATCATAAATCTTTTGTTTGGGCCTGCGCGGACTGCGCGCGCGCATTTCTCGCTCGCAACCATTCATAAAGCAGAAAATTGCTTACTATTTCCGGACTTCGCAGTACTGTTTACGCTGAACAAGATTCCTCGAGCTCCGTAATGACTATTGTGTAGTATAACCAGAGGCAAGCGCCAACGACTTCCTGAGGCTTGTACACCAATGCCGCGTTTTTCTTACCTTCAAGTTTTCTTGAATTTACATCTAGTGTCGAATTAGATGATAACTATGAACATAATAGAACTAGGTATAGATTAATAAGGGTTCCGTCCGTACTTCGTCGTCAAAATTCACCGTTAAATTGCAAATTTATTTATTGCATTTGTACCTGCAGAAGCTTGTGGGCCTAGGGTTCCGCAAAATATAACTGCTCCTTGAAAATGTTATATCTCTTCATTCATGTTTAATTCACCATGAATGAATAAATTTATACTTTTCTAGAATCAGTATCACTATGCAGTCTGGATAATACAGTCCCAGTATTATCCAGACTGCATAAAAAGTAGGTTAGAATTTTACCACTGCTGTGGGGCTTTATTTCATTTACCAAAAGATGAAATAAAGGGGAAAGTCTTACAATAAGTACAACATCACTATTATTTACTAAAAATGTAGACAATAGTGAAGTGGTCTTAGCCCCATCCCCGTCCCGATGGCGCTCCGCGCTCCGCCGCGCCGGCCGGGCGGTCGCACAAAGCGCAGCACGTGCGAACTGCGCGGAACTCGCGCCCGCATCCTGCATCCGCTTGATTCATCTTCTTTATTTTAAACACGCACGGTCCCATGTCACGGCTATTAAATTCACTGAACCTGCTTGCTCATAGTTGGTTATATTTTTTTTATAATTAGAATTACCCGCGTTCTCTGGCTTGGCCACATGGACATGGAGAATATGATAATTATTTCGAATTCGACCTAAACCTCATAAACATTCCAAAATCATAGCAGACCATTTTTGCCGTCTATTAGATATACAGTGATAAAATAAAGTGTTTTTACTTAGGTATACTGAATTAGCTGTATGTGTGACTTTTTTAATTATGTTTTCCAATAACTACTTATTTAGTTATCCTATCTTTATCAATTGTTTTTCATCCCGATCAGGTTTGGCCGTTGTTTCATTGATAAAACACATTAAAGTAATTGTTGGATTACACCGCTGTCACCAGCATCCAGCGTCAGTTTTGCAGCGGCACGTAAATACTCGCGTGATGTCACGCTCCATTCACCGCCATCCGGCAGCGGTGGCGTGGCCTTGTCCACGATTCCACATGTGTTCACTACAATGCACGCATGCATGTTTGCACTTTCGTCGCGGTCGTGACGTGACGCAGCGTTGTTGAAGTCTAATTACTTTGAGCCCCATTATTGGAAATTATAGCTACACAAACCGCAGAACAGCTGCACTTTTAATAAGTTATTAATTTTATGAAAAAAATTACATGATTTTGTAAAAACTTTGTTTTTTTTGACAAACAAAAAAAAAAACATAAAAGTTAAGTGACTGGAGAGCGTGGTAAATTGGCAATGGGTGGTTCTTAAAGATATCTCTCAAAGCAACTTGATGCGTAGGCAAATCCTAGATAAATTCGTTCGCCCAGTGGTCACTACCTCTTTTACTTTCAAACTGGAACATAGTTATGTAATCAAACATTGCTACTTGGCGACAACAATCTGAGAAATATGATTTACCGTCTTGAAACAATCAGGTATTTTGTGCTTTAAAAATGAAAAATTAAACCATTGGATCACGTTCAAATAATAAGTTATAAATGCTTATCAGGTTTCCTGTGTGCTGACGGCGAGGTGGTGTCGGTGTCAGTGGTGGAGAGCCCGGAGTTCCTGGGCTCCCCGCCGGCGCTGGTGCTGGCGGCGGGCAGCGCGGCCGAGCTGGACTGCCGCGTGCTGCATCTCGCCGATAAGGCGGTGGGTTATCTCTGCTGATAGATAGACAGACAAAGAATAATGAAGTCTTCATTTTGTATTCGTAATCCTTAAACTTCTGGATACTTTAGCAGAACGCTAACAAACTCTTATTATTTTATTTTCGCCGAGTAAAGTGAAAAATCTTTCGAGCAAACACGGTCCCGGTACGGAGGCCATGTTGCTCAAAGGATAAATCGCTTTAAAATTATTAGTAGTGTTTGTTATGTTAGTTTCTACATGTGCGCTGCTGTGCAGAAATTGAACCGCTACGAGCTACGACCCCTACAGCTCGTAGCAGAGGTCGTAGGCCTACGAGTCGTAGCAAAGGTCGTAGCTTGTAATTTTTCTCTTTGACTTTGAGTCAGAATTGTTATACTTTATCCGCCTAATTCAAAACACGTTTAACACAGCATTTATCAACTGGTTTATACCAAGAAAGAAGCTCAGCAAAATCTATGTGTGAATGTTTGTGCCAAACGATTTATTTTTGTTTGTTTATCCAATAAGGCGATAGAATTTCAAAGGTGAAGTACAGCTAGCCAATAATGTGGATATTATTTCAAAATGTTCTTCCTAAACCTAACTGATGAATTCATAGTTCGTCTGAAATGTAAACAGTATAAATAGCACCGAAATATCCTATGATTCGGCATCTGAAATACAAAACGCGAAATCCATTAAAGCGCGGGCGTGCCGGTATTTGTCGGAATCCGCGCGATGCAGTGACGAGGGGGCCCAAATATTTGTGAAGATTCGCGAGAGACGTCACCGCGATATAAGCGAGCACCTGACGATCCTCACAAAAATGCGGGTCGTCGACTTTTGGCAGCGACACAACGCGGCGCGTGCGCCGGGAGCGTGGCTCTACACATGAGGAGGTTAACGGCACAGAGAGAAATGCTTATAAAGTTGAGTCGCTGGTTTGTGGACACTGGCGGCCGACTTCTCGTTTACTCACGTACCTACCGCTTATACATTCAGCGCTCTTTTCTCTCTGTTTTGTTGAACTACTCATGTGTCCACGCGTGAACCGCCCCCGCTTGCGCGTGTGAACTTCCCGGAAGCAGCCGTTGCCAAACATAATTTTCGCAAACCTCTGCATATAAAGTGGCGCTTTGCGAGATAATCATGTCGAAATCAAGTGGATCGGTATGGCCGAGAATATAAATAGATCAACGGGTGAGCTACGGAGATCACAGAGCACGCATTTAACATCATAAATCGCAAAATATGCAAATGTGGACTTAAATTCGTTTTTTATGAATATACAAATTTATAACCTAATAATTTTTAACAAGGAAGCCAAAATAAAGAATTCAAGAGATACTTAAATTTTAATGTTAAGTGGACATGTGGTCTAGGATGACTAATACCTTTACTCTTATAACTAATTGAGCTCTATTTCCAGGTATCATGGGTGAGAACACGCGACTTGCACATCTTATCGCACGCGGGGGCGGTGTTCACCGCGGACCCGCGCGTGTCGGTGGCGGTGAGCGGCGCGGCGAGCGGAGCGGGCGGCGTCACGCGGCACACGCTGAGGATCGACAAGCTGCGGGTTTCCGACGCCGGACGCTACGAGTGCCAGGTCAACACCGAGCCTAAGATGAGCCAGTTCTTCAATCTCACGGTTGTTGGTGAGTTTTTTTACTGTTTTTCATAGTCCGCTTATAGCTGTAGTTATTGAGCTCATAGACATGTCTTTGGGCCTAAAAAGGTGTGAAGCATTTGACCTTACTCCTACCAAGGACCTGAGGTCCTGTTTTTTAAGAATTTAGACGTCACGCTTCATCCGAGCAATGAAACATAAATGTTTTGTCTGATAATTCAAAGCATAATAAAAATTACTTGGTATTACATAATATTCTGGCAATAAAAATTATTCCGATTCTCTTTTTCAATCCTATCTGTTAACAACACCTGTGATAATAATGTTGATACAAAAAGTGTGCTAGCTTAGCTATTCTTACGATGGATATGAAGCAGACAGCTATAATTGGATGTATTTGTAGATGAGGTGGTCCCAGAGACCGTGGTGTCAGTGGTGGGGGCCCGGCTGGTCCGCGCGGCGGCGGGCGGCGCGGCCACGCTGGCGTGCGAGGCGCGCTACCAGCCGCCGCCGCGCGCGCTGCCGCTGCCCGCGCTCGACATCCACTGGTATTTCGGAGACCAGCCCATCGACTTGCAGGTAAGAACTTCATAATAATATAACAGTACAGTGAGCTGCATAAAAAATCTGACCCCCTTTCAATAGCATAATTGTGGCATGGGGGTCAGATTTCTCTGCAGGACGTAAGGTTGGCCGATAGTATATGACTGTAAGTACTGTGACATGTTATGGACATAATCAATTATTCGCTTTGAAAGACATGGTGTGTTGTATTGTGGTTACTATTACCAGGTAAAATTTAAATGTATTGATTTGGATTTTTCTACCATAAACAAAGTAAGTTTTAGTTGCTAGATAGATGTTTCCATAAGGTAACGTAGCTGAAGCATAGACATACCTTTGTAATCGACTAATACTCATAAAAATAAAGATTCAACACGATGAAGTTTTAACATTTATAACGATTTGCATCCACGTGTAAACAGTTTGGAAGGTCGAATACACGAATGGCTGCCAATATCTGGTAATTAGCCAATAGGCCACCACAACTGGTACAATGTCAACTACACAAAAATACTAGTGAACCATGCGGGTGGCCTGAGAATGGCTAAGAAAGCGTGTATCTGTTTGAGAAGGATATCGATTGTTTTAAAATCTTAACCAATACGATCAAAGCGAAAGAAACTATGCTATTGCGTTAAGCATCTTCGGGGGTGCTGGTGAAATTGAAAAAAGTCCTTAAAATTAGGTGAAAAATAGGGGTAACCCAAATTAAATATTTTTAACATAGCTGACTAAGATTGTGCATATTCCAAGTTAGTCTAGGGAGCCAATTCTGACAAGAGCGAACGCTGGATTATTTTGCTATCAAACCCAAAAAAACAATGTTTTTAAAAAGGTTTTTTTAAGGTGTTCAATTTATAGGTGATAATTTAAAAAAAAAGTTGTCAAATTTTGACCCTGGGTCTTCAATTATATCCATAGATCATAATTAGTCCAGTGCAGTGATTAAGCCGTGAAGTTGTAAGAGACAGACAACGGAACTTTCGCATTTATAATATACTAGCTTTCACCTGCGGCTTCGCCCACGTGAATTTCCCACGGAAATAATGCTTTTTCCCGGGATGAAAGGTATCCTATGTCCATCTCAAAACTCCTAGCTATGTGTTTGCGACATTTTAGGAATATTGGTGCAGTAGATAGAGCGTGAAAGCGTAACAAACAAATAGACATACTATATTTCGCATAGTTTCGCATCACTACATAGTATAAAACAAAGTCGCTTTCTCTGTGCCTTTTGTATGCTTAAATCTTTAAAACTACGCAACGGATTTTGATGCGGTTTTGTTTAAAGAATGATTCAAGAGGAAGGTTTTTATGCCCATGCGAAGCCGGGGCGGGTCTCTAGTTTATAATATTAGTTGGGATAAGTATAGTATGGACAATCCCTGTTTCCAGAGCGGTCGCGGCGGCGTGTCGTTGGACACGGAGCGCTGGGCGTGGCGCTGCGTGTCGCGGCTGACGCTGGGCTCGCTGGCGCCGCGCGACGCCGGCCGCTACCGCTGCGTGGCGCGCGGCGTCGCCGACACGCTGCGGCTCAGCGTCGTAGACACTGATCAAGGTTTATTATTATTATCATATGAGTTAAAATGTTAATTGACCATGCAGAGTGGTGTATGTGTTCTTCATACCGCCTGTTGGCCTCTGACGTGGTTTATTTATTTATATATGTACTTACATTATAGTAGAGACGTTACAGTCTATTACAATAGCGTACTTAAATCGTTAGAAACAAAGATGGCTGATATTTCAAAACCCAAAACTGGAAACCATCGTTAGAATAACAATTTTTATATAATACCAGTTACCTAAAAATTTATTCAATAATAGATAAAATAAATTCTATTTGATAATCGGATTAAAGCACTTTTTGGAAATTTATTATGGAGTTACCGTCACTACCAAGTAGAGGTATCAAGTCTGGGTGGTTTGCTAGAATAAGTACGAAAGCAATATTTGAAAATTAAACTTAAAGTTGATCTAATTATTTACAGGGGCCCAAATGGAAGCGATGCAACGAGATCAATCCGCGACCAGCACCAATGGAAGTTCGACTCCACTCACCACATCACTACTCTTACTATCTCTGATACTGCTCTTCCGGACGTGACGGATCTGCGTCAACTGGAGCTATTTTTTTGTATATTTTGATCTGTAAATATTGTAAATAGCCATGATATTTATAAAGTGTGCGTGAATATAGTGCGTCACGACAGAAAGTTGTTTCAGTTATATAAATCGTAGCTGGCACGCGCCGCGCGTTGGCTCCGGATATATCGCGCCCGAATAAGACCGCTATTAGAGGCACAAACTATTAACGTGATTGTTTGTTTAGAGAATTGGAACGCTGGCACACGCCTTTGGAAATAGAAGATATTAGTTTGGAGACGTCACACGAAGTCCCATCGTCGTAAATACCCGTTTTGGACAGAACCGAGGCGTATGATCGACAGCGCGCGTGTCCCGGCTGCTTTCTGGCGGGATTCGTTTGATTGTCATTTGGTTTTATTGATCTTTAATTTTGTTTGGAGAGCCAAAGATTTTTATTGTCCATCAATCCAATCAAATGACATTAACATACAGTTTATTTTAAAAAGAAACCATCAGTATACTTTCTTATTTTCAGGTTTATTTTTGATATCATCTAATACTAATATACTAATATCTTTTTACGAATTCAGCTGAAATCTTTAAGGTAGATATTTGAATTCTGTTTAGTAGGATATTGTAAAGGTACAATAAATACCTTCCTTTATCAAATGATTGCTGTGGTAGGTTATAGGCTACAACCATAGACTTTAACATATAAACAGCGAGTGAAACCGCAGTTCACAGCTAGTACCTTATACCAGCATACTCCCCCACCCCATTTCCGCCCGTGCGCTAATCACTCTGGCTGTCGCTAATTAAATTAGAAAAATTACTGAAGCCGAGCGGCTTTGTAATTACATCAGCGTTTGTCACTCGGCACGGAGCTCGTGACGCGGCTGCGGCGGAACGTGATACTAGATGGTATTTCTCTGTGGATACCAGGCTCACGCTTGTTCCATACACATTCACATATCAACCCAATATCAATTATGGCAAACAAATATCAAAGAGAGAAAGAACCTGCTTATTTGGTGGCAAAAGGTTGAAAAAAAAAACATTTGCTTGTGTTTTGTCTTGATATCAGTATAGTTAGAATATTTGGCTACCTTTGTTTCTTTCTGTAGATCTTGTAAAAGGCAATTGAGGAAAAACTCAATCTCAGGAATGAATAAGATAGAAAGAGAAGCATTTTAGAACAGAAGTGCGAATGTGTTAGGACGTTTGATACGATACGCTGATTTTATGGAGAACATTAATAATGAAAGAAATCCTGCAACGGAGACAGATAAAACAGAGAAACAGAATAACCCCGTTGGCACTCGGTTACCCTACGGAACCCTAAATGGTCCCCTTACCGGTCAGGGGCAGGCAGGGGTGAGCACCACATTACGCATTGTTTGCGCTGGCTACCGCTGCCGGCGACAATGGATAATCAGATTTGACTCCAGTTTGTTTAGCAACTGCCGCAGGAATCATTATTTATTGCCCAAATATTTTTATGACCCTGTGACCCCTTTGTGTCAACAGTAAATTGGTTCCAATGTTCTTAGTTGCTTTTTTGAACGAATTTTTAATGGAGGCGATTTCGAATTCAGCTGTATTTTTATTTGCTTATGATTCTGCGATATCACTACATAGTATAAAACAAAGTAGTTTTATACTTTCTCTGTCTCTATGTCCCTTTGTATGCTTAAATCTTTAAAACTACACAACGGATTTTGATGCGGTTTTTTTAATAGATAGAGGGATTCAAGAGGAAAGTTTTTATGCCCATGCGAAGCCGGGGCGGGTCGCTAGTATTTTATAAAATGAGTGGTTACTTATTTATTCTATGTCCGTTGCATCCATCCCCAGTTATATGGCTTCAGAGGCTTCGAACAAGACATACGCCTTAACTACAGTTAGTTTACCCCGTCTCTACATACGACATTTATAAGGTACGGCACTCACATACTTTCTTTATGATGGATCTGACATCATTCCTTCTAAAAAGTGCGACCAGCGTTCATATATTAGTCGCTTTTTATGATACCCACGGATGTCAAAATATGGACAAGTGGGTATGTAAGAAATTCCTAATTATATTCTACTTACTTATCTTTGGTCACCATTAGTATGTGTATTCTGAAGTAAACACCAAAACAGGAAATTAAATTGGCAAGTTTGTAAATTGGTAATGCTCTTGTTGTATTGTATACTACCTGGGTACTTAGATTTATATAATCTACTTACTGGTAATTTCGCTACTAAAACTCTACCTAGGGGTTTCTGACTTCGACATTTCATTGAACAAGTTTTGTAGGCTCCTAGATAAGATAGTTATGCACTTAAACTCAAACTAATTGAAAGTGTCGTTCTTTTACATCAAAAACTGATGTTTTTTTGCTAATTGCTAATTGGCATGACAAAATATTATTTGCTTATTTAACCCAAAGTTTGACTATAGTATTATGCAAAATCAATAATTATATTTTTTTGATTTGAATAAAACAACTAGCCTGTTATAAGATTTCGTAAGCCAATGTTTTATAAACATTTGGCAATATGTTCGCAGCTGTGTTTGAAATATCTCATGGTACCTAAGGGGGCTGGCTAGATCTAATTAATGTTCCATCCATCTATGTAATTTATAAATTTCTCCCCTTTGCATAGTCAGCGTCAAGCCCCCGATTACAGTCATTATATGCTAAACACGCAAATCAAGTAATGGTAATCGTATATCAAGGAATCGATTGGAAGATATACTTATATAAGTAATAACGCTTAATTGCGAAGCATTGGTGGCACTGATTTTTATCATACCAGAAAACAATGTCTTCATTTTACTATAAATAATTAGGTAGCATGGTTAGATAAATAATGATTGAGCCAGTCAATCAGGGCGTTCATATCAAAGCATCTGTGGCGACACTAGCGCCACAACATACAAACTACCAAAGATGCGCAAGAGATGGCGTTAAGAGCAAGAAAATCGCAATTGCATACAAAACAGCAAAATTACTGTGAAAGTCCAATTCGCGCTTGCAAAGTTTCTACGGATTGGAGCGTATATACAACCTCCGACAAGACATCGTCGGAGCCGCGGTTCCCCAGGCATAACACCCTAGCCTGGCGGGAAGATTCTTCCCTTTGTGGCGGTCGAGCATATCCCTATCGCTCCCGTCACACTCTCCAAACATCTTTCTTATAGTTTGGGAAAAAGGCACACTACTGGTAGGTACACGAGCCCAGCTTCCGGACCTGCAGCTACTTTTTCAACCCTTATTCGTCATTATAATACCTCCCTGTTATCCCAAGTCCAACCAAATCAGCAGCAGTACAAACCTCCTAATGCCTTATGGAATGTCTACATCCAGCTGTGGACCGAATACAATCATAAAAATAGATTTAAAAAAAAAATTGCGTCACTCGAACTTCTTTGATCATAAATGATAATAACTTCGAGCAACGCGGCTTCGACACCGGAGGACGTGTTGTTCGAAAGATAATAATTATACCTAGTTTTCACTACACAAGATTAATTAATTTCGTGTTTGTGTCATGGTCAATCGACCATGCACACTCTGGTGTCAGAGTTTTTCGGAACCGCCTCTCGCAGTTCTCCTCTGACGCAGTTCTTTTGACGGCTACCAGATGGCAGTCGAGAGCAACGGCTCAACGTGCCTTCCGAAGCAAGATAAAAAAAATAATTACGAATTACATCACTTAAAAGCACTAACTGAGCTAAATGTTGTATGGAATGTATAGTTGCATGAATGCTGCATTCCGGCAGCTAAAGTTGAATAATGAATGGGTTGTAATCCGTCGCGGCCGGCGCCTGCCTCGCTCATGGTTAATTCACGCGCGGACGCTGCGTTGCTGTTGCAAAACTAGCAGGCGCTTCACCTACCAAGACGGAAACTTCATCTGCCTGCCGAAGCTGCACTACAAAGTTAAACTATAGAAGTTAAAATTCGTAATCCTCGAATTCCCATCAATGTACAACCAATTTCAGCGAAAGTTTAATTAAGTAGTAGACAAGTTGTGTAAAATAAGGTAAGACATGTGGAGGTTTTATGCTTACTTATTATATTACTAGCTGTTCCCCGCGGCTCCGCCCCGCGTGGGACTCGGTTATATCGCGCCCAAAAGTAAGGCTACTTTTGGGCGAGATATAACCGAGAACATAGGCATGTTTGACCTCAGGTCGTTAACTACATAACACAACAAATTTCATCACAATCGGTTCAGCAGTTTAGCCGTAACTCTTTACGGCAGGCAGCTGACAGACAGACAGACAGACAGACAGACAGACAGACAGACAGACAGACAGACTTTCGCATTTATAATATTATAGTATATAGTACTTATATAGTATAAAGTATATAGTATATAGTATATAGTATATAGTATATAGTATATAGTATATAGTATATAGTATATAGTATATAGTATATAGTATATAGTATATAGTATATAGTATATAGTATATAGTATATAGTATATAGTATATAGTATATAGTATATAGTATATAGTATATAGTATATAGTATATAGTATATAGTATATAGTATATAGTATATAGTATATAGTATATAGTATATAGTATATAGTATATAGTATATAGTATATAGTATATAGTATATAGTATGTAGTATATAGTATATAGTATGGATGTATGGATATGGATAAACAAAGGATATAAGAACAATAGTAAACCTAGTAGAAACACAAAATTTGCTATATTTATACCTAGACAAAATATAAATTAAGCATGGCACAGGTAAATATTAATATTTGATTGTGATTTTATCAATGATTGACGAGATTCTACACTCTGAATCTTCTAAATCGAAAGTATCATTAGAGTTGCGGTGTTATTTATGTGCTACACATACCCGTACGCTCATGTATCGAGAATTTCATATTAATGATACATTTTAATTTATTCTGTCATAAAAAAAATGCATATAGGACACGAAAATTGTGTTTCTTGTAATAGAATGAGAGCAAAAGTTGAGTCGACAATTAAAATTGTAGAAATTTTATCCAAATATCTTATTCTTAACTTTTTAATGAATTTCATGAATTAATTGTCTTCATTAGCCCAAGGAAAGGCGGAGTGTTCCCGACGAGCAGCGCGGCGCTGCCTTGCCGGAGCTGCGCCATTTATAAATCACGCCACTTTATCGTCTTATATTTTTATGATATTTCGCCACAAACAAAGCCACTTCACATTTGTCTTCCGCGACGTATCTTTGCCGCTTCTTTTTCGCTTGGCGCTGCGAACAAAGGCGGGAGGCAAAATCAAATGATAATTTAAAATTTGAGTGAGACGGAGCGCGGCCGGCTCCTAAATATATTGTTTAAGATATAACGTGAAGTCGTTGCCTTTGAGTTATTGCGGTTCAAGGCGCCATTGTCTTCGGTTCCGAGACTCGGAGCACTTCCAGACCACACAATAGAATAATTATATTAGAAAAATAAAATGTCTGTAGGTGCCTACTCTTGGGCGCTCTGGTGACACTCGACGTACCTTACTACATCTTTAATTTTATTTGTGTTGTACGAAAGACTGAAATACCACTAAAAACATTTTCATGTAAAATTTTGCCAAGACGAGACCATATAATTCACACTATCAAGTTATTCATATTCAAGTAGAGTCAATTGACTCTACAAGACTTCAAAAACTTGTAGTAGGTTATCTACCTCATCCTGAAGTATCTTTGTCATTCGAGCGCGTTTCCTAGTTACATCATAAACTCAAAGCCTGACCCTTCAGGCACTGGTCTGACTCTAACCTCTGTAACACATTAGACCCATAGCAGTAGTAGTTAGGCCTATTAATGGCCGAAATTAAAGATTATTCAGGTTGCATCCGTCAGACACGACCTAATGTTTGCCATCTAGCGACATCAGCCAGGAAGTGACCAACGGCTTAACGTGCCTTCCTAAGTACGGAGGAGCTAAATAAAGAATAGACACTATTGGTAATCAATTTAATTAAGGCCATGCTCGCCGTCGATTATCATCGGAGCTAACAAACTCATCACCTACCTATCTTCCTAAAGCGATTTGGTATGTTATTGTATCATTGACTGCTGAGTTGTTTATTATCAGTGCACATGTATTCTCACGCCCCTTCCTTCAGTATACTGCAGCGAGGTCGCAGCGCCGGCGAGCGTCGCTTAATTTCCTGTCACCACTGCGAGCGTCGCGACGGAACTGTGTCAACTCGATAGTAAGACGGCGACGAATCCCGTTTTCATGAATATTCCTTAATATCTCACTTTACTTTTCATATATTAAATTGAACACGTAATAATACAATAAATGCTTATATTAATTGAGAGAAAAGTTCGTGTTTTTTTTTAAATTATTGAGTAAGTCAAGCATATGGCCCACTTGATGGAATGCGGTTGCCATTGCCTATAGACATCTGCAATACCAGAAGTATTATGAGCGCATTGCCGAGATTGTTTCCAAGTGACGTTGAAAGTAATAAAGTTTTACATCTTCATATCTTTCCTATTTTTATTTTTATAGTAAAATAATGGTACTTACTAAAGTAATTGCTGTCAATCATAACTCGATCTCGGTATATTTATAATGTAAACAACATTCGAATAATACTTTTATTTAATAAGAGGTCATATAATTCCTTAATCACATAATTATTTGAGTCACTTTTTAATCTAACCTCCCCATTGATACATCTTAAAGGTTTGTTGTAATTTTTAATCCACTCTCTCTCCCTCCTTGTAAACTTTCACGATTTTAGGGCCAATGTCCAGCCTTAGGGACATCAAGAGATAGAAAACGCTTGTTGGACGTAATATTAACTTTGAACTTCATATACATTTACAGCGACGAGTAGTGATATGGGGAATGTTGGTAATAACTCAGATTGGCACGGAAACGAGCAAACACTGGGCTGCGGAGCCCACCTTACCTCTAATGAATGCAAGACAAACACTGATACGGCAATAACTCGTGTGGGTTTACTATACTACACCCAGAAGGTAGATGGTACATATATAGAATTTAGTAGACAAAACTCGCCCGAATATTTAAAACGTAACGTAAAACTATATAGTAGTGCTTTGCTTGTATGTTGTTTCGGTAGGACACATAGTTAAATTATTGAGTGTTCTCAGGAATAAGTTTGTAGGTTAACATCCTTGAAATAAATGAATGAATATACTCTAATGCTGAATTTACGATTCACTGTCACCGAAGATGAATCTAATGAAAGTGTTTAAGAATTAGCCATACATTCTTACTTACATAGCTATAGGAAAACAAAACCCTAGAAGAAGGTAATATAGAGATACCATTGATTATATATTTTCAAATCAAAGAGATATATACATAAGAAGAAGAGGTAGTTCACAAGAAAAATTTCCAAGTTTTAAACTGAGGTAAAAGAAGCCTACCAATAGTGAATAGATACCTATTCTAACCTGTTCAATGCAAATGCAAACGCAACTAGGGTACCAAGTGCCAAGTTGTAAAACAATATATAGTTAAAATATACTTCAGAAAGGTATACGATTCGGAAATAGTTTGTAAATCAGGCATCTGAATTGGCCGCGCCTCAGTTTTGGCAAGTGTCGGCTGTCGGCGGGAGGCGAGTGAGGGTTTACGTCGCCGACACGCCCCGCAGCGCGCGCCAACTAACTTCGACTGCGGCTGTGAACGAAGCCGCAAGAAGCTCCTAGTGTGATTATGATTGACACTCGTATCAACTGCATATTTAACAAGCCTATTTCTTGTAAGGTAGATAGAGACTAACAATTTAGTAGAGAAGCAGGCATGAGGCCTCTCTAATGGTAAGTAGTAACGGTAACCTGCTTCTCTACTAAATTATTAGTGTGCACGCACATTAATACTACACTCTTTAATTATACAAGTTGTGATTTATGTTTCTTTGTTGATCATTATAAATGTGAGTATAACATCTTGAACAAAATTGTAACACTACTTCACCGATAGCTTTGTTTTGTGTAAAAACCATTTGTAAGGGAGGTAGTAGTAGTTACGTTGGAACTTGAAGTGTGAACGCGGTGGCCCCTTGCCAAGCGGACTTGGCTGTGAATTAGATTGCTCTCCCTAATTCAGACCTAATGTTAGTCACGTTGGAATTAGTTTACATCAAAATGGCTGAGCACTTGCCGGAAAATTATGTGAGACAGATCTTTTTATTCTAATTTCAACACACTCCTAAAACATTTGATAATACGTAATAGTTATAGATGTGATGTAAAAATAAATAGTATTATGTATGTAAAATTCAGCTATCATACTTATCTATATATCTATATATATATTATTATATTATTATATTATATTATATATATAATAAAAGCGAAAAACACTCACTCACTCATCACGAAATCTCCAAAACTGCTGAGCCGATGAAAATGAAATTTGGCAGGAAGGTAGATTGTGACTAAGAGACGTCCGCTAAGAAAGGACTTTTGGGAATTTTATCCCTAAAGGGGTGAAAAAGGGGTTGCCAGTTTGTATGAAACTTCGTCATTTTTGAAGTGAGATACATGAAATTATTAATTTACATTTGAAGTTGGTGAAAAAGAATAATTCACTAATCAGATTTTGAAAATTACATTCCTAAGGGGAGAAATAGGGGTTGCCATTTTGTATGAAACTTTGTCATTATTGAAGTGAGACACATGAAATTTTTAATTTGAATTTGTAATTGGTAAAAAATAATAAAGCATCAATCTGATTTTGAAAATTACATCCCTATAGTGGTGAAATAGGGGTTGCCAGTTTGTATGAAACTTTGTCATTTTTGAAGTGAGATACATGGAATTAAAATTGAAAATGTCTTTTGGTATAATATATTGTATTGTATTGTATGTACACAACATATTGTAATAGGATACAATACATAAAAGAAGATAGAGTGCAAAGGTTTTATTTATTTGTTTATATTATGAGTTCAGTAATGTATTAATAGATGGCGCCACCATATATTTTAAAAGTCGGTATGGTTTGTCGTTCGCATTTAATCATCATGTGTAGTAATTGAGATTTCAAAATAAATAAAATATTTCTTTTTTTGCTTTTCTAACGATTTGATTGTGTGTTTAGACGATTTGGTACCTGCTAAAATCCATATCCATACTTCCATACTAATATTATAAATGCGAAAGTCTGTCTGTCTGTCTGTCTGTCTGTCTGTCTGTCTGTCTGTCTGTCTGTCACCTCTTCACGGCTAAACTGCTGGACCGATTGTGATGAAATTTGGTAGGGATGTAGTTAACGACCTGAGGTCAAACATAGGCTACTTTTGGGCGCGATATAACCGAGTCCCACGCGGGCGGAGCCGCGGGGAACAGCTAGTAAAATAATAAAATGAAATTGGAATTGATTGGAGTATGGAGTGGTAAATTAATTGCGGCATTATATGTATGTATAGTTTAATGTCTGCGTTTTGGGCTACATACTCATTGATTCGTTTAATTTAAGTTTGAAAAGTATTTTTCCGGATTCCGGATTTTGAATAGTAGTTTGAAAATAGGTTAATATTTTCCATAAGTTAGTTGCATATCTTAAATATATTGTAAGGTTTCTCAAATAAATTGTAGGTCTTTAAGTATATTTGTATTTATTTCTAATTAGTTAGTAGATTAATATAATTTCTATATATATAAAAGAACAAGGGCAATTGATAAATCAATGCCCAGCCTAAACCATAAAAGCTGTAACCTTGAAATTTGGACCGAAGTTTTATGTTAATACGTAGTGCTCAGATAAGAAAGGATTTTTCAAAATTAGACCCCTAAAAGGGTTAAAATTGAGGGCAAAGTTTGTATGAAAAAAAATTAAAATCTTCACTGATGTACTTGAAACTTGGCAAGAATGCTTCTCAACAAAAATAACTAATGGCGTGTTTCAGCGTTTTTTGAAATTCTATATTTTTGCTTTTAATATTTTAGTAAAGAAATGTTTCAAGAAATAGCTGTAAGTAGCTGGATCGAATCCTGCCACAAACAATAATTTTCTGTTTTCGTTTTAAATTTGTTTTCTTGAATTATTTTCTTAATTTTATTTTAATTTTGAAAAGGAACGAATAAATTCATTTGCAAATTTATTAGATAGATATCGCAACCCCAATCAAATCTAATAGTTGGTCATTGACGACATTGAAGAAGAAGATTAATCAAATGGTTGACTGGTAGAGAACGCTCTTAGCGTTAAGTCCGTTAATATATCAGTATTTTGTACTTATCTATCTATACAAATAATAGGACAGTAAAAATCGAGTGTGTCTATACATTAAATATTTTTCTAAAAAACTGATACGGAGCGATTAAAGAAGAGTAACAGAAACCAAAAAAAAAACAATTTTTGGAATTTTTGTCTCTCTGGTACGTTATAACTTTAAAACTACTCAACAGATTTGAACGCGGTTTTCACAGGTGGATTACATATAATTAGGAGCGTTGTCAAAACTTTGTTTCGTTAAAATCGGTCAAGGGAAAAAGAAGTTATGGTCAGTTGAAGTTTACTTCTAACACTGCTTCAAAACTTTTAAACAGTTGAATGCGGTTTACATAAACGTATTAAATTTAGATAAAGCTAGAATTTCTACTTCGTTTTATCGATATCAATAAAGAGAAAAACACACTGCAGTCTCTATTAAATTTTAATAAAATAACACATTGAATGTGTGTGGGCGTATAATTTAGTTACATAAATATCAATAGATGGCGCTGACTTTATTTTAATTATTTTTTCGCATATGGTATAGCAGAATAAATATTTTCCTTACGGCAATTAATTTGAATTATTTAAAAAAAATTTTGGTTGTTGATTTAGTTCTATTGGTTGGTTTGTTTATCGGTCGTATTGTATTGTAAGCTATTTGAATTGATTGGTTGGTTTGGTTTGGCTTTGGTTTAAAAAAATAATCAAATCGGCAAGTCAGTTCAGTTATTGTTTGACGGAACATACGGTCGTGTCGTAAGGTTTAATTTAACTAACATCACTTTTTATTGAGATTTTCTCCACTTTTCACGCCCACTATAACTCTAGGAGTGGCTTTTAGGTCCAAATGACCCTGTAATAGGCTGCGTCTACTCTTTTAGAGACAAAGATGTGATAGTATGAATGTTAATATTTTCAGTTTGATATCGTAGCAATGTAACGGCTTTATAAAATTGGCACGGGAATAGGATACTATAGATTTAACTATAGGTCTGGATATTTGTAGTTTCCACAGGTTACGCGAAAAGCGACCTACACGCGGGCGGAGCCGCGGGCAACAGCTAGTAATCTCTATAATCTAAAGTATCTATCTACTTACTAAGTAGTAAATAGAGAATTCTTAAAATTTGACCGCCCGCTCTAGAGATACACTTGCATAGCAACTGTATTTACATCTTGTTTAAAATGCATTGGAAGCTAAAGAAACCTTCTAATTCAACATGAAGGTAGAAAAAAATACTAAAGACATCACGTTTAAGCAGACCCCGGGTTTCGAACCTCTACTACTAGGTAGTAGTAGGTTCGAAACCCGGGGTCTGCTTAAAAAATATATTTTAACAAAATAATTGTCGGCTTAGGCTGCGTTTCTGTGTAAATTAGTTGGGTGTCGGCGTGCGCGAGTAATGGCGTGCTAAACCCCGGCATTAGGCGAATATTCTGAGGAATTTATAATGCTCAGCCAAAATAAAAACATAATCCTCGGCGCATAATGAAACAGTTCTGCAGGGCTGGATTACGGGGTCCGCGCCGAGACTGCGTCCATCGGCTTTTGGACAAAGTTACGTTCGGAAACTTTCTCTGGATAGAAATCTAAAGGTATTTTTTATAAGCGAAAGGTACTTTACTTTTCTGTATATGCATGATAATGAACTCACTGCGAAGGAATGAATAAATTAACGAATAAACATGTTGTTGCACCAATTACATAAATACATCATGGGATTGTACAAAATCGAAAATAAAGGGCGGAAAGCAGCTTAGTTAAAATTGTTAAATACCAAGGCGGACTTATCGCTAATGCAATTTCTTCCAGTCATTCTTAGGGTAGAGAGAAACAGAGAACATTGGAGCGCGAGCGACGCCGAAAGCTAATTAATAAATATTGCCTTAATATAGACCTAATTAATATTTTATAACAAACACATGAATAAAGCTAATGACGAAGCATGCAAGATATGGTGAAGTGGAGTAGAAAATGTATGAAAGCGAACCCTGGGCTCCGAAGCAACCAATTGAGGACGCAACCAGAAAACCCTGTGATAATAATGAATTGTAGGTGCCGTATTCGATGATAATTTAGATTATAATATCTTAAGTATTATCATAAAATATAATATTTACACCTGCCAAGTATACCTTGTGTCATAACTTCCTTTATAATCCATTGTTCTGGAGAAACAAAACGTTATTGCTGCTTCGGAGGAAGGAAGGCAATTAATTAAACTGGAACCGCTTTTCTCATAAACAATGAATAGGTTCTGAACATAAACAAATTTTTGTTTTCCCGAAATGAAATAAAGTAATTGAAAGAAGAATATTAAATATGACAGCTCATAAAAGATGTATTATGCGTATAGCTGACGGAAAGGAAGTCGTGTGTTCGAGTTTCACGAAGGCAGGAGCTTTGAATTATATTAAATGTTTTAATCTAAGTTATATTATCTGACGGAAGCCCCTCAAAACATTCGATATCTTGAAGGTCCTGATTTTATTACATTATACTAGCTGTTGCATGTGGCTCTGCCCATCTGGTACTCCGTAATATCGAGCAAAACCGTAGTAGTCGTTATTTCCTCGGGTCCCTGACAGACTCAGACTATGCCCAAACCATATTTCATCAAAATCCTCTATTTAGTTGAAAAGTATTTATGTAATAAATATTTAAACTTTCATTAAAATATTAGTAGGATTTGGGTAATTAATATAAACGTTATTAATTAACCTTTTCCGGTCGCTTTTAAAACTGTCAAAATCGTAGAACTGTCATATGCATCGGTTCGTAGCAAGCGCTACGGTTAATTGCTACGAGTTGTAGCATTCGCTACAACACCATGTACAACAACAACATACTTTATACTTTTATACTTTTTTTTATTACACCGGGTGGTCAAATCTAGTAATAAGTAGGTATAATTTTCAAACTACATAGTACTTGTCTTAGACAGTGAATCAACAATATATATAAAAACCAATGCCTCTTATCGTTGTAATTTTATAGCTCAAGAACGGGCTCACCTATCCAAACCAAATGTTTAAGCTTTGTTCGGACTATTAAGTAGATGGTTTATGTGTAGTTTGCACTAAAGCGGTCGAGCTATTCTTCATTTTTTTATTTCACTTTATACGTAGCGAAGCACGTACTAAGCCGCTAGTAAAAATATAATATGTGATATTAGTTGACTATTCGCTTATTTTATGGCTAAATCTTCTTCTTAGAGTAGATTATTGCTAATTTATTCATCAGGAACAAAATTCCGCCGCTGACAAGGTTCCCGAGCGTGCAGATGGCTGGCACATAGGGCAAGACAGATGATATGCCATGGTCTGGGGATAGACATTACACCTGCAATTATTTTTATTTATTTAACTTTATTAGATATAAATGCAAATATAGCTGATCCATGTGCTTTATGTCCACTTGCCTCTTTAACAATTTAAAGAATAAAAGAAAACTTATACAATTATTTTGACAAAAACGCTATCAAATTTTTTCTTAGGAAGAATTGAAAATTCAAGGTCAAATGCCAGGTCAAAGACACTAGTGATAATAAAGTTATAGAAGCTGTCCAAGTCATCTAAGTTGGCAATACGGTGCCGAGGTTATTTTAAGTAATTGTCATGCTATTAGTATATACGTACTACATTTTGTTTTCTAATTTTTGACACAATCGCTTGGTTATTCAAGGACAATCCTTCATGTATTTTTACTGGACTTAAAAATCAAAGAATTTCGAATCGCGCGGGGTCTCTACCGACGCATTTTTTTTTTAAATCTATGTTATAAAACCTATTCATTCACTGAAGAGTGTATCTTATCTTCTGAACCACTTTTGCTTATCACATAGCTGTATGAAAATAAGTATAACTTCGTAACCATTTTCTGACGAATCGTATGTTTTCTAACGCTAATATATTGATAAAGGCTTGTTTGGTGTATCAAAATATCAAAGTCTGCACTATATTGACTTCGAAACCTACTAGATAAGCAAGCAAGAGGTTAGGTGTTGAGGCAATAGTGTCGGAGCAGACGGCTACTAAGTTTTAATCAAGACCATTAATTAAATTGGACGACTTGGCTGAACAACTTTCACACTCGCTTAATTGAAACGGTCGAGTCCTGACCTGACATTGGCTGCCGTCTTTTGTTAATGCCGGCCACCGGATCCGGCGCGGTGCCGTCCGGTTGTTATTGGTCAATAATTATCCATTAATTTTTGTTGTTTTCTTCTTTTTATACTTGGCCTTTTCTTATTTAAGTACATGGTTCTTCCAAGTGACTACATGAGAGACTTCTTGAAGGGTGTGAATAGATTCTTTCAGGGCAACGCCCTTGTGATACTCGAAGTCGTTCATAGGCTACGGTAACCACTGGCCATCAGGTGGGCCGTAGGCCTGTTTGCCTATTCAGTAGTATAAAATAAAACTACTTGGGCTAAAAAAGGGAAGGATTCGAATCGCGTCTGCCTAAATCTTTTATCACTTTTAATTTTTTTCTGAAACCATAGCTGACATTACATTCCATAATCTTAGCATAACTAGCTAGGATAACACTCCATTTGAAGCGTAGTTATTGTATATGCGCGTTTAAGGTCCGAGGTAAGAAAATAAATTGTCTGTTGCCTTAAAGAGCACTGCTTTAATATTGGGTTGGGTCCAAAACAGTTTGTTTCTTATAAATGAGTGCAGAAACTTTCTCAGAATAGTATTTCTAGAAATCCCGCCAGTATTTACTGGTTGCTAGCTCCGGCCAAGCCATGCTAATCCCCTGCAATTAATAGTCCACACTTGGTGGAAAAAATTCAATTCTCGGTCATAAAGTTGGTTAATCTGTTAATCTGGAGACGAACGAGTCCGGTTCGGGGCAGGGACTGTGGAAGTGGTTAATGGGTGTAAGTAGATAAACGTTTTCGTTTTAAATTAGTACGCCTTAGCTCATGAATGGAGTAATTATGTCATCACGTTTTAGCAGGCATCAGATACCTGGACTTGTGATGCAACCGGGAAAATACTGTAATTCAGCACAACTATATCCATACTAATATTATAAATGCGAAAGTCTGTCTGTCTGTCTGTCACCTCTTCACGGCTAAACTACTGGACTGATTGTGATGAGATATAGTTAACGACCTGAGGTCAAACATAGGCTACTTTTGGGCGTGATATAACCAAGTCCCACGCGGGGCGGAGCTGCGGGGAACAGCTAGTGTATCTATAAATATGTATTTTACGCCGACAATATTCTTGTTAAAATCTGCTAACCAAGAACAAGTCATTAATGTAACTACTTCTGCTATCTCAGTTTTTATGCAGTGCCTGTGGCATGACATTCCGATCGGCTGTACACTAGCACATGCTGAAAGCTGCTGGTAAATTCTAGCAGTGGCACACTCGCCACTAATAATACAGCACAGGACGACGTAATAGTGTCCAACGTGTCCAACCGGCCATTGTGTCGGCTTTCAACATTTTATCATTGACATAAAAATAATAAGAGCTTCATACAACTTCGCTTCATTCATTTATATCATCATCATCGTGAGTTACAATGTCAACTAATCATGTACCCCTTGGTGCTAAAGGTTGTCTGACTGCGCTGAGTACGATACTGTCACACAATAGTGCATCACTCATGTGCCACTAGTTGCCGCCCTTGATGCTGCGTTCCGCATTAGAGTGGCCGAACCTCTATAACACTAATTAAGTCCCGTTCACATCGCACGTACCGTGCAGACCACCCACAAACTATCGCCATTGTGTCGGCTTTCAACATTTTATCATTGACATAAAAATAATAAGAGCTTCATACAACTTCGCTTCATTCATTTATATCATCATCATCGTGAGTTACAATGTCAACTAATCATGTACCCCTTGGTGCTAAAGGTTGTCTGACTGCGCTGAGTACGATACTGTCACACAATAGTGCATCACTCATGTGCCACTAGTTGCCGCCCTTGATGCTGCGTTCCGCATTAGAGTGGCCGAACCTCTATAACACTAATTAAGTCCCGTTCACATCGCACGTACCGTGCAGACCACCCACAAACTATCGCCTGTCTGTACTGAAAAGATATAGAAAGCTAGCAATAGATAGTAGTGCTTTTGAGTACAACCATCGAACAAGGTGGTTGTTAGTTAATTTTTTGGTTTAAAGTCATATTGGCTTTAATTCATAATTATTCTATCGTGTGGGTCACAAGGTCGATTGATCATGTGCACACTGGTGTCAGTTCTTCGAAATCACCTCGCAACGTCTGACGGGTAATATGAATGACAGACGGGACTAACGGCTTAATGTGCCTTCCGAAACACGGAATCATCTTTATTATCAGACAATCAAGTCTGCAATGGGAATCGAACGCATGATCACGAGCAAATGCAGGCAGTTGGTTGGTTTAATACAAGTTGGAGAAAAGGTACTAAGGTATTCAGACTAATTTTAATCACAGCATTGCTTCTAATATCAGAACCTAAATAGGAAATTATCCATTTATGTGTATAGCTGAGTAGGCGATTCATGTTTCGGCGTGGCGGGCACGCGCGCCGTACAAACAGACCGCGCGCCGCGCCGCGCTGGTGTGGACACAATCTATTACTCTCACTGGTTTGCTCTCTAATTAATAACTAATGCCCGCAGTATGGCGTGAATCACCGGCAACAAACAAACGGCTGGTTAATTTCTCTGTATTCACTGGTCCGTCATTTAGGAGTTCGTTTTTTTAGTTTCAAATGCTCTGATTTGTGACCTATTTGAATTAATTCGAACATCAAATTGGTAATGTGAAAGTTAGTACCCTTATTACGAAAAGTTTTAAATCATTGTATAATCAGGCGCTTGTTTACATTTTGAATATATAATAACAAATTTCTCGTATATATACCGTTTCAGTTTTGAATAAATCAAATCAAATTTAATATAAATCAGATCGGATAAACTTGGTAGAGTTAAGACGTAGGTAGTCTCTATTTATAATGGCTAAATACCGTTGTATTTAAATTATCTTCAAATGATATAAGTAAAACCTTATCAAAATTGGTCGCTCCTTATATGATACACGGTCACAATCGAACATTTAAAACTGAATTAACGGCTACACTTGTGAACATCCGTGGACTTATTGATAAGCAAGGGTGAGAAATGTAGACATTTCTCACTCTTGCTTTACAATACGACAAGTGTAGTTAATACATTAGAATGTATTAACATTACATTTCAATGAAGACGTGAACTACAATAATAATTTAAAAGTTCTTTATTTAATTAGCAGCATGGGGTGGTACCACCCAGTGCCAATTGACACCATCACCTGTGCAGGGACATAAAAAGCTTTTGATAAAAGTTTTACCCCACAGCATAGGTTATTGTAATTTTATACAAGTATTCTGATTTTTAGACCAATAAGACCATGATTTGGGTATGTTAGTGGCGAATACAGTCAGATTTTACAGACTGCCTAAATGCATCCGACATAACCTAACAACTATCATCTTAAGGAAACTACCGCGACAAGCTTGACGTGCCTTCCGAAACACGGACGAGCTTATTAGAATGACGACCGATCCGAGTCAGATCCCACTCGTAGTTGTTGAGAACCTTAGGGTCGGTCATGCCTACGTGGCCCTCCTAACCTTGCAGACATCTATAGGCTACGACGATTGCGTCCCCCAAATCCTCAGTCTTACAGGAAACTGGTCAATTAGGGCATATCAAGAGATGAGCCATAGACTGGACAGCATCGCAATCGCACAGGCTGTCAGTCGCAAAACCCAATCTAACCTAACCCAACACCAGTCCGGATTAACGAATACCATTTAACATCGGACATGCCGTATGCCTGTTTGCATACTAAATTGTATAGAAAAGAACGGATTGTCTTTAATGTAAGACCCCATGTTCCCTTGCTGGCACCCCGCCGCTGCATTAGTCCATTACCATAACAATTCCCCGCCCACCGGAACTCCCGCGCCGCGCCCCGGGCAAATTGCTTTATAGTCGCGATAAACACTCGTTTCTCCTTAACACGTGTGAACTATTAAATTAATAACGTTAACAACATTGCCGTTAGAAAATGTTAATAGATATTGTGCAGCACGTCGAGTTATACAAAGAAATTTCTTTTTGAAAGTTTACTCTTTAATAACATGTAAATTAACATTTCATTAAAAAAATGTATTCTGGACATTAATAGTACTTATTTTGTTATGTGTTTCACAGTTAGTTTTAGTTAGATGTCAGTTCTTCTCCACTTGCGCTTTGGAAGTGGTGGTAAACTTAAAATAAGTAACAATTGACGTCAATAAGTGATAAGAATATCCTATATTGAAAATAAACAATTTGAATTTGAATTTGAGTCGTTGTGCTACTCGCAAGTAAGGCGCAGCTTGTGAATTCAAGTACATGACTGAATTTCATAAAAATAAAAATTGGTATAGTATATTTCTAGTATTTTCAAGCTTTAGTAATATATGTATTACAGTGTCTATTTACACTGCACAACTTTTTTTCTAAATCTCACTTATTCATATTTAAATAGTATATGGTAACAATATAGGCATGTTTAATTGCAATAAAGAGATTCCTACACATTAGTGCCGCCTTTCTTTTAAATTCTATTATAAAATTTTGTAATGTTTGACGCGATTACAAAAAAACATTAAAGTGATATCGTGATGGATTCAATAAAGTTTGTAAAGATTATACTTATGTCGAATATATGCCAATATTTGATGGATTGGGGTCTGTTAAGGGTGTATAGGGAAACGTATCTGAAATGTATTGTGAAATGTAATGGAAATGGTTTCAAGCTACGTTGAAGATTGATTTGGCGTATACTGAGAATGTATTACATCTCAGGTATGTAAGGAATACATTTATATTGTGTTGAAAAATCTTGTTTGGAGAGGCGGAAACGATGACGCCTTATGTTCAACCACAAACATAAAAAAATTCACCAGCTCCAACGATGTGTGTGTGGAGAAGATTGGTGATGACAAATACGACTGAGCAGAAGCCTGAAGTAGTATTTGTGAGGTTCCCAATAAGGAGGTAAAATGTCATCAATAATAGTTTTCAGATAACCTTAATAATTACCGAAAAAAAGTTAGTGTGGGATTCTTATAATTGATAATCTTTCTTAAAATTAGTTATAAAAAATCCTTAAAAACATGTATCTTCCCTATTAGAATCTCATGTTAAAAGAAACAGGCAGTTTTATATCAAAGATAGTTAATGCAGACAGGATGTTTATCGAGGGTGCATGGCATGGAAGTCATAAGTACAACAGTACCGTGCGTGGGTGTCAATAGAGGTGAAGTTACCATTGATGGTAAATGTTAACAATGGCGGGCGACAGTTACTGGAACTTTGTGAGGTAGGCAGGCCGCGAACTTGACGTACACTGTACGTCTATTCTTCTAAGCATCATAGCCGAGCATACACTATAAGCAAAATCTAATCTCCACATTGGCGCAGTACGTTTTTAGATTTGTAGTAAAAAAGGATTTAGTCTGCCCTTGTTTATCTTTAACTACCTATTTATGAGTTGAGATTTTGTGTTTTTTTTTTAATATACAAAATGATGTGCATGGCTGTATTGCAAACAAATTTGACAGCGTTGTTTATAATTTTCTGGTTTAGCGTATTGATTATTATTATTGATTATTAAAATTAATGCAATTAAGAAATAAGCAGAAAAAAGAGTTTATTAAAATCAATGAAATACCTGCTGAAACGTCTGAAGTTAATTCAAGTAGAATAAGCGTTAGCTTCTTATATAACTCAATAAACTGCACCCCTACGTTCTCCGTCCAACTTATATTATCAATCTACCACCATCGATGGTAAAGTGGTCGAAGTGTTCGCACCGCCTCAGATTGTGTGATCAATTTGTATTGTTATTGATATAGAGTGCTCGTCAGCTGTCGGCAGCGTGTTGCCTAATTCCGACCGTTCAATAAACCTTTATTGTTTTTCTTTTCGCTTCACATCAAAACAAATGGTCTTAAGGTGCGCTTGTACAAACTGATTGTCTGTGATCAATCGTTTATTTAGTGGAAAAATTTAAAAATTATTATAGTTCACACTCCTCCATATTTTTTTTTTGATGTTCTAGCTTTGAGTTCTATATTGATGTAGATCACAAAAAAATACTCTGCCATTTTATCGTATAGAATATAAATGTCTACTATTAATATACTATTGTGGCGACACTAGCGCCACAACAATATCTACAAAGACGCACCACAGATGGCGTTAAAAAGCAACAATCTCAGAATTGCATACAAGATGGCAAATTACTATGAAAGTCTAAATCGCGCTTGCAAAGTTTCTACGGATTGGAGCATAAATACAACCTCCGACAAGACATCGTCGGAGCCGCGGTTCCCCAGGCATAACACTCTAACCTGGCGGGAAGATCTTCCCTTTGTGGCGGTCGAGTATAACACTATCGCTCCCGTCACTCTCTCCAAACTATTATACATTAAAAAAAAATACAGTTTCTGCGGAATGTGCCATTGTCTAAGAAAAATATTTAGATAGATAGATATACTCTTTATTGTACCATTATAATACAAATTATACATGTTGAATACAAAGGCGGACTTATCGCTGATTTAGTTCATTTTCTTGCAAAAAGGTAGCGCTACTGACCAGAAAAAATGAATTTAGTTAAGATCCCGCTTATTTTTGAAAAAAGAGGGTGAATTATTATAACATGATTTTTAAAATTTTATTAATTAAATTATTGAATTTATAATCACAGTGTCTCAAGTGATCGGGAGATGGCGTTAATATGTCTCAGTAAGTGGAGCACTGTGGTACACAAAAATCTGCACGTGTATTATGGCTGTTGAACATCTATACTACTATAATATTCTGTAATCTGTGGTTTTAGTCATAACATTATATTTGTGATTAAAAAGGAAGAACTGTTTATTTAGGTGATTACAAAAACAGAAGTCATGTTTACAACAAATTGAAAATCGTTGTTTGTCACGATGTCGGCAATGTGTGGTCAGCCTAACTCAGCACAGAGGCCGATGAAATGATTGTGTTGTCTGAAAATCTGAAACACAACGCGCTGCTACTTTGTAAGACTCCTTGAATTATAACTTCTTTCCGAACTGTTGCGGGATTCAGCCGCTTTGTTATTTCTGTTTCTTGTTCTTTCGAAGCAATTATTTTTATGACAAATTGGGAAATTGTCTTAATAGATAAATAAGCTTATTCCATTTCGTTTTTATTATTGACGACCTCCGTGGTGTAACGGTTAACATGCCAGTCTACTACTCAGAAGTTCCTGGATTCGATTTCCGGTCAGGTCAAAATGAAAATGATCTTTTCTGATTTGCCTGGGTCTTGGATTTTGTATATATGTATTTGTTATAAAATATTTTGTTAAGTTAGTATCTCATGACACAAGTCGAACTTATTTTGGGGCTTGCTCAATCTGTGTGATTTTCTCCTATATATTTATTTCTTTATTTTGTTAATTAGCTTGGCAGTTAAGGTGTAAGTCGAGAAGGACACCTACACCAGTAGGTGATCATGTGTAAACTCCTGCGACTGTTCCGTTCGAACACACAAACAATAAAAAAATTGTGCGCTGGTGTCAGTCAGCGTTTTCTCTCCGCGTCTTAACCCTGAACTAATAAAACATTCATTGGTATTTTTAATGAAGCCGTTTTAATTATACGAACAAAGGGTTATTTTGTCCCTCGGCGATTAAAAAAAAAGCAATTAATGTAATGGCGGAGATATAGCGTAATCGGTGCCGGAGCGGGCCGGCGCTGGCCTGCTGGCCGGGGGGCCGGCCCGGAAAAATGCCAATTATGCAAATTGCCGGTATTAATGGCTATCGGTGCGATTTGTCCCTGCAGCCCTTCACTTTCATTATGAGGGTGAATTATTGTATCATCTGGCGTGTGCTTCCTTGTAAAATGGCTCTGTAGAAGTTCCACGCGTTAGGAGTTAGGTTTCACAGCTTCATCCTAACTACGTATCCATACTAATATTATAAATGCGAAAGTCTGTCTGTCTGTCTGTCTGTCTGTCTGTCTGTCTGTCTGTCTGTCACCTCTTCACGGCTAAACGGATGGACCGATTGTGATGAAATTTGGTAGGGATGTAGTTAACGACCTGAGGTCAAACATAGGCTACTTTTGGGCGCGATATAACCGAGTCCCATGCGGGCGGAGCCGCGGGGAACAGCTAGTAATATTATAAATGCGAGAGTAAGATTGTTTGTTTGTTACATTTTCACGCCCTATCTACTGCAATAATCTTCCTAAAATTTCGCATATACATAGATAGAAGTATTGAGAAGAACATAGGATACCTTTAATCTCGGGAAAAGCATTGTTCCCGAGGGAAATTCACGCGGGCTAAGCCGCGGGTGAAAGCTAGTAATATATGATTATCAAATAACTCTTGAGTATGAGGTTGCCAATTTTATTTTGCAATTTGTAAGTCAGTGATCACTGTGCTATCTTGGGATACTGCCTGCTTAGCAAGTCTTGATTTTATATTTTCGATGATAAACTTATAATTTCCCTATAAGATATATTTGGCCACAATTGCTGCAATACGGAAAGTGTTCAAGTTCAAAGTGAAACTTATAGTAGATTCAATGTGTGAATCACATGACGAAAAAACTTCACATTGATACAATTCGTACATTTAATTTCACTTCTTTTCTCTTCAAGTCAAATGGCTATATGAACCATATCCGCTCGATCGCTGGCCTCGTTCAAGTCCCCCCGACTACACTCACAGTCACACAGGCTGCTGTCAGAGAGACTCAACCTAACACGACTCTCCTGGCATCTTCCAACATCAGTCCGAAGTCAGTCGAGTGACTTGCAGGTTGCCCGGGGAAGGTCACTGAGGGAGTTACTCTGCTGTTGGTAGGCATGCTGATGATCGGGAATAACAGCTCTTCCAATTCTTCAATCCAGCAGCAGCATTCATTACTGAATTATCACCAGTAATTTTACTTAAATAAGTAAACGTATAAAACTAAATCATAAACATAGATGTGCTGGTGTCGTGTAGGCTGCAGGTAGCAATTATGTAGCTACAACAAGGTAGGCGCTGCCGGCAACAAACGAGATCTATTACGGCTCGTCCATTGCCAGCCGGCGTCGGAGCACGGCAGCCGTACAAAGGCAGCGTCCATCCGGTCGCGGCCGGATCACAAAAAAAAAGGTTACAGAAGTATTATAGCATATAAATCAAGGCGTGCACAAAGATTTAATAATTTTATTTATGAACTGCCGAAATATATAAAAATTACCCACATATTTAAGCTATTTTAATTAATATGTTTTATTTAAATATAACGACAATTTATACATCGAAATACATATTTTGATAGCTAATATAAAATTAATTTATGTTAATTGTTTGTTTAATAATCACCAATGACCAAATGCTTTAATTTCTAAGGCCATATCAAAAAAGTTAATATTATTTCACTGATGTGGTGACATCCTTCAGTCAATATAGTAGCGAGACCAAGCTTTGCTTTAATTAATCAATTTCTTCTGGAAAGTCATGAATTTTCGATTGCAACTTATATGATAATTTAACAAAATAATAAGCGGATCTGATCGTAAGTAAACCAAAATCTGGTGCATTAATGCTAAATATTCACTATAATTTGGGCTTTTAATTCATTCAAAACCAATTTGATATTGGCGCCAACTAGTAAACCCAAAAACGCCAACCCTAAGTACTTTTTAATGAACGTATTATATATATTATTTTTATTAATTTTATCCGAACGCTACTAAAAATAATATGCATTATGTGCCATATCTGTAATATAACTAGTTTGTGGGCGGAGGCCGCGCAAAATGTAAATCAGTCTGATAATTGTTTCCGCGGCGCAAAAAATTAACTGCGGTGCGTTTGCATTGTACCGCTGTGTGCAGGGACCACTTTGTTAGTGCCTGGACAGCGTAATATTACAGCGGGATAAAGAACGGAAAAATAAGGTTACTGAATTTTAGAAGGAAAATTACACATCTATCTGTACAATGAGCAACCCTAGTCTTTTCCTTCCGTAGAAGTAGGAGATCTTCATTGCTCTATGTTTTGAAGAGCAAGTAGTTTCACATTGAGTTTATACAATCTACCTCTATCTACTTATTCAACTAAGACTAGCATTCTTAATAGCTACTAATTATAAAGGTGAGCGGGGAGGCTTTTGGGCAGTAGGTCATAAAAAGCTTAGAAAAAAAAATGATATCACTCGTCATTTGTCAGTTGAATGTTTAACAGCTTATAGTTAGGTGCCTAAAAGTGCCTCATGTATGGTTGAAACATGTTAGATGTACGAACTCGAAAGGTATAGGCATATGCCAATATTGCTGGACCAACAATAGTCAGGTATTGTCGGCTAGTGATTTTACGTCAATGTCAAATAATATGCACTAATAGCTATTATCATTTCAGAAATGAGAGAAATTTCAAAAGCAATGCTATCAGCGGTCGACGTAACATCAGAGAAACTGAGAAACTCGGTCGTTTGTGAATTAGCTGACTGCCTCGAGACGCAACAGTTAATAGTTAAACCTACACAATTATAAACTCTATTATAACACAATAAAGTTTAAATTAACAGAAAGCTATACCTGCCTCCTCGCAAGGATTATCTTGAGTAGGACGTCATCTCAGAAGTTAGGTTTAATTAAAGTTGCCAGTCGGCGCTGGTCGCTCTTAAAGTCTCCGATTCCTAGTTAGCAATTCACCAACTATTTGCATTTGGTGTATCGTTGCCTGGCGGGAGGTATTTTGTGAATAATACCATATAATACTAAGTCCCGGATTTGTTGTGATTCATACTTTTTTGAGGAACAACATTTTTTTAAAGCGATAAAGCACATCTTTAAATAACATCTCTATAACTAAAAAAAATGTTGTATTTCAGTGTACATGAATTAAATAAATAAATAAAAGATAAACAGAAAATCTTCTGCTGTATCGATTTATTACTCTATTTCCAAATATAATAAATGTTGCCAGTAAAAGGAATTGTTACAATGCAAAAATAGAATTTCACTTGCATGTGGCACTGAGGTTTACGTGTCCGTTTGCTCATCGCCGCGTGAACCCTCCCTTTGGCAGCGGCTGCCGACGAGTGCAACGCTAAAAGGCCGCTGTCGAAAACTCGACAGCACACTAAAGAGGCAGCGAGCGATTTCTTTGCGAAAAATGTTATTCTGTTTTTAAATGCAGTCTATATATAATATCTTGTATAAATTGTATAAAATATGTTTAAATTTTTCAGAAGTTGAATAACTTGCTATATTGTTATACCATTTAATGGGCTAATAGGCAAATAACCGCTTCTCATCAGGTATGCCTTATGCCCACCTGATGGGAAGCGGTTACCGTAGCCTATGGAAACAAGCCTGAAACACCGGGGCTAAGTTTTTTTTTGCTTATTAGGCGGATGGAGTTTAGCATTAAGCAGTCAATGCTAAACTACATATGTATTGGTACATATGTATTTATAAGTAGGTACTAGCAGAGTGGTTCATGGTATTGAGAAAAACTTACTAAAATGTTGTCTGTCATGTCTCACGTTATTTAAGAGAGATATCCATCTATAACAAGAGTAATAAATACATCTTAATTTTTATTAAGTTCTCCAACTTGTTTGTTTTGAAAGTAAGTTAGCCTATTGTTGATTACCGAGTGAAAATTATGGAAAATTCCAGTTTATCTTGAAATTTTATGTCACATAGGTACACTTACGAGTACCTATAATGAGTAATGAGTAGAAGTAAAAACAAAAAGCAAAAAGTAGGTAACAGTAATCAATCAATGTTGGAATGATGATAGACGCCAACGCAGTGCCAATTATCCATAGTATCAATTATGATCATTGTCGTCGATTAGAGCGCCATCTTGCGGCATTAATCCGGAGTTGGCTGTAACGTCACAAGCTCGGAGACAAAGCTGCAATCATTACGTCATTAGGCGGTACGGTACGTCCCCACCGCGGTATGCGCCGCTTCTTGTCATAATAGGTGGCCACGAATTTAGAATCGCACATATTTTTAATCATAAACTTATTGTTCAAATAAAATAACTGCGTCTATAGAAGTGCATGCTTTCGGTAGAGGTACGCCATCACAGACTCCACCAAAAATGGAGGTTATCAAATAAATCACGTTAAAGACTAGATAATCATCATCATCATCTGAAGTGAACTGACACCTGGTTTAAAGTCAAAAACCTTAATCTTGGACCCACTCGTGAGGAAAATATGAACCTACACAAACAAGTGTGAACTGTCTTCTTCACTCTTTTGCATCGAAGTCTAGATTTGTTTATTTCAGGCAATTATAAAGAGAAGACGTATACTTATATTATTTATACGCGATGAATCCAAACAATGTATCGTCATCAAAATAGCCTACTACGGTACGAGTAACTTCTTTGGAAAGCCATTTTTATAATCTGGGACTCATTCAAAACCGGTGAGTCAAAGATTTCATAAATAGAGCCCCAGAAATTCGATCAAACCTACCGGGGTGGACATAATCAGCGAAGCGTATAAGTACGCGTGTAAATAGTTTCTAGTGGAAAATTAGGGATGATACAAGTTACAAGACAGACGTCCGCTAGTTTCGAGCCCGCGATAGTTTGCTCTTCAAGTCGGTGTGAGTGTGACTCGGTCACATTACGCTCATTACGCATATACGCGGAGACGCGCCGCTTAAATCCGTATTATCAGGCGGAGCGGAGCGGGGCGGGGGGCGGAGAACGAGCCGCTAATGTGGGTCGAGAGGATTTACATATAATTGGCAGCGAGACATTAGCCCCCTGATGACGCGCTAACTTATACAATATTACATAATGCTTTTCATATCATTTTTGTATATTTTGAACGAGGTCCTCCAAAGAACCAATTTGGATGAAATGGCGTAGGACAGTTTTATTTCAGTATTGAAGGTAATGATTATCTTCGCATACTAACTCCTAAACATAACAAATTACTATGGATATACCTACTATGAATCCAGATAAAGAGCACGAGCTACTACAATACACGAGGACGACGCGAACAGAGCCGCGGGAAAAAGCTAGCATTTTATATTCATAACATGACATTTATCCTGCATGGCTCAAACATCTTCAACAAGGCAGGTGTAAGATTGTCAGTGTGTGTTATACAATTCAATTTAATCAAAACAGTGTACTGAAAAGACAGGATTAGGAACGTTAGAAATTCGAGAGCAAGAAATATGACCTTGAAAGCTGGTCCGCATAAACTCCGCAGATAAGGTCCCACTGCCGACCGACCTCACGTAAATACTGGCCCCTGTAAATTAGCAGAATCCGATGCGATAGGAACAATCAGTATAATTTGCATGAGAAAGCCGGCGAGGGCAGGGCCTGTTACCGTTACCAAATTAACACTATAAGTAGCGGTGTTAATGATTATGATTGGTATCGTTATAGTGTATCGTTGTAATGCGTTCACTCTTAGAAGGTTGTACAAATTTACTATATCTGGATATTAGCGGAATTCGTTTGTCAAAGTTTTGTAACAACCTATTTGTGATCGAAATAAAAAAAAAAGATGCGGTAAATTTTTTTTAGAAGTTTGTTCGCTGGTAATGTTAATTATAACGTTAATTTGGATGAAATATAAACATAAACTAAGACAACGATATCCTTAAAAGTAACGGTATGTACCTCCGTTTGCTCGAGGTAACGTTACCAGATGTTTAACGGTATAACAAGCCCTGGGCCAGAGCGCTGGCTGCTTCCGGGAGGGCGGGGGTTAGGGAGACGTAGGATTTTTCTTATTTTCGGCGGTAATTCGCGAGCCTTTTTAAATCTGGCTGATCCGCGACGAGCCCCAAATTACCGGCTCTTCCATGCATACAAATGGTTCGTTGAGAGTTGATGCCAGTGCTAAGGTAAGTACCTCCTTTTGATGACGTCATTGGTGATACTATATTCATTTAAGTATATTGTGGTGTAAATTTGTCAATGAAGTCAAGTGATTTCGACACGTTTGTTAATAATTTGCATGGCATTATTTCTGCGGCATCTAATAATCAAGGAGGCACAACTTTTTGACAGTCATTCCGCCCGCGAAGTAATAAATGAGTATTCACAGAAATCTTAATATTTCTAAATTCTGTGTGAGTATTCGATAAGACGTATACGAACTTGCTAATTGTATGGTTTTGGTATGAATAAATTAATGAAATAAGCTCCCACAACTTTTTGAACATTGAGAATGTGAGTGTGAAAATTAATGGTCTGGGCTTAAATTAGATTTGTCATTCTTCTTAATTTCTTTTAAGATAATCAGGCGAATCAAACCTATAAAAACAACTAGTATAAAGTACTTACCTGCAGATATTAAGGGTCAAGAAGTGTTCGGAATCAGGCTCGAGAATCGTAAACGCTATGTATATATTTAAAATAGTTTGATATACATTTAAACCAATTAAATCGAAAATGCCACTTATATACCCTTCTTAAAGTCCCCATTTTACTAGCAGCATTGTCTCTTTGAATACATAAGTAGTACCTATTTATAGTATCTTAACTAATATTATTATAAATGCGAAAATGTGTTTGTTTGTTATTTTGTTTGTTATGATTGGTAAAATTTTGCGTACACATAGTTAGAAGTATTAGAAGGACATAGAGTACCTTTCATCACTGTTCCCGAGGGAAATACATGCAAAGCCGCGAGCAAAAGCTAGAAGTACTATAAATGCATAATAGCTGGTATATTCAATGCACGGCAACCCAATCCAGGTCTTGTGATGTCATACTACACGGCCCAGTTGTTGTCATGTTAACCTCAGTCATTGTGCGTCTGGCTTTTGGCTGGCGGTTGCATGTGTAATGGCTTACCCTATTTTACCCTATTGTATTTGCATAATTGTGTTAATACTTGGAAACAGTTGAAAATTCAAATTTACCTGCAGAAGGTTAATTCTAAGCAAGTAAATTTTACGCTAGAAATTAAGACAACCTGGGGAAAAAAATAAATTTAATAGCATCTGCACATTGACTCTACAAATTGGCTCTGCACATTGACTCTACAAATTGACTCTGCACATCTTGGTGTCAGTTTTAAAACTGCTGTTCGGCCGCTGATCGATAAAGAAATCAGAATTTCCTCCCAGGTCTTCAGGCAAACGGTTTAACCACTCCTGGATCATAGGCAGCTAGTAGACCCAGCCACACTCGCACTATAATAATAACTAAATAAGGTATCAATTATCAACAAATTTTCGGCTTTGTTATATAATGCTAGAATTTTGCAGATAGGTCGTCGTTGATAGGCAAGTTTCAGAAATTCTTTCGCGAATGGCCCCGAACAACTGGAAGTTAAACAATAAAATTCAGCTTTCTCTAAGTCACCGTCCAAGCGTGGCGTATGACCAATAAAGTCTGACCGTTACTTCTATTCAGCAGGGTGCATGGTGCAGGGTGCAGCACAATCAATCGCTAGTTCTTACGACCTGCAGCCGGTCACTTGACTTGTGATCCTGCCTTCTGAACTCGGCTTTAGGCATTGGGTGTAAAAATATAAAATATATAAATGCATTAACTTCTTATAAAACTAATAACTATATATTTACAAATTGTACAGTTCCGCCAAAGTTTACTAAGTACTCTGTGGCCAAAGTGTCACTGAGCGGTAGTGTGCCCAGAAGGCTAGCAGCATTGCCAAATTGTATGGAAATACTTATCCTCTATAAAATGTATAAGTTACAGTTTACAAAAGCTCTTCATATTCAGTGCAACATTTAAGGTCGTTTTTAATTTTTTTTTTTTAGAGACGAACTCGAAAACAACAAGAGTTATCTAAGACATATAATAATAAATTTCCATGACTGCCAGCCACCTGCCTGTTGATATTAATGAAGCCCATTAATAATTAATTCGGTTGGAGGTGGCGGATAGCCACCAGGCAGAAATAGTTACAACTTCATCTAAATCTTTAAAGATCTAGACTTCCTTTTGTCACTTAGTCACCTTTTTTAAAGTAAAAAAAGGGGTCTATTCTTAAGCCCGATACTACATAGATATAGGAACCAATCACTCAACAATCAGTTCGAACTTACTTTGGGGCTAACTCAATCTGTGACTTGTGTTGAATTATTAGCATAGTAAGTACTTTAATTATATAGTAAGTAATTCGACCAATTCGGCGTCATATATGCATTCATCTGATTTGGAACTTTATGTTTCGATACCAAAGACAGATAAAAAAGATCAAACATTAAACATCCATCCATCATTTTGCGTCAGAGGACAAAAAAAAAATTTAATTCATGCCCCAGTAGGTAGGTATATCTAATTTAGTATCATTTGCGATAATATTTAATAATCGGTGTTATCTAACAAACAGTGTGATAATATACTGACTTAAATGAATATATGTAATAACAATGTACACGTGTGGCAGGTTCAATGAAATTCATTAATCAATGGAAAATACGACTGAGATTTAGGCTGATTAGGGTAAATTGAAACCGATTACGGAAAGGCCTTAGATCCGTTTCTGTAGATTTCGGAAAAAATTATGGTGAGATTAAAAAATAACATTATTTTACTAAAAAAATTAAAAATACATGTATAAGAAAATTGCTATATTTATTCAATAAATACTTAAGCCTATTGAGATTACTCTAACAATAACTATACATATAAATACCTAATATCTATTCTTATAACAAATCGAGACATGATTATTACATGACAACAACATCTGCGTCTTTGTTTGTAGTATACTCCAAGTTGTAACTATTGTCAAGTACTTATTGGATTTGATTAGATTTAGTCATAAGTAATTGAGATAATTAATTTATTATCCAATCAACCAATGCAATAACTATATATACAATTGCTTAGAACAATTAAAAGCCCTAATACAAAGAGATTTCTTGTATGAAATCTCTCGTATTAGGTACCAAACCTCAATTAGCACAGACAGTTAAATTCACTTATTTACTAATCTGAATTGAGTTTTAAAAATGTCTTTGTGTAAACTGCAGTGGGATGCCACCGATGATGTTCTGAACGATGCTGGTGGTGGGGTCCTGTTGGAGCTCCCGCTTGGTGGTGGGAGCCGGAGACACGGTCACCTGCGCCAGGAGAGCCGCCAATCCTGCCACTGACTGCATTTGACCCAATCGACCACCTGAGAACCAAACATGTTCATTAAATTTCTTAAAAATACAAGATTTGATGGGAAGAGAACAATTAAGAAATTTCGTAAAATTAGTTATTAGACAGAATGTTGAAAAGTTGCTGATCTTCGTAAAACTAGTGGAGTTAAGAATTTGTTAATTGTAATAAATTATTTAGAATCAATCATAGGTATGTTAATATTTATGAAAGCAGATGAGATACTCACCAATACATGATCGAGGTCCATCACCGAACGGCAAATACACAAACTTGTGTCTCTTGGCGACTTCCTCAGGTGAAAACCGCTCGGGTCTGAACTCTAATGGATTATCGAAATATTCAGGGTCATTGTGTATCGCTTGAATTGGAATAGTCACTTTGACGCCTTTATCGATGGTCACATCAGTGCCAGGTATAGTATATGCCTGCGTACATTTTCGCATCAAGAGTCCTGAGGAGGGGAATATTCTCATGCCCTCTTGGAAAGTCCATTGTAGATAAGTCATCTCTTTGATGGCCTCATAACTTAGCTTGTTATCGTATTTTTTCAAGACTCTATCTATGTCTTCTTGGACTTTTTTCTGCACTGAAGGATTGTATGCTAACTGGTGCAAGGTAAAGCTGGTTGCAGATGATGAAGTCTCAAATCCAGCTGCAAAGAAGATGAATGCCTGAGCGGCCAGCAGTATGTCGTCCATTTCCAGCTCCGCAAGCTCAGGGGTGCCGTCAGCTTTTACTCGTTCTATCGACTCTACTACTATCTTGCCCTTTTGCTTCAGTTCCATCATCATATCAATAAAGTCATTACGTCCACAAGGCTTGTAATCTCTTTGTTTTAGTATCATGTTGACTACCGCCAAAATGTTGTCTTCCAATTCTTGGCCAAGGAATTTAAAATTTTTGAAAATGTCTGGAAATAGTGTTTTGAAAATCATCGTAAATGCACGACTCGGAGTCATTTTAAATATACTATTACCAAGTTTACGGAATTCTGAGTCTTCATCACCAAGTGAATCAACATTGAGACCGAACCCACAAGCTCCGATAAAGTCAGTGGTGTATCGGGCCATCAGATCTCTAGCGTCAAGTATGTCTCCATTAGCAGAGGCCGAAAGTGCTCTTTTCTGGAGCCTATCAGCACAGTCCACGATCAGAGGGAACATGGACTTTAGCTTACCGCTACTGAAAGCAGGCGTCATGCGTTGTCGCAGCAAGCGCCACAAGTCACCATCCGCAAAGAAAAGATTCCTTAATAAAGGCTCGATGACACCGTGCTCAGGAGAAAGTCCTCTAGAGGAGAAAGATGCAAAATCTGTGACGATGATATGTTTGATTAGATCAGGATCTCTGACCAGGAGCTCGGGGATTCTGCCGCGGTAGCAGCCGACGAAACGTTCCTTAGGATACTTCCAGTACGTGTCAACGGCCATTTGTGTGACACTCTTCTGTAATAAGTAGCGCTTGGTGTCTGTACCGAACAGAGGTACCGGCTTGTCATGTTTGACTCCCTTCCGCGCCCAGTAGTCGTGGTTACGGGTACCGTAAAGGTACAAAGTTACTAGGAGCAATACTAGAGCGAGTATCACAATCATGGCTGCTTGTTGCTTCAACTAGTCAGATTTGATTAATGATTACTGCAAATAAAATTGTGTTTAAATACCAAATGTAAAAGATAAAGTGGCGATTATCAATCATAGATAATTAAATTATGAGTTAGGTCAAGGATGTATCGGATATATTTTTAGAAATATAAATGACTCATTACACATCTATAAAATTAATGTCTAGCTATTTTTATTTTTATCTAGCTACATTCATATTATAAAATAATTATGTGTTATTTAAGATGATGTCATTTTATATTTACTAGAGGTAGAGTTAGATAAATTACAAATGTTTTTCTTTTTTGTAAAGATGACTCACAAATTTTGCCAGTTGCTGCCTTCATAAAGTTACTTCTTCTGCCTACATATTATAACAGTTCCCAATGGGCATATACACAGATAAAATACAAAAAAAGCTGCGAAAACAGGCTTTGTTTGCAGGTTGTTCGCTCGGATACTCTCTCTCTCTATTCTGTCTTAAAAAATCAGTATCTTCATTGTTATGATTTGGTTTGAAGGGTTATAGAGGCAATAAACTACTGAAAGTAACTTACCACTAGATACTGCGTGAAAGATCCCAAACCACAATTTAGGAGCGCGTGAGTGACACAAGGTGTCGGATCACAAGCATCAATCAATACGCTACGCTAACCGCATGTCTATCTTACGTAGGTCGTATTCTTGATTGCAAACCTAACCGTAAACAAATCTGTACTCTGGATTAATAGTAGAATGCTTTTTGTGTATGACAGAATAAATGATTATGATTAAAATTAGAAAAAGATTAAAATGCAGGTTTCTTTGACAAGCTCAATAGCCTAGCAAAGCGCTCGTGTTCGTAACGAAAGTACGCGTGAAGCGACGGCGAGTATGCGGCCATGTTTGGATTGATGACCATTTGTGGCACTTCTATCTTGAGCTCTTCTGTGCTTCGGAAGACACGTTAAGCCGTTAATCCCGGCTATTATCGATAGATGGCAGTGTTGGCTAATAACACATCCAGATAATATTTCTGTTGGTCTGATTTCCCTGTAAAAAGAGTTACGGAGGTTAGACGGCAGTCGCTCCATTGTACTAACTGCTAAACCAGTACCAGGTTTAAAAGCGTGCCCCAGGCTCTGAAGCGTAAGCTGAAGATGCGCAATCACGAAATAAGCTCGGACGAAGATGATAAATGGATGTTTCTTTATCATTCTATACACAAAAAGAGTAGGTGTGAAAACAGTTTATTTTTGCTTTATAAGATATTTTTATCTATCGTATTTTTCTATCTAATTTTTCGTTATAACACCATAACGTTTTTCTAATATCATATTCAGATGAGTTGCATTGGTTACCTTTTCTGCTGATTGTACAATTTGAGTCGTAAGCAAGTGAAGCTGCGGTCAGCAGCTAGTAAAATTATTTTAATGTTTGATAATTTTATTATCTTTGCAGGTGTATATTAAACATAAATACCCTATCACTACGATAAATAAATGAAGTTCCGCTTAGCCGCGATTGAGTCACTGGTGTTTCACGAATTTCCACCAGGATGTATGTAAAAGAGCAGCCAAGTGCGAGTCGAAGTCTAGAATAAGATTCCGTAGTCGTAGATAATTGTAAAATTTTACGGTGACCAGGGACCACTTAGCTTTATGTCAGCTGAATGCATGTCTATTTTGCATAAACTTATTAATGTAAAGTTGCGGAAGACCCAAAAAATTATCTCAGAAGAGGTGACATGGCTCGTTTATAGAGCTGACGGCTAACCTCCAATTAAGCAGAGTACTTGAAAAAGAAAAATATAATTTATTTTGAGGTTCTTATTCAGTACACCGAATAAATTTTGTTAATAAAAGATTATTTTTAATAAAAATAATTAGTAGGTAGAAGCTGAAATATTTCTCTCATTGTTTTCTGAATATATATAGCTTTCTTGTACAAAATTATATAAGCAATATCTCATGGGTCGACAGATGGCGGACAAAATAGCAAAAATATGGCAAAACCATTGTTTACCACGGAACTCAAAAAATATGGCGTTGATATCTATCACAGAAATTTAAATTAATGATTAGCTGCAAAAATAAGGAAAATCTGCAGGTTTTTACATAATAGGCTAGTTGACTTGTATTTTGTTTTTTGTTTAAAATAATTATTTTCTATTTGTTAAGATAGAAGAATAAGAAGCCCCTTAAGGCAGCAAAACTTAAAAAGTTTACTTTTAAAGTCCTGTCGAAAATACCGTCGGCCATTTTTGCAGATTTTTGTGACGTAATTATAATTGTACAATGCTATTTTTGAAACCTGATTCTCGCAAAAAACCACAGATTCGCGTAAAAATCATGCGATTCCACAGTCTTGTCTAATGAAAATCATTCGAATTACCAACTTTGAACGAACGACAGAAGTCAAAAATAGGTCTGAAATAACAGTTAACCACAACGGTTGCGTCACGTGATGGCGGATGATGGCCGGCGCGCGTTTTGACAGTTCCAAATTTTAAGTAAATTTATAACTGAATTATACTGCTATCTTGCATTATTCTTAACGGAGATCGATATATTTTGGTTTCGTGGGTCAAATACTGTAAGAAATAAACATTTGTTGCATCAAAATTGACATGAGTCAAGTAGCCTATTGCTAATAGAAGCATAGTGACAACTTAAGTAGCTAAAAATCTCTATTTTTATCTATTTAGCATTTATTTATTGAAACTTTACTGCACAAATTGAAAATATGTGTTCATGGGAAATGGTGAACTTCTGAATGCTTGTTTGTATGCAAAATTATAACTAATAACTGATATTATTAAACCAACCAAAGCATTTTTATGTCACAAGCCCATAATCGCTCTGTTAAAAAGTTGTCAGCTCAAGTAGAGCTCAGCTTCTAACTCTACAAGCCCCGACTTTACAAACTTTACATCTAAGTCACTCTACTGATATTTTAAATGTATAGTAACTCTAGTGTTTATCTTCGTTTAAGAGATAGTTCAAATCTCACTTAATCAATTTAGTGTAGTATAAAATTACTAAATACCCACTGACTAAGTACCTAACAAATGGAGCCGCGGGAAAAAGCTAGTGATTAATTAGCATAAGCTCATTGTATGTATATTATGTGTATCAATATGTATAATTAATATGTTAATGGTACCATAAAGAGTGTATCTATCTATAAATACAAACAATTTGATTGTAAAGAACTCGTTTCAAAATTAAGATTTTCAAATATAAAGGCAAGTAAAGGTGTGGTTTAACTGCGGTTTCCTCCTCAAACAGTAGAACAAACAGTATTTTTGGCGGCGACGAGAAAAGTTTTGATAGAACGCCAATTCCGGCTACAATTGGCGCGTCGACTTCTTATCGTAAATTAAAAAGTCCGAGCCGAATAACACGCGCTCGGGCGCCAGCGGCCACTTTAAAACTATGAGTGTTACTGAGATGTTAGAATGTAGTTTTTTCATCTCCTTTTTTTGAAAATATTTCTTTCTGACCTTAATAAGAACTTACTTAGTTCCTTTGCGAGCGTGCGCTGCCAATTAGTTGACATAAACCTTTGCTGGCCACTGTCTACCCATACTACTGTCTCAGTTGCGAGTGCACTCTAGCTCTAAAAAGATCCAGGTATGTGTACAGAAATATGTCAAACCAAATCACCTTGATTTGCAGTTGTTTGAGAATTCTAATGATTGATTGAGATGAATGATGTTCATTCCTTCGCCGTAGGCATTATATGTATAAAAAAATTCTTTATTAAAATTAATTAATACACTGTTAAGCTGTGTACACTCTATTGGATTATAAAAACTAAGGATTTCATTGTCTGTAATCTGTTTTTGTACCATGTAAATAAAATAAAATAAAATACAATAAATTAAACAAAAACAAATATGAACGAAGAAGTATAGTTATAAACGAAGAGGCACGGCGTTTGTCTTAATTTTCTCCCTTTTAGTGGACCCCGGCTTAGGATGTAACCGGGATAACGCTTAGAAAATAATTATAGATTTCGAATCTTTGGACTGTAACGGAACTGATTAGATAACTAACTGATGGTATCTGCCTGAAAATTATCACTGCAGTTCCAATGAACACAACAGTGATTTGTCAACAAACGATCAATTGACTCACCTGATAAGGTTGTGAAATAATTTTAGACCAATTGCGTCATGTGTTTATGTATTTTTAGTCTGTATTTGTAGTGGTTTCTTGATTGCGCTGAGTTTTTTTATATTATCTTATCATATCGTGTTACGGTGTCTATTCACCATGCGTACCCAGGTATCAGAGGTCTTTTAAATCCTTTACATGCATTTCACCGTTGTAATAATCCGATAAATAGAAAGTGTACCCGAAACAGCAATGCATGGCGTTCGATGATTCACGATAAGGTGAACGATTATGAGATTAACCGCCAGCAAACTTTGGGCCCTGACCGCCAGTTCACTAAAACACGATCAAAACCAACTTATATCTAACACGTATAGTAGCCGTGTTGAGCTGTCCAGGGGGCTTAGCCAAATTCACAATCGCAAAACGTTGAGGTACGACAAGAACAAAATGTAGGGATTGACATAAGCTGCGGTAAATCACGTGGTCAATCTTAAAATGTCAATCTCATACATTGTCGACATTCGTTAGCGTTTTGAAATCGTCACTTTGGCTACGGGTGCAGTATTCTCTAATCTGTGGCTGTACTGAACTACTGAGCTAGCAGCTTTAGATTTTTTTCAAATAAGCTTGGGTTTGCTAGTCATATGTTGTATTGAGGTATTTAGATAATCATAGAAAATGGTATAACATTACATTTCAACAACCAATGCGTTGCACAACTTAAAGTAGAACTCAGATTTATATATCCTATGCGAAAAATAAAAATATTTCTCTCACCAAACGCTCAAAACTATCAGCAAAAAGATCACATTCAGCACCTTGTACTGATGAAAGGAACACTATTAGGTTTTTAGAATTTTATATCTGAAAGGAAGATCATTATTGGACAATCAGGATTCAATGTTTATTGTTCGTCGTTGTAAAATTGCTGTAGCGCAACCCACAACGTAAAGTATGAGTGAATATATTTACTGATGTGGCTCCACGTCCTCGCACGCCTTGAGCTCTAGTAATTAATTTGCGTGCTCCGGTTACGTCGTATAACCCTGCGATTTGTCTTGGGAACTGTCTCTCCTCTTCTCATGCTTATAAAACCCTGGTGTCAATCTGATGAGCAGGCTTACGTTGCTCGGTCGAGACACTGGAGCATTTTACCCACCTCTTATTATTAAATTTTTCAAAAGTTATTATGCCGTTACTAAAACTGTTCATTTATTTTTTTAAGCCTTTATTATTACAAGATAAACTAAGTTGTAGCGAAATATTCGAATTTGAGGAAATGTAATGCGAAAACCAGATTAAAACTGGTCAAGTGCGAGTTGAACTCGCGTGAAGAGGGTTCCGTACAATGCCAATGTCAGTTTTTAAATTCAATTGTGGTATTTCAACTAACTACTACTATCGCCATCTAGTGATGTTTTAGTGAACTAAACGTTTTATATTGAATTTACCACTTAATTGTCAATTGACAGAGTTCTTGAAGGTTTTCTTGTAATCTACAGGCAATGACCTATATTTCGTAATTTTTTTCAAAATTTTAGACTCAGTAGTTTCGGAGATCAGGGGGGGAATGGTCAATTTTCGTCTTCTTTCCTGAATAAAATGAAAACTATTTATATTACAATAATAACAAAAATATATTTAAGATCCTCATAACGAGTTCTTTCATTTGATATGTCACACGATATGGTTAGCGAATCTTTTTTTTTAATGTTGTGATTTACCCTCCAAAAGTGACCCCCAAATTCATAATTTATTTATTTACGTTACACATGCACCTTTGGGTCTTTAACTTACATATGTGTACCAAATTTCATCTCAATTGGTCCAGTGGTTTCAGAGTAATCGGCTTTGACAGACGGACGGACAGACAGACGGACAGACACGCGAGTGATCCTATAAGGGTTCCGTTTTTTCCTTTTGAGGTACGGAACCCTAAAAACATTGGACTTTGGTACACGTGATATTAATTTGGATACAAGTATGCATAGAAAATGTGAACATATCAACGTGTACAATTCTGTTGTTTCATCGATCAGAATCAATGCTGTACCATCTTCCGGCTTCAGACTCCTAAACTACTTCTTGGGATACAATCTGAATAACAATTGGATGATGACGGACGATGATAACTTATTGATCAGATTTGTTATTTTTTTATCAATTGCCGTGGGTAAAATCTTGGAGTGGAGCTAATATTTATAACGGTAACATTGACGGTAACCCGCGAAATAAAAGTAAATGTGTATTTTCACTAAGTGCACATCACGATCTCTCCGTAGAGACGGCGCAAGACTGATGGCAAGTTAGCACGTAAAATACTTGCCATTTCACAGGTGTCCGTATCTCCAGAAAGAAATGCTAGCAATAATTCACGCTATTAGCATGACAATGGCGGAGCCGCAACAATTCCTGTCCATTGAGCGAGTTCGCTCGTTAAAGGGAATAAATAAAGTGGGGAAACCCTTGAAGTCGGAATGTTCACACACCATGTCCAACACACCTGCTGAGAGAGTTACGACTCTACTGATGAAGATTTAAAGGTGGGTCCGACCGCAAAATACTACGTGTTTGCGTGGAAATCTGAGGCTCGGCTGCGATCGCGTCGTAATTGCTTATAGCCCTTTATATTTAGCTTTATTCTTGCTCCTTTGTCGCGCATACAATTTGTTTGCCCCGGGTCGGCTTTTGCATGTCATTCCTGGATTAAGTCGCCGACCTGGAAGTGAGCAGCCTTTGTATAGTTGAAGGCTCTATTAGCGATGCCTCCTTAAGACGGTGCTCGCGGACTGTGCGACGTAACTGCAAATTCTTTGCATGTTACTTAATAGGTTGCGTTTTAGAGATTGTCTCATGATTATTATTTTAAATTATTTTATGTATGTATTTATTTACGTATACTATTGATACGATAGTATAATATAATAATAATTATTTAGCTCAAGATAAACAGTGGTCTAAAATTCTTCATTACAAAACCACCGGTGGCGGATTTTTTAAAATTAAACGTGCTATATTTTATTGTTTTTTTGAATAAACAAATTCTACAGAATTAAATAATAGTAAAGATTAGCTCTATATTTGCTACAGTACCGTTTTCAAAGTATTTGTTATCAGGTAGACTGAATGTCACAGGTGTAGCACTGCCGGGCGCCGGGCGTTTATCGGCGCGCGCTGCAGACGGCCAAAGTTTCGATACGAGCGCCGGACACTGGTTAAGGTGCCATTCCGAACACTACGACCCTAACGACTTCTTTTTCTTTTCCTTTACCTTATCCCATTTTCCTATGTGGGGTTGGCACGGTGTGTAAGTTCCTTCCGTTCAGATATATGTCTAGCCATTTCCTTCCTCACACTATCCATCATTTTCTTTTTTGGTCTTCCTATACCTAATTATTAATTCTTTCAAATATTAAATATTGGTTACCCTAAGAATGCAAGTGGGAGAGTAAATTAAGCTATGATAGCGAATGTGATGAAGACACATAGAGAACTTGTAGGGATCTCAAGCAAAAGTTACTTTATGGAGCGATTAGAGTACAGCACACTATTCTGAGTTTTGACACATAACCAAAAGGTTGGTAGATACCTATATGGGCGGTGGAGTAGTGATCCTGCATACCTTGGCATCAGAGGCATAAATCGCCCCTCAGTTCACTTTGTTGTGTTTTGTTTTATTGACCATGCGATGGTTGTTTTATATTGGTGAGCTCCGGTCTAGTCTTACGATTTGTAAAGAACAGAGCGACATAATTTTGCCGTAGATCAGTTTTATTGTCGCTTTTTTCGGATTCCTACCTTATTTGGTTATATCGTGTGCCCACTACGAATCATGCCAGTCATCTGAGCCAAATGAATGAAAACTATTGTAAATAGTTTCTTTTGATGAAAAATAATGCATTATTTTTAATTCATCCATGATATAATTAAATGGAGGAATTATTATTTCATTTGTTTTTGGAAACAGCTTCCCCATACTAATCGATAGGAAGATTTACATATCAATACATATAATAAGACAATAAATTGCGAGTGTCTTTACATTTAATATTTTTCAAAAAAACTGATTGAGTGCGATTAAAAAAGAGTAACAGAAACCAAAAAAACAGTTTTTGGAATTTTTGTCTGTCTGTATGTATGTCTGTCTGGTACGTTATAACTTCGAAAATACTCAACGGATTTAAACGCGGTTTTCACAGTTGGTTTACATATAATTAGGAGCGTTGTCAAAACTTTGTTTCGTCAAAATCGGTTAAGGGAAAAAGAAGTTATGGTCGATTGAAGATTTACTTCAAACACTGCTTCAAAACTTTTAATGCGTTTACTAAAGTTTAATTTAATTTAGATAAGGCTAGGATTTCTACTTTATATTATCCATATCAATAAAGATGAAAACACAAATTCAAACACGCACTGCACCTATTAATTTTATTAAAATTAATAGGTGCAGTGCGTGTTTGAATTTGATCGTAAATTTAGTAACATAATATCTCAATAGATGGCGCTGACTTACTTTACAACTCGCTATACGTTTTCGCATTATGGTATAGCAGGTTGAAATTAACCCTAACAAATTAAAAAAGTTGATGGTTTTTGTCTTTGTGGTTCATATTTATTTATTTATTTATTTATTTATATTTATTTATTTATTTAATCAACATTATATTTACAATAAAAAATTTCAGTTAACAGTGTAACAAAAACCATTTTTTTAATTAGGTTTGAACGTACACTGGCATTCAACGTAACAGTATATAACAGTGTTGAGCATCAGGATGATGCTACCACCTACCCTATCGAGTTTTTGAGTTCATTGGCTGCATGCAAGTGGTCTTCCTGCTCATAACATTACCCTTAAAGTCGGCGTTCCCATTATGCTCCTAAGAAATCTTTCTCCGCCTAAACTATGCAACGGGACCCGACTCAATGTAATGGTTTTGGTACACAGGGTGTGGTTCTGGCGAAACGGTGTACATAAACATACCTCGAATACCACTCATCCCCAACAATTACCCCTTTCAATTTACACGCACCCAGTTTCCAGTTGCTGTATGCTTTGCCATGACGATAAATAAGTCGCAGGGACAAACCCTAAAAGCAGCTGGCATCGACCTAAGAACAAGTCAACAAGATGTTTCTCGCATGGACAACTGTATGTGGCTTGCTCGCGGGTCAGTAGCGCCGAAAATCTATTTTTATTAGCCTCTGAGGGAAGAACTGCTAATGTTGTCTACAAAGAGATTCTTTAAACTTAACTCTGAAACATGATATTTGTTTATATTTGAATAATGTCATGGCTACTTCGATTGCGTCATTTCATTTCAATGCAACACAGGTTACGCGAAAAGCGACCTACACGCGGGCGGAGCCGCGGGTAACAGCTAGTTTTTAAATAAAATATGCTGCAATGTTTGTAAAAAAAGTTAACTTATATATTAACTCGAAATCATGAAAATAATATCTTGCCAGGAAAGTATAATTTTCATGATTACGAGAACACATTTAAAATTAGTCCGGATTTTTGTTTTCTTTTCTTGCAAACCCTATTCATAATATACGATACCAGAGATTAGATTACGAATATTAAATATATTTTCTTAGAATAATATCAGCGCTCGTTATTTTCTGATATTATTTGATTATACACGCAGGCACGTAATGAGGATTCATGGGCCGGACTCGGTCGGAGCCCTAATAATCCCGTTTAGAGAAAAACTACTCGTTAGTGTCTGGCCAGTGGTATGTCCATTATTAATAATTTACTTTACTGCCTTTGTGGTCCAGTGGTTCAGGCGTTTGCCTAAGGACCCAGAGGTCGTGGGTTCGGTTCCCACGGGGAGCATACTTCGTTTAGTTGGTGTTAGGTTGAGTCACTACAATGATTGAGCGGCCATCTTTTGCGAGGCGTATATGAGCTTGACTGTCAACCTAAACGTATAAAAACAATATTGCTACGAATTCTCTCCATGATTATTTCTTTTAAACAAAAAAATAATTCTTTCTTTATACATTTGTGCATAGAAATAGGAAATTTGACGCCAGGCGATTATTTTTTATCTGTGCATTTTTATATCGTAATTCATGTCGCTTGACTTGTCAAATAGTGTGTGTGATCATCGTCATCATTTCGTGTGGGTTACACGGTCAATCGAACATGTACACTCTGGTGTAAGATTTCTTTCTTTCGGCCTCTGACGTTGTTACTTTAGACTACTAGATGGCGTGTGTGTGTGATTAAGATTCGAGTTCACCAACATTAACGTTTACACTAAAACATTTTAGATGTACACGGTTGTTTGGATTTAAACAATATAGGTGAATTATGGTCTAAATTTATTGCTTTTCGGGTTAAAACAAATAAGTCGATGCATAAAGAATAGGAAGAAGTGTGGGTCTATCCAGCAGTGATGGCTGTGTCTGTGCCGTGGTATAAACCATGGACCACTTGCTGTCGTGCCGCAGCTTTTCCTCATGTACAAAGAGGAACTGGCTGTTGTCTCTGACTCGAAATGTTGCATCTTACTGGACCAAATTTATATATAGTTTTAAGCCATTGACGCGATATAAAAGAAGAAGAACAAATAAGTATTTCGCAAGGTATATAATATAACATTCGGAAGTGGCGTTCGCAGTGAGTCGGTCAGCCGCAGTTTTTCCGCTGGCGGAAACTTGCCGCGACTTCGTGACAGAGTTCGTGAAGTTGGAGACTCTACTTTTTGTAGCGCCAACTTTCGTTCCGAATTAAAGATAATGGTGTCTTCAGCACTCGTTGTGAATACAGAGCGAGTTACCGCGAAAAAAAATGTTGATAAAGCTATTTATACATTTAACACACTCTGGCGTCAGGAGGTCCCGGGTTCGATCCCTGGTCAGGTCAAGATGAAAAATTATATTAAAACTAACTGTCCCGGCGAACTCCGTACCGCCTGAACTGCACTTTACTCACCGTTCAAACCTTCCCTGAACTTCCACAAATATTTCAAGACCATAATTAGCCAAATCGGTCCAGCTATTCTCATATTTTAGCGAGACTAACGAACAGCAATTGATTTTTATATATATAGATTATATCATGGCTGTTTATCGTTATATGTATATACTAGCTGTTACCCGCGGCTCCGCCCGCGTGTAGGTCGCTTTTCACGTAACCTGTGTTACATTGAAATGAAATGACGCAATCGAAGTAGCCAGGACATTATTCAAATATAAACAAATATCATGTTTCAGAGTTAAGTTCAAAGAATCTCTTTGTAGACAACATTAGCAGTTCTTCCCTCAGAGGCTAATAATGATTGATCGGCGCTACTGACCCGCGAGCAAGCCACATACAGTTGTCCATGCGAGAAACATCTTGTTGACTTGTTCTTAGGTCGATGCCAGCTGCTTTTAGGGTTTGTCCCTGCGACTTATTTATCGTCATGGCAAAGCATACAGCAACTGGAAACTGGGTGCGTTTAAATTGAAAGAGGTAATTGTTGGGGATGAGTGGTATTCGAGATATGTACACCGTTTCGCCTGAACCACACCCTGTGAGAATTTCGGCCTGTATTAAGTTGCGCTGCAAAACCGTTACTTTGAGTCGGGTCCCGTTGCATAGTTGCATAGAAAGATTTCTTAGGAGCATGCATAATGGGAAAGCCGACTTTAAGGGTAATGTTATGAGCAGGAAGACCACTTGCAGCCAATGAACTCAAAAACTCGATAGGGTAGGTGGTAGCATCATCCTGATGCACAACACTGTTCGTGTAAATCACTTCATCCCCGACAATTTCCGCCAAAACCTTGAGTTTCGGTAAACGTTTCCCAAGCCCGAGATGACGCATGACGCTCGCGGTCAGCGGACAACCGAGACTCTGTCAGATGAAGTTTCTACAGACCAAGACAATGCATGGCTTTGCCTATCTTCATCGAGTCGCATCTGTCTATCCGCATTCAATTCTTGAGATCTAGCTAACCTTCTGCTTTTAGCTATTCTGGAATGATGCGACAGATTAGATTGTTTCCTCCTAGGCATTATTTAAAATAATTAAAATTTTACGACACGATCGTATGTTCCGTCAAACAACAAAATTCAATTCTAGCTAGACAACTAACAATAGCTAACCGAAGCGTCCATTTACCAAACCAATCAACAGACAACAACTAAAAAACCAAACCAAAAGAACCACAAAGACAAAGACCATCAAATTTTTTAATTTGCTAGGGTTTATTTCAATCTGCTATACCATAATGCGAAAACGTAACCATAGCGAGTTGTAAAGTAGGTCAGCGCCATCTATTGAGATTTTATGTTACTAAATTTACGATCCAATTCAATGTGTTATTTTATTAAAATTAATAGGTGTAGTGCGTGTTTTCTTCTTTATCGATATGGATAATATAAAGTAGAAATCCTAGCCTTATCTAAATAAATTAAACGTAAGTAAACGCATTAAAAGTTTTGAAGCAGTGTTTGAAGTAAATTTTCTATCGACCATAACTTCTTTTTCCCTTAACCGATTTTGACGAAACAAAGTTTTGACAACGCTCCTAATTATATGTAATCCAACTGTGAAAACCGCGTTTAAATCCGTTAAGTATTTTCGAAGTTACCAGACAGACATACATACAGACAGACAAAAATTCCAAAAACTGTCTTTTTGGTTTCTGTTACTCTTTTTTAATCGCACTCAATCATTTTTTTTGAAAAATATTAAATGTACAGACACTCGCATTTTAGTGTCTTATTATATGTATTGATAAAATATAGTATTGTTGAGTTGTATCCATATTGTCTCGAATTTACTTTGAGCCTAACTCAATCTGTGTGATTTGTCCTTATATCTATATATTTATTCTTAATAATTTCTATTTATAATATCAAATGTTTCAAATCAATTTCCCAAAAACACCAATGAACGTTTGATAAACCTTATTTTGTTGTAGTTTTATTAAATATTGGTATTTATCAAACGTTGAATGCTTTTGATAGATGAGTTTTCCCGGGTGGTTTTTACCATAGTCAAAAAACCACCAAATTTACTGATTTAGAGAAAAATACTATGGTATAAGCAGAGGCCCCAATTTTCTTGCTACAAAAATGGTAGGGCGATATCACCCGAATCGACAGAAGAAACGAGGCGGAAAAACTATTTTGTGACACCTCGATTATCTGTCGGCACCTTCGACGCCCCCAATAAAACCAATATCAGGACGGGATAACGTCCACAAATTGTAGACCGTTGTCATGTTGATGTTTTCGCGGGTCGGAATAAAATGGCGGTGGCGTATCTCACGGGGACCACGGTTCCCGGGACGCCCAACTCCGGGCCCGGCCGCGATTGGATCCCACTGTAATGATCCCGGGAATAAATACCGCCGGTAATATTCCGCACAGATTGCTGTGGAAAATTACATTTGTCGGCGCGCATCGGCTGTAAACCTGTAAACATGTTTTCGGTTATTTATTTCTGCCGCGGGCCCCGGGGACCCCCGATATGACGTTCGGCTGCGTTCAATTACAATCATATTAATTCATCTGGATCTTATAATTACATTAACGATATCGATGCTTTCGCTGCTGATTTCATGGGAATTGATCTTATTCTACTACTTGGTCTACTCTATCGCTTTGGGGCTAACCTGTAATGATAGTTGTATGTAATAAATATAAATAAATAATTTAAAAAAATAACCAGTTTAAAAAAGGAGGAGGTTTCTAAATTTGACCGTAATGTTTTTTTTAAGTGTGTTCAAAACCTAACATGGTCAATTGCGAGTAGTAGCTACTGTATTTGCAAACATTCGTGGTAGAGTCACAATAAGTCAAACGTAATGTCGCGGTGAACAACAAATAACATTATCATTATGTCTGATAATCCTTGAACTATACTAAAAAAGAGTATCTGTGTGTTTCCGTTTCAGAAAAGTAGAACACTTTAACTATCTAAACTTAAAAAAAAAAATCGGCAAATAATTCAGCAGGTGAAAGAAAAGGCACAGAGGCGCAGAACTTCGCGCCAACTTCCCACCTCAAACTATTTATTTATCGTGCCAGTGGGCTTAACTCTCAACTTACCACACTACTAAATCGCCTCCTAATAGTTTTATCTCAACTGAATAGGGTTTAAAGTCGTCAAGCACAGCTGTAATATGTGAAAGTAAATAGTGTTGGCAAGTTGTTGAGAGCGCCCACACAAGTTAGTTGGAACACAAATAAACATATTTCGCTAACTAAGAGTAGATTGTTAAACTGTGTGATTTCTGCTGTATGCTTCGAATTAGTTGTCGATTGTTGAATGGCTGGTTAATTATGCCGATAATAGTAGGTGTCGCTTTTTAATCTATGTTTCTTGTTTTGTCTTAAATCAATTGTTACTAATTTAATACTAACACCCTTAAATGTACCCATGTCTGACAAAATAAATGAATTATGAAAATTATGAAAATTATGTTAAATTAACAAAATTGTTTAAAAGCTAAGCCCTAAGGTTGGCTGAAAGAAATTGCATTAGCGATAAATCCGCCTTTGTACACATTGTTTATATTTATAGATATAGAGTATATCTATCTATCTATCTAAGTATTTCGGGACTAGTTTTTTTTTTTTTTCCTTTTTTTTTTAATCATGTAAATACTTTTTTAGTTTCTAGAGTAATTTAAAATTAGTATTTTGTACATTATGCAAATATTTGGGTTTCTCATTGATAAATGCAATATTTGATAAGCGTTTATAAATTCAAACAAGGTAAGAAACGATTGCCCCATCTTTAAAAAAACACTTGGTAAAAGTTCGCTGACTTTAATATTAATTTGTACTTTAATATTTACTAGAAACAAAAACGTCCAGCAATCATAATATTTCATTTTATAATGAAAATCATAAAATATTAAAGAATATTAGAATATCTTCTTTAATAAAAGCTCATAAAACTAATTAGGAATACGTTTTGAGGTCAAAAAATCGGTTGTCTGTAAAGTCGGTTTACTGACGATAGTTGAACGTGACAATGTCATAAGAAATTCGCTTGCACTTCAAGCCTTAAATGGAACGCCTCAGAGCGAGGTAAAGCCGCATTGCGTCATGTTTTTTCGTGCGTGCAGCCGGCTCCATCGAATTATAAGACGTCACGTCAAAATTACAGTGGGCCATATACATAGACATAGCTAGATGCAAATTTAAAAGTAGGGGTATTCTGCCAATGTAGTATGCCTGTAGGCCAATATTGTAAATCTGAAAACAGTGTGATCTAAATGTAAATTCGCTAAGTCGTACGTTTCAATTCGGTTATTTCCTTACAATGTTTGTCGAAATTGCAGCAAACGTTCGTGCCGCGGTGTATCGCCGCGGTATCGCGCCCGTATCGCTGCATTACCGCCGGTTAGCGCAAAGCGCTGTGAGTTATGGACCCGGGCCACGGAAGTGCAATCTGGTTTACAGCTGGTGTTTGGTTTTCTTATTGGCGCGAATGCAACTTAATATTCCGCCGTGACCACTGCGGGCTACTGGCGCAAGCTAAGAAAGACGCGAGTGTTATTTTGAATTTAAAATCGATAAAAATAGCAGTTCTTTTGATGTTATAGTCTTCGGGCGTAAATATAATAACAATACTCCACTTAATAAAATATCATAAAGAATAACTCGATCAAGGTTTTTCTTTCTTTCTATTTTATCATAAAATAAGAAAATGTCAAGTTACGATAATATGCTTAGAGCAATTTGTTACTACTGTACCAATAGTCTGCATAGTATAGCATCTGTGAGTTATTAATTAATAATATAATTAATATAATTGCAAAACTGCTAAAAGTGGCCGTTTTAAGCAATAATGCTTAAAACGGCCACTTTGTAACTATATGGAACTATAATTTAATAATTGAATATGATTAAAATTAACTTCAGATCCAGAACCATAATATATAACCATAATAATAAACAGCAGAGGGATTTTTGATAACTTGTGATTTCAGTGAGTAATGATTTTAAAATGACGGTGGCGCTAGTTTTCACCGAGGTATCACCTTAATAAAAAATAAAAAAAAAGAAGGCTCTCGTTAGTTTTCTTTATTAGACGTCGCTTTTAACTTGCACCAAACGCTCATTGTCGTAATGAGCGGACTCGCAAGCCGCGATTGTGGTGCCCGGCCCGGAGTCCGGAGCCGGCGACCGGACTTGCTTTATTAATGACCGCGCCGCCGCGTCAGCAGTCGGCCCGGCCATGCGACGTCCGGATGTGCTTACATGGCACTTAGTTAAGTACCGTATATCTACTTCCTGGTTATTTCCATTGGAATACGTAAAATAATAGTAACATTACCTGTTTAACATTATTTTATGATCATCATTCTTTATCTATTATTGTCTACAAACAGAAAATTCAATCAAAAAATTAAAATTACTAATAATGATGATCACTTGTTTTGACAAAAAACTGGCCATTCCTGTACTTAATTTCAGTTAAAGGTGTTACAAACAACTTAGTCTTCTATTATATTAAGTTAGTATTGAGAAATATAGATTTATTGGAAAATAAAACTGTGGCGCGCTCTTAAAGATCGTGCGGAGTAAGTAATTAGGAGATAGTAGTAGGTATTTACGTGTTATATCTTATGTTACTTGAATGTAATAACATATTACTTAAATACACTCATAGTAGAGAAGACTTATTGTAAAAACATTTACAATATGGCACTACGAGGTTGACACCCGGATTTGAATTCATATTATATGAAGTGCTTCAAATCTGCCTCGCTTCGCTGAAGCTCTGCATTCCGCTGCTTGCCGGATCCGGTTGCCGGCGCGCGCGATACACAGCAAAAATACGGATTGACCCACTTACGGGAATCACCCGTGAAAATGTTGTTTGCGCGTACTCTACGAGTAACTTACGTCGGATCTCCTCATTTTCCTTCACATTAGCATTATCCTTTAAGAATTAAAGTGCACTCAGACGTAAATACAATCTTTGAAATACTGATACTATATTTTCTGATTTTTAAGTAAAGACTAGCTGTGATTCGTGGTTCGATACCAACACTTAAATATTCAGACACCTTCAAAGTAATTACACTAGAAGGCTTCGCCTACACAACAACAGCTTAACAGTAAACAAAGCGACATAAACACGATATTTTTTCGCCAAAATACGTAAACTAAATGATTCAATAATGCAGAAGAAAATATAAGCACGATTGTTTGACGTAGATATGCAAAGCCCTTTATATTTATTTGGCCGTTATCAGGTTCCATCGGGGTTTAGTTGACAGCGTTCAACGGGGCTCGTGCAGTCACAACCGTCGACGCGATTATATTGTTTCAGGACAGCTGGTGTCACCGACACGCGCCAATGCTGAACTTTAAAATATCTAGAGGGTAGAAAGATACCTCGTTCATGTACAGTCGGGGGCAGATAAATCTAACCCCAAGATCACTATGTTAGTAAGGCAAGGGGGTTTACTTTTATCTGCCGCCGACTGTACAAGGTGCTCGGCGGTATGTATGTATTTTTTTGTAATAAATTTCAACCACAAGACTTTTTATTACTAAGTTTTATTCTAATGCCCTTCATTTTTCAAAAGAAAATGATTTGAAAGTATTAGTTTATTAGATCTTAAAAATATAGTACATATTTACTAGCGAATTGTTGTCTTTGAATTTTCAATTTGACAAGAAATAAATTGATTGGTGGCGCTAGTTGGCGCCGTCGATCTGCCTGTTATTGCTAAAATGACATCATAGCCTGAAAAATCTAACATTTTGCCAATAACACACCAGAATTATTTTCGGTAAAAAGGGTTCAAATGACGGTCACTTTATTGTACCAGTACTGCCGAATCTGGGAACACGATTAAAAACGTACAATAGGCTCTTAAAAGCAAGCTGAGAATGAAACTAACAAACAAGTCTGGATGACGATGATGAATATATTTTATATATAAACAATTTTTGAGGTGAGTACAGAATTACGATCAAAACATCGATGAACACTACTGCTATATGACTAGACTGCGATGCACTTTATTGCGAGAGTTCATAATTACGATGTCACTAGTCTGAGAGGCATTTTGCAAATTTTTATGACGTTACCTATCTGTTAGTCTGTAATTTGTGAGCGAGCGCGGATTGTGATTGATGTTTGGCTCGATACTTCGATCAGATACACTCGTTAGCGAGTTCATTATTCGCAGTGAACACACTGATATTTTAAACCGATATCGAATATAGAATTCTTTTCGATTGGCATCGTTTCGCAGCCAAAAATGTTTATTTGAAATTTAAACTTTCTATTTCTTCATCGATCCCTCTTTACTGAAAATCGTGACTACTTGATCTTACTTATAATGAACAATTTTCGTCTTATTTTATGAATAAAATCATAACTATTTATGCTACAATAATAACAAAAATATATTTGAAGTCCTCATAACGAGTCCTTTCATTTGATATATAACACGGTAAGGTATGCACTTGTTTTTAAATTCCTAATTTGTCCACCGAAAATGACGCTTATTAAAAAATAAATATTTACTATACTTACATCCTACTAAATTTCATTTGTTTTGGTCCAGTAGGTTCGGAGAAAATTGATGTGACAGACGGACTGACAGACTCACGATCCTATAAGGGTTCCGTTTTTTCATTTTTGTCCAGAACCCTAAAAAGAAATAAAATGTGACTGACAATAAAAAAGTTTGCATCAAATTCGTTGAAATCGGAGCGTACCGATTTGCTGTGTTGTATTATATATTGTGCACTGCATCCGCATATAGATAGCAATACCGCACCACTTCTGAGAAAATTAAATATTAATAACATCTCAATAATGTATAATATCTTCTTTATCTCAACTCAGCTCTGATGACTTAGGACAAACTTGCATTAATTTAAGGTGATACCTCGGTGAACACTAGCGCCACCGTCATTTAAAAATCATTACTCACTGAAAACACAAGTTATCAAAAATCCCTCTGCTGTAATTAAGGTTTTGGGTCTGAAGTTAATTTTAAACATATTAAATTATTAAATTATAATTCCCTATAGTTACAAATTGCATTATTGCTTAAAACGGCCACTTTTAGCAGTTTTGCAATTTGTAACTATATGGAACTATAATTTAATAATTAAATATGATTAAATTTAACATCAGATCCAGCACCTTAATTACAGCAGAGGGATTTTTGATAACTTGTGTTTTCAGAGAATAATGAATTTTAAATGACGGTGGCGCTAGTGCTCACCGAGGTATCACCTTAATACTATGACAGCGTCAACGGCCGGTCCCACCAACACTCCGCCGCCATTTTACCAGCCTGTCACAAATTGCGGGCCCGCCGTCAAACCAGATTATCCGGATTATTAGAATTTTCCATTTTATTACCTACTAGCTTTTTTCCAGCGGCTCTGCCCGCATGCGAAATATAAAGACTAGATTAGTATTATCTTTATTCTTCTTCTTCTTAGCGAGTCGACTCTGGCAAATTTATATTTGTGAGGACCAGAACTCCGCCACTGACAACGCCTTGTCAGTGGCTTCGTATAGGTCCCCGAGCGTGCAGGTGGCTGGGCACGCAGGGCACGATAAAAGATGTGCCATGGTCTGGGGAGAGACACCACATCTGCAGGTCTCCTCTAAGCTGTACCCCCATCTGTACATGTTGTCCTTGCTTAGGCCAACCTGGGTCCGGAGTCTGTTTAAGGACTTCCATGTAGGCCATGGCAGATCATGTCCAGGGGGAAGGGTCTCGCACAGCGGTAGGAGTGACGCCGACGGGTATCTCTCTTTCCAGATGGATGATCTCGACTGAGAGGCTTCGCCAGTCAAAGGTTAAGTCTCTTTGACGAAGCTATGTCGACTCTTCAGCCTTTGCGTAACCGGCACGTGGTCGTACAGAGGGTGCCGGGGATCATTCTCTTTTTTTGCCCTTTCAAGAGAGTTGGCCACATCTCTCCGGACGTCTGGGGGAGCGATTCCAGCCAGAGGGTACAGTTTCTCTACACGTGTGGGTTTCAAGCAACCTGTTATTATCCGACACGTGTCGTTGAGAGCTGCATCCACCAGCGGCGTGTGTGCTGATCGGCTCCAGACTGGGTTAGCATATTCGCCTGCAGAGAAGCACAGAGCTAATCCAGTCGTCCGCAGAACTTGTGGAGAGGCTCCCCATTTAGAGGACGTAAGACGGCGCAAGAGGTTGTTACGTGTGCCCACTTTCTGCTTGGTGTTAAGACAGTGCTGTTTATAAGAAAGCGTTCTATCCAGGGTAATACCGAGATACCTTGGAGTCGAGCAAGGAGTGATGGGCACACCTCTCCATCGGATATTCAATGTCCGTCGGGCCTCTCGGTTCCTCAAATGAAATGCGCAAGATTGGGTTTTCGAGGGGTTCGGTCGCAAGGAGTTCTGCTCGTAATAGCAATTCAGTAATTCAAGTGCTTCGCTTAAACTTCCTTCGACCTCCTCAAAAGACCGCGCTTGAGATGTTAATGCCAAATCGTCGGCGTACAGGAATCTATTTGTGTTTGGTGGAGATGGCTGGTATTCAGCTTGCAATATATTTAGTTAAATGCATTTCAGCTAAGTATAAACTGCAACGATTAATTTGGCACCGCGACAACACCCGGCACCGACTCCGACTGCAAACCAGCCGCCATTTTGTCAGGCGCCGCCATTTTATATCAGCCTGTCATAAATAGCGGTCGGTGGTAATCAAACTAGATTACTCGGGTTTGGCCGCGACTGCACTTGGACCATTTCCGGTTATAAACCAGTTATTACAACTTCTTCATTTCTGTGACATAAGAGTTTGGAAGAGGCAAATGTTTTATGATTACTTGAAGAATTTTAAAGAAAGAAATCTTATTCTTGCGATACTTTAACCATTAATTGTATTCTGTTTGGGTCCCAAGCTGCTTTACTATCCCGGGATCCACAACCGTAATATCACGTTGACATCAACCTTTTATAAAATTGCTGTCATTGTGTAACTGATTGAATTAACGCAGCATGAAGAACTCGCAAATACTCAAAATAAAAATAACGAAAATAATAAATTTCAAAGGTTTTAATATGATGTGTAGTAAGTAAGTAAGTGACTAATATATAGGTATATTAAGTGTAGAGCGACATCTCCACGTCTGCAGCGTCCGGTGTTTGCCCGCATCCGTCATCATCCATCAGTCTGCTCCGTTTGTCTCACTTCAAGCACTTCATGTATCAGACGGGAAGAACGGTTCTGAAAAAGTAAATTTAATATCTAAACTTCTTTTGAGATGAGTGTTATGTGAATTAAAGCTCAACGTGTATGAAAGGGCTATATATATTGAACATATAGGGACAAATCACACAGTAACACACATGTTTTTGTTAGAAGCTAGCATACGCATAACATCGCATTGGCATGTAAGCTATAAAGGTGTTATTGTTTCTTTATTAAAATAAATAAATGAAAATAAATGTTATCAAATCAGTATATATCTATTTTTCGAGTTATAATTGCAGAGATTTCTGCCTTTATAATATAACACACCATTGTTTCTACTAGTTGTACTGTACATAGGTAGCGTATAAAGTTACTACATCGGTTTTCTCTTTGTTCTTTTCGTGTCGATTAGCTCAAGATAGCCAATTTTTTTATTATTTACTTTTAGCCTAGAAGCTAGAAACTATCTAATTGTATGCTACTTTCTGGGGCGGATATGAAGTTATATAATTGCAGGGTAAAGTTTAATTTCATCATTTTTTGATGAATACATAAATATAAAACTGTCCAACAGAGAAGCTAGAAACTATCTAATTGTATGCTACTTTCTGGGGCGGATATGAAGTTATATAATTGCAGGGTAAAGTTTAATTTCATCATTTTTGATGAATAAATAAATATAAAACTGTCCAACAGACTGTACATAGTGTACATGAACGTAATTAAAGGAGATTAAGAGGCGAATTCAATGAGACTAAGGGAATTTCTTTGAATTCCTTGCGGATTGATAAAGTTTTTCCTTAGCAACTGTATTTCCCCGGAGGGTTGACGTCAAGTAGATACATCTTCATCAAGTATACGCGTTATATACTTATATTGTTCAGCATATTGAATACTTGGCACCGACTTCAAATTTATAAAAATGTTTGAAAATTAATGAAACATATTTAAACAATAACTTTTTTAATATTTCTTCCTTTTTGGTTGAGAATATTACTTAAGCATTATTTGAAGTCGGTTTAATTTTTTTTCCAAAAACATTTATATAAGGTGAATTTAAATCAACTGCAAATATTTTAAGGGCAGATTCATAAACTGAACAACTTTCCCAAATAAACTTATGTAGAAATATGAAAAAAAATTTTGACCTCCCATACAAATTGAGAATCAGCTGATCTAGTTTAGCATGGAAAGTGAAAAATAATTTGGAAAAGTTGTTCATTATAGTGGTCTGTATCTGCCCTTAAAATATTTTCAGTTGATTTGTGTCCACCTTGTATACATAATTAATTAAGCACCATTACAAATATCTACAAAGTCTCATAACAGATGACTATAGCGACAATCGCTTCGTTCAAAAAGTCTAAATCGCGCTTGCAAAGTTTCTATGGACTGGAGCCATATATAAATATATAAGCCCGGACAAGATATCGTCTGTCAGGCCCGTCCCATCCCGTTCTCTTTGTGGCAGTCGAGCATATCCCTATCGCTCCCGTCTCTCTCCAAAAACTCTCCAGGGTTTTGTGAGATGCAAATCGATCAGGGTACTCGCAAGTTTTTACCCTAAACGACACATATATGTCACAATAATGAGGCGAGAAGCATTATATTTTTTTATTGCATGTTGGCTATAGAAATCAGTACTTCCGGAATGACGGTCTAGCGTTTTAATCAATACGCCACCGAGGTCGTCGAATTGTATTAGATTTGTCACTGAGGGTGTGTTATCGTGAGCTGGCGTTTTTCTGACCTTTTTAAATCCTTAATATTCACGTTCGGTCTTTATATTGGTCGTACAAAAACTCGGTCAGTGTAATGTGACCGGAGTGTGTGTGTGTGTGTGGGGGTGGGGGGTTGATTTATTAAGGGTGTGTAAATAAACACCTACTTTTGCCTTTCCAAACGAATGTTTATTTCCCTACCACCTTTGACTTCGTACCAATGTCTACTAACCATTTAATTTGGCTGATATCTTCTTTTATTTAGTAAAATTTTCCCGTAGTGTTTTTTTTATTTCGGTATGTTCTTTAAATCTTATAAATAAAATCTTTTCAAAGGACGTGTATTTTTTACAAATTCATTGAAAATATACTTAGAAATGTTGTACAGAGCTTTGAAACATGGCAGCCGTGTTAATATGCATTGAAAAGCCGTAAGCTATTGACCTTTGACATCAGGTATTGGCAAAAGAGCTGCCTATCAAACACCGATATAGGATCGCGCTATCAAATGTCGTGTACGTTAATACTTATTGATGCTATGGTCGAAGTATCAGTCGCCACGGCAACCTTCCCGTTCGCGTTTTATCACCTTCCGGGGCCATTAACCTTACAAACACCTAACGATTTTGTGGTCTAGTGGTTAAAGCTGAAGAGAGGTTGTGAGTTCGATTCCCACGGGGAGCATTCTGCATATTGTTAAGTCAACTCCAGTCTGGTTATATTGTTGGTTTGAATTATCTGGTTACATGCTTGATAAAAATTGCAAAAGCAGACACAATGGAAGCAAGAAGAGGCTTTTGCTTAGCAGTGAGACACAGATAAATAAATAAAAAAATGATTCTTACACTTTACTTACTACTTACTCCGCTGACTTAGTGGCCCGAAATGGATCTTTGCCTCCGAAACGAAAGAGCGCACACAGTTTTCTATTCTAAACGATGGGCTCGCCAGTTCACAGCGCCCATCTCACGCAGGTCAGAGGTCTGCACGGCATCGCTTTAGCGATATCCGTCTTTCTGATATGTTTCTCAGATAGGCTGCTTTGACGCAATGATCGTCTTCCATTTTTTCCAGGTGTCTAAGCCAGCAGTCGTTGTGATTTAAATACGTCCAATATGTTTAGTTGTTTGAGGAGCTCGATAGCCTAGCACGGCGCGCGTGTTCGTAACGGTAGTGCGCGTCAAGCGGCGGCAACGACGAGCGCGCGGCCATGTTTGGATTGGTCCCTATTAGTGGCATTTCTATCTTGAGCTCCTCCATACTTCGGAAGGCACTTTGAGCTGTTGTTCCCGGCTGTTATCGGTAGATGACAGTCGTTAAGCTATGTCAGATGCCTTTAATAACCAATACCGCCAAATTAGGATCATGATTAATAGCGTACCCTGTACTCTGAAGCATAAGCTGAAGATGCAACCCGCTCGTACGAAGAAAAAGATGTTCGGTTGTTTGACCCGCTCTTCATTGCACCTTACCCTTTAAAAATACCTATGTCAGGTTTTATTGCGTGACATGTGTTCAATTCGCTGTTTTGATCGCCAAGTCCATATAGCGTTCCACACCTGGATTCGAGCTCACCTTTAACACTTTTAATGGCGCGAAAGGCCCACTATCGCGGGTCGTTAATCCTAGCTGAATAGAACTCGGCAACGTTCGGGTTGCGCCGTGATATACTGCCAACACAATTATCCACGCACCTGTAAATGTACACGGATTTTTTCAAAGCCAACTGTGATTATATGTTGGGATATAATTGAACTGGTTTCAACCGCCAGTGATGTGTTTGTACTATACTAATGTAAATACATTGTTTGATTACTTTCGAACTACTTTGAACACATATGAAAACTTATTTTTGCAATTTGAAAGCTCATTCTTGACTATAGTAGAATCGGGGACTACAATAAAGCAACGTTAGGCTATTATCACATTTAATTCAATGTACTAGCCAGAAACTAAGAAAAGCCCTTAAAAGGTTCCCCAGATGCCCATATGGGCGGGCAGTTAGCTGTCGTCGGTCGGCCGTGGAGTGATGGATCAGCCTTCAATATGCAAGCTTGCCATTTCTTTCTACATAAAAATGTTAAGAAAAGGTCGAAACCTTATGCCAAACCCATTAGCGTTTGAAAAATGTATGAAATATTGAGTTAGCGTGGTTCGTAGCTATTGGCTACGACGGTTAGACTACTTCGTAGCAGTCGTAGCATCTCTACGACATCTACATTGTGCTCATTATTGGCGTAAGCGGACGTATGTTGTACCTTTCAGTATCATTGCTTGTTATTATGTTGATGGAACAAAGATTTTTCTATTGTTTTGTTCATTTTGCTAATTGAATTTAATATTGCTTAACAGCTACTTCAAGAATAACTATCTATTGCTAAAAATTGTACGAAAATCCCTTTGATAGTGTTTGCGTTTGTTTTATTTTAATTATTTATAATTATTTTTAGATCAATATTGACAGTACGTTAATTAACGTCGGAATGAAATGTAAATAGTTTCCAAATATCAATTATTAATAGTAATGAAATCTCAGGCAAACACGAATAGCTATTGCATTAATTAGTTATTCATGTAAATATTAAATTAATTTAACAACAACCAAAGAATCACTTGCGCTGCCGCGGTAACAAATAAAAACTTGAATGTATTTTACCAAATTCTTAATTATGTCCCGAAATTTGGATTTATATCGCATTTTACATTCTTGAGTAAAAAGTGGTTGCATAAGTATTCAGATTTTTACATACTGTGTGATTTCAGATGTCCTTTACTTCCAGCTCCCAAGAGGCAATACACAGGGCCCAGTATTAAACCTCTCTGAAAGAAACTAGCTGCTAATTTGGATAATATAGTCATTAAGCATTCATGTTTGTGATCTAAACCAGATTAGTATTTCTTTTATATGTCAATCACAACATATAGGCACGCTTTCTACCTAAATCACTTGTAATTTACCTTTATAAAGCGAAATATTCTCAGAAATAGTAACATAGAAGTTTCATCTATTAACGCGAATCGACGGCGACTAATGAAGGAAGCCTGACTCCGACCTGACGAATGGCTGTAATTAGAACTAGTGAGCGCCCGCGGGCCCGCCCGTGTTTGCTTACCTCGTTTGTTACGCGACAATAACAGGAAACGGCGTTCGGAGCGGGAGACATTTATCAGACAACTCTCATGTTAAGTCATACTATTTGACGAGTTGCTGTAGGCTGGCACAGACTTTAATTTACGGATCAGCGTAGAGAGTTATTAATGTCTTATATGTAAGACTAAACTTTCGCGCCTGTAGTTTCACTCGCGTGAATATAAAAGTTTCATAAACTTAATTTATCTGATCGAATTTCCGTAATTAATTAAACACATTTGGTAATTTTTAGACACATTTCATTTAGATCAGATAAGAAAATAATATTTGTATGTAAGTATGTACTTATTTTACATAGTAGCAACATACAGCATAAGATTTCTTAAGCCTTTACTATATACGTTCTACAAATAAGTTTACCGCTTATTTCTAGGTGTTCCAAACTTAAATGTTTTCTGAAAATAACTAAAGAATACAACACGGTCGTTTTGGAAGACGTGCGCAAAAACTTGACATAATGACAAGATCAGTATTCACCCCACACTGGCAGAAAGAGTTGCTAAAGAGTTGTGTGGTTAAGCGGCGCCTTAGTTGATGCCACAGACAAATATCTCACTAGATCACACGTGTACACTAACTAAAAAATGTTTATAAGTTCATTATGAAGTAGAATGAATCACACCACTAGAAAGTATACAGCCATAAGACGTCCAGTGCTGAATTAATTGAATGCATTCCTCAATCAGCGTTTTTTATAACAACAATTAGTTTTCTGCATCGCTCGCGCCTACCCTAAGGTTGTCTGGAAGAAATTGCATTAGTGATAATTCCGCCTTTGTACTAATTTTCATCTTCGATCCTGTACAATCCAATGATGTATTTATGTAATTGGTGCAATAAAGTGTTTATTCATTGATTAATTTATTACCCGTGTTTTCTATATATCCGCCTCCTCCAGTCGTTTGCTCACTACTGAGCGTCGTTATTGGCCTGACCTATCTTCTTTGCGATCTCTTCCCATTTATAGCGATCTTTTGCTCCGTGGATTTGGGTATTGAGCTGATATTGAGGTCGGGACATTCTCTTGGGAGAACTAGCCTAGTGGTTTCCCGTTGCCTTCTACGCCAGTATCTTTGAAGGCATTTTAACTCCTTCAGGCCCCTGTAGCCTGCCCTTTCAGGGATCATATCCGCCGCCCGATACTCGGCGTTGTCAGCTCGTTTAGCACCACCCGGAGGAGGTTCGATTTCCTGCGGACGCGAGCGACTCTATCCTCCATTCTATATATATATATATATGTGTAGAATGCCGCTGTTTAAACTAGGACGCATCTCTTGATTGGCCCGGACTCCTGCACAGTTGAGAATTCTTATTGGTCAAAATAAATTTCAGATGTTAGCCATTTCGACTCCACAAGAAGATTAAAACAACTCTTTGCTGCTTGTTTTATGAAATAGTATAATTACATTTTATTTTGCCGACTTATTTGCATTATCTAGCTAGATTAACGTCTATGGTTTAGCAGCAACACCTGGCGTTCTTGTAAAGTTTGGCGCGAGTTCAGTGCGAGGCGCTGCATCTTTGCTCTGTTGTCTGCGTTGTTGCAATCTGTATTACAATCTACGTTTAATGTTTCCATTCAAAATATCTTGTTAATAGCTAACTTTGGAATTATTTCACCTTTGATAAATCATGTACTTTATTCCTATAATAGTTAGTTGTGGGTTGATTTAGATGGCACCAAGTAGATTTTGGCTTTAAAATGAAAAAGTTTTTTGTAGACGTCGTAAAGACGCTTCAAGAATATGCCGAATCTCAAATAACACGTATGTCTTAAGAACTAACATGAATTATAAAACAATAAGATTTAAGGAAACCATTTAAATGTGTGATAACCTTGGTTTTCACTCAATGTTACCTTGCAAGTTTTGCAACTCACTCAATGAGCAGTAATGAAGTACTTAACAAAGCACTTGGTTTATCATATCTCAATTCCATTAATATGGTCCGAATCTTTGAACAAAAAAGGCGCAATAAAAACAATCACACGCATTAGGCATCTCACGTCGTCTCTCGTAAAACGGAATGGTTCATCCAATTACAGAGTGAAAGGCAATCTGCCTCCTCATAAGGGATAATTATCCTAACCTTAGTCTAAAACTGTTAATGCCACAGAAAAAAAGCTTCTTCCTTGGTTTCCATGGCTGAGAATCATTACACAATTATTATTTTTGAGGCTTTATAATCTTCTTCATTAAAAACCATTTTTATTATTTTAAAATGAATTAACAAATAATGGGTAAAAAAGCAAAAAAGGCCTGGTAAATAAGTAGATGGTCAGACGAATTTTGTGCTTTGATGTATTGTAGAGAGATGCATGAAGGGTAAACGGCGAGGACTTTGTATGACAGAAGGATATTTTGAGTGAGGATTAGACTAGATTTACCTTGATTATGTAAGTAGGTATTGATTTAACCACGGAAGGCCAACTACAAAAGCATCACATTTTTATTATTTATGGGGGAATTTCCGTCAAAATCTCTTACATTTTACAAACAGCTGTATCTCTATAGTTTCATTGATTTACACGCTAGCCAACTCGTAAAGGCCAGAGCTGACGCGCTAAATAAAACGCCCCCTTCCGACCTAAATGGTTCATAATTCTTGGCCTCGGGTCTGACCTCTGCCCGAATATCCAAATGCTAACTCCGAACGACGACCAAAGGATACATGTTATAATTTGTAATACAGGGATTATTATTTGCTAATTTGTGAAATAAAACTTTATGGTGACCAGCGGTAAGTGTTAATTCATAATGTTGGCTAGAAACCCTTGTTTGTATGATGGATTTGGCACATTTTGCTCGTTAATTATTTTATTTTCTACTTATTCATATTTTTTTTTTCAATTCCATTTTTAGTAAATAAAGTATGCTGCCTGATCGTTTTTTGATCGAATAATTATGAATCTGATTCATATAAGTAATCATTTACATATTTTTTAATTCAATAGCGAAGGTAATGGTACTTTATATCTAGATACATTATGGTTCTTAAGAAGATATGTGTAAGTAACACTTCTTATAATCATAATGGCTATAAGGACTCCATATTGACTGTCCAGTACTAGTCCACCTACAGCGCCAGGTCATTCATCTTATAAAGGTCCCTATTGTCAAGTCAAGAGTCAGGGTAACTACGGCCTTACTATTCGTAGGAAGAAACTGCATTGAGGCAGTTTGTGAGGTAATATAAAGCTTATATCCAAGGGTGTCCAAGCTTGCTTATAATCAATATGATGATGACCTTTCTCTACCATAACACAGTACAATTTAGCTTATGAAGGATACAAAAAAAAACATAAAGTTTCTCAAAGCACTCAATAGGATACTTTATATTCCATCATCTTAAAAACCCATGTCAATAAAAATAATTCATTTTATTATCCATAAAGAAGAGTGTGTGAGATATTTAAGGAATTTTTAATTATCCTAACACATAAACACGGGGTGGATTGCGCTTAATATTTAAAATATAAATGAAAAAAAAAATACAAAAACTCAACTGCTGTCCCTATCGTAACTTACCGCCTTTGTTTAGCAGTGGGATATTAAATAAAGGTATTAGAGGCATTTTTGTACGAAATGCCCGCTCGCGCACCGGCACAGAAAGGGTCCAAATAACACATCAAATTTAAGCCTTACCAAGCGAGGGTATTATGCTGGAGCACGGCTTGTTTCAAAGTAATATCTTAGTGATTTAATTTCTCACAACCCGCCAAAGTTTCTATAGTTTTGGCGTATGCAAATCTCGCCCTTTTGCTGCTGACTGTAAGGGGGATAATGGAGAAAAATGTTTGTGGAAACGTATTTGAGACGACTAGGATTTGTTATTGACAGTTATAGGGCAAGTTCTGATGCCGGGCGAGGTATCGGGCAAAATGTATTTGAGGAGTAGAGGGAGTTTTGTTTGTACAGTACACCACATAATATTACAAAAGATGGCACTGTGGGAGGTGATATACTTTACTGGCCTTTGCTTTGGTGGCCCTCTGTACAAAGACCGTATGTTCCTTACTCAGCTTTTACATTCACATGCTTGATATTATTTAATGGCTTAATTGAGCTTAGTGAGTTATGACTCAGTAATCACAAAAGTATAAAGTCGTAAGCTGGAATGGAATGGTTAATTTCGGAAGCAGTAATTTGAAAGTATTTTCTATCTCTCTTTATATATAAAAATCAATTGCTGTTCGTTAGTCTGGCTAAAACTAGACTAGAAAGTTCAAATAAGTAGTGAAAAAAGTGCGTTCAGGCGATTCGAAATTTTCAATCAAAACCCAATCTTTCATTTAAATAATTGTAGTAGCATATTTACTTGTCGAATAAATTATAAGCTTAAACAACCTGGTGTCAGAGTTTTTTACAGCTTTACAGGCTCTGATGAGGTTTACTTGATTATCGCTAGGTGAACTCCGAAAGCTCGATGCCTTCCGGAATATGCAATGGTTAGTTATCAGCATCTTTACGAGTGCTGGCTCTACGTCGCAGTAAGAGATATGCGTGTTAATGGTCTCACAACAAAGGATGCCGAAGATAGGGCGAAGTGGAGGACAAAAAGCGGGAATCCGAACCAGCTGGGGAAAAAACCGAGACAGTGCTAAGATGAGAGAGAGATTTTTCAGCATCTTTACCAGGGTATGCATAGTCGATTGACCGTGATGAAACGAAATTATAATGGTGATTTATCAGCTAGTTGCTACCTACTCAAGCGACAGCCGGCTGCAGCACATCGTCATAGGTATATTGATCTCTTCGGTAGCTCAAGTATTAAGTCTGGATTCAAACCCACGATTTAAGCAAACGCATGCCATACGACTATATAGGCCGCCTGTTTTATATCACCGTCTCTAGTGTACATATATTTGAAGCCTATGATATTAGCAAACAACTTGAGAAGCCTATTCTGTTTACAATGCTGAGTATTTATGTCTGGCGGGAGTTAAGGTCAAAGTAATTTTGGATATGTGTGTCATTGACAATGTTTTGAGGGCATGGCCTGGAAAAACATTGGCATTAAAACAAACAAAGGTACAGTTTATGCTTATAGTAACTCGTTTTTTGATGGACATTGAACTAGATTAACGGATACTAGATTTATTTATTTCAAGGACTTACTCATTATTAAGTTATTGTCGTGGCAACTAACACGAATTTAAACAGCGAAAATAAATAAAGTTCGGGCAAGTTGCCCTCTAAGCCTTATCGTGTTCGTGTACGAGTAGATGTCGTGATACCTAGAGTGTGACTAGCGCGCTGCTAACTCTCGGCCTAGGAATAGCGGCCAACTCTCATAATTTCTGAGCTTATGACCAACTTCCATCACCATTATTGGATAAACTGATTTTCCTAAAATACATATTGGGATAAATTTAACATCCACATAAAGCCAGATTCGCTAGTGAGTAATAATTACAGCTATTCATTTGATGGAGTGAGGCTTCATTAGTCGCTGGAGGCTGCGCGCCAATGATCGCAACCTCTATTCATATCGTTTGGTTGTGGAAGTGTTCATGTTTCGACGCGTCAATAGAAGCTACATACATACATACATATAATCACGTCTTTATCCAATGCGGGGTAGACAGAGCCTAGGGCCATAAGAACTTAGGCCACGTTTAGCATAATGGTAGTTGAAACAGGAAATCAATAGTGATGGGTTGCTAGCAGCATCGCCTATGTCATGATTTCCCCATTCGGCGATTCCCTCAGACGACTTTTACGGCTTGCGCGGGAAGAGAAGCAGCTGGTACATTCTATGTTTTTTTTTCTCCCAGACCAGCATGGAAGATCAATAGAAGCTGATGCAAAATAATCAGATTACAGAAGGATTCCTTAACAGATTCGCTAAAGGCTCCTCCTATTCTCCTCCTTCCTCCTCCTGCCTCCAGCTCCAGGGCATAATTCGCCAGCATTGTGTATAAGAGCCTTAATCCCGTAGTTACCGAAAAAAAATTGGTTGCCTGTAAAGTCGGTATACGGGCGAAAGTTTTACGTGACAACGACTTTGAGTCTGTCTCTCTCGCTCTTAGGGGACGCGTGCCTCTCACTCGCTCTCATTGTGAGCGCATCGTAACGTTACCGAGCGTTACACTTTTTCATAAGTGACTCCCAGCCGCAACCTAATTTAAGACGTTGTCACGTCAAAAAATTAGAACCCATAACGTTACGCGACCACCAAACCACCACTGACCTCTTGGATGCTAAGTACTGCTACAGTATTAAAAGAAAGTGTGGTATATGAACAATACAGAGGTAATAGGAGACTACTGGAATATTTATAATGATCGTGCGTGTCAACCGACGGCGAGTGGGGTTTGAGTTTTATTGGCATTTCTATTCTGAGCTTAGGTATCTGTTCTCTGGAAGTGCTGTTACCCCTTGTGACTACGGTAAACATTTATTTTCAATTTGGTCAGAATATTTCTGCCTCTCTAAGGAATAGCAGAATCACTTCTGCTATTCCTTCATGGCATTCGTTAGGCTGTATCAAAAGTGTAAACCAAAAGAGGAAGAAATATCCTGACCAAATTGAAAATAAATGTTTACCGTACTCACTAGGAAAACTCCTAAACAGAAACTAATCTTTTACTGTGGTAATTAGGAACCACAGAGGCAGTATAATATATCGCCTAGCAATCTATTTCTTTTACTTCTGTGAACTGGCAGCCTGTTGCCGCGGCGCAGAAGGATGTACCACTTAATTGCATCACGTTGCATCGCTTGCGGAGGACAAGATTAATTGGGTCACTGAAGCGGCATAAAAGTAGTTATGTAAAGTTATATTTAGAATAAAGTTTTGAATAAATTGTTCAGCTCAGGCAAGTTTGGCAGAAAATACTCGTGACGCGCTGACTGATAAATAAAACAAATTAGGCTGCACTTTTTTATTATAGATTTATACGTATTTTTTAGATAAACTCAACCAAATTAAACTAGCACGCCGTTGTAAGTCTAATACCCCAAGATGTCAACCGACGATCAGACAAGCCGGTCGGACCACGTGGCTTAGGGGACTAAATCTTACCTTCTCCAATTATCACCATGATATACATCCTATCCTATACTATTAAACGAGCAATAAATTTATTTGTACTCGCGTTTTCGAAAACGGCTCTAACGATTTCCCTGAAATTTTAAACATAAGTTCTTACCTAGTCAAAAAGATAATCTAGCTAGGTTCCATGTCTGGGAAAATTCATTTTACCCATGTTTTGACGCAAAAAGATTTTCTGAAAACGAGCGAAGCTCGGTCGCCCAAGTACTGATGAATGAAGAGAGGCCCAATGCCCAATAGTGGACAAAAATAGGCCTGATATGATGAATATCTAGTACATACTGTTACTCATTGGAAAATATTCGTAAAATTTTCTAACACAGAATTCGAATAGTTAGCGTGAAATGTAACGACAAAGCTTCCAGCTGATATATTTTGGTGTAAAAACGTCAGGCGCAAAAGAAAAATGGTTCAGAGATATTTATAGGGCGTTCATCAATAGTGTAAATAGTGTTAGGTGTAATAAAAAACGTTTCTTTGAATGTAACCAAATAAATAAACGTAGCGGTTGGAATTCCAGCGAAGTGGTGTCGATACAAAGGGTCGGTGTGTGGGGCAAGGTGCGGTGGGAACAAAACAGAGTACAGTCTAATGCGCAAATGTTTATTGAAGTGTAATTGCTGTTGGAAATAAATGTTACAGAAAATAATGAATTGATTAGAAATTTTACAAGTTATGTAGATGATTTTTTGGATTGAACGTGGTAATTATATCTAAAAAGACTTAAAATGAACAGTCACTTGAAAAGTACAACAGTTTCGCTACTTCCAAACATTTATCTGTACCCTAGGAAACAGTGCTTTTTCACGGAATGAAAGGTAGCCTATGTCCTTCTTAATACTTCTACCTGTGTGTATGCAAATTTCAAAAAGATTAAATAGGGCGTAACAAACAAAATCACTTCCGCATTTCTAATATTAGTTGGTAAATTCGGATACAAAAATGGTTGAGATTGCATATTATCTGCAGACCGCTCTATGTAGTAGACATGTAAATAAATTGTACAAAAATAATTTTGCAATATATTTGCAGGTTTGTAGGTGGAAATTGTGTCGCAGTGTACAGGAGCACGCGGGCGGCGACGCGCGACAGGGACTCGCGTAAATCACGGCCGGACTGTGGGAATTTTTTTTTTGTCGCCGCTTCTGTTCGTGTCACAGTAGGCAGACAAACAGTGGGATTATAGCTTTAATTGACTTTCAGAGGGCTAGGCATTATTTTTGTTAGTATAGGTTAGACCTTTGGCATGACGATTTAAGCATACAATAAAATATTTAGAATAGGCCTAGCCCACACAGCTAAAAGGCTTTATAAGCTTTTAGCCTGCCAAGTCCTGTAATTAATAGGCTAGACTTAAAAAGCCTAAAAGCCTATAGCTCGGGAACACTAAATATTGTATGCCTGGAAAGGCATTATTTTGTGTGTATATTTATTTTAAATAGGCAAATTGTATTATTATCATCATAATTTGTATCCAAATTTATCTTAATCTTTTATCACATCGATGTGGCGAGTACCATCATAATCTGCAAATATCATAAAAAACCTTAGCCTTTTTGGACATAAAAAAAAACAACAAAATAAATGGGTCGATTGCTCAAGAGAAGGTTGTGATTGACGCCTGCAATCAACATATTTTTAAATCATGGTTATACAGTCCCCCACTCATTGCAGCGTTTCCCGATTGAATTTTTAGCTACTTTCTTTAGAGCATAATGTTCCATTCGCTGGTAAAAACATGATGCCCCATCGCCAATCGATGTGTATAATTTTATTTATATTCTCAATGAACATCGATGGCTACAGCTATCTTATAATATATCTCTACTCATAAAACTATTGTTACTGCAATTCATCATCATTTTAGCCGCAGACTGTCCACTGCTGAACATAGACTGGCTGCCAGAACGATCGGTTGGAAGCGACCTGCAAACTGCCCCTAAGAGTATATTACTACGGCTCCGAAACAATATTCTCGTATTTGTGAAATACAGCCATGAAATAGGGCGACACTACGCTTATGAAGTGTATGTTTGGCCACTGAATATCTTAGACTGTGCCCGAAGCATCGCTGACGAAACCGAGTCCGGGAGCGCGCGGGCCGTTGGGCACACACTATCCGGCAATGTCCACATTTGTTTAACTTCAAGCGGTGACGGCCACGTTTGAATTAAAAACGGGTTTATTTGGGAACTCGAAAAACTACCATTGCGATAAAGTTATATCTCTTGCTTTTAAGGAATGGTGAATTTTATATAAGCTGGAATAAAGTGATCAATTTTTTTTAGAAGTATGCGTTAGCAATGGTATTTGGTTAGCATTGGATGGCAGTTAAAAAGAAATAGGTTTTATAGAAATCAGGGTCTATGTCTTGTTTATATTTCTTAAGTAGGCAATTAAGTATGTATCCTACGTGGTGCTGTTTAATTAGCACATTGGCACCGCAGCTTAAACGACTTTTTTACTACTGGACATGTGAACTGTTAATTTGTGTGTGTGTGTATGTGCTCTGTACCGTTTTGTTTCTTTATTTTCTTTTATTGGCAGCTTAAATTAAGACAATCGGGATAACTTTTGTTCGAGACTGAAAAAGGTACGGCCAAGTGTGCACGTTAATAAAAAAAAAAAATTAGTTTGTTTTTATTTATTTACTTATATATTTTATTTGTTTTTATAATCATAAAAACTTTAGATGTAGAGTTAAAAAAACAATCAGGCTGAAGTTAAATTAGGCGGTTCACGTGTGCCGCATGCATTCGGAGAGATGGGCTGAACTATTAACAAGCTGGGTCCTCACCAGATAGGTATAAGAGAGATGGTCAGGAAAAAGATGGCCAGATGACTAAAGGGTCTTCTAAAAAGATGTAGCATAGGACAGGGACGTATGGAGGAGTGAAAGGCAGCCCAGCAGTGGGATACATACAGCTAGGAAAAAATATAATAAAAATCCTATATGTCAGAATCTTAGTCACTATAGCAAACCTGGTTGATCGCTGACGCTTGTCGGATAGTTTGTAAAGAAGGGAACTATATACAGCGTCGGTTAACCCGACCCATTTGCATTGTGCCCTAAATAAACTGGATCGCATTATACTGCGGTTATTTTGAAGGTGCCGCTTTGATTTTGCATAATTGAGTTTATTGACAGCATTTATAACTTCCTGGGTTTAATAACAAAATTATTTTAATAAAATGCTTTCATTAAGGATGTCAAAATATTTTAGTCGGAAACGTTCGTGTAAAATTCCTGGTGCCATAGTTTATAGGATCTATCAGATGTGAAGTATCAATTCAATAGTAAGTATAAAAAAAAATCCACTCTGGGTCTCCGTGAAAGAAAAACTGCAGTAAATGCTAACTGTTTGTGCGTATATCGATTAGAGGTATGAAATATAACTTTTTTAAATGCGACTAAATGACAATGTCTGGAGGCATCTTAACATAACGACGAGACAAAGGTAGTGGTTTATCTACTTTGAAATTTTCAGTCGAACTATACGTTACTAAAATATACTAAAATGTTAACTAATTTTTGTTTGCTCTTAAGTGTTATGTAAACCAGTAGACGACCTCTGAGTTCCCCGTCGATCGCAGCAGCATCTCCCGCGCTATCGTAATAGGATCAACCAGACTTGACCGAGAACGGTGTTCGGTACATTTGCTGAAACATTACAGCCTCCACCAACTCCACAAATACTCTCATTCACTGCATTCTAACCTCTAATACCAGGATAATAAGATGCGCTGCGGCCGCACGGCGTCAAGTGCCGGTTTCGTCATCCCGCGCGCATTATCGGCTATATCGTATGTCGGCAGTGCCGTCATTCGAATCCTTTCTGACGTGAACGAAAATGATATTTTTTCACATAACATCCACTTTTTTCGGCGGAATCCCCCGGTTTATCCCGTAGATTACGTTCACATTAAATTATTTGAGCGCGCAATTTTTGTTTCGCAAATATTCGTCGAGTTCGCGTTTTAACAGTCGGGTAAACAAATGTCGCGTCTAGACGCGTCGCAATTAAACGATCTGAAGCCGTAATGTTGACAAAATTTAGTATTGGAAGCGAGAAATAACGAGTTTACAGTTTGTATAAGACGATTCATCATTTGTGAATTCTGCTCGGAAAATAGTTTAAAATTGGGAATTGCCAAATGAAATTTCATAGCTATGAAAGTTTTCATTTTAGTGACAAAAAGTATATCTTTCCTTATTAACGAAACCTTCAGGAGCTGTTGCACTATCGTACTCTTGTATATAGTCTGCAGTTGCATAAAATTTCATAATTTCGCAACATTGAAGGAAGGTAGATATTTTATGCTCGTACAATGTTTATTCCTTAAATTTCAAGTCCAAATTAAGTGATAGTTATCTGTTTGTTTGTCTCAAATATTGCAAATCGTTTCACTTTTAGTAGGGAACAACAAGTGGCAGCATACTGGGCCTCCAAATTCATTTAGTTCATGACCACGAAGATGAAAAATAAGAGGTAGGGATCGGAATCCTGGTTAAATCATAAACCAGCTTATCATTCTATACATACATTTTTACAGCGAACTTTATTATATACAGTTCTTCTCCACCGAAACCTAAACCAGGTATTTCGTTCCCAAAAATCGACCGCTATTTTCATTCACGAAGTGAAAGGCCGTTATTTTTGGGTCTTAAAAGTACCGGTTTCCATCCCTGCTTGCAAGTATTTGAGTGTGAAATGTTGTAAATATAATGTAAGTTGATACAACATGCAATCACATTTTCTGCTTATTCCATGGAACCCATAGTTGGCTGGCAGAGAACGACATATGGCATTAAGTCCACTATTTTTACGTATCAAAATCGGACCAGCGTTTTACCCGTGAAAGCACAACAGACAGACTTTCGCATTCATAATATTAGTATAGATTTGTGCTATAAAGTTTAAACAAATTTTAGTTTCTATCGAGCTTATCTCATGAAGAAAACGAGATATTATGAAGGAACCTCTTAATTACTCAACAGAATACATAATACTGATTGCACGTGATAAGCCCATTGTGTTTGTTTGTAATTTGTTGTGACACGTGACACAATCTTTATTTAAACAACTAAAATATAGAGGTGCCAATACTGAGTAAGCTATAGCTCCCCTTCAAACAATCAGTGCATACAATTGAACGTGAAATGAAATCGTAAAATATGGTTTCGTCTGTGATTCGGATTGAGATGACGGGGTAGTGCCCGCAGCGACTCGTTCTATCAAACTTCATTTTATTATCGGCTCAAGAATCTCATTTACGCTATGTTAGTTTTTCTTGTATGTATTTGAATTATTTTAATGAAACGGAGATTTCGAAATCTACCTAACTTATCGTGCGGTTTCCGACTTCTATTTACAACAACAATTTTAATATTTTTCTAAAAAAAACGAAACTGATTAACAGTTTTTAAACTGTGAACAAGTTGATGTTTTCTCTGGCTATCAAACAACAAAACAGTTATCTAATAATTACAAAAATTACACAGTTATGAGGTAAAAAACATATCACACAATGAAAATTACTCTTTCTAAATAAATAAACAAATATTGACTTTTTCTTAGAAAAATACTTGAGATTATTCTTCATATTTAGAAGTGATGAAAAACGGTAAACTTCTTAAAAATAATAATCAAATTCCTATATACTAGATGTGAAACAGGAACTGCGTGTAAAATTAACAATGTTTAGTGAAGCGACGTATTAATGACGTTATAATGTTATTATCATGACGTGCTTGGCAATAAAATAATAATCAGCTACTTCCTTGCGCATACTCGTCTTAGCAATATCGTTACGAGCCTACTGCTAGCCCCAACACTAGCGGAAAGATACACTGTTTCTTGTAACTTGTTTGTTTTTAGAGTTCTTAACTCAAAAAGTTTAAAAAGAGGGAAAGAGTACTCTACACAAATGGCATCAAAACATTTAATGCGCTACCTTTATTCGAGTTTTGAAAGACAAAGAAGATCTTTGGATACAAACATCTTTAAAAAAACATGCCAGGAGTGGAGTAGTTCATTATTAGTGCTTCTCCATTACTAGATGTTGGGCGTTAGCTCCGCAAACTGTTCTAAACTGACTTTTTTATAGCAGTCGTTAGGCTCTCAAATGCCTTTAGGGAAACTGAATTCGAATGGCAGTCGTTCCATCCTTAAAACTAGTACCGCTAAATGTAGGACCTTAAAAACTAAAAAATATTACTCTTTATAAGCGTACCATAGGTGTCATAAGCTCTGAAGAGTATGCTGAAGATGCAACAAGAAAACAATGTCCAATAATAAGATCGCCGACCGCGAGCTCTCGTCACTCTTTTCAATCGACTTTCAAAAAGGTTTTCGATTCGGCTGAATATTTTTTTATCTTGATATTGTGGAGCAATTAACCGCTCACCATACCGCTCACCGCGCCGCTTGTAGCCACGCATCATAAATACCGCTATCAGTAATTAGATCTTTGTGAAATTAGCAGCGGTATCCGTGTTCGATTGCAATATCTACGCGATACGTGACCGCGGTTGTAAAGTACACATTGTGTGAAGCTTTAAATGTATTGTATAATGAAAACGACATGTATTAGAGTAAAATGCCTGCCTTGTACACTCTTAATACGACTATTGCTTTTGATTCCTCTATAGTTTTGCATTCTGATTTCACTGCAATCGACGCAGATTTTTCGTCGCATCATATTTTTAAAAGGCTAATTACTCTAGCGAGTCTAGTGGATATTTTATTCTCCTCAAGTGAGCTCCAATATCTTGTGTCTCGTTACAGCTGCAATGAGTCTTGTTCAAAGGTGTTTTATATTTTTCTAGAATAAAGTAAACCTTTTGACTGTTTCGAATGTCGCTATGCTCAATTAAAACTGTAGTGTTTGTCATATTATTTACCTCATACAAGTGCCTATAGCATAGTGTTACTTGATTAAGAGGGGCAGTAAAATTACTAAGTTAACTGGGTACCTACTACAGCGAAAAATCTTAGTCAAGGGTGTTAAGGTGAGTAATGATTTTTAAATGAAGGTGTCATTTAAAAATCATTACTCACTGAAAACACAAGTTATCAAAAATACCTCTGCTGTAATTAAGGTTCTGGATCTGAAGTTAATTTTAAACATATTAAATTATTAAATTGTAATTCCCTATAGTTACAAATTGCATTATTGCTTAAAACGGACACTTTTAGCAGTTTTGCAATTTGTAACTATATGGAACTATAATTTAATAATGGAATATAATTAAAATTAATTTCAGATCCAGAACCATAATTACAGCAGAGTGATTTTTTATAACTTGTGTTTTCAGTGAGTAATGATTTTTAAACGACGGTGGCGCTAGTGTTCACCGAGGTATCACCTTAAGATATTTTTACTCAAAACAAAATTGAATCAACCAATCACAGCTCAAGTTTTTGGTAACGATTGGTGATTCATCGCTTTGTAAGATTACCTTAAATCTCTGCTTGCAATGCCAAAGCCCTTAATGTAAAAAGCGATTTTGGCAAAATCTTTTGGATACACACGATATCCTTGATACTTGGAGTAAACCCCAGAGTGAATGGCCTCTAAGTGAGCTCGGTTGATATGCAGGCAGCGTCAAGATCTGTAACAAATGACGTAGTTTTAACTGGCGCATCAGCGGTAAATGTACCACGCAATTGTCCGCGAGAGGCTTGGGTATACGGAATGATAAGCGAACATAGCTATCATTAATTGTAGTTGATTGAATCTTTAGGGAATTCTATATGCAGCAAAGGACTGCCTGGAGGTTAAATTGTGATGATAATTTAGGTTTTATTTTGCGCAAAGCAAAGTTGCATTGTACTTTGTAAAAATTTCAAGTCTCTGTCAATCACCTTCCCAAAGGCACAGTGTGCTGATAGACTGACGATGGATAGATAGATGAGGCATAAAAATAAGGACCTGTTTATACACTTAGTGTATGGAATCTCGAAGATGGACTTACATTAGGAACCTTGATAAAAAATAATCAAAGGCATGGCGTCCTTCAAAACCAAGGCACATTTTTAGTGTTGCTCTGCGTGTCCAGCCATCTGCACACTCGGAGACCTTTACGAATTTACAGGAAAATGCTTTGTCTGTGGTGGCGTTTTAATATTCACAAGTATAATAATTATCAGAGGCGACTCGCTTAGAAGAAGTAGATATGTCATGCGATATCGCTCGTGTGGTATCGCACGAGCCTGCGAACCGCGCAGTCATTATCGCGCGCCAATTTGCGCCCATTCAAAGCAATGACGACACACAGCCCAAAGCAAATTACTGCAATTCCAGTTGGAACGCGCAAAAATACCCACTTGCATCGATACATAAAATTGTATGTGCCATTTCGGTAATACCCCTATAATAATTGCATTAAAATCTAAAGGTTAAAATGAAATTAATTAAATAGTACCTAATTTTTACGAGCGATAAGACGATGGCAACTATTTTCTAGTTAGAGAAAAATTGTGACTTCGAAATTCAGTTCAATCTAGGAAATAATTGTTAATAAAATATCAGAGAAAAAAGTTAGCAGTTACTATTTCACTTGATTATGAATGTTGAATCAATCCTGGGCGACCAGCCAACAGCTTTTCAACCATTCGAAACAATATTAATATAAAGATAGACAACGGGCACATGATTAGAGGACGTCTTGTAATTTTAAAGTCGAGATTTATTTAGGTTCAGAAATCGCAAGCATTTTGAAGCTATGGGAACCGTTTTCCATCAGTAGACATAAAAAAGGCATCAAGAATTCCTGAGGCTAATGATAATCATTACAGTAAAAAGTGCTTAAAGAAAGTCGAGATTTCGGCCAATTCAGGAAGACATAAAAATGGCATCGCTTGCCATTCGAGACGCTAAATGAGATTTTGTTGCAGGCGGAGAAGTGGGGAGGGGTCTTTAAAACAAAAGGTAGAAGACATCACGGGAATCGACGATGTCAGCCATCCTAATTGAAGTTTAAAACCCGGAGGTTTTAAATATATTTTGCATTAACAAGATCTAAGTTGGGAATGTGGAATGCTTAGTTTGGATTTGAATGCAGTTTAAGTCTTGCACATTTCTTGTGGAAATTTAAATTGTGTTTTGCAACGTGTATTCTATGATTCAAAAAAATGGTTCAGAGCGGATTACTATTGTCGATGAGGTCACAAATAGAACCTTGAACAGGGTACAATAAGGTGAAAAATTTTATTTTGTTCCCAATTTATGTTTCTTTTTATGAATAAAACTAGCTTTCACCCGCGGTATCGCCCGCATGAATTTCCCTCGGGAACATTACTTTTTCCCTGGACGAAAGGAATGTCCTTCTCAATACTCCTAGCTATGTGTATGAGAAATTTCAGGAATATTGGTTCCCAAGATAGAGCGTGAAGAGGTAAGAAAAATGTTCAAACTCACTTTTGCATATATCGGTTGGGATTAACACATACAACCGAACTGAGAACCTCAAGTCAAAAGAAGCATATCCATTTTGTAAGAATTGTTCTTGATGCTTTTTGTGCTTTGTTTTTACAGTTCTTAGTTTGGTTTGTACAGGTTTGTGCTGACCTGCAGACAAAAAATACTCCTTGTAAGTATATAAACAACTACCCTTTTTGTCAAAGGTTTAAAGGTTAATGTTACACAATCTGGACCAGTATTTCGTAACCGTTACCTTTCACTGGGTCCGGTTTTATTGCATACATTTTTAACTTGAACAAGTTCGACTTCGCCTGTATTTTTTAATTGTGATATATTATGTGATTTAAAAAAAAATATTCATTGATTGATGTTTATTATTTTTAGGTATACGTTTACTGTTGGAACAATAAATTAATAACAACCAAAAAACATAAAATAAAAATAATAACCATGTAGCTCTAGGCTGCAATTTCCTAACTAAACTTGAAAGAATTATAAAAAGTATAGAACCAGCGATATCCATACCTTCGAAAAATAAGGCAAACACTTAAACTACAGAAGTTATACACATATCTATATTTTGTCACAATAATATATCATACGTAGCGATGGGTAAATCGAACAATCCCCTCCATCGAAGGCGGGGTAAAGCGACATTACTTGTGTGATCAACCCTATAATTATAGGCGCGCCGCGACCCTTCCGGAACATAAATCGCATCGCACCGCGCTATACCGCTCCACGAGAGATAGCGACGCGAGCAAAAAGCCTTCTCAACTAAAATCAGAGAAACATGGAGATATGTATGTAATAGGAATAATTTCATCATTGTAGAATTCACACTTTTAATCATAGATTTAAAAAAAAATTGCGTCACTTAAAATAGATATAACATATGACACTAAATGTATGGGAACCGTGCGCGCCTTATGCGGGGGGTAAGGGCTGAGGTAAGGGAGGGTAGGAGGGGGGGTCCGTCACCAAATACACATATTATGGAATGGCATACACGTAAATATCGTGTATGAGTGGTAATACAGTTTAGCTTGTCATGCTACTTCTATTAGAGCCGCGTTCCTAGTTCTATGCTTTTAATATTGCATCCCAATCCAACTTTGAAGCATAGAGTTCACCTAAATGTGAAGTCTCATTGTTTTTAGATTAAGATATGAGATTTATTTTTATAAATAAAATGCTATGAAGGGAATGCTATTTTCAATCTTATAGTTATAGCAGTCAATGAGGGAGAGACCCAAATCTAAGTAAATGTTATTACCGGTACCGGTTATAAAAAAACTTTAAAACTTAATCATATCTCATCCTTTCTCTGATCTGTGGTTAACCCTTAAGTGTCACAAATAACTCATTTGGTTTTTCGTCGCTGAGAGCGGATTTGCATTTATTCGCTTTGACATTTTAAAATTCTAAAATTTTTCATTATTAATTTGAGCTGCGTAAATTTAGTCCCAGAATTTGAAATATAACCATATGTTTCAGTTTAATTACGCGCCTAATAATCAAAGGATTCAAATTAATTAAATTTTTGCTGTTCACCAATATTGTGAGTACCGATTCTAAATTAACTTTACTCGAAATGTTAAATTTGTTTTATAAAAATGTATTTTACAGAACTTTCTATCTATTTTTATTAATTTATTTGCTTATTTCTTCTTTCTTTTGCCTTATCCCATATTCTTATATGGGAGCGGCACAGTATGTAAGTTCCTTCTATTTAGATCTAATTCCAGCCATTACCTATGTCACATCTCTTCTGGTAATATCTACACTCACACAAGCCATCCATCTCTTCTTTGGTCTACCTCTATTTTTAGCTCCCATAATCTTCATATTTACTTTTCTCATGACATGGCCATACCATCCAAACCTATAATAGTAATCATCTCATTTATGGGTGCCATTTTTATACTTCCTTTTCGATAATTTATTTTCATATATATTAAAAAATATATATATAAGTACCTACACTGAAATAAAATAAAAAAAAATCCTATTGTTATTATTGTAAATACTGAACGGCCATCATTATACGAAACATAATGTCTCATCTTGTCGTTGTAAAAGTGTATCAATTGAAAGAAAAAATAACTTATGCCTTAAAGATTTCTTTGAGTTTCAGTGTGCACGTAACATTATTATTGCAGGTATTTCTCGAATGCCGACAATCAAGCTACATGAAAACATATAAATACTTTGTTATCACAGCAAAATCTCATTCGATTTCAGAATCGATTAACTAAAAGGCCGATTCAATTTGTTTTAATGGAATAGTTAATTATTCATTGCTAATTAAATCACGGCGCATATTTGATTGTTCTTCATCAAATATTCACTTTAGCACGTCAACATCTTGTGCCTAGATCAATCAAATACGCCTGGATCTCTTTATATCACTCGCCCGAATTAATGACACTACTGTCATGTTAATTCGGGGGCAGATAACCCAAGCAGACCCCTAGTGGCCTAGGGGACCACAGAAATTGGTATATATAATTTTTCTGTTGGGGTTACTTTTATCGGCCCTCGACAGTTACTTTTCCCAAGAATCAGGCTATCATATGCAGATTTCAAATCCGGCTAGTATATAGATCTGCACAACATCAGATGATATTAGATTGATAATATAAAGTTGAATAAAATTTTTATTTAATATTTACATTAGAGAAATAACATGTTAGGTAAAAAATATACAGTTTTATTTTTGTGTTTTGTATAGAAGGATAGAACATAGATATATGTTAGTAAGAATAGCAAAATATAGATTGATTGGTAAATAATGTATTTAGCATTAAGTCGCCCAAGTGTTTAAAGTAGCATTTATTGTGGATCAATAAAGATTTTTATAAATAAAATCATAACACTATATAAATTGGCACTGAAATTTATTTTGAAAGGTATCATTGGTACATATAGGTCCTAAAAATATCGATTCTAGAAAGTATTATCCTCTTTTTGAGAGGTCAGAGGCGAAGTTGAAAAGTTCCTGTCTCTAGATTTGAAGTCAGATAGGTTTCCAATAAGGGTTGTGTGGCGACCCTGTGCTGAGCCGCTCGGGGGGCGGGGCGAGAGGTAGGGGTGAAATGTATGGCTAATAAACGGTTCTACTTTTTAATATTATGTATTTTTTTTTTAATAAATTTGTATACAACTAAAATAAAAAAGTAGTTCATATTAACGCCTTAACTTTAGAGCTAGGTCGGAACCATTTTTTATAGCCCTGACTTTGGAGAATACATATACATGATAGACGGGTGAAACCACGGATCAGCAAGTATTCTATACTTACATTAAAATTCATTTACTCCTCAATTTCATAAGTCACAAATTATTTCAGAGATTTTGTTAAAACATTAATTACTTAATAAAAAAAATCTTCTGGAATATTATGAGAAATAAGCGGTATAAATGTGTTGAAAAGGGAGGTTTTCTAAGGCACTTGATGAATAGAAGATATTAACATAATGAAAACTAAAAACAAAGCTTCATTATTACTCATTATTAGTACTCATAAATTTTAGAATCGCGTGGCAACCCTGAACTAAATCTTGCGGAGGGACACGCGGAGCGGAGGAAGAGTAGGGATGTCACGTGGCTATCAATTTAGAGTTACGACCGGAATTGCTTCGACCTATCTCGTGACGTAACTGCTCATAGGAACTCGATTTGTTTCCAGTAAACCCGATCTAGTTTGAAAAATGACTCGTTAGAGATAGTCTGCTTCAGTTAGTTCTTCTGGTTTAAAAAAAACCATAGTGATTGTAGTAACTACTAAGATGTTTCGTGTGTATATTAGTGTAAAAACTCTAGACAAAAGATCTTTAAACGGCCCAAGCAGAACCAAGGGCTGAATAATACTTGTTTCACTTTTTTTTTTTTATACAAATATATTTTCATCTTTGTATTAGCGATTGCATCCTCAGTTTGCCTTTCCCCCACTTTGCCTCGTCTTAGTCATTCTTGATATTGAGACTATATACGAATATATACTATATATGTACGCATATCTTCTACCATCATAGGCGAGTCTTCTGAAGCTTGTCCTCTATGTCACAAACATGAAAGCTAATTCGGGGGGGAGTTTCTTATGCTACTTTGAGCGACATGCTTGATATTCAATATAATTCTTGAAGTCCATCTAGTTCGGATTAAAATTGTAAGAGTAAATGCCGCAAACTCTACGTCATTCTTGGCGCAGAATAAGCAACCTGGGACGACGTCGTTCGATAGACAACCCTTCCCTCATTTCGATGCAAATTGCCCTTTTTCTAAATTGCTTTATTAAATCGAAACGTGTTCTCCAATAATTGGGCAGCAGGTATCCGAGCACGGAGAAAAAAGCGATACTTTCAAAATTTACCGTTTTTATTAAATGGGTTTTAATTAATTTGCGCAAATGCGCACTGATATGGGTATGAATGGACTGGAACGACCCTAACCCAGTATATATGGTGAAAAGGTAGTATCATACGATTTTTATAAAGGTACTCCTGTCAAATTGCGTCCATATTTACTAGGTTTTGTGGTTTTATTTATATTGAGATATTCTTTAATACTTACTCATGCCTAATTGGACAAAGATATCATGCTTAAAAACTCGTAATTATATTAAAAGACTGTGATTTTAGGTAAAGAAAAATCATCATTTCAACCAAAAGATATCCACTGCTGGACATAAGCCTCCATTAAAGATTTCCGATCCGACCAATTATAAGCAGCTCTCGTCCAGGGTGTTGTTTGCGAATAGAATACTCCTTTATTTTTTGTGGAAATCGAAAAGCGTGTCAAAGGAATCTACAAATGAAATTAGTACCTATTTTATGAAGGGATACTTAAGACACCGCATTAAAACTTTCACTTTTCCTGTGAATATTGCAATAAAAAATAATCAATATCAAATAATATCTCTGGTCAGATACCTCATTCTCAATAACTTCTGCTGCTAAATAGCAGTACCTACTTGTAGTACTCTGGTTTGATTTACGATAGACACAAATAATCACTAGTACTCACATATCTACCAACCTAATCAAATCGTATAAAAAGGTGTGTTATTTTCTTTCTTTTACACTCGGAAAGTTTATCTAATCAACTTGCAATGTCAAAGATAACTATAAAGTTAACGGTTACATAGCAAAAATATAGGTAATCTATACAAATTGTAAGTTCGAATGTCACGGTATTTGTATGTATTATTATTATTTGTAAAAAAAAATCCAGACTAATAAATAAGACATTGCAGGCTTAAATTAGACAATTATGTAGTACTTATGAATTAATTCTCATATTTGTCAAGTGATTTATATTAGGAAGACAACTTCTTGACCAAAATTATAAACTTAAGTCAATATAATTTAAAATACCATCATATTTTGAAATGTTAATAAGATTTTATGTGTGTTTATTCTATTGTTTATCCAAATTTTATTACCTATAAATGTATCATGTTTTTGTGTTTAATAATAATTTAATATTCATAGATTTTTATTACGACCAATAAATAGTATTTAATATCTAATGGTAAACTTTTAGCTATTATTGCATGTACGTACTATATCGTGTACTTTAATGACACCCAAAAACATCGCTATGCATTTCTGTGCACACAATGGCGGCGACCGATGTCTGGAAACGAATTAATGTCATGAGATCATCAGACCGTGCCACCTACGGAACTTGTTCCGAATAAGTTTCCTATAATATACACAGTGCAGCCAGGGAAGCGCTCAGTTGCTCTGGTCCGGCGACCGCTGCGCATACGCATTATATGCAATTTTTCGCGATAAGAAGTTGTCTGAATATTTATTTACTTTCACTTGTGTTTGGATAATTGAGATAATGATTACGGTGGTCATTGCGCTAGTGGCAGTAATAGCTGCTTACTTATACGGCACCAGGACATACAATTATTGGAAAGAACGAGGCATCAAACATGATAGACCTATACCTTTCTTTGGTACCAACCTCAGAGTTGCATTGGGAAAGAAGAGTGTTACGGAAGTTTTGACAGAAGCCTATTGGAAATATCCGAATGAAAAAGCCGTTGGAATGTATTTCGAGCAAAGACCTATGTTGGTGGTCAGGGATCTGGATATCGCCAAACGAGTTTTAGTAACAGACTTTCTGAATTATTACTCGCGAGGTTTGAATCATCAGAAAAAAATAATTGAACCGATGATGAAGAACTTGTTTTTTTGTGATGGTGATTTGTGGAGGTTGTTGAGGCAACGTATGACGCCGGCTTTTAGCAGCGGCAAGCTGAAGGCAATGTTTCCGCTAATTGTAGAGCGCGCGGAGAAATTGCAGTCACGCACACTGGCCGCCGCAGCTGAGGGAAAGCCGATGGACGCGAGGGACCTCATGGCCCGCTACACCACCGACTTCATAGGCGCCTGTGGGTTCGGACTCGATGCCGATTCACTCAACGATGAAGGATCACCTTTCCGAAAACTTGGTGTGATGATATTTAAGCCAGAAATTAAAGAAATTGTTTCAATGATTCTCAAAACTATGTTTCCGGATATTTTTAAACATCTGAAACTACTGGGAAGAGTTGAACGCGAAATAAATGCTATTGTACATCAGATTTTAGTTCAAAGAAATTATGAGCCATCGAGTAGGAATGATTTTATTGATTTGTTATTGGAATGTAGAAAAAAGGGGATGATGGTTGGAGAGTCCATAGAAAAGAGGAATGCTGATGGTACCCCAGAGAAAGTATCCATTGAACTGGACGAAGCATTGATTGCCGCTCAAGTATTCATATTTTTTGCTGCGGGCTTCGAAACGTCATCATCAGCGACCAGTTACACGTTGCATCAGCTGGCTTACAATCCTGAAATTCAAAAGAAAGTCCAAGATAATGTCGATAAAGCTTTAGCGAAGTATGACAACAAGTTGTGTTATGACGCCATAAAAGAAATGAACTACTTAGAGTGTGCTTTCAAAGAGGTATGTTACTTTTGTTTTTTATTGGTTGCATCATATTTACAAAGCCAAACAAGATAAGCGCAGTTTCATAGAGATTAAGATAATATTCTACCTGTATGGTGTGTTTGTTTATAACGCGCTTATTTCTGACTAGCTGTTGCCCGCGGCTCCACCCGCGTGTAGTTCGCTTTTCGCTTAACCTGTGGAAACTACAACTATCCAGACCTATAGTTAAATCTATAAGTAGTATCCTATTCCCGTGCCAATTTTATAAAGCCATTAGCCATTGCTACGATATCAAACTAAAAATATTAACATTCATACTATCACATCTTTTTCTCTAAAAGAGTAGACGCAGCCTATTACAGGGTCATTAGAACCTAACTCAATAAATAGTGTTATGTTAGTTAAATTAGACCTTACGACACGACCGTATGTTCCGTCGAACAACAACTGAACTGACTTGCTGGTTTGATTATTTTTTAAACCAAAGCCAAACCAACCAACTAATCAATTCAAATAGCTTACAATACAATATAACAAACGACCGATAAACAAACCAACCAATAGAACTAAATAAACAACCAAAATTTTTTTGAAATAATTAGAATTAATTGCTGGAAAAATTTCAATCTGCTATAATACGATATGAGAAAAAAATAATTAAATTAACTTCAGCGCCATCTATTGATATTTTATGTAACTAAATTATACGCCCACACACATTCAATGTGTTAATTTTTTAAAATTTAATAGAGACTGCAGTGTGTTTTTGTCTTCATTGATATCGATAAAACAAAGTAGAAATTGTAGCTTTATCTATATTAAATACGTTTATGTAAACCGGATTCAACTCTGTAAAAGTTTTAACACAGTGCTAGAAGTAAACTTCAATTGACCATAACTTCTTTTTCCCTTAACCGATTTTGACGAAACAAAGTTTTGACAAAACTGTTGAACGTATATGTAATCCACCTGTGAAAACCGCGTTCGAATCTGTTGAGTAGTTTTGAAGTTATAACGTACCAGACATACAGAAAGACAGAGAGAAAAATTCCAAAAGTTGTTTTTTTTGGTTTCTGTTACACGTCTTTCTTTAATCGCCCCGTATCAGTTTTTTAGAAAAATATTTAATGTACAGACATTCAATTTTTACTGTCCGATTATATGTAAAGATAGATATGTCCAAAATCCATATCCATACTAATACTATAAATGCGAAAGTCTGTCTGTCTGTAACCTCTTCACGGCTAAACTGCTGGACCGATTGTGATGAAATTTGGTAGGGATGTAGTTAACGACCTGAGGTCAAACATAAACTTTTGGGCGCGATATAACCGATTCCCACGCGGGGCGGAGCCGCGGGGAACAGCTAGTACTTATATATTAACGGACTTAACGCTAAGAGCGTTCTCTACCAGTCAACCATTTGATTAATCTTCTTTTTCAATGTCGTCAATGACAAACTATTAGATATGATTTGTAAGGGGTTGCGATATCGTTTATCCTGAAATAAATTTGCAAATGAATTTATTTATTTCTTTTCAAAATTATAAAAAAAGTAAGAAAATAATTCTAGAAAACAAATAAAACACGAAATCATAAAATTATTGTTTGTGACAGGATTCGATCCAGGTACTTTCTTGAAACATTTCTTTACTAAAGTATTAAAAAATTCTTAAAAATTAATACAAAACGAAAAAAAAAGTAAATAAAAAAAAGTAAGTAAAAAAAGCAAGTAAAAGAAAGTAAGTAAAAAAAAAGTAAGTAAAAAAAAGTCATCTATAGCAGGATTCGAACCCTCGACTTAAAAATATGATCTACGACCTCTACCGATAGGCCAACATACGTTGCTAGAGATTGGCGAAATTTCAAATGGGATTTGTCTATAGGTACTTGCGTACCTATAGACAAATCCCATTTCGCGCCATCTATTGAGATTTTATGTTACTAAATTTACGATCAAATTCAATGTGTTATTTTATTAAAATTAATAGGTGCAGTGCGTGTTTTCGTCTTTATTGATATGGATAATAAAAAGTAGAAATCCTAGCCTTATCTAAATTAAATTAAACGTAAGTAAACGCATTAAAAGTTTAGAAGCAGTGTTTGAAGTAAATTTTCAATCGACCATAACTTCTTTTTCCCTTAACCGATTTTGACGAAACAAAGTTTTGACAACGCTCCTAATCATATGTAATCCAACTGTGAAAACCGCGTTTAAATCCGTTGAGTATTTTCGAAGTTATAACGTACCAGACAGACATACATACATACATACATACATACAGACAGACAAAAATTCCAAAAACTGTTTTTTTGGTTTCTGTTACTCCTTTTTAATCGCACTCAATCAGTTTTTTTTTAAAAATATTAAATGTACAGACACTCGCATTTTAGTGTCTTATTATATGTATTGATTATTCAGTCTGATAAATAATATATTTTTTCGCAGCTTATTGGAATATTCTGGCTGGCAGGCTGTGTCAACAGTTACAATTATTATTATTAATAATTATACATGTCACAATTTGTTTTATTAGTTGAGTCATGCATAGTTACTTATAAATCAACATACTATATTCAAGAAGGGTGTTCAGACAATCTTTCATTATTGGTAATGCGAGCGTGATACTCCTGGTATTTATACAGGAATATAAAAAACTGGAGTGTTTGTTTGTTTAAAAGCTTATAACATTAGAACTACTGGCCGGATTTCGATCTTTTTTGCATAATTATAACCTAATTTATGGAGAAAGTTATATACTATAGTGCATACACGTCACGGGTGGGCGAAACATCGTGGAACAACTATTAAAGTTATTAAAACAGGTGATGGTGATTTTGACCATCTATTTTTGCTGTTATTCTCATATCTACTAATGAGTAGGTTAAAATAATATACTGTTTAATAATAGATAGATAAAGTAGAAAAATCCATACTAATATTATAAATGTGAAAGTCTGTCTGTCTGTCTGTCTGTCTGTCTGTCTGTCTGTCTGTCTGTCACCTCTTCACGGCTAAACTGCTGGACCGATTGTGATGAAATTTGGTAGGGATGTAGTTAACGACCTGAGGTCAAACATAGGCTACTTTTGGGCGCGATATAACCGAGTCCCACGCGGGCGGAGCCGCGGGGAACAGCTAGTCTAAAATAAAATGAATTTATGAATTTATGTGGATCAAGGGAAGCAAACAGGCTAAATCGGTAGTTCCAATTTTTTCATGATGATTTTAAATAAATATTTATACTAGATTCAATCAAGACTGGTAACCTACAGTTATGCAAGTGATATTTTATAAGTTATAACCTTGTACTATAAATCAGTTTTTCCCTACCAAAGTGGGGGGCAGTGATCATTTTCCCATACGACATAGTCTCAAGACTTTCGATTTCAGGGTATGCGAATGTTCCCGTCATTGGGATTTCTCCTGCGGGAGTGTATGAGGAAATCGGAAATCCCTGAACTGGGGATCACTTTGGACGAGACAGTTCGAGTGGCTATCCCTCTGCAGGCCATACAAAATGATCCCGAATACTTTGAAAACCCTCGGGAATTCCGCCCGGAGCGGTTTACAGAAGAAATCGCGGGAGGCAACAAGTTTGATTACCTACCCTTCGGAATAGGACCTCGTGCTTGCATTGGTGAGTACAAAACACTTCTCATTATAAAAAAGAAACATTATAAAATAACAATTAAATAACTGCAAGTGTGCTACTTATCTTAATACGAGTACAAATCTCTTTCACTATTGAAATTACTGTCTATACCCGTGACAGAAGAATGATTGTAGAAACGAACTGGCGTGGGAATGAAAAAGTAAAAATAATGATAATAGTTATTTAATTTTTCGCGATCTTTTCATAAACTGTTTCGGTCAAGAAGTGTGAATGAAGTCAAATTTGAAAATCATTTATCGAAATTTTTTGAGTCATTTAATATTCACGAAACATGGAGTGGAAGTATTTCCACTAATATGTATGTATATACTAAATGACATTAATACAGGAACCCTTCACATTTTGCATCGCCAATATCCGAATATATCGAATCAAACTCTTTATTTATTTGGTATTTGTTTCGCATGAATGAACATTCGGTATGGACATGTCATGGTCAAAAATGTAATTTTAACCATGGGCGAAATTCCTTTTTACGAAAGCACTAAAAACAAAATAAAAGTAGCTATCTAGTTTCAAGGGCACGGTCACCGCTCGAGACGTTCTGATAAGATTGCCAATGTTATTTTTAGCCGACATCGCAAAAAATAGAAGGTTATCAATTTGACTTGTTTGTTTGTTTGTTGTGTCCACTTTTATCTTAACCGGTTTAAAAGATTTTGATTTATTTAGAAAAGAAATAAAGAATTGTCATAAAGTTGGTTAATTAAGCTCTCTTGTACTGCTCGCTAGCTTTCTGGTAAATAAAGGAACATTTATGATAAAACAAATATATTTTCGATATGGATGTAATTCTTTGAAACTCTAAATGAGAAATGAAATTGCCAAAAAAAATAATATACCTATATGTATTGTGTGGCCATAATACAATTTTTATACCAAATTCTCACGTAAATACTTAAGTTCTCATGCAAGCGAAGCGCTATACAAGAGCTAGTCATAAATTTTATATACTATTTTTTTATATGTGGCTCGCATTCACGTATTATTATATAAGCTTCTCAAATTAGCGTATATGTGTGTAGAACTATATTAATACAAAAACAAAACCACAAATAACATATTTTCCTTGTGGACCAACTGGTTTGCCAAAATTGGTACCTACCTGTGTGTTCAACGTGACTCAACTATAATTGTGTGCACAAACACTCACACATGTTTATTATACTAATGAGCGGGCGAACGGGCACGCCTGCTCCTTTAAGTAAATGGAAATTTGTTTAGGAATATTTATATTCATATACTTAACTAGCGACCCGCCCCGGCTTCGCTCGGGTATAAAAACCTTTCTCTTGAATCACTCTAGCTATTTAAAAAAAACTACAGCAAAATCCTTTGCGTAGTTTTAAAGATCTAAGAATACTATACATAGGGACAGAGAGCTGGAAGCAACTTTGTTTTTACCCGACTACGGCGGCTACTCAATACTTTATTGCTCCTCTAGTTATATGCAGATTATTTTTACAATAGATTAAAAAAATGTTGCTTGGCGTCAAAATCGCGGCTGGCTTGTATGTTATTCCACGAATTAATCGTTATTTGTATATTTATTTGTATAATGCTCTCGTCAAAAAGAAGCGATTTCAAATAACTTTGATAGTATTGTAACTCAATTGACCATGATATTGAGTGTATTAATAAACGGAGTAAGTTTTCTTTCATATTAGTTTCGGTATATTTAAAAGTAAGTATATAAAATTTAAGAGCTGCGAAGATACTGAAGATAGATAACTAATATATTTACCAGAGTTAAATATGTAATGCGAAATTTAAAAACGTAATTAATCTATTTAATCCTACAACCATTGTTTTCCCACAACTACATTTTCGTAGGTATGAAAATATTATGCAACAGTCACAATGCAATTTAACTAACTCAAATACAACGACCTAGTACGATATTCATATTTATCATATATATTGTCTAAGATCCTAGAAGCTACTTACTGCCTTTAACCAGTTGTCTAAACATCTACTAGACAACAATCTGATCAATACATATCAGTCTGGTTGTAGACCGGGGCATAGTACAACTACTGCTCTGATTCGAGTAACTGATGACATAAGAGCAGGGATGGGAAATAAGAAGGTCACTATTATTGTATTGATCGATTTCAGCAATGCATTTAATACTGTAGATATCGACATACTGCTTGCTATTCTTTCGCGATGTAACATCTCGTCTTCAGTGATTGCTTGGTTTAGTAGCTATCTTCATGGACGCCGGCAGCAGGTCCGCAACGGTTCGGATACTTTCGACTGGTGTGATCTAAAAGCTGGTGTACCATAAGGCGGTATTCTATCTCCGATTCTATTCAGTTTTTATAAACCTTCTCTCGCATCAACTTTCTTGTTTATATCACTTTTATGCAGACGACTTGCAGTTTTATACAATGGCCAATACTGATGATATTGACCAGTCCATCTGTTTGCTGAACCGTATCTTGAGCAGTATATTGGATTGGTCCAATAATTTCGGAATCCGTGTCAACCCCAAAAAATGTCAAGGAATAGTGGTGGGCAGTACATATCAACTTAACAGCATTGACCTACATTCTCTACAACCACTATTATTCGACGGTGCTGAGATTCCATATAGTCCAGTAGTGAAAGATCTTGGTCTTCATATTGATGAAAAGCTCTCCCGGAATTCTCACATCGTTGAAGTAAGTCGTAAGGTGTATGGTGCTCTCCATTATTTGCATCGCCTTAAAAACTTTCTGCCCATTAAAACTAAAATTATGCTGGCTCAAGCACTGGTACTTCCTTTTATTGATTACGGTGATGTGTGTTATCTGGATGTAACTGAACAGCAACTGAACAAATTGGAACGCCTTGTCAAAAATTGTATCAGGTTCATTTTTTGTCTCCGGAAATATGACCATATTTCCGAATACCGTTCGTCAACGCAGAAATTTACATATATTATGTCAACTCTATAATATTCTTAGTAATACACTCACTCCTAATTACCTTAAATGTGATTTCAAGCTTTTAAGTTCCAATCATGATGGAAATCTGCGTTCTTCTAATAATATGTCTCTTGCAACGCCTTCTCATCATACTGATTTTTTCTCCAAATCTTTCGCCGTGACCGCAGTAAGACTTTGGAATCGGCTTCCAGAATCGATTAGGCAGGTCTCCAGCCGTGCTACTTTCAAAAAGCTCGTCTACAAGTTCCTGCTCTCTAAATTATGGGAAAAGTAATGGGTGGGGAAATTGAGGATTGCTGCTATTGTTTATTTTGCTTATTTAATTTTTTACTATGGCTAATATTCAATTCAATTCAATTTATTCATTAAAACAATATACATTGCATCTGAACATTTCTTAACACTAACAGTTTTAAGTTCAATCGGTAATTTATTGAACAAACCTACGGTCTGATGACGCGCACAATGTCTCACAATTTGCAAAGTAGATATTAATGTGTGCTTTAAATCTTTTCGCCTAGTATCTTCGCGTATTAACATCTCTTCTTCTGTCTCATAACTAGCTCTGTTTTAAACAAAATCAGTTAATAGCACAAAAATATATAAAGAGGGAACAGTCAAAATTTGAAGCCTTTTAAAATGTTCCACGCATGACTGCCATGGTGGTATGCGAACCATAGTGCGTATGGCCCTTGCGCTACAAAGGCTTTATTTATATTGTAATCATAGCTGTTACCCCAATACTTAATACTATATCGCAATCTGGATTCGACTAAGGCATAGTATACGGATTTCAGTTGGTAAAATACTCCCATTATCTAACATAACCGTAATTGTATCTCTATTGTTAGCTGTTGTTTTAAACAACATTACGTTGGTTTTATTTGTGTTATGCTTTAAGTTATTAGTTGTAAACCAATTTTCAAACATTGTCAGAGTAGTATGTAACTTTCTATTTAGAGCGTCAATATCACGATCCCAAACTATTGCATTCGTGTCGTCAACAAAGATTACTAAATTAATGTCAGGTTGTAAAATTGTCATATAATTAATTAAATCATTGATAAAAATTATAAAGAATATCGGCTCCAAGATAGAGCCCTGTGGCACACCTCTAGTGACTTTAGTAATTTTTGAGTTTTTAGTAGAATTTACAAATATATTATATGTTAGGTATATATGTATTTAAATGTATGTATTAACTATTTATTATGTATGTTATGTAAGTTTATTATATTTGTTATTTAAGTAAATATTATTTTTACACCCACAAACTGTTCTCTGCTTGACCCAAAGGTTGACTGTTAGATAATGCTTTTAGAATTAAGTCCGCCTATTGCATTTTTACAATAAAGTTAAATTAAATAAATACATAAATTATAATAATTTATCTTCATTCATTAATTACATAATTATTATAATGTTTACACAATATTAAAATAAATTCATTACATAAGTTTAAAGAGTAAATTTTTGTTATAATGTTTAAATCACTACTTAGTGGTTTAGAACTATATTTCAAAGTATATAAGTAAGGGTATAAGTATGTATATTTACGTATTGTATGTGTATGTTTACGTAGTTTAATATGATATCTTTCAAAAATGCCCATCGTGGAAAATTTGTTTATTTTTAAGTACCTATTTTCACCTGTAACTTTTTGCGCCGCACAGTTTTTCTGTTTCTACCAATGGTTGACTGGTAGAGAATGCTAGCATTAAGTCCGCCAATTGATATAAGTATTTTTTACTTATGGTATAATAAAGTTTTAATAAATATATAAATAATTATATCATGTCTTTCAGGAGAGCGACTCGGCATGATGCAGTCCCTGGCGGGTCTGGCAGCGGTCCTGGCGAAGTTCACGGTGAAGCCGGCGCCCACCAGCCAGCGCTGGCCGCCCGTCAACCCCAGAGGGGGCATTGTGCAGATCGTGAAAAACGGACTCCCGCTTATTTTCGAAGAAAGAAGCATAAAAGCGACCCATTAGTACCTTAGTTGTAGTTTTTAATACTTTTATATCTTTATTTAATAAAAAGTAATGTGGTTTTGGAAATTATACCATTCCCTCTTTTTCTGTAGATGTCTTTAAAGGTGAGTAAGAGAAAAACAAAAGCCAAATCTCTAGGAAAAGCATTTTCAAGGATTTAGTAGACTCAAAAAGTTAATATTTCTAAAACTTCATGAAGGAAAATAATAAATTTAGTTTCAGGGAACTCTAAAGCAACCCAAGGATACAACCGGAAGCACGTTGCAATGAAAAAGGGAATTTATTAATTGATATTTAAGTTTAATGTTAATCAACATAACAATTGTGTTTATAGCTTTTTTATATGTTCAGTGTAGTGTGATATGTTAAATGCTGTATTTAATGATTAGTCGTTAAGATGTTTTCCTTTCAATAACTTAATTCTTCACCGACACACTAAGTAAAATTCAATTTTCATTTGATTGCCATGTGAAGATGATTCTTCAAAGCCATTTTTGAATACGTAAAACTTTATTTTCTATTTTCATCAAACCTTAAAATGACCCCTGTTAAGAAATATATCGTCAAAAAACCATGTTTTAGTGTTAATGCCTAAAGTGAGTGAAATAACTAAAATCCCACTAATATAATAAAGACGAAAGTTTGTATTTGTATTACTTCTTGACGCTCAAACGGCTGGGCCAAATTTCATGAATTTTGGATATGAATGTAGCTGACACCTTAGATTGACCCATAGAGTCCATTTCATCTTGGTCAAAGAGTCTGATAGTCAATGGCGCCTCATAAAGTAGAGAGCGCCGCTGTGTATAATAAAACGTAGGTAAAACCACGTGGTGCAGCGCGTAATCCATAATTCATTTACATAATACATGTAGGTGTAGACACAAGCCTTCGTCAGTAAGTCAGTAGTGACTCTATTGACCCATCAATGATTTGTCAAGCATGTGGCATTGACTTGTCGGTAGCGACTTGCAGCCAGCATTTATCTTTGACCTAGCACAAGGTCGTCTGTGTATTATGTGTCATTAGTATTAAGTGCACTTTGTGATATTATTTAGTAGCGGTAAAAATTACTGTAATGTTGATTGTACTGAATTGAATAAATAATTTGAATATTTAATTGTAGTTGTTTTATGATCATCAAAACATAATTTATACATTATTAGATCATTACTACTGAGGAGGTCCCGGGTTCGATCCCCGGTTGGGTTAAGATGAAAAATGATCTTTTTATGATTGGCCTGGATCTTGGATATTTATCTATATATATTTGATATAAAATAAAGTATCGTTGAGTTAGTATCCCATAACACAAGTCTTGAACTTATTACTTTGCGGCTTACTTGATCTGTGTGACTTGTCCCTATATATTTATTGGGCCATTATTCACACAATTTTATGTTTATAAAGAAACACGTGTAACAAAATTTACAACAGTAAATGTTTTGTTTTATGATGTTTTTGTCAAGTGGAGATAAGATAGGTAATCAAGTATATTGTTCAGTCTACTTGTACAAGACGAGCGGTGTCAACGTCGATACACAAATACACTACTTGACAATAGCACAGTTATTGCAGTGACTCGAACTGAGCACCGCAGAGAAGAAGCGTTGAATGAATTAATGGATGAATTATACAATTACTAGCTTTCGCCCGTGGCTTCCCCCGCGTGAATTTCGGGAACAGTGCATTTTCCCGCGATGTAAGGTACCCTATGTCCACCAGTACTCCTTACTATGTGTATGCGACGTTTCAGGCAGATAGGTTTAGAAGATAAAGCGTGAAGAGGTAACAAACAAATGTAAAAACTCACTTTCGCATTTACAATATTAGTTGGGATTTATTGAAATGAAATATGAATATAAGAGATATATGAGAAATATAAGAGGTAAAAATAAAAATATTTAAATAACATTTTAAAAACGATTTATATTTATGCAAGCATATTATTTTTTTACGAATAAATAATTGATTGATCGAAATTTTTATTGATACTAGCGTTACTACTTTTATCTTTTACGTTATACTATACCAGAAACATTTTTATATTTATTTTCAGTATTAAACTGTAGTTCAGTAGGTAAAGAGACACACAACCACCTGATGGTGCTTAATCGAAAAGTAAAATAAACCAATCAAGCAACAACACATTGTTTATTCCTGGGTAAACAATACCATATTCATATTATTTCAGAGCTTGGATTACTTCAAATTTAACATATTTGGATGCTCCAGTTAAGAGGCTATCTCGCTTGTGACTAAATGACTAAGCCAACGAATTATAAATTATTATATTATATCAATATCATAAGCCTTCCTGTAGACAGATGTAAACTATTATCAGCAAAGATTAACTACTTAATTATTACTCATAGATCTTTGGATTAGATTGCGGTAATATTAACTGTCTATGATAATATTCCTAGTATATACCTATCAAATAATAAAAATTACAAAAACAATCGAAAAACAAGTACAAGTTATATTATCAATCATTTAAGTATGCCAAAAAGAAGACGGACGGAGAGTTCAATGTAGCTTTGTCTTTATTTAGTCGTTTATAATTTTGGATACACATTTAAATAACATATGATAAATATATGTAATGGTATAGTTATAAAGGTAGGTATATATCTATAAATAATAAAGTTATCATTTTCTGGCATTGTCAATACCTCTCTAGACTTAGAATAGCTTTTGGTATTTTTTGCAGCATAATTTGAAATTCTCAGAATTATTTACATTTTTCCCGACCCTGCATTGTTTTTGGTAACATTATTTCGCCGCACGTCACGCTAAACCATAATGTCCAAGAATAATTCAGTATGTCTGTCTGTTTCGTGTCCTTGGCACGGTCGTTCTAATGCATGTTATTAATATTCAATTGTTATCTCAACATGCAAACATGTTTACTGTCTGCTTGAACTTATTATGACTGATGATAAAGCATGAATACGAATTCAAATTTCAAAATAAATTAATTGAGAATTTTACTGTCAACACGTTCCTCATTCTGCGGTAGGTTGATTCCTGCTTCGTTGCCAAAGATCGTCTACGCTTAGGTTTCATTATACTCAGGTTCTTTTATTAAATATACTGAATTTCCCTCGGGAATAGTGTACTTTTTCTTGGGATGAAAGGTACCCTATGTCCTTCTCAATATCCTAGTTATGTGTATAAAAAAATTAAATAAGATTGATTCAGTAGATAGGACGTGAAAAGATAACAAACTCACTCTCGCGTTTATAATATTAGTTAGAATTAGGATATATAATTTATACTTTTTTGGTGTCTTAAAAATATAATCAGTCTCATTTCACTCTCTCTTCAAAGATGAGAGGGATTCCGTCCTTCACGATCTGCACAATGCCGCCTCTGGGGTTGACGGGCGGCCAGCGCTGGCTGGTGGGCGCCGGCTTCACCGTGAACTTCGCCAGGACTGCTGCCAGACCCGCCAGGGACTGCATAAGGCCGAGTCGCTCTCCTAAAAAAAAACAAAAAAAGTGCTATTTTGTTTTTTTTTTTCCTATTTTAATTGCTGAACCAACGAGAATGAGTTCTTTTTTTGTATACCTACTGTAACTGTTTTTTTTTTTTTGCGAATTTTCATGTTAGGTACCTATTTATTTTATCTTAATATGTAAAAGATATATTTGTGTATATCGATAGGATTATTATTTAAAAACCGGTTAGTAGTTCAAAATTTCAAAGGCGTTTATTTTTCAAAATTTTTAGGTTGCGGTGTTTGTTTTTGTACTTCAACGATTTAGTTTGAACATTGGAGCCCTTGAATGCTCAGAATTATAGTTAAGGCCTTTAAAGTCTACCAGTACTACCTACTAAGTACTTAAATATTAATAAAAAAAATGTATTACTTTTTTATATCCTACAGAATCTAATCTGAAGAAAAATATCAATAAAAAATTAGATTACCGACCCGGCATTTAAGTAAAAAAAAATATATATAAGAAAACTAACCAATACATGCACGAGGTCCAGCCCCGAACGGCAAGTAATCATACTTGTTTCCACCAGCATTCTCCATGAACCTCTCCGGACGGAACTCGCGAGGGTTTTCGAAGTACTGCGGGTCGTTTTGTATGGCCTGCAGCGGCACCGCCACGCGGACGCCCTCGTCCAGGGTAATGCCCAGCTCTGGGATTTCAGCTTTCGTCACACACTCTCGTAACAAGAAGCCCAGAGACGGGAACATTCGCATACCCTGAAAATTAAATTAAATCTTTAAGTCAAAAATTGGGAGTTTTGATAATAAATTAGTTTTTTTAAGCGATTACAGTGATAGTTAGCCAAACGGCCTACAAAAGATCGGCGCGCAGTCATGACTCCAAGATGGCGTCTAGTTTATAATTGATTTCACTTTGATTGAGAATAAATAATCAAAGCGATTTCACTACCTTTATCACCCTTCAAACTGAGACACAATTTGACTGGATAATTTTAGAATTGACTTAATGCTATTATTTATAAGATAAAGAAAAGCGGGCAAAGTAAGATTTCCCTATTAACGTAAAATTAAAGAAAAAAAAAACAGAAAAGCTAGGTTCTGAAGTAAAAGGCTAAGAACGCAATCGAGAAAACTTCAAGATGAGGGAGAGAGAGCGCATCAACATATCTAACTCATCTCTTCTGCCCTGACTTTCCATAAAAAAATTTCAATTTTCACAAAGCAAAAAGTGGTTTGCCGTGAGCACTTATTGCACTAAAATACTGTAAATAAATTTATTGCCTTGTAACTTGTTTATAAGGAAAACTATTTTAATAACGTCAAGTTCATACCTCCTTGAAAGTGCACTCCAAATAAGTCATGTCTTTGATGGCGTCGTAACTTAACTTGTTGTTGTACTTGGCTAACGACCGATCCACGTCATCTTGCGCTTTTTTCTGTACTTCAGGATTGTAAGCCAGTTGGTGCAAAGTGTAACTAGTTGCTGAAGATGATGTTTCGAAGCCCGCGGCAAAGAATATAAAGACCTGACCAGCAATTAGTGCTTCGTCTAACTCCATAGACACCTTTTCTGGGGTACCGTCGGCCTTTCTCTTTTCGATAGACTCTCCAACCATCAAACCCTTCTTACGGCATTCCAGTAATAAGTCAATAAAATCATTTCTATCCGATGGCTCATAATTTCTTTGAACCAAAATTTGACGTACGAGATCGTTTATACCGACTTCAACATCTCCAAGCACTTTGAAATGTTTAAACATGTCCGGAAACATATTTTTCAACACAGACACAGCGATAGTCAAAATATCTCTTTTAAATATTTTGATTCCAAGTTTTCTAAAAGCAGAGTCTTCCTCGTTGAGTGTATCAGCATCAAGGCCGAACCCACAAGCACCTATGAAGTCGGTGGTATAACGCGCCATGAGATCTCTCGCATCTATAGGTTTCCCTTTTGTTTTAGCAGCTAGAGCACGTAACTGCAATTTCTCCGCACGCTCCACAATCAAAGGGAACATGGCTTTTAACTTGCCGCTAGTAAATGCTGGTGTCATACGTTGCCGTAGTAACCGCCATATATCACCATTAGCAAAAAAGAGATTCCTCAACATCGGCTCCACCACCTCTTTGTGAACAAGTAATCCTCTTGAATAAAAATTAGTAAAATCTGTGGCTAGAACTCGCTTAGCGATATCGAGATCTCTGACAACTAGCACTGGTCTCCGCTCGAAGTACAATCCGACTGCCTTTTCATTGGGATATTTCCAATAAGCTTCTGCCAAAATTTCTGTAACACTTTTTTTACCGAATATTACTCTGAAGTTCGTGCCGAAAAATGGTAAAGGTTTATCATGTTTGATGCCACGATTTGTCCAATAGTTAAAAGTCCGAGTACCGTACAAGTAGGCCGCGAATACAGCGATCAATGTAATGATCAAGGTGATCATATTGATAAAAAAAACTGGTTGTTCGTGTCTGGATACAGAATATTGCGTGTGCCTCTAGTGCGAAGTCTGAGACGGACTAAAAGAGTTGTTCTCTCGCTAGCAAATGATGTGCCATTATGTATATGAGTATTATCTCGTTTTATTGCCGACGCCTGTTTCTGATTACATTTATCATTAGAGTAGATGTAAACTAGTCTATAGATATGACATAATGCGTTCGTACGTATAACATAATGTGTAAATGATCATCGAAAATTACGGTCTTAAATGTAAAAATAAATGGCTTGTTTTAAATTGAATGAATGTATATTTTTAATTTTTATTTATTATATTTTAGAAAGAAAAGAGTACATTTTTTTTTAACTATCGTCATCAGCATTTTGTGTAGTCAATCGATATTATTTTTATGAGTAGTAGAGTAGAATAATAGACCTTTGTCCAGCTGTGGACGTCTTGCGAAAAACTCATGATAATAATGGACAGAAAAAATATTTCTTCTTTATCCAAGCCTACTTATTTATGAGTAAGCGTATCACTAATCAGTTTTCTTACGAAGAGGCACAGCAGGTGTAAAGTTTCCTCCTATATGTTATTTGCTGATATTTATCTTTAAAAAACTCTATTATTATTTATGATGGGTTGAAAACTAAATGATACAGGAAAAATTAAACAATTAATATTCAGGTGATAGTTTGAGTGATTTTGAGTGTGAATATTTATTTCTTAATCATGCTATAACCATTAGGTAAATTTCGATGTTTAATATGGAGATATTAAGACCTGAAGGACATAGGCCAGGCTTTTTGGAGCAATATAACGGAGCACAACGCAAGCGGAGCCGAGGGCAATAGCTACCAAGTAATTAAATAAATGGATATTTCCATGATAGATATCTATAAATAGAATATGATATATAGGTACAAACTACAGACTAGTTATCTTATCTCGGAAAAAACATTCAGGTAGAAAGTCTATGAATGATAAGGAGTGTGATACGATAAATAATTTTAATTTAGTTACGTATCATGTCTAATTAGGTTGTGTTGTACTTCTTATTTTTTTTCTGCCTTGCCCTATTATTCCCATATTATTTGGGGTCGGCACTTCTAATATCAAGACTCTGAATTGGGTCATCTGTATCTGTATGTTTGGGCGTGCAAAAGTAACATACATACAAACCTACGCCGTTATAATATTAGTAGGATATTAAGCTTCTTTTCTATTATTTTATAACCAATAAATATCAAGTAACTATTAAAAAGTGACATCCAAGGGAAGAGGTAGACCAAGAAGGAGTTTTATAGAATAAATAAAAGAAAAAGTGGGAGTCGTGTCTTGTCAGGAGGTAAAAACGCTAGCGTAAGATAGAAACACCCGGATGAGATCCAATGACAAGAGCACAGCTTTTAAATTTTAGATAAATTGATCCATGGGAACACAGGCAGTAGTTTTTTTGAAAGGAAGAACCTTTCTGTGAAACCTTTCTATGTGTTGAAATGACAAGACAATTTAAGAGGTTCTCACAGTTACATCACCATATTTTATACGCACATTATATATATATACTAGCTGTTGCCCGCGGCTCCGCCCGCGTGTAGGTCGCTTTTCGCGTAACCTGTGGAAACTCTAACTATCCAGTTCTATAGTTAAATCTATAGTATCCTATTCCCGTGCCAATTTTATAAAGCCATTACATTGCTACGATATCAAACTGAAAATATTAACATTAATACTATCACATCTTTGTCTCTAAAAGAGTAGACGCAGCCTATTACAGGGTCATTTGGACCTAAAAGCCACTCCTAAAGTTATAGTGGGCGTGAAAAGTGGAGAAAATCTCAATAAAAAGTGATGTTAGTTAAATTAAACCTTACGACACGACCGTATGTTCCGTCAAACAACAACTGAACCGACTTGCCGATTTGATTATTTTTTAAACCAAAGCCAAACCAAACCAACCAATCAATTCAAACAGCTTACAATACAACACGACCGATAAACAAACCAACCAATAGAATTAAATAAATAACCAATTTTTTTTTAATAATTCAATTTAATTGCCGTAAGGAAAATTTTCAATCTGCTATATCATATGCGAAAAAATAATTAAAATAAAGTCAGCGCCATCTATTGATATTTTATGTAACTTAATAATGTAAAACGCCCACACACATTCAATGTGTTATTTTATTAAAATTTAATAGAGACTGCAGTGTGTTTTTCTCTTTATTGATATCGATAAAACAAAGTAGAAATTCTAGCTTTATCTAAATTAAATACGTTTATGTAAACCGCATTCAACTCTGTTTAAAAGTTTTGAAGCAGTGCTAGAAGTAAACTTCAACTGACCATAACTTCTTTTTCCCTTAACCGATTTTGGCGAAACAAAGTTTTGACAACGCTCCTAATTATATGTAATCCACCTGTGAAAATTGCGTTCAAATCTGTTGAGTAGTTTTGAAGTTATAACGTACCAGAGAGACAAAAATTCTAAAAATAGTTTTTTTTTTTGGTTTCTGTTACTCTTCTTTAATCGCTCCGTATCAGTTTTTTTAGAAAAATATTTAATGTATAGACACTCGATTTTTACTGTCCTATTATTTGTATAGATAGATAAGTAAAAAATACTGATATATTAATGGACTTACTAACGCTAAGAGCGTTCTCTACCAGTCAACCATTTGATTAATCTTCTTCTTCAATGTCGTCAATGACCAACTATTAGATTTGATTTGATTGGGTTTGCGATATCTTTATCCGGAAATAAATTTGCAAATGAATTTATTCGTTCCTTTTCAAAATTAAAATACAAAAGAAAATAATTATAGAAAACAAATAAAAAAACGAAACAGAAAATTATTGTTTGTGGCAGGATTCGATCCAGCTACTTCCAGCTATTTCTTGAAACATTTTTTTACTAAAATATTAAAAGCAAAAATATAGACTTCTAAAAAACTAATACAAAACGAAATAAAAGTAAGTAAGAAAAAAGTCATGTTTAGCAGGATTAGAACCCTCTACTCAAAAACGTTATCCGCGACCTCTACCGATAGGCCAACATGCGTTGTTAGTAATTGGCGAAATTTCAAATGGAATTTGTCTATAGGTACGCAAATTCACCCCTTTTTTTGATGTAGTAAGGTTTGAAATTGTGAACAACCCTTTCTTATGTGGGCAGCATATATTAGAATGAAGACACTTACCAAATTTCACGTTTATGGCTTTTATAGTTTCGGTTTTGTGATGATAAATTAGTTAACCTCCCCTTTTTACCCCTTTAGATATTGAATTACAAAAAACGCTGAAACACGCTATTAGTTATTTTTGTTGAGAAGCATTCTTGCCAAGTTTCAAGTACATCAGTGAAGATTTTTTTTTTCATACAAACTTTGCCCTCAATTTTAACCCTTTTAGGGGTCTCATTTTGAAAAATCCTTTCTTATCTGAGCACTACGTATTAACATGAAACTTCGGTCCAAATTTCAAGTTTATAGCTTTTATGGTTTAGGCTGGGCGTTGATTTATCAATTGCCCTTGTTCTTTTATATATATAGAAATTATATTAATCTATTAACTAATTAGAAATTAATACAAATATACTTAAAGACCTTCAATTTATTTGAGAAACCTTACAATATATTTAAGATATGCAACTAACTTATGAAAAATAACACAAAGGTTTACATATTATATTTTCAAACTACTATTCGAAATCCGAAATCCGGAAAAATACTTTTCAAACTTAAATTAAACGAATCAATGAGTAGCCCAAAACGCAGACATTAAACTATACATACAATATAATGCCGCAATTACCACTCCATACTCTCCAATCAATTCTAATTTAATAAATATTATTTTTTTATATTAAGCAGGTACCAAATCGTCTAAACACACAATCAAATCGTTAGAGAAGCAAAATTTTTTTTTTTTCATTTGTTTTGAAATCTCAATTACTACACATGATGATTAAATGAGAACGACAAACCATATCGACTTTTAAAATGTATGGTGGCGCCATCTATTGACACATTTCTGAACTCATAATATTAACAAATAAATAAAACCTTTGCACTCTATCTTCTATTATGTATTGTATCCTATTACAATATGTTGTGTACATACAATACAATTCAATACAATACAAAATATTATACCAAGAGATTTTCAATTTTAATTCCATGTATCTCACTTCAAAAATGACAAAGTTTTATACAAACTGGCAACCCCTATTTCACCCCTATAGGGATGTAATTTTCAAAATAAGATTGATGCATTATTATTTTTTACTAATTACAAATTCAAATTAAAATTTCATGTGTCTCACTTCAATAATGACAAAGTTTCATACAAAATGGCAACCCCTATTTCACCCCTTTGGGGATGTAATTTTCAAAATCTGATTGGTGCATTCTTATTTTTTACCAACTTCAAATGTAAATTAATAATTTCATGTATCTCACTTCAAAAATGACGAAGTTTCATACAAACTGGCAACCCCTTTTTCACCCCTTTAGGGGTAAAATTCCCAAAAGTCCTTTCTTAGCGGACGTCTCTTAGTCACAATCTACCTTCCTGCCAAATTTCATCTTCATCGGCTCAGCAGTTTTGGAGATTTCGTGATGAGTGAGTGAGTGTTTTTCGCTTTTATATATATAGAAGATAGAAGATAGAAGATTAAAATTGGTAACGGTATTAAGACATTTTATTTTCTCATATACTTCTATGTTTATATGACGTTGAAATAATAAAAAACGAACAATGTTGTCGAGTTATGAACACCATTTACATTCCAGAAAACCCCTGCATAAAATTTTGTATATGGGAAGGGGAAAGCCGGAAATTATTATTCCTGGTTATCATAGGCTACTTTTAATCCGAAACATTACGCGCGAGTGAAGCCCTGGCCGAAAGTTTGTATTTGTTAACAGCCAAAAATTGATTTTGCAGATAAAATATGTAAAAAATAGATAAAAAAAGCTATTAAACAATTTTTGTATTGTTTAGTCTATAAATTTACTAACCTAGATAATTAAGTTCTCTTTTTGGTATACTTGCATACTATGGATCAAATTTATTTAAAAAAAAAAAATTCTTACTATTATAATAAATTTAGTGTGTCATTAAGGTTGCACAATCATACTTAAAAGAGGTTAAGCCAATGGTACAAAGTCCACATGATAAACATGAGCAAATATTATGATGAAATATTGCAACATCTTAACAACGGGGCAAAGTACAGAACGAGGTGCAAAGTCCAGACGCGTGACCACATCCTGGGATGTAATTTCGTAAACATTGATTATATTCGTATTTTGTTGCACGTCATGCTCGACGAGGAAAAAACATATAAAACGATTTTAATGATCAAAGTGACCTTTGAAGTATTTTGATACTGCATAAATATAAAACTAGTGGTTATTGACCGGTCATTTTGGGAACTTTTCGTATGTCCAGCAGTGGGCTTCCTGCATCTAAATGATGGTAATGATGATAAACATCATTGTAATTAATTTTTGACACATTTGCAGTCCGTATATAATTCACACCGGGATTGGCGTCTTTTCCTTGTGCACAATCTTCCTAGGATTTTGCCCTGTGTGTTAATAGGTTCCCTGCACCATACATCAAATATGAATAAAATTATTCTTATAATGTTGTAATTCAAAACCCAGTTAACCATGAGAGGTGTATGCTGATCTGCGTGAGTGGGAACTGTCAACTGACGACCTTCCTTGTTTAGGATGCTGTGATTCACGTCAGGTCGCAAAACTGTCAAAGTAAGTTAGTATTCCAAGTATTTCATGATGCAGCCATCAGCATATTATTCAGAGTTTTCATTCGCGGAAAAACCACTTTATGCATTTTTTCAGGTTTGTGCAAGAAAATGATATATCCTTTTGGATCAATTTTATTCATTACTTAGCTGTAGCCCGCGCCTTCGTGCGCGTGATGTGATTTGATCATTTTTGACGATTACTGTATATTGAAGAATTATGAATGTATTATGCGCTAACGACATTTATATTATTGCTGGCGTCTCATAGGCTACGGTTATTGCTTACAATCAGGCTCAACGCAAGCCTTTTTGCCAACTTGAAAGTAAAAAAAGACAACTGTTAACCACGCTGCTTGCACTTCCTCGCCTCGGATGCAATGCCGTGATTCATCGGGGTCTTTGAACCATCGCTGTATAAGAATTCCAAGTATCCGTTATGTGATGCAACAGCCAGCAACAGTGCAACAATGCATTAATTTTACATCAGTGAATGACTAAATTCGCGAACGGTAGTTAGCGGTAAAACCCTGCATTTTTTCATTTCAATTTCAGGATATGACGATCAACATCAACCGAGTGTGTTTCCTAGTTACATATTCAGCTTACGCTTTAGATCCCAGGGTATGCTTCCTTTGGGTTCCGCTTGACTCGCGCTATCATCGCGAATTCCTCCCTTTAAGATTTAATGATATTGTAGATAAGTTTAGTAATCAAAATATGAGATTTTTTCTTTTTTGCCTATAATCTCCTTTCTCAAAAAGCCGTTATTTTTTACATTTAAATTTAAATATTTAAGACCGCCATTACATAAAGTTACAGCCTCTACACTTTTATTTTAATCCTAATGAAATCGTTTAGCATTTTTATACATTGTTTTATGGCTGGCCCGCTAAAACGGTCTTCGCTGGTGTTTTGCATCTATATAAAAATATAGCGATAAACTTTTCAAACGATTTCAATTTTTATGCATGTTAAATTTAGAATTAGATTGTAAGGCATTGAAAAATAAAAATGAAGTTGAAACTGAGTTACTGGGTTTAATTAAATTTTGTTAATAAGAACCTTTGCATTTATCCTCTGTGCTTATTCACCTCTTACAACACCCTTATGTATAAAGAAGATGATAAATTGTTTTTCACAGGAACCATACGATCAAAATCTACTCGACCGTTGAAGCTAATAGATACTTTATAAATTGACGTAAGCCAAGAATAGATAATTCTTGTAGTTCCTACGATCACGGGAATCACATCCAAGGCTAGACAATTTAAATATACAACCCAAATATCTTTATCTGAAATGCGAAACTAGTAAGTTATCTCACAAAACATTAACTTCAACAAATTCCGTAGTCAAACATCTCTGAGCTTGGCAGAAAACACAATAAATTTAAAATGAGTCGGCATTTAACTGAGTCGGGCAAACAACCCTGTTTCGCTAATTCATGTGTACTTGTTCCTCTTGCTAACAACTATAGTACAAGCAGTACTAACTACTTCGCTGAGCGAGCACCTCACTCACTACTTGGGTTTATCGTGGCTAATTGAGAGAACTAATTTAAGTCTAGTCTATATAGATTGGAATAACGATAAGTGTTGATGATTAACTAAATAAAAATACTCAAAAAAATGTATTGTAAAATGACTTTTATAATATTTTACTTTGTTGTATAAAAGAGAATGGAATAGATAGAATATAATAGAAAACTTTTTATTGCACCAAACAAATGTATACATAACTTTTAAAACTAGGTTAGGTACAAAAGGTTGACTTAACGCTAACGCAAACTAATCCAGTCAATCATAGGTATAAGAGGTTCAATGTTAACAGTGGAAAAAAATATGGTGCTTAGGTAATGGAAAATGATTAGTTAATACGACGTTTGCCGCTGCCATATAAAGTTTCCTAGCAAACTTGGGGACAAGGTAAGACTCGGCAAGTTTGTTGTCGCTGCAAGCTGGGAGTCACGTGCGAGGTGCCGCAGACCGTACGTGGTGTGGGAAGATGGGAAACAGGAGGGAATTAAACTAATCGGAAAAGAATTACCTCGCTTTAGAATTGTTTTGTTGTCATTGGTTTACTGCTTTTAGATCAAATGTGCTTTTTAATAAGCAGCTGGTGGTAGCTATCTGCTATTGAAAATCCCGACGTTTTGGACATAATCAGACAGGTAGATGGAAAGATTCATTGTTTTCTTTTTTATAAGTAAAAACTAAATCGTATAAACAGTCATACGAGTACTTAACCGACACTTGAATTTTATTTAGGTTGTATAAATATAAGTAGATTTAATTTACTTCCTTTTATTATACACATTTCCTACAAATTTGGTCACTAGTTTATTTAGCGGTAAAATAACACTAGTATTAGAAACTATACAATATTATTTGGGATGAGAATATACATTTATGATATCATACATAAATATGTGAATTCTGATTAACATAATATCAATGACTTCCTATTTCACGTCGTATGTCACATATCTATGTAGTTTAATATAATAGTCGACGAGAGACCCGAAGCGAAACTTTTTATTGGCTACAGTCAGTTGTTTAGTGTTGTAACGGCCCCCCGGGGGCCCGTGTCGACAAACTCACATAACAATATTATACTACATTATGTATAAATTTGGTGGAGCGTCTAACTTCTGATGACTGAACTGTTTTGTCCGACTGCGGTAGAGAGGGTTAGTAAGTTGGAGATTGAACAGTCAGTATATTTTTGTTGTCATGTATGTATACTCAAGTTGAAATCCCAATTTCACAACACAGTGTTTATTTAATTAATTTACTTTTTTATATTAAAAAAGTCAATAAATATTTTAGTATATAAGTGGAGATCACGACCGTCAGTAGTGAAGTGTAGATTACTATGCAATAAGGAAAATAAATTAACTCACTGTTCCTTTATTATGCCCAGGGCGTTCCCTGAAGGTCTATTTATCTATTAGTAGTCAGAAAAAGAGTGTGGAGTCTCTTCCAGAGTAACCAGACTCCATCGACAAGGACACGCTCTTAAATTTTTGATAGATAGATAGTCAGAAAGAAATATACGTATTTTAGATATCTGTTTAATCCTTATCTTTTAGCACATCAAAAGTAGTGGGAGCTAGTGATCTATTCACAAACTAAACAGAGATATTTTCATAACGTTATTTTGCTATGGGCTGGTCCCAAAAGGCCGTCTAGACGAGCTTATCACTGCGATGCACTAACGACATTCCAAAGCGATCCTTAAGATAAGAAGCCTCGGGCACTTGAGGGGTGCTTACCACGGCTGTGATAGGGGAGACGTATTGAAATACCTAACATTAAAAAGTAATAAGAGTAGGGTAAGGTGGGCGGCACCTCGAGAGCATCATCCTGAAGTTGTTGTATCATCTAATCCAATCTAACTAATAATATAAATGTGAAAGTGAGTTTGTTTGTTTATTTATTTGTTTGTTTATTTGTTACGCTTTCACGCCCTAAATACTGAATTAATCTTTCCTAAAGAGTCATGGCGAACCTCCATACATCGTTTGTACGAATAAAAAATTGAAATACAGAGAACATAAAATAAATCAAATTAGTAAGAATACATAACTAGTAACATGTTTACCACCACAAAAAATAAAATTTAAACCCCGGGGTTTTTTAATATTTAATTTTTTTAAGCTTTTAGTTTCGTTTTTATTCGCCATTATTGTCGCAACTGAAACATTATGTCATCCTAACAGTTGTTAGCATTGTCAAAACGGTATTGACAGTTCATTATGGTAGGTTAGGTTCATAGATTAAGTAGTTGTACCTGTGATTAAGCAATTAATTTTTACTTGGTGAAAAAGTGAGATGGCGAAATAGGGAAGTCCATGAGTAAGAAATGGACCAACGATATTTTTTATATTTTTGTCTCTGTCAACCAAACTAACAGTGAAATTATTTATTTTTTGTATTAAGAAAAATTTCATTTTAAGTAGTTTTGCATGGCATTTGTTACATAAATTGTGTGGCTCAGGAACACATTCCAGGGTGCCTACCACCATCTCTTAAAACCATGCAAGATCCAGTGAGTAAGCGAGATGTCGCCTTACATCACGTATTGCGCTGACTCACTTACTCATTGGATCTGGACAGCGTAATACATGATGTAAGGCGACATCTCTCTTACTCAATCGTTCTTGCATGATTTTAAGAGATGGTAGTAAGAGATGGTTACTATATACAGTCTCTTAAAACCATGCAAGATCCAGTGAGTAAGTGAGACAGCGCAATACATGATGTAAGGCGAGATCTCCCTTACTCAGTCGTTCTTGCATGGTTATTAGAGATGGTGGTAGGCATCATCTCTTAAAGCGTAATACATGATGAAAGGAGATGACGTCTTATTGTGTTACTCTGTCTCGCCTACTCACTCGTTCTTGTATGGTTTTAAGAGATGGTAGTAAACATTTGATAGTGAGCCTGCTACTTAAAAAGTTGATGGTAACCCCCCCAGGTGGTTTACTACCATCTCTTAAAACCATGCAAGATCCAGTGAGAAAGCGGGACAGCGCAATACATCATATAAGGCAACATCTCATTCACTCACTGGATCTTGCATGGTTTTAAGAGATGGTATAGCCCCCCAGGTACTAAATCGATGAATGTAACCTACCATAATGAACTGTCAATATCGCTTTGACAATGCTAACAACTGTCAGGGTGACATAATGTTGCAGTTGCGTTAAAAATGGCGAATGAAAACGAAACTAAAGGTCGACTTTTATAAAATGGAATATTAAAATAACCCCGGGGTTTAAATTTTTTTTGTGGTGGTAATCATGTTACTAGTTAAGTATTCTTACTAATGCAATTTATTTTAAGTTCTCTATATTTAAATTTTTTATTCGTACAAATTCCGCCATCATTCTTTTGCATACACATAGTTGGAAGTATTGAGAAGGATATAGGGTACCTTTTATCCCGGGAAAAAGTACTGTTCCTGAGGGAAATTTACGCGGGAGAAGCTTGGGCGAAAGCTAGTGCTTAATGTAGCTGCTTTATTCAAGCTTGTCAAGTGACGGTAAGCTCGGCCTAGCTTGGATTGGCCATCACTAATGGCACTTTTATCTTGAGCTCCTCCGTGCTTTCAAAGATGATACCGTTTATCCCAGATGTTATTGAGTGATGGCTTTCGTTAGGTTGTATTAAATCAGATACCTTAAGGTAGCCTTAAGATCTGATAGTGTTGGCTACTAACAAACTCGGATCAAATCTTTTGAACCAGAATAATACAAATACAGAATGCAAATAATAATAACTTTATTAAAATAACGTGATGAAGACTGTTATGTATGTATATTATTAAATAAATATGTAAATATACCTAAGATTATTCAAATTTCAGCTTACAAGCTGAGTCTGGATATCTCTAGAATACAAGAATAGTACTCCACGTGTGGCCAGACGGCAGCTGATTGAGACAATAACTATAAACCGCGCTTATTGGGAACACCTGACCTGACGTCTGGGATCCGAGTTCAGTTCGAAATTGACAATCTGAAAGTATTATTGTGAAGGCCAAGAAAAAAGAAGTAGCAAAGAATAATATTGCATGGAGGAAAGGACCCCCTTTGCCCAGCAGTGGAACACAAATATTTGCTTAATAAGCTTTAAATCACTATAAAAATAAATCCTATGTTTTTGTGAAATTAACCGAACATACTGTAACCTAAAGTTTTTCCATGTTTTACCGTGTAAATAAATTATCCTTAATAATAGTTAAATGAACAAAACTACAAGAATTGGAAGGTTATAAATTTTAGAATACGAAGTTGTGATTCTTACAGGCTACACATAGAACTTAAAATGGATTAACTTAATATGTGTGTACTCGTATTTTACACCTGGTCTTTTCTCACCGAGCGCTGATTAAGAGCTTGTCATTGGTCTTGCTTGCATATGTATACGGGATTTCACCTCAATCGAAATTCGAAAATAGTTCGAATTCAGCTTTCCAGATTTTCCTAAACATTCATAAGTGCATATAAACTTTCATCTTTTGTCTCCGTAAATATGACCACATATCGTCTTATCGTTCCGAGCTTAGATGGCTGCAAATTCGTCAACGTAGACAACTTAGGCTTCTGTGTACACTTTTTTCGATTATTACGAATCCTCAGTCACCTGAATACTTAAAATGTAAGTTCAAATTTCTTGCAGACTCTCACGACCGACAGCTTCGTTCTTCTAACTCTCATTTGCTGTTTATTCCGTTATTTCGCAGTAGTTTTATGGCAAATTCCTACACATTACAATCCATCCGACTCTGGAATGCTTTGCCTGCCGATATATTTAAAGAAATTTCTTCTAAATTTACCTTTAAAAAAAGAGTTCATGCTCACTTCTGCGTGTGAAAGTTCTTTGTGAAAGTTTTCGTAAAAGTATTTATGTAGGCTTATATAATGTATATTTATATACTCGTATGTATGTGCATAGATGTATGTATATATATATATATTTTTAATATATGTAGATATATAAGTAAGGGTATAAGTATGTATATTTATGTATTGTGTATGTATGTTACGTAGTTTAATATGATATGCATTAAAATACCCATCGTGGTAAATTTGTTTATTTTTAAGTACCTATTTTCCCTTTTAACTTTTTTGCGCCGCACAGTTTTTCTGTTTCTCCCAATGGTTGACTGGTAGAGAATGCTTTTAGCATTAAGTCCGCCAATTGTATAAGTATTTTGTACTTATGGAACAATAAAGTTTTTAATAAATAAATAATAAAATAAACTTACTCGTATACTGCATGTAAACCGATACAAATATAGCGGTCGTAATATTGTGTACTGAAGCAAATATGTCGAAGATCCGAGTCACTACTAGTTTTAGGGGCAACAGTAACTTTGGTATGAACATTTTCGTAAAGACGACCCGCTTGTCTTTACTGATCGTTTCTATCGGTGATCTCGTAAAGTATAGCATTTCTAGTTTATGGTTAGATTAGCTTACGTCCATGGATTCTCTTCAATGTACAATGTATATGATATCTCGTAGTAGTCTATACGTAACGCAACTCGACATCGAGGGAACAAATCTTATCATTATTATTATTTTTATTATATCATGACATCTTTTATTACTTTACATTTTTATTAAACTATTTCAATAATCTTCATTATTTAATAATTTAATAATAAACTTATTTTAATTATAAAAATATTCAAATGTAAACTCGTCTGATTTGACTCAAGTTTTGTGAATTGACGGTTTTGAAGAAAATGCTGCAGTGGAGTTTGTGGCGCCACTTCTTCTCCACTTGCGCTTTGGAAGTGGTGGTAAACTTAAAATAAGTAACAATTGACGTCAATAAGTAATAAGAATATCCTATATTGAAAATAAACAATTTTTTTTGAATTTATCGGATTTGTTCGACATCGAGGAACCAAATCATATATAGATTTGTTCCGCAGGAAAAATAAGTTATTTTTCAAGCTAATAAAACTGATAATAATTCTAAATGTCAAAATAAGAAATATTTGCAAGCAGTTTTCATGTTTAAATGCAAGTTTAGCGCTGTGTCCAGAGTCAAAATTCAAATAATTGTAGTTTTATTAGTACTTACTAAATAAATAACGTCATTTTTATTGATCGTTTTAATTTACTACGCTTTTAAACACATCATTTGTCTTTATTACACGCGAATAAAAAAGCCTTTCGGATCAGACTGTCAAAAAATAGAAATGTCTATATTTTTCACTAGCTGTTCCCCGCGGTTTCACTCGTCATTAGTGTGTATGTATTATAGCCTATAACCTTCCCCAAGAATCAGGCTTTCATAAACAAAAAAAATTTTGCAAATCCGACCAGTAGTTTTCAAGTTATACGCGTCCAAAAAAACAAACTTTATAGCTTTATTATATTAGTATAGATTGAAAGTTTATTGATTTACATGGTTACCAGACGGGGAACCTAGAACGAATTGATTCTTTTTCCTTCATTTAAAATACATTTAAATATGTCACCCTACAGTGAAGCCACCTCAATGGTCTTCCATTTTGTCTCCACCTGGTCAACCACATGATAATATAAAGCAGAGGTGGGATATGAAAGCAAGGTTGAGTACTCTGACAGCTCATCAGAAAATCCCCACCATTTCCGCAGCTCCTGACATCTATCGGTTATTACCATTGTAGGTACGGTACATATTGTAATTTTTTTTTAAATTACTTCGAATATGTAGGCTTAGCAGCAGTACGGGGGTCGTGACAAGCGACAGCGATAAGCATTATATCACCGTTGGCAATTTAAACGTCCACTCGGCTACACGATGGAATAAATTCAACAAAGTGTCAAACAAGCGACCAACTTTCGCACCTGGGCTCACAGACTCGGTACTCGGGTGTTGGTGCAAGGTATCGACTGAACGACTTAAAGAAATATTTTTTTTTTATAAGTGGAAGGCAATGTCAAACATTGAATGTACTTAAGGTGATACCTCGGTGAACACTAGCGCCACCGTCATTTAAAAATCATCACTCACTGAAAACACAAGTTATTAAAAATCCCTCTGCTGTAATTATGGTTCTGGATCTGAAGTTAATTTTAATCATATTCAATTATTAAATTATAGTTCCATATAGTTACAAATTGCAAAACTGCTAAAAGTGGCCGTTTTAAGCAATAATGCAATTTGTAACTATAGGGAATTATAATTTAATTTTTTAATAAGTTTAAAATTAACTTCAGATCCAAAACCTTAATTACAGCAGAGGGATTTTTGATAACTTGTGTTTTCAGCGAGTAATGATTTTTAAATGACGGTGGCGCTAGTGTTCACCGAGGTATCACCTTAATTTACGCGCGCTCTTTCGCCACAAAATCTGATATTCTCTCTTGACAATTTACGTAAATTAGTAGAAGTAGATATGCAAGGGCATACCTGCCTGCCTGAACCCCTATTCTATATCTATTTAGGGGTTCAGGCTGTTCCTGCCGTCTTTTGATCCTTCCCCGTAGTCTACCTGTCTGACCATATGAATGTTAGTTGATCTGCATCTTTGCCGCTATTTTTAGGTACAATCCAGCGCCTTAGAAGTTCTTTGTCTCATGCTACCAATGCGATCATTTAGTCCGCTATTTAGTATAGTTTAATATTTACTGTACATACATAAAAATGTAATATCCATTTTGTACCTAATTATTACGTATGCAAACTTTATATTTTCATAGATTTTACCCCGAAAAAATATGACATTTTGAAAATTGGATACAACACGACAAAAAGTTGGTAGATTTAAGAGAATTTCGAGCTCCTAAACAATCTGTGTGACTACTAATTGTTTAAAAAAAACTAATATGTGTGCAACGGGGAAAATAACAAGAGATATCTTTCGAAACTGTTCCCGCCTATCGCTCATGCCTTGACGCGCGGTCGGGGTCAAGTTATTTAAAAACGCCTTAGCTGTAACAGACAAAAAGTTGGCCGACGGCCGCTGCAGGTCCCAGCGCTCCGACTTTTTAAGACCGGCATTTGCGAAATTTGGTTTTAAACTCCGTGAAACTAAGCGTCGTTTGTGTGCAAAGTGTCGTTCTGACGGCTCGGAGGATGACAAGTTTAGATATAATAATTTTGACGTGACGATGAATATAATTTTATTTCCGAAAGAAAGTTTTTTGAGGGACACAGATTTTGTATTTAAATTAAATGAATACATTTTGTTTATTAGCTAAAATGGTGCACTTTTTTTAATCTTAAATGTTTTATTTAATGATATAGCTCTATACCAGTCTTCTTTTAGGAGAAGCAGAAAGATTAGATAAGACAGGTATATTTTTTGATAGAATGAATGAATGAATGAATGAATAAACACTTTATTGCACCAATTACAAAAATACATCATTGGATTGTACAGGATCAAAGATAAAAATTAGTACAAAGGCGGACTTATCGCTAATGCAATTTCTTCCAGCCAACCTTAGGGTAGAGAGAAACAAGAAACATTGGAGCGCGAGCGATGCAGAAAGATAATTAATAAATAACAGACTAATCAAAGACCTAATTATAGACAATCACATTAATAAACCTACTTAAATAAATGTATAAAATATACATACATACCACCTGTAAATAAATAAATACCAATAATAGTAAAGAAGATGTAATACTATGATATGAGACAGATTCTTGCTTTTTAAACCTCAGAAAGGTAATGAGACTTTACTTGACTTTTGAAGGACGAGATAGACTTCAATTCAAAAGTAAAAACGGTCGTAAAAATCACTTGTACTAGTAGTACAAAGATTGAAAGAATACAATAGTATTGACAAAATCGTCGATATATAAATAAATATATATGGCATAACTCTACCATGTTCATCTATCTAATAACATATTAAAGGTAATAAGTAGCGTTGTTTATTACTCCCATAAGATTTGTTTATTATTTCGCAAATTAATATTTAACCCGACGTCCGTAATACAGCGTTGCAATGAACCTTTAGTGACACTCAAAGCGTCATGTCGTTTGAATATTTAAAATGGTAGATATTTTTGACTAGTTCCAAAACTTTAGTACTCTGGGGTTTAATTCATTGAGGGTAGACACCGGTCAATGTTCACATTACCCTTATATTGCGCACAGATTTGAACCCAGTTGGAAATAGAATATAGTATTAGGATCGGAACGGACGTAGTATGAAAAGCAATATAGAATTTACATTCCGATACAATTTTATCGTTTTCAGAGAAAGCCATATTATTTTTGTAGTTTGTTATAGCCTGAAAACAGCTTTAAAGCATGTGTTTAATATATTGGTCTTATCTCGCACTTTATTTGTATAATATTTTTAGCGTGTGGGTTACAGGGTTGACCATGCACACCCTGGTGACAGAGTTCGAAACCGCCTCTTGGAATTTGACGTGGATTTTTTAACGACCACTAGATGGCAGTCGCGACCAACTGGCTTAACGTGTTTTCCAAAGTATGGAAACATCATTGTCATCAAACAATCAGACATCAAGCCTGCAATAAACCAAACTAGAAATAAGGAATCAAAGTATGCTTTCAGTGGGTATCAAACCTACGACCTCTGGGTTTTCAGGCGCTTGCCATAACCACTGAACCACGGAGGCAGTTATACTTTGGAGCCGGGTCAAGCTACCTAGCCGCCAACATAGTTGCAGGATTGTTCTTTACTACATACGAGTTTATTGTATCCGGACGCGTGCTGAATACACTGTCTTATTTGGCGAGTAGTTTGTAAAGAAAATTTCAATTTTGTCACAAATTTTGTTGCCAGAGTTATTTGTGTCAATTTTATTCACCGCCGTTAAGCAATCAACTGACTTCAGAAAGGGTGCGACAGTTTAAAGAAAGTTAAACATTCAAGGTCCAAAATTACGCGATACCTCCAACAATGTGGACTGATTTGTGCAGTTTCTGTATATTTTTTACAGCGCAGTAAAAAATATTTTTATTGTACTGTAACCCACACTATCATTATCTGGTATTATGATAGTGTAGGTATCATGATATTTAGATTATTTAGCCACAGACTGATATAATAAGTAATAGGTATAAAGTTTAGACATAGCATAGCCAGCTCGTTTCTGTGACTTAAGATCGTCACCCTAGACCCTATTCTGAGTCTCATTAGGTGCTATCTTCAAATAGTTCTTCTTTTTCTTCTCTCCTTGCCTTATCCCTGTTTGTAAAAAGTATAAAGGGGCCCTTATACTTTTTCGCCATACAGATTTTGCGTCATATCTTCAAATAGTTACCTAGATAAATCTGAGCATAATAGTCTAGTATCGATTGATTCACACAACTTTACCGGTTAAAAGCTACTATACTACAGTTGAAGTTTGTACAAGTGTTCTGGGGGTCTAAAAACGCCACTTTGGGCAATTCATCGAATCGATTTATATTAAGAATTCCTTAGCAATTTTGTAGCAATTCCTCTATTTTTTGTAAAATGGCCAACTAAACTTTGCAATTCCTCTTCAAAAGAATTGAAAGAAATAGGAATTGCTAAGGAACTCTTAATATGAATTCGATTTAATGAATTGCTCAAAGTGGCGTTTTTAGACCCCCTGCACAGGAAATCGTTTCAAATAAAACTCCTGCTAATCTTGAAAGTATAATATCCCTTTATGTGGTTTGATAGTTTTTGCATTATACTTTAAACAGGCGTAAGTAAGTAAAATTAATTTTAAATTCAACAAAATTCTCGAGTTGATGAGAAATTACGACGACGTAGTAAACGTGAGTGCGTTTTAATTTCCGCGCGTAATTTCGGGACGTTTTATTTTTGTTCTGTGCTCTCTTGGTTAATGCGAGGATAAAATTCCACGTATATATAAAGTATATGCACTTCTCGTTATTTCGGTTCGTCGGAATTTAATTTTATCAAACTTTAATAATTAATATTTTAGAAGTAAAATAGTCAGAGCAATGAAATTTCTAGTATTCAACGGCTGGGCTTGTTTTAATGTTAGCGTTTTAATAGAAGATGTTAAATTTTATTTTTAAAAGTTAATATGCGATATATTTTTACGAGCATAGGCCACACTGGCATTGAACCCAAGACAGGTCTGTAGAGCCCCAGCAAAAAGTGTCCCGGCAGCTGCCTACCATCACAGTACCGTGGACTTCATGGGCCGGTTGCAATTTGTATCCGTGAGGAAGCTTCCCGAATGGAGGTGAAAATTCAGAATTGTCAAGCTTAATAATTTTTGAAGTGAAAACTTCTATAGCCGCGTTTTGCACTTTTTCTCCACTTTTTCAAACATTTAACTCGCGTCAGGCCACGTGACCTGATCGAAAATTAGTAAGACGGAAGGAGAGTAGAACACCGACGTGGCGTAGGAGAGGAAGAATATCCCTCTCTCTTTCTACTACGAGGTGAATATGTATGCCAGATCCTGTTTTCACTCCCGGCACTCCTGGAGTGCACCCCGTTCTTTCTTTTTAAACAATCGTTGGCAGTCTAGCCTTCGGTCCACGAAAAAGAGCGCGCATCACTGTAGCCTATTTAAGACGATACCTCGGTGAACACTAGCGTCACCGTCATTTATAAATCATTATTCCCTGAAAATACAAGTTATCAAAAATCCTTCTTTTGTAATGAAGGTTCTGGATCTGCAGTTAATTTTAATCATATTAAATTATAGTTCCTTATAGTTACAAATTGCACCATTGCTAAAAACGGCCACTTTTAGCAGTTTTGTAATTTGTAACTATATGGAACTATAATTTAATATGATTAAAATTTACTTCAGATCCAGGACCTTAATTACATAACACGGATTTTTGACAACTTGTGTTTTCAGGGAATAATGATTTTTAAATGACGGTGGCGCTTACGCTTATATATTGTCAGTGTCTCTAGCGTGCTGCAAACTCGTGGCTTAAGATGTTTTCCCACATTATTTATTTTTATTTATTTATTGATTTAAATTCATTACATGCAAATGTAATGAAGTTTGAGAATCAGTCAATCAACCAGTGGTGCAGATAGGAACATCTTTTTGGGGTAAGTCAGATGAGAGAACAATCAATTATCAATTTAATCCTCTCTTATAACTACTAAAAATTAAAGAACTGTGCTCTTAAATCGTCTCCCAAGTGCTTCTATCTTCCTTCACTTATAAGTGAGCGCTTTTTATCATCTAAAACAAACAAAAAGCCACATAAGTCCAGAAGTTTCATTATACCTGCCTAATGAGTTCTAGTACGTTCCATGAAAGGCGAGCCTTGTTCAGGTGTTTGTTATGCACCCGTGGGTGTCGCTCGTTACCGCGTGTGTGCCTCACAAAGACTGTTTTTCGCCGTATTTTGGCAGCCGCTTTAATGGCACGTTCCCACCGTAATGAATAAAAAACTGAGCTATTAAGATACGGCATGGGTATAGAATCATTTTATGGGCGCATGTGGTTTAATAATTAATGATTGTTTACCGCTGTGAGCCTTAGAATTAATAATATATAGAATTTTCTATAGATCCTTTATAAGTGTTTTAAAAACGAGTGATGTCGAGGTTCTAATTTCTGTAACGTTGTAATTACGTTGACCGAGAACTTTCTTAGTATAAACTCTTATGCATAAAACGTACAATAATATTATCTTTATAAAAATATTTATTTGCAATAACAGTTTTTAAAGAACGTATCTTGTAGTTTAATTTTTTAAGACTGGCCACTAATAAAATCCATTTCAAACCTTTTTATTTTATTACTCGCATTTCCTTCTCGTTTAATACTAGAAAAAAATACTTAGGATTGGCCACTAATAAAATCAATTAGATACTTTTTTTTATAAAATTTGCGTTTTGTTGTCATTTAATTACTTTAATAAATAACTGAATACATATAAAGACTTTTTTCTATGCTTTACTTACTGAAATCAGTATAGTTGTTTAACATATAATAAATGAATATATTTTTCAATGTAGTAGTAAGAATATAAAAATTTTGCTTAAATATGTATTACAACAAGAATGAAAAATGAGGAAATAATTAGCAGTTTTGCATTTTTAAAGCTCTATAAAGTTTATATAAAGACAATTAAACTGCGGTTGTTTGTTTACCATGATTAATGGAGCCTGTGGACGCCAGATAAACTCCAGATTGGTTTTTTGATTGTTATATGTTTTAATATAAAAAAAAAATATTGTGCCCATCATAGTTCTAAACAAAATGTAAATATGGTAAATTTCACTGACCTTTATGTTTATCCTTTACGGAGGAAATGCAGATTATTAAACTTAGCTTCAATATTTGCTGTGGAATTCCAATTAGCAAACAGCCCATTTTATGTTTTTCTTTAGTTTTAGGTCAATTGAAATACACATAAAATATACCAAAAAGTCCTGTTTTGCACCAAGAATGCATCTTCTTTTTTTTTTCTTCTAAACCTATCCAGTGTGATATAAAAATAAAGATCCCATTTTGGGATAAGTCCGCCATTGTACTTTTGTTTTATTATCTATGCTTTTATATTCACTTGTCTTTTAGTACAATAAAGTTATAACAAACAAACAAAGATTACTTTTATTTGAAATCATGTAAGTGATATTTCAAATTTTATTTCATACTTAAGTCTGGTTGGTTTTTGCTTTAAAGAACTTGCATATCTTGACCACAACTAAAGAAAATAAACTTTTAGTATATAAAATGAACTGATAAAATAATATTGAACGTTTGAAACTAGACCTTTATGACAAAAATTGCTAACATATTTAGGTAGCCCGATGCTATTTGAGGGTATATTAAAATTGAAATACGATAGAGGGCGCTATCGTTCACGGATAACCAGAAATTATTCAAATTATATTGCTTTGTTGAGGGCACATAACGTTGGCATTTGTGGGGAGCGCTGTAGGGCTCTAAAGCGAAGTTATTTATCTGTCAGTTGATAAACCAGTTGTTCCGAAGAACTCTTACACCAGGGTTTGCATGGTCGATTGACCGTGTCATCTACACGAAATAATGAGTTGATTAAAATAGGTTCATAAAAAAACGCTCTATTTTGTTTTATTAAAATTCCAACTGCATGGAAGGTGGTACGGGACCCCGTTGATGCGCAAATCGTTTTTTTCTTTATGAAAACAAGTTACAGTAGGTTTTTACTTAAACTTAGTACCTTTTTTAGTCCAGTATTGTAAGACCCGAAGGTCATTGATTCAATCCCACGAGAAGCGTATACTTTCTTGTACACACAATATTTAAAAATCGATAATAACCTCGATCTCTCCTCTTCAGCTCGCTTTTCCCTCTCAGGAAGGAAAATTTAAAATAACGTTTGAAAAATCATATCGCTGAAAAAAGTTGGCCAAATTTCCAATTTATTAATTCAGAGATAAGCCCGCCACGGCTCCCGGTACGCACCGCTTAAATATGAAGTGCGCAGTCAGCCGTCTCTGAGCAAATGTTCTTTGAACTCAACATCTCTTCATATCTCACCAATGTATGTCGCAGATTAATGTAACACTCGTGAAATATGTTAATAATGTATTCCGTTTATGTTTCACTTCCTTGTAAGGTCACTGGCTTTGCTTGTCGTAAAATATTCATTAGGCGCCTCGGCAGATGACGGCCCCTCAAAATTTGATATTTCAAAGAAATTGGGCGAGACGGGTTGTCGGGTAACGGGCCCTTTTTAACCGACATTTATAATGGAGGTTATTGCCGCGTACATTCATGTTTGTAAAATTATAAATATCTAATAGAAATCTGTTTATTACACCATGTAACCAAGGTGTGCATGGTTGATTGACCGTTTCATCTACAAGAAATTATTATGATAACTTTGTAAATTGAAGGTTTTTTATAAAAACTTCAACAGGGAAACACGCTTGAATGACGATACTCAGTAAGAGAATAAGAAATGTTTTTCACTTTGCGATTTAAGTTATATTCTCAATTCAATTACGAGATATTCAAGTCCAAAGAAAAGTTAAAACAAAGTAGGACCGGGTAGGAAGAAGTAATATGGCTTCACTTGGTGTTTAAATCTCGGATTTTAAAGTTAATACGCCGACTTATAGTTGGCTCAGAGAAAAAAATAATATAATATTTTCACACATTTTTTAAATATATATATACTAGCTTTCACCCACAGCTTTGCTCACTTGTCTGTCGTCGGTAATCGCGACCAAAAATAGCCCATGACCATCATTCAAATTCGTCGCTCCATTTCGAAGTGAAAGTCAGGCAATCATACAAACACAGACATATTTACATTTTTAAAATAAGGTAGAGCCCGTATTTTTTTTAGCTTATAACTGTATCATGTCGTGGTATTTTCAGTCTTTCTTCAAAATCCCATCAATTACCACTGTTGCGATGTGCGAACTGAATATTTATCATTATCATTAAATAGTAAAAAACAAAGTCGCTTTCCGCTGTCTGTCCATATGTGTATGCTTAAACCATCGAAACTACGTAACAGATTTTGATGCGGTTTTTTTAAATAGATAGAGGAAGGTTTTTATGTAAGTAAAACCTATAATGTTGCACCCGTGCGAAGCCAGGGCGGGTCGCTAGTTAACTTATATAAATGTAATGTAGGTGATTTTTTTACATTTTAATATTAATGACTTCTTCATTTTATATAACAGTTGTCATACAACAATAACAAATGTTTAAAGAAAATATTTAACCAAACCTTCGTTCAACTGTAAAAAACAACGTTCGAAGAGAATTTTATGTTTTCTTTTCCTTAAAAATTCAAGACGTATGTACATGAAAAGTACCGGCGTCTGTTCTTTACTAATAATAACCTTAGTTAAGTTAAACTGAGATATAAATATAACATAGATATTGACGTAAAAAACCTGTAGAAAAATTAAAAACCTAATGGTTTCGCCAGCTGGACGCCGTGAAAGGAATAACAAATGTCCAACGTAGAACGTACTCGTAAATGACTTCGTTCGCATAGTTTTTGCAGGTGAGGCTCTTTGTGGGTTTTGTGTTTTGTTCACTCGCTTTGTGTGTGCTGCGATAGCATTGTCACCATGAATTTACTCCCCGAATTAAGCAAGATGAGCTTTTAATTTGATATCATCGAAAATTGCTATTCTTTTAGTTTCGAGTCAGAAAATCAGTTATAGAAATAGGACATTCGATTTTTTAAGACTTAATACGCTATTTTTAACAAACGACCTTACTTTATTATGATTTAAAATTTTGGATTTCATGCCTCAAAATACTCAACGTTATATTTTTAATTTCATTTTGATACCAAACTCTATAGGTTTCGGAGAAAAAGTGGTTTGAAAATACTTTTAGGCGCCAAAAACACACAATTTCCTTTTTTTAGTTTAAATATCTTCTTATTTGATATTAATATATAAAATAAGAAGACTTTCCAAATTCGATACTAGGGTAATCCCTAGTATCGAATTTTGAAAGTCGGGTGCCTGGCGGCAGGGGTCGTCGCGGATTGTTCATTTTGAGGCGGTAGACTTTAAACATAATTTAATAAATTCTTCAATGATTTATAAAATACTTTATAAGGTTTCCTGATTAATTTCTTGGCCGATCATAGATTAATAAACAAAGCTAATAGGCTTCATAGACAGTATGAAATGAACAGATCCCAAGGCGGCGAAGCGAGGCGTGTCGGCGCTCACGGTCGGTGCACTGATGTCAATACAATAGACACAACCTACGAGACCTACATTAGTGTAGATTGCCTTAAGCAAATTACACATTGGTGCAGTAGAATCTATTACGTTACCGTTGCTTAGCCAAACTGTTTGGTAGATCAATGTTTTAAAGACTCTAATGGTCAACATGTCAGTCTGCTAATCTGGCAGTTCAGGGTTTAATCTCTAGGACAACAGGCTCTGGAGCTATACGGCTTAGGAAACAACTAAGTAATGCTAAAATAATAATCTCATTAAATTGTAGCTAACTGTAATGAAGCTTTGAATCAATCATCGACGCAATTAAGACCCTTTTTGAAATCTAGAACAATGGCGAATATTAATGTCGAAATCGCCGCGTTGTGATATTGTTCTATAGGATGCCTAGTAAAATGTATTCCTTACAGCCGTGGTTGTAAGATAACTTCCACTCCTTCTTATACGGCATAAATTCCATCTCAATTGAAACTGTCCAGTTCTATTTATCAGAAGTGCGCGAATTACTGCCGTCCTGCCCAGATTCCTCAGTTTCAAATTCCACTGATTATTTATAATTCAGAATGATTTACATTTGAATTGATTTAAGTACTTTATTTTAAAATCGTCTTAATACTGGGTCATAATCCATTGAATTGAGGTTAGAATTTAGATTCTGTCTATGAATACCAATGTGTGTCAGTTACAAAGATCACTTTGCTTTAGTACTGGCATTTTGAGTTTTCTGCGCTTTGTTGGTGCATGCTACAGTATTGGTAGCAAGTATTAGAACGGGTTTTCTCATAATCATGATATTAGATCTACAACTTGTAGTAACAACGTCTGCGTTTCTTTTTCTATAATGAGTAGAGTTCTTTTCATCTCCTGTTATACCTTTTCCTTTGACTTTGATTGCGAGCTCAGACAATATATCATCTATCATAAGCTGACTTCATTGCTTCTGAAATTTCTACAGATGTTGTAAACTGCTTTCTAAAGATTTTTTTTATTCTTATACTTTCCTAGGTTAAAAATTCACAGGTATGGAATTCGAGAATCGTCTTCCAGATCGCAGCCGTCTGAGGCGCCCGGCGCCCGAGCGGCTCCGTCCAGCGTAAGCCGATCTGCACTTTAGCCCCAACTTATTTAATAACCAGTCTTTAATCCGCCCCCTCACCCCGCCTTCGCCGCTCATAGTTTAATCCCGAGCTTTTAGTTCCCCTATATCTGAACGGTAGACGAAGTGTCGTGAGATGTCTTACTGAAAATCTTATTAGATAATAACTTCGTCGTTCAATCACGAGCTTAACTTTGACGCTCCAAATTGCAGGTGAATCTTTGTTGCGAATTTGCAATAAACTGATTGTGATTTAGCCAAAATGAATCGTTAAAATATGACTAGGTGTTTAGTTACTAAGTATAGAAGTTAGATTTAAAAAAAAGACTAATATGGCACTGCGGTTGTTGATAAACTTAAAATGTAACAGCTTGTCGTAACTTATAGGCCACAAAAACTTTTTTCAAGAAATGATTTATAGATTTAAAAAAAATTGCCTGGCGTCAAACATCGCGCGTGTTTTTTCAATTCTATGCGTGAAAAGAATAATTCGAATCACACATCATCAACTAGTTTTGTTATAAACATAAATATATCTTCGCAATCAAGTAAAGACTTTTGAAGTCCTTAAATAGAAATCGAAGAGATCACTCGATTAACTTCCTGAAAGTATTACATCGTAGTTTGGCTCATTGAGAGTTCGAGTTATTTCAACGTCCTTGGCGACCACGACAGAACAATTTCTCTGATTTTTAGAGTCAAGACATCGCGCCAATTATCCATTACTGCCAAAAATTAACACTATTTAGTTTATACATTTACATAAGATTACCAATGCCACAATACTTAAGCTAAAAAAAAAGCTGCATGTAGGGTGTGCATAGTCGATTGATCTAGTAATCTACACGACATGATAATGACGATGATAAGCTATAAAAACTTTGCTTGCGTAATAGTTTGGCTAATTTTCATAGCTATATATTTGTAAATTTTCTTTAAAAATATTTATTAATTTGTTGCATGCACGATATGTTTTATTCGTACCAAATATGCCCCAAAAATGTTTTCATCTAACAGTGTTAGACATTATTTGTAAAATATTTTCCCCCTTAAAGATGGTTTCGAAATTAAATCACGTCAAGTAGGGGAATGCGGAATAATCATGTTTAGTGACAAAAATACCGAGGGATGTCATAAGAGATTGCGAGGGGTTGAGAGTGGAGGCTTCCAAGGTAATGATAGTAGGTAATACCTACTTACAAATTAAATATTTTTAAAATAATTACTAGGTATGTTCTTCACGTTATATTTAATTTGCAATTAAAGGTGACACAAAATAACATGTCTTCATGATGGAGTTCATCTATTTATACCGCTAAACAGAGTATAGTATCAACGAATGGCTACAGATTTTAAACATTTAAGAAATTTAAGAATTATCGGGTAGTATATAGAGCACAATCCTAGTTAGCAACGCATAATTAAGTAGAATCCTCAAGTTGTATCATGGATCTCAATTTATTTGTTTAAATACACTATTTATTTCCTTCGGTTTCACTTGCCCGTAACGGGTATGTACTATAGCTTATAACCTTTCCCAAGAATCAGGCTCTAATATAATGCAAAAGTATAATAACATTCTTTTTGATTGTATTGATAAACAGTTTTAAAGTTAAAAGCGTTAAAACAATCACTCTTCAGCTTAACGTATTAGTATAGATAGTGATCACGTGTCTATACTTATGTGGCATAACCCGTATGCGTGGCTATCAAAAAATATTAATTTTGATTTGAAATAGTGTGCCGTAATCGAACTTGTAAAACAAAACAAAAAAAAATTATGAAATAAGTATTATTAGTTGGATAACCTAGAAAATATTACATTTAAGATTTTCCCTTTACGTCTGTTGTAAGCAATTTCTCGAATTCAAGATTCAATAATGTAGGCACTTCAATCTAAAAGGATTAATAGAATTATGCCGAAAATACCTTACGAAGTAGCTGCCGCCCCCAGAATTTCTTATTCGGTGAACAAAAGCTTCTATATTTTTATTTCGATGTATTTATTCTATTTTTAAGTTAATCTCTGGATAGCAACCATAGATCAATCGTTTTAGATTTCAAAGGGTAAAAGCGGGACCCTGTTACTAAAACTCCACTCTCCGACCGTTCAGTCCGTCCGGCTGTCTGTCCGTCTTGCACCAGACTGCATCTAGCTAGCATTTTTATTAGCGGGCATTTTCACAGATTATATATTTATGTTGCCGTTATAAAAACAAATACTAAAAACAGAATAAAATAAATATTTAAGTTGGGTAACAAACTTGAATTTGCCGATATGTATACACAACGGTACGGATTCTTCGTGCGCTAGTCCCACTCGTACTTAGGCGGATTTTTAGATCAAAACAAGGAAATATATTTTTGAGCATGTCCAGTAACCGCGATTGAGGATTTTAACCATTTTTTAATTTCATTGAAGTGTATTTGCTAGAGGAGAGAGAGAAGAGAGACACTTAGGAAAACCATGGTATTACAAATTCATCAAAATTATTTGGTGCTCGATCCGCTTAACCACGATGTCGTATTATTTTTCCCGTTATGCTAAATGAATAAAAAAGAACTGGTATTATTTTTATGACCACCTGACCGTCTGACGTCAGGCCTCCTTGCGAATACTGTTAGAGGCGGAGTCCGACACCAGTCACATGGAGTTTGAAGAAAATTGAGATGCCTTTTATTTTTACGACAACCAGAGGGTAGAGATGGGTTAGTATATTTAAAAGCCATAGAAGGACGGTTTGCTGGTTTGCTGGTTTGCTTTATTATAGTGTTTATCTTCCGACCTCAAAATGTTTGAAATGCAGAAACTCCCAACCGATTCGTGCGCATTATGTATACTACATCGCTGGGTTTTGTGGTCCGTAGCGTCAGTACGGAAAGCTGTTACCTAAATCACAGTGCATTTTGTTACGTTGAACCTTGACCTATAAAACCTTTAATCCTTTAAACGCAAAACGTCAGATTAATCCGACAAACATTTTCGTGCCCGTTTCGAGAACGTCGGATATTTCCGACTAAAAAGGGGCTTAGCCAATGTCACAATTTCAAAACGCTAACGAATGTCGACAAGAATAATTTATGGGATTGATATAAGCTGCACTAAATCACGTGGTCCATCTTATATCAATCCAATAGATTTAATTCTTGTAGACATTCGTTAGCGTTTTGAAATAGTGACTTTTTCTAAACCCCCAGTACATTTTAACATTTTCTTGTTCTGGGCATTGATATAAAGTTTAGTGGTCAAATGGTTAATTTAATGTGCAGTGAATAATGTTTGTACCACGAAAAATTTACACGCAATCTAACTACCAATATCTACACTAATTTATTTATTTGGGATACACAAAAAAATTTTGATACTACAAATACACTGTGTTAAAAGTTTTACGAAATATACATTCCTAAAGCAATCATACATATTGAATTAACCTAAAAAGTTAAGTTACTGAGTAATGTCTGAGAAATATTGGCCAATAAAAATTATTAAAATATTCAATAATAATATTTTTTCAAAGGGTCTCTACGCGTTGGTTAAATATCCCCGCGTAAGCTTCTCAAAAGTCCAGGGTGTAGTACCCGTGATCCTCATAAGAGATACAAATAATAATAGCTTTTAATATATAAAAATAATATATTTAAAGCATTGCTCTAATCACATCTTATAATGTATAATTCTAAACAAAGAAGCCTAAATTTTACAGTTTAAAAAATATTATGTTTTGAAGTAATTCCTTAATTATTTCAGAAGAAAATGAAGAAGAACTATGTATGATCAAGATCGCTTGAGTGCTGAAATATTTATTAAAGATATCATAATTTTAAGTGACAAAAGGTAAAGTTGACTTGGAAACAGCAATCAATACTCGACGTTTCGTTTCCCAGAGCACCTCGCAGCGTCAGAATCCAGCTCTCAAGCGAGGTAGGAGGTAGAACATCGTAGCCGAACTACAATCACAAATTGGAACAAAACCGAGCATTCCTCTCGAGCGAAGTGCCGGCGGACCTGCCTCGAACATTGGGATACTATTGACGTATATAGAAATAGAGAATGAAACACAAATGTTTATTTTTAACGTTCAATCGAAAACTCCATTAATGCCATCATTATTGGCAAAATTTTTGTCCGTTTTGCACGGGAAAGGTCTTAAAACACGCGGACAGGCAACAGTTATTGTATCTAAAACGAATCTGAAGGATTCCAGTTGAAAAAAGTTGTATCAGAGGCAATTAACATATAAAATATGATGACATTATATATATTGCGTGTAAAAGTCATCCCACTTCTGGGACCTCTCTCAAATTATGTCATCATACTTGGATGTTGCACGAAACAATCAATCATAACCTTATCAACTATCATTTATCCCAATCCCAACTTTCCAGCTAATATTATAAATCCGATTGTGATTTGAATCGCCTTTATGCCGCCCTATTTTCTGAACCAATATTTTTGTAATTTTGCACACACATAGTTAGAAAAATTAAAAAGGTTATCCCTATGACCTACTTTACCTTTTATCTTGGGAAAAGGTAATGTTCCCGAGGGAAAAGCACGAGCGTGAAGCCTTACATTACTTAAATCTGCCTAAAAATATAGATGATTCGTGCTTCGAAAAGTACAGCTTATGATCGCGCTGCTGAAAACCTTAATACGAGAGTGTGACAATAGTCTCTGTTATTTTTCTTAGTTTTGTCTCTCTACATTTGACTGCTTGGGACTAACAAAAGATATTGAGACCCGGGGCTCTAAAGCAGTCTTGCTGAGGAAGCAACCAGTAAAGTGCTAAAATGACAGAGATAAATTATATTGTGTAAAAATAATTATTTTCATACGATCGTGTTGCATCTTCATCTAACGCATCAGGTTTTATTATAATATATTGAGACAAGAATGTCTATTTCTATAGTTGATCTATGGCAACACTTATAGTCAGACTATCGAGTACGGGGCCCCGAGTTATTAAATAAGTTGTGTGAACCGCGCGGACTTAACAACTCCATTATTTATAGCAATTTTATACAGCAGCCAGCTCGGAGCAACTTTTGATATATAACGCCAACTTTGTTATTATTTCAATATTATATAAACGTTGCCTCAATAACTTTCCAAATAAAATTTGGAAGTTCGCTTACGTGGATTGAAAACTAAAATGAACTTATTCATTTTTAACTTAACTAGTAGCGATCAGCTAAGTAAATTATTTTTCATTTTGAGTCAAAATAGCTTATTATGTAATGTAATGACCCGTACATAGCCACATCCACCGCTCTGTCGTAAGGCTCCTCAAAATTCTCAAACGTGCAGGAAAAAATCATAGATTGAAAAGTAATGAAGATGTTTACGACAGGAGTATCTGATATTTCAATACTGCTTCTCTTATTCTTTTATCTTTATTATCCTAATATAGTATGGGGTCCAAAATACAAGGAAGCAAGTCCAACCTTCGTGTTCTTTTGTACTTGTTCTATTCCTTACTCACCCATGGGATTTCTGCAATGATCTTCAGAACATTACCTGATGTGAATTGCATTTAGTCCACCAGTACTACCACAGTGGTCACTCGAGTTATAAACCTAATTCTAACATATTATAAATGCGAAACAGAGTTTATATATTTGTTTGTTTGTTACCTCTTCAAGTCCTATCTACTGAACCAATCTTCCTAAAAATTTTAATACACATAACCAAGAGTATTGAAAAGGACATAGGGTACCTTTCATCCCGGGAAAAAGCACTGTTGCCGAGGGAATCTCACGCCGGCGAAGCCGCGGGCAAAAGCTAGTAATATATAATATGAACAAACTTTTAAAAATAAACGTAGCCACTTTAACACATAATGTAAATATTGAGTTTCCTATAAGTAATCTGCGCGAAAGGAAAATATTTGTCTTTTTTGTATTTGTCAATGGTTTGGGATGTTTGTTCATTCATTCCCGAATTTCTGTATCAATGGATTCTTTGGACCTCTTAAAGTAGGTCCGCTTTAAACTATTGAGTTGCTAAAACTCCAGCAATATTATTGAATTAGTCAATCTATAATTTTATATCTCGGTCTGTCTGTAACTCGTATTTAATATATATTTCTGAATAGGTCTGCCTCCGTCCGTGGGTGGCGCCACCTGGCAACAGATTGATGAAATGCAGTTTATTCAAGCTGCTGAATATGTAATATGTACTTTGGTCAGAATTCCAGTCCACCCTTGTTTTACTACACTAGTTTGTTAAACAAATTCTCACGAAGTAGATACAATATTGATTTATCAAACACAGTATGATGTATGTAGATGTAGGAGAATATTTTTTTTTAATTGCTGGTATGTTATTTTTTTACATAGTCGTTGAGTAAACCATGTCAAAGGCCAAGAGGCGGCTTTGAACAGTGGTTAGAGCGCTAACACCAGAGTATGCATGGTAATACCCACATGATATAATGATGACAAAGAATTCGCTGGTGAAGCTAGTCTTTATTATGATGATGATGATGAAATGACAAAAAGACTTAATTCACCTCATCAACCCCCAAATATTGCAGGATGAGTTGATTTCATTACCAGCCGCCGCACCGCCGCTCATGTTTTATTCAGCGAGAAGCAAACCAGCGATCTTTCAATTACACAAAAACTCCACAAACTAATTCTGTTCGAATGAAAGGTGCGTAATTGGCATTCTAATTCCTGATCATCAATTGAGTTAAGGCTTAAGCAGGCTTCAATCGTCTGTTTTATGAGAACATAGTTCCACAAGAATTAGATATTCCCTGGACGTCTGACAGGCCATGATAATTATATGTTTCTCCTTATGATGAGGTATAAAATGGTTGCTGCTTTCACTAATTGTATCATTTACTTGTAGAGCAATATATCAACTAGGTATACGGAATCGTATATCATGTAGAGTCACATCAGCTATACGTACTAATATAGTCAGTCATAAGTCACTTGTGATCATAGGAATCTAACCAGAATAATTTGAATTGAATTTGCAGACTTTAGAAGGTTAGCACTTCTTTCTCTTGTTTTATGAGCATTTTCTTCTTTCAAACAAAAATAATAAAAACATTAAATTAAACTATTTTATACGGTTTTCTATCGCGTTTATTGCTTACTTATTTATACCTAAAAACAATGAAATTTGCATGTTTTTTCGAAATATCAGGACAGCAAAGCAGTTTCCTATTATTACGTTTCATTTTCGTCATAACTTGTGCAGTAGCCATAGTTTCAAGTCGCATTATAATGGCTGGCAGCTATAAACTATCCAAGATCATTCCGTGGACGATATTGAGAATTCCAGAGTATTCGAGTCAGAAGTCAGTACCAGACGTGGACTTTTGTTTAAAAGCTAGTATATCACTGTCACATAATAATATTTTAGCCCCAAATAAGCAGACATCATCATTTTGTGAAGGCGATATGGTCAATTGACCATGCACAATCTGTTGTCAGAGTTTTACGACATTTCTCCCGGCCTCGTGTTTTTTTTTATAAATAGGCAGTTACTCGTATTGTTGTATCCATATTTGAAGGTTAACCTTGCCCTCCTATGTATTCCTGCCACAGAAATAAATAAAAATTGGTTAAACAGTTTCAACTCGACCAATATGAGACTATACCCTACTTATACTTGTAGAACAATCAATTGTATGCAAATTGGCAGCGATGCGCATATTGAATACACATAAAAAGTAGATAGCGCCGACGTCGCGACACTTTTCATTGCTGCGAAGATTCTGTCATTTATTGTCTCTGGTTGGAGGAATAAGAATTGTCTTCTATATAAACGACGTCATTTTATATACTATGGAAGACAGTTCTATTCTTTTAAATGTATTCGAAGTGATAATGTTTTCTTGTCTGAATTCGTAGATGAAATTTAGAATTAATACTATTTTGCAAAATTAAAGAAACACTTGTTTCAGCATTTGTTTAAATTAAATTTGAAAAGTTGTGACAAAGTTAGTATGGATAAAAGGTAATAAGTTACTGAACTTAATAGATAAATATATATAAGTCTAAATTTAAGAGCTTCTTTATACTCTATTTTAATATTTTTAATAAATAATTTTTATTTCCACATGACTAAAGCCGCATGCGTAATAAGCTAGTAATATAACAAACTACATAATAAGGATGGGGAGAATCTTTGCGTCAAATCAGTCTGAAGGATATCAGGTAGATAGTGAGTCTGCTACCCGAGATATCTCTAGAGAAATGCGGTGCACTCTGATCTGCGTAAACTAGAAGCTGTCAATTGGAGAGAATATAACACTTGCTTATTTCGGACACTTACATCTATTTTAAGTTGATTAGCAAGCGAAGTAAATAAATAAAGAAGACAGGAAAATTATCATAAACAACAAGGTGTAATATAATCATGTAGAGTTAACCACATTGAGCGTGGAAGTTATAGTAAACCACAATAGTATTATCGGGTGCATTTAAATTGAATTTCATGGCTTGTGGGAGCTTTGTCAGGCGCTTATTTCGTTTGTGCATACAGCTGTTATACACGTGGAACACGATTAACGATCAAATTTAATCTAATTCTGTTATATTTTAAACATGAACTGCTATTTTAAATAATACATTATTTTATATTTTGTTGTACGAAACACCTAACATAAATCTCCTTTTATCCATCCTCTCCACATGCCCAAACTATGCGATTTCCATCTCACCTCAAGCAAAAACGTAGCTAATATACGATCCGAATCTCAAGTCTGAGTTGACAAAGAAAAATAGTGAGGACGTCATTACAGCATCAGCGAGCGCGAACTGAGAGCCCTCGAGCGTGTTTCTTATAAAGTGTAGGGAGACACGGTGACCTTCTTGCGGTTAATATCAGGATACTCTGTTACTGATTTTATTTGTGGCTACGAGAAATTATTTATAATTTATTTTTAAAATCATAATCTTTTATTTCTTGTTTAGAAGAACATAGGTAATGGTTTTCGACAGCCTATGTAATTAAGATATTGTTTAGTTTATGACTAATTTTCTGATATCTGTATAATCATAGTAGCCATACACTAATCAAAATTAATTTAACAGTCAAATCATTTCAATTCGACAAGAATAAGATTCCTTAAAAAAGGTTGTATGGTAAGGTCTACGAATTGATGAATTGAAACTTGTGGTTCAAGTCTTTGTACACACCAGGGTGTGAGTGACCAATTGGATTTAATTCATAAGTTCCTCCATTGATTGTGGTTCTACTGGCCACACAGCCTTAGCTAGGCAAGCCGCACGTGCCGCCTCGTTCACATCCATCGTCGTTTGGACCACAACACGTGTTCACTGTTCAAACCTCTTGCTGTTTGTTGTATGAATAGACTACAAAAAATATAGAATTTACTATAAGCCGATATTGATCATGAAAATTCTTTAATGATCTACTTACCCACAAAATTAGTAACAGTATGACTTAATTATCTTAGTTATGTAAATAAAATTTAGGCAATGAAACGCCACCAAAGATTAATTCACACTCATAAAGGTGAGCTATGGCGACAGAAATCTTTTTTTGTGTCTTCTTAAATACCTAATTAAAACAGTTTATTTTACCATAACTACTAAATAATTTAATGGGCGGTGGAGGTGGCCAAATTCTAATCAAAGTCAAAATAGGGTAAATCCTTCTGAGCAAGTTTCGCTTTGTAAAACTTAGCCTTTTGCCTTTTGCTTGATGTACACTAAAGGCACTTACTAAGCTTAAAATAGTCCATACCTAGTAGAAAGATTCTTTCAAAGTTTTACCGTTTAGGTAATTACTGTTTGAAAAATAATTATAAATATATTTTAGCATTATTCATTGTGATCAATTTCTCAACCTAGTATTTTTTCAGACAAGGGATCTTTAATTTTAACCATCATCTTATTTTATACCAGTTACATCCTAAGCCGAATAATATTGGAGCCCGTGGTCTCAGTTTTTCCCCAAAAACACATCTGTAAGATTCACCATTCAAAGTTTTTCTATTGAATATCCTACTGTAAAAATATACTTTTGAGTTTTAATTTATCATTATCAGCTTCACCTTTTTTAGATGACCTGAAGAAAGTCGCAGGCAAGTGCTGGGTGTAGCCTCCTTTAACCTGTTATTTTGGAAAACCTTGGGGATGTGATAGTAAATAACATCAATTTTACAGTTCTAAAAGTAGAAGTAACAGAATTCTTTGCTTCATTGTACCATTACTTTCAAACGGAAAATAAAATTTCTAAATTTGCAAACATAACTTCAAAACTTCAGCAAATAATAACAATTTCATACGTTTTTCATATACATCGCATTCGATCCCGCCCCGTCTGTGCCCGAATGTGTTTGTTCATTGATAAAACAAATAAAACCGTTGTGTCTGAGTGGCGATTATGAATACAAATTGATCGGGTGTGTTGAAGCTATTGCCTTATCGGGGCGGGCGTGGAGCGTTATGGCAGGTCGTGAAAACTGGATGGGGAAAATGAAAAGATGTTACCTATAGACAGAATAGATAAAAAAAAATTAACATTTTTAATACACTTTGTGGACGCAAAATAGTTTATAATTTTTGAAAAAGAATTTTTTTCTTCAAATGCCTATGTTAATGAGTAACTAACTCATAAACATTTATTTGGTTTAACAAAATCCCGTCCATAACTTTAAGTTCGTATGGCGAGATTTTAAAAAAATCATATTGATAGACTTCAAATTGTATACCCAGGATCAAAATGATTGGAAAATTACAAAAAATCAGAGAAATATAAATATTCTAAATTACGTTTACTTAGATGACATATTCATATCAGTTATGTTTATTTGAAATCTAAATGACTTAAGTAATCAATTATGAAGATTTATGTATGAGACAAAGCGTTCAGTATTTTCTTCTGGATTCAATATATATTAACAACATTAATTTACAAGCGACTGAAAATCAAACCATGTAAATATAGACAAGGATAATTATTTTCGTTCGTATTAAATAACATTCTAGACGAATGGGTATAGATATTATTCATACAAGAAAGACTAAAAAATCTCACCATCTGTATGACACATTATGGTGACATGTGTCCATCAATTTTGCTTCAAAATCGGTCCATCAATTAGGGCGTTTGATAATATACACAGATATACAGCTTCAAACATCAAACCAATTTACGTTTGCGTTTAAATGAATAATTTATACTTCACTTTGTAAACGTACAACGGGCCTATAAATCCATTTAACACGTACTAAATGTCATTATGGAGGAACCAGCGAAATCAGTCGTTTAAGAGCCACGCTACATCAAGTATTCAACACCCACGCGGGGCGATGGGCCAAACAAATCCTGATCACAATGCCTTTCCGAAGCCGCGACCTCACAATAAAACCTATAAAATTTATATCTACCAATATCAGTAGTAGAATACGTAATGAACATTAGGAACAAAGGCGAGCGAAAAGAGTCGATACCGAATTCTAGGTGCGAATTGATAACATTGGCAAACTAAAGCAAATTCAACTTTGATATTAACAATACAGAGTTGCTTTTAGATCAAAAAAGATCAGTTAGAAATGAAATGATTATCACATTATAGGGAATTAACCTTTATGATGCGGCAATAAAGTGCAGGTTTGAATGAAACGAAACCGAAGATAAGTGAGGTGGCCATGCTCGCGTGAAATATTAGTGTTGCGCGGATTTTCTTGGTGTGTCGGTCTTTCGGCGCGATGTGTCGGTGCAGCGAACTCTTTGTAGGTAGTTCCCGATTCAACATTTATATCACTATTTCATATCTTTATTTCCCGGGAAGTTTTCCCGTATATTGTATAAAAGGTGAATTGGAGTTATTTTGCACGTTGTCTTTGAAATGTGTGCAACGAATTTGTTACTTTCGGGTTGCGTGATAAATAATATTGGTGTATCTAGATTGATTCATGTTTTTCTAACTACATTAGATTTATTTAGTGTATCATTTTCGTGGTACCTTAGTAGTACAAAACATATACTATTGTAACGAAAACTCACTTTAATCAATTTAGGGGGCTTAGCCAAAGTCACAATTTCTGACTGATTCAAAATCTTTTAACATAAAATAAATTAAAATTACAATATATTTTTTTACCAAAAACAAAAACCGTCTTCTATTTGTTTACTGGAACCAACTTGAACTTCGTCAAATTAGAATAACTCTGACACCTAAGTGTGCAGAATCAATTGACCTAGTACTCCAATAGACTTCAAATAAACGATAACAATATTGGAATTAATGATACCAAGGCATACAGGGTCGATTTACCACTCTGACACCACAGTGTGCAGGATCAACTGAGCTTGTTATTAACACTCAGAGTTAATACAAAGGGACATCGAGCGTCAAGTATAAACCGTTACAGCGGCCGTGAGGGGATTCTAAAAAGCTAATACCTTTGCATTCAGGGTCAACTGAATTTGTGAATTCACTTCATTTTCAAACAAGCAACTTGTAAACATACGAAAAATCAAAAAATGGTTTTATTGGACTTAGCCGATTTACGTTTTCCGGTTATTTTGATTTTAAAACCAAACTACTGTAATGTTGTATTAATTTAGTTTCTCGGAGATCATTAAATTATCTCATAGATATCAATACCAATAGACAAAATATTCCATCAAAAATACGCAGAAAGAGAATTCAAAGCAAACGCCACCTACGCTCAAATAAAAAGGAGAAAAGCGAGGTGAGTGTTATTATTAAAACGTAAAGCTCTTATAACGATCACAAGTTGCCAAGTAAATAAAAGAATACATGGTAATAAGTTACGTAAACGCTGTGAGCAGAGAAATAATATATGAATATAAGCAAAAACGCTTTGAACTCGGCTCGTTTGATGTTGGAGTGCGTACGTACGAAAAATTTCAGCCGACGCCCAACTTCCCGCAACTTTGACGAACTGAAATTTGAGTTAACATTTGATTCAGAATTATAAATTAACAGTCAAACCTCTGAATACACGCGCCGAGCAACTCAGCAGAACACCGTTATTAAGGCTACAATGGCAACAATCGCTAATATCCAAAAGACTAGCACTTAAGTCCTAAGGGGGTGAGAGGACGTCCATTGAAGATCACTGACAGGGAAATTTTTTCTTCCCGATTTGATTTTTTCTATGTGCCGAATTGCAGCTGGGGGTAAGAGCGGTGGGCGCGGGAGGGGCCGGCCGGGTCCAGGCGTGCGCACCCGGCAGTATCTCGCTGGCGTGTGTAGTCGACGGACCTCCGCGTCGCGATCTCTCCTCCGTCCGTACCACGTTGGGCGACAATCATTTGTACCGCGATATCGGCATGTTATCATCCCGTGGGATACTAATGCTTTCCGTATGTACGCTCTGTAAGCGGTAAGTGCGAGGTGAGGGATCTGAGATAAGTTCAAGTGTTTGTGTTTACACAGCGGAAATTTATCTGAAAATCGGTGAATTTCAGCTAAAGATAGAGTACTGTCACCTTTATTAATGAGACGATAAAAATAGTGTTTGCTTAATATTTATCAAGTGTTTTTGCTGTTAATACAGTACAGATAAACCAAAAGTGAAGTGACACGTGACACTTGTGACAATTTAAAGGAATTGAATTTATTAGTAAGTACCCTCATTTTTTCATAATAAATGTTCTCAATTTACTTTTAGCTTATAAATAAATTTATTGAGAAGCAATTAGGATTTTATAATCTATTATCACTCAAATAATACGAACAATGTTATGATTAAGAAAATTGAACCTTATTAATATTTACATTGACACTTAAATGGATTATATGACTTTCAAATTAGTGCCACCCCAATTGATCACAGTTTGAGAGAAACTTTTGTTTACAAAGTGCTGTTTTGAATTGAAAAGATGGCACTCTCTGAATAATTATGCGAGCGAAGGACCAAAAGATATTCAAATTGATACGACGGTAAATAACAGCATAACACTGACTTAACATAATATAAAGATATTACTCACTATTTGTAATTGTTGCCTTAGTATGTGACATAACAATTTTAATTTCCTCCGACAGATAGATATGGAAATCCTTGGAGTCGCTGTAATTGCAATCATTTCCTCTGGACACAAACATTTTCTTCGCAAAATAATTAAGATTACTACATATATAAAGAGACTTCTATTTATTAAAAGGATTTTCGCTAATTACGGTCTTCAGTTTTTTAATAAAATTTCATGTAATTTGAGATTTTTCCGCAACGGCGGGCTTCGTTAAAACTTTGAGGATTGTAAGCGAGTAATGATACTTGATATAGCTCACTCTTTCAAACTTGATTTGGATTTTTCGATATTTATTTGTTTTTAATTAATAATAAACTTGAGGTATCGCGCGAACAGAAGAAGAAGTAAAGAAAATTTCTTTGAAGAGATTTGATCAAAAAGGGACGAATAAACAAAGAAATACAATAAGACATAATGATTAAATTTTCATCAGATCGTGCTCTTTTTGATAAATTTGATACGTTTCTTTCCTTTTTTATCATTTTCCGTACATTAGGTATAAATATGCCATGATTTTCACTATGAAATACACCAAATTTTATAATTTTTGCTTTTTCGTGTGAATGTTGATAGCAATTACGCTCTTGATAACGTTGAATAAAAACTATTTTCGAAATAAAATCTCTATTAGCTCATATTATTAACCAAAATAATAGAAGAATTGTTTTGAAAATAAGGCGGGCAAGTCAATAACAAAGAGATCACCGGATTATTATCCTAACGGGACGAATCGGGGTCGGGGGTTAGTATTGACGGACATGGGTTTAGAGTATTAGAACTTCATTTGTAAATAGTAGATAGAGCGCGCGCAATTATCAATTGTAAAAAAACGCGTTTGAATTGTTGCTAAGGGGATTTAATGGACAAAAGATAAATGAAGATACACTGACAAAACAAGTTTTATACAAGTATTATGCAATTCTGACACCGACTCTTGATTTCATTATTAATTCATAATCTACCTATACATATTATGTTTCGCATACAGTGATTCTTCTTTATTGATGATGATTATTTATTTAAAAGACATTTTACTAATTGCATCCGACACTTTTGCAGTATATAAAATGACGGGTATTTTACAAATTGTCTTTAGATATTTGCAAAACAGGGAGCACTTACAATTTGACAAAGCAGTTTGTAACGAAGATATTTGATTAAAAAATTAAATAATATAAGCATTTTATTGCCAAATAATTTCTTAATACTGCTACATCTTTACAATTGAAAACCAGAGGCTATAATTTTCTCTCTACTGTTAATTTAAACTGAACGAATAATCTAAATATTTGACAGTCCGGGTAGGTGCTGGAATCTATTGGTTTTTATTCTGTTTGGTTTCAACCTATTTAGAATTTAGTTCAAAACGTTACCTGATATTTTTCTGTCACTAGTGTTTATTTAATTTTTTGTTTTATTCATTTGAAATTCTAGTTTTTTCTTTGTTAACCAGAAAATATGTAACAACATACTTTTTTTCACAATGTTCTATTGAACAGGGATTTATGAAATATTCTGAACGAGAGATTTTCATTCGTTTTTTTTTTTAGTTTAATTTTTTATTGATAACGTTTTGTAGGTTGTATTTATTAATATATTTAATTTTGTTTAAATTATAAATAATATTAAAACAAATTTCTGACGTTCAGCTGTAACAACATTTTTCTAAATGATGGAATGCTGGCTATTTAAAAAAAAAACACTCTACTGGCTACTAGTTAAGTGTTGGAAATAACAACGTTATTATTCGCAGATTGAGTTTGCCTAGTAGCTACTTAGGAGATTAGATTGATGTCCTCTTCTTTTATCTTTTGTTCTCGAGTAGGTACTTCCAATTTGCTAACATTTCTACCAACTTCGTGTTACGTCACCGATGTACTGGCGAATATTATATCATCTAGGTATGTTTGCCAGAAAATCTGGAACATTTTCCGTAACCCATCCATTACATCAACTTTAATATTTATGAAACCGTGAATATTTTTCTTAACAGCATACATTGCTGATATCCAAAACCCTTTTAGATTAATACGAAGGCTGCGTTCGGTCTCATTAAAAGGACGCTGCAATGTTTTTCATGTAAATGCTTTTGGTCTGAAATTCAAATGAGCATCAAAATATATAACATTTACATTTTCACCTTGTTATCTCCCTACATTATTGTTTTTTTTATTTTCCCCCGGAAAAACACTGGCTTATAAAAGAACTGTTACGTCATAATTTTGTATTTACCTATGCACTACGTTTTGATCGCTATCTTATTAAAAAAATGCCATTGAGTATCAGATTTGTATTAGTATTTGATAAATCCTATGGGTATCGTGTACTTTCTGGGATAAAAAGTACCCTATGTATTTTTCTTTGTCTTTTCGAGTCTAATGGCTATATGGAATTTATTCCTTAGCCCCATTTAGCTATTTGTATTGAAAGCATCTGTCAGTCTGCGTTACTGATTAGGCTTACCACGCAGATAGTTGCCCAGGGTAGGGGTCCCTACTTTCGGAATTATCCAAGGTAACAGCTGCCTTCGTATCAAATTTCATGAAAATTTGCCCAGCTGGTTCTTCGTGAAGAAATAAAGATACTTACAAAGTTAAGCCTGTTTTTAATATTAGTGCAATTGATCTTTTAAAAAAAATTCATTAGATATAGATCTCTCTCTTACTCATAAATGCTGCGTGCCAATAAATTGAACTACTTAAATTTTGTACCTTCGTACTTTTTGTACTTGAGTATTCATTTTTTTTCAGAATTGTATGTAAATGTACTTACCAATCTTACTCATTTGAGAAGACTTATCGATATATTGCGAAACCATGTACGCGCTTTGTTGTTATATTATGATTTATGAACCAAACGCGCTAAGAAATCGAACTCTCGTCGTATGCAAAACGTTCTTATGCACGAAGTTAAAGAACTTCCCTCTGACCGTATTGTGGGTGAAATGAAGTTTGTAACTTGGCTCGTTTAGTTGAAACTAAACTGGGAATTTAAAACAAGCAGACAACTTGTTTCGCTTAAGTTTAATTACAAAATTGCGTGCTGCGGACATCGGAGTTCTTTCGTGTTACCTAACTTTTTTATTTCTTAAAATTCAGTTATTTTTTTTTTGTGTAAGTAATTTATATGAGTATTATCTTCGTCTAGTCTGATTTTATTATAAACATTTAAATTTATTCTTTCATCACATAAGCGGAAGAAGCACGTGTCGAGTCGAGTTTAAAGCATAGACTTTGTTAATAAGTTTAAATTCAATTAAAAATAATGTTCATCATTTTAAACGCTTTGTATTTTTATATAATCGAATACAATATTATCTCATGTTGTTGATATATAAAGAAAATCACATAGATTACTTAAGCCAGCGAACAATACAAAAACGGCGATTGGCTTGGGAAATAATCGTGTTCTTGTGTGGAACCCGACAAAGGACTTATTTAATTCAGTTCCTTTCTCGTCGTCAAGAATGTATTGGAGAAAATAATAAAATGGGTCCCTTTGAAGTTAGATTGTCTGAATGAGTTTTGTTTCTATGGCAAATTCTATAAAGACTGGACATGATGTCTAGTCTTTCGGAATATGACCGGCGCACCAGCTGCATTAATCATCATAAATTTATCAAAAACTTTGTTTTGAGAACATACCTTCTTCATAATCTTTACGCTAATGATTATATAAGTTTTATCTTCCAATAATTATAGGATAGGCCTTAATTATAACATTGATATGGTTCCTGCATATACTGCGACTATGGAATGAATTCCCTGCCAAGTGACTTAAACATAGGGGTATTTAAGAAATTAATAACTTAATTATAAACTTTTAGAAAAAAACATAAGTTGTAAAATTAATAATAAATCAACTTATTCATAAACATATTTAAATAGACAGTTATCATACAGAGATTCTGTAGCAACTTAACAGTTCATTAAAGACGGAGATTCATATTAAGGGTTGAAAGGGGATTTTTCCCAGTCTAGCTGTAAGATATTTTTAGCCACAGTCGAGTTCAGTAAAGCAGGTAAAACTTAATGTTGAAATGATTTGATTTTCCTATCGCCATCTTGAATTAAATTTAAATCTTCTACAGTGAAATATACAAATTTATTTTTACCTGGAGTTCATAAACAATGACGCTGTAAAAAAAATCTGAAGAAACCCTGAAAAAGCACCTGAAAAAGAACCTGTTCATTATCAAGAATATTAATGTTAAGGAAAATGTAAAAAAATAAGAGATTTGAAACAAATACATTACAAAAAGTCAACAATAACCCGCAAGCAACTTCAAGCATCAACCGAGCCAAACAATTTGTAACAATGTAAAAACCATTTGCACAAAAACCAGTGACATAATTAAAATAGTGTTCGGTTCAAACTGATTAATTGAAGTTCTACAAAGTTTTTAGAGTGGAAAATTAAGAAAACGTCAGAAGGGAGAGCGTTCATGCGAGTTCAGACGAGAAGCAGCAATCACGCGCTTTTCAATCGGACTCGACCGCACCGGACCGCGTCCGACCGGGTCCGTCCGTCCGCTCGACCGCAATTTACTGGTCCGCTTGAGATCTGGCCGTTTTATGATATACGGCTGACTATGCCATTGATTTATGTCGGAGCCGCCATGAAAAATGACTGAGAATCAAAACTAGTAACGCAATTGGAAAAATTAAACCAAGCTATGATTGAATGTAATGTCAAATGTAAATACGTCTGTTTTGACTCAAATTTTGTAAATTGATGTTTTTGGAGAAATTGCTGCAGTGGAGGTCCCCTAGTCGCATTTCGTAGGTGGCTGTGGCGCCACTTCGTCTCAACTTGCGCTTTGGAATTGGTGGTAAACTTAATATAACTTAAATGGTTGAGGTCAATAAGTGATAGGAATATGCTATATTAAAAATAAACAATTTGAATTTTCTGTAACAGTTATTCATTGAATTTATAATAATGGCTTTACATCCCAGTAAAAACAGGTAGAGTTAAACTCGGGAACAATGTTAACGCGATATAGATTTTACTCAAATATTTGTGTGGTTGAAGCAAATTAAGTAAACATGGTAGTTTCAAGGTACTATCACTGCTGTCAACTTTATATTATCATCGTTCCTTCTCATGCTGCATGAGATTATTAACTTGTTTGTGATTTTTCATGGTAAGCTGCACTAGGTATAGTCGTACGACCGTAAAACTCAGAGACTAGCTGATCCTGAAACCCAAAGTATAAGGCCTGTGACTCTATTAGACATCTTTGTCTCCTAATAATTATCCTACGTACTAGCCTCTTCCATCTACCCTAAGTTTAACTGGAAGAGACTGATTTTGCGATAAGTCCGCCTTTGTGCCTCATTGTTTTAAGTAAAGCTGTATTATGTAAAAAAAAATGGTGGTGCAAAAAAGTATTTGTATTGTATTGTACGTATACTATCATTAGTACTTTACGTACTTCATGAAAATACTTTGTCATTTAGACACCACTCAATCTGCTACTTCAATAAATATTTTACTAACTCAGCATTGCAAGAGATATACCACAAGTTAATTATAACCCCATTGTCGCAGCCATTACCTCAGTAGATCTAATTAAGCTCAGACCCGGATCAATAACTACGTAATAACGTTATTACGATATGTTACATAAAAGTTGTTTATACAGTTAATGTAGCGATTTAGAAAAAGAGAAAAAAATCAATACCAAATAAATACCGAAATGAAAATAAACCGAATAAAAGGACGTTTTAAAAATCATTCTCTTAAAAATTTGAAAAACTTACGATACGATACGATAGAACTTACATAAATATATTTTCAGATAGATTTATAAATACCTCTATTAAAGTAAAACATATTTATGTGCTAAATGGGCAAAATGATAGTACCTAAATTTATTCTGGGAATTTATAGATATTTTTATTAATATATATGCCAATCATTTGATGGCGGTATGGTTCTCATTGCCTTATAAAAGAAATCAGATCACCTAATATATCCCTAGTGGCCTTTTTCCAAATAGTCCACGCATATTCTATTGATTAAATCAAATAAATAAAACTAAGAGGTATAAAAGCAACCCTTTTATTAAAAAAAACCAGACCAATAGGAACATGATCCACAACAGCAATGGTATACCTAACATGTAGTAAACATTTAAAACTAACAGCATTGGCACGTGAAAGCTATCAATATCCAAAAAACAATGCTAGTTTTAGTGTTTCTAAAACATTTGGTATTTTTTATTCCGAAACTGCATTTCGAATTGGGAGTCAAGTGTATTTCCAAAACATTGCTCTATTTTACACGTGCGAATGAAAACTATCAAATAAAACGAAATGGTTTTATGAAAAATATTTGATCTGGGAAATCAAATGTCTGTGTAATATATGTAAAGCTGTTTAAAAATTTTTTTTGATAATTCTTAATATAATATAACAATATGTATTTTTGAGTTGAGTAGTAGTTGGGATCACAGGAAATTTACATATTTTCTGTCACCTACTGTACCTTATAATAATGCTTCACTTGTAGAGTATGCAGCCCTAAATGGGGTTGAATTCACGATTTTTTATGTTTGCTTCAGTTTTAATTAGTTTCATTTATAAATAGTCTATTGTCTATACATCTATACAAATTAATAAAATTGGACTTTTTTTGTAATATTAGAATAACCTTTTTTTACTTAATGTATGTTATACTTATAACGGCTGGATCGATTTTAATGGGGCTGGCAGATAACTGATGAATAAGGCTACTGCTTGCTTAGACTAGTTTGATTTTTAGATTTTTTCCCGTAAACTCTGTGAAATGAACAATAACCTTTTTTATTAAATTCCACGTGGGCGAAGTTGCGGGCACGGTTAGACATGTAAATACTGCTCGACTGCCAGGTACATAAAATCCCGGTGAAAACATCGAACTCTTTAATCCTGATTTGCAAATTGCACAAAAACTGTAAGCCTGCTAGTTAGTTCTTCCGAAGCCTTAATCCCTGTTATCCCGGGAATGGCGGGCATCCCGCATTATCTCCATGGAGTTGCTTATTTGACCATCGATAGACTGCATACAGCAGATGTTCGGATTTTAGTTGTTTTGTCTCTTACAAAAACTTATAATTAAAATAATAGATTTGAATGCACTTGCAATTCTTTACAAATTTCTGGGGTATATTAAAATGTGTCAAATTAGATGTGCATGTAACATTTTTTTTGTAAAATATTAAACTAATAAACAAGCAATTCAAATAAAATCTATTTAAAACAAAGGTAATATTATAAAATAATAATTACAAACAAAAATTGAAATTCAAAATCGGAAAATGATGTTCTTGCGACAAAATTTAAAGTACATTTTGGTTAGGTATATTATCATCCGAGGAGCTCGATAAACTAGCCGTTACATATCTGTGGATAACGAAAACGCATGTCAAATTGTCAAGCAACAGCGAACGTGGCCTAGTAGGTAGTAGTAGCCGTTATTGACATTTTTAGTAATATAATGTTGTATATAGTTTTTATTCTTCCATGCTGGTCTGGGAGAAAAAGAAAAACATAGAATGTACCAGCTGCTTCTCTTCCCGCGCAAGCCGTAAAAGTCGTCTGAGGGAATCGCCGAATGGGGAAATCATGACATAGGCGATGCGGCTAGCAACCCATCACTATTGATTTCCTGTTTCAACTACCATTATGCTAAACGTGGCCTAAGGTCTTATGGCCCTAGGCTCTGTCTACCCCGCATGGGATAAAGACGTGATTATATGTATGTGTGTATAGTTTTTATTAATTTTTGTACACATTGCATTGCAACAAATGAAACAGTTGTTTTATCTTTAGCTCCTCCATGCTTCAAAATGCACGTTTAGACGTTTGTCCTGGCTGTTATCGCTCGATGAAGATCGTTAGGCTGTGTCAAATGCAAAGGGTGCAGAGGTCTGAAAAATCTGACAGTGTTGGCCATCAAAATACCTGGATCATGTTCTTATTGGTCTGGTTTCCCTGTAAAACGGGTATTGAGGTCAGTAGCAGCCGTTCCATTGTGGTCAACAGTACGGCCTAATCTAGAGCCATGTTTAAAAGCGTACCCTGGGCTTTGATTCGTAATCTAAGATGCAACTAGGAAATACGCTCGGATGAAGTACGTTATATTATCATAGGTTAAAGTTATTTTGTTGTTCACTTTGCAAAATGCTTAGTAAGTAATAAAATTTACGTACTTACACAAAGATATCAGGATATAATATGACATTATTGAAGTTATTGAAAATAGAACCTTAAGACAACGTTGTAAGCCGAATCGACTAATTATAGCCGAGCGCCCTCTGTCGACAGAATGAGACGCCAAAGGTCGCCTTTTGATGTTAGCTCATTAGTTACGGCGGATCCGATGTCAATCAAATTGGATCTATTTTGGCGTTTACTTTGTGGTTACGTAATAGTATAGTACAATAGATTGAGGTACTTACAAGACTTTATTATAGGTAGTACTTTGTACTAGGGTGCTTCACTCAAACTTATTTCAGCCGCCAATTTTTGCTAGCATTGTTAGAGTTTTAACGGCGAAGAAAATTACGTGAATTGTCCCCTAACTCGTTTTAAGGAGAAAGAGAAAGTCAAATTTCTATTTCCCGCCTGGTACTTATCCTTATTATTTGCTAAACACCTGCCTGCAAACGCGCGGATATCTTCATTAAGCCACACGAAATCGTATAAAAACTCCATAGATTAAAAAAAAATAGTCTGGCGCGCGAGATTTCCTAATTCTATGAAAAACTTACTACACAATATTTCATATATTAAAAACAAAAATATATTTCCTGATCACACAATGTTGAAAAATATTCAAACATGTTCACTAAATTTATTCGCATTTATTTTTACGTGATAAATACTCAAGCCTTTCCTAAACTCCAAACAGTTGATGGTATTCGCCAACAATACGCGTCCAGGCAGTAATTTTGGAATATTTTACACGACTAAATTGAATAGCGCTATATTTCCATCACTGCGCGGGCATTCAATAGGCCGGGTGAATCCGCCGGATAGTACATATTTTAGTGTTAGGTTTGGGCCCGATCCTGCCATCGTAATTCATAAAGGCATGGTTCTCAAGCCTCATGAGTGAGTATATGAAATAGAAAAAAAGCTTTGTAAAACCTAGTGTCAAAGTTTTTCTTAACCACCTCTCGACTTCTGACGTGGTTCCTTAAACGACTACCAGATGGCAGTAGGGACCAAAAATTAAGCATTCCTTCCAAAGCACGGAATCATCATAAACTGCAACTACCACTATACAAAGTATGCGTAAGAATCAATCTCATGACATCTGAGTTTTCAAGGCAACTGGACCTTACTGAACTGTGATGAGATTGCACAAGTATCAGCAGCGAGTTTGAGAAAGAGAGAAGAAATCGAATTCGCTCTGTTTAGTTTGTGATTTCCAGTGCGCGGCGCACATACGCTCCTAGTTATAAGATATAGCTTCTTCTTTATTCAATAGTACGTTTATTCATTTAATTTTATGTGCAGTTAAAAAATTCAAACGATGGACTTAATTGAATATACACTCACAGCTTACGCCAGGGTAGATACGGTAACGAGGTAATTGTCCTAGTTATGGGGGCACCAGTTATTAATAAAGCATTTGCCCCTTGACCTGCGTAACCTTTTCACAGAGAACCTTTATATAGGATCATGATCCTGGTGCTTTAATTGCCAACTGAAAGATTTCTGAGATTGTCTAAAGACATAAACATCTGCCATCTAGCGATAACTGCCGGGACTAATCCCTTTCCGAAGCACAGAGAAGCTCAAGTTACAAACGCCACGTACACATGTAGCGACCAATAGCAAATCAGAACAAGCTCGCCGTCTCTTGACATGCACGATTGTTTAGTCCCCAATTTCCCCAAAGAGGAGCATCCATTCTCTACTCACAGGTCTCCATTGTGCTAAATTAGTATACATGTTAAAATAAGGGTTAGCCTTAATACGCTGGCTAGTACGTCTAAGCGAATTATTTGTACCAGGTTTCTTTAAATTGAGACTCTTCTCAACCCTTTTTCAAAGCTTTCTCTCTGTCCCATTTATCTGCTCATGCTCTCAAACTCTCCATAAATTAGGCTGAGGGCTCGATAGAATATCGACAGGGAGACGTGCCCGCCGCCTGAAGGAGGTCCGTAGGCTGACCGCACATTAACTACTGTCAAGTAATAATTTTACGGAGGATATCTTGTCAATTCTTAGCAGTGTCGTACCAAAACTTGAATTATAAATTTAAAATTAACTTTGTCAGCTCAGATGATGAGATGACATTTATAACCCTTCAGTGAAGAAGGGCTGTCTGCGGTTTTACTCGGTTTCGCAGGTACTCTATTCTATACTTATAAGATCCTATTTACCTACTTCTAAACTTAACTGATTATTTTGATACAAGCAAGAGAAACCGCGATGAACTGCTAGTAAAAATATAATAAAAATCAAGTTCATACTTCTATTATTTTGTCTTTTTTCGTTTTGATTTGTTTCTATTGCTTGTTTTTTATCTAAAAAAAAAAAAACAGATAAAGCTTTTTATTATTAGCGAAAAATATATTATGTATGCAGTTAACGCAAACTGGTCTATATGTTAATGTATGAGGAATAGCTCGGGGATTGTTTACTGAATATAGGTCGGTGGTGCTGACAGCCGATGGGCCCTGATGAATACGGTGAAATAGGCCGGTGTTTTAAGAATACCCTAAATTAAAACAAAAAAACAGAACCCATTTCAATATTGGTCCTTTAAATAAAAATAAAGCCCCTTAGCTACCCGGAGAGAACAATATAGAATTGACAACATTTAATTTTTTTTGCCATTTGTTTTCTTATGCTCAGTAAATAATATTTAGAAAACTAGGAAACACGTATTTTTTCATTTTGTGATATTTTAGATCTAAGTTATAGAAAAATATTTTTAAAGTTTTGTAAATTCAAAAAATGCTTTAGAGGATATATAAACCCATTACCTTTGCCTACACGAGTTAAAAAAATAAAAATAATGAAATTGACATTGTCACGATTGACGTTTGTTTGTTTTTGTTTTCGGTTGGTAGTGGTGATAACATAGATTTAGAATAATATAGATGTAGTTATGATTTGTCATTTCCTGCGAAAATGAGATAGCAAAATAGGAAAGTCCATCTTCTGTCTCATGTGCTGCCATGCTATTTGTACATCTATAGGTATATTATCTAAGGTGGTAGGAGGAGGATGATAGGAATGGTCTTTTCTTTCTTCTTTTAAATTATGGCTTCCACCGATATTACGGTGATTCTGCCAATGTCATGTATAGGAATGGTCAAACCACAGACTATCTCTTCATTTGATTTGACAATGACATTTGACATCTCAATTTTTTAATTATACTGTATAAATGCGCAAAGGTATACACGACGTTAATCCGCCATTGAGACTGCACAAAATTTTTTGGGAATATTTCGATAAATAAGCGATAAAAATGGTCGATTTTTTTTAACGGTATTATTAAAACATAAACTTCAAAATTGTTAACAATTTAAGGTACCTATAAAAAATTGAAATGTTGTGAATTGTGATTATATGTGGATTAACTTCTGTTTCTTTCAGACTTCATAAATACGTCTGTCTATCCATCTGACCGCTATTATGGCTAAACCACTGGATAAATAAATAAATAATTATATAGGGACAAGTCACACAGATCAAGTTAGCCCCAAAGTAAGTTCAAGACTTGTGTTAAGGGATACTAACTCAACAACACTATATTTTATAACAAATACTTATATAGATAAACGTCCAAGACCCAGGCCAATCAGAAAAAGATAATTTTTTATCTTGACCTGACCGGGGATCGAACCCGAGACCTCCAGAGTAGCAGTCAGGTATGTTAACCATTACGCCACGGAGGTCGTCAAATCGATTTTGTTAAAATATTATAATCGATTTTGTTAAAATTTTATATTCTATAGATAGTTCTTTTGGTATAATCCACTTACATTCGAAGACTTTTAGAAAGAGTTACTTAGATTAAGTTCATACCTATCTCTAAGTCATCTTTTAAAATATTTACAGAAAGAAAAGTAGTGATCTATTCTTAAGATACAAACCAAACTGCTTCTTATTAACTTTTAGTTTTATTTTCTTTCTTTTCGAGTGAAGATGGCAATACTATCAAATATGTTTCGACCATTTTGGTCTTAAAATCGTCGAAGGCGTCTGAAGGCGGAAAGCTCATTTGATTCGTAGTATTTATGTCGGCAGCGGAATATTTATGAGTGGCTTCCGAGGCGAGGCTTGAATGTCAATGGTGGGTAAACGATTGCATTTATCAGTATATTGAGCTAACTAGAGATTTCATATTTGATTTTTTACGATATGTTGGCAATTAATCTTATCGGACGGCTATCGAAAAAATTAACGCGTTAGTACTATTAACTTACATCTCTTTCCGTTTGTGATACCTTGAACATATCATTAGGGTACTATTGAACGAGCAAATAGTTATGAAGTTTTACCAATTACTCAAACTGCAAAATTATTAACTTCTTACCGCCTTTGTTAATATTTTTTTCCGTAAGAACCTTGTACAGAGTATTAGAAAACTACAAAAAAAAAGAATCAGCCAAATCGGTCAAGCCGTCTTCATACTATGTCGTGACAACGGAAAACTGGTTTCATTTTTATAAATATACTAGCTGTCCCGGCGAACTCCGTACCGCCTGAACGCACCTTTCTCACCGTTTAAACCTTCCCTGAACTGCCACAAATATTTCAAGAACAAAATTAGCCAAATCGGTCCAGCCATTCTCAAGTTTTAGCGAGACTAACGAACAGCAATTGATTTTTATATATATATAGTTAGATAGATATAGATATCTATATATATAAAAGAAAGTCGTGTTAGTTACTCCACTTATAACTCAAGAACGGCTGAACCGATTTAGCTGAAAATTGTCAGGGAAGTAGTTTAGAGCCAGGAGAAGGACATAGGGTACCTTTCATCCCGGAAAAAGGCACTGTTCCCGAGGGAAGTACACGCGGGCGAAGCCGCGGGCAAAAGCTAGTTTGTTATAAAATACGGTATCGTTAAGTGACAATGCCACAAAACAAGTCTCAAACTTTGTTTTACAGCTTGTTCAATCGGTTTCCCTATTTCGTTTCAAAGTTTGGTCAGTGTTTATACACATTATCATGCCTGTCTCCCGCCGGGGTAGACAGAGACTAGGGGAAATCTGCCTTGCTTTCGCCACAATTTCAGTCGTCAAACAATGTGGTTCGTCCAAATAAATTTTATTTATTAATTTTACTCACATGACGACAGTTACAAATAGTATCCAACCATATATTTCTTATTTTTATTATATTGGTAGTTTTTAAATGGTACCCGGAATGTTATGCGGCCTACAACAGAATAAGCGCCAGAGAACGTAGTCGTAGCACGCGCTACGTTAGTGCTACGCCGTAGCAGGTGCTACGAGTCACCGACATTCAGCCGACGGGAATAAAACATTATACTCGTACAGTTACTAGACATGAAATATATGTGACTTGAAACATAAAGCATGATTTGTTTATTAACAAAGAAATGATTGCTATTAAAAAAATATACTAATGGCGACCACGCATCGGCAAGCGCAGCATCGGACTTACCGATTATTTCGGAAATCCTTAGGAGAGGCCAGTGGAAATGATGATGATGAAATAAAATTAAAAACATCTAAATATACTAAAAAAAATATGCTAATCAAATTTTCTTATCAGAAATTGTGTCACACGATTTTTGGTAAATACAGAAAACTAGGTCAAATCATTACCTCCCACGGTTTGTCCTTGCTTCAATCCGTCAGTAGTCACAGATTTCGCGGATCAATGCACACCATTAGTTAATTGGGCAATCGACCAGACATCTGCCAGTTATTCTACTTAAGTGGACTGTTACTTGTTGTTTATCAACTTGCGAGGTCAATCGACCTTGCATACCCTGGTATTATTTTTAGAGTTCCAAACCTCAAAAACCGAAAATCAAACACTTAACACGTTGGCGGACGTTTTTAAAAACACAATAGAAGTTTTATTGTTATAACTGCTATAGCAGTCATGTGTGTCGCTAACGTGTTAATTTAGATTTTTTAACAGCCAAAAAATATCATAAATTTTATATATTTATATCAATAAAAATTAGTTCTTTAATTTTTTGAGGTTTACTATAAAATACATACATAAACTACTAGTTTCAGAAGGAGTAGGCGAAAACTAAAAATTTCCACATGCTATTATCCATACAGACCTCCCACGCTTCCTCCACTCAATACTCTCGTCAAATATGCTGGCCGATTTAGAGTACTTCTAGCATCTTTTTCAGGGATCTGAGATTAGGTCGGCGTATATGATAACAGAAAAGTAACTTATTTATTTATAGTACTTTATTAATTTATTTTTAAGTGGCGCTTAAAAATAAATCAATAAAGTAACCAAAAATAAGTATTGCAATCCAGCGAGGGAATGCGGTCAGCATTTTGGGCACGTTGCATTGTCTCAAATTGTAGATAGTTTTTAGGTAATTCTTTAGAATAGGTTTTCTTTGTTTAAATTTCTTTGAAATACATTACTGTAAGTCAGTAACAAATACTGCAATACAGTACTGAAATCTATATTATAAGAAACTAGCTTTTGCCCGCGGTTTCGCCCGGTTGAAGTTCTCTAGGGAAGTTTTCCTGGGATGAAAGGTACCTTATGTCCTTCTCCTGGTTCTATGCTACATCCCCAGCAAATTTCAGCCAAATCAGTTCAGCCATTCTCGAGTCATAAATTGTGTAAATTACTCAACTTTCTTTTATATATATAGATGACGTAACGTGAATACCAATGCATCAAACAGTATCTTGTTTTAACAGAGCTCTCGATACGATTTCTATGCCGAATTTTCACAGAATTCCCTCACAGTATTTCCGCACCAAATTTCCGCATAGAATTTTTGCGGACCCTCGCTGACACAAACCCGCTCAATTTGGTTTCCGCTACGTTTTACACCGCCACTCGGGCCTTTGTCCTCGCAAATAGGCTTTTATGGTAAATATACACCTGCAATGCCTTTATACATTTGTCTCTCTGAATGGTTAGGGACACGACGACTTCAAGTTAGAAGTGGGTATTCTTCGTATTCGGTTATTGTCCTAGGCTTTACAATTCTTAGTATTTGGTATCATGCGTATTTTTTAAACTAGTTGGTATTTCCCGTAAAATGGTGGTATTTCGCGTACTTGGTATTTTACGGATGTGATAGTATGATTATTTGGGATTAAACGTAGAATTGGCATTTTCCGTTTGTGGTATTAAACGTCAAAATCTAACCACCTAAGCTGGAATAATTGTGAAATGGTGTAAGGATTATTATGCTGTATATTTTATGCCGCTGCAACATTTTATGAGTTGACTGGCAGATAATGTTTTAACTTTTGTAGCGTTGTTTTTCTTAATTAAATTCATAAATAATTTTCTTTGTAAAATAGGTGTTATTGTAAACATTATAACGTAGTCCATATTTAATACCAAAAATCTTTTAAGTGCCAAATGAATTGTAAAAAAATACATTTCTCTAAACTCGAAATGATTCTGAATAATAATATTTATATAATATATTATAATTATAGTTATAGGTAATTTGTTTAACATTACTCTATAAATGTGTATGTATAAAAGATTTTCGGTATCATAGAGCATAAGGATTTTTATGTGTGTATTCTATTAGTATAAATAAATAATAGACTATCTACCTATCAGAAAAAGAACCTGAAATATTCCCCAAATTTCTTTGGCAATTTCTTAATGCCGAAACTTATATTCGTCAAGTTATGCCGCAGATTGATTACAGAAATTAGGAGATATTGGTTTTTATACGTGCTTTTATCATATTCACTCAGCTTTGCAACATAACATAGAATCAAAAACAGATTGCACAGTGAAACAAGCAAATAAAAATTGATAATTTAGAAACTGTCTAATGAGTAATCTGGTGAATTAATGAAAATTACGAGTAAGGAAATTCTTTGTAAAGACAAGACGATCTTCTTAATTGCATGCCCAAATTACATAATGTTTATAAATGCATTAATTACTATTATCTTTGTAAAATTAATTTCATGAAGAGTAAAGGTGACAATATATTTAATTTAAAAAATAATTAAGTTCCTGACAAAATGCAAAAACACAATATACAAATCTACAGAAAAATTTCGACTCTATTGACAACCTGATGTTTAATGTCAGTAGAAAATTTACGCAATATCTCTTTCTTTCTTTGACCTGCAGTCGCAGACGAGAGGAATACAAATGCATGAAATTAGGCTTAAATTGATGGGCCGATTCGGGAGGTTCTGATTAATATGAAGAAGGCTTATGCTGTTACGCCAAATGTGGTCGTGTGGCTGTATAAAAGCTGGCAAGGATAACATCATATATCATTTTTCAAAGTATAGGTATCGACTTAGGAATGGTTTCAAAGATAAGTTTAAAGTTCAAAGTTTACGTTCAATGTTTGTTAAGGTACTTTAGTAGGTAAATTTCTAGTATTTTTGTGTTATTTTCTCTGCCTTTTTTTATCTCAGTTTCTCTGGGGTCCCGACCCTCCTCTTCGTATATTTGCGCTAGGTGTTTGCTTCAGATTGTCTGTAAGTCAAAGCTAGCTTTTCTTTTTTAATCTCTTTATGTTTTACTCAGTGTTTTTCTTTTATTTAAACGATAAATCTTAAAACACAAAAATTCTCGATTTAATTGCTTAACGCAGCTTAAAAGGTTTTTATAAAATTGATGAATGTTTATTTTTCATTTTTATGCCTGTTTGTGAAAATTATTATTTATTTAAAATGATTTGTTGATCATTGCTTACTGTTGACTAATAAAAGTGTATTAAACTGTGAAATTAGAAAAAAAATATTTCTTCAGATATAATAAATCGTTTCAGAAAATATTTATTGGATCTGTAGAAATTCATTTACAAAACTATTATTCTGATAATTTGTATAAAGGTTATTATAATGTTAAATCATTAGATAACAAATAAGAAATACATAAAAAAAAAATCCTGTATCCGCGATTATCATCTGCACTACTTCGCTCTTGATTGTACGCCATAAAACCTAAAATTGATCCTTATAAAGGGTTCATAGTCCCAAGAAGAAGAAGGTAAAGATAAACTGAGCCCTGAAGGATAGACGAAATTACACAATGATCTACTACTAAATTCCGCGACCCACAACAGTTCATTAAAACTAAACTACAAGTAAACTTGTCTACGAACTCCATTACCGACTAAACAAGACGCATCTCCGAGGTAGTTGTAAGTTAGCGGGCGATGTACATGTTGTAGATAACAGTTCTCGTTGAGAACAACACGTTACTAAGTTCTGGGTAGAGACTATGGTAATGGTTTTTACGGCCGCATCTCGGCAATGTCAACTTGTTATTACTGTCCAAGTTGTTTTGTAATGTAAACTAGTTTTGTTTTCTTGTTAGAAGATTTACTGTTAGTATTAACTTAGACAAAGACTTCTTCTTTGTTTTTCAGTGAATTCCCAATATACTTTGTATTCCTCCGATCCTACAATACTACTACTGCCAGCTGTAATTCACCTATTACGATTAATCCATGCATGCCCACTACCAAAAGTTAACGTAAATAACTCTTTCGATCCTTTTCATCCGTTACATGAGGTATTCTTAGACAAATCATGCCTGAATAAACTATATATATTTAATTTTATTTAAAACAGCTTTATCCTAAAGAAGGATTAAATCGCCTTACCGTGTGCATAACTAGGAAGAACTTGAACGTTGAATTCAAACTAACGACAAAATTAGTTGCCTAATATAAAAAGGGCTTGGTATTTCCAACCAAACGATCTTCATACAAAGATCTACCTCTGGTTAGAGTTAAAAGTATGTCAATGTAACTTTTAAAACACTCAGTATTCCGAAGGTACAGGAGCTTAAACAATTGAAAGTGCGCCGCTCATTAGGGTGCAAACGTAATTTAAAGTTGCCAATTGGCAAGTTGAACCGACACTCGCGTCGCTTATTATGCTGTAAGCGTTCAGGCGCTATTTTAATTACTCACTCAAACAATTCACCATATTGTGTATTTAATTTTAAATTTTTTTTTCTTTTCTTTAGACGCAAATATATTTTAGTTTCATTTCTCAGATGTAATTTTAGCATAATCGGCATGAATACCAGGGTATAGGAGTTCATTAAAATTATGCCAAACCTTTTTTATACACTAGCTGTTTCCCGTAGTTCCTCCACGTTAGTTTCTGGTATATCGCACCCAAAAGTAATATATGTTTTACCCCTGGTTCTAAAATATATCCATACCAAATTTCATTAAATACAGCCCAGCGGTTTTGACGTAAAACCGTAACATACAGACAGATAGACAGAGAGACACTCGTATTTATAACATTATGTATGAATATTTTAAGTATTTGACGGAGGGAAAACAATGGTACATTCGGTTATAAGGAGACTCCGGGTCTTAGGTAAAATAATTTTGAAAAATTTCAAAGGCTACGATAGTCGTGTATCAAATTTAATACAATAATAATATTCCTTTTACTATGTATTTTAAAGCTATTACAAATAAACAATCTTGTCATGTTTTTTTATTGCGACTTTAGCGACAATTAATCGGCAAAAAAAACTCATCCGTGGATGAATTATCGCCCTTTTAAAATTACCATCTATTTCTTTTAAAAATTATCACGAACAGTGCCATTAAATATGAAATGTCAAAGCAAGATGTTGGCTTATGTGACACACACAAAGTACAGTTCAAAGCGATAATGTCAGTCATTCATATCGTTGCATGTTGCATGGCATGAAAGAAATGGTAAGTTTCGTGCTGGCCACTGGGCATAAGTTGTTTTTTTACATGATCATTTATTGGTAGGATGTCATTTTTACAAGCGTTTATTTTGTTCAAGAGCTCAGACGGTAGTTGCCCCTTAATCAAAAGTAGTACCGCTAATAATATACAGGGCGACAGGGTTAACATCGTAATTATTTAAATAGTGAATAGATTACTACATAATTGAAATATCTGATGAATTAAAAAAAAATGAGTCTAATAATAAAATGAAAATGTTTTATTCCCACAAAGATCGTTAAAATGTATTTACCCTGCTATTCCAATACGCGCGGCTGTGCGTGCTGCAATCTATGTACCAATGCGTACTTGTTTATTGGTATGTTGTTAGCGACAACAATTTTTCGTTAGCATGGATTTTTTAAACTTAATAAATATATAATGTTATTATTTTGTATTTATTTTGAACTCTACTCAAATATGTATATGGATTAAAGCGCCCGCCCCCTAGGCCGTGAAAATTAAAACAAAAACTAAGGACAGTCAGTATAATTGCCCATTAGAACCACCGATGATACATTTTGTTAGTTTTAATGGCAATACAGGAAAGATGATCTAACTATTTCGTAGTGTCGATGACTTTAAAATTTTGCAAGCCTAACGCTGCCATTAGGGTCGCATCTGTTGACGCACCTGTAGTGTTTGTATCTATAGTGTTGTATCTACTTAGTAGATATAGTGACGCTGTCTCACACACATAAGTTGGTATCACAGTGACATTACAACTAGTCAGTTGTATGTGGGTTGCCGCCGAGTGCGGACGTGTGCCAGACTTGGATGTGATGGTGAGCCAGTGTAATTAGTGAGTGAATAGCATATACACAAATAGAGCATGCTACAGCACCCATAAAGTCACTTCTGTCTACTACATGTTAGAGGCTTGTACTACACGTTACATCATTATCTTGTCAGTAATTCTATCATAGTTAATAGGTAGTGACGTATGCTGGAATGCAGTAGATGATATTCGTATTACATGGAGAGACGGATGAGCAAATCGGCGCATACCACAGATAGGCACTTAGATTCCGCAAGTGCATTTAGTTCACGAGTATGTCTATTGGTTTGCTGTTCAAATGCTGTTCGGTTGAGTCTGCGCTTTATTATACTTGAAAACCTAATGAACCAATCATAGTCCCTTGGTGCATATACATAAATTTGGGCGCTTGTCGTCGTAGGAGAACAAAGGTTGCCGACATAGCCCAGCGGATTAGCTCTTTGAAGTGGTAGTGGGCAGGGCACATAGCGCGATGAACCGATGGCCGATGGGGCAGAAAGGTTCTCGAATGGCGACCACGCACCGGCAAGCGCAGCGTCGCACATCCACCGACCAGATGGTCAGATGACCTAAAGATGGTCGCAGGCAGACGCTGGATGCAGGCCGCTTCTAACCGGTCTTTCTGGAAATCCTTGGGGGAGGCCTACGTCCAGCTCTGAACGACCTGCGGCTGAAATGATGATAATGAAGACTCTTACCTCAGTAGAATGAAATTTCATTTTCAAATGTACGAGTTTTATCTAGATCTAGCTTTCTGAACTAACCCTGTACTGTCAAAGGTAGTAATATCAAGAACATTTCAAATATCCGAAACTGAGTTCCAATTGTCAACCAAGATATAGCAGCAAACAAAGCTCAAACAGTGTCTATTTCGTTCGTAGCTCTTTACTTTAATTTCCGCTCAGCTCTACTCAATTTTCCCTTTGACGGATACGTGTATACAAAGGCTGGGTAACAGGGTTACAGTCAATTTTAAAAGTAAACTGCCTTACAGGAGGGTTCGTTAAAACGTTTGATGTTATTTGTGACGTAAATACATACCTTTGAGCCGGAACGGTGCGATCGGCACGCTAATTTGTACTGAGTCACTTTATTTATTTATTAAATTTTAGTAGAAATCATTGATTATATCTATTTATATAAAAAATCTTAAGTACTTACATACATACATAGTGTTACGTCTTTTTTCCTTACGGGATAGACAGAGATGGGCATATAGGTGGATAGAGCAATCAAAATAGTGATGGGTTGCTAGCCGCATAGCCTATTGATATGATTCCTCAAAATTTCGCCCATTCCCTCGATCGGCTTTTACGATCTGCTCGGGAAGAGAAGCAGCTGGTACATTCTACATTTTTTTCCCTTCCAGACCAGCATGCAAGGAAAATCTTTAGTGTACATTTTTAAAGTAAGTAAGTTACTTTGGGTGCTTCCGCCACCCAAAGTAACTTACTTACTTTAGTTAGTCCCAGCATGCCCGCCACCATTAGTTTTCACACACATTCCGACAGGTATTTCACCTCTACACGAGGCATCGTCAGGCAAGGCACTAATATCTATAAGTTGTCAATTATTCGACGCACAAGCGACGTAACTTTGATTTCCGCAATGTAACGCCTGAATCTAATAAATAATCTTTTTTGATTATCTCATAGGTGATGGTAATGGCAGAAACAATATCTGAAGGCCCAATGCGAATAAATAAAATTATCATAAACTAAATAACTGTTTTAGTATACATGTTTTAGTTATATGAGTAAGTAAATTGCGCAATAATTAACATCGATGTAGATTTTCTTATATCTTTATTTATATCCTTGACTAAAAACTAACTGTTGCACTCAGAGTCAACAATTACTAAAGAAACTCCTTCGTATAGGTTACCTTTTGAGATCTATACTAAGCAATTGCAATCACTACTGCTGTAATTCTTCAAAACATAGCTTAAATACGTTTTACTTTTATCTTTGTGCCGATTTATTGAAATTTAGTGAAAAAATCATCCAAAGAAAATCCAACTATACCTTTTTCTCGCCATAACAGCACGGCTCACACCAGCACACATGCAAATTAAACACAAAGACTTAAAAAAAACTACAGCCTGACCGTCATCGAATTAACAGGTTTGAAAATCTGCCTATGTTTGTGTATCGCACTTTTGACTTGTGTAAGTATCGCAGAATTGACTTGCATTGAATGGATACACTTTCTCTGCAAAAATTGGCTATGTCATGCACGTGCCTGAGCTCATGAACGTTGCTCTCAGGAGCCAGATTCCATAGCGTTGTGACCGAAATCGGCCTGGAGATATATCGCGGTGATGCGCAATGACGATTGGCGCTAGCGTCACTAGAATTTGTATATTTGTGCAAGTGAAAGCCGTAGGTATATGACAAACAAATGTGTTGTATGTGATTCTACTTCTGGAGTTTTTATAGGTCTGTACATATATACGATTCATGTTTCAAGGAAGGCTTCTATGTCGACCCTCGTCGCGTATGGATCGGTGATCTAAACCCTTATTTCCGAGGGAAACCTCTTAAATGTAAAATAGGACGTGAATGATCACGCCGTCAATTATGTCATTGTTGAACGTTTGTGAATATGTTTTACAGGTATAACTTAATGTAAGGTTTTCACGAGATTTCCACTCTATGTATATAGTATACTAACTTATTTCTTTATAGTCAAGTGTACTTATCTGTGTAGAATTTCGAAAGCATAGTGGTATGTGAATATGCGTGTTCGTAATTGTAGTGCGTGGTAAGCGACCACGAGCGCGGCCTAATGCGGATTGGTTGCCACTTATGGCATTTCTATCTTAAGTAAGAGCCCACTGGAAATCTTACGTTAAATAAAATTAACCTCAATAAAAACCAAAAGGCCGTTTACAAAAAGTTGGCCCCGTGTGCAGGATCGATTGACCTTGTACCCTCACGATATAAATGAACTCCGTGTAGGCAGACATGATTGTTTTTATTTATCAAATATTTATCTTATGGTCGGATAACAAAACCAAAGATTTAGATTGGCGTAAACGTATTCAATTTTCCATGCCGAAAACATATTAAATTTTTTACCAATTCACTGTTTTATGAAATTGTTGAAATAAAAAAAGAGAGTTCAAAACATATTAGCTTCCATATAAAACACTGATATCTCAGAGGATAAGTTTTCAAAGGTCGATATCGTGATTTGTATTCTTAATAATAAAAGGAACGATACAAGATAAACCAACATTCATGTTTTTGTCATCCTTAACTGAAAGCGATGTCTCCGGGTCACAATGGACATCATAACCAGACAAGGTAGGGTAAAGGGGGAAGGTGACGTCACTAAATATTGAGCGTACAGAATCAACACTTTGAACTATTTCAGAATCACGTACGGTTTTTTAATTGCCAACTTAAATATTTTTTAGTAGTAATATTTCAGTTTTTTTCCAAGGAGATTTGTTTTAAAATTACTAAAATTAAATTGATACAAGAAATTAGAAAACACGGTTAAGTATTTTTACCAGCATGTGACTATTTGTGTTTTCCACGCGATTAAAACAAATATGGCAGTCAAGTATATGGCCTATTCTTGCTCATAATAGCGCGCTGAAAACTCGTGGCTTAAGATATTTTGCCACAATAATTTACTTCAAGCACTGCTGTTTGAGGACAGTGATATGAGAGGGCTACCACAGAGTACAGAAAAATTTTGCTCGCGGCCCCGAGTGATGTAAAAGTTCCTTTCTTTTTTGTGGAGGGGACCCGTTACGCTTCTGTAACCTCGCCGTTTTACGGTAGCATCGCATTATTAATTCCGAGCAATGTTTTGTAATAAATGTAGCCCGTGTAATTCTCATGTCGTATTCCGGAATGTGTGGGCAAAAGGTTTTGTTCCGTGCTTTCAGATTTCAGTAGACTTTATTAAATTCCATCTTTTTATTGTGGAAATTTGATTACAGAACGCTTGCATGGGACATTTTCTGGACGTGTATATTTATTGATATATTGTTTATGAGTATTTCAATAAAGGTGAAACTTATGACAATAAAAGTTTTTAAAATCTACATTATTTAGATACTAATTAATTGAAAAATACAAGCTAGAGCGCAGTATTTTACAGCGCTGTTGGAAAAAAGGTAAAATTCCTGATATTTTGGACGCCGCCGGTTAATTAGCCCGGATTCCAGTTGAAACTCAGCGTAGATAAAACAGAGATATATAAGCAAGTTGAAATTAGGTTGGGTAAAAAGGATTTTGAAGAAATATTCTTAATTAAAATATGTTTAAAAAACCAAGAATATTATATGGTTTTTATATTGAGATAAACTGGGATTATTAGACTGGTGGACAAAGAAATTTTAATAATTAATTATTGCACCAAAATAAATACAAGATATTAATATAGAAAAAGAATTTTTAGTAAAATTAAGGCTGCTTTTAGCGCCAACGACTTGAATACAAAATTAATATAAAAAATGGCTGTGCTATATATAAATACTAGCAACCTGCCCCGGCTTCGCATGAGCATAAAAACCTTCGTCTTGAATCACTCTTATCTATTAAAAAAACCGCATCAAAATTCGCGTAGTTTTAAAGATTTAAGCGTACAAAAGGACATAAGAACAGAGAAAGCGACTTGGTTTTATACTATGTAGTGAAAGTGATATATATTAAATATGTTTCGACTAGTACCTAGCCACGTTCTCCGCTCTGTCGTTGCCTCCTCTAAATCCTTAAAATCAAGGGAGCCTTTTTAGAGTTCTAAACGTAGGCCACGTTTAGAACTCTAAAAACCATGGACTGTTTCGAAAATCTTTGACACCAGGGTGGGCAGGGTCAATTTATCTTTTAACCAAAGCAATATGATAATAATGAGGTAGATGGATGTCTCACACTGCATTTGCACATTGTACAGTGGGCTGCAGAGAAATCTGACCCCTTTCAAAAGCGATACTTATGGCATGGGGGTCAGATTTCTCTGCAGCCCACTGTACGTTATAGCAATTCCAAAACTTTTTTATCCCAATGGACATAATTTTAGCTCTCTATATGCCCCACCCATTACCACTTCAAAGAAAAATGTATTTACAACGTATCGTACATCTATACTTATCCGATATAAAATAGATACCTTAAGTAAGGAACATATTTTGAGTCGGATTTAATAGAAATAAATAAATATCCTATAAAGTTCTGGCATCGCTAATAAATTTAACCGCGACTACTTACGTACTTTGAACAACGAAATACGACAAAGCCTTTTAAGATTAATTCTGCATAAGACTGGCTTTGTGATTTTCCAATTTTAAGTGAATCCTCAAAAGATGAATTTTGAAGATTTCAGATAAAACAAACGTGGAGTAAAATAATTTTAAAAGGTTTAGTTTAGATGTATTTTTTATAAAATATATATATTTAGGGTTATGTACTTCAAAAAACAAAACGAATCATCATCATTTCGGCCGCGTGTAGTCCACTACTGAACATGGACCCCTAATAAGACCACTTGTTTGTCCGTCTATCTGTCTGTCAAATTTTTATTTCTGAGGAACGCATGAACGTATCAAGTTGAAATTTATAACATACTCATACTCAGTCTTATTAGGCTATAATTTTATAGCCTAATTATTATTTAATTTAAATTATACGTCAACGCGATCAAAAGATATTATGACCGTAAATGTTAAAAATTATCGCAAATTAGCAATTTCAGATAGGAATCAAAACTTGTTCGGTACTTCCCGGTGATCTTGTATAAAATTTGGTTAGAAACAATATCATTCATTAATCATTTAAATTAAAATTATATAATTTAATCAGTTAAATTTTAAGAAAATTAAAAAAATAAGAATTAATTTAAAAATAAATTACAGGAAAGCAAGAACCCTAAAAAAACCGTTAAGTCGTTTAATATTGTGTAGTAATACGGCACCCTCAAGGTGCGAGTCCGACTCGCACTTGGCCGGTTTTTTAGACTCATCTTTTCTTGATTCATAATAATGAAAAGTAATTAACTTTTAAATTAGCATCTTTCTAATCCAAATCCTTATTCTGCAGGTAAAGTATGCCTGTTTGCCTAATCGATGGTGTTAAAAAGAGTGTACCAAAGTTCGGCAGTACAAATGCGCAACGCTTAATCACAGAAATGCAGCTTTACTTAAAAATGTTTAATTAAAAGCGGCATTGGGCAAGTAGAGGGGGGACTCGGGACATTCTTGCCGGCTCAGCATTGGCACAAAATGCGGAAAGTAGAGAAAGCAGGCTACGCGTGATTGAACTTTAAATTTTAACTTTGGATGGTAAAATTATATTTTTATTTTTATAAAAAACCGCGTTTGACATCAATCTTACTTTGTTCTATGTAAATCGCAGTTTAAACTAAACCTATCTGATAACACAACCTGAATTTGACATGCGAGGAATATAAAACGAAAGCAGATTTTGCTTTTTGATTATAAATTACAATATAAAGGACAATTTAAATTATTTGTATTTTAATACTAAAAAAAGGTTCTAGCCACATATTGTTAACTAGCTGTTGCCCGTAGCTCCACCCGCATGGGACTCAGTTATATCGTACCTTAACTAAATCCATACCAAATTTCATCAAATTCGGTCATTAAAGTGTAATAAATAGACAGACATAAGTATAAATAATAGAATTCTGATACCACGGTGTGCATTATATAGTGAACATATCATTTCACAAAATGATGATAATTAATAATATAATTTAAAAAACAAACATTTTTTTCATTGTGACTTAATTTCTATACTCTTGTTGTTCCGTGATCAAGAACCATTAATATTTTACCATCAATTTGGACATCGCCTGCGGTAATCCTCGGAACTAAATCACTTAACATCGAGCAAAGGAATGAAAACATCTGATGGAGTTTCTTAAAAAGTCGATTGCTTCGGAAAGTTTATAGCGAAGTTGCTCCGTAAAAAGTTATTTATTTTACAAGAAAAGTTAAAGATTGATACATACATTCATTTTTATACGACTTTCTTGGCAATCAAGCCTACTTTGATTGACTTATGGAGAATCAGCATATAGAAAGAGCAGAAGCTACAAAGTTTAAAATAAATAACAGATTTATAACCTACTAGCTGTTCCCCGCGGCTTCGCCCCGCGTGGGACTCGGTTATATCGCGCCCAAAAGTAGCCTATGTTTGACCTCGGGTCGTTAACTACATCCCTACCAAATTTCATCACAATCGGTCCAGCAGTTTAGGCCTGAAGAGGTGACAGATAGACAGACAGACAGACAGACTTTCGCATTTATAATATTAGTATGGATTCAAAACCACCTAAATTTGATTCTTGGATGAGATAAATTTTATTATATTACGTCATGATTTACTCAGATTAAACGGTACGAAGATACTACAGGTACGAAAAAAAATCAATGTACTATCAATTCCCTACAACATAACCAGACATCAATAAATACCAAGGAGTATATACAACAATGTAAGTATTAAGTTAAACACATAGAAAGGAAATAAATCGTAGATTTAAAAAAAGTTGCTACGCCGCGTGCGATTCCAAATTCTCTGTAATAAATAGTAGCCTAGTCAATCGGCCACGCTCCTCACAAAATGTATCTAAATCATGCGGAACACAGCAGGGAGCCCTAAATCTTGCCATTCACTACGATAATATGCACGCACATATTTCATTTCGGAAATGCTTAAAGTTACACAGTAGTTGGCCAAGATATTGCCTAAAAAACATCTAGCATGTTTACGTGAGCCTCCGAAGGGGCAATAAGTCAAAACTTTTTTGTTATTTCGTACGGGGTAAGCAGGGCCGGATTTAGACATGGAAAATCCCTATAGAACTTGTTTTATGTAGGTATAGGTAAGTATTTATTTTGAACTTCGGGTACCTTTACGATTGAGAGCATTTATTGGTAAATAAATTATTAAGTAAATACTTAAAGCTGTGTATACCGTAAAAGCTTGTAGAAAAATAATTTAATCCCAACTAATATTATAAATGCGAAAGTGAGTTTGTATATTTGTATGTTTATTTATTTGTTTGTTTGTTGCCTGTTCACGCCCTATCTACTGAACCAATCTTCCTGAAATTTTGCATACACATAGCAAGGAGTATTGATATAGGGTACATTTCACCCCGGGAAAAAGGACTGTTCCCGAAGGAAATTAATGCGGGAGAAGCTGCGCGCAAAAGCTAGTATTTCAATTATTTTCGACGTCATGTATACATAAAATATAAACACGAAATAACACGTAAAGCGCTGAAATCTTGTAGTCAAAATAGATTGCTATTTCGATAAGTAAATAGGCTCTAACACAGATTACAGAAAATTGGTTCAGTTCAGTAATCGCGTACCTATTTTTTCGCGGATTAATTATAATTGCCTTCTAACTTTATAGCATAAAAAACTCGGATCAACAGCTTTTTATTAATATCTTTTTTAGTGTGTTGTATAATTGAGTTTATGTTTTAAATTACGTCTTTTTTTATTTCATTTTGTATAAGTAAATTATTATTAAGGTTAAATGTCCCCAGGCAACTTGCAACAGTCCCTATACATAGTCCGGCCCTGTGTAAGTAGGGTGTGGAAATCGGCACATTTACTAAAGTGTTCACTAACTTTCTCCATATGAAGTCGAGTCGGCGAGTTAACTTTTTATAACCCGTCGTTGTTCCCAATTTGACAAGTTCGCCTCCAATACCCGCCTCTATTTCGCCGGGTCTTAGCGACTTCGGTGCAGTTCCCACTTGTTTTTTAAGTTTTGGCGACGAATCTCAGAAGTTTTGTTTGACAAATTGGCTTGTGAAACTGGTGACTTAGATTTATGACGACTATTGTAAGAGGCGGTTTGATTAAATCTCAAGTAATTATTATTTGAGCCTTAATTAATTATGTCATTAATTTTATAGACCGGAGCTTCTCTACTTTAGGTATTATTATAAATATAGTCCCGTAAAAAGGTCAAAATGAATAGTTTAATTTTTTTATATAATAATTCAGGATAATTATTGTTCCCATTTCATAAAATAAGAACGTATGGTCCCCGGGTTTAACACATTTGCTTACGTTTTTGATGAAACAAAAGATGTTTTATTGTCATAACTGATACAGCAGTCGTGTGTCTAACTGTCTAATGACGTGTTAAGAAAATATCATCTCTTTCTCTCCTCTCTTCCAGTATTTGTCGTGACGAATGACGGATAAAACTCAATTTACTTGTATTTCTGATGGTTTCTAGTAAAAAAAGCAATTATTAAAAGAGTTTTATGGAGCTAACAACAAGACATTGCTTTTAAGTGAACCCCATTCTCTAAATCCATAGAGCCTGATAAAGTGTAGATCAATGATCAAAATGTTCATTCATTATCAGAATACATACGTATTTAGTAAAAATGAGATTAGATGCAAATTTAACATTTTATTTTGTTTGATATCAACTGCGTCACACACATGATCAAAATAACGAGTTATAATAACTCACATATAGATTCATCGACACTTATTGACGTATACTCGTATGTATTGATTTAAAACTCGGCCCTGCGTTCTGCTTTAATTATACGCCTACGATTGTAAATATAACTGACATTTGGAATCAAAATCAACATCAAACAATTTATTCACAAATAACCTCAAAGTTCCTTCTGTTTCTGAAGTAGTAACAAGAATTGGAATAAAGTTGATAACTAAATGTAAATACATTTTGAGATTGTCGTTTTTGTCAAAGCATCTTGGTCTTTTCTTCTCACACATCAAAGGCTACAATCGCTCGTCAAATCTTCGCTTTAATTAAGGTGTACAGAATACCAGTCATCGTTGACTTCATTATAATTTTCGAAATAACTTTCACGGGAAAATTAGCCAAGTTTTCGGCGGGAATTCCTTCCGATTTATCGCAAAACAATCAGAAATGACGCAAAGAGTTCGGCTCTGGTGAAATTGCAAAGTCCTACTTCAGAAAAGGCGGACGTTTAAATGAACTCTAGACTTGCTTAACTTAATAAGTTCTACGCTAATTAGTTTATTTACTGATTGTGGAGGTTTTATACTATAAAGGTATTTTTTAAGACATTTAAGATATGACGTAGACAATACTAGACAGTTATCCTTAATAGGTTTACATAGATTCCCAATCTGAATAATTTATAGTGGTCTGCATTCAGAGTTAATATTAGTAGGTATGGTTAAATTTTAATGTGATTTATGTGCAACGAAGGGTTTTGTTTTTTATTTATTCATAGTTTATCCAAAAGTTGTGTATTGAATGGTATATTTTTGCCGTTCTTATTTTCAATCCCATAAAGTTCCCAATAAAGCATTATTTTCATTCAAATTTTCCGTATCGATTATTAGTATTTTCATATACTGTTGTTTGCTTTAACAAATAATTTGGTTTGTATTTGGATAGCGTTCTCGGATTCTAAGAAACAACAATCTATTTAGTATTATTTGATTATTCACAGGAATGTATGCTCTCATGTTAGATTGATTATTTATGTAAAGTATAATGAAACCGTATCTAAATTAATATAGTTCAATATGTCTGTAGGTCGAAACTCAAAAGTGTTAAATTATTTACATTGAAAATATGCTCAATGCGCCAACTCAGTTGTGGTCCCCACAAATATAAATTACCAATAAATAGTTCCAAGGAACTCTGACTCCAGGGTATGCAAGGTCGATTGACCATAACACATACACGAAATGATGATTATGATTACAAATAGGGCTTAATATAATAAATGATAAACATAATAACAAACATTGCTGACGACTAGTAGTGACTTAGTGTTAAATAAACCACATTAGGGCCCAGGGGTGTTTTGCAAATATTGCTGATATGACCCATATAATAATGAATGATCATCTCATTTTTCACTTAACCAAGTCATCTTAAAGGTAACCAAACCAGTGACTAAAATATTGTTGTATTGTTAAGGCTATATTCAAGTATTTACTTGACGCTGTTTTCCAATGATATCTACATTTCTAATTAGCACAGTGCAATAACATCTTTAAAACTACTGAACAGATATTTCACTACTCCACTATTCAGGAAATTCCAAAGCGGGGCAAATTCTTAACCCAGCATTAAATTACAGTTTGTTAAGGAATAATTTCCATGAGCAATTAACTTGAAATCGTATCCAGGGCCGGCTCTAAATTGAATCTCGTTTTTACCCTTTCCCTAATCGTCTAATTTTAAAACTCCGACTGAATCCTTAAGACTATGAAAACCCAGACTTACGTCAGAATACGGTTAATCGCTATCATTGAAATGGGATTAGTGGAAAATTTATAAGGACTTTAATTTAATTTAAGAGCTGGATAATAAAAATCCTCTGGCAGAAAATAAAAGATGTTAAAAAGAATTTATGATCCTTTTGATAGACAAGGCTGTTAAGTTTTCTTATGTTTCATTTTCTTAATTTCTTTTTTATTTAAAAAAGGTATTCGATAGAAGATACATGAAAACATTAAAATATAATTAAAATTATACGCATAATTTAAGTTGCGAAAAAAATAAATAAAAAGTAATACAATTTCTAATCATGTATTTTTATAAAAAAAAAAACATTACCTGAGCGACCGAACTTCGCTCGTTTTATGCATAATTTTTTTTTGCATAGAAATATGGGTATAATTAATTTTCTCAGACATGGAGTAGCTAGATTATCTTTTTGACTATGTAATAACTTATGTTTAAAAAAATAATAAATCATTAAATTTTTAATAAACCATTTGAGCCGTTTTAGAAAACGCGAGTACAAATAAATTTATATAAATATACATATTGCTCGTTAAATAGTATAGAATATGATAGGAGTATGTACTTACAGGGTATAAGTACTAAAACAGTTGTACGACTTTGGAATGCCCTCGCTTAGACAATTATGAGGACCCAACCTTGGGAACACTTTAAGATGTTTGTCACTGATTATCGTGAACAATATAATAGGGATGAAAACCTTGGTCCAAATCAAAAGCCAGTTCTTTTATCTAACTATAGATTTTTACCACGACCGATAGCATTACCGATATAAACCCAAAAATAACGGTCTTAACCAGGTTTTTAGGACCATAAAATCGACCACTTTATTTATTTACCAGACCGTTGTATTTTTTTAGTTATTTATGTCCCACTGCTGGGCATTACATTTTCCCATCAGTTTTTATGCCAGTTTTCATAAAAGCCTGGTTCGTCCGACCATCTGGTTTGAGGCTTAAGTAGAAATAATTACAGCTTAGATTTTTTTACATTAAACTTATGTTCCTTATGAAAAAATGAATCAGTATCATAACTTTAACTTTGTAGTATTTATCTGGTCTGTAAGTTTAATTGAGTAACAGATATCGGTATGTTCCTTAACCACTTGTTTGAAGGATACAAAATAATTAATTAAAAATAAACCTCAATAATTATGTCATTTGACTACGAATCCCATAACATATCAATTAACATTTCCTCGAATTCATCACACGTCAGTACATCAGTACATTTCATACCCGTACAATGGATGTTTGATACAATTAGTATATTGTACAAACGTATAGTGTTTCGAATAGATCATTACCTGGAACCATATCGCGGCGACATCAAAGCGCTAGAATTAGCCAACACGCATAAAAGATGATGCTAAAATCGAAAATTACTGCGACGCCAAAAAACATATGAAAGATTAAGAAATTGAAAAAAATTAGACTTTTTATCATGTAAAAATAATGAACGTAGGTTATAGTCAAATAACTAATCCGTTCGACTTACATTACGACTCAAATTAGTTAAGAAACAATCACGCACCCTTGCAAAATTTCTATGGATTTGAATTTGAGACATATGAACCCTATAGGCGACTAAGAATAATCAGGAAAAAATACAAGGTATAAAAATGCCTGTCATCTTATATTGTCAAAATAGCTTGGCGGGAAAATCTTCTCCTTATTGCGGTCGAGTAAAACGCCATCGCTCTGACCTCTCTGAAGTTTCAGACAAATAAAAAGTGAATTGATGGTAAATGAAAAAAAAAATCATCTACAACAGAGTAGTTGTTTTATTGCTCTTGTTTACCAAAATCACAGTCTTAAATATCCCCACTTGCTTAATAAACATAAATCCAACGGAATTCAGTACAAAGTGAACTGTATTTCGACTGCGGCTTACCGAAGATTTGTAACGGGCTTCAAGCATAAATCCAGCAAAGCGCAAGCCCCTCCCTTGACTCCGGCCCTGGCTTAGGGGTATTTAACGTGCCATGCTTTAGTGGAATTGAAAGGCAACTTTGTGACACTTCATCCCGGCAAAGTAAACAACCCTGAGTCCGCACCACTCTACTTTTTCGCAGACCTAATTTCCATTATTCAGCGCTAATTTTGTCTGAAAACTTTCTGTTAAAATGCGGCTTTATTTAATTCTGCTGCAGAGCATTTAGAAAACATTTATTTATTTATAAGAATTTGTTGTTTGTAGTTATATCTAAAATGGGCTGATAATGTGCCTTCTAGTCGCCCTAGTATGAAGGTAGATAAATATGATTTAAGATAATTTTTCATAGCGTACCTTATATGATAGACGACCTTGAGAAAGAAAATAGAACCAAAATATGCTTAGATTGTAGAGTGCGAGGGAGGTATTCTTCGAATTTTAATATGTACTTGTTGTGTGGGCTACAACAAGTAGATATTAAAATCCAAAGAATATTTCCAAGACATCATTTTTTATTATGCTTATTTATTTTTTCATAAGAAACCTGCAAAAATGTATAAGTATTTAAATATTCAGTAATATTTATGTGTAATAGTCTGCTGTCTAAGCTTTTGTAGGTGAATGAAAATGTATTATTTATTGATATGTCATGTTTGCTTTTTTCTTGTTTCATGTGACTATGCCTTGGAGTGCTATTTTTGAAATGTATGACTCACCCAAAATCAGTGATTATCGTTCGATTCACCGGTTATGTCGCATGCAAATCATTCGAAAACGAACGATAATCATTCAACTCACCGATTTTGGGTGTCATACATTTAAAAAATAGCACTCTTGTACTATCCCAAGTTCATGCAATAAAATATTTTTATTTTTATCTAAAATGAAATACATCACGCTTAATCACCAGACGTGTACATACATATAATCACGTCTTTATCCCATGCGGGGTAGACAGAGCCTAGGGCCATAAGACCTTAGGCCACGTTTAGCATAATGGTAGTTGAAACAGGAAATCAATAGTGATGGGTTGCTAGCCGCATCGCCTATGTCATGATTTCCCCATTCGGCGATTCCCTCAGACGACTTTTACGGCTTGCGCGGGAAGAGAAGCAGCTGGTACATTCTATGTTTTTCTTTTTCTCCCAGACCAGCATGGCACCAGACGTGTTTCTTTCACTATTTTTATTTATTCATTTATTTAAGACTTTATTGAGCCAAGAGTTACAATAGATATACTTTATAAGCATTATCTACTAGTCAACCTTTGAAAGTAACAAATTACTATGCTTCTTCTTCTTCTTCGTCGAAATCTGATTATTTCAGACATCGTGGTGGAAGGATTAGTCAACTAGTCTCTGTGTTACCGGCATCTAGTTGTCCAGGGTGTACCGGTAGGGTACGATCAGCTTAAGTCTCTCGGCGAGTTTCCTTCCTTGCACCTTATGCTTCTGATTCTGAGCCCAGGGTACGCTTTCAATCATAATCCTGATCTTATGATCTGGTTTGTACATAAAAAGATAGATAGATATGTCTAATTATTGATTTTATTTACTTTATTCTCCAGAATAAGAAGCTCGATAGTATAAAGTTTCATGAGATTAATTTCACTCAATCATCGAGAAGATAATTTAGATATGGACTGGGGTCGAAATCAATTAGAGGTGAAATTTCATACATTAACTGAATCGTGATGTTTTTTCTACGTGATTTTGTTGATAAAATTCATTTTCTTTTATATATTTTTGATAGTTCAAAGGGTGGAAATAATGCTTATGAATTATTTACAAAACATTATTATAAATATTTTTAAAAACTTTTTTTAACAAATTGTACTTGTATTTAATTTAATATTAAAAAGGTACAAGAATAATTAATCAGACCGATTTATTTCTTTTTTGAAACCTGTGAGGCCCCCCTTAAAGATGTCCAGCAGTGGACGTCTTGTGGCTGATATGATGATGATGAAAAAAAAAAAGGAATAGATGGGTTCATGTTGTAAGTTGTGAAAAATTCTAGTTGAAAATAAAAGGGTTTGAAAGGGTTTAATCTAATTACTTTAAAATTTAATTTGGTAGATAAGTACAAAAAAAACTATATAGCTTCTGCTTAGCAGGCTTTTACAGAAACATATATCACTTGAGGATGCCCAGTTTGGTTTTAGAACTGGTCTTTCCATAGAGAGTGCTATTCTGTGCCTAAAGCAGACTGTCCACTACTATACGGCTAGGAAGACACCTGTATATGTTAGTTATTTAGATTTGTCCAAGGCATTTGATCTGGTTGCTTATGATGTTCTGTGGGATAAATTAAGATCAGAAATAGACCTGCCTGAGGTAGGTATATTAATGTTTAAATACTGGTACGATAACCAGAAAAACAATGTTAGGTGGTCAGGCTCACTTTCTGAAGAGTATGGGTTAGAGTGTGGGGTGAGACAGGGCGGCCTGAGCTCCCCTCTCTTATTCAATCTTTACATGAATAGGTTGATTGTTGAGCTTAACAGGACTGGTATTGGATGTCATATAGACGGAGTGTGTGTAAATAATTTAAGCTACGCTGACGATATGGTCCTGTTAAGTCCATCAAGCGGAGCCATGAAAAAACTGCTCAATATTTGTGAATCTTATGCGTTGGCTCAAGGGCTTAGGTATAATGTAGTCAAGAGCGAATTCATGGTGTTTAGGCCAGATAAGAAAAGATATACTAACATTCCCAAGTTTACTCTCTGTGGAATTCCTCTGAAAATAGTTGATAGATTTAAATACCTGGGCCACTGGGTCAGCGAAGACATGAAGGACACTCTAGACATAGAACGTGAACGGAGGTGTCTGTCTGTCCGCTGTAACATGTTGGCTCGCAGATTTGCTAAGTGTACTGAACAAGTTAAAGCAACATTGTTTCGAGCATACTGTCAGTCTTTTTATACCTGCAGTCTGTGGGTCAATTTTACTCAGCGGACATACAGTGACCTCCGCGTACAGTATAACAACGCGTTCCGGGCGTTGATGGGGCTGCCGCGCTATTGTAGTGCATCCGCTATGTTCGCGGAAGCTCACATAGATGGTTTCGCTGCCATCATGCGCAAGCGCAGCGCGTCTCTTCTGCGTCGCACGCGCGACAGCCCCAACAGCATCCTGCGCGCGCTGGCTGCTCGCTGGGACTCGCCGATGCTGGCCCGCTGGCTCAAACTGCATGCAGTGAAATAGACAGTCGGGCTGGCCCTTTTCCCTCTCTCTCTCATTTTTTATTTTATTTTTATTTTGTTTTGATTTATTAATTATTATTTTTGTTTTGAGTCAGTATTTTACTAATATAGTTATAAGTTTTGATTGTTACTAACCATATTATGGACACAGTCTGAAATAAAATATTTTATTTATTTATTTATTTATAGCGTAAATAGCTCAAAAGTAAAAAATCTTTAAAAAATATAAAGATAAAACATTTTTGTTGCAAGTATTCCTTTTTTAAATTGCATAGACTAAATTAATAAAAAAATAATTGACAACAGTCAGAGAAACGAAAAACAATAAAATCTTATAAGGGTTACGCTTTTGCCTTTCGAAGTACGGAAGCCTAATAATTGCTATTGCCAGAAAACGAAACTTATTTCAATTACTCAACTAAAAAATAATGAAATTATTTATACAATCCGGTAACTACATAAAAAAATATTCCGACGAATTAAGAACCTCCTCTTTGTTTTTAAAGTCGGTTGAAAACGATTGCCATTAATTCAAAGGAGGCATAATATGCATGTTCAGAAATTGACTTCTAACAGTAGAAATGATAACGAGACAAATTAAGTACAAAATAAGTACTTGTAAAATATATCATGCAGATAGGAATATATTTCACAAATTCCCATAAAACAGTCCCATAGCTTCGGAATCTCCATCATAATCAGAATAACACCTCCCCAAGGCGCCGTAACATGCAGCTAAGCCATGATTAAATGCTTTTTTTAAATATAACATAAGTTATATTTAAAATAATATATATTATATTTATAATAATATCATATCCCATAACAGAAGTCTCGAACTTACTTTGGGGCTAACTCAATCTGTGTGATTTGTCCCTATATATATATATATATATATATATATATATATATATAGGGACAAATCACACAGATATATATATATATATATATATATATATATAAATATAACATGCACAGGGAAATAGAATAACGACCTGTTTAAGATTGTATTGTACCATATTTTTCACAAATTTTATTTGTTTTAATCTATGTATAAAGGTATGGCAAGAACACATGCTAGAAGCAAACAATCAACGCGCTGGACTGACTCTCTCCTTGCAGCATTGAAATGCAAACACCCAAGAGGTCATACACCGGGCCCAGAATAGATATGACTCGGGTACCCTAACTGCCAGTTTTGATTATGGTGGTCACGACCCTCAGCTATGAGGAACATGACTTAAAAGAAAAGAATCAAGGTATATTTTATCACAAAAGAGCGACTCCCGGCTGACCTCCGTAACCATTTTTACTGGTAAAAAGATTATAAAGAACATGTTCTGGTGTGTTAGTGGCCAAAACTGTTAAATTTTTCAGGATGCATCATGCTGCTACCACACTTGGCTATTTGTATTCGCCTATTTGACTATGTTCATATTTTTCTTTTGCGTTATTTGCATATTCGTCCGATTTGGCAAATACCAAAAGTATATGAATATTTGGTATTTGCCTCCATGTGTGGGAGGTAGTTGCGTTATTTGCCTGTTCGTCGAATATTTTGGCAAATACGCGAATAGCCAAATGTGGTAGCAGCGTCAGACATCTTACAATGATTAACAAGGTCATAGGCGACAACTTGCACACGTAGAAAACACAAAGTACTAATAAATCCACTTTATTATCTGGATCTAAAAACAAAAAAGGAGTTTTTAACTTACTAGTGTGAATCTTAATTATCATAATTCGCCCGCAAAATAGCAAACTTACCAACTGTTTGTTTCGGATTAAGCCCCCGCAAATGGTGATATTCACGACCGAATAAAACGTACACTGGAGGGCAAAGTTATTAGCGAGACAAACAGGGATTTGCACACAAGTACACAACGAAACCTAGATCCGGGATCATTGTTTGATATGGTCATTGGAATAGTTGCAAATACTATAACAAACGAAACGACGTTGCACAATGGATAGAGCCTAAACCATTCTGTTATTGGAATAGCTCAGCCCGTATACTGTTTATACTTTGAAGCATTCGCCTATTGTTTACCAGTGCATATATCAAAGTAGTAGTAAAAAAAGTATGATAGCAGATTTTGAAGCAACCAGCTGAAGATGCATCGGGAAAAGCGCTTTGATAAAGGAAATTTGTCTACTTAAATAAAAGTGTCAGGGTATGCAGACTGGATTGGAATTGTAACACACGGCTTGAAACAAAAGATTGTCAAAATTTAATGAGACAAAGTTCTGTTCATAGTTTTAAGGGCTCCATAAACAGTATGACACGAAACTCCATTACTCAACCTCCATTGACTGTTTGTCTATTAAAGTTAATTATTTTGTGAATTAAAATAGGTATGTACTTCTTTTGCCGCTTTAATAAATATTAAAAAAAAAGTTCGAAATATTTCATCGGGTAATATTTATATATTCCAATAAAGTCACTTTAAAGAATTCTCCGTGCATGAGCTAAACTCGGGCTTGTCCAGTCTATTTTTTCATACTACAAAACATGGAAAAAAAAAATGATAAAATTTATTTTGATAAGTTTTGAGAAACAACCAATGGTTTTGAGTGCCAGTAGTTTTTTTTTTCATAAAATCGAACCCATACGAGTATCTGACAATAATCTAGTGAAAAATACAAAATATACTCTTGTTTATATGTTACCACAATACAGCCTAGTGTTGTAAACTGCCGAAACTAAAGCAGCGAACGTGAAAACAATAAAAACATAAAACCGATAAAACAGCAAGTTGCGACTGTCAAACAAACTAGGAGTTACGTGCGTTGAACACAAACACACAAACACGCAAATTGATGAAAGTACAAAGGAGTAGGAGTATCAAAATTAAAATAATTTACTAAGACGGTTCAGAAGTACCACATGACTTCACGCTTATTCTATTGAAATTTAAAATCAGGATTTTATAATTTACTTTGACCATGTTTGCCTGCAAATAAATGTATTTCAATTTCGACGACCTGCTTTGAAATCATTATATTACTTATAAAATCAAGGCTTGATTGCATTGCTATTGTTCCATAATGTTGGCAGTCAAGCGAAAGATGGGCGTTCAAAGTTATCACGGTAGCCGTAATACCTTTGATAGTGTCACTATAGTGCTCTGCCAAGACGTGTACCAGTACCCGGTAATTTCAATGCCCCTCTCACATTTTAAAAAAAACTCAAATCTTAACACAACTTGCATTATTACAATGCAAACAATGCTGTTTGGCGGCAAAAATAATGAAATAGCACCAAGTAGATGATATCTGTACAAAGGTCTACTTTTGGTGTATTTCGTGAAAAAGAACATTAATCTCTTTCACTCTCTCATTATAGCGCCTTTCCGGTTGCTTCCTTGGCTGAATGCTTCAGAGCCCAGGGTCTGCTTTTCTGCTTTTTCTCCTGCACTTTGCCTGGTCTACGGCATTCTTAGTTGTAAGACCATTTGCACACATATTGTCGAAAAAAGAACATTAATATTGCGCCATAATCACCCGTTGCAAGGGTATTTAAACCCTCTTTATCTATTAGTCGCCATTCAAAACATACACAGGAAGATGGAGTGGTCTATTCTAAAACCGAACATCACAAGATCAAGAGATAATTCCATAAATTCGTTATTCTGTACCACCACAAATTCATCATTCATGGAGAAAGTACAAGTTATGTTTTAAGTTAGGAATTCTCTTGATATTGTCAGTGAAATATTACAGATATATATTACTAGCGACCCGCCCCCGCTTCGCATGGGCATAAAAACCTTTCTCTTGAATCACTCTATCTATTAAAAAAACCGCATCAAAATCCGTTGCGTAGTTTTAAAGATTTAAGCATACATGGGGATATAGGGACAGAGAAAGCGAATTTGTTTTATACTATGTAGTGATGACTTATGTACAAAAAATATCCGTATATACATGGTAGCTAGTGGACCCTACATTGATTTTGACCACTACTTGGCCACCTCTACTTGCCATTTCATTAACATAAAATTTATTTATTTACTAAATTTATAAACATAAAAATGAATTATAATATTTCATAGAAACGAACATGAATACAAGGGTGCTGTTTAAGTAAAAAATCTCTTCCAGCAAATCCAAGAGAGGATCAGATATGTAAATTGTCCGGTCCGGCAAGCAACTCAGTTCAGTTTTTCGTAGCATCCGCTACGACGTAGCAGTGAAGCGTAGCATCCACTACGACAGAAGAATAGTAGCAAATTTTTAACACAGCTCGTGCGTATAACTCTTTTATTAGTGGAATCCACTACAAGAATTGCACAGGAAATTAAAACCTAACTATTTGTTCTTAAGTTGTCTTTACGACATCCACCGAAAAATATAAAGTGGTCTAATCTTAAACGGGATACCACAAGCCCCTAAGTTAATATCACTGAATATTATGAAAACATCAGTCAGCGCTAAAGAATTAAAGTTCGTCTAAAAAGTGGCCCTCCGCGACTTTTATACTGAAGTATTTACTCAAAATATCAAACTTCTTTACTAATATTTAATGTAAAATCATTTATCTTCCGAAGTTATTACTCCCGCCAATGAAAAGCAAATAATCCGAGTCGTTGGATAAAATCGATTCGTCAGTTTTGACGCGGACAAAGTGAGTCGGTGTCATGTAGATACATTAATTTTAATTAGAGCGCTAAGGAAACTCTAGGTTTAATAGAAATAGGAGGGATTAGACCGTATTGAGATTGAGTTCTAAATTAGCATTTTTACTTAAGATAAACTTAAGACCAGACAATTTTCCAACTTCCACTTTACCAGGCGGTATTTATAGAATCATCATTTTGGGTAGGCGTAACGGTCAAATGACCATGCACACCCTGGTACCAGAGATCTTCAGAACCGCCTCTTGGCCTTTGACATGGTTATGGACCAGATATCAGCCTGGAGCAGCGACTTAACGTGCCTTCCAAAGCACGAAATTTTAAGGAAAGTAATAGTACAATACAAGATTTCTGCTATAACCAATAGTCGACTGTAAGATAATGCTTTTGATAGTGCCTCAGCATCCAAGGCGGTCATTGGTGGTTACGTTACGTTATCTTATCTTGTTTGTCCTAAATCACAGGAAGCACGTCGAACCTTTGGGTCCTTTTGCACTTACCCCATTCATTACTCACCCACACCGGGATTTCTGAAGAAGGACTTGCGTAACGTTAGTTATGGAACCCATATACATACATACATACATATCACACGCCTGTCTCCCGTAGAGGTAGGCAGAGACTAGAGATTTCCATTGGCTACGATCTTAGAACCCATATAGTTCTTTCAAAAAAGTTAGGTGGTGAAGTTTTAATATGGTACAAAATAACAGGAGCGCGTGTGATTGAAAAAATATATATTTAAAATAAAGAACACACGCATATTAATTAATGGTATACTTCAAAGTATCTTTGCCTATTTCGCGGGTGCGAGCTGTCACGAAACTCGTTGTATTAAAACGTGTCAGTCACACGCGCCGCGTGACACACAATTAATTATAACGTATATCACTCACACCGTCACGTGAAGACATGTATAGTTGGTGCTTCTTTTTTATGGTACAATAACAAAATAGCCCATGCGAACCACGAGATAATCCAAACGCAGACGCCAGTGGCCAGCATCTTACACTTATGTTATTTTCTAAAAAAATGTTTCTGTAATGTTCATGTATTTAAAAAATATAATAAAAATAATACAGTGAAATAAAAACACTATTTAGATTGCGAAAGTGATTAAAATTTCCTTTGAAATTCAATAAAAGGTACACAAACTCCAATCCAAACCAGTTCTCTCTAATTGATCAAATCACCATTAAATATTCAACGCGATTAAAGTGTTAGGGAGGCCCGTCGATCGATTGCTTTCCTCAATTTATCACGATGTCTCACTATGCTCCTCTTACATAAATAACGAGGTCTCTGACGGCTCACCTGAACATCCTTTAATAAATATGGTACTTTATGCCGAGACGTGTGGCGACTGTCAACTATCGGGTTTAGTAAGCCAGCTATATTAATTTGCGAGACAAGATATGAATTATTCATGGATGCATCGAAAGTCACTTTGAGGAGACTGGGTAAACGTACTTATCTAACTAGCTTCTTGTGACTTTTTCTGCGCAAAATTTACAAAATGGATTCAAGTGTGCGAGTATTAAGTTCTTTCAAAACTAGTAACTACTGATTCCAGCTTTTACCTTGTCCGTGTAAATTGCATTTAATTTCATGCAGCTGTTAAAGTCGCACCTGATGGTAAGCAGACATATCGCTTGCAACACCCACAACATGTATTGCAGTTGCATAGGCGGTGCAGATAAATACAATGAGATTTGTCTATTTTTGATGTTTATTGTTTTCGCGGGAAGAACTAGAGAACGGTGGAAGAATTGTCTCTAGGAGGACCTAAAGAGACTGGGCAAGAAAACTTCTGGAACGGAAATGGAATAAGATTTTGGAGGATGCCAACACCCAAACGTTGTAGCGTCCGGGAAATAAGTATATGACTTCATCGTAAAAAAATGAGAACTTATATTTTTATATTTTATATCTAAGCCAAAAACCCCCTTCGTCGTGGTGCTCTGCGTTGATACTGTTTATCATTATTCTTTATTCCGATAAAAAGTCAACCGATCGGCTTTTAATCTCGATTACGCCAGACAAAGAACGTTTAAAGGCCATCGACTACGAAGTAATGTGTTAACAGAAACTACGCAGTACGTAATATATTATGATTATTAAATTATGAACACATTTATCTTAAATTCGATTACTAAGAAATTGGATAGTAATATTGTGTTTGCCCTTTTTATTCTTATTAGTTTTATTTTGGTAGAACACACACAACAATCAAAATTATTAGTAAAATTGTCACATGTCGAATGACATTTAGGTAACTCCAAAGAAATCCGGACGTAAATTTTTTTTTTTATCTATTTGTAACTCAAAATACTTATGTTTGATAAAAAACAAACGTAAAAAATACCTTCCTAATTATTCTGTTAGACTTAGTTTTTTTATACTATATCATCTACTTTTTCTTCTGTGCCCTTCATATTTTAAATAATAAAATATGAAGGGATTTTACATCAAAAGTAGTTCTTTAAGTCCTTCAGACGGCAGTAATAGCAGCTTCAGTATCGAGAGAGAAGCAATTGAAATCATGTTTCTGTAACGCCGTAAGTTTGCAAAATATTTTTGTATTTATGCCCGAAGCGATTGTCTACTAAGAAAAAATATATTTGGATCCTTTTATTGAGAAAAACTTCTTAATTGTTTTTGTTGCAATGTTACTTGTTTTTTTTTAAATATTAAATGCGAAGAAACAAAAGAGAAAATAGTTTTTGTATTTCTAGACAAAGTTAAGAAAAATCAACTTTACTGGAAAACCTACTACAAAACGCGTAGAAAATTTAAAATTCAAGAATGTTATAATTTTATTTCATTTTGTAAACTTTAGTTTACACGTAAATAGTACTGTTGGTAAAAACTTAAGACACAAAAACAGAAGTCGTTTAAATGCGACATCTGGAACTGCTTTTGCTTCTAATAAAGAATCTTAACAAAACGAACGACTCAATAAACGACGAAATGACTCAAATTATTATTTGACAATACTGAAGAGTCGTTTGAACGCCTCAAACTCTAGAACTAAGTATGAAAAAGCTAACAGACAATAATAATAATTGTAGAGGAAATAAATAAACATTTTATTAGTTTTTTTTTAAATAATATACTAGACATCATTGGGAACTGCAATTTCTGCTGATTCAATTTCCAATTTGGTAAAGACTTGAGTTTGCTGATTCGTAAAATTTTTGAATAAGCTTATATGATTGTTTAAGAGTATGATACTACTCCTGGAGAACTATAGTTCATTTATGAACTGCTTTCAAAGTTTGGTGGTAGCTAAACTTCACCACGTAAATATTTCATCAAAGGCAGCTTTAGTTTGACCGCTCCCTAGAATGTTATTTTTGAAATGTATGTTTGATTATTTTGTATGTCATAGCAAAATCGGTGAGTCGGATTATCGTTCGTGTTCGAATGATTTTCATGCGACATAACCGGTGAGTTGAATGATAATTATTCGACTCACCGGTTTTGGGTGAGTCATACTTCACAAAAATAGCACTCCTGGTGCTATCGTAATTTCCTATCATAATGATATGCCACCCCACACCGAGTTCCGACGATACGGTGCATTATCATAAAAAAATATTCGGCAACTAGCCGCTATCAGTAAATACATTATTTATAAGAATTGTGTTATTAATATTTATTATTCTTATTGACTTTATTACTTGGTATTAAACTGTTTTTTTTCCTTACTTGTCTTTGCAATTCATTTATACTAGTATTATAAATAAGAAAGTCTGCCTGTTACATTTTTGCGGCTAAACAAGTAGACAGATTTTGATGAAATTTGGTATGGATATAGTTAAAAACCAGGGCTCAGACATACAACATAGGCTACTTTTGGGCGCGATATAACAAATCTACGCGGTGAAAGCCGCGGGCAACAGCTAGTTAGCGACCGCGGACTGTATTTTTAGGCTCATAAACTAATCGTATCAAAAAAAAATTGCCATAGACTTAGTTTTTAATAACCAATTATCTAGGAACATGAGTAAAGCGTACCCTGGGCTCTGAAACGTAGTATGGTTTTGATGACGGCCAAATGGTTTTACTCGATATGGTTATATTTATAAATAGATAACCTCCCAATACAAGAAACCTTTCCGAGTCAAAAGAAATATTACACCCCGAAATAGAACGCGGCCTTTGAGTGGGTTTATCATATCACACAGAAATATTATTTGCTTTCATTTTTCACGTCTCTGGGTTATTTATCTCATCATTGCGTTCTCTTGGTTGTGGTTTTAGCTATCATTGTACACACCTATAAACATTGTCTGTAAGAGATCCCTTCCTGGGAAATGTCCGTCATTGTAAATTTTTAATACTTTTTTTTTTACTTATATTTTTAGTACAATAAAGTCGACATAGACAAACAAACAAGTATATAAGAATATAATAAATAAAAAATTAAACTATTTTTTGTTCACATTATGTCCTTTCATGTAATTACCAGCAATATTACTTTTACAATATTTTCGTTTTTGTTGTTTATTTTATTTTTGATACCTAGTATTCTGATATTATGTTACCATTTGTAATTCAACGCAAACAAAGTCGTAGGCTTAAGCAAAAATTGTTAAAGCACAAAAGCTACAGCTTAACGTGGAATAAAAAATGTGGAAAATCCGACTAATCTCCACCAACCGCGAACAGTTCATCATTAACGTTTATCCGATAGTTTTTGCTTTTTTCAGTTTTTTTATCGTCAGATAAACCGGTCGTAAATCATGATCCGGCACATGCCACAGAAGCGGAAATTATACTGAGGATCTTGATGGAAAACTCAGCGAGGGGCCTCGTGCTATGGCTGATACATCGGATTAAAGGTTGAATGTCAAGATACATTAAGTATGCTTCTATACATTATGTGTGAATTGAGAAAGACACGTTTTAATTAGGTATGAATATCTTGGGCTTAAGAAAATTACAAGATATCAATGTAACAGAAGAGAATACTACGGAGTTATGGGAGCTACGTAAAGTCACTTCGACAAGTGTGTGAGTGATGAAGTATGGGTCAGAAAAGTGGTCCCTGACTATGAACCTAATAAAAAAGGTTGCTCAAAGAGCTAATGGAGAGGGCTCATTGAGGGAACGAATCAGAAATGATGAGATCCGCAGGAGAACAAAAGTTGCCGACGTTGGATTATTTCTTTGATCGGTGTTACGAGGAAGTGGCAGTGGACGGGGATGTGCCCCGAAACAAAAGAACGAATAATGAAACCGATGTTCATCGTGCTATTCGGCCATCGGGCCGATGGATCAGAAAGATTCTGAAGAAGATTGGTTGCAAGCGCTGGATGCAGGCCGCTTCCAGTCATATTGGAGATCCTTGGTAGGCCTATGTCCAGCAGTAGACGGCTGAAATGAATTGATGATGATGAATGAAAAACGACAATGCGAACACTACCATTTTTTATGGTTGAAATAGTTGAGTCAATCATCACCGTCGCCTAAGGGATCTTTGTAGTTAAAGTAATCAGCAAAATCATTAAATCCATAAAACATATTCCTGTTAACATGAAGAATGTAGCAAAATTCAACTTTTTGCTTTTTGATTGTAATGGTGTCATAAGAAATTGTTTTTCCACATGGTCCCAAATCATGGGATGGGGAGAAAATAGCGAAATCAATCAAAAAACAACCAGACAAAACTACTAAAGTTTAGTGTGACTAGCGACCCGCCCCGGCTTCGCATGGGCATAAACACCTTCCTCTTAAATCACTATCTATTTAAAAAAAAACCGCATCAAAATCCGTAGCGTTGTTTAGAGATTTAAGCATACAAATGGACATAGGGACAGAGAAAGCGACTTTGTTTTATACTATGTAGTGATGTACTATAATGAAGCTAATGAATAAATGTGTCGTTGCGCGCGCTGTCTATCTTAGCTATGGTCATCACGTGAGATATCGTCGGTGGTGCACGGTCTTAACCATGCATTTTCCATAAACTTTAATTCAACAAATATTTCATAAAACATTACTGACCAGAACCATTCGTACAAAATACAAATACACAAGGTTTTTTTAATGAAAAATATCGCTTTCAAGAGTGCGACTTCGCGTGACCTACTTCGGTGATACGAGGTAGTAATAATACGGTGACGTCGATTCTGTGATGTATTGCGGTGTGCGGAAATGAACGTAGTATATATATTACAGTAGGTGATTTACACAAGAAACGCGTGAATTATCTTTGTATATTAGCGAGTGAAAGTTATAAGCCGTATCTTAATGTCTATCTATCTATTAATTTATTACTATTAAGGACATAATGTACCTCTATGAAGTTAATATACTGATATGGTTTATACTATTGACAGTCATTCTATACTTTAGTGGTTATACTTCGACGAACGTGATATAGCGATGTGTGTTTTACCATGGACAATGTTAAAAAAGTTTGTTTGTTTTCAAACTAAAGAACATATTTATTTTCATTACATTGTCATATCACTGAATATACTTTTCAGTATTTTGTTACATAACACAATATTGTAACTGGAAATCTTTTGTGGTCACGACTGAATTATTTAAAGATATAAAATAATGTCAGTATGTGAAAGAGAAACTCGGTGCTCTAAAGCGCCAACTGAATATGCAACTAGGAAGCACGCTCAGATGAAAAAGGTGTGATGGAAAAAATGTAAATAGTGGTAGTCAATTTTTGTCTTCTCTGGCATATGGTTTAGATTATTTAATGATCTAAGGGTTAGCCATTACCATGCTACACAAAAGAATAATGAAATATAACCAAAATGTGGACCACATAAAAATCACTTTGTGGCTTGATAATCCTCGAGGATTGGATTGAATTTTTAAACCAAAACTGGAAGTATGATAAAAAGCTATCCTAACAAGCTTTACTAACTACAAAAGCTCTAAAATCGAGTCCCCGTTTATTATGAAAGCTCGCAAACTAGTAGTCAATCCAATTCATTAATACGCCCGGTTAAGCGCTAGTTAAATTTGCGTTCCAAGATTTCGAATGTACTAAAGTGTACAGTGGGCCACACAGAAAAGTATATATACACATTAAAAATGGCTAGTGAATCGTCCCAGGTACCGCTGAAGGGATTAAGTATAAAAAGACCTGGAAGCCCTCCAAAGAGCTAACTGGTAAGAGGTTGTGCGAAATAGGGAATAGACTACTCTTATTTATTTATTTAAACTTTATTGTGGAAAACACAGCTGTATAGCACAATTGGCGATCTTAATGGTAAGGGCATAAGAGTCAACCTTTGGGTCAAGCTGATATCGTAGATCTTATTGGGCCGTTGAATAAAAATATGAAAACTGCACTAGTAATCCACGTTATAGGTAGATGTCGTGAGTAAAAAGTATTTTGGTATCAATGTTCACTATCTATGCGTTATGAACTCTGTGGTAGTCCTTCTAAGTACATGATTGCATGCTTGATTCCTCTTTCTTGATAAGCTTGTATGGTTGAAGTTATAAACTATAACAGTGTTGATTGTTTTCAACAGTTTTTTTTTTTAACAGGGATTATCATTCCAGCCACAGGCTGTCCACTGTTAGACATAGGCCTCCCCTAAGGATTTCCAATGACCGGTTGGAAGCGGCCTGCATCCAGCGCCTGCCTGCGACCTTCTTTAGGTCATCCGACCATCTGGTCGGTGGGTGTCCGATGCTGCGCTTACCGGTGCGTGATCAGGGATGAAAACAGATATTTCCAAGATCCTAACACCATAGGACTTTTTTTTAAGCCGATGGCCATAATTTTAACAATTTTAAAGGCCAGTCTACCTGATCGCTTTCCTATTGCATTCTCAGCTGGCTTTGGAGTCCAAGGTTTATTTTCTTGCGATATATGGAAAATTTAAAATGTCATTGGTTAAGATATTATAAAACGCTAAAGCGTTAGCCTTCCACCAAATAGCAGCGCGAAAGCTAATTGACCTGAAGAGTTGCGTACGACCCTAATCACCCTAATTTTCCAACCCTTGGCCTTATGTGTTCACTTTTTAGCATTTATCTCCTGGGATATGTTAGAATTGTGGTTAATATATTTATGTATGTATATATGTGGGTATATTTGATTTTGGAGCCCTTGAATTTAAACTTTAACTGTCTTATTAATAAAATAACCCTAATCCAAGCTTATTCCGACGTTACGCTTGGAATAGTTAAACTAGGAATAAGGATGTTTCAACCAAGTTTTAATATCCTTATTAATAAACTCGGATTAGCGACGTTTTAGCTATACTAAAGTTACACCTCGGTTTAAGGTAGAAAATTGCAACACTGACCTTTTTACCATAATAAGAAAACGAATATTTTGTTTCTTTTTTTCATTTTGGACTTTTATGTCAGAAGTGACATATCAAAACCAGATAAATAAATTCATGAAAGCCTTAAATTACTCGTTTTCAGACGTATGTACAAAAATATTAAAAGAAATCGGTTAAAAATTGGTTTGTATAGTAATATATTTTACACCAGGTGTGTTACTACGGTCTCTTAAAACTACGTAAGATCCAGTGAGTAAGCGAGACCGAGCAATACATGATTTATGGCGACATCTCCCTCGCTCAATCGTGAGCTTGATAGCCTAGCGCGGCGCGCGTATTCGTAATACAGCACGCGTCAAGCGACGGTGACGGCGAGTGCACGGTCATGTTTGGATTGGTTGCCATTAGTGGCATTTCTATCTTGAGCTCCTCCGTACTTTGGAAGACACGTTAAGCCGTTGGTTCTGGTTGTTATCGGTAGATGGCAGTCGTTAGGCTATGTCAGATGCCTTTAGGCAGCTTGAAAAATCTGACAGTGTTGGCCACTAACACATCCGGGTCATGTTCCCGTGGGTCTGGTTTCCCTGTAAAAAGGGCTACGGAGGTCAGACGCCAGTCGCTCCATTGTAGGCAATAACTAGTTCCGCTAAATCAGGACCATAATTAATAGCGTACCCTGGGTTCAGAAGCGCAAGCTAAATATGCAACCGGGAAACACGCTCGGACGAAGAAGATACCATACTTGTCACCAAAATATAAGGTTAGATTGTCCTTAATCTGTCGCTAAACCTAATGGTTGCTAGGTATATCTTTACTCCAAGGTTGAACCTAGGTTTAAGTTATTCTATCCATAAACTGGGTTTATTAATAAGTATTTTTACTAAAACTGCTTTAAACCTTGGTGTAAAGTTAAGCGGACCTTAAAACTGGTTTATTAATAAGACAGTAGGAATGTTATGATATTTAGTAGAGATTTATTGCAATAAATTAAACAGTTACTCGTTTATTTAAATTACTAGCTGTCCCGGCGAACTCTGTACCGCCTGAACCTGCACTTTACTCACCGTTTAAACCTTCCCTGAACTTCCACAAATATTTCAAGACCAAAATTAGCCAAATCGGTCTAGCCATTCATAAGTTTTAGCGAGACTAACGAACAGTAATTGATTTTTATATATATAGATTAGCTTCTTACGTCAACTGCATTGTCTCGGAAGAGGTCTTAACTAGTAGTTTCGTTAAATCAAAACTAACAGTAAAACATAGGTTTGAAAATGATACCGAGCGCGATTGCGTAATTCTATAGGCTTTTAATTGGCTTTTTGTCATGTATTTGAGTTGCCATTTTCTCGTGCAATAGCTGTAAGTCTTCCTAAAACTGTATTAATTAAAAAAAAATCGGTTGTCTGTAAAGTCGTTTTACTGACGATAGTTGAACGTGACAACGTCATAAGAAATTCGCTTGCACTTCAAGCCTTAAATGGAACGCCTCAGAGCGAGGTAACGCCGTATTCCAAGGCTCCATCGAATTATAAGACGTTGTCACGTCAATAAATATAAAGCATTTTGTATCAAAAAATATATATATAATTATAAGAAACCCCTTTATTTTAATAAATCTAGTCTATTTGCTTGGTTTAATAAATAAACAATATCAATTATAAGTAAACTAACATTGTGACTAAACATGCACCTAGATTAAGTACTTTGTATTTAATATCTATACATTTACAGACCTTGTTTACTACCACAAAAATTCATTGATTCATTCAATCCAAACAAACAAATAGTTAATAATTCGAGCCATAAAAGTCAGACTAATGAAGCAATAAACCTAACACATGGTCTATTTAGGCCACCCTAAGTAAGTGTACCCTAGGGAACATTGATAAAAATTCATATAAATACTTTTTTTTTTAAAGCAAAAAAAAAATATTGATGTGAATATAACTCGAAAACAATTGATTTGAAATTAAATCCAAGATGGCGGGTGCTATCAAAACGGCATGAACGATGTTTAATGAGGTCAGGTATCACTGAGCTGTCGCCGCCACCTGCCGAATCCGTCTGATGAGACGAAGTCCAAACAATAGAGGAAAAGGGAGGACAATAGCCACACCTTAAGGCTGGCGCGTTTTGCCGTTCATTAGAATATCTCTATCTCCCTCTCTTTTTTTAATAATCGGGGGCCGTTAAAGGTGCTCATTTACTGAATAAGGGTACGATGTAAATGTTAATATAAATTAATACACATAGCTAACTCTGACCCCGAAGTTCCAATACCAACGCAGTGGACACGCAGCTTTTGAGTCAATGTCTCAATCTATTATTTACATAGGTTAGACCCCTGACCCTGAACTTTATATTCTGAAGCTCATGCAGTGCTTCCTTTCAGTAAGGACCCATACTTAAAATGAGAAGATAGATTGATCCGATATGATATAAATAATTAGAATAAGGAAAATATATTTTTTATTTATCAACTCGCTGTCATCGTTCCAAAATCCTATGATTGACCCTCGATCTTTATATAGCAAATTTCATCAAAATCGGTTAAGTGGTTAGCCTTAAAAGCTTAACAGACACACTTTCGCATTTACATTAAGTATGGATATAGATACGAGTATTGGTTCTTAAACTTCAGTGATATGAACTTTCAAAGCGAAATATTTTTGGAAACCCACATTCGATTCGCCTAGTGTCGAACACAAATCATTTGGCCGTGGAACAGCAAAACTAGCCTAATTGCCTCACTTTGAGATATCGGGGTGAAAATTCACTAAGCCATTCATTTTGTTCACAGGCGGAGCGGGTAGCGGCGCGAGTTGATGAGGTAAGAAGTATATGTTATTAAAATTTAATCGAAAACAGTATATTGTTTTTTTTTTTACATATTTAGCTAGATATAAATTTTGAAGAATAAAATTTAGAATTATTATTTTATACGACTATAATTAACCCATGTTTGACTTCCAAGAAGTCCTTAGTGGTCTTGTACTGATCGTTTAATTGAATTCTATCAGATAAAAGTACCATTCATCTACTAATATTTCCTTTGTTTTCTTTCTTTTTTATCTTACCAATATTTCATAATAAAATTTTGGCCCAGATGGATGCAATATTCACGGCTTAGTCAGAGTGGGTAAAAGTGAGTTTTTTATTAGTAGTTCTATTTAATTTTATAGCTCTTTGAAATTAATTGATGAAAATAGTACGGATTCTTAAGCCGAAAATAACACGGTGAAAATATAGGTAGGTAGCAGCAAAGACTTTTTACTGACAAGATATTTTATGGTTTTTATTTAGCTTTATAATACAGAAGGATTTTATCAAAAGCATCAACAGTATATGATATGACTAAATCGCTCATGAAACAGAATCGTGGAAAGTCAATCCTCTCCGCTAGTCACTATATCCACAGGTTAAGGAACCTTATCGCGTACATTTTCACCGCCCGCACTCCATCACTAACGACTATACTAGATAACGTTTTATATACTTGTTCCGTTATCGGAAACTACGCCAAATGATAGCCGTCGATGTGGAATTACCGCTGCTAATGTGTCAAAGCTTAATTAGATGTTTTTGCTGTTTAGTTTGACGTTGCAGCTGTACTCTCTTCATATCATCGACATTTTAGGCTATTCGACAAAGAATTTCGAATCGCGCGCGGTTTGAAGCGACGCAATTTTTTTTTTAAATCTATGATTAAACAAAGAATTATTTCGAATCGCGCTCGGTTTTTTTTTAAATCTATGCTATTCAATGTTTGAATTTAAATTTGAAATGAATATCTCGGAATCTTTATTCAAAAATAAACATATTACACGTATAATTTGTTTGAGTAGCGAAATCAGAATCGTACTGACATGAATCAAATTTAAAGCATCTTACGAAGAACGAATTTCAATATTTCACAGGTGCTCTTATTAATAGTTAGAGAATAGTTGAAATAGTATTACACGTATCGCATCTAAAGCTATTCTTAGTATTGTGGTCTCTTATATATTTTAAACTATCTGTTCCCGCGGCTTCGCTCCGCGTGGGACTCGGTTATATCGTGTCCAAAAGTAGCCTATGTTTGACCTCAGGTCGTTAACTACATCAAAATTTCATCAAATTCCATCACAATCACGGCTAAACTGCTGGTTTTGACCAGCAGTTTAGCCGTGAAGAGGTGACAGACAGACAGACAGACTTTCGCATTTATAATATTAGTATGGATAATATTTATCACTATCTCTATCACTACATAGTATATAACAAAGTCACTTTCCCTGTCCCTATATCCCTATGTATGCTTAAATATTTAAAACTACGCAACGGATTTTGATGCGTTATTTTCATAGATAAAGTGATTCAAGAGGAAGGTTTTCATGCCCATGCGAAGCCGGGGCAGCTTGCTAGTATAATACAAAAAATAAAATCGGTACATATTAAAATAAATCGACGTTTGTTCATCAGAATTAAGTTAAAATGTTATATTCAAACATTACGTTTAAAAGTATTTGTAGAAAGAAATAAGTAAGCAAACATTACCAATTTAACTATATTAATATAAGTACATAAACAACTTTCTCTTTCTCGAATATCAATTAGTGAAGTCCAGAGTCGGTCCTTAGTTTGCCTGACCGAAAATTCAAAGCACATGTTAAGAATTTACTTTGTAAAAAAGCCTATTATAGCGCTCATGATTTTCTCAATGACAAGGATGTGTAACTTAAGCTTGGTGCGGAGTCCTCCAAACTATAGCTAAAAATTGATCATATGTACATTCAGTACATTATTTTTTTATTTTATTTTTATTATATCATGACATCTTTTATTACTTGACATTTTTATTAAACTATTTCAATAATCCTCAATATTTATTTAATAATAAACTTATGGTAATTATAAAAATATTCAAATGTAAACTCGTCTGATTTGACTCAAATTTTGTGAATTGACGTTTTTGAAGAAAATGCTGCTGTGGAGTTTGTGGCGCCACTTCTTCTCCACTTGCGCTTTGGAAGTGGTGGTAAACTTAAAATAAGTAACAATTGACGTCAATAAGTGATAAGAATATCCTATATTGAAAATAAACAATTTGAATTTGAATTTAAACATCATAAAGCTTTAAGATCAGATTCGCATAATTGCCAACATAACCTTTATACACCATTAATTACATTAGTCAGCCTACATACAAACACACCCTACACCAAGTCGTTAAGGGCGACGTCCTCTCAGGTACAACGTCTGACGTCATGACGTGGCACTAAAAATATTTCCACACATCCTTCACGTGTGGACGCCATATTTTGTGGGTCAGGTGTCCCGAAACATGCCCTTATTTATGTACACCCGCCGGCAAAAACGGTATAAGGCGTGTTCTACAAGTTGAGATATGATATTTTTGGCGAAAAAATGTAGTGTTATAAAAATAATGCGGCTATTTGAATTGTCTTTTGTTTTTTTATGTATGTGTATGGTAAACAGTGAAAGTTCATTTTGCAATTGAAAAGTCAAAAAGTCTTGACTTGGATTGGTTGCCGCCACTGTTGGCATGTCATCATGAGCTCTTCCGTTGTTCGAAAGTCCCGAAAAGCCATTTGGCCCGGCTGCTGAAACATAATGTGAGTAGTTATGTTAGATGCCTTTAAAATCAGGCAGCATAACAAATCAGATAGGTAACACTGTTGGCCTCTAACATACAACTAAATCTCTTTCACTCTATAAGAAAGGAAGACTAGCAGACGTATTTCTTGACACACACACACACACACACATCATATACATACATATTTAATGAGCTAGCAATCTCCATCTTAGACAACATCTGCATTTAACATCAGGCGAGATCGCAATAAGTCATTAAATACAAATCTTATCAATTATTTTTAATTTATCATTTTATAAAAATATTTATTTTTTACATCACATTTATATTTTTTTATGAATCGATATCGCTTATCTCATCGATGTGTGACAGGCTCAATCAGCCGCACTTTGCTGACGTGACTTGCAAAATATAAGCCACCTGTTTTGGCTTACTCGTAGTCAAACTAGGGAGGACGTAGCATATGTAATGCTACAAGGTCCTCACACATCTTACAAACTAGTATTATTAATTTTATTAATAGTATTATTAAAACTAGATAATCTGCAGATTTCCTAGGTTATCTATCTGTGACTGAATCGACTCCAATAATTTATATAAAAATATCAGTATTAAAAAATTCGCAGTCCCAATTAGAACAGCTGAAAGGAAATGCCAAATGGAGATCATTTGACCGCAATTAATTATCAATAAAATAAAATGTGACATCCCAAAAACAAAGCAACGTAGCAGTCATTAAAAGTAAAAACATAATTACAGCTCGTGTTCATTCCGCAAGGAAGCTTCCTCCGGAACCCAATTAATGAGCCTTCAAATGGCCTGCGGTAATGATATATCATTGTATATGTGTGTTGGAAATATATATTTGCAGGAAAATTCGTATCTTTTCAATTTTATACCAACGTAAATTGACTGAAGTAAAATGATAGGTTTGATTTACGTGTCCATTCGTTGTGTTATTTTTATTTTCGAGTCATAATGGCTATATGAACTTTATATTGACTTAGCTCAGTACTTGGCCACCTCGTTGTTCGGTCGTTTGCCTCGTTCAAGTTTCCCAATATGTATATGTCATTCGTTTAAGTCATTATACATACAATCATCATTTCAACATTATATCGGGTTGCACATCAAGCTTACGCCTTGGTCTTTCATAATATGAGTGAGCACCTGTGTGATTTTATCCTTCGGGTACATGTGATTGTTGGTAGAAACTGCCTCTAGCCGCAGAGAAAAAAATCTGCTATTTTGATTGTCTAATATTTTAATTTTGATATTTTGAGTATAATATGCGAATACACGTAAAGGAGATAATTGCCTATTTGACAAAAGAGGCATCCTTTGTTGATCTATGAAATAAACTGCAACTTACTGACGTTAACAATAGATACCTAGAGTTCTACTTATTTCATTAGACATCCAATTTCAGCACCAGTCAGGGTCCTGAATCTACCTTTCTACTTTGTAAACCTATTTCTACATTAAGGAAGTAATAAAGTTTTGAGTTTTGAGTTCATTGTCATAATTTATCAAATCCACTTATAAAAGCGATTATTAAAGCTTTTTTTTTACCTACTTTTGTCCATGTTGGTTTTAATAAGAATAGATATGTATTAATAATACCTTTGGATACAGTACAAGTCCTTTGTCCAAAATGTCATACAACACTTGAAAAATCAGTGATATTATCGAGCGACCAATCACAAATTAAATTCAGCGCGAATTTTCCTCATTTATTTTTCTATTGAATAATGCATATCGCATCGATCACAGAATATTAACCCGCGTTCAGTTGCTTTTCATGCCTCCTTTTAAATCCACAATCTCATCCTTTTTCGACGTAAGACGTGACAGTTTTTAATGGGTATTTAAATATCCATGATGAATAGTGCTTATTAGGTAAGGCAAAAAAGCATCTTAGGAGATGAGCGATTGAATATCCAATTTAGTTTAGTTTATTCTAAAACAGATCTCTCGAATAAAACTAAGTCTGATGTAAACAGTTACATTCTAGTTAGATAAGACCTCTCGCGTATAAATACTCAATTATTTTGCTCTTAAAAGTGTTGATTTAAGCACTAGCCCGTGGCTCAACTGGTATTCAATTGTGATACATCTGTACAAAAAAAGACAGCTTAGCCAAAGTACCAATTTTTATAAAAATCTGTTCAATAAAGTTAAGACTTATAGAATTAGAATACATACATATAATCACATCTTTATCCCATACGGGGTAGACAGAGCCTAGGGCCATAAGACCTTAGGCCACGTTTAGCATAATGGTATTTGAAACAGGAAATCAATAGTGATGGGTTGCTAGCCGCATCGCCTATGTCATGATTTCCCCATTCGGCGACCAATTTCAATTAGAATAGATTTCAATAATATTTTAAAACATGTACAGAAAAAAATCAAATTGTGTCAAAATTAGTTCAGTACGTATATGTATAAAAATAATGTTTCTTTGTATGAAGTACCTCTTGATCACCAGTACCTAATCCTAGACCTAGATTGCATGTTCCAGTAAATGCTCACTTCCGTAGAATTTCTATTTGATGCAGAAACGTACAACAAACGCGAATCAAGTGCATAACAGGAAATGGGAGTTATAAAGTAGGTCTTAATCGCCTTGCAGCTAACCCAAGCTTTGCGTTTCACCTAACTGCCGCATTTTTCGCACGTAATCGCATAAGCCGGCCAATTGAAAGAGTCCTCGGCACGCGGAAAAGCCAGACTTTTTAAATGGGTCGGCTTGCACGTAATTGATAGCTGTTTTGTGAAAATTTTGTTATATGTTTTTTAAAGAAACAATTTTTATTAAATGCTTACACTTGTGTTCCGCTATACGTTACTCTGTTAGGTATGTTTCATTAGAAATTATTAAAAATATTCTGTCTTCCTTCGAGGAAGCTATATTAGACCAAACTTAATCGCACTTGTTTTAAGAGGTAAATTGCTTTATGTATGGATGCAGTATAAATATTTATTGTACATAAAATAATACACAAAAATAAAAACAAAAATATTATTGTACAATGAATCTTCTAATATTATAAATGCGTAAGTCTGTATATCTGATATGCTGTCACGGCTAAATCGCTTATGAAGGTTTACTTCATGGTCTCTATTTAAAGATAGTTTTTGTTTAAACATGTTCCATACATTTCCATAAACACTACAATTCCTAAAAAAACCTATTTTTTATATTGTATCCAATTATCAAAACCTTGTTAGACCAATCAAAAAACTGGTGTTTTAAAATAAAATGATATTTGAAACGAAAACATTAGATTTTTTCCTTCACTTTACGTATTTTCGTCCCAATAATGAATTTTTTTAGAAACATTTTTGTTGTGGGTCAAAAGATATTAAGGTGATGTCGGTACATCAATCTAATCAAGTCTGTCTGAGAGAGTAATAGACGGCGGAAATTGCGCTGTTTTAATTCAAGAATAAACTACTAAAGGTACAGAAATAAAACGAATATTTTAATATTATTTTATAAAAGAAACACTTTTAGGCACACATCAGTCCAAGTAAGCTTTTTTATGCAATTTGGTTAAAAATAATCACCACATCCAGTAATACCATTGGCTAAAAAAGTTAACTTAAGGCAGATAACCCATATATTATAATTAAAATACATAAGCGAGACATCAAAGAAAAATAAGAAAAGTCTCTCAAACACTGAATGAACCCGGTCAAAATAGTGACCATTAATTAGTTAACTGAGCAGCGTCAGTTCACTATATAAAAAAACAAATAAAAAAAACAGGAAATTGAATTTAACAGGAAATGTATAACATCTGTTTCCTCATTGTTTTGTGATTTGGGTCCCGAGGCGAGGTCGAGGCAAAAACTAGTTTGCATTAATGAGGAATATCCTGCGTTCAAGGGCGTTATTTCATCCCTGATGTATCAATAAATCCGGCTATATATACCGGAGCAAAAATCACTGAGGTTTACGAACTTACTAATGAACTAGGACATCGCCGTGGGTATTAAAACTGAGCTAAAATACAAAAGTTACTCAATTTATAAATAACTAGCTTAGCTAGCTAGCGGCTTAGCTCGCGTGAATTTCCCACGGAAACAGAGCTTTTTCGCCGCGATTAAAGGTATATCCTATACTTACTACATCCTTCGCAACACTTCTATCTATGTGTATGCGAAATTTCAGGAAGATTGGTGCAGTAGATAGGGCGTAACAATCAAACAAACTCACTTTCGCATTTATAATATTAGGATTAGGAAGTTAGGATACTTCCAGAGATTTTGTGTGCTTAACAAATGAATGTGACTGTAGACGCCACTATGAGGCTACTCTTTGTGATGTTCAGGGTTTAAACAATGGAATTTAATCGAAATCCTTGATTTTTTTATGGATAAACTCTAGGATTTGTGACTGGACCAAACTCAATCATAACGTCTTATCCTCCACCATAGAGTGACTTTCACTGCAATCCAATAACGATATGCTGTAGTTGGTATTATCAATGCAATACAAAGTCTTCAAGTATGTAGCTCTGACGCTGTTTTTGTTCTTCGAAGGACCATATGTAGCCGTCAATGATAGAAGGTTACTACTTTAGGGTTTGAAAAGTGGACGTAAATTAACGAAAGAGTCGAATCTTTGATCTGATTAAAAATCAATGAACATTGACAGGAACGACAAGACGTTTCTTCGTTTTTCGTAAAATTCGAAGACAGCTGTCAGGCACTGCTTCTTAAATGAGGTTAAATTATACTTTAATAGAGACTTTGATCAAAGATATGCCGTTAAATTATTTCAAGTCCCCAATTTAATTCCAAATGCAAACTTTGATCAAACGTCGGATAAGAACGTCTCCCTTCAAATTAATGGAAATGTCATTAATGAAACATTAACTACAATTAAAGTAGTAGACATTTAGAAAGCTGTTATTGAATTTCGTCAAGTTAATCCTTATCAAAAGTTGGCAGCTCCAAATGGTGATGCAAACAAAGCTGGAACCACGTTACGTCGACGAGTGAAATATCGACGTCGAGCAAAACTTTATCAAAGCAACTGTGGTATTCTAAAGGTCTCAAGAGCAGCGGAGTTGGTTACTGAAATCATTGAGAACTGGGTTAAGAGAACATATATTTATCGGATCGCAATGTCGATTTTATTCTCTGTTCATGAATTTTGCCATTGTTGAAGTTTGTCAGTCTCACTCAGAGATAATTAGTGTTTCAGGAAAGGTTTGTGAGGAAAAAATATGAGTTTTACAATCTATGAGATACCTTATATTCTTTCTTCTTTATCCACCCGTTATCGCAGTTCAACTGGGATCTTGTCACCTACATCTCGATTAGATACTATTAAGACTTCATCTTACTAATTATTTATATAGTTCTACCCGCCGTCAAGTCTTCTTGCAAATGCTAATAAAATCAGCCACCGTTCAAATAGATACAAATAAATTTTGTCTGTAGATTATTTGATGAGTCTTAGTCCAGCATCGATGGAATACTAAAAGTTATTCTAATGCCGAACACCATAATCCTTGTTTAAACTGTGACGTTCTCTATCTTAGCGTTTTTATCATCATATCCTGACCTTTAAAGGTTAAATCTTTTAATCCAATGTATTTTCCAACTCTGTACCTATCTGTCATTAGTCATATCCATAGATTTTTTTAATCTATGGTCAAATCTTAACTCTATTATATATTCTGTGTCATAACATTGACGTTCAATTATTTTGGAGCAAATACGAGTAACTTGAAAACATATATTACCCCTCAGTATTGTACGGGGTTTAAAATAGTTTTCGGTTGGCGAGGCGGAAAGTGTTCAGTGGACTGGCAGAGAATCTAGGTTTGAACGACAAAGGAAACTGAGTTATTGCGGGCCGTACGGTGTCGGCCGGTTGTTTCACTCAATGTCTTGTTGTTACAAACAAACAGAATTCTAAAATCATTATTTACTTAGTAGATTGATTTTGGTGTTGCATGTTCTTACTGAATTCCTTTGCGTGCTTCTGCCGCCAGTTAGTACAAAGTGCTGCCGTCCAGCGCCCACCCACTACGTATAAGTCGCAGTATTATCTTACCAATAAAATAAGTTTTATGTTCTAGGAATTATGTATGTATTCATGTTTGTATGTATGTAGGTAAGATTCTTTTTAATTTTCTAAATGTTGCCAGGGTACAACTCTCGACTGAGTCAATTTAAGCAGGTGTCCAGTCGTAGAAATAATTCGTAAATAGGCCATCATGAAGTATGAAAATATAAGAGTTTTAGGTTTAGCAGAAATTGATCTCCGAAACTTATACAAAATAACATTTTATGAAAATGTACTTACCTCAAAACCATTATTAAGCAAGGAAATATTAAGCAAGGAAAAGGAAAGTTTAGTTTTATCTCGCCTACACTAAAGCCAACATATTTGCGTATATACGCTAGGCCAAAAAAACACAACCGTGCTTGGGGCATTCGGATAAATAATATTTCTTTTCTTTCCTCCAGTACAGCGTATCCAGAACGCGAGTCTCGTCTCGAGGTACCGGAAATGATAGCCATTATTTAACGTTTTGCGTTTCCACGTAGCCATTAATACACGTCCCAGTCGACGACGCCCTACATTCGCAGATCTGAGGGACCGTATATTTTTCTACTTACTTTTAGTTGGCAATCATGTGATTCTTATACAGTTTTCTTTTGCTTGTTGTTTGTGAAGAGAAATGAAAGAATTTTGCATATTTCTCACAAATAAAGCTAGAATATAACTATTCATATGCGAAAATATATATTCCCGTAAGCAACATAGAACAAGCCGTTTATGCTGTTACGAACATAGATGCGTAAAAACCACCTTATTAAACAAGTACTAAATATTTTTGTAAAACCCAAGGGTGTAGGCAGTCTACCAGGCACATGGGTGTAAAACATGGAGAAAGAGATACACATCAAAAAGCTAGACATGAAAACAACCCGGAGTAGACACATCTCTGGCGCAAATGCACGAAAAGACCCGACCCACGAAAAAGAAGGTTATACAATAAGAGTTTATTTGTTGTATAACCTTCTTCTTCGTGGGTCGGGTTAATGCACCAAATTATAGTATAAACAAAAATATCAACGATTACTAAGGCAGTATGATGAAAAGTATGATGTGCTTTCTACATAAAATAATACTTATTAGTGAGTCGACTCTGGCTATTTATATTTGTGAGGACCAAAACTCCGCCAGTGACTAGGCGTTGTCAGTGGGTTCGTTGTCCATGAGAGTGCAGGCTGCTGGGCATGCAGGGACATGCACAAGATGTGCCATGGTCTGAGTAGAGACAGCTTCTCTTAGTTCAACCTCTATCTATAGATGTTTTTCTTCCTACTTTGACCCAATTATTTAACATCAAGCATAATAGATGTTATAATAATAACTGCCGTCAAAATTTTTGAATAAAAACAGGGAAAATATATATTTGAAACATCTGAAAAAGATATTAATTGTTTTTGCATAAAAAACAGACTAACTCTATTTTGCAACTCAGAATATAGACTATGCAACACTACAATTTTAAAATTAACAGTCTTTATTCTCTGAATTTTAAATTATAATACTGGTCATTAATAAAAGCATAAATATAATGGTTAATTGTTCCGTAACTATAATATAAGCAATAGGCTTATGTTTTGTACAATTTTAAAATTGTTTGCGTATTTGTTTATTAATCCAGAATTGTAATTCTATATTTCATTTAATTTCTAAATTTTAGTTTTAAAATAACATTATATTCAAACTAAATGTAATTTTAATACCTACTGCAAATGGAAAATAAATCACTGCTGAATGTTAACTTTTATGCTTTGTTTGAATTTAAAAGTAAATAATATTTTTCCTAAAATACAAAAACCGACTTCCATTTATTTACTGAGTTCAAGTTGAACTTTGACAGATTAGGAAAACTTAAACACCTAGGTGTGCACTGCCACTCTACCACTGTGAGTACTAGGTAATTGACTATGTACTCACATGGATTACAAATTTTAATAAACGATAACGGTGACAATGCCCCGTTTTTAAAACAATGAAAAGAATATTAAGTATGAATTTTACATTTTAAAAATGATTCATTATAGAAATTAGACTCATTCGAACAGAGATGTATCAATCATCAGTTAAAACTCTAATTACAGATAAAAAAAGGCGAATTTAGAAACTGCCTAAACTGGTGAATTAGTGAAAATGACTAGCAAGGAAACTGACCGGTGGTACGCTAACTCATATTTAAGACTAAGTTTAATTATACTATATATATATTATGACGACCTCCGTGGCGTAATGGTTAACATGCCTGACCGCTACTCAGGAGGTCCCGGGTTCGATCCCCGGTCAGGTCAAGATGAAAAATGATCTTTTTCTGATTGACCTGGGTCTTGGATGTTTATCTATATATGTATTTGTTATAAATTATAGTATCGTTGAGTTAGTATCCCATAACACAAGTCTCGAACTTACTTTGGGGCTAACTCAATCTGTGTGATTTGTCCCTAAAAAAAAAAAAAAACTATTAGATCTCATGATAGACACAATATACCTTACTTTTACGTTTAGGTTCGACGTCATAGAAATCGATGAAGAGGACTACATCCCAGATATATTTTATAACGCATCACTACACGCCATTGAAATGATACAAAAAAATTCGAGTCGACAAACGCTCAGACGGCCCATTCTAGATTCTTTTGTTGAGATTATTGAGTGGAAAGCGAAAAGGAAAATTCAACCTTACATACGGCACTATTATATAAATACCGACCATTGTAAGTTGACCTGCCGCGTCTTGCCGAACCAATCAAATGTAGACTTTTGGGGGATTAATACTGCAATTTGATAGGTCATCTTTGCTGGTCGGTGTAGTATATAATACTGAAAGAAGCAGTCCGTCCGAGTGTGGTAGAGTACGGTCGTTGGCCGATATGATTGTTTGGGCTTTAGAGTGTCCTTGAGATAATACGTGCAGGATTTTCACGGAACCCTTTAACGATTACCTTTAGGCTAGTCAAAGGAAGAGCTTGAGATAATTAATTGGAAATAAGTATGGGTTCGTCTCTTCTTGACAAAACTCTTGAGAGAAATAGAAGTCTATTTTTCATGATCTTTGATAAGAAGTCTAATACCCATATATATATATATTAATATCTGATAAAAAGTATGGACGCTTAGACGAATAGTGAAAAAATATATTTGTGATGTTTGATGGTTGCTCTCTCTCTCTCTGGTCCACGGGTTTGCACTGTCAACATATCATTTTATTTTTGTGCACTTTCATAATTAATAAATTGTTATAAATCACATTTGTTTTAATTCTATCAGGTTACGGGCCGCCCCATGCCTGCCGTAAAATAATATTTTAGCGCTTTGAACAGTAAAGAAAATGTAATATATCTTACTTCCATTGACCGGGCTCGCGAGTGTTTTGTTTTTTTCATTTCAGTCATTTCAGATAAATTGTAAAAATCAATAAAATGCCCGGGAATAATTCCATGATGTCTATTGAGAAATTGACGGGTCGAGAAAATTGGGCTAGCTGGAGCTTTGCCGTAACGGCATATCTTGAACATGAGGACTTATATAGCTGCATATTGAAGGAACCCAAGATTGACGACCTTGACTTAGTTAAAAAGGACACCAAGGCAAAGTCCAAGCTAATGTTATTAGTAGACTCAATTCTATATGTAAACATACAAGAAGCCCGGAGTGCTAAACAGGTATGGGAGAATTTAAAAAAGGCTTTCGAGGATAGTGGCTTCACACGCAAGTTTGGCTTACTAAAAGAACTGATTAATACCAGCTTAGAAAGTAGTTCGTCAGTAGAAGACTATATAAATAAAATTATGACAGCCGCGCACAAACTTAGAAATATAAGATTTAATGTGGAAGATGAGTGGCTAGGCACTTTAATGCTGGCTGGGCAGATAAAAATGTTGTAATCGCATACAAAGCATTTTACTGTACCTTAGAACTTGTTTTGGTATTATTTAAACAGTGGTATCCGTTGGGAATAGAAAATAATATAAAATTCAAAGTGATACCAGTGGTATTCGTTCGTGGTATTGGATATAAATAAACCTTAAAATCAGTAACGCAAAATCACGATGCAACTTATAAACACTCTAAAAATAATATTATTTTAATGCCATTTACAAAAAAGAAAGCCTCAGAAGAGAGATTAATAGATTAATGAAACCCAAATTATTACGCTTTTGATCATATCTTGGGTTCTGCGAAACATTTGCAGATCAAAAGAACTTCGTGATTTAGAAGTCAAATTCTTTCAAAGTTTTAATAAGATTCTGTGGACTCTCTTTTATTAATTAAAGCCTCTTATCGTTGAGGTGCTATTTAAATATCAGAATGACAATTACTCGGGGCTCAACCTCCTTTAGAGACGCTTCATGTATTGTATTTTTAATAGATCGAAAAATGCTATCCCGTAGCTATCAACGATACAAAAAATTTTTTTTTTATTCTACTGAGAAGATACCTATAAATATTTCTCTTTTGAGGCCATTTAAATTAATGTCTATAATAATAATGTAAATAATAAAAATAAAATATGTTTATTTTATACTCTCAATGCATCATGGGCGTAAAAAGGCTACAATGAGCGCACGCTCAATATCAAGTAATAATTTTGTATAAAAAAGAAAACACAAATAATACTCTACCATCGCGCAATTTCACATGACTTCATTTATGGATTCATATTATTGCTGATTTTTGTAACGTAATTTGATTTCAATGTTTTTATTTTTTATTTACACCCTTGTCTGGATAAATCAGCATTGTAAGGACGATACGGTTAAAGAATCTAAAAATTGCAAAGACCGTGGATAAAGTATTCTTCGTGACATCGTTTGTTTGTAATTGTGTTAATTATTTAGGTCAACTTACTCGAGCATTACGTAATTGACTGTTGTTTATTAATTCCGTCTGAAAGGTATATATACCAAGATTCTTAGAATATTTTTGATTTAAGTATTTCATAGTAGGTAAATGTTATTTGACTTTTATTCTTAGTTAAGTTTTAACTTAATATAAAAACAGGCTCGTAATGATTTTGTTATATAGTAGTGAATGTAATGGTCGCAAAAACAAAGCCTTAATGACTGCTATTAAGTATGTGTGGTACATTTTGGGAATGATTTTACTAGTGCTAAATAATAAAAACCAAATTCTTGTAACATTGTTAAAACATAAAACTAACCAAGTCCGTTATTATTTTTTTAAATTTTAATATTTTATTATATTTTATATAGTAGGTATAAAATTGTTAGAATAGGCAATATAGATAAAAATACGAATTCATGCTATATGAAAAAGCAATTGTAGATAAGATTTTTAAGATTGAGCTCGGCGTCACGAAGCGTCTCTCCTTGCACTGCCATGAAAGGACCCTCAGTTTTTTCGGACATATCATGCGGTCTCCTAGGCATTGTCTGGAAAAACTTATAATTTTGAGCAAAATTAAAGGAAAGCGCGCCAGGGGAAAGCCTCCAGCCAGATAGGAGGACAGAGTGAGGAGTGACGATCTTACCTAACATATTTTATGTAGGATCTTATTTTAATATGATCAGAGCATTTTCATTTCAATTATTAAGAACTTATCGCAAATTTTAGTCAATAACCAGTAAAGAACCTAAATATAAACAAAAGATCCACGAATGAGCAAAAACTATGGAACAAAAGGTAGGAGAGAGCTTATTAATATAATTAACTTCGTCTCATTTAATTAAAAAATACAACAAAGGCTTGCCATAATTTTAATATTTTGATAAATTAATAAAATATTCAGACACAAAACTGAATTTTAAAAATCAGTAAAAAGATGTACTTATATAAATTTCAATTAATATTGGAAATAGTTACCGTCGGTGACCAAAAAGTAAACCATGCTTTAGATGTAAGGGTAAGGGGATATAACTTTGATGTGTTGTACTTAGCAGAGTTCAGTATTGATATGATAATAGTGTTAGTTATACAACTACGGGATATATCGGACAATGATAGTCATGTTTAAAAATTCTACTACTGCAATCTGAATTTGGCAATAAGTAAGTATGTAAGTTAAAACACTATATTGTACATTAGAATTGCATACATGGATTACAGTTTACGACAAGATATACAATAGGCAATACAATATCGCTAGTGCAATCTCTTCCAGGCTACCTTAAGGATAGGATAACTAGACCAAACTTGTGGTGCGTAACAGTATCTGTTAAGTACGAAAATTTAAATAATTAAAAAATATGTAACGTTTTTCAAAATTTTATGTGTGTATATTTCCATTAAAAAAACTACCTAGCTATTTTTAAAGATTCTCTTACCATTAATATCCTTATTATAATGTTATTGCGAATCTGTTTAAGCTGAGCTCCTGTAGCCCTTTATAGTTATCGCGATATTACATAGATTTTCTCACATTGAATCTTTGCAAGGGATTCCAAATTTCATGGAAGCAGTGCAAATCCTAACCGCCGTATTAAGAATCGTTTGATAAGCCCCTTGTAACTAAAATATGTTTTGGCTCTTTCTCTCTTACCTGACACTTCATTTGAAATAACGAGACGAAACACATTTTAACTAAAATAGGCTTAACAAACGTTTCTTAATACGGGGGTAAAACTTTGCACCTCGCTACATCGCATTCCGAGGTAACAGCACGTGAAGAGAAGATATAAGGCGATACAGACGCGACACAGCAGCGGTATTAACGGCTTACCGTGGTGTATTTTTACAAGACGTTCGGTTTACGACTCTAGCGATTGATTCTGTTGTCGTATCTCTCGATTTATGTGTGTACAAGGAGCTTAAAGCTATATGGAGGTTTTGTGAGAAAAATGGCTTACTTGTCGGTGTTTATTAATATGGATGCTTGATATACCGTGAGAATGGCTTATACGTTGTCGATCCAATATAGCTACTATTTTAGCAAACAGAGGTAGATTTTCTTTTTCTCTTTTTCGTCATCCCGTTTGTATCATGAACGATTTCGTTTCGGAGTCTCGCTAAAACTGTATTAATATGTCTAGCCTAATTTTTTATTACTATCATTTTATGGTATAAAAGAGATGTAAAATGATAGTGTTAATCCACAAAAGACCAAAAAAGTCCTTTGACCTTATTGCCATGTCGTCAAAAGTGTTTCTCCTATGAAGTTCTACCCAAAAAAAACTAAATAGTGACACATAAAACAAAACTACTACTACTTATTATGTAGCTATATCATCATAGATTCGTCATAGAGAGAGTAGAGATGACGTCAAAGCGCACACGATTTCATAGTCTATGGTATATCATAAACATTTTATAGTTATTCTTGGACTTTTACACATCCAATAAAAAAAAACTAGTGAATTCTATTTATGACGACGCTTCTTGGTATAGCAAGCCCAGTTTTCGTTCAGTGCGAAGTGTGGCTTAGGAATCGCCCTGAGCTCAGGTTTCAGTAATGGTTCGAGTGCTGAGATATTTATGTGAAAGCTTGATCTCTAGCTGATAGTTTTACCTGAAAATGTGTAAAATTATTGGCTTTTTTCGATTTTATAATAAATATCACAAGTTTCTGTTAAACCGAATGTAAGATTAATGCCTTTAAAATAAAAAAAGTTCGACAGTGAACAAAATAAATAAATCGAATTTCTTACATATCCCATTACGTTAAATTTTCTTGTTTCTCAGGTCATAATATTCAGGTGGCTGGGATAAATTAGTTTTATCTATTTCTTTCTCACATCAGAAAAGAAGTTTATAAGCTAAAATATATTGATTCATAGTTAACTTCAGTAAAATCTATATTTATATATAATTCAATTAACATTTCAATCGTCGGTAACAGAATTTAAAATTACTTTTAGTCACCGCTTGTGTTACACAGTGATATATTAACTTGTCTGTATTGTTATTACATCTATATTTATTATAAGTTAAATACACATGGTGAAGAGCTCGATAGTTTAATTAATGACCGTGCATGACAAAGGACAAACAGCGTGGTCAGATTTGGGTTGGTCGGCACTAGAGGCATTTCTATCTGGAACTTCTCCATTTTAAATTTTTACTTGTCGTTTGCTATATTGTTTGTAATTACGTTCTCATGTACTTGTTGTTGCCTTTTTGTTTACACGTCCTGCACATGGTGTGTTCAGTAAAACCAGCAATAACTTGAATTTTGTCGAAATTACAACTCTGAAATTTCCGGCTTGATACGACAATAAAAAGCCAATCGCAAACGCTCTCCCGTCGCGATAAATTATTGTACATACGGTCATTGGTTTATTGTTCAATTTTGTACTTTATTACACACGACATTCGTTACAATTTCCAACGCTGCCGATGTAATTTGATGTAATGTAAACGTCGTATTGGATTTCCGTTCCTTGTTGCCTTCTTGTATTGAGCTGTGAAATTTTTATATTGACAAATACTTTGGGTTGACATTTTATTTTTTAACCTATTACGGTCGCGCTATTTAAACTTTGAATATCATAAACTCTTGATTTTTAAGATATAGTAGCATGCACTTAACCGCGGTAAATGTAGGTATTGTAGATATTATAACCTTCCAAAAGAATCAGGAAATATTTTTTCAAATAAGACCTATTAGCTCTTAAATTAAACAAACTGGTTTATTTGTTTCTGTGTGCATGCATTTGGCTGATAAATAAAAAAAAAACTTTCAGATTTATTATTGGTATATGTAGATATATCTACCAAGTATAGCACAAAATCACAGATGTACATATAAAAAAAATATCCATCATTGTACTTACAAATACTGAAGATAATTTTTAGGGGACGATGTTTTTATTTTAAAAGTAACAAATAGAAATATATGTATATCTCCTTTTACAAATGCCTTTTCATTATTGGGTGAGTGGCCGTCAGCTTAGGAAAACATAACTTTAAAAAAATCTATTTTGTTGAATTATGTATGATAGGCACTTTTAAATAGATTATATAAAAGCTGCTTACTTTACACATAAAAATAAGGCGGTTTAAATTTATTCAAAATGCTGTAAGTATATATTTTCATTAATTCATACGCCAAAACCCCTTTCAATGACTGACGACATTCTAACCTGATATATATCAATACAATACCGTTCCTCATTTGTAACTCGTATAGAATTTCGATCTCAAAGACATCCTCAAACCCATCCATCAAAATCTGGAGGACACGAACAATCACATTCCCTTCCAATCACAATGCCGGCTTAATTAGAGCTTTGAATCGGCTCTTAGAGGCGCGGAATTAGAGGCTGAACCCCTGGTTTGTACACACTGGACTGATTATTATAAGCCGGGGTTAACAGTACTGTTTCAAATTGGTCAAACTCCATGTTGTTTGTCTTTATTTTTATAATAAATCACCATCACTACATCACTTCACATCACTATCACTTTACTAAATAGTATAAAACAAAGTCGCTTTCTCTGTCCCTATCCCCATGTATGCTTAAAACTTTTAAAACGGATTTTGATGCGGTTTTTTTAAAAGATAGAGTGATTCAAGAGGGAGGTTTTTATGCCCATGCGAAGTCGGGGCGGGTCGCTAGTTTGATATAAATCATTTTGGAGATTAAATGATATGGTGCTTTGAAATACATGCATATAAGAAACTTTAACAGAGAAAACTGATATATTCGAAAATACTCTGCGTGATATGACAAAGATATGTTTGTAACTCGCTATAATAATAGCTAAGTGCTAAAAATTGAGGCTACCTATGGCATTAGTTGTCAAAGATAGATTTTAAGCTTTTGTTATAAAATCTTACGAGAAACAGCTAGTAAGTAAATAAATTTATATACCAAGCCAAGCTATATATAGCATAGAATGTAACCAGGAATACTTTGAAAATGTTGAAACATAAGTAATTTCACTTAGAAACCTCATGGCATATGTATCAACTTTAATAAATCTTGAAATCTTTGCAACTAAAGGTCTTTACAATGTAGTCATGTTTACCAAATTTAAAATTAATGACATAAACATTTTAATAACAAATAAACAAATAAATTGCGTACTATTAATAGAGTTCTCTCTCTCAAATATTGAAATCAGATCTGTTATTCATACTCCAATAAATATGACAGGAATGATCTCGTTTACAAGAGATAGATTCGATGATACAAATAACTGTTGAATTAATCGCATGAAACAATATTAAATTCTTTGCAGTTTTATAATAATTAAGAATGTATCGTAGACCACTTGGAAAGGGAGATATTATGAGTACCTGAAATTATCGATCGTGTATGACAATTTGCAAGGATAGGTAGAAAGTAGAAATCTTTAGTCTCTACCTATCGTTGTAATATGTGTGTATTTTTTTAAATTTAAATACTGTTACAATAAACTTTATCTAATTAATTATGAGCACTTGTCGATGGAATTCATTCTAAGTTTTTATTATTGTTTTTTGCCAGAGTATTCCCATTTGATGGCGCATTTGCTATATAAGTAGCAACAATTTGTGAAAGTTTCAAGTAAGTGCATATACTTAAAATATCTATGTTAATTACAGAATATAAATAAAGAACATTTTAATAAATATAAAACTATGAAAAAAATGATCTTATAGATTTTCATTCGGTATCCTGATTTTTATAGACATCCATCTCCATTACCACGCTTCAGGTATCACATAAACATTTCATTAGCAATCCCCATCTAATATCACAAGTAAGTAGTATACGTAAGTATTTTCTTTCGTGTAATAGAGAGTTTTTAGTTACTAATCTATTATGAAACGTTTGTGAAATGTGTTTTAATATCTCAAAGGAAAAAATACATATTAAATTAGCTTTGAAAATTTAATAATACGAGGGTAAGATCTGGCTTTGAAACAAAGATAAGCCTACAAAACAATACATTTCTGAGGCAATTCCCAGCAAACTGAGAACGCTGCAGTCCATGTCTCGTGATTGAAATACTGTGTCGCATTCGCGTCGCCTGTAGGCCGACGGGCGTACACTACAATACCGATTTGATACTATGTTAGTGCGGTGAATACATCTAATGTTCCCAGATTTTCATTTTGATAGTCTGCCACTCTCGTTCATCTTAATGTTTTCTTGCTTTGGTGAATTCCAACAGTTTCTATATTTGGCGTCATGTTAGGTTATTGTATGACAAGGACCTCTACTTCCTAGTTTTCTTCTGCCTATTATCACACAATGCTGAGTGTAGGCTTCTAGTAATTCAAACTATGCAGTCCTTCATATAGTCTTAATTGTGATTTCTTTATCTAACTCCTTACTGAACTTTGACCACGTCATCGGTCCATCTGGTATTAGGTCTACCGAAATTTTTTGTCTGGTCATTTAGCTATGAACTAACTTTCTCCAGTGCTTTTTCGTTTTATGGTTTTAACATCACGTATAAATTTATTGTTAACGATAGCGGCATTTCATTTAAATTTCCGGTACGTTACAATCTCTTGTGCTGCAATATGTGGCTCGCCCACTGCCACTTTCTTTCCAATTAAGTACCTTATGGAGGAAAAAAACACATTACATTTATAAAAACCCTGGGTTGGGCGACACAATTTGGGAAAACTGAGAAAACTGTAGGATAATGATGATAAATGCTAAGCTACACTATACACTTGTATAATAAACAGTTTCAACGCATATTGTTAGCTGTAATAAGTGTATGTACAGATTGAGAACAGAAAGCGGCCGGGCTCACCCGCGCCTGCCAACATCAATCATATGTAATTTGACGCCGTCGTACGCTCCTCACCCGGGTGCAAGAGGGAAGCAGGCGCGGTAGGTTATCAAGAAATTATCAAAATACTTCTTGACAACAGGGAGAACTGGTTTTGGAATTTTTTTTATTCAATTTAAACATAAAGGTATTGAATTTCATTAAGTATTTTGTAAAAAATAAAAGGGAGTTCATTGATCTATTCTTACCAAAGATGTTTCTTCTTTACTTTTTTGTTCTACGTCAAAATTGGAAAAGTCAATTTTCATGGGCGTGGTAATACCAATTCAGAGTCCTCATGGTACTTCCTAGTATTTCATAGCTACAAGTGTATTTGATTACACGTGTCAGGATTAAATGGTGATTTTAAAGCCTAAGCTTACCAAGTTTATCGAATTTTGTGTAACCTAACTGCGATGCTTTTATGATCACAGTTAACTGAATCGGGCACAAAAGGCTTTCGTCTACGAATTGTTAGATAAAGTTGAAATAGTTCTGATTCAATGCACTTACACTATCATTTGATGGAGCAACTGCTCAAGATGGTTCGTTAAAGTAAATTAATGCTTATGGTTTAACAGTAAAACCACTGACTTGTCAAAATGGTACAAGTCCGATAACACAGGTTAAGCCTACCTTCATCTTTAGAAATTATTTGACTTTTGCCATGCTTATGTTTTACTCTTTTATAATCATCTGCTTTCAAATTATAATTCTCTTCTTTTTCATGTTTTCTCTCTATCTTGCCTTCCATAATAATTTTCTTAGTCATTACATTGTGTCCTATCGAAAGTCCCCAAATCTTCTTTTAGATGACTTTTTTCATAATTGTATTCAAAATTCAGAAAAATCAAAGACTAGTTTATTTTCCATGTGACTATTGTAAAATGTTAAAGACATTCTTCCTGCACTATACCAATACGAGAATAGATATTCTATATGTACAGGTGTACATTATTGTGTCGCTCGTCGCTACCACCACACGTTTTAACGATATTACTTCAAGTCCGATGTGCGAAAATTGCACGTTTCCTGTATTACAAATATAAGTAAAGTTAAAAGACATGATATTTGTTAGATACGAGCATTTATTTATTCATGGCATCAAACTTCGTCCGTTAAAATTTATTTTGGAGATTTTTTTCTTTAGTATCAGTAATATTAGTTAAAATATATTTATTATGATCCTTTTGTTCTGGTTTCCCTGTAAAAAGGTTTAAAGATAGCAGTCACTCCATTTTTTAGGTATATGAAATACCGTATCGTTCTGGGCACTGAAGTGCAAACTGAGGATGTAAAACCATACCAAAGGTAGCCCTTTATCGTTCCACGTCAAATATCAGACACTCATTCCAAGTCTTACTCAATCTGTAATCTGGGCCCGTCAATCTGAAAGTATCTTATTTCATAATAACAAAAAAAATATCTAAATAATAATTTCATTATTTGCAAATACCAGACCAATTCTGATCAAAACAATTTAGAAACAGATAAACATCTTTTCTCACCGATTGCCTCCCGAATACCGCTGAATACCAGCAATTTGTTCACTACAAAGGGCCCGTTGTTTTAAGTCCACCGACCTGGTTCCTCCCGCATCCAACCGCGCCAATTTAACGAGCTCTTTGGGTGTTTTTTATATTTATTAATTGCATATTTTTAATAATTCCCCTTTCTGTTCAAATGTACAAATAAACTGAATTCAATATAAACAATGGCACTGAGATACACTAAATGTACCCAAAATATGAAGTATTTGTTACTAAATGGTATATATAATTATAGAAAGTTAAGAACCATTCAATAAAAGCTATCAAAGTATGTGGAATGGGGGAATCATGATATACTCGTCGGCGATGCGGCTTGCAACCCATCACTATTGATTTCCTGTATCAACTAGCATCATGCTAAACATGTTCTACCGTCCAAAGAGCTGAGCTTAGCTTAGCTTAGGCTATGTCTACTCCGTATGGGATAAAGACGTGATTATATGTATGTATGTATTAATAAAAGTCTAACAAAAATCCACAATAGAACATACTTACATAAATAAAATCACTGGGTTATTGCAAGACACGTAACAGCACTGCTGGTTTCTTTTTTAATTTCCGGAGCTTAGCCTCGAGCAGTCTATCATGATATAAAAGCATTTTGTATTCATTTAATGTACAGTAGACTATATATAAAAGTATACTATCTAAGGTGTAAGTGTAAGGATAAATAAATATAATTTTCTATTTAACCAACTGTACAAATATACGTCCTTATATTAACCCCTTACGTGTAAGGTTTCGAGTTCACATCTTACATACTCCATACCTCCCCTACTACTCCTTACAAATCGTTAACGGAGTGATTTATTAGTAACCCGAACCACAAGCTTATCTAGATATATTATATCGCATATTTAATAAAAAAAAAAAACTTATGTCATACGAATTTATCTTCTCTATCTTTTATATATTTTGCAAATTTGATACTTATATGATTCGTGAATATGGAATGACCTTGAAATAGCATAAGCCAGATCTAGGCAAAATTTTGTAAGTAATATGCTTCTGAACAAGTATCTTTTAGTAAAAATCACCCAGGCAATAGTGGCATGAAGATATCGCTATAGTGACATTTTATAGATTGCTCCTTTTAGAATTATGTGTACCAATATGGCATAATTGCAAAATGAAAACAATATCAAAGAATCTGAACTAATATTATAAATGCAAAGTGAATATTTTACCAATACCAATCTTCCTGAAATTCGCATACACAGACAGAAGTAATGAGAAGGACATAGGATACCTTTCCTCCCAGGAAAAAGAACTTTTCCCGTAAGAAATTTAGTAAATATATATTAATTAAAACACACGTCAACAAAGCTGTAAATTAAAAGAAAATATGGCGCTTAAACATCGTCCTCATAAAAAATTTCACCAGTACATTAAAACACGTTAATGAGATACGGCAAAAGAAATTAATGTAAATTACGTTACAATGGCAGCGGTACATTATGCTAACGAAGACATTCAGCTAATTCCAGTAAAACTTTACACAGAGAATGAATGCAAAGATGAAGTTGCCATTGTTGAAACTTCAGCCAGTGTAAGTTTCGTCGTAATAGAAAAGAAATAAAAGATAGTTTTATTGTGTTTCTAGAAATAACACAAGGTGTTCATTCGACCTTCGTTGCGTAATGGTTAACATGCCTGCCCGCTACTTAAGAGGTCCCAGGTTCGATCCCCGGTCAGGTCAGGATGAGAAATGATATTTGTCTGATTGGCTTGGGTCTTGGATGTTTATCTGTATATGTATTTGTTATAAAATATAGTATCGTTGAGTATCCCATAACACAGGTCTTGAACTTACTTTGGGGCTAAATCAATCTGTGTGTTTTGTCCCTATATAATATTTATTTAATAATTTTATACAATAAAATAGATTACAATAAAAGAGTATTGAGAAAAGGATAGATTAAGTGAGATGCATATTAATGCTTAGAAAAAATAGTATTATCTTGGGTGAATGTAAGATGCGACTAATGACATATTTCGGATGTAGTATATTGAAAAAAATTAATAATTATAATAAATTTGACCATAATTCAATGGCGGCAATAAGGCAATATGATTTCGACCATTCATTATAACTTAATATCGTTCTTTATACAGTAAGTTCAGTCCAAGAATTTGCAAACTTTTGGTCCAAAGAAATCACTTTTTCACAGAATGTTGTAACCAGACGCTCCATTGTGCATCCTGATTCTCGTTATGATAATGCCCCTGGCACTGCCTCTGGCAGCCTTCCTAATCTTCAATTACGCAGGTCGGCCGACCGTTTGCATAATGACTGGTTTACGCGATGTAAGTCGCTAATAGACGGCATAGTTTAATACAAAAAAATATAGAAAAAATAAGTGTTGTGTGAAGTTTGACCTGACAACTAACCTCCAAGTAGAAGAAACTTTGTATCGGATCGAGATAGTAAAGAGCGCAAGTGAAAAGCAGTAAAAAAAATATTTATATTTTATTTACATATTTCTTAAGAACCATAATTACAGTTGCCTTTACAGTTGACACCAATACGATGTTACATGCAATTAAATCATTTATTTATGTAGAAAATTAATTTAGATTTCTCTCAATATTTTTGCACTACTTTAATGAGTTTCGGCAGATTTTCATAAAAATATCAGTTAAATAAATCTATGTAAAAGTCTGGCTTGTAATTTAAAGATGAAATAATAGACTATGCTGCCACCTGATGTTAACAAATTAAAGTCTAAAACGGAGCTCGCTGCTCCATTAACAACTTCAATTTCAATATCGAAATGTTCCTCGTGGAACGTTTTAGATTGAATAAATAAATAAATGCAGTGTCGATGTAGTCAGATAAACATAATTGGCCAGTCAGAAAAGCAGAACAAATTACTTTATTAAGTACTTGGCCTCGTGTAAAAAAGTTTTTTTTCGACTAATAATTCCCGCGCGCGACTCTCAACTACATAGCATCGGCCAAATTCTTAAAATTCATAAACGGTGCCTTATGGCCCCGCAGATGATGCACGTTTATAGTCTGCGTGATGTAGTGCTTCTTTATTTTAATGTTGTAAAACTAGTCATTTAAACTGAATTGGAAATGCTTTTGGCAGCCTCTTTCCTGTTATATTGCATAAATAAATCAAATCACGAATATTTACATTATCCCTCTCTCTACGCAATGTTAAACATTTAGTCTCTCTGTCATTATATAAATAATTACTCTTTGTACGCTGGCATACATAGAAAAATGATCCTTGAAATACCTTTGGCCAAAGTGAGTTACCACTTCCATACCCACTCATTCTTGTACTAATTTTACAGTTTACTTATACTATCTCTCGGCAATTACGTTAGGAACAAGTGTCTAGTCATGCCGCCTACAATAGGGCCGTGTAGAAGGGGCAAGCCTCAAAAGTGCTGGCTAGACGTCGCAGTAAACGATATGCGGGCTAAAGGTCTCGCAATAAGGGATGCCGAAGATTGGGCGAAGTGGAGGAGAAAAAAGCAGGAAAGTGGACCCTGGGCTCCGAAGCAGTCAGCTGAAAAAGCAACCGGTAAAGCGCTAAGATGAGAGAGAGACTATCCATCGTACGAGCTCTCATGGGTCACTATAAGCTCCCGAGCTCCTTAACTCTTCCTTGTTTGGTTAAGACATTGCAGAGCAGACTTGAATCACCTGATTGTCTGATAAAAAATGATTCCGTGCTTCGGAATACCGGCTGTCACCTGGTGGTCGTTAAAAACCTATGTCAGTATAAAACCTGCAAGATATAAATAAATGACATAATCTGAAATGAAAAAAAAAAATACAAACTAAAATAACAATGCAAGCTCTGATCACTTTAATAATTGAGAGTGAGGTCATCCTTTAGCATAAACCTTTAAAACAAAATTTTACCCCTAAAGTTCTTTACATTACATTAAAACTTTTAGTTTTGTTAGCCTTACAAATAGCTAATGAGTTTTTCGTCCTTTGTGTAGTTTATAGTTTTGCGTGTGACAAATTACAAGTAATTCAAACTTTGTTTTCACAAAAGAAAGTCTCTATAATGTTTTGATTGGTTTCACGTGTTCGGTGAGCGAGCTAACTCAATTTTTGTTGGCCAAATTACTGTGAACAAAATTGAATCTCAGCCCGACGAATTTGGCAACTTTGTGAAACAATAATGACAATAGTTTTTTTTATTTAGTTGTGCGTGCATCGTTGAGAAAGAATTTCCTTATATTAGTTTAATATTATACATATAATAAAATAGCAAAAAATATGTTGTCTGTACATTTAGTAATTTGGACTGAAATGGATAGAGGGACATTAAAAATGAACATCTAAAGATAGTTTCATCAAAATCGGTTATTTGAATGAACTCAAGACATGTTTTCCTGCAAATTTATAGCAATTTTTGTTTATTTGGCTACAGCATTCATATTTTATTGCTATAAGCGGAGCTTTCATAGTTTAAAAGCAATTTTTCATCCTTCTGTCAAGGGATATTAAAATGAAACTAAAATGAGGAATAGGAATAGTGTTATCATGGTTAAAAATAACATAGGTACGTGTATATTTATTACTATCGTATAGGTATTACAACGCAGTTTTTCTTCGTCAAAAATAGTCCAACTATGGCCATTATCTAAGCCGAAAACTGCCTGTGTGTCAATTTCGCAGGCTCTTTTTGTCCTCTCGTCCCTTTTTTGCGGAACTACGTGTTAGACAGATAACGAATGGGTAATAATTGGAGTTCAATCTTTTTTTGTTGATGTCGGTCTGGCTTTTAATGCGGTTTCTGATTTCTCTGGCGATTTCATTTTAAGCGTTATTAGCTTGCACTTTAGTACTAAGTTGAATAGAAGGCTTGTGAAATTTCGCGGTTTTACGAAACATTTGCTATATATTTCGAATATTTATGTTATTTCTGTATAATATATGGTTATTCTATAAATTAATATATTTATTGGTTCCCTTGACAAAGTCCACAATTAAAAAAAAAAATAGATTGAAGTTGGTTATGAAAGGAGAAAATTAAAAAATATGGCTAACGTAGCTCTATTAAATAATAAAAGCTTAAAAACACGTTTAAATTTACAAAATCTAGAATAGAATTATCTTAAACCGCTAGTAATGGAGAGGTACTTGTAGAAGAATTATGTTCGCTTTTTGCAAATTAACTAACACCAGTCGTAAAATAGGATTAAAGAGATTTTGCAGCTAAAAAGTGAGGCTAGAAGAATTTGGCTATATCCAGTGAAAATATTTAGCGCAGTTTCGTGAAAATATGTGTAAATAGAAACAGTGTGCATTTCATTAGGAGAGGGCTGAGGAAATTAATTTATGGCTTAATACAACGGAAACGTTGCGTCTCAGCGTCCTCTGGTTTGAACTGGGAAAGAGCAGCGGAAGAATTTTTTAAAGAAAGAAAGTCCTTTGAATTATAAATATGTTTTCATTTTGAATACTTAATTATTAGGCGTAGAAACTTGTACTTTACGTATTGATTACATTCTCCTACATGTTCAGAATTTCTGCTCATCGTTTTAATGTTTAAGTTACAAGGCCACGTTACTTTAAATAGACTTCGGGCTAGTGTTGGGAGGTGCCAAGAGAACAGAGTTAGATGAGGTTTTTCGAATGACAGCCTTTGCGATTGCGGTTTTGTCCAGTGTATGGTTCATCTCCTGATATGTGCCAATGGCCTAGTCTCCTGTACGTCTGAGGATTTGGTCAACTCGAAAAGGAAAAGAAAAAGAAAAAGGGTACGTTTGGTGTTACAAGGGGTCACAAATATTCATGCATTCATCATCACAAACTTGCATGGTTGTTATACTAATAGGATGGCTCTAGAAAAAAGGTCATCATTATCATCGATCGTTATAAATTGACTATAATATGTTGCTCCTTAGGGATGGATATTCCTGCTATCCCTACTCTACTCGTTATAATAAATCAGAAGACAGAAACCTCTTTACATTTAACCGATTTAGATCAAATTCGCCATTAAGTTTCAATCCATATATTAAATGGCCTCGACAAACGCCTTTGACCGTTAAAACGATTTACCATGAGGGTAGGGCCTCTATCAGAAGTAAGTAGAGAAAAATTTAAAAATGCAATGTATGTGAGATTATCACTAATGAGATTTCTCCCAACCAGGTAATAAAAAACTAATCTAATGATAAAAAAATAAATTAATCTATCGATTAATATATAATATTAAACTATAATAATAATGTACAAAAAACAAATTTGAAAAGCAATTATTATAAAATTCGCAAGTATTTTCAATAACACGCTGACAAACCCAGTCAAAGAGTAGATAAAGAGGCAGCAGCGAAAAACTTATTGGAAATTTCACTGGCGCCTCAACGATCTAATTCTAGAAATGGCTCATAAAATCGCGGGGCAAAATTAAAATATCTCTTTTAACTTGGGCCGGTGTATCATCCAGGATAAACAAGTAGCGGAAATTCTTTAAGCTGGCTGTTAAATAAAATTTAGTGCCCCTTTACTTGGGAGCGGTGATTTTGAATTGAATTTTTAGCTTAGCAAGGGGAATATTTTATCTTTAGCGTGTACGCCGTCGGGCGGAATGTTCCGGCTTCGTGAATAAACTATGGATTATGTTTACATTTAAAGTAATGTCCATTGTGGGCTGAATAGAGTATTACGCCTTTGAGAATAGAATTACAACGTTGTTGAAGACAGACATTGAGCTTTGTCGGTACGTTATCAGTTTTCTTTTTTGTTAGATAAAATATACTTTTAATAATATCTTCATCAGTGTTAAGTGACATAGCTACGTGCCCATTATGTAATACAACAAACCATTCGAAAGAACGAATGATCACAAACTCTTACGTAGATTTGATGTTATCAGGCCTATTCGTCATGTTAGAAAGTTATAAATATTATAAAAACAGTTCGTAGCTAATAAAAACACATTGATAAGTAATTGCCAGATTAGCTTTATACATCAATGAGTCGCCTATTTTCTGATATCTACTTTTATATTAAAATGATAAGATCTGCGGTGTTCATTTATAAGCCTTTTTTGGATCCTATAGGATCTCTACTATACTAGATAATCCTATTGACACGATAAAACATTTTACAAACATGTAAATTAGAAAATGTGCAAAAACATTTTATAAGAAACGGCAGATCTTAAAAATCAATATAAAACAAAACACTGCATCGCACATAATAAACATTACAACGATTAAATTCAACATTAAAAACATATAATATGTGAAAGAAATAAACAGGTAAGGACTGGCGAATACCAAATATCAAATTCATTTTGCTGAGCTATCTCTCTTCACAGAAATTGTACCCTCCCATATGACATATCTTCTCGAACCTCCAATCGCAATCAAGGCACGGACTGCGCCAAGCCGAGATGTCGACGTTTAATCTCGCCGGAGATCAAGTAACCGCACGCCTTAGATACCGGGGGAATCGCACCTTACTTACCTCACTTTAACTGGATTTCCGTGACGGCGCACTGAGACGAAGCTTATTTTGATAATGGACAATTGTTATGGTGGAGATCTTTCTTAGCTTTATAAATAGTATGAAGTTTTAAAAGTATTTTTTGTATCATGTTATTAGACATTTTAGACTGACCAACTGACTTTAATAGTTTGACTTGAAATCAAGAATACAGAAAATAAAAAAGTATATAACTCTTGTGTTAGTTGTAGTTCATGTAATTTCGTAATCAGAAGAACATTCCTTCGATTTTTGAAATAAAATTGATAGCATTTTATCTGAACTCACATTAAAAACCGAAGCCAAGCGAACAAAAAAGGATAGAGCTTCAATTATTACCCATTCGCTATCTGTCTTACACGGGGTTGCGCAAAAAGGGGCGAGCGACGACAAAAAGAGGCCGTGATAATGACGCACGCACTACAGCCTCTAGCCAGTTAAGGGTACAATGGTCACGGTTGAACGTTGAACGATAATTGACGTTTTGTAAGAAGCACTACAGTTACAACACAAGACCTTTCATCTGTAGAATCTGAGGGCTATTGTGAGCCCTCATTTTAGTGTCCGAGGACTAAATCCTGGACATATTGTCCCATTTTATGGACAAAACACGCGCTTCTTGATATAAATCATTCATGTGCGAGTTAAAATGTATCGTTTCGTTCTGTTAACATGGCATTTTATGAGTTATCAAGCACACAGCGGTTCATTAGCGACAATAATCTTTTTTTTTTAAATAAATTTACCTTTATTAGGAACAAGAAACGAATCTTAACAAACTTATACAGCTTATGTTTTGAAGATAAAGGCCGTTTTGTTGTAAAAATAATAAGAAATTAAGAATGAGAAGCAAATATTTGACACCTCTTCCGTATTTCGGTGGCTTCGCGGATCGTCGAGAAATTTGATAACCGCCATTCGTAAAAAGCTCGATTTACTTAATGCAAGATAAAATTTAGACGTCCTCACGGCGGTAAGCTTGTACTAGGAAATTCCTTTTACAAGTGGAAAATTCGAGCCTGAGAGGGAAGCACTCAACGGGACACTAATGGCATCGCTTTAAAGGAAAACGAAAATAATAAATTATTGACATCAGTCTTTTCTATCACGCCTTGAAAATTATTTATTTTATCTTTCGACTGGAAATTTTCGTTTGGGTTGGAAATAATGCTTTTTGTATCGACCAATGGAACGGAAACAGATGTTAAATGTGTGAAACGGTGATGGATTTCGAGATTATGACACGTCGGCGAGATTTAATGTTATTGCGTTGAGCGGAGTTGCTTTTTTTGGGTGATAATAGTTTTTAAATCGTTTAAACCCATAGTGATTTCACGAGGTGGCACATATTTATTTTTGTATTCCCGACTATAGGTATTTGAATGTATGGGGCTGTCTGTACTAATTCAAGTTCCAAGGACAATTTTTTGCCTAGCGTTTTTCTATTACTTAGGAGGGCTAGTCTGCTTTCAATATAATATATCTTTTTGTTGTTTGTCAAAAACATTATAAGTATTTATAAACATACTGAATAGTAAAATAAGAAGTTGAGAATAGTCAATATGAAACATGGCACACGGCTAGCTTTAATTTCCTTAGAGAAGCGATGGTACGTTTACACGCATCAAATGGAAATGGACCTGAGTATATTTTAATTTTGTTATCCATGTCATTAGTAAATTATTTTATGTAAGACCATAAAATTTCAAACTGTTAAATTCTATCTAAACTCCATAATATATACTGTGATTTGTAAATAAACAAGCTCTTAAGTAATCTGAAACAGAAATAGTCAGCGAGTTTGGAACTGCACTTACAACTGTTCAGTTAACTAATTGTGCAAACAATGGCACTGGTTTGGCTTTAACGACCAGGTGTGGAGACAGACAGACGAACAGTAAGTACGTCGAGAGAGGCGCAACAAAGGCACATGAGTTAACAAGCGGCAGCGGCCCCATTACACTGCCTTGAGGTACTCCGCTCTTTAATGAACGCGAGGACAACTTTAAAGTGTTCTCGTTTCTAACTTAATGCTGTTATAAGTGACTCCATTATATTTCAAATCTCGAATCCACTTCAACTGTCAATTTTGTTTTTTTTTTAATTGGCGAAAAATTTATTGTAATTTTATTTTGTTTGAACAGTTTGACAGTTAATACAAAATTATTAAAATCAAAAAACAATGGCCTGTACAAAGTTTATTTGCAAAATGTAAATCTCCTGTTCTTAATGGCAATCAATTGAGTCGTTTTATATTCAATATAATATAACCTAGTTCTTAGTTATTCAAAGTTTATGAAAAATGTGTTCCATACATACAATCTTGGATTTAGTAACAAATGCGACTTATACATTTCGGAAGTTAATAAATCGTGAGCGAGGAATAAAAATAAAATGACGGCACTATCGCCGTGCCAAGTGACGATTGGTTCAGAGCTCAGACAGGCGTTTTGGCAAAATTCCGAGATTATTTTACTTAAAGGCCTTAATATAAGCAGACATTCTGATTTTTAATCAAATGTAATCTGCTATTTAACTTCCATGCTGGTCAAATGAATACAGAGAATAAATACAGAGAATGTTTGTAAAATCGGCTGCTTCTCTTACCGCGCAGGGAATCGTAGAGTGGGGGAACGGCCGACCGACTGAGGGAATCATGACATAGGCGATAAGGCTAGTAACCCATCACTATTAATTTCCTGTTTCAACTACCATCATGTTAAACGTGGTCTAAGGTCTTATGACCCTAGGCTCTGTCCATCCCGTATAGGATAAAGACGTGATTATTATGTATGTATTTAATCTGAACCTCTATTTAATTTTTTTCCTAACGCAACCCACCCCGGCTTCGCATGGGCATAGACCTTCCTCTTGAATCACTCTATCTATTAAAAAAACCACATCAAGTCCGTTGCGTAGTTTTAAAGATTTAAGCATACAAAAGGACATAGGGACAGAGAAAGCGACTTTGTTTTATACTTTGTAGTGATATGTGTGTAAACCTGTGTTTTCTAGTATAAGCTATTCTTAATAACTATTTGTTTCAAATCGATATATCGTAACGAAATCGAAATATTGTAACGAAAGTTATTTTCAAATAAATTTTTCGCTTGCACTTGCGCTTTGAGCGCTTATAATAATATCCTATATTGAGAACTACTGTTTTATAAGCAATTTCACTTCATTTTAAAATAAATCTAAACTCTGAGGTAATAAATCTTACAAAGAAACCTAAACGTAAAATGTTTCATTGTTTTCTTTTGAAAGCCATCCTAGCTGGAAAGTAGGTGCCTGAACAACTGAGATTCTAAGCTTAACTTAAACAATAGGGCTCTTGTATGTGATCTTTTCTAGTACTCAGTAGGCAATCTATTAAGTTCTGTAGATAAGAATTGTCTTTGTAAATTCGTTTTAAAGTTGTTTGCTTAACATTGGTTTTGTAGAGCATTAGGTTAGACTTTAACTTTATCCTTAGTCATTATATCATCGTCGTTCGGTCGTTAAGTAGAAAGTTAATGATTATGGACAATCAAGTGAAAGGCGAAACCTTAGCTATTTATTTAAAAAACACATTTCTTTTATATTTAATTATGTAATGATTTTATAAGCAGCAATTAGGCTGGTCTAAATAAAATAGAAAATACTTAGATATAATAATAATAATTTCTTTAATATTCAGAATGCCTTTTTTTGGTCTCAAGCAAAGAAAATATATACTATGTGAACCTCAAGCTAGCGTAAGCAGGTAAATCTCCAAAATCCATATTTGAGAGAAATTAAATATAATAAAAGAAAAATAAATAGTAATAATAATTGAATTTTAATTAACTAATCAAGATCGGGAAATTGAATTAAAATGGTTGAATAAACTATTAGAAAACTAACATAACAGTAACAAAATGGATTGTATTACTACTTTTTATTTAAAAAAGTCGGAGATGGATGACCAAGAAACGAGGTCGAGTCTACGTGCACTCCAAATGTATTTCAGCTAGGAAATAACTAGGAAATGTTTCGTATAAATCCTACGATGATTTAGTCGGTGAACTTTGGGATAATATTTGTTTTGTTTCTAAAAATACGATATGATTTTTAGGTTTCTGTAGCCTATTTGAAATAACTAAACCCGTGTGCTTAAACTCTTTTAATTTATTTAATCGATATAGCTAGCTATCGATTAGCTATCGGATGTGAGAATCACAACTGCTAACTATGCTAGGTAGCCGCATCATTTAATCAACTTTGATTGACCACAATGGCTGGGAGTGTACGCTCAGCAACTAGTTTTAACGACTTCCTCGTTTCAATATTAAATACTTAGTATAACTTGTTATCTACGGTGTGGTTTGTGTTAAACAAACTTAGTGATTTCTGTTCAAAGATTTCTAAATTTAAGAAGTAAAGAAAGAAAATTAACTTCTATTTTATCAAGTAAATGGGAGGTTTCACCACAAAATATTTCTAAGGAGGATTTCACATCGAACGGTACGGAACTGTTGAGTTTATAAATAAACAGTGGCCCGCAGAGAAATGCCATTTTAGGTGTTCATGTAAGGCAATTTTTCATCTGAAGCTAGAGACCCAAATACGTAAGTAATAAAATAATTTTTTCACTAAACAAAGTAATAATGTCCCACATTTTAACGCTATCACTTTCATAATACAATCTCAAACCTTTTTCCAGTCACCTAAAAAATTGCAGCACCTTTTTCCCTCACTTTTCCTTCTTTGCATCTCAAACAACGTCACTATGACGGTGCACTTTTATTGGCTCTCTGCAAACAGTGGTCCCGGGGGACGAGTCGTTGAACCCTAATCTCTGAGATTACAATCCCTTCTATTTGTCCAACGCCTAAAAACGTAACCTTTTGAACGTTATTACTGTCAGCTAAAGGTTGAAAGTTTCGTTGGTTTTCGACGTGTGCATTAAGGGTCTCCATTAGTTTGGAGTGGGCCCGATTAGTCTGAACCGCTAATCTCCATATGAATCCTCTGATTGATTGTTGTTGGCTGTTTAAGGACTCCGCTTTGTCTATCTCTTGTTCTATTGTTATTTCGTGTTTTGGGTTTCTGTAGTGATTACAACTATTATAATTAAACTTTTATGATTACAGGATTTAATGCGGACACATTACAAGTTTTGACATTGACCAATAATGTTTGTTAAAAAATTACATTTAATAGTTAAAATGTGATTTTTTAACTATAAACACTATAAAATTATAGATTGTTTGTGTATATAGTGATTTATATTGCTTATTTAAACGATATAATACGGAAACTGTACATGGAATTCGCTATGTGTCCAGACATTTTATTGCAACAAAGAAATAGGTAATTACAAAATTACCCTTAAAAAATAAAAATATGAAGTTTGGTAAAGCGTTGTGGTTTATGTAAGACGCCAGCCCGTCAAGTATTCACGCTCATTAAACAATTAGCCTCGTAAGTTTCGTGGTAAAAACTAGCGAAGGATCGTTGAAGAATGTTCTTGTAACTAGATGGAATGTAGTTATTTACTTTTATTTGAAAAGTTCGAGATAGATGGGCAAAGAACGAGGTTGGATCGATGAGAACTGGAAATTTTCTACTTCAGACTTTTGAAGAAAATCTATGTCAATTTTGATTATATATCAATGCTTCGCCCTGTCTGTATTTTGTTGAAAATTTTTGTGTTCTTCCATTTCTGAGGATTTATTGTATTGAAATTTGCCATAAAAACCATTAAATAATAATTGCTTACTTTTGTAACTAGATGGAATGTAGTTATTTACTTTTATTTGAAAAGTTCGAGATAGATGGGCAAAGAACGAGGTTGGATCGATGAGAACTGGAAATTTTCTACTTCAGACTTTTGAAGAAAATCTATGTCAATTTTGATGATATATCAATGCTTCGCCCTGTCTGTATTTTGTTGAAAATTTTTGTGTTCTTCCATTTCTGAGGATTTATTGTATTGAAATTTGCCATAAAAACCATTAAATAATAATTGCTTATATTTAGTTGCTTATTACTATTTTAAAGAGATATTTTCTAAATTATTCTTGTAGACATCCTGAAAAGATCTCTTTACCTACCTGTATTATTTCCTCATCAATATCTAATGTTATTTGATTTAGCTCAACTTTATCCTTATATAAGTTACTCGTAAGGCCAATATCACTTATAACTCCGTCAGTTTACCAAAATGTATTTCCATAAATCACATTTATTAATTCTATAGCTATTTTGTGTCCAATTTTGTTTGCAACCCACTAAAGAGCCGACTCGTAACAGGAAAGCGAGCGAAACAATCGTATTAACAGGACAACATAAAAAATAATGCCGGCCGTTCCAAAGAAAGCACGACTTCCTTATTTTTGCTCGATTTGTTTATATTCCTTCAGAGATACCCTTAATCCCTTATCGCTGTCGTAATCCTTCAAATTAAATGAGGAAGACGATGCTAATGCAGAAAAATATCCCGAGAATTTGTAGCATAGATATTCTACAGTACTTTCATTCCCATCGTACAATGCTGACATTGTGTACCCTGGCTACGGGTCTCAGGGGGCATGTTTGACAAATAGAGGTCTCGTGCAGCGAATTTGGCTCGAAAAAAATTGTCGCGGAACGAGGCTCACGATCTACCACGAGTTCTATATCAGTCACCATTTTAATCTGATCTTCCTCGCCCCTCTCTGTTGCAGCATTTTTAGGCAGTTTATCTGGACTGTCACCAATGTCTAGAGGTCTTTTTAGTTTGGCAGTGATTCGCCGACTGCAATAAAGTAAATTGCGAGCATTTGCTATACGAATTTGGAGCGACGATCTTTATGGAGCCGATAATGTTATGGCCAGGTAATGTTCTGTTGCGAATGTACAAATGGACGGTTCATTGTTTTACGACGACTTTGGGTCCGAGGACTTTAGCTTGAGAATGGACAGCTTAAAGGAGAAGCCAAGTGGATTTTTATTTATTTATTTAGTTCATGTGCACTCAAATAAAAACACAGGAAACTTAAAATTATTAAATTAACTACAAGGGTGCTACTTATTTCTATATAAATTTCTTTTAGGAGACCTGCCATAAGAACTTAAAAACAAAAAGGCACTTTTAATACAAGTTTACAATTTTGTAAAACCACATCTAGATCTAGAATAATTATATGATGCATGGTATAACTATCTGTGGATCTGTGTCTAATCTAGGCTACTCCTCATTTGTACCTTACTTACCTTGTTCAAGATATTTTTTTTGGGAGAACTGCAATTTGGTGCAATGAAGAGTATTTTACCTTTGTCATATTGATGATAAGATAACCTATAAGACGTTCATTAAATGGATGGATTTCTTTTGATAAAGTTTCATTATTATTTGACTTTTAACAAATTGATCTCCCTATAGCTAATTATTTAATCACTAGCTGATTCCCGCGGCTCGACCCACGTGTTACTCAGTTATATCGCGGCAAAACGTAACCTATGTTTGACGCTCGGATTCAAACTATATCCATACCAAATTTTATCAAAATCGGTCAAGCGGTCATGTCGTTTAAGCATAACAAATAGACATACTTTAGCAATTTTAATATTAAGTATGTATGTATAACCAATTAAGTATAACTGTAATCAATACACAGTACACAGACATGTGTGAGGATAATTGCATCTCACGGATTAGGATAATCGAAATACGTCGAAATGTATTGATAATCGATTAATTCAATTAGTGATAATCGGCTGAAACAATCATTCTGGTTCAACAACTTGAGATATTAATGTCTCCTTACTGTGACAGAAGTAAGGAAATAAACAGTCTTTCGTAAACCACCTTATTCTATTGGAAAATAATTTCTCGCTTTGAATTTCTCGCTTAGCTTTGTTATCTAAAATAGCAAAGCTCTACCAGTTTTAATGCAATTACGACAAGGAAGAAGAATTTAGTAAACGCAGTATTTCCTAAGGAAATTACTTCTTAAATCTATTTCTAGTATCTATTCCTAGCAGTAGAATTTTAGAAAATCTTCTGTTTTTACCTTACCTTACTCTACTCCAAAAGTATAGTTCTTGGATTGTGTAGTATCAACCTGTCTGGTTGTATTTCTATATAAATGAGTAGGGTAAAATTGATATCGGTTCGCTTGTAATATACCCGGTCTGTACTCCATGGCGCTCAGCCGACTCCTGCCATAGAATAAAATAGAATAGAATAGAATAATTCTTTATTTGCGTTTGCATAAGGTACACAAACGATGGCATACAGATATAATTATCAACCTCTTATACAGCCATATATTTATAGCATGCATAGGCACATAATTTTAAAATCACTAGTGAGGGAAACAAACAACCTAAAAACAATGAAAATCATTCTCGTTTACACAAATTAGTAATAAAATTATAAATTAATTAAAATGTATGTCAATGTTATAATAAATCTCCATCCTTAATCTAAACCTTAACATCAATAATCAATGGTCAGGAATATTTTATTTTTGCTTAAAATTGAGAAACTCCTGCACCGTGTAAAAACCATGTTCACATAACCAATCAAATAAGTGTTTTTTAAAAGAATTGAATGTAAGTTCTTTTATCGTATTTGGTATTTTATTAAAAATAGTTATGGCTATGCAGTAACAATTTTTTTTTAATTTTTGCACTTTTTGGAACAAAGTCCAATACCAATCTGTTGCTATTTCTGGTATTTCATAGATAATGTAATCTTCCATTAGCAGTAATCCTGTTCCCACCATAACCGCATTGTATACCACTCGAGACGACAAAGTATTATTTATTTGTCTCATATATACGATCTGCTCTGATCTGAACACTACAGCGTCGATTCTGCTAACGTTAAGTCACAATCGTGTCAAAATAGTGTTTCATTTGTAGTACTTTTTACACACTAGTTACAAGAAATGTATATTTTTTTATATCACTTCTGATGGTCACACCGCACACTACATTCACATCACATCGTTAGCAGAATCGACGCCCAGATCGTTATGCAATAACTACAAGGTAAGTGAATTCAGTAACCGCAGAATTTCGTAAGGATCTCTTTTAGTAGTAGAAGTTTTGTTTCTAAAATGGCAAAACACTAGGTACCACTTTTTCATGTAGGTACCTAGTCGTATAATACTTTTTCAATCGCTACAAATATTTGCAGCTACAGTCTGACCCGTGGATCCGAACAAACGGGTGTGTTATGAGTCTTATAAAAACAGCACCCGTCCGTCCTGAACAAATATATGCCTGTAGCCATTATTGCGTGAGAATCCCGAAGACTTAGACTTTAGTACCTAAAAAAATTTACCAGTTATTAAACCATACCTAATAGTTTAGTGTATTGTAATGTTATATGTAATAATATGTAATAAAGTCATTTTTAAAAAGAAAATATTAACTAATGGATATTAGAAATGTAAAAGTCATTTGCCTGAATGTTTGTGATTTTGTCATAAAATAAGTTATATTTAGGCTGATTGAAATGTCTGTAAAATCAATGTTAAATTAAAGATTTGAAAGTTGGAACAAAACATTAAATACCATCTATGATTGTATGTAATTGGAATATTTTTTTAAAGTAAATGCTTGAATGTATTGTACATTTTCCGCATCTTTGATTTCACAATACTAGCCTTAGTTCTGTATTATCCAGTTGTTAATTTAAGACACGTCATTGTTGATTTTAAAGTAAGTTGCACATGAGCTCCTGCATTATTTCTAATGCGCATCGCAAAATATAACAGCTTTTAAAATCTCTGTAGTCATGCTACTTCGGATGTTTGCGATTTTCAGATTTCTTTAGGCTGCCTGAAAAATCTAATTACTCTTACACACCCGCATCATAATGTCTTTAGTCTAGTTTCCTTGCAAAAAGGTCAAACGCATTGTAATAGCTGGAAATCACACAGCTGATAGTCATTGAATAAGTATAACCAAAAGTTAAAATAATCAATTTATATATTATATTTTATTTATACGTTTCTTCTAAAATCAACTATAGTTTTGTACTTTTTTAAAATCTATTCACTAATAAATAAAAACCTATATATACTTTAAAAAAAAATTGTGGTTACAAACTTAAGAAACAATTTAAATACAAAAGAAAAACTTAAAATAAGATCGGCAGGTTTATCCACACAGAAATTCTATTCTCAATTTTTATATAACGGTACTTTCAATGTTAATTGGTGATTTGACAAAAACTTTAAGTCTTAATTCGAATTTTAATGGGTTAATTAGTTCTGACACGGCCAATAAAATCTAGAAAAAGCTCTCTAATTTATATGACTCTTTGTCTATACATACAATTTGAGCGTTAAGTTATATTTAAACTAGCTGTTACTCGCGTCTTTACCTGCGTTTTTAATACTGTACACATCTATATCTTTCTGAAATATTTTACGTAAATTACGATGTTTTTTTTTTTGAAGTTCATTTGTACCAAAGTTTTTAGTTTTTATACAAACTGACACAAAATTCACTCACTCTATATTGGATTTAAATTTAAAAATCGTTATTTTAAAGAAATTCACAAATGAAATGTCATGCAGCTATTATTCAAATAATATTCATAAACTTTGCATGAGCTGTGCTGTTATTGCATTAATTTAACAGAAAAAAAATATTACTACACATTTTCACTCATGCATAAAGTGAGCGATAACACCCACCATTTTTATTAGACCGGTTTTGTGAGGACAGTTAAAAAATACACAGTTATAATATTTGTTTTTTAAAGTTTAAAACTAGAACACCTCTGTGCTTTTGAACCCGGCTATCTGATGATTTTGAAATGGGATAGTATTTCAATGACTAGCAAACAAATTCCGCGAGGATTTCTGATAAGCTCACTAACAGAGAGAAATTATTTTTTTTGGGAAGTGGCGCTAGTGAGACCGAAGGAAAAACCGAACATAAATAAGGACTTCTTAATTGTTGTTATCAACACCATATCGTACAATATTTAATGCAAATAAAGGATTATATTAAATTCACTGTACATTTATAGATCAATCTTGAGCTATGTCGGACATATTGATGTAAACTGACACAGATAACTGACCAATTCTAACACTTATGCTCTATATAAACCTTCCAAGTTACGTTGTACTGGTCTTCAATGACAGATTGTATTGGCGTAGTTGCTTGTGAAATGTGCCGTCTTGTTACTGTACCATCGAAGTGTGTAGACTACATTTTTTTTTTTTAGGGACAAATCACACAGATTGAGCTAGCCCCAAAGTAAGCTCGAGACTTGTGTTATGGGATACTAACTCAACGATACTATATTTTATAACAAATACATATATAGATAAACATCCAAGACCCAGGTCAATCAGAAAAAGATCATTTTTCATTTTGACCTGACCGGGGATCGAACCCGGGACCCTCTGAGTAGCGGTCAGGCTTGTTAACCATTACGCCACGGAGGTCGACATTATGGACTACCTCTATCTCCCAGTCAGTTTTGAAGTTTTTTTTTATTTGATAGCTCTTCTTTGCGGAAGGTTCAAGGCATATATAGATTTGTTCTTATCGACAGTTATTAGCGATTTGAAATTGTTACTTTGGCTAAGTCCCATACTCATAGTTCTTTTGTTTTGTTTCAGAACTAGTCTAATAAAATGTGAATCGTCAAGAATGTACTACGGAGCGAGGCGATGTGAGGACCAATGAGGGGAGACATGGCGACCAAGATGCTGCTCTCGCTACTGCTGCACTGCGTCTGCGTGGCAACCACAGCTAACATACCCAGCTCAGGTCAGTTAACTCATGACTTAAACCACAGATTAGAGAATATTATTACACTTGTACAGATTTTTAACGCTGAATAATAAAAACGCCATCTATCAATCACTAGATACATTGCCCAGTGGTTTAGCCTTGAAAGCGTTTCAGATAGAAAGACGTTTTCATTTACAATATTAGTATGAATGGTTGGATTATAGAGTATCACGCAAGCGGAGCCACAGGTTTTAAGCTATCCTACTAATATCAACGCCAAAGTTTGTATGGATGTTTGTTACTCTCTTATAGGAAAACTGCTAAACCAATTTGGCTGAAATTTGGAATGGAGATTGCTTAGACCTTGGAACAACACAAAGGCTATATCTTATCCCGAAGTTCCTATAGGAGCGGAGCTCCGGGCAGCAGCTAGTATAACATAATCCTTCGAAACAAAACTGAAACTCTGATGAAAGTGTTTCTGAAGGGTGAAAGCCTGTTTTTTACCTTTTTAATTAATTCCCAGTTTTAAGGTTATTTCCCAGCTTGGAGTTTTAGCCAATATTTACTTTGGGACACGGGTAGTAAAGACTTAATAAAAATAGAAGTGAAAGGGCTGGTTAATGGAAGACCACTGTTTTAATAAATTCATTTGAAAACCCTCAAATTGACTTCTGCTTTTTGGGTTTAAGTAAAGCTTGGTTGATTTTCTTTAATATATTTATATCTCTGAATACGAAGATATGTAGGAGTTATATTTTTGGTTACTTTTAGGTTCCCGTTTTCATTCTTTTGATAGTAAACCCTGAAAAAATCGAGGTCGTGAAGCATTATAAAGGTTTATTTTAAGAATTCGGCTCATATAAGTAAATTTTGTTTGAACTGTCCCTTGATCCGCCAACCGTGATGTAACTTTCAGAGCATTTTATTTTCTGAAGTACAGTGGACTACACTGAAAGAATACCACCTTAACCATAAACTTTCACCTAAATTAGTATGCTGTTTGTGGCTTTACTGTATTTTTAAATTCAGATATTATATTACTATAACTACATCATATTCATCCTTATAATTTCTTAATCCTTTCACTGCAAACGTCAGGATATATTCGACAAATAATTTCGTGCCCGTTTCGCAAGCCTCGAATATTTCTGATCGATAACAGGGGGCTTAGCCAAAGTCACAATCGAAAAATATTAACGAGGTACGACAAGAACAAAATGTATGAGATTGACATAAGATTGACCACGTGATTTATTGCAGATTTTGTCAATCCCATACATTTTGTTTTTGTCGACATTCGTTACCGTTTTGAAATTATCACTTGGCTACGGGTGCAGTACATTTATTCATTTATTTTTTATGTATTTATTGCTATCATGTTACATTACAGTTTTAAATCAATGCATAATATGCGAAATAATACTAATATATTCAAAGCTTGCCACTATTCTATAAAATAATCCATATACATACTTACATACTGATATTATAAATGCGAAAGTCTGTCTGTCTGTCTTTCTGTCTGTCTGTCTGTCTGTCTGTCTGTCTGTCACCTCTTCACGGCTAAACTGCTGGACCGATTCTGATGAAATTCGGTAGGGATATAGTTAACGACCTGAGGTCAAACATAGGCTACTTTTGGGCGCGATATAACCGGGCGGAGCCGCGGGCAACAGCTAGTATATTATATAAGAACAATTACAACTTTTCCTCGCGCTGAGGCACGCACGACAATTAATATTTGCGCAGAAGGCTCGATACTTGCGCACTCTGAACTTAATCGACGAGCATCCACATATTTTTGCATGCAAATTGAATTATAAACGCTTTTACGAGCATCAGACTACAACTCTCCCCCAATTTTGTTATAAGAATTAAATATTTCTCAAAAAAGATTTATTGAATAATAAACAAACAGTCCCATTTGTGAATCAAAAAACAGTTCAAATTGTGTTGACATAAATGCCTTTTGCGTACATCTGTGTACCAGAAATAGGATTGTCCTACCTCGGTAGAACAAAGGATATTAGGAACCGGGACACAGGTTCACTCCAGTGGAACTAATCTCTGTAAACAAGACCAAGAATTTAGAATGAAAATATTTTGGAGTGCGACTATTGGTCATTGCTTAAATAATATTAGACAAACATAAATGATGTACCTGTTAAAATCCAGGAAAAAAATGATTTACGAGCTTATTACGAGCCTATGTAATGTCTAACCGTTAATTGTACTGTTATCATCTGTCATCTCGTTTTCTTGTTGGATCAATAATGTTTTGCATGTCGTATGTACACATTTATGGTCTTACAACCAGCCATTGTACTATGTAAAATTATACCTTAAGAATGTTAAAGTTGTAAACTGTTGTGTGCATCAATAAATAAATATTAAAATTCGAAAAATAAAACTAAACTCATACAGTACTATAATAAGACGTACGTAGTGCCTTGGGGTCCAAAGTATGAGGGTGAACTTCATGACTATGGTGATAATTATTTGTATGTCCATTACCTGATCATCATATCACTATCTTCCGTCATGATATGCCTAATTGTTAGGTATCTTGGTGTGACTTTACTTCATTGACTGTCCGGTGTTCAAAAAGTGGTCAATACCATTGTTATGTACAGTCGGCTGCAGAGAAATCTGACCCCCATGTCACAAGTATCACTATTGAAAGGGGGTCATATTTCTCAGCAGCTGACTGTACCTAGTCTAAAGCCGCATGCGAGAAACATATCCTGCCCAGTCCCAATTATTATTTGGGAACTAACCGTAGACCGATATTGCGCAACCAAATTGTTCAATACATTGTGTATTGATAAGATGTCCGTGTAACTTTAAAAGCTATTTCGGAGTAAACCACAAATAGTTGCTCGGATCTAAGAAGCCACATTAATTCGACGAATTTCTTGCTAACTCAATCTGTCACGAACCAAGGCAACTTAGTTATAGGACAGAATAAACAGCATAAGAGATTGACACACTTGATGATAGACTCGTCATGATCTAAGCGTGCTTTAAACACCAGGGTGCTCCATCCATGGTGCAGATATGCCTGAACTGGTTATTACAAAAAAAAAGAAACTACCGACTAATAAAACATTTCGACGTCCGTGGCGTCTATCTATAGTATTTGTTACAGAATATAGTGTCGTTGAATAAGTATCTTATAACACAAGTTTCGATCTTACTTTGGGGCTGGCTCAATGTGTGATTTGTTCGAATATATTTATTTATTTATGTTTATTTAATCCTACTTAAACCATCAAAGTCACTGATTAAATTAAAACTAGATTATATTCCTACTTACAAACAAATTAGAAAATTAAAACAAAATCATCCAAATACGAAATCAATTTAAATTAAATAACACTACAATGTCTTAGCTACATGCATGGAGGAAGAACGAAAGTTCTCAGAATAGCTAGATTAAATTCATGGCTCCGTCATATAATAAGATTAAGGGATGAAATTACCATATTTATAAATTTTCATATATAGTTCTTATAAAGTAGTGCCTTGACAAATCTCGCACGTCTCTGTTTAGTTTAAGAAGCATATTTCATGTTTGAAATTAAAAGCATCCTAGCTTTTATAATATGTCTTTTTTCACATTATTGCCTACTATACTAGTGTTCGTATCCTAAAGAATCTTATGTGATGTGGTTACATCCATGCTGATGATAATATCAACCAACCAACGAAATCAGAAGTGTTAAGTACCTTCCAAAAAGTTAAAAATCAAATGATACACCCATACGAATAAAGTGTATATTTTCTGTTTGTGAATTTCCCTCGGGAAAAGTGCTTTTTTCCGGGATAAAAAATATGTCCTTGTTAAGACTTCTATGTGTATGCGAAATTTCAGGAAGATTGTTTCAATATATATAGAACGTGAAAGCGTAACAAAAAAAAACAAATTCACTTTCGCATTTATAATATTTTGTAGGGATTTGTTTATTTTCATATCACAAATCGTCACTTCCATGCTGGTCTGGGAGAAAAAGAAAAACATAGAATGTACCAGCTGCTTCTCTTCCCGCGCAAGCCGTAAAAGTCGTCTGAGGGAATCGCCGAATGGGGAAATCATGACATAGGCGATGCGGCTAGCAACCCATCACTATTGTTTTTCTGTTTCAACTACCATTATGCTAAATGTGTAAAAATTTCTCGCCTATTTGACATCAAATTGTATATATTTCAGTCTTGAAGTATGCTTTTGTTAGTGTCATAAGTCCTGGACAATAATTTTCCCAAAGGTCACGGCACAAATTAATTCTAAGTTAGGGTCAGAGTTTCATTAGAGAATGTGCCAGCGAGCACAGACAAGAGGCTGACCGCTGGCCGCTGGCCGCGGTGACCCACTCCAGCTGAAGTGATTACCCACAAAATGTATGCCGATTCACTTCAAAATTGGTTAACTTTATACACTTAAGTGGCTATCTTCACTATAACTAGCCGCAATCTTGTATTGTTGCGAACTGCGGCATCGAAATGGCAAATAACGCGAGTTTGATATTTTCTACAATGTATTAATTTATTTGAGACAACATAAAATTACAAGTTGTGTGACACTGATAGAAAGCACTTTATGCACATGCACAGAATAAAAAAATCTGTTTGTCACTTATAGTTGACTGGAAAAGAATGAATAATAATGTATATATAGCTCATTTGTTGTAATTTGTGCAATCAATTTTAAAAAAAGTTATTTTATAATAAATCTTCAAAGTTTCACTACACTTTAAAAATATACTTTTATTTTGTTATTTTTTCAAGTATAACTTTAAGGGTTAACTATTAAGTATAAGTAATTTATACTTTTTAATAAAAAATATATTCTTCAAAAATAATTTAGTTTAGTGAAAAAGGGTAACGTTAATCAATATATAAAAAATAAAACTACTTTTTAATTAATCTTGCACAATTTACAATATTGTACTCTACCAAACTAAAAATAAATTTTGCCATCCCTAAATTATTCTAGAAGTTTATTAAAAATAATTATCAACGCTAAGTTACAAACAAGTCGCATTATACTATATATAAAATCTTTAAAAAAATTAAGCAAATACAAAGAATTCTGGACACTGTAATCCTACTCGTAACATTCTGTATCCTTCTGAATTAACACGTAAACATGGAATTACTCGGCCAACATTTTTCATAACATTTTTCCTGGTTCAACATTTATTTTTCGTGGAACAGATTTTAATACTACACTTGTGGAGACAAGCTCTTTTGTTAGCTTAGAACTGGAGAAAATATTATTCTGAACTAGTTATTTACTTTGAGTTTTTATATTCTTAATCATAGAAATGCATTTTGTCACTGAATGGCTTTTGTACGGAGTTTTCTTTGGTATAAGGAGATTAAATTGAAATAAATAAATGCTGTTAATAAATTTTATTGACAGACTTTAAAGAGGTTATCTATTCAGCCTTTATGTACATATAAAATAAATAATGTCAGAATTGCAGTTTTTATAATATGTTAGTCTATACCAGAATATATAACGTGTGCAAGATTTCACAAGTGTGTGTATATGTTTGATGGTTTGGCAAATCTCAAAATCTTTAAGTAGGATTATGGCTTTAAACTTTTTTCAGTGGTTTTGTGCATAGGGAATCAAATTAATTTTTCCGGCTTAATATTTTCTTAAATTTAACTTGTTTTAGTAAGCTCAACTCGCACATTTTTTGTCAGATCGAGTCTACGGTGCACAAAATGACTTAATAGCGTGTGCGACGAAGTTTTTGTGCGTCGTGTGCAGACCATAGATAGGTAAATCTCTAGCGTGAGCTGTATGTGCGCACGATATACCGAATCTGTTAAATACAGATAGAAAAATGATAAATAGGGACAGGTATTTTTTTTTTTAAATTACAGAGTTAATAAAATAATAAATTCTTTTACAACTACAGAAATCTCGATAGCGAACGCGATGGCTGATAAATAAAATACTCAGGACGGATCACTCGCGGATTACCGGTTTCACAATAACGAGCGCGCATTGCACCGATACGGATCGATAGGATATGAAACATTTATCATTTTCTTGTATATTTTTTTATTTAACGTTTTCTCTGGCAGTAACGCCTCTCGACGTAGATAACAATTATTGTTATCTCATGTACTGTCCGCGAAAGTGTTAATTTAATTACATTATATTAAAAATTAAAAAAAAACCATGACACATTTTGTTTTTAGTGGTGAGGGTTGACTGAAAATATAGAGAGAGTGGAAGACAAAAGGGGAGGCCTTTGCCCAGAAGTGGGACACTAAGGTCTAAAAAATAAAATAAAAACAGAATGGATAGCTTTTTATAAATAGATTAGCAAGTTTGCTTCAATACTATTTTACAGTGAATGACGCATCGCATAGAGCGGGGTATAAAGTTTTCAATTTAAATACAACAAATATTTTATAAAGTATGTGTTTTATAAGTTATTTTGACGACAATGACATCTCGCGATGTAAGTTCGTAGAACCATTTAATAGGTGAGTGCCCTACGCCCAAAGTATTTATATACTGGCCCACATTGTATTATATCAATATACATCTGAAAACATTTACCATAAATTATATAAATCATTCCCGTTGGCCACCAAGGGTGTCAATCGAAGTGGGGGACAAAATGAATGATCGCAAATCATTTACGGAGCTATTATTATTTAAACGTTCTTAACACTTGATTAAATTTTCAAGACAAAAAAAATAACTGTCCATACATAACCTTGACCCAATGAACCCTATAAAATTACACTAGAAATTTCGTAAACTGGTCCCGTTTCCCGACCCTCGGAAATTACCTGTTTTTATCGACTCCCCAGGCGGCTTTTAGATGAGCTCTATAATGCGCAGGAGCTAATAATCTAGCTTTAACTTGTATTTTAGACTTTATCGCTTTTCAAATTGGTACTGCTTTGATTTTTTCTTAACTGTTGTAGGACGTAATGGAGCAGATAGAAACATATATCCATTTTAATAGTGATCATATAGTCGAGTACTAATATTAGTATTTAAATCTAAAATTAAAACTAAAACAAAAAATAAATATAAAAATAAAACTAACTACAAATAAAAAATGTCCCGCAAATTATTGCCTTTCGGGAATGTTCCCAAAAGAATAGAGGGATATTATTATTATTGATATAGAGGGTACATTTAACCTTGCATGTCATAGTTAGTTTTTCAACCCACCTCTTGGACTTTACGCGGCTTTCGAAGCATAAAATCATCTACAACCATACACTGGAAACTACTTGCACAAAATATACTTGTTTAGTTTATATTTATTATAAGAAATATTAAAAAGTATAATTTCAACGTAACTAGATCATTTTGTCACATTTTGCAAACTTTGCAAACCAGCATATTCGCTCTCATCGACAACATGGTCCTTGAGATCCGCAGTAACTATATGTCCCAGATATGTAAACTCAATTACCCTTCATAGTAGTCGTGAAGTCTCCAACTTAAGGATAGACAACCTTCTTTTTTCCCGTGGGTGTCTTAAAGGCTAAGGGAATAACAGAAGTCTCCATTTTTTATACAATTTCAATAGAAGTAACCTGTACGGCAGATTCTTTTTTTCGTTATGTTTCGCTACAATATTCCGTAATGTCACTGCCTTTTACAATAAAAACAGAAATGTAAGCCTTATTTTACGACAAATGAGATTAAAATAAGGTCACCAAGTAGTTAAGTAGATCTTTGTACAAAGTCTAGTTTGTCAATTTATCCTACCTCCTTTCTGACTTTTGGGATTAAATGATGATCAGCATTCACCGAGTGATTGCACCGAACATCGATCCAATTTTTCCAATAATCGAATAAAATATTTAATCACTGACTGAAACATTGAACGAATAAATATAAAAAATGTGCAAATCAATCACTGAGATTTTGAATCTGCCGGTGTCCCGATTCTTATTCGATTGAGCGAGCACCAGACTCGATCTCTATTCGGTTCCAATCGATTGGAATATTTACGTGATTAATTGGTATATGAATGTTGAATACACACATTTTGTTTGTTAGAATATAAATTTTGTTACCTACCAATGTAAAATATTATTTTGTTTGAAAATCGCTGTTTAACAAGGAAATTTATGGTTCAGTTAGCGTTTTACGTAATGCTGTTTCAGCTTAATATTGTGATCTCAGTAGTAATCAGCTGATTTGAAACATATTTAATAAGCTATTATATCTCGAAAATAAGAATTTGATTCGTGTCTTTAAAGGGGCATACATTCATTAAAAACATACATTCAATTAATCTCTTATTCGCAAGGGTACAAGTACGAAACTTTTAAAATAATTTCATTTCCAGAATAAGGTGCTTGTTTTTGTGGCTTAATTCTGACTACAAAAAGCAAACAATACACAAAAAAAAAAAACAATATAAAACCTTATAATCTGCAGTTGGATTACAGCTAAAAAATATTAAAAGGCGAAAAATTCCTTGCCGCAAATATTCAACTTCGAAAATCTAATTTAGTATCAGTGAATCAGGCCTCGCCGACTAATTTGGTTTGTGGGACGCCTTCTAAATAGACTCAATTTTATTTTCCTTACTGTTTGGGTGCAAGGAGTAAGACTAATTTTATTTTCCAGGTTTCGGTTTCGTAGGAATTTCGTAAAAGTTGTCCTCTAGTGATTTTTTGTCCGAGATAATTAAACCAATAATTAGGTATTTTTGAGGATATAAAAAAAGAAAAAAGGTGAACCACCTCTTCTTCTTCTTATCCTCTATTTCTAAGGACCAGAAAGAGAATCGATTATAGCAAATTATATTCTCAGAACTCCGTCACTGATAAAGCATTGACAGTGGCTTTATACAGGTCCTTCAGTATGCAGGTGGCTGGGCAAAACAAAAGATTTTCCATGGTCTTGGGAGGGACGCCATACTGGAAGCTATCTTCACCTCTTACCAGTCAGGCAGTAAAGAGCATACAGAACGACCAAGTGGTAAGGGACCAGTCGGTCGTCCTATGTACCTCTGGAGAGGTAAAGTCTTAAGGTGATACCACGGTGAACACTAGCGCCACCATCATTTAAAAATCATTATTCAATGAAAACACAAGTTATCAGGCAAGTTACAAGGCAGACGCTGGATGCAGGCCGCTACCAACCGGTCGTTCTGGAAATCCTTGTGGGAGGCCTACGTCCAGCAGTGGACGACCTGCGGCTGAAATGATGATGATGATGATGACAAGTTATCAAAAATCCGTGTCATGTAATTAAGGTTCTGGTTCTAAAGTTTATTTTAAACATATTAAATTATAGATTCTTGTTCTCTATAGTTACAAATTACAATATTGCCTAAAACAGCCACATGATATTAATACAAATATTTACAGTTCTGAAATTCAGATTGAAACTTTACTTCGATGAATACTGTATGTAAATTTTTACACAGGAATCAGCGTATCTCAATTAATTTCAATCCGTAATTACAGTTAATGTAAATTGAATAATTACGAGTGTAAATTGCATAAAATTTCTAGAAACTTACCGGTCCACGCGCATTTAATTAATTAATTCGCTGTTTTATTTGTATGTTTTCATTCATTACGGAAATGGCCAGCAACTGATTACTACCCGTAATCAGTTGTGTTGTGTCACAATTTTTTTTACAAAATAAATACTAATATTTACAAAAAATTATCTTTATAGTGGAGATTTGATCCATGCAGGATTCAAATTCAATTCAAATTCAAATTGTTTATTCTCAATATAGGACATTCTTATCACTTATTGACGTCAATCATTACTTAAATTAAGTTTACCACCACTACCAAAGCGCAAGTGGAGAAGAAGCGGCGCCACAAACTCCACTGCAGCATGCAGGATAAATGCCATATGCAATGATAATGATTTATACTAGCTTTTTATATGGTAATGGAATATATTTATGTTCTGAATATTTCACGAAATCAAACCCAGGCAAGTATATTTGCAAGAAAAAATTGTTTTTATAGATAGTATTTAGTATTTATCACTGTCTATTGTCTATAAATATATATATTAAATATATATATATAAAATTAAATATATATATATAAAAATAGTATTGTGTTTATGTATGCTTAAATTCTTTCCTACATTGAAGCTTTACCCAAATTGAGTTCGCAAATTGAGCTTTACATGTATTTTATACAATAAACGTTAAATATATAAATTCTATATGTATTTGCTTTAAATAACTTGTTATCACTGTACGTGAGAGCAATATAAGAATATACCTTAACGTTATCATATATTTCAAATATGGACGAATAGGGAAAATAACGCTACAAATGTGGCGAAGAATGGGAGGCGTCACGCCGATAAATAGATATCCCCAGATTGTAGAATATTTTTGGGATAAGTTTTCATATCGCGTCCACTCTAGATAATATGCTACATTCGGAAAAATACCGTGATATTCACCATATCGTTCCTTTTTAATCTACCTATCTACCTTGTAAACCTATTTATACATTAAGGAAGCAATAAAGTATTAAGTATTGAGTATTTTACTCCTCATCTCTTTTCACCTTCGAATAGCGGAGTTGTATGAATAGAAAAATCATTTCTAAGAGCCAATTTTTTTAAATACTATGAGAGAAATCGTCAAGTACAGAAAAAAGTAAAAAAATTACACCCGTCTTGGAGTTGCAGGTGTCAAAAGTATGTGAAGGAATATTTTAATGTCCCATTTGAAGAAGCCCATGTTTTTAATAGATCTCTTCTTTTATGAGATAGCGACCCGGCTTCGCATGAGCATAAAAACGCCCTCTTGAATCACTCTTTCTATTTAAAAAAAAACCGCATCAAAATCCGTTGCTTAGTTTTAAAGATTTAAGCATACAAAGGAACAGAGAGACAGAGAAAGCGACTTTGTTTTATACTATGTAGTGGTTAAAAAAGTCGCATCGTACGACACAACCATTCAATTTAAAAAAAGAATAGAAGCAAAAATATTACATAAATTCAGGCGTTACTTTAAGGAAGTCAAAGTTGCAAGTACTTACCAAACAAATTAATTTGCCTGCTTCCGTCACCAGTTAGTTCATCCAAAGTACTGCCGGTCGGCACACACTATGTTTGTCCCAGTATGCCCACTACTATTAGTTTGCACACACATTCCTTGCTTATAATAGAAGGGAAAATAATAGAAGAAAAGAGAGAATAGAAGAGAAATGGGACGAAAGGAAGTCGTGACATGTAAGATGTAAAATTGATGACTGAAGGCAAGGCATGGAAATCATTCTACCGATAAGAACAATCATTGAATCTAATCAAAAAATCTTTAATCTATAAAGATTTTTTTCTAGCCAGGCATTATTTCTTGTCTTCATATGAAGATGAAAAAAAATTAAGTACTTACCAAATTATATTGACTTCCGCAAATTTACGCCTGAATCTGTTAAATAGATTAAATTACATTATGTTTTAAAATCTACAAAAAAAAATCTAAACAAAATTATTTTTTCTACGTATCCATAATCCAACAGCACCAGGAACAAATTAAAATGGATATACTGGCCTCACAGCATGATAAACATGATTTTCGTAGTTTCTGGAAAAGTACTAAGAGACTTAATCCTAAGCAGGGCCTTCCTGTGAGTGTTGAGGGAATAACTAATGCCAAAGATATTGCCGAGTTATTTAAAAATCATTTTACTGTAAAACCTGAGAGTGTGCACCCTGAGCAGGTCTGCGATGCTGGAACTGTTGTGGCTGGTGATGGTGACTGCAGTGTACGTTTCTCAATTAAGCAAATTGCAGAACTTATCACCGAAATGAAAAGAGGCAAGTCACCAGGTCACGATGGTTTGAGCATCGAGCACCTTCAACATGGGGGACCTCACGTGCCTAGAGTCTTGTTTCCGCTGTTTGGTTTATGTATTGGGCACTCATATCTACCCCCAGAGTTAACTCAAACCATAGTAGTACCTATTGTAAAGAACAAAACTGGTGATATCTCATCCAAGGCAAACTATCGACCTATATCTCTTGCTACAATAATAGCCAAAGTTCTAGATGGTCTTATTAACATGGAGCTGTCTAATATTGTCCAGTTAAATGATGCCCAGTTTGGTTTTAAACCTGGTCTCTCTACAGAGAGTGCTGTGTTGTGCCTGAAACACACCGTAGAGTACTATACTACCAGAAAAACACCAGTGTATGGTTGTTTCTTAGATTTTAGTAAGGCTTTTGATTTGGTGCAGTATGATTTATTATGGGATAAACTTGAAAAATGTAATTTTCCTAAGGAACTTGTTTTGATACTTAAATATTGGTATGGTAGTCAGACTAATGCTGTTCGATGGGGAGATGAGCTGTCGGAATCCTTTGGACTCGAATGTGGAGTGAGACAGGGGGGACTGACCTCTCCTACTCTCTTTAATCTTTATATCAATGATCTGATTGGTGAGCTTAGCAGCACGCATGTTGGCTGTCATATTGACAGAGTATGTGTCAACAATATAAGTTATGCAGACGATATGGTGCTGCTGAGCCCGTCAGTCAGCAGCTTAAGAAGGCTGATCGGTATATGCGAGACATATGCTACTAAGCATGGATTAAAATATAACACAGCCAAAAGTGAATTTATGGTTTTTAAGGCTGGCAATAGGGGTCCCCTAGATATACCAATTACCCTTAATGGCATTAATCTGACTAAGGTATCCTCTTTCAAGTACTTAGGGCACATTGTAACGGAGAGTCTAAAAGACGATGCGGATATAGAGAGGGAACGGAGGGCACTGTCGGTCAGGGCCAATATGATAGTTCACAGATTCAGGAGATGCTCAGCACAGGTAAAAGTAACACTATTTAGAGCGTACTGCACATCCCTGTACACCTGTAGTTTGTGGACTGATTATTGGAAGAGATCGATCAGTGCCCTCCGTGTTTCAATATAATAATGCGTTTAGGGCACTGTTGGGGTTGCCGCGATGGTGCAGTGCATCTGGTATGTTTGCGGATGCTCATGTAGATGGCTTTAATGCAGTGCTCCGCAAACGGAGTGCGGCGACACTGCGCCGACTGCGTGGCAGCACCAACACTATCCTAAGCATGATAGCAGATAGGCTGGACAGTCGCTTTACAAAGCACTGGATCAACCAGCATCTTAGTATAGGTTCCTACTAACATAGTTTTAAGATACCTTAAATTTCAAGATTACCTGTTACTAACCAATTATGGACTAAAAAGGTCTGAAATAAAAGATTTTTATTTTATTTTATTTTATTTATTTATAATAAAAATTTTCATATTTTTACGAAACACACTTACGAGTTCGCATTTTCTTAGCTAGATCGTTGCCTGCAACGTTTTCCTAAATTCTCACAACCGTATTTTCAGTTTATTTCCCCAGTTTTCTGTCTGGGCTATCGTATACTACTAAAATACATACTGTTTCTAAACTCCAAATTGTTTTGAGAATTCACGAGGAGACAGAACGCCTTGGTTGGAATTAGTTCGAGGAAGTTATCTGTTCGATACGCGTTTATATTCGTATGTTTTAAACTTCTGAAGGTACACAAAAAAAAAATACATCCAGTATTTTTTTTTTTGGATTTGTTACATCGTACGAAATTGCAGAGGTTTTGCTCCCATGACTCACGGTTGTTTTATCATCGTGGACATATTGCTCCGAGAACCACCCACTCTTTTAATACCTTACCCGGTGATGGCAGCGATTTGGGTTCAATATTTTATTTAGATTATTTTTATTATTTAGTTGTATATTACAATGTTTTACCAATATATAATTTAATTTTAGAAATATATATGGTTATTTCAAATAGATAAATATTTAATTGAAAATTATATTTTTGTTTGAAAGAATATATATCCTATTATTTTTTTTATTTTCCATTTAGTAGGCAAACAATTAGTTTATGGTGTACTCTTTGTTCGATGTGCGTCAACATATTTCAAAGTTTTAAGTATATTCTGCAGCTTTACTCGTAAAGTAATAAGATTCCGTAGATACTTTTTTTTGGTATTTGAAAAATCAGGACATACAAACCATAAAAAAAACTATAATGAATTTGTGAAACTCCTTGACTTAATTACCCACTATTTGTGTTTAAATTAAAAAGTCTTCATTTAAGCATTTACTATATTAATTACTAGCAGTCCATTCTGGCTTAGCCCGTGGTACAATATAGCCTTCGTGATAGTAATGGACATGGGATAGTGTGGCTTTCCCACGGCGGAAGAATTTTGTATATCGGTATAGTAGATGCCTATTAGATGTAAACAAACAATCAAATATTTCCTCTTTATTTATTATAATTAGAATTATAGATGGGCACCTAAATTAATCTATAACTATACGCCTTAACATCGTGGCGGACACATGACTGCTATAACAGTTATAACAACTTCTATTGTGTTTTCAAAAACGTCCGCGAACGTGTTAACGTTAACACTTACGCTGACAGTGACGCCTCTCGTAGATAACAACTATTAACTGTTATTGTTATCCCAGTAACTGTCCGCGAAAGTGTTAATGAACATGTTAAATCAACATTGAAGTAGGTAAAACAATAATCATTCTTTCCAGAAGTTTCTTCGAATAACTTCAATGATTTGGCCTGGTTATGAACGAAAATTATAACACGATCAATCATACAACTTTCATAAACATTTCGTTTCTAACTACATAATAATTGGTATGGATTTTATGCAATGCCCTTCTAAGCTGTGTGTAAAGATAGCTGCAGAATTACACTAATATTATAAAGGCGAAAGTTCGTGAATGAAAACGGCTGAACCGATTTGGCTAAAATTTGGAATGAAGATTGTTTAGGCCCTGGAACAACACATTTGCTATATTATCCCGGAATTCCCACGGGAGTCGAGCCCTGGACAACAGCTAGTATAGTATTATACATTTTACTATATAATGATGACGACCGACAAAAAAAAAAGAAAAATAACAACAAAAGACGAAAGCGGACTTTCACATGAAGGTTGTCTTAAGAGATTTCATTAGCGATAAATCCGCATTTATACCCATCCTAGTTTTAAAAATTATGTATACATTTGTTGAGCGCAATAAGGAGTTTTTAAACGCTTTTATTTAGCTCACCCCGTTTGTTTTATTTATTATTTATTCTTGGGTCAAATTTAGTAATTCAAATTTTACCCTCTTGCTGTCAACCGATTAATCTGAAATTTTGAATACACTTTGGATTTTGGTGACAATACAATTATGTTTATTCATTATCATTATAAATTCAAGATGGCCGCCGCTACAAAATGGCGGATAATTTATGTTTTATTAATCCCATCAATATGGGTATCAAATGAAAGGGCTCAACAAGCAGAATACAATATACTATAAAAAATTGAAATCCAAGATGGCGGCCGCTACAAAATGGCGGATAACGTAGGTTTTATCAATCCCATCAATATGGGTATCAAATGAAAGTGCTCAACCAGTAGAATACAATGTACTATATAAAATTAAAATCCAAGATGGCGGCCTCTACAAAATGGCGGATAACTTAGTTTTTATCAATCCCATCAACATGGGTATCAAATGAAAGGTCTCAACAAGTAGAATACAATTTAGTATGCAAAATTGAAATCTAAGATGGCCGCCGCTACCAAATGGCTGATAACAATTTTTTATCAATCCCACCAATAAACAGAATGCGAAATAAAAACTAAAAACTAGAAAATAAAAATAGGTAAAAAAACTTTTTAAGTTAAACGGTTTTATGTTAAACATACATTGCAATGTTTAAGATAAATGTACTAAAAACCAAAAAATAATAAAATAGATACAGTCGTGGGAATTATAAACATATGCATAGACTAGACTAAAATAAAACCGTGGGGCACGTCAATTGTCTACAAATTATCGACTTAATGTGCGATAGAAGAATCGTTTAATTCGTCGTTAGGCAGTTGGCCCGCAGACGGTGAGGAAATTACTTACTATTTTCTTGCTCATGGAAATTCCAATAGTTACACACTCCATGTAAATAAAAGAGATGTTTCAACTAGTTTATCGTTAGACATTCACACTGCTGGCTGGCGAGGAATCGTTTCACTGCTCGTAGTTTGTCTTTAATCGACAAAACATATGATAAAAGTACTACTCGCTCACCACTAAGAAACCCTAAAACTCGCTATAATCGAGCTTGCTAGCTTGTTTCCACATTCTAGCCCTACTTATCACACGTCCATCGTTGTCGGTTGAACAACTGCCTAATTATAGTGTAACATTACAAAACAAACATTTTAATCAACGATTGTAGACAATTGACGTGCCCCACGGTTTTATTTTAGTCTAGTCTATGCATATGTTTATAATTCCCACGACTGTATCTATTTTATTATTTTTTGGTTTTTAGTACATTTATCTTAAACATTGCAATGTATGTTTAACATAAAACCGTTTAACTTAAAAAGTTTTTTTACCTATTTTTATTTCTATTCTATTCTACACACTGGAGGTCCCGGATTCGACCGGGACCTATTGTGTGATAGCCTGGTATGTTTATTTTACAAACCTTCAAACATTTCAAGCGATGTTACTAAGAAGAATAACTCAGTAATAACTTATTGGCACAAGAGAATACATATCTGGTGAACCATCGCGCAGAATAGAACACTCGAGCATTCTCTCGATTCCAAGACCAAGATCCACTTCATGCCTATGAGCCGGCTGAGTAGTTAGGTGAGGTCTGAGCCAGAGAAAAAGATATTCTGCGAAAGATACATTATGCGAATGAGACATTAGACATACAAAAATAATATCGATAAATATTAGTTCATAAAATAAGATATACGGGTAGAAGCAGACTGACGGATTCTAGGTGGATTGCTACTGGTATCCAAAGCCTACCTACCAGTTTGAAAGTAATGAGCTATGAGGTTCTAACTTCCGAAAACCAGGCGAGTAAACAACTAATCATACTACAAACTAGTGATTTCAATTAAACGAACAAAACTATAACCAACTATTATCTGTTTTATGCAACTTTATAGTATTCAATTACCACAGGGAGTTAATAAAATGGAGTAAAAATAATCCTTCAAGAGAAACGTGACCTGCCACAGGCGTGAGGGCTTTGACCATAAATCTGAATATTTTATACGGAATAAACTTTTCCTTCTAAACAAACCCTTTTATGCTCATACACGCCGGTGTAAATATTAAAGGGAATGGTAAAAATTTCAGCTTTGGGATTCACTGGGGGACATTGTTCAAAGCAGTCGGACGGACCGCCCGCTCCAGCGTTGTTTCTTTATAAGGCCTTTGTCACATCATCCGGTTACCGTAAAACCGGCGCATGGTAATTATGTATTGCTTATGTTGCCAATTAAAGACAATGTCTGTAACATTATTATTTTTAGTTTATACATTTATTTAGTAAGATTTTAAAAATGTCACCTTAATTATTTATTATATATATTAGTAAATCTCGACATGTATTGTGCATTCTACCTACCCTAACCTACGGTGCACAGACATGGTCATTTTTCGAAGCTCAGAAGACCAGGCTCAAGGTTTGCCAACGAGCTATGGAGCATAGCATACTGGACTTCCGGCTCATAGACAAAGTGATGAACACCAAGCTGCGCTCCCTTACAAAAATTCAGGATGTAGGAACGAAAACAGCGAAACTGAAATGGGACTGGGCAAGACATGTTTATCGTATGCGTCCAGAAAGGTGGGCAGCAATGACCACTTTTTGTATACCGGATGGACGGATATGGATCCAATTCGGTCCAGCTGTTTTATCTATCTTAATTTAATCACTGAATAGATAGACAAATAAACATACAGCCTGGATTGTGGTATTTACCTTACTAATAAAGATCGTCGAAATTATTTTATTGAAAAAATGAAAAGCACAATGTGAAACACACATAAACGGATTCTGAAACTCCTAAATTCACTTTTACATTATATAATCAGAATTTATATACATTCAAAAATTGAATTTCAAGTAAACTTGATTACAATTATGCTGAATCTATAATCATTCAACCACCTTTACAGAAAATACAACAATATAAACTTAATACAGATGTACTAGTAATTCTTCAGTATAGGTAGAGATCCTAAAAGTTTGCCGGCTATCCGGTAGCCGGACAGCTTGAAATGGCGCGTGTTTTTTTTGGTGTTCTCAAACTGACCCAATTATTGCTTACACGCTATTATTCTGTGTTTTAAATGTTAACAGCTTTTGATGAACTCTGTTCTCGGGTCGCGATGTTTTTTTGTTTGTTTGTGGATTCCTCAAAACTTTCTTACTTCGAATTTTTCTGACGAAAAGTTTCGTAGTAAATTTATTTCACTCGTTTTATAGAGCTGTGGTTGGTTTTATTCTTTGTTTTCGTAACCTATTTTTCGAGTAATTATCTGTGTCAGTTCATTAAAATAAATAATAATGATTATTATTGATTTAGAAATATACCAGATATAGATGAGAAGCTCGATATCAAGTATGATTCTGAATTCCAACTGTTCGTAATAAATACTTACCTGATTCAAAAAATCTAAACTAAAAATAACTATATATATATTTAGGAGTACCCAAAATCGGCGAGCGTGTATGACGAGAGTGATGAGTGTGGAGGAGGCGAGAGAGGTATGTATGGATCGTAGTCAATGGATTTCCATTGGATACGAGATTTCTCTAGTCTCTGCCTACCCCTATGGGACACAGGCGTGATGATATGTATGTATGTATAAATATTTACATAAAGTTAAACCCATGCAGATCGTTGCCCCGAGGTAACGTGCCCAGAAGACTGGCAGCATTGTCACGTTGAATGGCAATGCTTATTTTTTGAGCGAGGTATAGGCCAGCCCTCTGGTCACGTGTAACCTCATTCGGCTATTCAAAAAGTGAGTTTTGAAACTTGTGTTATGCAATACTTAAGGATATTAGATTTTATGACAAAAACATAATGTCACCTAAGACAACTTTATTTTTTAGGATTTCTCATCGAACCCAGAACATTCAGATTAGAACTAACGTTATGATCATTACGCCACGGAGGTAGTCAAAATTAACATTCAAACATGATGAAAACACATATTTCTCTATATGTGATCTATACTCACGTGTGCAATTTAATAAAAAGCCAAGGCGGACGTCGCTATTTCGCAAAAATTCTGTTTGCAGATAGAAATTGTTTGCGAAGTGATAACAATTACGTTTTTATTAAAATTCTTATTCTTAACGTGAGGGTTAATGTGCTGTGGAATGGGGAATAAAATGTAAGGAATGCTTTTTTAAGGTCGTTTTATGGCTGTTTCGTTTGTGTTTCGTTGCTACATATTTTTTGAAATTTTGTAATTTTACAGCGGCCGGAAGCGAAATGCTTTACGGACGTCTGTCAAATATGATTGTTTTATTAATTTTAAACCGACTTCAAAAAAAAGGAGGAGGTTCTCAATTCGTTGGTATGATAATAGACAGAACTCACATCCCAAAAGACTATAAACAAATCCGGTATATCTCCCATTCCTAACAACTTCTCGTCGGAAGACATAACTCCGTAACTTTAAACAATTAATAAACAAGCAAATAGAAGCATTTAAATTAGACACATCTTCCTGAGCACTCGTCCTCACTCGGAAATCACCACAAAGCCGCTCTCATGTTTAACTTATCCGAGGAAACATTCGTGTTGAAAATGAAGCCAAGTTATAACGCATTTATTATTTTGTTTATATGTATACAGTTTAAATATTTTTATCCGCCGCATTGCAATAAATCTCATTTATTATTTTGTTTATATAGTTTATTTTAATTCTGCACTGCAATAAGTCTTTAGCGGATTTTTTTCTTAATAATGAAGTTATAGAGCACGATCAAGTAGAAAAAAAAAATTATATAAATAGTTAATACTAATTATGTAATAACACCTACCATATAAAAATCAATTGCGAAGAAAAACATTATGACTTAACATTTTTATGCAAAAAATGTATGTTATTTTTCTATCCTTCTATTCTAGTGTTTTTATGGTCGAGTCCCAAGCTGTATGGGTTCGAGGTAGTGATGCCTAAAATGTAGTTCTTTTTTACTTATTTACTTAAAATAATTGTCATATTTTTGTATTCACTAATATTGCCTGTAAGACAATTGTTACTAACTTTTTGAGACTAAGTTTCTCGTAATAAATTATTTCATTCATCAATTAATTTACTTATTTAGCCCACACAGCTTACAATCGCTTTTTACTGTTCATAATTTTATATTCAACAACGTGGTTCATGTTTTTTATAACTTATTTGGAGCTTGGAGTACGCATAATGCCTTTCTGCTTTTTGCCAAAGATATGTGGCATTCTCAAGGCTGGCCACGTATTTGACGTCCTTAGAAGACTAATTTTATACAACAGTTACAAAACTTGGCTGTCCGTTCGCCACGCACTTCCTTCAACTGAGGGCGTTTCTCCGTTACTTACGATTCCGCGTTCGCCCTTCTTATTTATGTTCACCACACAAAATAAATTTAGTATAAGTGGTATTTGTGAGTGCCGCCTTTGCAGAATGAAGTTTTATGAACCCCAGAGATTGCGGCCAATAAGACGTTGTGTTTAGGTGTGTCAGGACTTGGCTCTGTTTTATTGGCAATGTTTGTGATGTTGACAGTGTGGTGAGCTAGGAGACTAGTAGAGGGAACGAAGCCAATGGCATTAGGTAATGTTGCGAGAAATTGTATGTTTAAGCGTACACTTTGATATTTCTTAGTATTGTCGTCTTTTTTATGGCACTACACTGTATTCTATGGACTTATTAAAGGTTTAACTGGTAGAAAATGCTTAAGGTATCAAATCCATCTGTTGTGTTTTGTTTAAGTTGCATTAAAGTCCTAATTTGGTGGTAAATAATGAAATTGAATAGACGGTAGTGCGGGGTATATAAACTTACTTGAAGTAGATACATGTCTAATGAGATAAACTTACATATACACATACCTACATAAATACATATTAAAACATATTATTATTTTACTTTTTTTTTTGTGTTTCTCATATATTCTTCAAATAATTGCATTGATAGTTCCACCGTGAATCAGTTTAACAGAATTTAAATTTACAGCTAGCAAATATAATTTTAATTTGTAAATGTAACTAAAATGTATCGAAAGCTTTGTTGCCCCGTAATGTGTATTTAACTAAGTTACATCAAATTGTTAACATAATCCTATTTGTGTGCCACAATAATTTATAACCGGCCACTAATTGTGTACGCAATCACCACATTTGATAATTTCGTGCTCATAAATATGGCTTTTATGCCCAGTTCAGTTTTAACTTAGTTTGCTAATTACTGCGTGTGTTACTAAATGGCAATTTTCAACGCGACTAATATATTTAATATTCTTCTTTTTTTGAGTCATAATAGCTATAGGAACTTTATATTTACTTAGCCCAGTATTTGGTCACCTGCACCACCCGGTCGTTTGCCTTGTTTAAGTCCCTCATTGTGCAGGAGACAGGGCAGCTAGGGCACGGCAGAAGGTGAGCCATCGACTGCACCGCGCTGCAGTTACACAGGCTGCTGTCAGAGAAACCCATCTAGCATGGCTTTCCCGGCATCTTCCAACACCAGCCCGAAGTCTGTTGAGTGACTTCCAGGTTGACCAGGGAAGGTCACTGCCAGGAGGGAGTTTCTTTGCTGGAGGAAGGCACGCCGATGATGAAGGAAACAGCTCTTCCACTGCTCCAATCTAGCGCAAATTAATATCATAGTTTAATTAAAGATTTTTTAATCTTGTAGGTCAATTGATATGTGAATGTTTATTTATCTAAAATTTAAGAGCTGTGCTCTTGTCAGTGGAGTCTCTTCCAGGTGTTTCTATTTTCCGCTAGCCTTTTTACATCCTGATACGACACGAGTCCCACTTTTTCCTTTATTTGTTCAAAACTCCTTCTTGGTCTACCTCTTTCCCGTCTTCCCTCTATTTTGTTTTTTTTAATGTTTTTCATAAAGTCGTCGTGCCGTATTAAATGTCTTCACATATTCCCTCTTCTGTTCTCAATTTTCTTTAATAAAGAGTTGTATTTTTCTATGGTGTTAAAATTTCTTTAACGCTTTGTTTACTGCTCAAGTTCAAGATAGAAATTCCAACAATGGAGACCAATCCCAACTAGGTTGTTGCTTGACGCGCGCTATTGTTACGAATATGCACTCGCAATAATATTATAACTACACTCAAAGATCACAATGAAAAGACACAAATAGTATCATCACGTATGCCATGTAACAATGGAAATAGATGACACATTTTTAACAAACGTCTCGAGGTGTTAGTCTGCGGCGAAACTTTAGTTATTTTATACCTTTTCTTTGTTGGTAATGTGTGGAATTTAAAATGTTTGATATAAACTGTAAAGTGGTAAAGAAGCCTTGGTCAAGGTTTGTAATTTTTAAGGTTGATATTTTTACTAAGTATATCAGTTGGTCGTCTTTTCATCATATACTTAGTCCTAAATTCATTAAATTACAAAATCCAGACATTTTTTTATCAATACTTAAATTGAAGTCCGGTCTGGGGCTCAAAACCGTCATAATTTGGATAAAACTTAAAAAACACTAGAATTATGATTGTGCTTGACCACTTGAACACTTGTACTCATTTATTTATTTTGTATAATGAAATATAACTAAAGTAAAACAACAAAAAAATAAACCAGTGCATGTATCTTCTTGCGTTGTAATATTAATGGGAAAAACGTACGAAATGAAATGATAATTGTATCAAACTTTAATATTTACGAGCGCGTAATTACAAAATAGGTCAATATTGAACACATTCACTGCATCGGGTTTAATGCCAAAAATCTGGGTTACATAAGTACTAGTAATAAATTCGTGGATTCATTTCATGAAATGGCGTGCGAATGAAATGAAGTGAAATTGAAAACGCCGAGAGGCCTGGCAAATATCACATTTCACATGTTCTATCTTTATAGGGGCTTACCGACATTGATTCGTATTCACCCAGTTTTATTGGAAGTTGGGCTTAGCTCGCGGTTTGTGCCAAATTGGAAATTGTACTTTGTACCATTACAATTGCCGCGAGTAGTTGATTGATTTAGGCAGAAATGCGCATACACACAGATTGAAATGACTTTCAGGGTCAAAAACGCGTTCGTGACACTTGTCTTCTGCTTTTGCAGGTGTCCATAGACTTGGGTAATTACTTTCTATCAGATAGATCGTAGGTCTAATTTTCAACTCAGTGGTATAAAAAATTGGTAAAATAAAAAAAAATTAATGAGTGTGGAGAAACTGAAAGAATCATAGCAAGTGGAAATATATTTAGTATCTGCTAAATATAGGTATAGCTAGCAAGTAAATAGGTGTATGCATGTTATTAAGAAACAAGTGAACTTAATAATAAAACGAGTATGAAATTTGCGGAAGAGGCAATAAATTAAGAGTTGATGCTATAAAACATTCGAGAATGTGTTGAAATAGCACGTGCAGCTAATAACCTTAAAAGTGAAAATTTTAACAATCATCTCCACTAGTTGGAAAAACATTTTCACAATGCATACACAAATACACAGAAGCTGTGTACACTCGACGTAGGTGAAAATCAATCCGCAAATAATTTCACACGATGATAAATCGTTGCCCTTTTAAAATTGTTACGCATCAAATCTATTGTATTATAGAAGAGGTTTTACTTATTATTGTAAAGAAATAAGCTTCTTATTTTCTTTCAGCTTGAACCTATCTTAATTATCTATCAGCTTGAACCTATTCACCAATTCGCGTCTAAGTTTTGGCACTAACCACGGTACAGATAGGAGCACCAACCCAGCTCCTGTCACTGTGATCTAGCCTGAGGCGTACCAATCCCTCGTCCGTGCCTTCTTATGTTAATCTACAGTTACACTTTCAACATATATGAAAATTATCAACAGCAATCCATACTAATATTATAAATGCGAAAGTCTGTCTGTCTGTCTGTCTGTCTATCTGTCTGTCTGTCTGTCTGTCTGTCACCTCTTCACGGCTAAACGGCTGGACGGATTGTGATGAAATTTGGTAGGGATGTAGTTAACGACCTGAGGTCAAACATAGGCTACTTTTGGACGCGATATAACCGAGTCCCACGCGGGCGGAGCCGCGGGGAACAGCTAGTTTATTATAAAGGTAATGTTAAATAACATGAGCACAATACACGTCTGCACCGCTCGGCGAACCCAAAGAGAAGAGCGCGTTACACTGATACCCGACAATCCCACTGCCAAAACGGGTTTCCGGTAGTGGGGAGTTACCTGTCACGTGATGTTACCGGGCGTCAACATATCTGTAATCTGTTTGTGTACCTTGTACATAACCTTTGTTGTACCTTAATTAAGAATTCTAAATGTAGACTAAAAAAATGTATAAAAAAAAACATTATTTTACTAGTAGGAACCCATAACATATGACCTACAAAAATATAAATCGTAATTTCAACGAAAGACGAGACCTGGCCAAATATAAATAACATGTTGAACACCACTGACCTCATATGGGTAAAGCCTCTTAGAAAGGACAGGTAAATACGCAACCGGCCGCCGACTGGGATTATTTGAATGACCAAGTTACAAAATGTCACTTACTACTTACACGAATATACTGTGTCTACGAGTAGTATGTTTTTGTATGTGATGTTACTTCAATCCTTTGAATTTCGGCTTATGTTCTTGATTGGTTTAAAATTTGGTGTGCACTTACTTTGATTATATTCTAAGATGAAGTTATTAAAATATTTTTGAAATGGTAGTATACCCCTATACCCACCGACCAGATAGATAGTCAGATGGCCTGAAGAAGCTCGCAGGCGCTAGATGGTTGCCGCTTCCAACCGGTCATATTGGAAATCCTTGGGGGATACCTTTGTCCAGCATTGGACAGCCTGTAGGTGAAATGAAGATGATGATGAAATGGTATTATGAGAAAGTATGTAAGACTAGATGTTGCCCGTTGCTCCGCCCGCGTAGGTCTATGTTTGACTCATAGTTTTTAACTAAGTTCATACAAAATTTCATCAAAATTATATTATATCGGTTTAGCGGTTTAGCTATGAAAGCGTAATAGACAGGCAGACAGAGCTTCGCATTTATAATATTAGTATGGAAGTATGGATACTTTTGGGTGTTGGAACCACGCAATTATTTGAATCGAACACCGTCAACCTCAGGCACTTTTGTCCCTAGATTTCAATTAAGTCCGTTTCGCACTAATGAGAGTTTCTATCGTCTGGCCCACAAGGAAAAGGTAAGAAAATAGGGAATATGATATGAGACTCACTCACCGCTTAATTTGCAGCACGCCGACCCTTCCTTGGAGTCTGGAGGCACTTCACTAAACAGCTCCTATATGATGTTCGTTCACGGCACACACGAATATTAAGGGGGGCGACCCTGGGCTTATAAGGAAACGGTGAAGAAAGTTCGCAAAATCACAATTATTTTTCGAGAGCGAATATTTATCACGCCGCCATGCAAAAACCAGACTCACTTGACCTCTTCTCTCATTGGTCGGCGTAGGCGCTTGGTTTATAGCGCGCTTCACTAGATGGCGTTATGAGTCTCATTTGAATTAGGATATGTAGGAATGAAAGAAAAAGGAATTGTGAGCCAGAACAGATACTTATCTCCTTGGAAGCTAACATTAAGGTGATACCTCGGTGAACACTAGCGCCACCGTCATTTAAAAATCATTACTCACTGAAAACATAAGTTATCAAAAATCCCTCTGCTGTAATTATGGTTCTGGATCTGAAGTTAATTTTAATCATATTCAATTATTGAATTATAGTTCCATATAGTTACAAATTGCAAAACTGCTAAAAGTGGCCGTTTTAAGCAATAATGCAATTTTTAACTATAGAGAATTATAATTTAATAATTTAATATGTTGTGGCGCTAGTGTTCACCGAGGTATCACCTTAAATTTTGCGTGTTGGAATCATAAAAAGGGTCTCATTACATTAATTTTAGAATAGCGACATGGACAGTTTTTTTGGTCCATCTGCTTCAATCCTATAAAATATATTTATTTCAGAAGAGTCTTTATTAATCCGAGAAAACTTATATAACAAAATTAAATTCAGGAATCACCAGCCTGATTTTATAATATTTAATTATCTTTTTCAGGTAAGTCATGTCATGACGTACCAGCTGACCGATTCCGAGAAGGTAAACCAAATGTTTGTTTAAAATTGAATTATTTTAATTAATCGGTGATCAATTTGTAATAAGTCATTATTATTATTTTTAATTTTATTGCACTTTAGAAAATATTAAAGATAAAAAAAATTGCCTTGCGTCAAAGACCGCGCGTGATTCCAAATTCTTTGGAAAATACAATAAGACATTTTCTGCCAGCCATAATTAAATGCATATTTTATATTAACATAACTATTTTATTAAGATGTCAGTGTTTTAGCTCAACAATATTAACCTATTTCATTCAGTCAGCTAGCTTAGTAAATAGTAGTGTTTAAAAGTCTATGATAGAAATGTACAGGCTTAAAAAAATATCCCTAAATATTTTTTTACGCTTGATATCTTATGGCTAACTAACTTTCTCTTTATCTGATTGTGTTTTTTAGTTAGGCTTGGAGTTCGCTTTCAATTATGGTCCATAATTTGGTGGTACTGGTTAAAACAATGGAGAGTCTGTCACCTGACCTTCATAATTAACCCTGTGTCAAGTAAGTAACATGTATAGTCATAATGTATTGTCTAACTTAGATCATAATTTAATATTAAGTATAAAATATATCCCGTTTAAATTAGTAATTATTTGTTTCAAAGTACTTTGTCCCTTATTTACGACGAAAAATTGCGGAATGCGGCAATATCGCTCCGGGCAACTAATAAAGCTTTGCTTGACATTGGTTATTTTTATGAGAAGAGCAACAAAAAGAAAGAATGTCAAAATTTTTCATAATATTATTATCTAAAAAGGAAGGAAAACAAAAATATTAATAAAACTATTAAATTACCGTTTAATTTTAAGTAAATAACTAAGTTATTTACTATTTTTTATATTAGCTTCTTTGCGGACGAGGTTGAGGAAGAGGTTTTTAAGCTACATTAAAAATTAATTAAACAAATTTTTTTATCTGCCTATATTTTGTATATATTTTTTCCCTCGCAACTCGCGTTTAACCCATCAACTCTATGAGACTTAAACTTCAATATATTTGCCTTTTCTTTTTATAACATCTCTTGTCCCGTATTAAATTTCAATTTGTTTTTTTTTGCCCCTGTAAGTTATTCTGTTAGCTTAATGTGCTTCCACTGGTTTATTGTCATCGTGCTATTAATATATTACAAATGGACGCTGGAAAATCATTCTTTCACGTAAATTTTAGAAGATATAGGTATTTAGATTTTATATGTTGTTATATCATAATAATACACATAATAGGTACTAAGGTCCACCTCCATGCCTTAATGGTCTAGTCTATCTTACAATCTGGAGGTCGTTGGTTCTATTCTTGTCCTACGGCATGTATACTTTTCAAGCCTTAAATCAACAGATTGTTGTATAAGTAATTCGATGCTCCAGGTTCTGCTGTTGTGGTGGTTGTCAAAGAAATCATGCTAGAGTTTTAGAACCTGGCTCGAAAAACTAATTAATGTGCGCTTCAATAGGTTTGAAACATTATTTTTTAGTAATATGTAATTTTCTAGAGAAATTTTATTTATCGCTTTTTGATATTTTTACCTAGCAGGGTGTGCATGGTCGATTGGTCATGACACCTACACGAAATTATAATGACGACCTCCGTGGCGTAATGGTTAACATGCCTGACCGCTACTCGGGAGGTCCCGGGTTCGATCCCCGGTTAGGTCGAGATGAAAAATGATATTTTTCTAATTGACCTGGGTCTTGGATGTTTATCTATATATGTATTTGTTATAAAATATAATTATCGTTGAGTTAGTATCCCATAACACAAGTGTCGAACTTGCTTAGGGGTTAACTCAATCTATGTGATTTGTACCTATATATTCATTAATATAATGATAACTTAGCCACTGTTTTCCAATGTTAAAAAGCTATGAAACCTCAAAACATTTTAACACACAATATCCATATTAACCGCCATTTATAATTTATAATCAGTACCTTCTTAGAGGTCAATAGCTAATAGCAATAATAACTTAGCAGAATCAACTCTTAAGATATAGCCACAAACAAAAATAAACGTTATTTTAATAATTTTAAAGTATATTTTTGTTGGGCAATTCAATGTTCTACGAAGAAAAGGGAGCAACTAAGAACTAACATTAATAATAAAGTGGGAGCCTTTTACTCGACGGCGCATGACAAAGAGTGCCACTATACGGAATTCTTTCCTTCCAAATTTATGAGTTTCTCGTGATGTAAATTATGCAAAAATAAGCGAATTGCCCTATTTTTCTGTCTGTCCAAAAAAAAAGAAAGTAATATTTTGTGTGTTTGAATGTTTATCGATAAACTCTTTCCATTTGTTTTTGTACAAGATCATTAATGGGCAAAGTACGGCCCACGAAAGAATCGAATCCCGCCTGACTTACGACCGGCGTCCTTCAAAATGAATATAATAAATATATATTGTTGGGATAAGTTAAGGTGCCAGACAGTTAGACTAGCCGCGTAGTTAAATGTAGCGGGACGCGAGAGCGAAGAGTGCGCTAAGATGGGAGGCGCGGGCGCAGTTAAGCTCGATTCCCAACGGAATTCAAATGAAAACTGTAGTGGAGCTTCGGGCGGCTTTTATACCTATATAGTAATACACTCAAAAGTTTTAATAAAAAAAAACATCAAATCGCAATTCATAACCTAAATTTAGTCGCATTGGATTCGTAGAAATTAAATAAAATAGTATTAATTGTAAGTAAAATGTAGTAAATTAGGAACACACCTGGAAACTATCAACTGATTAATACTTTGAATGTATAAATTAGTGGTCAATATTTGATTAATAATTTTTACACAATTTTTAATAGTCAAACAAGAAAATATATAGACACTGGTCCTTGACCATGGTCATAAACTATGGGATATTATTAATTTAACTAGCATCTTGAAAGAGTTAATTTTGTAGGTTTAAATATTATCAAAAAACCATTATGTTTATATCAGTCTTCGGTCACTGAATAGTTTGAGAAATGAGCCACGTGATGTAGCGCAGCATATATCAATCTCATACATTTTGTACTTGTCGACATGACAACTTACTCGATAAACAATTAAGAAACCTTCCAGATTTGCATTGTACGACTATCATACAATCTATCCGTCATATTACATACTAATATTATTGAAAGTGCATAATTATTTCACGTCAATTGGCATAAAATTTGGCTTAGTTACCTTCAACAATGAGGATGAACATAGGCTACTTTTACGAGGATGGAAGTTAGTAATTAATAAATGCATAAACAGCTTAAGAACCTGAAAGTTTTCCACACAGCTTGGATTAAAGCCAAAAGTAACCCGTTACCCAGTAAGACCGAAACTTTTTGTTCCCACTGATTTATTATAACTGTTTTCGGGACATTCCTAAATGGCGCTTAATGAAAATAAGCTATTTCAATTAACCGTGCACTGTACATGGGAATTATTTATGCCTTTTTGTTGAACGCTCCTGTTCGTTTGTATCATTTCACTTGATTCAAAATGAAATTTGATGGTATCCGAGCAATGTTATTGACTTTTTATTCGCAAATTTAAATCGTTTCGGCGAAAGCCTTGGTAGAATCATAATGTGAAGTATATCCATACCAATATTATAAATGCGAAAGTCTATTTGTCTGTTACACCTTTACGGCTGGACCGATTTGGTTGAATTTTGGTATGGATATAGTTTAGGACCAAGGTTCAAACATAGGCTACTTTTGAATCCCACGAATACTCGTTTTTCTTTTTCTTTTAAAGACTGATGTTTATTATGCTTTTGGAATTAATTATAAACAACTCAAAATCATGTTGCACCAAAATTTTACACAATATATGCTAGAACAAAAACAAATATAAATAGTTATTATGGACCCAAACATAGTACTACATTTTAGAAGTGTCGCTAAACTCCTTAGTAACCTGTGAATGTTGTTGAAACACTGTTTAAATAACTTAACAGATCGTCATAAATTGAAGTAAGAACCATTTCAATCAAGTCTCCAGATAAAAAGGATCGCATCAAAATTGACTTAATTATTTAGACGCTACGATGACACAGACAGACTCATACACTTAAACTTATACTTTGTGTTCGGGCGTAAAAAAATAACTTCAATGTCTACCTCTATACAACCGCTAAAGGCCTACCTTTTCCATGGTACTCAAACGTATAATAGCATTAGTAAGATGAACGGCCCGGACCCCGACTGGGTTGTAACTCACAGAATGTTTTACAGCTCGCCAAGGGTCCTCTGGGATACTTGATTAATCTACCAAGTCTTTGGGTAACTTTGACACTTTTTGCGACGAAATGACCCAGTTTTTTTGCGGACGCGCGATGTAAATTTGTGTGTTATAGGAAGATTTATTTTTGTCTATTTTCTGAAGTCCGGAATGGAATGAATTTTTTAGAATTGAATACCTTTCTGATTCTAAGTTACAAGCTATTTTAGATTTTAGCTGTTTTTTCTTGAAATTTATAGGTATATATAATAATTTAAGCGTCTTGAAAGGTTTTTGTAGTAGTACTGGCGTTAACTATATTTTACTGATAAAACGATTTATTTGCGTAAGCAACAGTAAAAAGTCCTTTTTATTCTTAAATTACTGATTGGCAAAATTATAATAATAATAATTTATAATCGAGTGCCAATGCAACGCAATGAACCCAATGTGCTAGTAAATGAAAGGTTAACAATAAATTCCCCTGATAGGCACTTGGCTTGCAGTATACCGGATTTTCTTTAACCCAGAAAATAAAAGGAAAAATAACAAATAATAATAATAATTCATTCAAATTATTTTATTAAATTTTTTACAAAAAGCGCTATTAAATAAATTTTAACAAAAATATATCCATATTTTGGTTAAAATTTATTTATTAGCTTAGCTAGAATAATCATCCTGTGTTTCAGACTGTAATATTATTCTTAATAGGATAAAAAATATGTTTTATTTATTTATTATTATGTTTTATGTTTTATAAGCCGCACCTATGAGATAAAATAATTTAGTTTATATATCGCATACGCTTAACTTCTTACCCATTTTACAAGATCCAATCAGCAAGCAAGAGAGCTGTTTCAATTTGTTTGTCTACGTTCATACACTTGACTGTATTTTATTTATCTGACCATACTCATACATTACCCACATACATATGAAATCAGAATAACATACGTATGTAGCATTTATCATTTTTGTAAATATTCATGGCGGGGAATTACGTTGTCTGTGTGACGTATGTTCGGCTCTGATTTAATTGAAACTTTGTTTAACTACTAACATAATAATATAACATTTTATTTAATACTTTACATTGAATTTTTTACACCTCTCGCTTAAATCCTAATGACAATCCTTTTCATAATTAAATTATCTTCATCATGGCCTCAGCATTTTCCTGTTTGTATCTTTAAATTTAGGATACGCTTAGCCTAATCTGTTATATTTTTCTTATCTTAGGCAACCATATTTGGTTCAGGTTGCTGATCAAAACAGCTGTATGTGTGGTGTACGCTTCTCGTAAACAGTGTCTGTCAATTTAAATGACGTGCAAATTGAAAGAGACTAGTATACAGAAGTTTTAATAAAACAGTCTTTCTATGACAAATAAAACACAATAATCGATGAAATTTGGATTAACAACTTACATTGAAATTTAAATTCAAAATCGAATACTAACATTTAACCGCGTTTGATTTTTTTAAAACGAGAATATCAAAATCATTTAAAGTTCAAGCTAGCGTTAAACTAGAATCCGTTTCAGTTTCCTTAATAAGGCGATCTGAGCGGGTTGTAAGAATTCAATTATGTAAAGTTAGCGGCGATCCAGGTATCCCGGATCCGCAATAGTTGGGAGACGTGACTTGAGGGAACAACTTTGATCCCTTGTGGACTTTTAATTAACAAGCTATTTATAATTATTTTGTAGCGATTTCATCGGCAACTATAAGTAGTACTATAAGTATACTACGTATTTAGGGAGTGTGACATCAACCAACATTTTTTTTCGACTCATATCATATCATATCTGTCTTAATAATCATCTAATCATGTAGGTCTTATACATATTAAAGCAAAGTAATAATTTTTGATTCTTATGAGCTGATGGTAGCTCCTTTTTCTTTTGATATTATTAAAGTAACTACACACTTCCGTGGGAATTCCGAGAGTCTAAGCAATTTCCATTCCAAATTTCAGCCAAATCGGTTCAGCTGTTTTCCTGTGAAAGAGTAGCAAACATCCTTACAAAGGATAGCAGTTTTACGGGACATCACTTCCATGTTCGTGGGAATTTCGGGAGATTCATTAAATCTTCTACCAACAAACTACCTACTTACCAAATTAGAATTTTGTTCGGCTTTAAGAGTTATTGAATCAGCCACCTCACTAATATAAATTTTGCAACTGATTACTTAAACAATAATTAAATCGACAGTACAAACAGACAGTTATATATAGACAGACTCACCGACCAGATGGTCAGATGAGAAGAAGGTCGCAGGCAGGCGCGGATGCAGGCCGCTCTCAACCGGTCATTTTGGAAATCCTTGGGGGGAAGGGGGCTTATTAATATTAATCTTTTAATTTTCAGGTGTTATTTTATCTGATTGATATAAAATTCAAAAGATTAAAAGGACTTTCCCTGTCAATAACAGTTTATTCGTTATAAAACTTTACTCAAGTACTAAACGTCAAAACTCACAATTCGGTCCCAACTCAATGTTGACACGTCCCCATCTGCATACAAATTACAACCCAGGTTTTACAACACAAGTAAGACCCGACTCTAATACTATAATCTTACAGTACATTTTTTGTTGTAAATAGATTTGAGTAACTTAAGTCATCGGGTCGACCCGTGTCGGTATGTCATAGTTGACAGATCCGTTACGCGTCGAGTGTCGCCCATATTGTTTCGTATTAAGGCTGTTCTTTCGGTCTCACTAGCGCCACTTCCCAAATAAATAATTTCTCTTTCTGTACGCGTCCTCACGCAGCTTTTTAGGGTTCCGTACAAAAATGTACAACGGAAATCTTAAAGGATCACTCGTGCGTCTGTCTGTCCGTCCGTCCGTCGGTTACAGCCAATTTTCTCCGAAACTACTAGACCAAAACAGATGAAATTTGAGAGGATAGCGTGATCCTGTGACCCAAACACAGATGCGCAAAGAAAATAAATATTTTTTTTAAATAACTTTTTTTTTTGGGACAAATTAAGAATTAAAATTAAAAGTTTTGCAAACCTTACCGTGTTATATATGAAATGAAAGAGCTCGTTATGAGGATCTCAAATATATTTTTGTTATTATTTTAACATAAATAGTTTTCATTTAATTCAGGAAAGAAGACGAAAATTGACCATTCCCCCCCCCCCCTAATCTCCGAATCTACTGAGCCTAAAATTTTGAAAAAAATACGTGAAATAGGTCATTGCCTGTAGATTACAGGAAAACCTACAAGAATTCTATCAATTGACAATTAAGTGGTAAATTTAATATAAAACGTTCACTTACGGAAAACACCACTAGATAGCGATAGGTAGTAGTTACCTCGCATCTCATAATCCTTTCACATTAACATACCACAATTGAATATAAAAACTGACATTGGCATTGTACGGAACCCTCTCCACGCGAGTTTAACTCGCACTTGACCGTTTTTTTTTACTAGTATCCTTAAGTTACATTAGAACCTCGAAAGTCATTGACATACTATCCGATATTCGCGTTCCCTTTGTAAAAAAATACTAAAAACGGCCACTTTTGACACTTTTTGTAAATGTCTCTAAAGCGGATAATATTTCAATAACTTTTGTGGTTCTAATATAAGTTAAAGATACCTACTAGCAAATAAGTTATGCGGGGATTTCTGATAAGCTCACTTACAGAAAGATATTTTTTTTTGGGAAGTGGCGCTAGTGAGACCGAAGGAGGAGCCTTAAATTACGTCTTATAAGAGCGATTAGTATTGTACGTAGGAACTATGGAATCGCGATGAGACGCTTGGGAAATCAAATGGTTCCGAAGCGAAATTAGCGAGTTTCTGAGGCTTCGTAATTTAGTTACATATTGCTTCACATAGATAGATCTATCAATATATGTGTATAAATTAAATTTATTGAAATATTGCTGAAATTTTAGTGAGTGTTTCAAAGCGTCGATTGGCTTTAGCCAATCAACGCAAGTTTCAACTTAGTATTCGTTTAATGTAATGAATATAGGAATAGATAAATATTGTATATAAGGAATACAATAACTGTACAGCTGAGAATCTGGAAGCAGCCATCGGTAGAGCAATCAACGTAGCCACATACTGGTCAAAAATAATATAAAAGTCAAGCTATTTCGACTTGACAAGAAAAAGAAAAATACAATATACTATTTTTAGCACAATATTTGATAAGTTTATTTATATTTGGTCCAAATGCAGTTCTGTTTAGTTAGAATAACAGCTGTCAACCAAGATGAAAAACATCCTAATTGACTTGAAACTCTGAAGATTAAGTATTATATTGTTACCACGTATTACAAAAAATCAAAATAAATAAATTTGATAGTTATAGGTCTGCACATGTATTCGTAAGAATTCTAAGAAATTACTGGTACAATATGCTTGGCGTGTAAGTCAAATACGTGCTTCATCGATTTTTTTTTTCAAATAAATTTTCTTTTAAATTTAAATTTTATTTTTACAGTATCTTATTTAATGTTCTGTACAAAAATTAATCCAAATTTTGGTATGTATCTTTGACTCTCTGTTAACTACTTCCTCTGTGCCCTGTGGTCCCCAATAGCCTCGTGGAAGCTTTGTTTTGCTTTGTTCTTCTCATCTCGGAAACAATGGGTGTCACCCCTTTCCTCCTTTTTGCCATTATGTTAGTTTTGTTTACCCGCTAATTTCCTATTTCGGGATGTTTTGTGTTCACTGTGATAAACAACTGTTAATATGTTTTTGTTGGATGTTTTCTAGGTAATTGAAACGTATAGGTATAATAAAGTAGGCCCATAGCAAAGATAACGGTAGTAGACTAGTCGTAGAATCGTAGGAAAGTCAGCGTAGTATTCAGTCGTAGGCTCGTAGCAAAGAAATCGTCGTAGTCCAGTCGTAGGCTCGTAGCAAGGAAATCGTCGTAGTCTAGTCGTAGGCTCGTAGCAAAGAAATGGTCGTAGTCAACTCGAAGGCTTGTAGCAATGAAAGAGTTAGTAGTCATGTTTTAGGCTCGTAGCGTAGCAAAGAAAGCGTAGAAGTCAATTCGTAGCCTCGTAGCAAAGACAGCGTAGTTGTCTAGTCGTAGACTTTTAGCAAACAAAGCGTCTTAGTCAAGACATAGACTTGTAGCAAAGATTGCGTAGTAGATAACTCGTAGCCTTGTGGCAAAGGCAGTGTAATTATTACCTGTAGTCAAGTTGTAGCTCGTAGCAAAGACTTATCTCACGTCGTAGCCACAGTATGCTGTTAGTACAACTGTCGATTTTGAATATGCATCTATCTGAAATTTGTGTTGTATTCTTGTAGGTAGAGTCGCATTCTGATGCTTCTATCTTTCGCTAGCGTTTTCACGTCCTGATACAATGCGACTACTTTCTCCTTTAATGTACATGCAAACAAAAATACTTATACAAGCCTGAACTTATGAGCATTTTTGAACTATAACACAAATGAGCCATAGCTTAGCCAATGTTGCTTCTTACGCACAATCTTGGTCAAAAATCAAATATCCTAAATATAGTGTCATTGGTCATTACTGCTAGAGGATCTCCGCTTTTTTTAACCGACTTCAAAAAAAGGAGGAGTTTTCTCAATTCGACCATATAATATTTTTTTTTTTTTACACCAGACGCTCGCCCTCGTTTAACATGCACGATCGATAAAAATACGAAACTAATACTATCAAGCTTCTCCAACTAACCACGTCTATTATCATATATTTCTTAGAACCAAAGGCAGCTTAGGCGATGGTATGACCACACAATCGTCTATTGTCTCAAGTAATAGGATTTTGTCGAAGTCTATTCTGGATAGACTTGGATCAATGCGAGTACTAAGAATCGATACTTATGTCTGTATGTGTGGTGTGAAGTTTTTTATACCTACACCAATTCCAAAATCATAGTGGGAATATTTTGCTGAAGGTCGGGCGAAGTGGAGGAGAAAAAGCAAAAAAACAACCGTGAAGGCGCTAAGATGAGAAAGTTATTGAAGCATTATACTCATTGTATCGTTTGTATCATTAGAGTTAGGTTTAAAGACATTTGTTTATTTAAACAATTACATTCACTAACAGAGAAAATACATAGAAAAAACTTATCTGGTACAAGGTTTACCGACACACATATTTTTTTAAATTTGGAAAATTTGATTTACAAATTACATTGATCTTGCACACCCAAGTGTCAGATTTTTCTGAAATTCTGTTCTTCTTTTATTCTTACAGAGTACCTTCTTTGATGTTCTGTTTATTTATTTTCAAATTCATGTACACAGAAAAATATACAAGAGAAAAAACATAGAATATAGAACATTAGTACAAGGGTGCTGCTTATTTCTAAAAAAACTTCTCCAGCAGACTCTAGAGATGAAACGAAAAGATAAATAAATAAATAAATAAATTTTGATGTCTTTCTTTGACTCTCTGTTAGTTTCCTCTGTACTCTGTGGTCCCCAATAACCTTGTCAAAGCTTTGTTTTGGTTTGTTCTTCTAATCTTTGACTAATTCTACTTACAACCTAATTCCTCAGGCAAAATAAAAATATCATTAATATGACATGACGTACTAGTAGTTTTTAATATGATTTGAACGATTTAGACCCCGGATGTGGAACCCTTGAAATGGAAACGAAAGGACAAATATGAAATCTATATATATGTTTAAACGATTTTGTGCCACCCATTGTCCGGTAACCATACTAATAAGTAATCCTATAACATCACAATAACAGTATGAATTTTACATTGAATTGCAGCGCCATCTATAGTAAAAAAAAAATATTTTCCCACTGGAATGGCATACTTGCACGAGATAAAAAAATCGGTTGTCTGTAAAGTCGGTTTACTGACGATAGTTGAACGTGACAACGTCATAAGAAATTCGCTTGCACTTTAAGCCTTAAATGGAACGCCTCAGAGCGAGGTAACGCCGCATTGCGTCGTGTTTTTTCGTGCGTGCAGCCGGCTCCATCGAATTATAAGACGTTGTCACGTCAAAATAGCCTATATTCATCTCTGTAGCCCTGACAATGTATATATACAAATTTTCATGATGATCGGTTGCTTAGTAAAGCTGTGAAGGAATAACAAAAAAACTCACTCACATATAATATTAGAGAAGTTAGGATATAGCTCAATCAGTGTGATTTATCAAAAAAAAAAAATCTTAAATATTTCAGAACGTAGATGTTGGCTCGTATTTCAGTGTTTGTGTTTTTGGTTATAAATGATACTCTCCTAGGCGTCGATAAAACAGAGCCTAGAAGATGGATGGATGGCTTGATTTATGAATGTAGCATTGTATTCATGATATGTCTGCGAAATCCATGTTGCTGAACTTCATATTCAAGTTATAGCGAATGATGAAAAGGTTGTTATTGCTATTTGTTTATTAATTTAGCAGGTATTTACAATGAATATTTTACACGATTGCAAGATTAAGTGACTCCATGAACTATAATTTGCTGACAGATTATTTTGCAAGTCCAAATGTCGATGATGATTTCTTCAAAATTTTTTCTTCTAATGTTATAAGGAATCCTTATAAGATCGCTTTGTTGTCCGTTTGTCTATCTGTCTGTCGGCACTTATCGCAATAAACCGATGGCTGATGGGGCAGAAGCCTTTCTGCCTTATCAGCCATCTCGAATGGCGACCACGCATCGGTAAACGCAGCATCGGACACCCACCGACCAGTTGGTCAGATGACCTTAAGAAGGTTGGAACCGGTCATTCGGAATGGCCTATGTCCGGTTGTGGACAGCTTGCAGTGTGAAATGAAGATTATGATGAATGAAAGCTATTGCATGTGTGTGTAGGTTTTTGTAATTGAAACCATCTTTTTAATAAATGATCGAATTATCTTCTTAATTTCATATTTATCAGCTCAAAACTTTCTAAATTCTGTAACTTCAGAAACTTGCCAGTTATTGCGGCTCTTTTTTTTCTTCGTCTATCGTGTCCTTGGCTAGAAGCTACTTATTTTGGCTGATAATAAGGTCTTGTTTAGTATAGCTCACAAAGCAAGAAAGACAAGAGATTCGCCATGGTTTGGAGAAGGGTCTATGTAACCATATCGAGATTGTCTCGGCAGCGACTATTCTAAGTGCGGAGGCAAAAAACAAATGAATTTTAAATTAATATAACAAAATAAACATAAATGGTATAAAGTAAATTCAAATCCACTTATACTATTAATTTTTATTCGTGTAGGTATAAATTGCCAGCGAATTTTGAACTCATTCAATTTGGTTTGACTGTCGCAATCATCAAACTGTCGAGCGTTTATCCAAACAACTATTTAAGCTATTCTGCCTCTCACTAGTAATGGTTTGGTTTTGTTGTCAAGCAGAAGGGGTTGTAACATATCAAATAAATATGATATATACCAAACCTGCAAGTAGTCTCTAGACTAGGCTAAAACTAGACTAATTAGACTAGGCTGAAGAACATTTAAAAACGCTCTCACTTCAGCTTCAGCTTGTATGATAAAACCAGCAAACCATCGAAGGGTATGCACTGCATGGTCGATTGACTGTGTCATCTACACGAAATGATGATGATAAAACCGGCAAATAGGGATGTGAAACGCGACAGCCTTTAAATATGATTAGGTATAAAACGTAAGTCCTTTTTTTCAAATCGCTCTCGCTTAAGCTTTTACAATAAAACCGGCAAACAGTGAAGTGAAACATGGCAGTCCTTACTTTACCGTTAGTTATTTTATAATGTGTAATTACAGCCTCTTATTTATTAATCGCTCTCTCTTCATCTTGTATAGTACGAACCGGCAAACAGCGAAGTGAAACATGGCAATCGTTACTCCATCGTTACTTATTTTACTTATTTCTAAATCGCTCTCGCTTCAGCTTGTATATTACGAACCGGCAAACAGTGACGTGAAACACGGCAGCCGTTACTCTACCGTTAGTTATTTCATTACGTGTAAAATTTACAACCTCTTCATTAAAAGTTGGCGGACGTCCAGCTGATATTCAGGGAACTAAGCGATTGTAACTCATTAAGCCTCATTCCAGTTTTATGGGACGTGTTAACGCCACTGCGGGGAATTATAATTTTATTTTAATTGACACAATCGACCGAGGTGAGGTTGAGATGGTACGGTCATATGGGTCGGCCCGATGACCATGTTGTGAAGAAGTCCATGGCTACAAAGAAGAAAGGAAGGGGCAAGCCGCATATGACCTTGTTGACAAATGTCCAAAGGGTCATGAGGGATCTCGGCCTGAACACTGACAATACTTTCGACCGATGCAAGTGGCGCCGCATGATTGGGAAAGCCGACCCCGCGTAACGTGAAGTGGCGAGGGTGAGGAAGAATTGTTACAATCTACTACAGCAGGGCCATCTTTAAGGTCAACTCCCACTACCTAGATGCTAAAAAAGTGGAAAAAGTTTCCAGTGGCAACCTGCCTGTGAAAGAAGCTGCTAAGCCCAGACTCAACGCTAACGCAAAGGTACTTACTGACATTGGTATATCTTCCTCCGGCCAAAACGCTTCTTTCAACACGGTGGCGATCTTCCCTGAACAGTGTGGAAGTATTTAAACAGACTACGGGCTGGTGTTGGGGACCAAAACGGCTTAACGTGCCTTCCGAAGCACGGAGGAGCTCAAGATAGAAATGCAATTAATGGCGACCAATCCAAACAATGACGCGCACGCTGTCGTCGCTTGACGCGCACTATCGTTACGAATACGCGCACCGCGCTAGGCTATCAAGCTACTCCTTGCCCACTATGTCAGTAAAAACAAATAAATTTAAATATTCTTTAAGAGCATAGGGTAAATAAATAGGTCTTCAATATTTTTAAACGGTTTTATTTAGCTACCCGTGTTTGTTTATTTTATATTAACCATAGAATAGAATAGAATTATACATTTATTAAAACATTCTTCTGTGTACCAATAGGATGTAAAATAGATTAATATCTACTAATAGTCTAATAGTCATGCAATAAATAATAATAAATCTAGATCATAAATAAATGAACTGAATGTTGTAAACAGGTGACTATAAGACGAAGTATTTATTCATTATGATGTAAAAATCAGCCATTTTGATATAATGACGTCACACACAAGAAGGCCAAAGAAAAGATGGATGGCCCACAAGGATGACACGAGTAAGTAGGGGGCGACAAATACGATGACGAATGATACGGAAGTTGGCAGCTTATTCCAGCTACTTTGTTGTATGGATACGTGTGTTCGTATGTTACGTAATGTAAGTCAGGAGTGCTATTTTTGAAAGCTATGACTCGTTTGAGTGTTGAATGAAAATAACTAGACTCACCGGCTTTGTCGAATAAAAAAATCACATAGAGAAATTATCCGAATAGAAATGTTTACGCGGATTTAGTTCCAGGATCAGTGTGGCAGCGTTCTCTCTTCTTATCTTCAATTAATACATGTAAACCACACCGCACCTTATTAGAAATGTATTACGTAGTTTACAACAAACCCATAATTATTATCGACCGCAGTGGCAATAAATGACGCAATCAAATACCCATTTTTTCTGTGTGAAACCCATTTTTTCATAGTACTCAGTAACCACTCTCTCGTTTACTCCTCAAACCAGAATACATCTTCTGCTTGGCGGCAGAAATAGGTGAGAGTAAGCGAATCAGACAACCTTTATAAAGGTCATCTACCTCGAATTAAACTAACTTAATAAAGCCTATGTAGCCCGTACCTAAAATTAATGAAGCGAGCACACGAGCCTGCCACGTCAAGTCCAATGCAAACAGCTCGACTGGGGCTCAGTCATCGCAAATTTGACATGATCGCAGTCCATTGACGTAAATGCGGGCGCTGTCAATTACCACGCCTCTCCATATGCCGCAGTGGGCACCGTTCACACCAAAACCTACTTAATATCCGCTTTCACGAATATCATCCTTATGATGTGCACTAGAAAGTCTATATTTTAGTGCATTGAATTGTCGATTTTATTAGTATGTTAGATTTTAAGTTGTTTTTGCATGTGTCCATCAATTAATATTATTTACGGATTTTGATTTTGATTTCTGACTTAGCTTGAACCTTTTTCGTGGCAATTTAAGTGAATCAATCATAGAATTAGGAACTGAAATCGTTCGTGTCAAGAGAGATTTCTATCATGAGGTCCTTCGTTCGTTGGAAAATGCGTTAAGTGGTTGATTCTAGCTATTTTTGCTGTTGTTAGGCTGTGCCAGATGTCTTCAGGCAGTCTGAAAGTTATGAGAGTACAGGGAAGACCCATTGGGGCCTATTCCTATATAACCACATACCTTAAGACTGAATATAGGCCTTTTTGTTTATTATCTCCTATCGCGAGTCTATTGGAAGAAATTTCTATAGAAATAAGTAGCACCCTTATACTAAATTTCCTAATTTTATGTTTGTATTTGAGTGTACTTGAATACAATAAATAAATAAATAGGTCAAAATGATTTCAAAACTCCCAGTATGTAGTATATTCTAAAAAAAAAAGTCGTGACAAAATACAGTGTCGAATTTTAATGATTATTTCTTCATTTAAATCAAAGAACTTTTTTTACGTAGCCCTAAATCAGTCCTTGCTTAAATATTTATGTGCAAAAGAGACAATATCGGATGATATAAAGAGGCACTAAGTAAACTAACTTGACCTCCGAAGTCAAGACAAATGACACGAGGGAGAAAATAAAAAGAAGCGAGCCCACAAATCTTCTTCGTGAATAAACCACTTATAGATACAGTTCAGGAGATAAAACGGTCGATACATTATCTCAAGTCATTTCACTGATGCTTTTAAGTATTTTTATAGGGGTCTTGTTGTATCGAGACGTAGTCCTTTAGATATTAACACGAGGAAAATGCGTAGTTCAGTGTTTAAGACGTTTGTAATCTTGTGAAACCCATAACTTTCAAATTTGCAAATCTATCTAATGGTTATGAGATCAAGGTTGTCTAGCAACGTAAGTATGACATGTTCTAGAATGATGCTGTACATAGATAACAAGTTTTATTAGTTACTTCTCTGCTGCTGTCTATCTCAAAAAACATGAATCAATTTTGTGAAATTTGCACAGGTTTATAAATGCAAGTCGATTAATGTCTTCTATTTTTTATTCGGTTAAACTGCCTCCGTCGTCCAGTGGTTAAGGTGTTTGCCTGTAGATCCGGGGTTCGTGGGTTCGATTTCCACGGGGAAGCATACTTTGTTTATTTGTCCCCAGTTTGGTTATGACATTGCAGGCGTGAATCACCTGATTGTCTGATAATAAATGATTCCATGCTTCGGAAGGCACGTTAAGCCGTTGGTCTAGGCTGCCAACTGGTTAGTCTTTAAAGGAACCAAGTCAGATGCCTGAAGTGGTTCTGATGAACTCCGACATCAGGGTGTTCATGGTCGATTGACCGTGTCACCTACACGAAATGATAATGATGATTCTGTTAACACATCAAGCCCGTATGCGAGACCATAAAATTTTGTCCAATTGATAACGGGTGTCAACGCACAGCCTACTAAGTATAGAAATTTAGTAATGTTAAGTTGTTAAATCCAACTCTTAATGATTAAATTAGGCCAAATAAGCTGTAAGAAAGTTTTAAGTTTTTATTTTTCGATACTAGCTCAATGTTCCTATTACTTTATAATAATTGAAAAACTACTTACCTTACCTACTTAACTACATTTGATGAAACCTGAAAAACCTGTTATTAGAGAGAGGGAGAGAGACAGAGAAACCATAAACACCCATTCCACAATTTTTTGTATTTACTATGTTTCAGTAAAATATTAAATCAGTCATAAATCTATTCAGTTATACGTCAACGCAGAACCATAATGCGATACCTATTCTGAACTATACAAAGCAAAGCGAGTGGAGCAATGAGGGAAAAAAGCTCGCAACTGGGGCGCGGCACAAAGCTCGCTCACAAAGCTTCGACGCGATTGAGCTGGACTGATGCTACTGACACAGCTTTATCTCGGCCGAGGACCGTTTGTGACGGAAAAATCATTATTTTTTCAAGGAATCCATTTGCATAAAAAAAATTCTAATCAAATGTTTGAGTTAGACTTGAATAAATGCCACCCTCTGCGATGGCACCTAAAGTATTCTTTAATATGGCACCTATCTGCTGGTGCCATAAGTGGATTAATTTATTATCAAAAGAATAAATCACAAAATGCACAAACAGATGATTATCAGCCAAGTTGAATGTTTTATCAGTGAATAGACAAAGATTCACAATTTTACTTTATTAGCTCTAAGCACTCAATAAATGAGAAGTCATAGAATTTACATTATTTGTACTAAAAATATTCAAGATATTTCTCATACTCACACATATTCGTAAACAAACAAAGAACTGAAGAAGTAACTTCACAAGTAAACCCTTCCTGCTTAAAACTGGCAGTATACTCATAATTACTTTATGTTATAATAATTTCAGCAAAATTCCGAACCTGTTCCAAACCACTCCCAGATTCTCAGATTCTTCAACTTTTACAGCTGTAAGGCTTTTGTTACACCGAAGGGTGGAATTAATAGAACATTTATTTATTTATTTCATCATATAGAACAGCCTTTTTTGTCAATTCAAGTGCTATTATTTTCTGTACCAAGTCATAGGGAAGGCAAGTTAGGGTCCGCCTTAGAACCTACGTGTCTAATTATAAATCCTCAAGATTTTTCTGTTATAATATTTCTTTGGTGCAAAACAAAGCAAAAATTTTGTAATTATTGTCTTTTAAAATCGCAATTTCTCAATTATTCACCATAAGTCTATTTACTAATGTATATTTTTCGTATAAAGGAAAAAAATGATATAACCAGAGCTTTGTTTTGTTATCCATACTTCCATACTAATATTATAAATGCGAAAGTCTGTCTGTCTGTCTGTCTGTCTGTCTGTCTGTCTGTCTGTCACCTCTTCACAGCTAAACTGATGGACCGATTGTGATGAAATTTGGTAGGGATGTTGTTAATGACCTGAGGTCAAACATAGGCTACTTTTGGGCGCGATATATCCGAGTCCCACGCGGGCGGAGCCGCGGGCAACAGCTAGTGTAATTATAAAATAGAGCCGAAAGAGGATGATTTATTGACTTTTCTAAAAGTAAAAGAAATATTCCCACATGAGCGAAGCCTAAGCGAAAACTGGTAGAGAATAATGACGAAACTGCTTATTATGTAAATAGTATAATCTCCAAATAGTAATTCGAAACGACTGAACAAATAGCAGTAACGTCGTTTATGTTTCTAGCAAATAAGATTATTCGAGATATTTATTCTTAACACGTACAACATAGTACCAATTTCGTTGCGTGAGAAACACACAAACATAATTACAGAGACAATCACACCTAAATAAATCCAAAATATTACATTCCGAACCCAACAAAAGCGTAACCCAATTCCAACATCTGGAAATAATTAAATGACGCTCTAGGGACAAGGTTGGCAGTAATTACGGTAGGGTTGTCACTACCAAGTCCGAGGTTCTGGTTGATTCCTCATGGGACTTTGTGTGAACACCTGTAAGTAACAGCTAAGAAGCCGCAGCGACCCAAAGTGAGGCAGCCTCCAATAACAAGAGTAAGTATGTACTTACTTGGCAAGAATTGGAAAATGTGGGTATGAAGCTACCCTTGCCGATTCTTGCCATGCAGCTTGCATAGTTTGCCTTTGTTTTTTTATATCTGGACACCTGCTACAAATACCTATAATAATTAGTAAAACTTATAAGACCTAACTAGTTTACATTATTATTTTACCGCAATCAAAAGATATTCCTCTATTATGAAAACATAGTAAGTTGTTGACTCGACCAATAACCTTGTTACTACGGAGCTATTTAGTTAAGGGCACATCTCCTGATTGTATCCTAATATGTCCCGATTGCTAAGATAGGGATCTTGGAGCGTCTAACAGAGTAGTCAACGCAGAGAGTCAAAACTAACTTAACATTAGACCTACAAGTTAAATTTCTCTTTCTTTTTCGAATATTATATTATTCCACACATTTTATTGTAATTTTTCTTTTTCTGGTTTCAAGAGGAACATACCGACCGCAATCGCAAAGCAAACCTTGCGACTACAGGTAATCGATCGAGATAAGAACGGACCCTCGTCGCTGTCGCCGCCATATTGAGGCCAGCTTAAATTAAAAATTATTTCCTTTAACTAACCCAGTAGAAGCCCAGCAGCTATATTTATTGCTAACGTAAACGCTTCTTCGTCTGAGCGTGTCGCTCAGTTACAAGCCTTACAATTGAGAGCCCAGGGTACTTTCCAAGATATCGTGACACGTATTACATTGGAACGACTGCCATCTGTCTTTCTTAACCAATTAAACAAACCAATTTGATCATAATCCAAGTGTGTTAAATGCTTTGACAGAGCTTAACGTCTGCAATTTACAGAAAATATTTAAAAAAATATTTATATATTTTTAATGTAATGACCAATCCAAGTCAGGCCACGGCCGCCATTGCTTGACGCGTTTTATCGTTGGACCAGGCATATCCCGCTGGGCTAAGATAGAGCTCGCTGTCTATTGATGGCAATGTGCCCATAAGGCTGGCAGCTTTGCTACGTTAAATGAAACGCTTTTTATTTGAAATATTTTAAACAAATAATAAGTCTTAAATAAGATTTTTTTCTACGGACAACGAAAAAATAGCCTAAAAGAAAAAAAAATACCCGTTTTTTCCGACCGTTTCCATCAAAATAAAGGCGTATAAAGAAACAAAAGCAATCGAACCCAGCCTGTGTTTTCGAGTGTCATTGTTCCACTGTCCGACACTGGCGGCTCTCCGACACTTCTGTCGAGTGTCCCGCATCGTCTTTGAGTGTCAACTGTTTGACACTTTGATGGTTTTGGTTTTTGAGGTGAATTTGTCATGCCATGTACAATATTTTATAAAAAAAATAGAAATAGAAAATTAACCAGGGAATACATATAACATGTATTATATAAAAAAGGGGACTTTATTGATGAATTATTTGTAAAAGCCAAATATTTTGGAAGTATGCGCTGGGTTGGACTTTGGACATCTGAAAGGAATTAAATAGGATTGCTACGTCAAATCAGCTTATATATGGAACATAAATCAGGTAAAAGGCCGCCCCAGATATTGCTGGAACGATACATTGCAGATTGATCTGTCTGAGATGGTTAAAAAGTCAATGTCGGAACGTCAAAAAATATGTCGTAGTAAGCTGTTAATCCTATTTTGTGTTTCTAAAGTACCCTGTAAAGGAAAAACAATAACATATCCTTTTTGAATGAAATTCAAGCCGAAGCTCTACGGTTTAGGGCAAAGTTGAAAAAACGCTAGGATGATGCTAATAATATCTTAAAATTCACTCAGAAAACACGTAGCATTTCGGGAGTACCAACAGAAGAGAAAAATTGTAAAATGTGAACTTTTTGAGATGTCGATTACAGTAACGGCGAAACCGTTCAATGATTTTTTTTTTCCATTTCAAAAAATATCAAGTGTAATTTTGAGTACAACAATAATATACTAACTAACATTCGTTTAAGCCATACACTAATAACTGTCGCATACTACGTCATCATGTCAACTAAACGATAGATTATTATTAAGTGTTATTTGCCAAAAGGCTGAATTTTATGCATGACGATGCGATTTCGCGTAATGCGCCAAATGATAGTGACGAAGCGGTTTAATGAATATATAGCAGAAAATGCGGTTTTCAAAGTGTATAGTTTTTTTTTTCTTTTGCTATTTGTGAATTGTTATATTTTTTGTAACATTAATTTCAATTGATATTTTTGTTTGTAAATTTGTTTTTTTATTAATATGTATTATTAGTTTATTTATTGATGAAATAAATAGTATACAAATATATTAAAGTTGCCACAAATACATAAAAATTTTAAAATAAAAAATAAGTTAAAAATATAATATTATCTAGATCTAAGTTTATAAGAATATGCTTAACTTTATTTTAGATTTAATAAGTGTTTGCAAAATAGAAAACATCGAATTCACACAACATTGCAAATCACAACCGTAGACTTGTTAAATATTACCCAGAAACAGTGGATATATGCGAACGAAAATACCCCGACGAACTTCAAGTAACATGCGACAGACAGAAAGATAGACAGGGCAACAGAAATGAAATCATCATTCCATTTTCAAAATATCGTTTTTACCCGGCCAGATTGAGAAACAGGCTGTACACAACGGAGTGATATCGTCAAATGACAGCGACAATTTGGTCGCGTCAAAAACGCTCGTTGCGGTCCAGTGATGACAAGTGACGGCGACAAATGGGAACTTTTAGTGTCCAACAATGTTTGGTTTTAAAATTTTTATCCATTGTCCGCGATTTTCATAGTAGACGTTTTGACACAGTAAAAAAAGTCTTCGCTTTTCGTGCCGATTTGCTGACGATGTTGACTGTCCTCGATTTTCTTTAGTAAATTATTGCTGCTGAATGTAGCTACGTGTGGAAGGGTTTTTATTGCTAGTTTTTGTTTAGCTTGCATATACTGTATGCTGATAAGAAGATAGTATTAGGTGTGCGCTTTCGCAAAGAGGTAGTTAGTGATTATTTTTAGCCTACTGTTAATTTGTCCCACAGCTGGGCAAAGGCCTCCCCCTCATTAAATTTGTATTAAAAAAATATGTAAATGGTGAAATTGAAGCCTTTGGCTATGATCCTATAATTGGTCTCATTTCAAAAAAATATAATGGAGGTAAGATAGTCTGATATCTGAACTGTTTGATACTTTATTTTATAACCAGTACTGCCATATCTGACCATGATACATAATAGATAATATTACCATAGGACATAAACAGATTAAAGCTAAACTTGAGCTCCGAAGCTGAGATGTGATCGAAAAGGCTTAAAGAAGAAAACGAATCAGATAAAATAAACCAAAATAAGCAGAAAAATAGTTCGACCACTAAACAAGTATAGTTAAAGATGAGGCGACGTGCATTGTCATGGGAGCAAAGTGTATTGTCCTGGAGCAGGCGTCGGCGAGGCGAGGTAGACTGACACTCCCGTTATTGTCTGTTAGGGATTTGGCACGCCATTCACTGCAATGTCGTCCGCTATCATCTACAAATGCTCACGAATTTCTGATTCTTAGTGTGATGTTGCAGCCATGGCTATGATATTTGACGGCGGAATGTCTGGCAAAACTTTGGAGTGATATGATACATGTTTTTATTAGCTATCCGACCGAATTACGCATTTGTGTCTAAGCTTTGGCACTAATCACGGTAAAGATAGGAGCACCAACCCCGCTCCTATCACTGGGATCCAGCCTGAAGCGTACCAATCCCTCGTCCGTGCCTACCTATGCTAAACTACAGTTACATTTGAACACATATGAAAATTATCAACAGCAATATCATATCAATATCAAATACTAATAAAGGCCATGTTAAATCACTAGAGCACAATACACGTCTGCACCGCTCGGCGAACCCAAGGAGAAGAGAGCGTTACACTCATACTCACCCCGACACTACTACTGCCAAGAGGGGTTTACCTGTAGTGGGGCGATACTTGTCACGTGATGTTACCGGGCGCTAACACTCGGCCGTCCTGAAAAATCCGGTCGTCCCCGACCGTTGTGGTCTGGTGTATGGCTAAAAACAAACACAGGAAATAAATACTTTAATATCGGTGACCTTTATAACCAGGTCCACCAATCAACCTGTCATAAATGATCTCTTAATACGGTGTTAACAATATATTCCCAAGATGCGCCAGCTGCCACGAAGAGTTAAGCAAGTTATCCCATCGTCGGCCAACTTGCTTGTACAACATGGTACAGCCATCAGCACCTAAGGCCGCTGATGCTGTGTATCACCATGCACTCCCACAAACAACTGTACCTAGTTGTAGGTCATGGCCAACTATCACAACTTGTGAACTTTGCTGAACACACATACACCCGACATATTTAATCAAAGCATCAAACACAGTCAAGATAAACAAGTAATTTCCAACTGAAGTGTAAGTTTTATCACAAATCGACATTTTTTTACATCATTCTATTCAAATACTCGCAAAGTTACTTACGCTTGCTATTCCTTCGTAAGTCACTTTATATTCATTACTAGTTACTATTTCGTTAATATTTGAACTCAAGCAAACACATAATAAAACCACATATTCAAGTAAATAAACATTAAACACCAAAGTATATTTACCAAAGCTATTACTAACTTTAGTACTCACAGATTATACAATGAAAAACCCTTATAATTCACATTATAATTGAATAAACCAAATACATCTATTAACCTTTTAAACTTTTTAATGTGTACTGACATCAAAGTCAACAACCAATACCCAACGGTTAACTTTTTTTTTTTTTTTTTTTTTAACATCATTTTTGAAATACCCACTAAGTAAATAATTTTCAGATATTTTATTTTCATCTTTTTTTTTTTTTAGGATTCAAATCACATAAAACATGAAGAGACTTACCGCTTCTGCACCAATACTTACAGCCCGACACTACTACTGCCAAGAGGGGTTTACCTGTAGTGGGGAGATATCTGTCACGTGATGTTACCGGGCGCTAACACTTGGCCGTCCTGAAAAATCCGGTCGTCCCCGACCGCCGAGCTCGAACCATGAAACAATAATACATTTATTGAATACAAATCACCTTTTATGCTTTTACTATAATGACCTCGCCATCTCGATAATGCATAGTATCTTAGGTTGTTTATCAGTGTTCCGAGACCATTATGACTTTTCCGTTTCAGTCACTTCTGGTTTTTAACTGATCGGAACCCTCAACTATGCTAAAATCGAAAATGACAGTAAACAACTTTATTTCAGACATTCAATGTATAACCACCTCGATAATGCATAGTATCTTGGGTTGTTTATCAGTGTTCCGAGCCCCTTGTGACTCTCCGTTTCAGTCATTTGTGGCTTTTAACTGGTCGGAACCCTCACCTATGCTAAAATCGAGAATGAAGTAAACAACTATATTTCAAACATTTACAAACTGTATTTTATCAGAAACCGTCATTTTTTTTGCACATCATTTTATTCAAATACCTACAAAGTTACTTAAGCTTGCTATTCCTTCGTAGGTTAGCTCACTTCATTTTCATTACTAGTGATTCTTTCGCGTATTGTAACAATTTAACTTAAGCAATCACATAATTTAACCACATTTAAGTAAATAAACAATAGATACCAAAGTAGATTTATCAAAGTTATCACTCGTTTTAGAACTCACGGATAGACAATGAAAAACACAAATAATTCACATAATCATTAAATAAACCAAATATTATCATTAACCTTTTCAATGTATTGACATCGAATTCAATCACAAATACCCAACGTAAAGATTCTTTTTTCATATCATTTTTAAAATACCCACAAAATAAATAATTTTCACAGAGATATTTTTTTCACACTTTTTAGGATTGGAGTCACATAAAACATGAAAAAACTTACCGTTTCTGCACCAATACTTACAGCTGTGGTATATCATATCACAACATTACATTTACACTTTAACACTCACTAAAACTTTTTCGACTACTTTAGATTACAAATTTAATCTAACCGTTTTGTTAAATTTACTTACGCGTGTGTGTCAGAATGTTAACAATTAAGTATCACAAAACATGTACAATTTACTAGGCGTGGTAGAATATTAAGAAATATTCTTTCATCATCCCACTTCTGATATTAGCTATCCGACCGAATTACGCATTCGTGTCTAAGCTTTGGCACTAATCACGGTAAAGATAGGAGCACCAACCCCGCTCCTATCACTGGGATCCAGCCTGAAGCGTACCAATCCCTCGTCCGTGCCTACCTATGCTAAACTACAGTTACATTTGAACACATATGAAAATTATCAACAGCAATATCATATCAATATCAAATACTAATAAAGGCCATGTTAAATCACTAGAGCACAATACACGTCTGCACCGCTCGGCGAACCCAAGGAGAAGAGAGCGTTACACTCATACTCACCCCGACACTACTACTGCCAAGAGGGGTTTACCTGTAGTGGGGCGATACCTGTCACGTGATGTTACCGGGCGCTAACATTTTAGAATAGAATAGAATAGAAAAACTCTTTATTGCACCAAACAAATGTATAAATAATTTTGTTAAAAACTAGGTAAGGTACAAAGGAGGACTTAACGCTAATGCAATCTGCAATTAGTAATGGCTTAAAGACCAAAAGAAAAGAATAATGGCTTATATTTATTTTTTACTTCTTTTTGGGCCAGTTAGATTTAAAACTGGTTTAAGTTTATCAAAAGCAACTAAAGGCTTGACGTGCTATCGAAACACAGAGTAGATGAAGTTAAATAAATAAATAAATAAAATGCCACTAGAGGCGACGATCGCTCTTCGCTTGACACGCACAATCGTTATGAACACCATTAAATCCTTATTTTCATAAAATATTATATAGACTACTAAATTTTCTATACTAATAACCAATATGATGTATTCGAAACTACACCAGGGAACTGAAAGTTATTGCGAGTCGTAATGAGCCTGCAGCGGTAGTGTTAGCTCTACTTATTTCAAATATTAACCTGTCGGGTGATTACGTGATATTTATACCAAAACTAGCTTTTGCCACGGCTCCTCTTGCGTGGTATTGTGTTATAAATTGCATTAGAAAGAAGCTTTTGTCCTTCGGGATTTAATTAATCTCCATACAAAGTTACATAACTAATTCACTGCAGCGGTGTAAGTGTTCAAGTAACAAACTCACATTCTCATTTTGTATAATATAACTAAAATGGTTGGGATTTAAAGTTATGATTAGATAAAAGAATATCATTGATTAAATCTTAAAAAAAATACTACAATTAAAAAACTAAAGAGTATTGTCGTTAGATAGCGCGTTAGGTTGTCCTATCTTTCGTGTCTCAATAATAATCCAAATATTAACACAATATGAAAAACTATCTTTATAAGACAGAGACAACGAGTATGTATTATAATTCTACGTTTCATGTTCACACAACTCAATTCAATACTAAACAGCAAAATATTACTACACAAGATACGGGACATGAACTCAACATGTCATATGCCGACACCTAAGTTCGAAGTTTAGTGCATATGCTTGTGATAGTTTGTAGTACTAATTCTAAGACATAGTAACATTTGTAATAGATTTCCAAGTCGGAAACTAACTGCAATGTGTAGTTGCAATACACGTTATAACTCGCAGTTTGTAACGTTCATTTGTGAGACATAATTAATCTTCACTTAGTTAAATAAAGAAATATATATGGCAGATAACACCACACAGATTGAGCTAGCTCCAATGCACCGCAAAATAAGATTTTAAGCCTTCAACCGTCAAGGTCGGATTATTCCGACAAATATTTTCTTGCCCGTCGGAAATATCCTACCAAAAACAGTCGATTTCAACTTTTCCTTACGCTGAAAGCACGGCAACTAACACAAAGTCTCGCGGGAAAAAGGGTAAACTTGTGTATAATATGAGATATGTACTAACTTTACACTCAATTTATATCATGTAAAATATATATAGATTTAAACACCCAAGACGCAGGTCCATAAAAACCATTTCCATCTTGCTCTGACTAAGGATCGAACCCAGAAAACCGGCTATGTCGAGACTTACCAAACTAGCGTGTTAGAGACTTAATCTTAGCCATTTATCTTCTATTTTCTCTAGTTTTTTATTTCCAATTTTGCAAAAAGTAAACACATCATAATAATGAAAATTCCAACTGGAAATATAAAAAATTACACTCCGCAGATTATTGGTTAAATCAAAGCGATTCGTCAGGTTTCACAAAGGGAAAATTAGCTTTCTAAGTGGATTGTGGATCGGTCGAGATAGGAGCGAATTTTTTCAAACCTTATTGACTTCCTTTGAAAGAGCGTGGTGTTCCACTTATATTTTGATATTAATTTTCTTTTTTGCAAGTAAGAACTGAGGAGTATTTGGTTTCGGATAAGTTTGTGGTAACAATTTATTTATTTCTTTTACACTTTCCTGAGCACAGTTAAAATTACTAGACCGCGCGAAATGTACGACCACTTTACGTCTGCATTTTAAGCATTCCTACCTATACAATATGAATTGTATACATATTCGTAATATGCTTGTCAAGATATTTATTTTCATACCAAACACTTCATGAAATATGTGTTTAATTATTTTTGAGGTTAGAAGCTGTGTTTTAAATCCCGTCAGTAACAATTTTGTTACAATTTATATAGTGTCATCCGGGCTATTCTTCAAATCTTTTGACACCTCATTTATTAAAATAAGTCCCATAGTTTAAGCGCTACGATGAAACATACATAGAGTGGCAAAATCATTACCCTTCCTTCTGGTTTCGCCGAAGTCGGGTAAAAATACGCAGTCTCAACCTTACACTAATATAAAACACAATGTTTTTAATAGTCAAGTGACTAAAGATGGCGTCGGTCCAACAGACGTGTGAGATACGAACCGTTGTGTGCGGCACTGATTACTTTGGCCAGTATGCCTCCCGATAACGGAGTGTTGTGCCAACTCAACTCTTAATGTGATTGTGTCGATAGAACCTACATTGATTTTATCTGTATCTTACGACATTAATTCTTGTATTCGAGAATAAGCAAATCAAATTGTATAATATACTTATTTGTAATAGTCTTTAAAGGGCGTGAATCTACTCCTTCTGAGTCGGTAATACGCAAGTGATATTACTAGTATGAATGAATGAATGAATAAACACTTTGTTGCAGCAATTACATAAATACATCATTGGACTGTACATGATCAAAAAAAAAATAGTAAAAGGTAAAAGTGTTATACTAGTGTTGCATGTCAGGGGCTTCATTGACCACTTACCATCAGGTGGGCCGTATGCCTGTATGGCTACTAAATTGTCTGAAAAAATCATACTTATTTCATTTATTTATAAGTAAAAGTTACGTACAAGATAAGTATTGCATCTGTGCCTAAATAAACCTATATTTCAGGGTTTTTATCCTTTCTTTGTCAAACGCAAGTAATTTGTTTAACTATAAATGGGTGTGAAGTAAGCCTTTATGTAAGTGGAATAAGTATGAAATTATAACGTTAATATTTGATATATCCATTCGTTACATTTACCACTGTAGTTATGATATAAAAATTGAAAAGTGTTCTGGTGGAACGGAAGCCCTTTAAAGATTAATTGACAAGAAGTAGAGCATTGTCAGACTTAGTCGACATATAAAATAAATAACTGAAGAAAGACACTTCAGTATAAAATAAATAATTTAAGGGACTGCATAACCTTAATTGTGCAGAAAATGCTTAATAAGATCTTCTTTTTTGCTATCCCAGAAAAATGCAGCATCAAGCATTGTTTAAAGACCCGGCAATGTTCTAAAAACTCACTGCATTAGTTTGAAATAACAATGATATTCAAAGAACTCGTTGCGAACAGAACAATGATCAGATAGTTCCTAGTTCGAATGCAATAATGGCAAGTAATGATGGCTGGAATAAGCAAGCTGCCAGCGGCGCTGAACTGTGTGACACACTGATAAAATTCTAGATGTGACTGTGTGGTCATTTACAAATAAATCCATACTAATATGCGAAAGTCTGTCTGTCTGTTAATACTGTCGGGGCCCTTAGAGGCCCGAATAAATACATATATAATACTGTAACTGTAAATTCAATTATTATTTTGAATTAAACGTCGTTTACTTCATCTTACAACAAACGGCCTATGGCCCGAATAAACATTAAAAATAAGGTATAAGCGCACGTAAGAGTTAGGTGTTGGGGGAAGCCCGGTGGCTCGCCAAGCGCAACCGGAATGAGCCGATGGTGCCCGAACAGTTAAGCTTTCGTGGCTAAACCGCTGGACTAATTTTTAATAAATTTAGTATTGATATAATTAAGAACCAGGTGTCAAACATAGACTTCTTTTTGGCACAATAAAGCCGAATTCAACTCGGGCGAAGCCGCGAGCAATAGCTAATAACTAAATAAGCTTTTACTTCCAAAACTTAAGTAAACATGTATGTAGGTAGTAAATTTATTGAATTTGATTTGTAATGGATCGGAGCACAAGACACATTTGCTCAATTTACCTGTTCTACTTTCCTGTAAACCACATACAACCGATAATGATGTCAAGATATTTTTTGTCTACCCTGTGCAGTGCAGTTTGTAGTAAGTTATACTTTACTTATCATACTTTTTTCCATACAAAAAATATCACGGTTAGATACGGTTGCCTACTCCACGGAAAATTTTTGTGCACGTGATGTTACTTGTATAAAATCAGCATGGAGGTTTCGGCCATTTTGTTTCGAATAACAAGGCTCATCTAGTAGCTTTGCCTCTGTAGACAGTATCGTCAGGCGTCGACGGTCCGCTATGGTAACGATTATTGTTACTGCTCAGGACTGGCGTCCTGTTTCGGAATGATGAAAAAAATGTCTCCCCCCCCCCTCGCCCCTCGAACGTCTTAACCCTTGAAGATGCGCCATTTTGTTTGCATATTTCAAGATCCTGTGCAAAGCTGATTTAATCTCGTAATAGCTAACGACTCGGGATGAAGGTTAGAGATTTTCAAGACTTGGTTAAATACATAAATAATAAGGTCAAAGGTTAAGTGAAATTAGTGTGAAGGCTCTGAAAATTTCTTATACGAGATACACTTGGGTGTATGTCTATGTATCACAAAATTCTTATAACACTTGTATAGTAATTTAATTTAATAAAGCAATAAGTTTAAATCGTTTTTGACTTATGCCATGTTTTTTCTGGGGTTTTAACAATATTTCATTAAATTATGATAATAATATATATAAAAAATTAATCCAGATATAATTAATGAGAAAGCACCCTCGAGATATATACAGATATATGGAAGGTGAGCCAAGGCTTTTGCCTAACTGTGGGACATAAATTAATAAAAAACTACAACAGAATTTTAACTTAAAAATTAAGAACATTTTACACACACACATACATACATAAACGTCTAGAATTTATGTATGACACACTCCTTTAAAAACACCTCTATTCATTGTCTAGTTTATCAAATGGAATTTAACAATTTGAATCATCGAACCGCATCGTGGTTTACACAGTATTAAATTTTCATTTATTTAACAGTTATTAACACCAAATTATAACGGAGTTAAATTATTTGATTAGTTTTGACCTAAAGAATAGATATTTTACCAATTATTGAAATTACGATAAAAAAAGCTTTATTTTCTCCGATATAAAACATACTTTGCTTTAAGGCAATGTTTTTTTAAAGATGGTAAACAAGTACTTATTCAGAAAAGGTACTTATTTAATAGACTGTTTGCGAAACTTTGAACGCCGCAATTGCAGACACAAAATTAAATCGAGATATTTAAATGATTTATTTGTAATTCTTCTTCTTCTTTTTGAGTTATAATGGCTATATGAACTTTATATTGACTTTGCCCAGTACTTGGCCACCTCCACTCCAGGTCGTTTGCCTCGTTCAAGTCCTCCATTGTACAGGAGACAGGGCAGCTAGAGCATGACAAAAGGTGAGCCATCGACTGCACCGCGCCGCAGTCACACAGGCTGCTGTCAGAGAAACTCCACCTAGCAGGGCTCTCCCGGCATCTTCCTCTTCAATTGTTTTTCGATTACTGGTGGTGGTGGGCCGCTGGACGTTCAAAGTGGTAATCATACACAGTGGCTTTGTAATAAAAAGTTCTCTCTCTCTCTAATTGCATCTGGAAATTCTCCAAATTTCAGCTAATGCCATCGTAATAACACTCAAAATATATCAAGCAATAAATCTTGATATAACACCACAGAGGCGAACACTAAACAATATGATAAGATTACAATTGCTTGGCAAGTTAAAGCTATTAAGGAACCAAGAGAAGCTAGTTGGTGCCAAGGAATTGTTCTCAGAACACATAAATAAATAATAAATAATATGACACTTTATCAAACAAAAGCTATATGAGATAGAAGTTGGAATATCCTTAAAAATTTCTTAGATGTTTGATAGCCAAGAAAATTCAGTGACAAAGTACCGTTGTAACACAAATACTTGTATAACATGTAGAGTCTTCCTAACTAATACTGCACCAATGTTCCTGAAATTTTGCAAACACATAGACAAAAGTATTGAGAAGGACATAGGATACCTTTCATCTCGGAAAAAAGCACTGCTTCCGTGGGAAATTTTCGCTGGGAGAACCGCGAGCGAAAATTAGTTTAAAATAAAACTCAGTTCGTATACATTTGCTAAACAGGCTGGTTATTCCTTATTTTCCATTAGAAAAATCATACAATTTTTCCACCGTTTAAAACTTATATCGCGTTAAAAAAACTTGTTTGTTTAAACTCAAATAAGTTTAAGTAATGATTGACGTCAATCAATACATATAATAAGACACTAAAATGCGAGTGTCTGTACATTTAATATTTTTCAAAAAAACTAATAAAGTCCGATTAAAAAAGAGTAACAGAAACCAAAAAGACAGTTTTTGGAATTTTTGTCTGTCTGTATGTATGTATGTATGTATGTCTGTCTGGTACGTTATAACTTCGAAAATACTCAACGGATTTAAACGCGGTTTTCACAGTTGGATTACATATAATTAGGAGCGTTGCCAAAACTTTGTTTCGTCAAAATCGATTAAGGGAAAAAGAAGTTATGGTCGATTGAAAATTTACTTCAAACACTGCTTCAAAACTTTTAATGCGTTTACTTACGTTTAATTTAATTTAGATAAGGCTAGGATTTCTACTTTCTATTATCCATATCAATAAAGACGAAAACACGCACTGCACCTATTAATTTTAATAAAATAAATAACACATTGAATTTGATCGTAAATTTAGTAACATAAAATCTCAATAGATGGCGCTGACTTATTTTACAACTCGCTATGGTTACGTTTTCACATTATGGTATAGCAGATTGAAATTAACCCTAGCAAATTAAAAAATTGATAATCTTTGTCTTAATGGTTCTTTTGGTTTGGTAAATGGACGTGGACGGTTCGGTTCGCTTTTGTTAGTTGTCTTGCTTGAATTGAAATGAAAATTGAATTTGTTGTTTGACGGAACATACGACCGACGTATATAAGGTGGACACAAATCAATAATAACAATACAGACCACTATACTGAACAACTTTTTTAATTAAACTTATATCGAAATACGAAATTTTATTTTTCACTCTCCATACTAAACTAGATCAGCTGATTCTCAATTTGTATGGGAGGTCGAAAATTTTTTTTCGTATTTCGACATAAGTTTATTTAGGAAAGTTGTTCAGTTGAGTGGTCTGAATCTGCCCTTAAAATATTTGCAGTTGATTTAAATTCACCTTATATAAAGAATTTTAATTATTTTAAATAATGCATAGGAGGAAACGATCTAATCTGTGGCATCATTCCAGAATAGCTAAAAGCAGAAGGTTAGCTAGATCTCAATAATCGAATGCGGATAGACAGATGCGACTCGATGATGATAGGCAACGCCATGCATTGTCTCGGTCTTTAGAACTTCTTCTGACAGAGAGTCTCGGTCGGAGTCCGCTGACCGCGAGCGTCATGCGTCATCTCGGGCTTCGGAAACGTTTACCGAAACTCAAGGTTTTGGCGGAAATTGTCGGGGATGAAGTGATTTACACGTCATATAACAGTGTTGTGCATCAGGATGATGCTACCACCTACCCTATCGAGTTTTAGAGTTTATTGGCTGCAAGTGGTCTTTCTGCTCATAACATTACCCTTAAAGTCGGCGTTCCCATTATGCTCCTAAGAAATCTTTCTCCGCGTAAACTATGCAACGGGACCCGACTCGAAAGTAACGGTTTTGCAGCGCAACTTAATACAGGCCGAAATTCTCACAGGGTGTGGTTCAGGCGAAACGGTGTACATACCTCCAATACCACTCATTCCCAACAATTACCCCTTTCAATTTAAACGCACCTAGTTTCCAGTTGCTGTATGCTTTGCCATGACGATAATTAAGTCGCAGGGATAAACCCTAAAAGCAGCTGGCATCGACCTAAGAACAAGATGTTTCTCGCATGGACAACTATATGTGGCTTGCTCGCGGGTCAGTAGCGCCGAAAATCTATTTTTATTAGCCTATGAGGGAAGAACTGCTAATATTGTCTACAAAGAGATTATTTGAACTTAACTCTGAAACATGATATTTGTTTATATTTGAATAATGTCCTGGCTACTTCGATTGCGTCATTTCATTTCAATGAAACACAGGTTACGCGAAAAGTGACCTATACGCGGGCGGAGCCGCGGGTAACAGCTAGTAAGTAATAAGAAAAGAATACCCCATATTGAGAATAAACAATTTAATTTCATTATGTATCCTGTTCCTGAAATATAAGAGTAACAAAATATTCTAATAGCAAGCGATGGTGATCTAATTCTAAGGCCTATCTTGTAAATAACCTTAAAATAAAATGACTTGTACTAGTCAATGCCATATTCTCATAAGCTCCTAAAACGGTGGGGTTTATCATTTTGTTTCAATGTATCGATCATGCTCACATAAAATTGCGAACAACATTTTTAATAAATAATAAAATTGCCAACCAGTGCTTCTGGTTGGGCTATAAAAGATGCACTTTAAGTCATAAAAATATGAACCGGCGCTCTGGGTGCATAAACGCAGTGAGCAAGATAAGTGTGAGGGGGCTCTCGTGTGGCCGTTAATAAGATAGTGCGACAAATGGCTGAGCCACTTGGCGTCCATAATGGCGACGTTGATATCGCCGACATTGTAAAGGTGCACTTACAGACAAGTGAACCAGTTTTAAAAATGGTATATAAAAAAGTGGTGTGATGTGTGACGTAACACACAACTCTCATATAGATATGAATGTGTTACGCATTGCGTGACGTGACGCCACTCGTCATTGACTCGTTAGTTTAATGTAATCTTGTAAAATAACTAAGCTAAATAAAATGTCATGAAACGTATACCTTCTACTTAAAGATGCCTTTGGGAGATCAACAATGAAACAGTTCAACAAAAATATATTTTTTCGGCGAGATTTTATTTTATTACCAAAAAGGAAAATTTAAACTTTACTAACATTATTGTTAAAACCTATTGTGGTTTTTCTGATCAATTGGATTGCAGTCAGTCATTCGTTAAACATGCTAACAAATAAGATACTAACTATTTGAACCACTACTCACATAATATACGCTTGCAGTTAACTGAACCAATTTTTAATTTAATTTACTGGTACCCAAAATATTGTTCTTTGGTGGACATTCTGTACCCATCATTGAAAGAAAAGGAGTAATATATTCTTATGCTGGAAATTACTCTGTCAAATCAATCAAACTCTTACATTTTTCTTGACTTATATACTGTCATGATCCCAAAAGGCTATTTATTCCCTCCCCAACTAACTTCTTAAAGAGTGTTTGTGGAAGAATATTACCGTAAGATTGCTATTAAGCACTCAAATTATATTTAATAGTCTTTATGCGAGTTTTACAAAATGAGTTAAATCAAGTTCCAAAGCGATCCGCCATAAAATTAGTTTTAATCTTGGGGAGGCTTATTAGTTCGGAGAATTCATGCATTTTTGAGGCTGTATTTAAAATACTGGTAAATGGTTCTTTGAAAAACTCCGAGGTTATTCATTTACTCACTAAAATTTTTAATACTAATAGTTATTTATGAAAGTAAAAAAAATTAAACGGACACTGAAAAATTGCTGAAAAAAGGAGCTCGATTGCGTAGCCGGGGGGGGGGGGGGGCATTTGCGTGTTTGTTACGATAGCGCGTCAAGCAACGGCCTACGTGGCCTATATATTTATGGTCGCCATTAGTAGTTATTTTGTCAGAAGTTTCTAAATAATTCGTAACGCACGTAATGTTGATCCCAGCTGTTATCGATAGATGGCAGTCAACTGTGTCTTATGCTTTAAGGCAGCATGAAAATCTAACAGTGTTCGTCACTAGCAACCTGTCCATATCCTGGTTTGACTTTGACCATAGACGAAACAATGAGCAAACGAGTAGATATTCCGAGATTAGCACTCGTAGTCAAAAGTCAAATGCTTAAGAAGCGATTCTCATTCATTATTCGCTAACGCTTGAAAGCCTCCGTCACACATATAGAATACTCGCTGCGAATGCCTTCTAATCGCGAGTGTTCGCTTCAAGTGACAGGCTATTCGCTGCGAATAGATTCAATTGCAGCGAGTTGAATTTGCCGCGTTTTGAATTGAACATAATCAATTTTTCTTGCAGCAAATGCGCAGTGTGTGGCAAGATGCTCGCTGCAAATAGCCAAGATAGACGACTGTATTTGAATTTGAAAATGCTCGTTTGGAATTCGCAGTGTATGACAGGCAGGCAGCGAATTGCCGCTGCGACTATTATTCCCAGCAAGTATTCGACATGTGTGACCGAACCTTTAGCGAAGCATAAACTAGAATAGCTTCTGAGCGTTTTACATTGACACTTGGCTAAAAACCTCTGAGGTGGAAACTGAAAATGCAACTAAGAAATACGCTCAGTTGAAGAATTGGAGCAGAAATTTTTGATGATAGCTAGACTATAGTTGCAAGACGTCAGTTAAAAATTAGATTTCCTGAATTTCCCGCGGAAGCAGAATACTGAGTAAACAAAATTTATTCAAATCCAATTCAAAGCTAAGATCTAGGTGAATATGGTGCTATAAAACGGTCTCGAGGTAAATCATTTTAACGCAAGATTTACTGAGTATTTCGCAGCTTGCTGTCTTTTTATTGCAAACAAAACGAGCATGTACTGCCAAAGGCTAGCATCTGGTAACACTAAATATTAAAGACTAGCTTTTGCTTGCGGCTCTGCTTACGTGCTACTTGGTTGTATTGCGCCCAAAGATAGCCTTTGTTTGACCCTTGGTCCTTAACTATATCCATACTAAAGTTCATCAAAATCGGTCCAGCGGTTATGCCGTGAAAGCGTAACAGACAGACAAACAGACTTTCGCATTTATAATATTAGTACGGGCTTGATAATTTACAAAAGCAGTTTGTAAAGTATAATTTACAAGTTTATATACTTTATTTTAACATTTTGATAAAAATTAAAATAATATTATGTGCAAAGGTGGCCGGATCGCCAATGCAGTTTCTATAAAAAAAAAAAACAGTGAAAAAGATAGGCTTCACAGTAAAAGATACAAGAAATCATCCAATGCATCGAATGTTCAAAAAATTTCACTCACTGGAACTGTGAGCTGAAACCGTTTAAAATATTGTACAATTAAAAAATGTTTTAAAGGGCTATCTTCTCTATTTTAATACAAACAAAATGTCAAATAATTAATTGTTTCTCTATCAAAGGACAGCATGCAGACAGATTTGGCATTTTTATATTTAAAGGAACCATTAAAAAAGTGGAACCTAACTTCAATCAATTTAAAATAACTCGAATGAAATTTGTTTTTCATTAGTTAAAAATACTTAGGTTTCGTAGTTAAACTATGAATTTCAGATATTACATTTTAATTACAATTGATGGCAAAGTCGAGTGCTTGAACTTACTTATCTTTTGAAATATACATATTTTTTCCAACTTAAATAATATTCACAAGCTTACGACCGCGGCTTCGCCCGCGTAAATTTCCCACGGGAACAGTACTTTTTACCGGGCTGAAAGGTATGTCCTTAGGCTATGTCCTTCTCAATACTTCTATCTATGTGTATTCGAAATTTCAGAAATATTGGTGCAGTAGATATTGCGTGAAAGCGTAACAAACAAACAAACTCCCTTTCGCATTTATAATATTAGTTAGGATGTTAGGATCTTTTAATAATATCAGATAATATAATGTCCTCAGACGCGTGAAGTTACATTTATCAGATAGTACAAAAGTTAAAATAAAATCTGTAAATCCTCAAATTCCATTAAATCAGAAATACACTTAAAGTTTCAAATAGCAGTTACGAGCAAAAAAAAATAACATGCAAATTCAAGAAAGTCAAGAAATTTCCGTAAAATACGACTTGGCACGGTTAGATCTCGCTTTGCATTTCCACCGCCGTTTCTATTGCAGTTACTGTAATGTATTCCATAGTAATTGCGCATTGGATCTAAAACATTCGATTGTTATTTCAAGTACGCTTGCTTATTGATGCTTCGTTGTACGAGGCGACAATGAGGACACTAGAAAGGATTTATTGATTTTGAAAAAGCAATCTCGATTCTTATTCTTTTACTCTGGTCTATTTTTTGACTAACGTAGTATCTGGTATAGAAATTGTCCACTCCCTCATATTCAGTGGGTGTTCTATAAAGCAACTAAGGGACAAAATGCTCTAAATATTCTTGCATATATTTCCTTATTCGTCTGTTGCTAATTTTTTTTTAATTAAAATCTGCTACGCCTCCTCTTAAAATAGTATAATGATGAATGATGGTAAGACACCTTTTTGTTGATACATGTTTCCAGCTCAGATTTTTCTAACCTCGAAGTAGTTGTATAATAAAATTCAGGACATAAATACCGTCGTTAGCTGAAACAGGACACAACATTTCCACTTAGCGGCGTGACTGTATCGGGTAATCCCCTAATTTATGTGCATTTAGATAGTCCATTGACACGGCATTAGTTGTTTTGTGTTCGGAGATAATGGCTCGCTTCCAGTTTTCTTGTATCGATTTTCAAACCTATTAGTAATGAGGTTAGAGTTAATTTTACTTTTCATGTGTTTTTGCTTTGATTGTTAACAGTCTTCTCGGAGTGAGAATTCGAACCTTATTCAGTTGTTCTACTGGGTGTTGGTTATTTAATTCACATGTACTTTGTCTAAGGATCGTAGCCAATGAAAATCTTTATTATTTGCTTACTCCTACGGGAGACAGGATTGATAATTATGTATGTATTTATTTATATAAATAACCTAACAAAACTGGAAACAACTAAAGAAAGGATGCTTCCCATGGGAAACGTAGTTGCGACCCCCGGATCTACAGGCTATATATCTAGTTACTTTGATGTTCGCTAGTGTATGATAAGCAAACCTTTATCGCCACCGTCCATCATTTCCCTGTGATAAAATCACCAACGTATTGGGACTGGGACATTCCAGTTAATGGCAAAACAAAGTAACTCCATCAAACTTGGAATGCGTATCCGATACGACACGATACTGTTTGATAGAGTTCGCTCGAGGCTATGTTGCTTAGTTCTATTTTACATACATACATATCATCACGCCTGTTTCCCGCAGCGGTATGCAGTGAATAAAGATTTACACTTGCTATACGATACGGACCGACCTTCCTCGCCTCCTGACTCACAGACAGTCAGGTGATTCAAGCCTGCAATGTCCTAACTAAATTGGAAAACTAAACAAAGTATAATTACCGTGGGAATCGAATCCACAACTCTCGGGTCTAGAGGCAAATGCCTTTACCTTTACTTGACCACGGATGAAGTTATAGTTATAGTATAGTTTGTAGTTTTATAAAGTGGTAACTAGTTATTTACAGCTGTTTGTACCAACGCGTGTTGTATCATCTCGCAAAAGTGCTTTTTATTAACTGTAAGGTTTTAAATATATATGTCGTTCTTGCATAAAGAAATGTCTTATCTTACATGACTAATTTATTATTTTCGCCTTACGCTCGCTAAGCGATACTTGATATAACTCCGTTTGTGTTTGACTTGAGGTTCCTTAATTTATACGAAATTCGCTAATTTCACCGAAACTGGAACGAACCAACTTCGCCAATTAAACTGAATTCGATTTATTCTAGTAAACGCTCTTGTAAACGACTCTCTTCTTGTGGGATTTACAAAAATGACTTTTGGTTCATTGTTGACGAGGATTTGACTATTCCTCAAGTTGGAGTTTTTGTAATATTAGATAGTTAATAATCAAATTGTCAAGAAAATTTCCATGCTTTTGATTTTGATCTATGACACTTTTTATTTCAGTTATATAATGAAAAAAGACATTATATAAATCTATAGTGGCGTGATTCTAAAAGTACCACGAGTGTTAGTTACAAGTCTTACACGTCCTGTATTTCTACACTGTCAAAATAATCCTAGAAAATTATACTTCTTTATTCGAACATGTTTCCAGTTCTTGTTTACGGGTAAAACCTATTCAAATTTGGCCCATTCAACATTAATTTCAGTTATATTCTCAACTTATGTAAGCCAGGGTGCATGCATGACTTGCACCCTAATGCAATGAAATACTCGTAAGCATTATGAAATGGCAGAATAAAATTTATTACTCTTATTTGTTTATTCATCTTTATTATTCAATTGTAAACGGCGGACTTAGAGCTTATTGCAACTTATACAAGATTTGGCTAGAATTTTGGGACCTATATCGTAAATCCTTTAAGCATAAATCTCCATTTTCTTAGTATTCCCGTATCCCTCAATATATTTGCGTTTCACTGGTTTGGGATCGGCAATATGTAGTCTAATAGTAATGCACTCGAAATTATTGCAGCTTTCGTTCCAATTGTATTATTTTGAATATTTATCTTATGCTAGGATTTCCTGTTTGTTTTTGATAATGCTCGTACTTACTTTTTGGTTTAATAAACTGCGTGTTTTTTATTTAATGTATCGTCTCTAGTATTATTAACCCTAGAAAGCCCTGGAATAAGGTTTGTATTGTTAATAACAAATAATGAACTGAAGTCTGAATAAAGAAATTGATTGTCTAAATTCTAGACTTAATAAAAGCTAAGTTTATTTTCGAGGTTCTGTAACCAAATGGCAAAAGCGGTACCCTTTTAGATTCGTCATTGATTTCTGCTCGTGATACCTGTAGTATTTTGCAATTAGGCATACGGTTTGAATAAATAGATAGATACTCTATAACCGTAGCCTGTAGGCACTTAAACTTAGGACGCCTATCGCAAGCTGCCAGCATTTCAGTTTAAGATGATAAGTAAAACTACTTAAGCAATATAATACATATACAATACAATAATTTCATTGCACTTAATTTAAGACCACACAGATTATTGTAGCTATTGTAAGCTCTTGGCTTAATAAAGTGTTAAAATAAAAAATAAATAATTTACAAAGGCAAGGTTTTAATGAACTTATCGGCAAAGCAATCTCTTCTAGACAACGTTAAGGAAGAAAAATAAAGAAAAGTATAATAATGAGACAGGTTCGAAAAACTCTGATACATGGGTATGCAGGATTGGTTGGACTTGTAACCTGGCATGATAGAAACGATACTAACAAACGAAGATAAGCAAGTCTCGCTCAAAGCAATTATTTTTTGTTATTTTCCTGCCTTTGACTCAAAAAGAACAAATTTGGATAACGACACACTTCCTCCTTTGAAAACATGATTGATACAGAGATCGGAACTGGCAAACAAACGAACATCAAAGCAAACCAAATCATTCCGATTATTTTAAAAGGCAACGGGAACGAACAAAATAAATATGTATTGGAATCATACGAAAAACACAAAGAGTTTGCACAAAGAGTACATAAAGTAGATGTGGCATTTTGCAATTTAATAATCATTCAAATTTTTAAATAATGTTTACTCATGGTTATCCCTGATGCGTACATCGCCAATGATTTGGAGCCATATCCGATAAAATATTATGTAATTATTATCCTTACGAGACTGAATCAGAAATAAGAAAACCCGTAAGAGAACAACTGTTGCCGACATAGCCAAGCGGATTAGCCTTTATAGTGGTACTAGGCGACCACACACCGGCGAAGCGCGGCATCTGACACCTACCGACCAGAAGTTCAGACAGATGACCTGAAGAAGCCTATTAATGAACCAGCGAGCTCTATCTTAGACCACATCTGCACTTATTATTAGGTGGGATCGTGGTTAATCGCTGGTCATTGAATACAAAAAAAAGAAGGTCGCAGGCAAGTGCTGGTAGGCCGCTTCCGTCCGGTCATACTGAAAATCTTTGGCGGAGGCCTTTATCCATAGCAGTAGACAGAAAATGATGATGATTCTGCAATGTCTTGTTTTTCCCACCCATTAGGTTATAATCAATAAAATATATTATACCTATATATACATCATCACGCCGCAGCACTCGGCAAAGACTAGATTTTCATTTACTACGATTCTTACAGACTTTCCTCGCTTCCTCCATAATCACCACTCATATCATAACAATATAAGCTTGCCAATCTTCCTAAAATTTAAGAGCCGCACTCTTGTCGGTGGAAACCTTTATGAGTATATATAACTTCTGCTAGACTTATCACACCCTGGAAAATAAATCACATAAGCTCAGCAAGTATGTTACAAAATATTATTAAATTAAATGTCACACGCACTAACACCTTCGTAAAATTCATCATTGTCACATCTGTCATTTTAAATCTATGGCCAAATGAATATTTGAAAGCTTTCCGTGCGGACGTGAGACGCCATATTCGTATTTTTTATTTCCATATTTCCAACTTCGCCTTAATTGACATCAATTGAGTGGTTTCATGCCCGATGCATCATTATATTTGCCTTTTCGTGATACCAAGAATTTGTGAATACATTTTGTTTTGTTCAGGTTTATTTGTTTTTGCCATTAGGCCTTTTTACTTGAGCACCAGGCTATATAATTTTTCTTATAGCGTGTGTTAGTGAATAACACTGTCTGATTTTTTGGCTGCGTAAAGGAATCTGATCGGATAGCCTCAAAAGTGCCATCTAGCGATAACCGCAGAGACCAAAGCTTAACATGCCTTCAGAAGCACGCAAGAGCTCGATAAAACACAAGTGGCGAGCTGGTTACTAAATCACCTCTCGCATATATCATATATCAGCGACAGATTTACCCATTCGCGTCTAAGATTTTGAGACTAATCGCATTAAATATAGGAGCACCAGTACTTCCATCACTGGGATATACCTAAAGCATACCAATCCCTTGTCTGTATGAATACCTATCTCACCTCATCATCATCTTAAGTAACACCAGGTACAGTTTGATTATTTAAGTATATATTTTTAATAAACATTGTTTTTTGCACATTTATCGACATCAATACTGCAGTTTAATTAGGTCACAACACTATCGCATTCCTGAGCTCTGCACTCAACGCGCGCGCTGTATGTACACAGATTAATAATACCAAGAGGACATGTCAAATCATTGAGTACACATACACGTTCTAAGTAAAAGTACTTGCTTGATCCAAGTAGAAGAAAACGTCACATTGATGCTTACCCTGATATGCCATTTTGATAAGAAGTGTTTACATGTAGTGGGAAAAAACCTGTCATGAGATGTTACCGATGTTACCGGACGCTAATACTTGATAGTCATAATTGTTTCAAACGGCAATATGCCGGCAACACTTCTGGTGTTGCAGTGTTACGCAATGACTACTTACCGTCAGTAATAGAAATATTTATTCAGCTACATGTCATTCGCCTGTTTGCCTACTAAATAAAAAAAACACGCTTGCCCTACAAAGGCTATATAAATCCTCAAACAAACTCGAGTATATCCTGTTGTATCTAAACCTACTTAATAAAACTTGTCAGAATTTATGACTCCAACTGCAATAGAAGACTGCAAAATGCACACGGGCAACCAACTTCTAACAGCAGTTCTCATAATGGTTCGAGTTAAAATGGCGGATGATGGTAAAAGTTGTCCGACATAGAGATATGCTTTATATTGCCCCGTAGAGGCAGTTCCGAACAGCGTATTAAAGCTGAGATAAGTTATATTTTGTCTTTTTTCCCGACAGTCTGAAGTAAGGTGTTTTAATTGTTTGTTTATGTACAGTTGGCCACATATAATAGTATACCACTTTACCCGAATTCTCACATCTAATATAGTATGCTCTAAGTGGTCCACTATGGTTATTTATTTCTTTGCTTTTGCTTTCGCGATCTGTATCTTAACATTAGACAGATTGAGTATTTTCTCTATCATCTTAGCACTTTACCGGTTGTGTCCTGAGCTGGTTGCTTAAGAGCCCAGGATTTGCCTAGATTTTTGTACAGATTTTGTTTTTTACGTATTATTCGATTCATATTAATGATCACCCCATGGCGTCTGGGCGTTAGACAGAAAGGTGCCCTTTTTCTATCAAGTTAGATTATTAGGGCTATTTTTCAAAAATAATCTTTTCCTTCTTCAACCATTCTTCACTCACTGCTCAGTTTGGTTCTCCTCAAGCATTTGCCATCTATTGCGGTATTGAGCTTTTTTCACCCAGGTTTTGCCCAACACACGCCATATGTCGTCTGACCATCTTATTGATAGGTTTCCTAAACTCCTGCGGCTATGTCTCTGTTTCCATTCGACTATATTTCTCCTGCATCTCTTCTACAAAATAAACTTAATTCACACAAGTTATTGTATGCCAATAAGTAAATTATTTCATTCTATCAATATTTAATTTTAAATACACATGAAACTCCCCTCCACCTCCCTTCACTCTGTATCACTTTACAAAATACGTCCAAAATAAACTGATTAAGGCCTTTTGCACACGTAACGCAATTTTAATAAAGCCGCCATCCACCACCGCTGGCGCTATAAAAAACGCGAGAGTTAACAATATTGATGTGGCAGGTCGACGCGGCGATATTTCACAGGGATGGGAATTCAATTACGAACTGAATTACAGTGTGTGCTGCGGCTTAAATTATTGTGCCTCTGGAATATATGGGACGATCAGAGCTGATTCTAATGAGGGATTTGTGGTGCTCTCTTTTTAACGGTATTTGGCTTCTATCCACTGTTAAAGAACCACGTTAGAAGTCGAGTTTCGAAGAACTCTTTCCTCACTCACACGATGTGATGATAATTCAACATCCATTTTACTCCTTGAAATGCTTTTGTTGGTGGTATCTGCCACTAGTTAGATAGGAACAGGCTTCAAAAGTGAAATCATAATCGTAACTTAATCCAAATTCAAATTCAAATTGTTTATTTTCAATTTAGGATATTCTTATCACTTATTGACGTCAATTGTTACTTATTTTAAGTTTACCACCACTTCCAAAGCGCAAGTGGAGAAGAAGTGGCGCCACAAACTCCACAGCAGCATTTTCTTCAAAAACGTCAATTCACAAAATTTAAGTCAAATCAGACGAGTTTACATTTGAATATTTTATAATTACCATAAGTTTATTATTAAATTATTAAATATTGAGGACTATTGAAATAGTTTAACAAAAATGTCAAGTAATAAAAGATGTCATGATATAATAATAAAAATAATATAAATAATAATGTACTGAATGTACATATGATCAATTTTTAGCTATAGTTTGAAGGACTCCACACCAAGCTTAAGTTACACATCCTCGTCATTGAGAAAATCATGTGCGCTATAATAATAATATAATCCAATTTGTAACACAGATTATGACTCCACTTTTTAAGGGGACAGATAAAGCTGACCCCCCTGTCATTACGGTAGATACGGTAGGGGGTCAGGTTTATCTGTCCCCGACTGTACATGGAAATCTATCCCTTAGTTGTTTTTATTTACAACTTTTAGAAGACTTATCAAATTATTTCGCGTGCTTCCGCCAAAAGTTAGTTGATGCAAACTACTGCTAGCAGGTTCTCAATCACTATTATTAGTCACAGCATGCCCGCCACCATTAGTTTACACGTCAACGTCTATTCTAAAGATGGTTACCACACAAACTGCAATAAAACGAAATTGTAAATAAAACAGAACACCAAATACTATAGCTACAAAACTATTAAAACAATGTAGTCGTCTCTAATACTACACAATCCAGAGTTCAACCCCTCTAAACTTATATATGGAGGTTGTAAAACAAGTATATAAACATTAACATAAAGTATGGTTGTATGCTCAAAGTTGATAGAGGCCCGCGGGGGCCGTACGACCCGGGCGGGGCGGGGGGGGAGGTGAAACTATAATACTGTGACATAAAATAAATTAATAACAAAACATCGTGAATTTTTGATAACTGGAAAATTTTATCATACTTCATGCGTGATTTTTAAAATCTAAGCCTTTTTTTATTATATCGATCTTATTCATGTTTTATGGACATATCACGACTGAGCGAATCCTAGGCTCCTAAGTTATATTATAAAAACCGGTAAAACGCTAATTTATCATCCGAGTGTATTCTCCAGTAACATCATACAATTTTTCATCATATTTCTAGATATGGCCGCATCGATTTTTACAGCACAGAACACAGCCAATTTTGTCTGCCAAAATCTTTGAACCCATTTTACAGGCAAACCAGACCAATAAAATCTTGATGAGGTCAGATTTTTTAAGTATTTCAGTAAGCTTACTGAAATCTACAAATTACAGCCGTGAGCTCAAGATAGAAGTTTGACCAATCCAAGAGTCTTTGTCAGGCCCACGAAGGAAATTCAGGCCACTCTCATGGTCGCTTTATTACAAACTAGCTGTTCCCCGCGGCTCCGCCCCGCGTGAGACCCGGTTATATCGCGCCCAAAAGAAGCCTATTTTTGACCTCAGGTCTTTAGCTACATCCCTACCAAATTTCATCACAATCGGTCCAGCAGTTTAGCCGTGAAGAGGTGACAGACAGACAGACAGACAGACAGACAGACTTTCGCATTTATAATATTAGTATGGAAGTATGGATATGGATATGGAAGTATGGAAGTATGGATATGGATACATGCTAACAGAGCCTTGAACTAACCGGAGTGGCAACGTAAGTTTACCTCACCCCGCGCGCAAAATGTGGCAGACTTTTTCACGTAGAAACAATAGGCTACTTGACTCATATCAATTTTTATGCAACAAATGTTCATTTCTTACTTTGACCCACGAAACCGAAATATATCGATTTCAGCTAAGAAAAATGCAAGATGGCATTTTCAAATTTACTTAAAATTCGGAACTATCAAAACGCGGGCCAGCCATCAACCACCATGACGTGACACCATTCGAATGATTTCATTTGACAAAACTGTGGAATCGCATGATTTTCATGCGACTCTGTGATTCTTGGCGAGAATCAGCACCTTACACAATAATGACGTCACAAAACTCTGCAAAATGGCCGACGGGGTTTTTGATGGGATTTTAAAAGTGAACTTTTGAAATAAAATTTTACTGCCTTAGAGGGCTCGGAAAAATATGGAAAAAATGGTTTCAGTCTAAACAAATAGAGAATAATTATTTTAAACAAAAACAAAATACATGTCAACTAGCCTATTGCGCGTGCCGTCTCCGGTGTTTTAATGCTCTAAGTAGCAGAGCCATCGAGCTGCTGTATTTTAATTTACTATACACCTGGCACATAGAGACAAGCAAGGTACACACTTAATTCGTACGGTTTGTAATATGTTACTGAATGCAGAATTTCCCCTCTGGACCTGCTGAGCTTACAAGGTCCGCGATATAGATCTCAGACGGCTGCCAACTGGGTCAGAGGCACTAATAACTGTACTATCTACATAATTTGTGACGCCAGGCCAGCACTCCGATAGGTTTTGTTTGCGAATAAGTTTACAAAAAGAATAAGGTTACTGTATAATTTCATTTGCATGTAAGTATAAAATACATATTACTAAGCGCGACACGAAATACCACCAGTTTTCGGTCACGAAATGCTTAGCTAACTTCATTACATAACATGTAGTTAGTAGATGTTAGTATTTTTTGTTTGAACGCTTCATCTTTGGAACTACATACTTCATCTCTGGAATATATTTGTTTTATTATTTTTTTTATAATAAAGAAACATCTAAGGAATCACGTCATAGGCTGAAAGGCAATCCAGAAGAACTCTGACACCTGGGCGTGCATGGATGGCGCACGATTGAGCGTATTGCCTACATAAAAAGATGGTGATCTGATGTTTTGGAAAGAACATACACATTATTTGCGAGTGAAACAGCTAGGTACAATTAATTAAATAATATCAATTACAAGAAAACACTAAGCTTAAAACTTCTAAGGCTTTCCAAAAAAATTGAATCTGTTTCGGCATTTTATTTAAACGCTTAAAAGCAGTAAATGACATAAAAGCATCTATAGCCGAATTTCGTCGCTGAAAACATCAATCTATAAATGCAACACTATCATTCTCATCTATCATACAGACCAAAAACTATCACGGAGGCCAGGCAACTCGATTACCTAGAAATAGCATTCGTTCTAGCAAGTTAAAGCCGAAGCTCACCGGTCCAGTCAACGCTATTTCCCGACAATATATACGCCCGTCGGTCCATCAATTCACTTTTCGCCGTAGCGTTGAAATTTACTCCGCTTTTTTTGCTTTTTCCCTGTGACACTCGTCGAATGTTGTCTTTTCTATATTTGAAATTTCGATCATTTATTTTTTGTGGGATTTTGCTGGACGTCGTAAAATTTCATCATAGTCATGGTCCTTGCCATTGGGCGTCCACTGAAATGGAAATGGAATGTATTTCTATAGTATATCGTACGCCGATTCAGTGCACATTTTCAATCCCATCCCAATTCCAACTAATATTACGAGTATAAATGCAAAAATACTCATTTTATTTGTTTGCTTCATCTACTGGAATTTTAATTTTTTAATGGAAGGAACTCCACCGACATGAGCCTAGCTCTTAAATTTATGATGATGATGCTTTATCTAATGAAACAAATTCTTGAAATTTCACTTTCTCGAAGTTCTTAGGATTTTCATTGCGGTAAATGGGCACGTGAGCAAGACCCCGAGTAAAAGCTAGTTTACAGCTACACAACAGATTTTGAAGTTCCATGATGTGTATACAGCTTAGGGGTCAGCTCTGTACTTCATTATTTACTCTCATAGTCATGATATTGCTTCATCTATGTATGAAGCAATATCATGACTATGAGAGTTATACATACATACATACATATAATCACGACTTTATCCCATACGGGGCAGACAGAGCCTAGGGCCATAATAAGACTTAATAGGCCACGTTTAGCATGATGATAGTTGAAACAGGAAACCAATAGTGATGGGTTGCTAGCCGCATCGCCTATGTCATGATTCCCCTATTCGCCGATTCCCTCATTCGACTTTTACGGCTTGCGCGGAAAGAGAAGCAACTGGTGCATTCTATGTTTTTTTTTTTCTCCCAGACCAGCGTGGTAATTCAAAAACCTTAAATTTTGAGTATACCTAAGTTTATTTAAGTTATCCTCTAAGAAAAAAATAATTGACAGCATAAATAACATCTTACCTATAATAATCATTAAATCCGCCACCGTCTACATGAAGGTTCTATTTCACGGGTCATCGACCAAGCGCCAACTGTTTGCCGTTAGATTTTATGACAAATAAATTGGCTTTTATCGACAACGCGATGATTTTAAACTGAACTGTTTGAAGAAGAAGTTTTTAGAAAAACATTTCTACGTATTTTTGAGATTGATTCAATCGAAGTTTGAATGCGCGCGGTCCTCGTAGCGGCTACGGCGTAGACGATCACTTTGGAGTATTATTCGCGCTCTACCAACTTTCGGCCTTGGATCTTTTGATAAAGTATTCAGTTATGTTATTGCCTCCTTTATTTTATTTCAATGAATGCATGTCACTTTGATTCTGGAATATAATCCTTCGGGAGTCCTGTCTAATATAGGACTGCTTGCCGCTGAAATAATTGCCTCTTACACCTTACATAATTACACAATTTAAATTAAATTAATTAATTTAAACTTAATTAATTTAACTGCCTCCGTGGTCCAGTGGTTAAGGCGTTTGCCTGTAGACCTGGGGGTCGAGGGTTCAATTCCCACGGGAAGCTTACTTTGTTTAGTTGTTTCCAGTTTGGTTAGGACATTGCAGGCTTGAATCACCTGATTGTCTGACAAAAAAGATGATTCCGTGCTTCGGAAGGCACATTAAGCCGTTGGTCCCGGCTGCCATCTGGTAGTCGTTAAAGGAACCATGTCAGAGGCCGAGAGGCGGTTCCGAAGAACTCTGACACCAGGGTGTGCACGGTCGATTGACCATGACACCTACACGAAATGAATGAATTAATTAATTTAAACAATAAGTACTGCTGTTTAAAAGAAGAAATAAATGAAAGAATCACCTCTGACATTTGTTGAAGCAAAAAAGTAATAAAAGAAATTATTTTAGTGTCAGATATTTAAAGCTCTTAATTTAGATTTCAATAAGAATTGAGATAAATAAAATATGTACCAAGATATAAAATAATAATTAATGTAAAAATCACAGTAGAATGTAGGTAACAATGTTTATCCAAATATATTACAAAATGGACGCACATCAAATTTCAACTCAAAGGAGTATGTAACGACGCAAAATATTGTTCTTTAATTTGATGTCCATTACCGAGCCGTGGACAGTGAGAGGGATGTTTACCTTTCTTTGTGTTGGTTTCATGGAAGGGTCGGAACGGACGGAAATTGCAACTTGGAAAATGGCATAACCATTTTTTAGGTTATTTTTGCAGCTTGTAGTGAACTTTATAATATTATGCAAAATAACATAAATTTTATTCATGACGTTATATTTTTTCTCCATATTTCTACTTTATTTATTGTGCATCTGATTATCACGATAGAAAGGTTTTGGCAAAGTGACAAAATTAAATTGTGACATCACAAAATATATCTAGGTATATTTTTTCACGTGTCTGTCGTCTCCATCAAGTATAGAAGACGCCCACCTTGAAAATCGTTTCAAGGTTTTTATTTCGAGTGAATTTTATATTACAATTACCCGTTTTAATTGAAAATCTTTCAAATTAGATCCTTGTTTTCTTTTTCAAAAGGTTTCAAAATATAATCTAAAACTGAGTGAAAATTCTATCAAAATGTACGAGTCAAAAACGCTCTTAAGGCGCCATTATCTAAAGTGACCTTTGAAAAGAGATCCTTCACCTAGATAATGATTACTTTAGAAAAAGATCATAGTTAAATATAGCTAAGTGATTTTAGAAGTCAAGGATATAAGTAGTTCTTACAACAAAACTAAAATGAGATTATTTTTGTAAAATAAATGTGGAGCTATTGTGGACGAATGAAATGAATGAATGAAAATCACATTTTTATCGACGATAAACGATTAATATTACGAGTTAGACTAGACTAATATCAGAGCTCGAAACAAGCTGGAGCGCAATTTTTAAAATATGCAACTCAAAACATAGGTATTTGATTAATACGAGTATGGTTTTTTAGCTGTCTATAATTTTGTCCCATTGCTGGCAAAAGCCTACCCCCTCTTTCTCGACTCATCCCTATTTAGGTCAACCTCAGGCCACTTGTCCAATTAGTGGCCGTTTTTAGCCAATTTTTGTCTTTTTGTGGTTAGTTTGATTATGTCGAATAAAATAATTTAACTCACCGGCTTTGAGAGAATCATACATAACAAAAATAGCGCTCCTGGTCATGCTTGTTCTATAACAATTGTTCGTGTCAAGCGAACCTGAATTTCACTGATAGTAACACGTGACATCTCTGTCTTGAGCTCCATTTTCCGTGCTTCTGAAGCTTAGGCCATTGATTTCTGCAAAAAACACGCTCCAATGAAGTATTCAGCAATGATTTAAATTGCATTTTGCTTAAAATTATTCAGTGGTAGTAAAATTGCCCAGTTTAGTATCGAAAAATAAGCCGCGAGTGGGCAGCACGCGAGCGAACCCCTCCAGGAGTCAATAGGGTACCAGTTTCAAAATGTCAATGTATAAAATCAATATCAAATCAATTTTTAAAACCTAAATTGTTTGCAAACCGTCAAAGATCAACTTGGAGAGTCGAAAGAGATCGCAAAAAATTACTTTGATGACGTAATTCGAACGAAATAAACCTTCACAGATGGCAGGACACCCCACGAGTATATTTCTTGAATAATGACCGTCAAATTTGGGCCTGTCCTATTAAAAGTTGCCAAGATTATGGGCATTAGCTCCCGGGGAATTCAACTTTTCCATAATACCGAGGTATTTTTCAGCTATTCACTTGGTTTAGGGTTACGTAGCCGTTTGGGATTTATTTCATAATATTTACAAACGTACACGTACGGGCACATAGCACGACGAACCGATGGCCGATGGGGCAGAAAGGTTCTCGAATGGCGACCACGCACCGGCAAGCGCAGCGTCGGACATCCACCGACCAGATGGCCAGATGACCTAAAGAAGGTCGCAGGCAGACGCTGGATGCAGGCCGCTTCCTACCGGTCGTTCTGGAAATCCTTGGGGGAGGCCTACGTCCATCAGTGGACGACCTGCGGCTGAACTAATGATGATGACGATTTACAAACGTCTTCAATTATTTTATATCTTTAGAGGGCCCAACGTGCGCGTGACACTCTGTACTAGATACAGACGTTTGTGTGCTATAATATCCACTTCTTAACATCTACTAATTAATACATTCTTTACCACATTGTTTTATTTTTTTTAAGATCATCTAACACATGACACCTAAGCAAAGAGATTAGGAATAGTATATTATTTAAAAACAATACTGAAATTAACATTCCAACATAGATGCACAGTAGGAATAAGTCCTTTCTATTTTGATTTAAACAATAAATTAATTTAGAATAAACCAACCGCATAGTTCCCTTTAATTTAATTGAAACAAAATTATACAGAACCCAGTCAGTCAAAGTATCTTTTTTGTATCCTCATTCAGACCGATGGCCATCCGTCGGAGTGCGATGTATTTAATTCTATGAATAGGCTCTTTCTCAGAATTTATAAATACCTGGTAGTTAAGATTGAGCAAGTTTGAAAAGTTTAAGTATGAAAATGAACATTATTTAACATTACATTTAGCTTTATAAGAATCATCGATCATCATCGACAGTTTGTGAAATAATATGAAACTTATTGTTTTCAATTTTTATTAACTTGTGTTTATATACTAAATTTATGTACACATATACAGGAAAAAACAAAAATATCTAAACAACGAGATTTATATTGAGAACATTACTACAATAGTGCTGCCACTTCATTGTACTATAAACATGAAAAATATACATGTTAAAAATTCAAATTATTTGTACAAAGTCGCATTTATCGCTTATAATGAGTTAGTTCACACATAAAAAGTTGCTAACAAAAATTTGACCAAAACGCAGTCCAATACGATAACAACCAAACAACAATCCTACATAATTTACAACGTCACGAGTCCGCTCCGAATATACGGAACTATAAAACGGTGTATAAAAACGATCCCTCGCGAATAAAATAAATCTGCTCGTAAATAACACTGTTAAGCATATATTTCTCGGAAAAGCCAGGCCTGAATTTTGTTAGCAACACTCAACTTCCACTGTTGAATGTTACAGTGGTCAAGTTATGCATTATGCTTACCTGATGCTGAGTAAGTAGTGATAGTATTTTGGCGAACTCAATAGCTTAAGACCGTTAAAGGTTTTATTGTTCTTTCTGGAGCTGAATAAATAACGCACGTTAAGCAACCTACAGTATGGTCATGTGTTGGAATATTAGTAGTGAATTGCCTGAATAAAGTCATTGGTTCCGGTTAATGTTGCTAGACAGATGTTGTTAAAAAAATCAGGCAGCGTAATAAATTCAAAATGCTTAGGCCCTCAAGAATATCTAATTTTTATCATGAGCATTATAAATTGAAAACTTCATTACAGTATCTAGTGTGCCTTTCCTCGGGGTAACAGACTTTTGCAGGGGGTGTACTCAGGGCAGGCTGCAATGCCTGCAATTCGCGATCAGTCTCAGTTCTAGAATGACAAACTATGCCCATGGGAGCCCAACTTGAGGAAGGCTTGGCAGGACCCAACGTCTGTCACCACATAGGACGGTCGCGCATGGAGCTGTTGACTTTATGTACAACTCGACTCAACGTAGTGGACTATACAACTCGTTCAATATGAACCTCAGCAGGCAAGCCCTAATACGGCCATAGAAATGCCAATGATCATCGCTTATAGTTCGCCAAACTTGAGTTTTGATTAAGTGTTAACACACCGTTTTTATTGCCTCCAATTTTATTTACCCTCCCCTGAAAGATGGGTGTTATGTAATTTGTAGTGTTTTTAGAAGTTAACTGCTTCCTAATGGCTGGCTATTTGTTACTTTTTCAAACAGAATAGGGGAAATGGAAAAATTATATTTATATATTTTTATTTTAGTGGTGTGAAAATGCAAAAATAACTTTCTTTTCTTAACGATATCTACGGTGTTAATAAAATTTAAGAAATTCCGAATATAAAAAAAAACTGGCATGGAAATACGATTATAGCGTATTTTGACACGAGAATATACTTAAATAGACGGTTAAATAATCATGTTCATAAAACCAGGTAAAGTAAAACGGCAAATTTTTTTGTTACATTTTAATGCAATCTTTATCAATACGGCTCCGGTCAACCGGTGCTTACCCAAAAAAAAATGGTCTTATCTTCAAATTATTATTTTCTAAAAATAATTAACTGGTTTAATACTGTTATTTTTGGGTTTTAAAGATACAGTTTTCTATCCATGCATAAGACATAAAACGTTCCAAAATCAGACAAACATATCAATCCTGAGCGCAAATCAAATTATAATAAGACGTTATCTGCAGCTATAATTTTCACTAAACACGGCTATAAGGCGAACAATAAAATTGTAACTGAGAAAGTTTCGCGATAAGAGCGCACCTAATGGTCAAGGCGTCAAAGCGCTGGCCACATGAGTAAATACGAAAACAGGGGAAAAGTTACTTGTACTTGTAGTGTGCGTTACATGTGACGCAAAGATTTAAGGCGCTGTGCATCAGGGGAACACCGTAAAACGTCTATTTTTTCGTCGCGCAGTTAGCTTTATTCTTCATGAAATACAAGCATGAAAAAAATATGAAGTATAGTCCAAAGATCAAAATAAATGGATACATCAAAATATTTAAAAAATAATAATTAAAACCTAGCTAAATAAAATAGCAAAAAAGCTATATCCAGAAAAGGTTTCGTCGCGAATTACTTGATATCTTCAGCGACAACTACCAATTTTTTTACGTCTATAAAAAGAATAACATAATGACCCAGAGGGATACCTAAAAAAAATTTAATATTTAGTCATAATTATTGAAATATTAAATTAAAACTGAAAAATTTCACCCGAAATGGCATTGGACGGAGACTAATGACAGGCCAACCCAGTATCGCCACTTTCAACGTTATTTCATTACGAGTACGTACTATAATCGCACTTCACCCCTCTCAAATACCTAAGGGTTGGGGATACAGCGCCTTAACGGAACACAATTGTTGGGCTAGCCCCGCCCGTCGACACGCGTGCGAGAAAGATCGTCGTTGTTCTAATCATTGATGTCCATATTTATTTATTCCAATAATTTGTTAAGACGATACCTCGGTAAACACGCCACCGCCATTTAAAAATCATTATTCACTGAAAACATAATTACATAACATGGTTATTTGATAACCTGTATCAAATATCTATAAACCATAAACTGCTAATAGTGGCCGTTTTAAGCAATATTGCATAGTTATGTTTAAAATTAACTTCAGTTTCAGAACCATAATTACAGAAGAAGGATTTTTGATAACTTGTGTTTTCAGTGAATAATGATTTTCAACTGATGGTGGCGCTAGTGTTCACCAAGGTATCGTCTTAATAACAAACAAGCATTTTTTTTATGAAACAGATGTCGCACAAGCTCTGTGTGTGTGTATACGTATAATATTACATCCGTATGTTTTTAGATATTTACTCATGGGCCTTGTCCTTAAGTTATGATGGCTTTAGATAGTCAATAGACATTTTTTTTATTGTTTGTCTCATCATTTATAATTCTTGACCAAAACAGAATCATAAAATTCAACCGACTTTCAAAAATATGGGTGTTCACTAATTCACTATATTTTTAAGCTTGTACTGGTTTTAATTATTTTTTTATGAAAGCAGCCAAGTATTGGACATTTGTTCCATAGAAATTGATTCAGCGAATCAAAAAAAAAAAAACAAATGATTTCTTGTCATTTACTATACTCATCATATTATCATTAGAAGTTTACGCGTCTCTATCAAGCTTACTACATTGCAAAGCGACAATGCGCCACCATCATTTAAAAATCATTATTCACTGAAAACACAATTTATCAAAAATCGGTGTTATGCATTTAAGTTTCTGGATCTGAAGTTAATTTTAATCATATTCAATTATTAAATTATAGTTCCATATAGTTACAAATCGCAAAACTGCTAAAAGTGGCAGTTTTAAGCAATATTGCAATATGTAATTTACTTAGGTTTGGGAATTAGGCCTCAAAGTTTAAAAAAAATTTAGTGTTATTAGGTTTATTATTTTCCCTACCTAATTTTCTCATTCATTAATTTATATTTTGTAATTTGTATGCCGATCTTGGCCGAACATGTTTATCTATTGGTTTTTGCTTAACATCGACACTACATGTAATTTCTTTGTATATGTTCTTCTATATGTTCAACAAATAAAGCATCTTGAATCTCCATTTTGAAAATCAATGAAATCTAAATTTATTAAACATGTTATGTACACACATATTACTGGTGAGTTAGGTTATCTTGTTATGTAAAGTATAATTTTTCTTCTTAACATTGTACCTACCTAATTAACTATTTGTGTACTTATAAATAAATAAATTAAATATATTTCAACGTCGTCTGTAAATTGACCCTAAATTATCGAAGAACATTAACTTGGCACTACTTGGCGTGGAGTCCACAAAAACTGGTGTTGAGTTACTAACGACAGGGTGACTAATGACTATTACATTAGGTTAGCCAAAGCAAGGCAATTTGACCGATAGATTTCGGGTAATTTCAGTGTCGGGCTGATTTTTGTCGGAAAATATAAGCTAAGAAAATATAAGAATTCATTTTTATCTTTATTAAATCTGTTTTTCTCAGTAATGGTTGACTGGAAAAGAATATTTTAGCATTAGGTCCGCCAATAAGTATTTTGTACTCTGGAAAATAATATTTTAGCATTAGGTCGGCCAATGACTGGGAAGACCTTTTGATTCATTATCAGGGGTATCTTGGCTATTATTTGGTCCCATCGAGGTACTCGATGAGGTAGGTTTAGGGTCCCAAAAGGGTACACTCAAGAGGGTCTGCCAAGTACTTCCGGCAGGGTGCGCAATGGCAGACAAACTTTTTTCGACATAGTTGATCAATGGTTAACTGCTGTCAGCACTCTCACTCGGGTACCTTATAAGGTAATTTTCACTAAAAAAAGTTGACAAAAAAAAACATTTTTTTTCTATGACCCGGCAAGGTAGGCTCTGGCAGACCCGTTTTTTTATAAGTGTTTTAGTTTCGGTTAACGATGTTAACGATCCCAACATAGCCTACAGAGGTACCCGATGAGATAGGCAATCCTGCAGCCGGCTCACGCATTAGAAGAAAGTAATAGATAAAAGTTAGTAAAAACCTTACCGGTAACTAAACAGACAAACGATGTACAGTACAATGGTCTACTCTTGACTAAAACACAAACGGAGAGATTATAACCTGTGAATACTCAGATCCCTATAATTTTATTATTTTGTGGTGCAATAAAGAGTATTTGTATTGTATTGTATTGCATCCCATTTTTAACCCCTCTTTTTCTTCGGGGTTAAAAAAAAATTGTCACACAATTAAATATACATAATTGTCTTTACTAATCCGTGCCTTTCTGTAAAATCAACAATTCCCATTCCTAATTAGACTAAAGTTCGTTAAACAAAAACAAAATGGAGCATTTGCGACGTTGTTTAGATATAAAATCATGAGCTAATCGGCCCTAGATGTACCGATAAGTGCTGCCCCATTTACTTCAAATGGCCCAGAATTAAGTTATACTTAAATGTAGGGTTGCCATCTGTTAAGTTTGTAAACAAGGACAGGGGCTTCGGAAAATAAATTCTGTATTTTGAGCGCAAAATTGCGATGGCCATTCATGATTCTTTTGGTAAACATTCAATTTTTTTATTATTTTTGTTTCTTACACTGTATCTCAATAAATCTACTGGGTATATATGTGCATCGGCAATTGCATAAATATTTGCCATATATAAAGAAGATTGTCATTTGTCTCGAGATAACCTTAAAGATGAATAACTAATTATCAGAAGCACTATAATTTTTTATTTATGACTCAATGGAAATAATTTCTAAAGCAGGTTGACGACGTCAGGCAAGAAAACAGTCATAAATAAACATTTTAAAAAGTTTCTAGATTAAGCATTACTACTAATTTGTCTGTAAGACTAAATCGTCTCAAAATATATAAATTTAATTTAATTAACTTTCTTTGAGATTTTTGTCACCCTCTCAAGAACAATTATCAACGCTGGTTAGATATTTCGAAACTAAGAAAATTCCGGAGAAATTCGAAAGGGTGGAAATCCTATTCAAGCTGTAGACTTGAGGGGATGTTCGCCCTTACTAGATTTCGTTTCACGTTTGTTAAGTCTTTGGTGTGCACGTGTTGTTTTCGTTTTTAATGATTTCTGTAACTTGAAGAAAAAATAAGCGTTTTCTGAAACTTGTCATGGTCGTAGAATGACTTTTGGAATTAAAATATTTAGTATTTAACACTATGAATATATTTATTTGTAATATATCACTATCACTACATAATATAAAAGAAAGTCGCTTTTTCCGTCCCTATGTCCCTATGTATGCATAAATCTTTAAAACTACGCAAAGGATTTAGATACGATTTTTTAAAATATATATAGTGATTCAAAAGAAAGGATTTTATGCCCATGCGAAGCTAGGGCGGGTTGCTAGTTAAATAATAACAAAAAAAAATATTTAAATGCATTTAAAGAAGATTTCTGCAGATATTTTTTTACTGTACTTAGCATTTTTATTACCAAAACGTTTACACAAATTCAACAGTCATTTTGTCTGTAGAATATTTACAAAGTACCTCTCTATATTCCACTCAATCTTCAAAAGAACTAATCCCGGAAATTATCTCGTACAAAAATACAACAGAAACGGCCATTGTCCGTTGCTTAAGCCAGGGAGCTAAAATACATTTAGAAGCTGCAAAAAAAATAAAAAAAATAATGTAAATGTCTCTATGGTTAAAGGCGCACAGTTCCTGGGTTTTATCCTCACATCAGTTTGGTTAGATCATTGCAAGGTACCTATAGCAGGCTTGAATCAGCTGTTGTACTTGCGAACATACTTGGGAAGGCATGTTAGGCAGTCGGTCCCGGCTGCCTAACTCTGGTGGCCTTTACATAAACTATCACAGAGACTGAGAGACGGTTTCGATTAATTTTGACACCTGAGTGTGGAAGGTCAACTGACCTTATAACCCACACAAAATGAATGAACGGTTGATCTGATTTCATCTTGTTTGGGTGAGGAATAAGTGTAATATGGAAGTCCTATGTTTAATTGTTCTAAAATTATGATGAATACATTAAGAAAACTAACATAACAATGAAATTATTAGATAATTATTTAAAATACATAATTATATATTCTCAATGCCCGCATTTTTTATCTCTATAGTTATTTATACGAACCGAAAATTCATAAACAAAGATTAAATTTCTCTACTGTAAGTGAAAAAAGATGTATAAGGTATAATAATTATTTACAACAGATCTTAGGGCAAGTTAGTAAATGAAATTGAACGCTGAAGACTAATTTCAATTTCATTGTTATAGGTACGCCTGTGGTGTTGATGCTATTTATACAAATTAAAAATCTCAATCACCAGGTAAAGCTACATAATATGAAAGTAATAAGACATTTTGCAGCTTTGTACATTCAGCAGGATGCTGGCTCAATCCACACCATGGATCAAATTTTGGCTCACCATGATAAGCAAATATAAGTAATATTTAGTTTTTTTTTAATTTAATTATTACTTCGATTTGATTCCAAACTCCTTGTTCGATTCTAGATTTGCCATTAATCGCGAGGCGACGAGCCGTATGACAAATGACGTCACGCCGATGAAATTACTCGATAAAAAACTATTTAGGTACTTTATTGACCATAAAGATAGGCTGTTTATGACTCCGAGTGATGAGATGTTGATTAACTTTTGTTTGTTTTGCTTAGCTATTCAATTTTGATATTTTTATATTACCTACCAAGTGCGGTAACTTTAAATGTTAAATGCAATTTTTTTTTTCAGTTTATATCGTTTGTATTGTAATAAATCTTCTGTAATAATTTAGTAATGTAAAACAATACCTACATTCTACATGAATAGCTGGATTTTCGGAGAGGGTTAATAAAACTTATTTGAAATTATTGAAAGTATTACTGGTCTGAAAGTTGAAAAGGATAATCCCAATGGCATTATGAACTTTTTCAGTCCGAATACGTATTATTAAAATATTTTAAATACCTTTTTATTTACTGAAACTTCAGTTTATATTATTTAGTAATTAAAATTCAGAAAAGATTAAATAAATATGCAGATAAATAAAAGATTTATCTCTTGTCGACATTCATCGGTTTCTATAAATAAATAATTGCAACTTTACACAAAAAAGTCAAGTCTGTATTTTGAAGGGTTTGGGGGATTTTAAAGGGGTGTAAAGCTGAACCCAAGTTAATAACTGAAATGGTTCTAACAAAAAAAAAAATAACAACACAACAGATTGAATTGAACCCATTGTGGTTGCTGCTGTTTTACTACATCACTACATAGTATAAAACAAAGTCGCTTTCTCTGTCCCTATGTCCCTATGCATGCTTAAATCTTTAAAACTACGCAACGGATTTTGATGCGGTTTTTTTAAATAGATAGTGATTCAAGAGGAAGGTTTTTATGCCCATGCAAAGCCGGGGTGGGTCGCTAGTTAGTTATAATTTTGTTTTCTATGTCCTACAAAGCAACTGGCGTGTAAAATTCACAGAGGCAAAGCGCGGGTGGGTTACTAATGGCCCCTTGTCGCCGACCGACGTGTTATTTCTTTTTCTCTCTATATGGTTGATTTATGGTAGAAATAGGTCTCATGGTATGATTAACCTTACTTTTAATTATTGTTGCATTTGTTAAATATCCGTATGTTCAATATTAATACCTACTTTTTTTCTCTATTTTCAAACTACCTATGCCCTACAAACCAAATGGCGTGTAGAAGTGATCTGGCAGAGAGCGGGTGGGGTAGTAATGGCCCCCTGTCGCCGACCGACGTGTTGTTCCTTATTCTCTTATCACGATTGATTAATTGTAGTAGTTAAGTCTCATTGCATACTTAACTAGTATGTTATCTTTTAAAAATACAGCATTAGGAGTACCCGAAATCGGCGAGCGTGTATGACGAGAGTGATGAGTGTGGAGGAGGCGAGAGAGGTATGTAAGGATCGTAGCGAATGGAAATCTCTAGTCTCTGCCTACCCCTACGGGAGACATGTGTGATGATATGTATGTATGTATGTATTAAGCTTGTCTTTTAAATAATAACTTATAAGCATCAATCATTATTACAAATACAAAATTAGCTTTTATCAATGAAAATATTCTCAAAAAAGATTGCCGGTAATAAAACCCAAACTTATAGATGTAGTTCCCTTTTAATTGTTATTAAACTGAAAAGCCACCTATACTTAAAATAAACAAAATAACTATATCATACCAAATTTCATGAAAATCAGTCCAGCGGTTTAGCAGTGAAAGCGCGAAAGAAAGACTTTTGCATTAATAATAATTAAGTATAGATTTTAAATTATAATTCATAAATTATAATTATACAAAATTCTTCTTTGCTAAGATTTGATAGCCTTAACATCGTGCCTAGCATTCATATACGGTCCACGATCTTTCATTGCCATATGTTGAGAAAAGGAAATGTATTCAGACACATCTACTTACACATTTTCTTTACATCTATACAAGAAAATGAAATTGGAGTGTATGTTTGTAATATTAAAATAACAGCTTGTGACTAATTACATATGGATGTATACACCATACAATACAATTTTTTTACAATTTTTGTCTGGCATAGTTAATGTAAGAGTAACTTTGGCTACTTTGATTTTAGATTGTTTTTTGTTAACTCTGTGAACTGAACCATACTTTTTGTTAACTTCAACGCGGATGAAGTCGCAGGCACAGCTTGTTTGGTTATAAGATAATGGTATGTGCATTTTGTATTTTTATTGAACTATTCCTTGCATCAACAACCTTATTTCTACAAAATCATTAAAGACCTCTCTCTGAGCTTAGCTTTTTTTTTTCAGTTTGTTTTTGTTATGTACACAAAAAAAAAATTAAATGATACACTTTAAAATACAATAAGTGCAAACGCATTTCTTATTTCAATAGAAATCTCTTCTAGTAGGACTTCTAGGATGGTTGTTAGGAGCCAAACATTATCTTGCTTTTTCTTCATCACTACAAATGATAAAAAGATCGTAAAATGTAAGTGAAAGTTAGTTTTTTTTAATAAAATCAATAAAATACAAAACGAGAGAAAAAAAGTGAAAACACAAACAATTAATCGCAAAATAACCTTTTGCATCCTGTAAGACCATATAAAATGAATTCTGGTACCTATTTGTTGTAAAAGTTTTTTTATTATAAAAGTTGATTTAAGTTCGCTGGGGTTAAAAGTCATCTTATCTACGAAAAGTCACTAAAGCAACAAAACCAACAATACTGGATTCGTTATCAGTCACGCCAATCAAATGCTTTTATTTTAAAAACAAACTACGAAACTGATTTAATTTTTTTATTGGTCCAATATATAAGCGCCTAATACCATAAAAATAACAAATTGAAATCAGCCTAAATTCATATGAACTACTTAGTTTTAGGACAAATAGGATGAAATAAATTAAAATGTATATCTTAATGTCATATCAACACATGTGTAACTACTCAATATAACTGATTCGAAGTTAGTGTAAAGGATTAATTTCACGACGATAAACATCTGCGTATTTAAACATTATTCCATATTTATTTCATGCCTTATTTTATATGCGTAAACAACATAGCTTAATTGCATTGTACTTTGAAATATTAAATTGTATTTTGTATTCAATGCATATCTGACACAAGTGTCTTATCAAAACAATACAGATAAAAAAACAGCTACAGTTTTTTGTTTGTTCATAAATAATGATATAAGAAGTAGTGCTTTATCTGAATGATATCATGCGAGTATAATAATAGCGTAACAGGTCTAGCGAGTGATACTCAGTTCAAGTCGCACTGCTCCCGCGCCGGACGTCACACAAAATGATTATCCCCATTGCGGTCGTTGCAATCATTATTTTACTGTACTACTATGGTACAAGAAATTTCAAGTATTGGAAAAAACGTGGTATCAAACATGACAAACCTATTCCATTCTTCGGAAATAACGCCGATGTGTATCTATTCCGGAAAAGTATTACGGAAGTCGCAGTGGAGATGTATTGGAAGTACCCCAATGAAAAAGTGGTAGGGTTCTATCGTGCTAACGCTCCAGAGTTGGTGATAAGAGACCCTGAAATAGTGAAACGTATTTTGGTGACTGATTTTGATCATTTTTATCCTCGTGGAATTAATCATAAGGAGGTTGTCGAGCCTCTGATGAGGAATTTGTTCTTTGCTGATGGCGATTTATGGAGGCTATTGCGGCAGCGGATGACACCGGCATTCACTAGTGGTAAACTGAAGGCCATGTTTCCTCTTATTATCGACTGTGCTGATAGACTTCTGAAACGTGCTATTACTGTATCCGCTACGAAAGACACAATTGATGCTCGTGATCTGATGGCCCGATACACAACTGATTTTATCGGCGCTTGCGGCTTTGGTGTTAATGTTGACTCACTCGGCGATGAAGACTCTGCTTTCAGAAAACTTGGCGCGGCGATATTTCAACCACGCTTCCAAGATATGATTGTGGCTATGTTAAAAGAGCTATTCCCAGATGCTTGTAAGAATCTTAAGTATTTAACTCGCCTTGAGGCCGATTTCAAAAAATTTGTTACCGAAGTCCTAAATCTCAGGGATTACAAGCCATCGGGAAGAAACGATTTTATTGATCTGATGTTGGAGTGCAAACAGAAAGGAACCATGGTTGGTGAATCAATTGAAAAGCGTAAGAAAGATGGTACTCCAGAAATAGCGTCTATTGAATTAGACGATACTCTGATCGCGGCACAAGTATTTGTCTTCTTCGCAGCCGGTTTTGAGACTTCTTCATCTGCTACCAGCTATACGTTGCACGAACTAGCTTTCCACCCAGAAGTACAAGAAAAAGTGCAGAAAGAAATTGACACAGTCCTAGCTAAGTATGACAACAAGTTATGTTATGATGCAATCAAAGAAATGACTTATTTGGAATGGTCCCTGAAGGAAGCAATGCGAATGCTGCCGTCCCTTGGGTTCTTGATAAGACAGAGCGCAAGACCGTATACGTTCCCTGAGTTAGGATTGACGATAGATCCTGAAGTAGTGGTAATTATACCATTACAGGCGATGCATAATGATCCAGCATACTTTGAAGATCCTAAAGAATTCCGCCCAGAGCGTTTCAACCCCGAATGCTTGACCAGAGAGCAGCGGGATGTATACTTGCCATTCGGCTCTGGTCCTCGTGCTTGTATCGGTGAGAGATTGGGTTTGATGCAGTCATTGGCAGGACTGGCTGCTGTGCTGTCAAGATTCTCAGTCTCGCCGGCTGCTAACACAAAAAGATGGCCTAAAGTTGACCCACGTTCCGATGTAGTGCAGACCATCATTGGAGGTTTGCCACTGCAGTTTCGTGAAAGAAAATCGACAGTGACAATATCTTCAAGTTGAAAAAATGTGTTTTTTTTTTTGTTTTGTTTGCATAACAAGTCATTGCAAGTAATGATAGTTTGTCTTATTAAGAATTAACTATATTATGGCTCAAATACACAATGTTGCTGTAACATATCGGTAATACGGGCAAAGTTAAGTTTTAAATTATATGCCGTATGCATGTGGCATGTACACACATATAAGAGTCTAGATATATTATGTAACACGTTAAATAAATAATAATGTCAGTTCCATATAATTGTGAGTATACTAACACTAAAATAAAATACATCATTATTTTTGTTGATTTTATCTGTTTTTTTTTTTATTTCAATTGTATTTTACCTTGTAATTATGATAATATATTTATGTTTTATTCAAAATCATAAGAACAACAGTAATTTTGACTGAACAAAAACCAAACTCCTAAACAAATTGTATCAATTGAATGTACGATAAACAGACTGATATAATATACGTATACATAGATATTGAGAACAGAAGCTACTCCATAACTGGCATGAGACTTGTTTTCAACAACAATATAATTTTATGTTGCAAAAAATCTAATTTGAATTCATCTTTGTTTTTTTTAAACCTAGTCTAGCACATTCTAAGTCATTTTGGCCAAGGTTATTTCTATTATTCAATAGAAGGGGTCAATTTCGTATAGTCAACAGCATGTTAAGGTTACTGCACGCAGATTGCTATGTCGCGTCGATAATTGGCATAAACTACAATAAGCTACATTTTTGCAAAAGGTACATATGTAATATTTTTTTTATTCATCCATTTCGAGTCATGCAAGGTAAAATTGATCCTGTAAAAAAAAAAAACTGATATATTTTTTGTATGCTGATGGTATAATTTTTTTCGAGAACGGCCCGGTTTTTTTTTATTTTCTTAGGTGCCTTTATAATTGTGTTAAGCAGCGATTAGACTACACAATTTTCAGGGCAAAAAATTGGTGTCCTAGAAATTGGATTTAGGCATTCTCTATCCTTACTAAGGGACGTAACTGGAAAAGTGACAATTGTATAGTCCAATCGCTGCTTTAGAAACGTTTTATGGTCTCGGTTACTAAGCAATAAGTGAGGCGCCATAATTAAGGAATTTAATAGACACAGTATCTTCTACTAAGAATAGGCCTACCGGACCATTCTTGGTAAATATTTACTCTTAATCTTTATGTTTTTTTTTTACCATTGGTATCAGCCTTTTTAGGGTTGTAAAAAATTTGAAAATAGAATTCGAGATTTTTAGAGGAACATATCACTTTAGCTGAAAACCTGGTGCTCTCTCTATTAATTATTAGATTGTATTATTTGAGTGTTTCTATTGCGTATTCTGTAGTCTATCTACAATTAATATGACATACTTTGTACCCTTTTTTCCTTAAACTTATATCGCTCAAAAGAACTACATACGTAATGACTAACTGGTCAAACCAGATTCACTTGTACCCTATAAACACTTAAAACAGGTTCATCCATAAAGTCTTAGGAATAAATAATGTTAAGGACGATGTTTGCATTAGATTCACGTATTTAATTTGTTTTTGTGACATAATAAAATTGGTTTCGGTTTATTTTTTTTATTTTTTTGAGCAAAATTTAATAACAGTTTCCTGATTTAAAATATAGAGTTGTTGAGGAAGTTTATTCATACTTGTTAATGTGATTATAAAAACACATGTTTAAATGGACGAGTAGATACAATACCCAAAAAGTGATCGGACTTTCTAGTAAGTGGTATAATTTTTTTAATGAAGTTATTATTAAAATAACTTTGCATAGGTAATATTTTCGTTTAAATTCAAAGTAAAAAAAAAATTGAATAAATCCCAGAATCAAGAGTGCCGGGCTAAGTTGACGAGAAAAAGCAGGAAAGCGAACCCTGGCTTCCGAAGCAACCAGTTGAGGACGCTACCAGGAAAGCGCTAAGATGAGAGAGATAGTGTAAACATATGAATAAAATGACGACCTCCGCGGCGTAATGGTTAACATGCCTGACCGCTACTCAGGAGGTCCCGGATTCGATCCCCGGTCAGGTCAAGATGAAAAATTATCATTTTCTAATTGGCCGAGGTCGTGGATATTTATCTATATATGTATTTGTTATAAAATATAGTATCGTTGAGTTAGTATCTATAATACAAGTTTACAACAACTTACTTTGGGGCTGTCAATTTTTTTTTTTTTACCCTATATATTTATTTATTTAACGTGATGAAATCTCCATTTCTTTTTCTTCTTTTTGTCGTGTCGAAATCTTCTGCACGATCTATGTCCCGTGTCTGGCCATAATAAAAGATTAAAATATGGAGTACCGTGTAATAGTGGTGGATAATATTGGGCAAATTCCAACTAACTAATTATATATAAATAGGTACAACCTATCCATTATTATATTATCGATAAACCACATATCAATATTGTGATAAAGTAATACACCTACACTCAAATTAAGTGGTATTAGATAATGCCCAGATTAGATCAGATTTTTACAAGCTTATACTATTTACTTACTAACAAAATATTTCTCTGCTTACAAACTACTAACTGCCTCCGTTGATGAAAGTCCATCTGTGTATCTGTCTGTCTGTTACGCTTTCACGGTTTAACCGCTGGACCGATTTTGATGCAATTTGGTATTGGTATAGTTGAAAACCAGGGGTCAAACATAGGCAACTTTTCGGCATTTTATAAACTAGTTAGTTAAACACTTCACAAAAAAAAAAAGCATTGTAATCGATCTCTAGTTACCAAAGCGATTTCAAACCGTGAAACAGTACAAGATGAGTACACAAAGCGGCTCAAACTGTCCGTATCACTTTGCCATTCAAACTAGAGGAGAACTCGCATAAAAACTCGATAGTAAGTGATGCCACTCGAGCGAGCACATAAAATGCCTTTGTAATGGGCCCGGGTTCGATTCCCGCCCGTTAGGACGTCGACGGGGCCATTTCGAAAGATATATTATTATTTGAGAACTGAAGTATTTATGGTCAATGTATTTTTGTATGAATGAATTGTTTTTGTATTTTATTATATTATTAATTTGCTTAGCAGTGAGGAGATAGGTTATAAAAAAAAAGTAAACGGCAGACTTAAAGCCGCAGGTTTTTTTGCCAGTCTACAAACCAATGGTGCAGAGAGAGTCAAAGTACTGTGGGAAGTGGTAAATTTGAACATGATATAAACTTAATAAACTTTTACCTATGCTAGTGCTGTTGAAATTAAAGTTTACTAAATGAATAAGGGTTTTCTGCGTATAGAAGGACAACATTCAAAAAATCCTCTTCCGAAGTTACTGTTTCTAAATGGTCTGATTACTTTACTACTATTAGACTTTTGCCTCACAATAAAAATTTACAATATTTAGCCACTTTAAGTCTAAGGTCGTAGTCATATCAATCACTTGTTATTTTGAATCAGTAAATAAATAATATAAAATAATATATAAAAGACCATGTATTGTTTCCAAACAAGCTAGATCGATAATAAAATACAAAATCTCTAAACTCATAAAAATAATAAACTGAAAATTTTGGATATTGAGTAATAAAAATTCGGAGTTACGAACAACAAGACCACAATTCAATTTACTTTATTGAATGAAAGCTACACTCACATCTTCGTAGCCGCTACGAGTGTACGCTACGAAGCCACGTAGCCGTAACCATTAGTGATGGATGCAACACAAGCCTTTTTTGTCTCAAATAATTAGATTATTAAACCTTTTCACGCTCTATTTAAAAGACTATGTTGTCGACTCTATGGAAAATTATAATAAAGTAATCTCTGATCATCATCACTGGTGTTTGAGTACTTGGGAACCGCCTTTCGACCTCTGACGTGGTTCCTTTAAAAGCTTTCAGATGGCAGCCGGTACCATTGACCTAACGTGCCTTCCGAAGCATGGAATAATTTTCAAACAATCAGGCATAAGCCTGCAATGCCCTTATCAATCTGACACAGCTAATCAAAGTAATTTCCATGAAAATCGAACCCACGACCCGCAGTTCTACAGGCAAACACTGGACCACAGAAGCAGCTTTGCTAAAATGAGCCCAGTCTCGCTGATATTCGCCTCCTGCCCCTCACTAGTATCTCTAAACTTACATTGTTGTTATGCTCTGGGTCTCTTTTACGAGAATATTAAGCTCTAATAGACGGATGGAGTAATACTGATTACGTTGCAGAGCACGAGTTTTATTCTACTGTGTTGCATTTGAGTGTTTAAAAAAAATTTGAATCAAAGACAGGATGAATCACAGAACAGAAAAATTATCCGAATAGAAATGTTTTGACGCGGATTTAGGGTCCAGGATCAGTGTGGCAGCGTATTCTCTCTTCTTATCTTCAATTAATACATGTAAACCCATGTAAACCACACCACACCTTATTAGAAATGTATTACGTAGTTTACAACAAAGCCATCTAATATTATCGACCAATAACAGTGGCAATAAATGACGCATCAAATTCCCCGCCCATTTTTTCTGTGTGAAACGTTGGCTTGCAAGCCAAACTAGTGACACGTTTTTCGTGCGCTATGCTGTTAGAGTAGAGCGCATCACTAGGAATGTGTCACATCCCTAGTAAGTTGTCAGTGGTGTTCGATGACAGCCCGCGGTTTTTGGGGGGATTTGGTGTTTGTGTGAGCCGAGGATTGTTAGCTAGTAATATTCTTTAATACTAATAAAATACATAAAACCTTTTACGGTGTTTATATTAATGTTGCTACCACAACATGGTGACAGCGGTGTGGCAGTAGAAAATGGAAAGCAAGGAACAAGTTATCAATGTGATACCGCGCAATAATGTTCGGGCACCAGAACAATATGAGTTCAGTGCGGCGTCATGGCCTGCATGGAGGCAAAGATATGAAAGATTCATGCGAGTCAGCGGCAACGATGGCCGCGAGGATGGTGAAAAGGTCGATTTGCTGTTATATGTCATGGGAGACAAAGCGGAAGATTTGGCAAAACAGTTGGGCATTGGCAAAAAGTATCAAGAAGCATTAGAAAAATTTGATAATTATTTCAATCCGAAGAAGAATGTGATTTACGAGAGGTTTAAGTTCAATATAAGGAACCAAGGGTTGGAAGAAAGCGTCAACGACTTTATTGCAAGTTTGTATAAACTATCAGAAACATGTTCATATGGAGGGCTTAAGGAAGAGCTTATAAGAGATAGATTGATAGTTGGTATGAGAGATAAAAAAGCAAGTGAAAGGTTGCAGTTGATGTCAGCACTCACACTAGAAGAAGCAATAAATCTGGCAAGGCAGGCAGAAGAACAGGCAGAGGAGGGAAAATTGTTTTATAAAGATAAAGAAGAATTAATAGTGAATAGAATAGCAAGAGAGAAAGAAAACAACAAAAGAAACGACGACAACTCAAAAAGAATATGTTGGTGGTGTGGCAAGCAGCAAGTGCATAAAAGAGAAGTTTGTCCTGCGGCCAAGGTTAAGTGTTTTAAGTGCGGGAGAGTGGGACACTTTGCGAGATGCTGCAAAGATTGGAAAAAGATCAATTGCATCGATGGCACAAATAATGAGTTTCAATCGGAGTTAGAGGTATGGATAGGAAATAAGAAAAAGATTTTAAAATTTTTAATTGACACAGGAGCAGATATTATTGCAGTACCATACTCTGTGGCTAGTGACTGTAATATTAAATCTTGTATGGATGTAATAAGAGGTCCTGATGGAAAGCAGTTACATGTAGTAGGTTGGGTTTTTGCAACTTTAAAATATCGCGAATATTATTATTCTGGTAAAATGTATGTTATTAAGGATTTGAAAACACCTATTCTGGGTAGGCCTGCTATTAGGAAGATGAGTACTATATTAAATTTGTTTAGTGTAATAAAAGATAATAACATTCCTCAAGCAGAAGAGATAGAAAAATTGTATCCAGGTATTTTCAATGATTTAGGTGTATTTCAAGACACATTTAGCATAAAATTAATTGATAATCCCAAACCATACATTCAGACTGCTCCAAGGGTTATACCAATACCGTTATTAGACAAAGTCAAGCAGGAGTTAGACAGAATGGTTAAATTAGGTGTAATATCTCCTGTGGAGGAGCCAACCAAATTTGTTTCACCTATTGTTGTAGTGCCAAAAGGGGAAAATGGTGTAAGAATATGCGGAGATTACACAGCGGTTAACAAAAATATTTTACGGCCAATATTTCCAATACCCAAGGTAGATATAACTTTGGCAAGGTTGAAAGGAGCAAAATTTTTCTCCAAAATAGATGCAACTTCAGGATTTTTTCAGATTTGCTTAGATGAGGAGTCTAGAAAAGTCACAACTATTCTTACACCATTTGGACGATTTATGTATAATCGGTTGCCAATGGGATTGAATTGTGCTCCGGAATATTTTTCTATGAAGTTTTCAAATTTGTTTAGTGACTTAGAGGGTGTTGTCATCCATGTGGATGATTTACTATTGTACACAAGAGACAAAGAGAGCCATGTAAAATTGTTGAAAGAGGTTTTAGTTAGGTTAAAAAAGGAAGGTTTAACTATTAATAAAGAAAAGTGTGTATTTGGAGTTGAGAAAATAACCTATCTAGGACACACTATAAGTGCAGAGGGAATTGCAGTAGATCCGGAGAGGATTGAAAGTATTAAAAAATTTAAAAAGCCTACAAATAAAAAAGAGTTAATGCAATTTTTAGGTTTAGTAAATTATGTAGGGAAATTTATTCATAATAAAACAAATATTTTGGAACCATTAAATGATTTATTAAAGAGTGATAGGATATTTATCTGGGACAAGGGTCAAGAAATTGCATTTAATAAAATTAAAGATTTAATACAAAGTAGCCCAGTTTTAAAACATTACGATCCTAGTAAGAATATAATTATTTCAGCTGATAGTAGTTCATATGGGGTAGGAGCAGTATTACTTCAAGAGGATAAAAATGGCATTACAGAAGTAGTTTCATATGCAAGCAGAACATTGAGTAGCAGTGAAAAAAATTATGCGCAGATTGAAAAAGAATGTTTAGCTTTAACCTGGGCAGTTAACAAGTTTAAGGATTACATTATAGGTATTCACATAACTTTAGAGACAGATCACAAACCATTAGTACAAATTTTACAAACTAAACCATTAGATGATTTGACTCCTAGGTTGTTAAGATTCAGATTACAGTTGATGAGATATCCTTACACGGTCATTTATGTTCCAGGAAAAACCCTAGTGATTGCCGATGCACTGTCAAGAGCCCCCTTAACAAATCACACTCAATGTAATGGTGTTGATATGTCAATATTTCAGTTAACATCTGGTTGTATAGTAGATAATAAACTTAATAAGGTAAAGCAAGAACAGTTCAATTGTAATTTGTGTATGCAGTTAAAGGAGTTCACTGTTAATGGATGGCCAGATAAAGATAAGTTACACAAATATTTATTAGATTATTATCAGTTTCGGAATAACTTTACAGTACAAGATGATTTTCTTTTATATAACTCTAGATTGGTTATACCCTCAACACTGCAAGGTGAAATTTTGAATGATATACACAAAGGACATTTGGGCATTACTAAATGTAGGGAACGAGCAAAACAGTCTGTTTGGTGGTTAGGGTTATCTAGCCAAATTAAAATACTTGTGGAAAATTGTCCAGAGTGTATACAGGAAAGAGTTAATTTAAGAGAACCAGTAGTTACTGAAAGTGTGCCAACTAGAGCATGGCAAAAGATAGGTATAGATTTATTTAAATACAACAGCCAGTGGTATATTGTTTTTATTGATTATTATTCAAGATACATAGATTTATTTGTACTCAAAGATCTGACAGAAAATAGTGTAATTGATTTATGTAAACAAACTTTTTCACGGTTTGGAATACCGGAGGTAGTGAGGACTGATTGTGGAACACAATTTAAGACAAAATTTAAGGAGTTTTCCAAGATTTATAATTTTGAACATGTCACTAGTAGCCCTTATTTTTCTCAAAGTAATGGATGTGCAGAAGCAGGTGTTAAAATAGCAAAGAATCTATTAAAGAAAAATAAGGATATATTTTTGGCCTTACTGTGTTACAGAAATAGTCCTACAGAGTGTGGTTACAGTCCTAATGAGTTGTTATTTAACAGGAAGTGTAGGGAGACTATGCCCATGCATCCAAGTAAATTAGAAGTTAACTGTAATATCCATGAAAAATTTGTTACTAAAAAGACGGAGTTGATTAATAAGTCTGCAGAATATTATAATAAAAGACACAAAACAGTGCCATTAGGAGATTTAAGTGTAGGCGACAAGGTGTGGATTGTAGATTTAAGAAGGTATGGTGTAATTGAAAGGAAGGCAAAGGAGCCAAGGTCTTATTTTGTCAAATCAGAAGGTACAATATATAGAAGGAACAGGTGGCACTTGGTTCCTGCGCCTTTTTGTAGGGATAGTCCTGTGAATGTTTTCTCAAATCAGAAACAAAATAATGTAGATTCAAAGGTCGAGTCTTCATTAGGAACTGACCAGGAGGATGAAACAATACAAGTTAAAATTACAGATTTTGTTGATAGTAGGGAAGAGGAAATTGAGGAAACAGGTGCAGGACAAGGTGAAGGTGTTACAGAAAATGACAATATTGTGTCAGAGAGACGTTCTATGAGAAATAGAAAGTTACCTGGTTGGTTAAATGATTATATAATTGATTAAGAGTAAGAGTAATTAAAATAAAAAGTAAAAATAAAAAGGGGAGGATGTTAGAGTAGAGCGCATCACTAGGAATGTGTCACATCCCTAGTAAGTTGTCAGTGGTGTTCGATGACAGCCCGCGGTTTTTGGGGGGATTTGGTGTTTGTGTGAGCCGAGGATTGTTAGCTAGTAATATTCTTTAATACTAATAAAATACATAAAACCTTTTACGGTGTTTATATTAATGTTGCTACCACAACATATGCCACTTCTTGTTGATATTTCTAAATTATGTGGGTTGAATGAATAACATTCAATACTAACTTTTGATACAAATTTGCAAAAATAAATGAAACATCAACAACATATTCATCAGGGAACCGGTAGAACTTTTTACGATATAAAATTATATGAAATTTTTAATATCGTGTATGGAACACTTATATATTGTTATTAATTACTTATATATTGTTGTTAATATGTATTCTGCTTTGTATATCACGGAAAAGCCGAGTTTTAATAATGTATTATGAATTCCGTTTACATAATATAGAACTGGATAAGAATCACAAAATATTATTTCCTGGAATACAACACGAATCCTTTAAATTTCTTTCATGATCGAATATTTATCAAATATTATTTTTATTAAAAAAATTCAGGGATATTACGTTAAATACGTAAAAATACATAATGGTATTTTGCCTAAAGGTTTCAATTAAAAAAAAAAGCCGAAATCTACTAGTCGAAATCGCTTTTGACTAATATGACGTGGTTTGTTTAACGATGACTAGATGGTAGCCAAAAGCTTGACGTACCTTCCAAAGCACAAAATTATATTCCTTAGTTTTCCCTTACTGTATTTTTATACATACATACATACATATAATCACGTCTTTATCCCATAAGGGGTAGACAGAGCCTAGAGCCATAAAACCTTAAGCCACGTTTAGCATAATGATAGTTGAAACAGGAAATCAATAGTGATGGGTTGCTAGCCGCATCGCCTATGTCATGATTTCCCCATTCGGCGATTCCCTCAGACGACTTTTACGGTGCGGGAAGAGAAGCAGCTGGTACATTCTATGTTTTTCTTTTTTTCTCAAACCAACATGGAAGTATTTTTATTCTACTAGAAACAAAGTAAGTACCTATAATAGTTATAAATAAAAATTCATACTAACGACGACCAACCATTAGTTGCATTGCCATCAGTAATCTATCCTATAAAAACTAAGCTTCACCCACATGCGATCCTAACCCTGATGAACACATAAAAACCACAACATTCGATGAGAGTTTCCTTCTCGAAACGTGACTGGATTTTTAACAACTACCCTCAAAAAATCTTCAGAATTTCGAACCTTATTCGTATTTAGCGAAAGTTGTATAGTGGCTTAAAAGGTACAATTGGGTATTGAAATAAAAAGGCGAAATGTCCCACAGATGGCTCGCGCGACGTCTGTTTTGATTTTATTACGTTTATTTGCCTTTTAAAAGGCTTTAAAGGTAAGTTTTTTGTTTGTTTAGTGCTCGTTTGTTTTTACAGCATTATTTAACGATTACTTTATATATAAAGACACTATATCAGTAGAGTATTTAGGTATTTTTTACAATGAGAAGCTGGGAATTGCCCAAATTTCTTTTTTTTTTTCAAACATGATGGTTATATGGACCCTAAATTGTCTGTCCGGTGCTTGACCACCTCCGCAGCGTGGTAGTGTGCCTCGTTATGGTCCTTCTTACTCTTTTCAAGTAATAACCCGTGCATGAGATCATGCGATGTTGAATCTCTACCGCTCGCGCTCCTCTCGTCACCCGTGAGCGATTATATAGTTTTTTGTATATAAAAAAAAAAAAAAAACTATACATCAGACATCGAATGATAATGGGCGATGTTTTTAGTCATGTTATTTATCCCAATCCCAGCATTTTCCCGTAACTCAAACCGGTGAATATCATCGATGACTTATTATTTTTATTTCTCCATCACTTAGACATTAAATCATATCTAATACTATTTTTATTATCGCCTGAAGTTAGTTCTAATTTTAAAAGCCGTTACTAATAGTGTGAATATGGATCTTTGTTATTCGAAATAAATGTTTATTTTTTAATAGTAATTATTAAATACAATTTGTTACCGATGAGTGGTTGAGCCTTAACCACAGAGAAATTCTCTATAATGTATCCTCCGTGGTCATAACGCATATTTATATTTATCGCGATTATACTAGTAAAGAAATGCAACATTATTCTCACAGCCGTGTCTATGTCTAGTACTTAAAAATCCTTTAGCATTGCGCCGACCGGCTTAGCATATGGTCCATCAAGTCCAAAAGCACTTTACTTATAAAATGCTTAGTTGACACGATTCGGGCCTTTGTTGAACGAAACATTGACGTTTGATGATAAATTTATAGTTCAAAAACCTGTAGGACATGTTACAAATGGGTTTAAGCAGCCTGACAATCTGGAAATGTTGGTCGCCAATTTAACAATTTAATGTTTCGTAAAAAACTTAGTCAAGTACTTACCTAAAATAACACTACCAATATTGCTTGCTTGGCGCCAAAGACGCATAGACTCACAAGGAGAGAGCTAAACAGGACCGCATTCTGTACAGGGCAGAACTCAATACATTATACACTTGTCAAAAAGATTCTATTGATCTGATTTCCCTGTAAAAAATTACGGAGAGAAGAGGGTAGTCGCTCCATTGTAAAAAAGTAACATGAAGATGCAAACTTTACTTGATGACATATAAATAATATGACGTTCACCACTGGCTCAGTTTTTATATAATAAATAAAAAATAAAATTACTAACATAGCTATATAAGAAATAATGTTACTAACAAATGGGCCTTAGTTGCCAGAAATAAATGCTTTTATTATTATATTATATATAAATATTATGATGACCTAATGGAACTCTCTTCTCTAACTTCAACTGAATAACCGCGCGGTTGATAACGATGACCTATTCATATAATCTGCCATTAGTAAATGAGAAATGAAAACAGACTAACATTAAAACATTTCAAACATGACATTTCAAGTAAAAGCACTTAGCTTGGACTGTTACTTACAATGCCTTGGCAAGCATACGATCGCGTGTTAGCTTTTTGCTGTTACTGATTAACACGAACCAACGGTTTAACTAGACGCTATGTTAGCTATTTCATTGGCTTGTATGTTTTGCAGTTAAGGTATGGAATTAAAATTATACATTTAGTTTATTTAGGAATTATAACATATTATTGTACTAAATACAAAAGCATAGAATTAAAAAGAACAATGGCTGACTTATCCCAGAAAGGATTTTAAAAACTCTTATTTCGTTATATTTTTTTTAACCGTATAAAAATTTATTTCATTTGACTACATCTCAGCTTTCGAGTAGGCGTCACGGTCAATCGACCATGCCAGAGTTCTTTGGAATCGCATCTCGGCCTCTGAAGTGGTTCCTTTAACGACTACCAGACGGCAGCCGGGACCAACGGCTTATCGTGCCTTCCAAAGCACGGAATTATCTTTATTATCAGACAATCAGGTGATTCAAGCCTGCAATGTCCTAACCAAATTAGAAACAACTAAACAAAGAATAATGCTTCCCGTGGGAATCGAACCCACGACCCCGGGTCTACAGGCAAACGCCTTAACCAGTGGACCACGGAGGCAGGCAACTACAGCTTAGGTAGGTTCATTTATTTCCATTGCATCTAAAGAAGTTATGCTGCAGTGTAATGAGATTTTTAACCGGTCACAATCAGGAGCTGTCCTACTCGTCGCTAGATGGCGTGTTTGAGGAAAAAAGCGATAGAGCACCTCCTCTCTATATATCCTACACATTTTAATTATTCGAACCCATCATAAATAATCCAAAGGATACTTAAAACCGTCGAGGTAGTGATACTTAAGGCGGCCTTTCGTTGCACCTTTAATTGCATAACAATTGAATACATGAACTGAATTAAGTAAAGTAACACGTTGGGAAGTACACAATCACACACAAGACTATTATTATACGAGTACATTAATTTGTGATGACAAATTAATACATTAATGCATAATACATGATTCATAGAAAACAAGACAAATTTAAATACATATGATACACTTTAAAACAAATCTACCTTACAACTTATTGTAAATCAATAGACAACTATGAACATTTAGACGCAATGCTGCCAACTATCGTAAGCATTAGGTAATAGCCTACATTTTAGAACCAAGTTACAATTTTGTCACCATCGTCATAACAAGTTTGGTAGAGTGCCAACTGGACTGCATCACTGAGCTCAGAGACGCGGGTTCAAATCTCGGCAAAGACTTAATAGATTGTTTTTGTGTTTTATTTATCAAATTATTTCTACATAATGAATTTCTTGGAAAATATCACATTTCGCCGTACTCATACAAAATCAGATTCGATGAACCAAACTGATGAGACATTAATATCAAATAATTCAATAGAGGAGATAAATAATACCTTACCGGACATATCGGACGACGAAATGGAACAAATAAAAAAGTTTAAGGAACAAATTCAATTATTAGAATCTCAATTAGAAAGTGCACTTAATCAAGTAGAAAAATTAACTTTAGAAAACAAACGGCTGAGCATTTTGAATCATGACCTAACACAAAAACAGGAAAAAGAAACGATTGCCACAAGTAGTACAAACACCTAAAAAAAAAGTTACTAAGCGAAATAAGAAAACACGTACCATAATAACAAAAAATACAGAAGAACATCAACTAGAACAGGAGAAATCAGATACGCAACTTAAACAAAAATCACATACACTACCAAAAATATGTATATTAAGCTCTAACAAGCAAAACCATGTTATTGATATAGCCAGACATTGCATTGATAACTACGAAATATGCCATTACCTTACTCCTAGCACTAATATAAAAAATATATTGTCAGGTATTGAGTGTAAAGTAGCTCATTTCACCAAGAAGGACTATTGCATTGTAATGATAGGAGACGAAGATTTTAAAACTACAAATAACTACTTCAATATAATTTATGACATAAGAAACACATTGCAACATATAACACACACAAATTTTATATTATGCCTACCAACATATAAATATAGCGACTTAAAAAATATGTACAACTGGAGAATTGAAAACTTCAATAACCTTTTATACCTGGACGTAACAACACATGGACATGCCTACATATTAGATTCTAATAAAAACATTGACTATGATTATTATAATTTTGACAAATATACAGGACGTTTATTGGATAGAGGCATGCGTAGTGTATTTTATTCAGTTCGAGACTTATTACATGATATTGAATATAATAATAATGAGTTTGAACAATCAAATCTGACTGATAAGACTGACAACGAAACCATATTTTTTCGACACTAAATTTCTTTTTATCATGCACCAAAACATAGCGGGGCTATTAAGCAAATCAGATGATCTTCTCATTAACTTACAAGATCTTGCTCACAGAAATATAAATATAGATATACTATGTATTACGGAACACTTTATAAAGGCCGGGTACGAACATTTTCTCAACCTACCTAACTATGAATTGGCTGCCTGTTATAGTAGAACACATATCAAAAGAGGAGGAACATGTATACTAGTAAATAAAGGCCAAAGGTGGAAAGAACTAGACATTAAAAAGTACAGTGTCGATGACAAGTTTGAGTGTTGTGCTATTGAATTGACTGATTATAAGATTGTAGTAATATGCCTTTACCGAATTCCTGAAAAAAATAATTTAACTGTATTCTTTGACAAATTAGAAAAAGTTTTGACATTAATTTCTAAATCAAAATATAATAATGTTATTATAGCAGGTGATTTTAACATTGATATACTTAAAGAAAGTGATGCTAGACGTGAATTTGAGAGTATATTGTTAAGCTCTAATTTGAATCTTGCTCTAAAACAAATAACACGAATGAAAAGCAAAACCTGCATTGATAATTTTGCACACGACTGTAAAAAAACATGTAAAACTGAAGTGGTAGAATTTGGCTTATCTGATCATACGGGACAAATTATTAAATTTCCTGTTAAAAAAATTGTAAAAATGAAGTTTTGGCGTAAGACAGTGCGAGAATACAGTGCAGAAAATTTTAAGAAGTTTATAAATTGCATGAAAAGCTTGAGTTTCTCAGAAATATATACGACTACAGACCCTAATATTGCATATAGTCTTTTTATAGAACAATTTAAACTGTTCTACGATATGTGTTTTCCATATAAACAAATAACGATTAATGTAAACAAAAAACTAAAATGGATTTCTAAAGGACTTAAACAATGTAGCAAAACTAAAAGGAGTCTTTTATGGAAATTTAGGACAAAACCTACTAAAACGAATAAATTAAACTACCAAATATATTCAAAAAAATTTAAACTCATTATAAAGCTGACAAAACTAAATCAAAATAATCGTAACATTTTTACATCAAATAATAAAACAAAAACGACTTGGCAAATGATTAATGAATTACGAATGAATATTCCAAAACAGCCAATATCTAGAATAAATGTTAACAATCATTATATCACCAATCCTTCTGACATAGCGAATGCTTTTAATAATTATTTTATAGATAAAATTAGCCCAAATAATGAATGTGGCGTAAATATTACATCACATATACAGCACCGTCCACATTCGATGTTCATGGCGCCAAGTTTACCTCAAGACATATTTGCAATTATAAAAAATCTTAAAAATACTACGAGTGCTGGTATGGATGGTATTTCTACGAAAGTAATAAAATCTGTAAATAAATACATTTGTCATCATTTAAGTCATATCATTAACCTATGTATACAGACTGGTGTTTTCCCAGATGATCTTAAGATTTCTAAAGTAAAACCTCTATTCAAAAAGAATGATATTGAATTAATGGAATGTTTTAGACCCATTACTATTAATTCTATATTTACTAAAATTTCTGAGAAATATTTTTCAAATGAATTAAGCGCCTACTTTGAGAAAAAAAATATCTTATGCCCGGAACAAAAGGGATTTAGGCGAAATAAAACAATTAATATGGCTATATTTGACTTCCTTTCAAATGTTTTGACTCAGGTAGACAAAAGAAATCCAGTTTGTGCGCTTTTCTGCGACATGACACAGGCGTTTGACTATGTGAGACATGACATATTGTTGGAAAAACTAGAAGCCTACGGAATAAGAGGTAATGTCCTGGATTTGATAAAATCATATTTATCAGATCGTCGACAAGTCACTGAAATAAATCAAATTAATTTTAAATCTAAAAAGGAACAGAGTTATCTCTCAAATGAACGATATGTTAAATATGGCGTCCCACAGGGCAGTGTGCTCGGTCCCTTACTTTTTCTAATATATATTAATGATTTACCACGCATGACTAATCACCCCATGACATTATTTGCTGATGATAGCACAGTGACAATTAAATATAACGACATTAATTCATATGAAATCGACATAAATTCTACATTGAAATCAATAATTATGTGGCTAAAAAACAACAATTTAAAAATTAATATTAATAAAACAAAAATTATACAATTTAGTCAAAGACCACAAAATAACAAAATTGTTAAAGTTTGTTATGACGATAATATTGTACAAAATGTCGATTCAATTAAATTTCTAGGCCTAATTGTAGATGCTAAATTAGATTGGAAAAACCATATAGAAGATCTTAGTAAAAGACTTAGTAGCTCAGCATATGCAATGTTTCGACTCTCTAAGGAGGTAAACACAAAAGCATTACTTGCTGCATATTATGGACTGGTTGAGTCTGCACTCAGGTATGGCGTGATATTTTGGGGCAACTCGACAGATAAAGATGTGGCTTTTAAGGCACAAAAGCGCTGTATTCGAGCAATGTTTGGTTTAAAAAATACGGAAAGTTGTGAACCACTATTTTCAAAACACAAAATTCTGACACTTCCTTCATTATATATATTAGAATTAGGTATATTTGTTAAAAGCAATCAGAAGATATTTGCACATTTATCAGATGTTGTGGTTAGAAATCGACGCGGCGGCGACAGACTGTGTCTGCATCCGTCTAGTACAGAACTAATGCATAAAAGTGTTATGTGCATGGCTCCGAAAATATATAATAAAATTCCGAAGGAAATAAGGGAATTGAAGCTAAGTTTATTTAAGTCAAAACTAAAAAAGATTTTAATTGACAAATGTTACTATAATATTAATGATTTCATAATAGACAATTTTTAATTTGATAATTTTTTTAAGTTTTTTGTGCATGTATTTTTAACAAATTATTTTGAAAAGTGACATAAATTATATTTTGACATTTAATATTTGCACACCGAAATTATCGGTAAAAACATGTCGTACAATTTAAATGTAACACCACATTGCAAATACATGTAAATACTTTGTTGTTTGTAACTCACACATGTTTTACGCAAATAAATTTTATCTTATCTTATCTTATCTTAAGGCTTGAACAAAAAATAAGAACAATGAAATAATAAGAAGCTAACAACATATTTCATGTATATTGTTCATAATATTTTCACACGTTTCAACACAACGCAATATAATGGTCTCAGAAACTTTAGATTATCCAATAATGCAATTCCGAACTGCACGTCTGAAATCATAAGTTGGATAGTTGAGTAGCGTTAGACGCCGAATGTGCAATTCCATTTAGTTCAGCAATTTTCGGTTCCGTATGTAGGTTGTTATAGCCATATTGAGGTTATATCATCGACTTCAGGTGCTAACCCTAAAACGGTTATTGCAATTTCTAAATACGTTCAATATAAGTACGTATTTATTTTTAAACGATACCAAACTTATTACATTCAAAATTGTATTCTGATTTATATAAATAATTTTTTTAAAGATATTGTGATATTATATCGTTGGTATAATGTGTGATTTGATAGTTATTTTTTTTGTAGAGAATTTATTAAACATTCATGGGCTACCAAAAGAATTTAAAGTTAGTTTTAGAGATTTTACAAGAGAGTTTTAGCTCAGTTAAACGTTCGTAGTGTTTTGTTGTACTATCGAAGCTGTTGTAAAGTATTTTAATGCTCAATTCTGAACAGTAAATATTTTATGAGATTGTTCGTTATTCCTGTACAGACATTTTAACTTTGTAGTTTCATATTTAGTAAAATGTAGTGCAAAAAAAAATATCTGCTACGTATATTTATTTGTAGAATACAATACAAAACTCTTCATTGCACAAGAATTTTGGAAATATATGGAAGGTCAAATACTTACAAACAAAACATGTTTCTTCTCGTTTTCTCACTTGGGATTTTAGGAGTGCCAGACATCGTCGAGCGTGTATGACGAGAGTGCTGAGTGTGGAGGAAGCGAGGAAGGTCTGTAAGGATCGTAGCAAATGGAAATCTCTAGTCTATGACTAGCCTTGCGGGAGACAGTTGTGATGATATGTATGTTTAGTTATCTTGTACAGTTGTTCACACGAGTCGGCAAAGAAACTTCAAACAAAAATACTTGTTTTCTTTGAATACAAATGTTATTACAAAAAGTTTGCAAGCATAATTTTAGAATGTTACATTCTTCTAAATTAGAGTGCAAGTTCGGAATTTTTGTGTTCGAAACAAGTGAAAGAAAAGTATGACGTCTTATGACTTCTTATAGTTACTTCGTAGTTACTATGCGATAGTAATATGCGTAGTAGATACTCGTGTATCTACTTATTAAATAAAGTGAGATCCTAGAGTCCCGGTAATAACAGCTAAAATGTGAGGTCTTTAGCTTAAGAATAGACCACTCCTCTATTTTCGGGAAATCAGCTATTTCAAGGTACGTAGTACTATTACTAATTCTGTGCTTAGGCGAAGCCACAGGGTACAGTTATAAAAACAGTAATACATACACACAAAATTTGTTTACAATATATACAGTTTTATGATTATTGAACAATATATCCGAAAAGTTGAAACTTTAATTAGAACCCTATCGGAGTTTCATATTGAGCGATAAAATCGAGTCGATTCGATTCGATGGGGAGAATTACTCGATAAATCGGGAGATTCCGAAGCGATCGGATTAAAACTTAATACAGACATTGTATCGCTGTAAACGAACTATTGTTGAAAAACGAAATTGTAATATTCTTATTTTTTAATGGTTCAATTTCATTTTATTCCAATTTTAAAACATATTGTTCACCGAGGGGAGAAAGTGGCTGATTTCTCTCTTGAGTGATCCAAAGTGCATTATACTACTAAGGGGAAATGTGTGAAATGTTTAATGAAGGTAAAATAATATATCTTTTTTCTCCGAAAATCTGAATGTCCGATTCAAAGTCCTCTTCTCTCTTTAGCTCTCCAACTCTCATTTGAGTCAAGTTTATTTATCATTCATTTAAATTGACCCTGGGCTCCGAAACAGTCAATTCAGGAAATAACCTGGAAAACTAAGATGAAAGAGAGAGAAATAGTTGCTTTTGTAACGCCTTTTAAAATCTATAATTCCACAAACAATGTTTGTACAAACAACGCTTGTGAAATTTGGTCTTAGTCTTCTAACATCATAAATCACACCTTTTGTTTATACCTGAGTACGTTAAAATCACAAGTTACCCGGGACCCTTAATCCAGGATTTGCGGTGACTCGGCGCTCCGGCTTAGAGTTGAGTTAACTCAGTAAACTACTTCCAGGAGTTGCAGGTTAGTTTAAAACTAATCAGTGATAATTACGACCTGGATTCCTTTGTTCTAGAGTTTTTGAATTTGGTATTTTTTAATTCAATTTTTTGGTAATTATTTTTTTTCAATTATAATATAATTAGTTTTATACTTTCTCTTGGCGATACACTGTGTGAATATAAACAAGGGAATATTGGAAAACCATTGCGATGTAAAGGACAATCCCCGCATATGAGAACGAACAGAGCTGTCAGTAGAAATAAAGGTTGTCACTAAAATGCGCGCCCTGATAACTGACTCGAAGGCACAAAAGCATGCAACCTTGGTGCACACAGAATGCAGTACAAAAGAACTCCGTCATTCCCATTTTCTCGGCGCCGCGGACTTATCTTGTCGGGCCTTGAAACGCGAGGGAGAGAAATGCTTCTGTGTCTTTCTTTGAGGCTTGGTAGCATGGGTGTAACGTGTTACCTTTTTGAAACAGGTTGTTCTTCGCCCCGTAGTTATATCTTTTATAAATTAAAAATGTTAAAACCTATTAGCAAACTTTGATTAAATATTTTTGCTATGGTGTTTAAATTGTCTTTATCACCTTTCCGGACAAAAAATTATGGTCTTGCGCTTCCTATAAACTACTTAATCATCAGTATTATCAGTTTTATTTGTACAATACTTTTGTTTGAGGAAACTAAGCGTAGTGTGTATAGTTTGAAATAAATAAATATCAGAATTATCAGATAGATAATCTTATCTTTTCATACTATTCTCCCATGACAAGGTGTGGTAGGTTAAAATATTTCAAAACCGAAATTCGCAAGTTAGACCCCTCCTCAGTAACAGATACATCTAACGAACAAAAATCCTTTACCATTCCACTGACAAACTCCTATCTCGTGGCCCGACCGCAACTTTATATGCCCGTGTTTCACTCACAAGAGGGCTTGCAAGGCTGTGTTGTTATTTCCGGTTCGACGGCGTTCCCGGAAACGAACGTGCACCGGGACACTGCGGTAATGATGTGCTGTTTTTGTACACTATGTAAATCCCACTGCGGGATTGCATAAAGTATGTACACGGCTTTAGTTTGCCGGTTCGTTAGCGGCATGTCAAGGTAATTTTTTGGTGATTAAGTGTATATCGTCCGACGCTGGGAATGTTTTGTCGTTCAATATACTTACACCAGCATTTTGCATTGACTTTTTATACTCCTGTGTCTCTTGAGGAAAGTCTTATCAACGTGTTTTACATTATATATCGGCTTACATAGCATATACTAATTAAAATAACTGCTTAAAACACCAATAATGCTATTGACGGCTTGTGTGGTCTTTGTTATAGCAATTCCGAGTGAACATTACCTGATTCTACAACTATTTTTATTTGCATAGTTTCAACACTAGTTACATAACCGACCAACGGGGCAATATTCGTATTAATAATGATGATATTCCTTTCGATAGCCATTCAGTACCAAGTACTGTATATAATGTCTCTACCTATATAATGCACCGGTATATAAATACTATACTTGGTGTTTCTCTATGAAACCGAATCAGAAATGAGTAGATCTGTAAGAAACATGACGGTCAGATGTCCAGAAGAAGGTCGCAGGCAAGCACTAGATGAAGGCGCTTCCAACCGGTCATTTCGGAAATCTTTATACCAGTATACTGCTGAAATGATGATGATGATATAGATATATTACTTATATTATAAATGCGAAAGTGAGTGTTTATAACACTTTCGTGCTCTATCTACTGCACCGATCTTCCTAAAATTTCACATACACATAGATAGAAGTATTGGGAAGGAAATAGGATACCTTTCATCCCGGGAATAATCACTATTCCCGTGGGAAATTCACGCGGACGAAAGATAGTACCTACTACAGATCTGGATTGCGTGACCAGGATCCCCTGGTCACGCAGTTTCCCTAAACTATCAGATGCATCCGAGATACAGTTTTAATATAGTGTAGCATATAGTATGTTTAATATAAAATGGGTAAGATGGCGTTCTGGTACGTTTTGTACGTGTGCAATCTGGAGGTTCTTACTGCGAAATATATAGAGCACAGGACTGACACTTTATGTGATATTTTAGACATAAATGATCATTACCATGTCAGGATTAGTTAACTTGTACCAAAAAAAATATTTTTGTCAATATCTTGAAACTATTATTTTCAACGATATATTATACCCTATTTAATGCAAATAAAGGATTATCTTGTTTTTCGATATACTTAGTCCTTTTTTATCCAGAAATGGTGGTTGTATATAACGTAACCTAGTTTTAAAAACTTATATTATACTTAAAGGTATATTTGCATTAATGGTAGTGACCAAAATAAAGGACAATTCGAAATATCTATGTTTGCTTTGAAGTTATCTCACCATAGTTGACCTAAATTACAAAGGCCCGTGCTTTCTCCCACCGCAAGACAAGACGAATGCGCTAAGTATATTCTGTTAACTTATTAACTTGTGTCGGTATGTGGTAAACAAGCATTAATTATCGTGATAAGGTATTACAGCTGTAATTATAAGCCTTGGGTTACGGTTCCTCATTAAGTGAATTAGTGTTGTTTGTAAACTGTTTAGTATTATTGTTTGAAAGATTATTATGTATGTCGGAATGCAAAGCAAGTGGTTTAAAAAAACGTGCCATTGAATTTGAAGAGAGCTGATTTTACTTAAATTACTTAATAATACAATTAATGCGAAAGTCTGTCTGTCTGTGACGCTATCGCGGCTAAACCGCTGAACCGAATTTGATGAAATTAAGTATGGATATAATTGAAGACTGGGGGTCAAGCATAGACTATTTTCTGGCACTGGCACAGTCATTAGATTTAGGCCTTTGTTTTGCATATCTAGTTTTGCAATCAAGCTGTACTGCGAACAATGCCAATCGTATATCCTTGAAGGTTACAACTAGCACGCTGATAAATTGTGGCTTATGTGATCTTTCGTTACATTACATAAATTATTTACCTTTCGCATATTTCAAACAAGACTATAATAATTGAAGACACCTTTTCCAGTTAAAGATATGCAATAAGTGATCGTATACGCATATACGCTTGATACTCCTTGCATTTCAACAATTTTTTCAAATAATTTATCGAAATAAATATTTATTAACTAAGTATGATGGCGCAGCAACTCAAAGTGAGTCTTGTTCTTTGATAATAAGGATCTAAATATTTATTTATAATTTGTATTGTTTATTTGTTTTAGGTGTGGGCATGCTGCCGGGAGTGAGCGGGAGCGAGGGCGTGCGTCCCGACCGTCCGTACTTTGACGACGTGTCTCCTAGGAATGTCTCCGCGGTGGTCGGACAGGCTGCCGTGTTGAGATGTCGAGCGAAGCATATAGGAAACAGAACAGTAAGTTTACTTTTATATTCTGCAACATTATATTTTTAGGTATTTTAAATGTCTCCGCAGTTGTCGGCCAGGCTGCTGGGTTGAGATGTCGAGCGAAGCATATAGGGTTCAGAACAGTAAGTTTACTTCTCTTTTCTGCAATATTATATTTTAGGCAACTTAATGTCACCGCGGTGGTGGACCAGGCAGCCGTGTTGTGTTGAGATGTCGAGCGAAGCATATAGGGAACAGAACAGTGAGTTTGCGTCTCTATTTTGAAATCTTGTCTTTTATTTCTAGGTATATTTTATAGGTCAGGTAAACTGCCGTATTGAGATGTCGAACGAAGCGTATTAGAAACAGAAAATTATGTATTAAGCTTCTATATAATATGCTTCTCTATTTTGCAAAAAATTGATTTTGGTATCTCGAATGTTTCCGCAGTGATCAGCCAGGCACTCGTATCGAGATGTTGAGCGAAGAATAAAGGAAACAATCATTAAGTTTAGTTCTCTATTTTTTATACTGAATTTGATTTCTTGTGCCTTGGTTGTCTCTGGTTATGTATTTTTGGTGGAAAGCTAAATTGCCGTGTTCACATGTCGATACTCGTAAAGCATATATTAAACATAACACCATGTATGTTTTTTATCTCTTAAACAACAATCTAAAAATTATTGTAAGAACAACATGAAAGTACATTATTAAAATAAGTAAAAGTAATGTTAAATAAAAGTGAGTTTGTGGTAGTAAGCGTGCTAAATCCAATAGCAACTTCTAATGTTCACTATGTATTGATCGTAGAGTATATAAAAGTCACTAGATTATACATAGAATATTTCAAACTAAAATAGTCACGTAAAACATCTCTCTTATATATTTCATTCCGCAAAAAGTCGAGTAATAATCTAAAAATTATGAATATAAGCTTTTTTTCTGAATATGTTTGACGTCTCCGCATTATTCATATTCGAGATACTGTTCCTACGTTGCTAGTATCTAGTATTATCTCTGATAGCTTGTTCAGAGACGTGACTTAGAAAAATGAACAAGAATATTTATGAAGAGTTAATGTGGGCTCTAGATATACTGACGGTACCTTTGATGTGCTACATTCATGAGTTGGTAATAGGCACATGCGTCTACAAAAATCGTTTTTTATCTCGCGAAAATGTTTGCGGCAAAAAATACTCGTTTATAATTCAAAATATATTGCGGAAGAACTGCTTTTTGGAGCTTGATAGCTTGCGGGACTACCTTTTCGTAACAATCATGCTTGTCAAGCGACCGAGATGATGTCCTGAATTTGGATTCTTTGTAACTTACGATGGAAAGCATGTTTAGCTGTTTGTAGCAAAAACTGCCTCCTAAAAACAAACTGCCTCCATGGTCAAGTGGTTAAGGCCTGTAGACCCGGGGGTCGTGGGTTCGACTCCCACGGGAAACATACTTTGTTTAGTTGTTTCCAGTTTGGTTAGAACATTGCAGGCTTGAATCACCTGACTATCTGATAAGATAGTCAGGTAGAATAAGTAGGTAGAATAAGGATGATTTCGTGCTTCGGAAGGCACGCTAAGCCGTTGGTTCCGGCTGCTATTTGGTAGTCATTAAAAAAACCATGTCGAGAAGCGGTTTCGTAGAACTCTGATACCAGGGTGTGTATGGTCGATAGACCGTGTCCCCTACACGAAATGATAAAGATAAACAAAACCATACTGTATCAACACAGTCAAAGATCAATAGACTAGGTACTTGTGTTGCTAAGTATTAATACATAACCCATACAAATTGAAACAATACACTACACAACATAACATTACTATAATCATATTAATTATGGGGCAAATGTAACAGGCTTTAATGAGTATTTGATAGTTCAGATTTCAGACAGTGTTCGAATATGTCGACATACATAATCAGTGAAAAATTACGTGAAAGTCAATATACGATTGATTGTTTAATTGTTTAATGTCGGTTAACAATTTAATATCTATTGGTATAATTTATGCTGAAGTGAAGGTGTAAAAAAACTAAACCTTTTTGAGTAAAAAAAAGTATAGTCTATAGCACTGATAATTGCATAACATGGAAATTGGATGTTTATCTATATATGTGTTTATCTATATAGTATCGTTGAGTTAGTATCCCATAACACAAGTCTCGAACTTACTTTGGGGCTAACTCAATCTGTGTGATTTGTCCCTATATATATAAAAAAAAAATAAAATATAAACCATTTGTGATCATGACCCTTAGTAGTAAGAGATCGATGAAGAAGAAGAAGAAGTAGTTGTGTGATTGAAGTTTATTTGGTTAGTTTTGCACACTTTGAATTTTTAGTTATCCAAAAAACTATTTATCATATTTGACAATCCTTGTTTTTGAGCACCGATGGCTCAAAAGCCTCTTTTTTATATTTATTTATGCTTTGTATACATTGTTATTTGATATGCTTTTGTCTTTTGTTTTTGCTCTGGTTTATTATAGTTGGGTTGTCAAGAGCCTCAATAAAGGCCGTGTTGAATAACTTGGTTTTTATTTTTACCAAAAGACGCCGACGCCTATTTCGGTATCTACACCTTGTGGCCTAATGGCCATAACGCCAAAAGGGGGGGAGGAACAGACCTTCCGAAGCAATCAGAAGTGAGTAAGCAACTGAGAAAGCGCTAAGATGAGATAGAGGTCATCAAGCCAGTTTGCCACCCCGCAGAGAAAGACCAGAAATTTAATAATTTCATCTTTAGTAACGAGGATTTTGGCGAAAATAAATTTATAAAATAAGCCTGGATTTACGTAATACAATACTAATAAGGAAAGTTAAACACGATTAAAAAGACCAAGCTATTTTCCTTTTTAAACAAAGCCGGATAAATTGGAGATTAAAATAATTAATTTATTAACAATCATTACTGTTTTTATTTTATTATCTGTTGGTTGTGCTTATTCTTCCCTCCTTCTACGAGTATTATAATAATTAGAACAATAATTTTAATTTATTCTCTAAAAACACGAGTTACAAGAAACAATTAATAAATAATTGTGTTCAGCTATTTTGCTTTACAGCCACAGTTCTAAAGTCCGCTAAACCCTATTATGCCCACTATTGAGCATTGTTCATCTCTCATGTACGCCGAAATGGGGTGTGACGCAAATCATCCTATTCGCAACTCGTCCAAATCGCAATTTGTCCCACTCGCAGTTTGCCCCATTCGCAACTTGTCTCATTCGTAGCGTTTGAAACTGATGTACCTAAGATATAAATAAACTTAGTCGCGTTATGATTACGGATAGTGCGAACTTGCTTTGTCCCATTCGCAATTTCTCCCATTCGAAGTTTGTCCCATTCGCAGTTTGTCCTATTCGCAGCTTGTGTTGGTATAATTATTCGAAGACAAGTTAGCTTTAGAACGCCACGCCAAGCAATGCGTGCTCGTGAGTACTACCTGCCACCTTTCCGTTACCTGAATAATAGTATAGTGAAGAATCTATTAAATTGATTGAATTAATTTTATAAAAATTCTCGGAAATTGTATCACAATTATTTACAATACGTGAGCATTATTTGTTACGCATTAAACAGAAAAATATTCAAACTAGCTTCTCTCCTTTTTATTTTAAATTTGTTACATTATACGAAATGTATAGTTTTAAATAATTATTTAATAGATCTATGAACTAATGTGTATTGTTTTTGAAATTACCACCAAATGGCACCACAAAATAATGTCGGGTAACAATTTAATATCTATTGGTATAATTTATGCTGAAGTGAAGGTGTAAAAAAACTACTTAACCTTTTTGAGTATTAAAAAAGTATAGTCTATAGCACTGATAATTGCATAACATGGACACCATTTTGTGATCACGACCCTAAGTAGTAAGAGATCGATAAAGAAGAAGAAGTTTTAACAAAACAACTCACAGTTTCAATTAAAGTACAACAAGAACTATAACTTATGTTGGATGCATATCATTTTTCACTGTCGAAATTCTCATCGACCCTCAATATCCCTTTTCACCCACGGCCGAGTGGCTCCCATATTAATGGTCCAACCTACCCATTTCAGAAAATAAATAGCCGAACGACATGTCACCACGCATTATAATATATTGTTCGCGGAGATTATCATCATTTTCTTGTAAAAAAGGTCTTTTTCGATATGTGGGATAGCCTCCTAATCTCTGGAGGGTTACTTGTGAATGTGAAACATATGTTTGGTGAGAAAAAACGCACCATTTTTTGGCTTTTTTTGTTGTGGAGTAAGTGGTCAGAAATCATGTCATCGGTTACAGAATGACCAATGATGGCAACCGGTACAAAAAGAAAGAAGGAGACGTACAAATAAAGTGACTTTCTTATTACTGCCTATGAAGAAAAATATGACAAAATTAACACTGATATTATTTATAGCATAATTTATAATTTAGCCATAATTAACAAAAACTATATACTTAATTACATAAAACGCGTTTTTGATAACTTCTGTTATCAGTGAATGATGATTTTTGACTGATGATGGCGCTTGTGTTCACCGACGTATAATTTTAAGCGCGGCGTCAAATTAACAATCTTTTTAAATATATTCAAAATTTCTCAGGTCTCATGGATGCGGAAACGCGACTTGCACATCCTAACATCACACATCTTCACATACACTGGAGACGCGCGGTTCAGCGTGCTTCACCCAGAGCCTTCAGACGACTGGGACCTCAAAATAGACTACGTGCAACCCAGAGACGCAGGAGTCTACGAGTGTCAGATAAACACGGAGCCGAAAATCAACATGGCCGTCTTTCTTACCGTTGAAGGTGAATGTTAGTCTGTTTTCTCTTTTACTTGTGTTTTAGATTTTGTGCACTTACATACATACACGTGTATAATCACTTTTTCTAATATGGATTAGAACCTAGGATAATAACAGCTCAGTTTATTCAAGATGGCAGTTGATGGGTTGCTGGCCACATCGCCTATCATGATTCGCTCGGTTGTCTAATATATATCTATTAATTCAAACTTTATTGCATAGACACAAATTGTATATTACAATAAACGAACTTAATGCTAAAAGCATTATTTAACAGCCAATCTTTGGGTCAAGCAGAGACCAGTTAGTATTTTACTGCATTGTGAAAAAGTTCTTTTTTAATTAAGAAAATTATAACAAACAAAACCGTATCTTGGGCTCTGAAGCTTAATAAACTCAGGAAGCAAATGAAACCTCGCTCATATAATGAAAATCCGCAATGTATTAATTTGAAAGACATACATACGCTACATATTTCGCTTTAGTCATTCTGTCTTTGGTAAATTAACTAAAGGAAGTAGCTCATGGCGTTTTGAACACATCTCATTTTTCTACGCAAATATCATAATTTTCTTGTAACAATAAGTAAGTCACTAAACTAAAATATTATATTTTTGAGACGTTGTTTTTTAAGACTGATTGGCAGAAAAGTATCGAACGGCGAAAAGAATTCTCCCAAATTAAATAAATTGCTAAGAGTCTACATTATTATCATCATAATTTTCAATAACTGGCAATTATCCAGCAATACGCATCCAGCAATAACAAGCACTACTAACAAAATGAGTCTTTGTTATACTGTATGTACTTGAAATAAAAATATTATTCATGCATTCATTCAATAAAATTTTGAACCTAAAGATGATGAAGGCCCGACGACTAATAATGTCTACGAAGAGATGGTAATGGTTTGAGTATAAACAAAATTTGATCAATTTCACATTAAATGTACTACAGATTGCTTTACGTAAATGACTGATCAAAGGGGCTTGTTATTAAAATATAAGGCTTCTAAAAGTCAAGCTACGGTTATTAAAGCAACGAATCTCGTTTGTGAAAGGCTTCAGTAGCAATGGGTTATCAAAATTTACTCTTTTGTATAGTCATAAGGATGTATATGTTTGTATTAATTTCTAAATGCGTCAGGTCGGGAAAAGAAGGGAAATAACAGATAGGATACAGCTCAGAAGATATCTGTCAATGTGATATCTTTCTAAAAAAATGCTATAACAAACTTTTTGTCTTGCCCTGCGTGCCTAGCCTCCTGTTACACTCAAGAACCTGTATAAAACCACTGATAATGCTTTATCATTGACGGAGATTTAGTCATCAGACAAAAAATTGCATTTAAAAATCGACTAAATAAGAAGAATAATGTCTGAATGTGATTGCTTTAGTTATTTCATTTCAGATTAATACAACACATCTATTTTTAAGGAATAAAAACAAACATAGTTAACTTTAGTAAATGGAAAGCTAACACCACTTTACTTTATAATAACTGTAAGATTGGGGTCTGTATGACTATCCCGGGCTCATCAAATATGCACACACAATCCCAAAACACATTATAAATTCCACTTTTGCCACGTATTTGGTAAAACGTAATATACCCCTCATCAGACACACAAATAGATGAATATTATATGTTTCGTTTAATTAAAACAGGTTCAAGAATATGTATTATACCACCCCGGAAGCCTTCAGCCCTTTATATAATGCTGTTTTTGGCAGAAACTGCATTTAAATTAAAGCCTATTTTTGTCAACTCCTTATTCACCACATTCATGCAAAAGGATAAAGTGGTCCATCTATGGACGTAAATGAAATTCTTGTTAAAAATATAACTCCTCTTTTACCTTCCGTAATAGGATAAAAAATGTCCAAATAATAACAAAATATGAGTCCCGAAACAAGACGTCGCCAACGCGCTTCGTAAATAAGCTTTCGCGTAAATGACTTTATCCCCCCATGTCATAAAATAATTAGGGCATAGAAGAATAACTTATAGATCAATGTAACGCAAATCTAGCAATACCTACTGAACTACTAAGGTTTATCTAATGTAACTATTCTTATGTATTTTTATTTTCGAGTTTTGACGTCAAATCGTGTCTTTGACTTCGATTTTTGATGATCGCCTGTTATTGAAATAGACGTTCAGTCATATTCAATTTTCTTACTGATCTAAGTTTACAACGTCATTGATAAAGGGATTGAAATAATTTTTAAAAGTAAGTTTTTTTGAGGGTTGAAATTCAAGTAATGAAATTCTTCTTTTTGTGTTTAAATTTTATGTTTTGGCAGCCACAAAAACAAGCCACTTGAACAACTCTGTCAGAGGCCACGAAAGAGCTTAGTGCTGGTGTTTTTTGGGCATCTAGAGAGCCAGTTGAATTTGTTCATTGGAGATAACACCTGAAATAGTTTTGAAAATTAATGGTCCCAGAGCACAAAGAGCTAACCTCAATTTTAACAAAACAGGAATTGCGTTCGAGTATAGATAGCATAGATGAAATTTCTTTTCTGTACTCTCATTTTTGTGTCCACGTGAAAAGTGGCGAAACCGTAATCTCATATTCATCCCTCGTCATATTAGAAGAGGCTAATGCCGAAATACAAAGTGGAAAGCATCACTCTTAGTCGTGTTTGAGTGCCAGAGGGTGTTCACGTATGTTTTCACAGAAATTTTGAATATGTAACTGTCGATATTATTTTAGAGAATAATAACAAATTAAATTAAACTATTTTATACGGTTTTCTATCGCGTTTATTGCTTACTTATTTATACCTAACGTTTCAAGCACTCGTTTCAAGCACAAGTTTAATAAAATAGTTTAATTTAATGTGTAACAATCGCGAAAACATAAGAAATCATTATAATAACAAATTTTTAGTATTTAAGGTTTCTTTTGAAAGAAGCAGACATCGTCATTATAATTGAATGTTTCATTTATCCTGCGCGGATCAAACATCTCAGACAATTTAACAAACAATGTTTTATTTTTTAATTTTAACGTTTCGTAATTTTTTGCCAGTGACATATTTTTTTTTTATCCTTGAACTGTTCGCTGTCTACCTGCGTTTAGCATTTTAAAAGAACTTAATGAAAAAGGAACCGTAATTAATTATAAAATCCAATTGAAAATAAGCAAAAGAACGAACAAGAACTTCAAATAAATATGATACTTAAATGAAAGTACATAAAATTGCAAATCCGTTGGCACCCAGTTTATACCATTACCATTATTTTGCCGCATCCTTTATTCCTACTTTATCCAATATTAAAACGACATTGCTTTCCGAAGTTCTCAAAGAGATATTGCTCAGTACTTCAATTTGGAATAGTTTCAAAAGGATACGAAATATTATATTTCAATGCTGGAAAAATTTACATCACAACCTTGTTTCGTTGGATTTCTCTTGAATTTTCCTTTTGTATGTATACATAATGGCCAGCACATTGCAAAACTTAGTAAATTATGGGTTATACTGTAGTTTTATTAAGTTTCCAATACCTAGAAATAAGACTGTAATTTCATAGCCACATTTTATGCACCAATAATTAAATAATGTTGTACACATCAAAGTTTATGTTAAAATAAATATATATATAAAAAAGTAGGTCGTGTTAATTAATTTAATAATTGAATATGATTAAAATTAACTTCAGATCCAGAACCATACTTACATAACACGGATTTTTGATAACTTGTGTTTTCAGTAAATAATGATTTTTAAATGACGGTGGCGCTAGTCTTCACCGAGGTATCGTCTTAAAGGACATTACTATTTTTACATTATAGTCGTCTACAACAATAATAATATAAAGAATAGGCATGTAAGAGGAAGTATGAAAGTAGCACCCATAAATGAGAAGTTAGAAGATTGCATAGCTAGGAGTATTGAGACATACTCGTAGAGTACCTTTCATCACGGGAAAAAGCACTTTTCCGAGGGAAATTAATGCGGGCGAAAGCTAGTAAGTCCATGAGCAAACTATTTAAACTAACCTATTATTTTGTACTTTGGTTCGAAATTATTAAATTAAAACAGAGATGATTATAAAATGTTTTGGGTCCTGCCAAGCTCGGTCGCCCAGGTACTTAATTAAATTTATTTATAACTGTGATCCGACACAAACATAAAATAATGATCAAGTTAGTGAAAAGGATAGTAATAATTTGATTTAGTTTAAGTTTTAAGATTTCATTGGAAAGGGAGTGAATAAAAACCCATCATAATATTATATACTATTGCAAAAAGTTTATAATAATTTATACTTACTACTTATGCGTATGAGTACACACACGAAGTCTATGAAATTGGGCAGAAATTTCAATTTTTGACAGAATACATAGTGTAGGATGAAATTCTGCCCGGCCAATTACGAGGCTTGTTATGTCTGAAAAATGCCCACGATACCTCACAACGCTTCCCTAAATCCTGACACACTACCTATAAATCCTGAAACAATTTTTTCATGAAAAATATTTCCCAAAAAACAAAAGTAATAAATATTTGCAACACGTTTTGTTTTGAACGATAGCCGGCTGCAATATTTTGAATTATTCAGTTGTAGGTCGTTTTAAATGGATTGTTCAAATATACGTTTGTCAGTACATAGAGTTAAAAAAATTCCAATTCGGCTGCCCTGAGCTGAAATTATTCACTCAGTACCTGGGCGACCGAGCTTCGCTCGTTATATGGGTAAAATGAATTTTCCCAGACATGGAACCTGGCTAGATTATCTTTTTGACTATGTAATAACTTATGTTTAAAATTTCAAAGAAATCGTTAGAGCCGTTTCCGAAAACGCGAGTACAAATAAATTTATTGCTCGTTTAATAGTATAGGATAGAATATCGTGAGTTAGGTCGATTGGACCCTGCACTCCTTAGTCAGAGTTTTCTTAACCACCTCGGAATTATCTTTCAAAAGCTATTATCTATATATAAACGAAATAGATGGCGAAAATAGGCGAGAGTGAGAAAGGGAACCTCCGGAGAATAGTAGTATGTATATATCTTTGTTTATATTTAAACTATGTATATAAAATCTATATCTACACTATCGTACCCGCTGTCCAGTGTCTTTCTAATTTCACCGTTTTGTATTCCCTAAACCCATCCCTAAGCTTTGTCTTCTGAATTCCAGATGAGTCCTTCCATCCCGCGACCCCGGCCCCGCCCCGTTCCTCAGGTATCAATTTCGATTCCTATCTCATTTAGATCATAAACATTATTATGATTTTTATTTTCTGTGTCATTACGTTCATTTTTAATTGTTTCGAATCGTATTTTATAGGAAATTGGACATTTGATACGACACGATGGTAGAGATGAGGCGACTAAGTTAAACGACAATTGGATTTAGAATTATTTGCTATTAATTTATACACAATTAATAATACTTATATAAGTACTACTATTACACTGCAAGATCATTGAAGGAAAATAAACGGAAAAAGGGTCCAGGTAGACTAAAGTATTACATGAAATAAATAAAGGAGAATCTAAATATCGTGTCGTATCAAGAAATAAAGGAACATGGAGTTTTATTGATTAATGTAGAACCACAGAATTTAGAAATATTGACAAGAAGTGGCATAGCGCACAAAAAAACGTGTCACACATAAAAAATGGGCGGGGAATTTTATTGCGTCATTTATTGCCACTGTTATTGGTCGATAATATAAGGTGGTCTTGTTGTAAACTACGTAATACATTTCTAATAAGATGTGGTGTGGTAGTTTACATGGTATTAATTGAAGATAAGAAGAGAGAATACGCTGCCATACTGATCCTGAAACTAAATCCGCGTCAAAACATTTCTATTCGGATAATTTCTCCATTCTGTGTGTAGAACTACTGATGATGTAACTACTGACAGGAGCCCAGTTTAAGTAAATGATGATATATTTTACTTGAAATGATTTTTCCGTTTTTAATATGTTATTATAGATAACATTTAATATCATCATCAGAAACTTTAGTTGCATGTTTTTCCCTAAGCATGTAGATGCATGATCGAGCTTCAAAATAAGCAGTGTGCTTTTCGTGTTTAGAATAGATCGTTCCCTTTCTTTGCGTGGATATCGTTATATGAGTTGAGATTAACCGTTGTCGAAATTTCTTTGTATCGGACATGAGGTGGATTTATTTCATCAATAATATTTACAAAGAGGGTTGGCAAGCTACCGGTCACATAAATACTTGCGAATCTTATGACATCGTATTTCTAGATCAAAACAAAAGTTTAAGGTTGCTTTCCTATGTGGCCTACTGTACTTTTGTAAAGGCTGGTGTGGGGATATTTTGTTTTTAATATTATTTTAGTCAGGTACCTAAATACGAAAATCACAATTATCTTGAATGTTTGAATTCTCATTTTTAGGAAAAGTAAGCGTGGACAAATTCATATTTAATATTGTTTACTTTTTATATAACTCAGTAAAAAATATTTATATATGAAAAATTCTTTTGCGTATTTTTAAACAATACTGTCTGTGAGCCTTTTGTCACAGAATAAACAAAATTCACGTGAACACTGACTTGAAAAGAATTACTTCAATACTTTGTATTTCTGAAAAATTATTGAGCATGAAAACAATCTTTTGTTATCTTTTATAGATGATATTATTTTAAATTTCTTGAATAAATATAACAAGATATAAATCTACCCCGAGGATCTATTGAATAAAGAATATCTTTATTCACAATCATGAAGTAAAAACAAACAACGACATTGTATTTCGTTGTTTTTACTAAATAAGTATGCATTGAAACAAAGTTAGGAAAACATTTTTGTTCAATCAGACTGTTTGCTGACGTCCTGAACAAATATTTTAACATTGACCAACCCATAAAACTAGAAATCTCGTATTCAACAAATCACAGTGAAAAACAAAGCAAGAATCAGCATTCGAATTTCCATAAACATCAATTGTATTCCTTCACGCTTTAAATCCTCCAAGTCCATTGGATTAGAATTCAGCGTTCGATTTAGCTGCATCTGCAGGCGATATTGGATTTTTTGCTTTCAGTTTCTGTACATCTTTAGAGTGGTTTTCGTTTGTTGCAGCGGCGGCGGCTACCATCTGGGGCTCTCAGGATGTATATGTGAAGAAAGGCAGTACAATATCGCTGACGTGTTCAGTGAATGTCCATTCCTCGCCTCCATCCAGCGCCTCTGTTTTATGGTAAGGATATTTTTCAACTGGTTCAATATACGAGGTTTTATTTTAGACTTTCTTATATAAATTCTGAAAATCTTTAAATATAAGATTCTTAGAAATTTTATCTTAGATTTGTTCGTAATTTTTTTGTTGACAATACTGTTTACAAGAATAAAATGGGTTTTATCACAAAAATGTAAAGGATGGATAAAAATAGCTACGCTGTCGTCTTGGGATTAAGTTTTCGTGGAAATTCTGATAGGTTTTATTTTACATCAATACGAGCATTAATCAGCAGCCTCCTTCTCTTAATAAAAAATAATCTACTGGTTGCAAAAAAGGCACACACACACACAAAATTTTAGACACTTCGAGCTTAAAGTCCCATCTAAGAGAATTTATATTTTTGAGTTTTGAATTAATTTGTTTTTATATATTTGTATATTTTTTTGTAGTGTTTGTTGAAACGCCATTTGTTAGACGTCAGTAGATATTTGTCGAGGCGCTAGTGTCGTCACAACACTAAATAAAATCAGTGAGCTAAATTTTAAGGAGTTGTCTGACCCTTAAATCCTTTCCAATAAAAGGCGAATAATTATTTAATGATTATCTCACAAGGTACCACGGCAACTCAGTTGTGGACTTCGATTCCCCACGAGGGGGTATCAGCCTCGAGACGGAGAAGACAGAAGGTGGCACCACCAGCAAACTGCTGGTTACCAAAGCAGCTCTGACAGACTCCGGCAACTATACATGTGTGCCAAACAACGCACACCCTGCTTCTGTTTCCGTTCATGTGCTCAATGGTGAGTTTGTGTTGTGTTGTTTGGCCCCGTAAGAATAATTTGTCAAGCCCATTTTAGTTAAAATGTGTTTTGTCTCGTTTTTTCACGTGAAATGTCGATAAGAGAGAAAGAGACAAATATATCTTAGTTAAAATGAGCTTAACAAACATGCCTTATAAGAGAGTAAAGGTTTATCATAAGTTTGTTGAAGTCTTTTTTGTCTTTGCTCGAAATAAATTTACTGTGCTCGCTAGCGTAGTTTAAGAAATCATACTTTGTTTAGTTGTTTCCAGTTTGGTTAGGAGATTGCAGGCTTGAATCACCTGATTGTCTAATAATAAAGATGATTCCGTGCTTCGGAAGGTACGTTAAGCCGTTGGTCCCGGCTGACATCTGGTAGTCGTTAAAGGAGTCACGTCAGAGGCCGAGAGGCGGTTCCGAAGAACTCTGACACCAGAGTGTGCATGGTCTCTTGACCGTGACGCCTACTCGACATGATGATGATGACTAGTTCCTAAGAATATTAAAGACCTTTCACCCCCAGGTGAGCATCCAGCGGCTATGCAAACCAGCAACAGAGCTGCATCCTACCTCACATCGCAACTGAGCTGTGCTGTTGTCACATACTTACTATCCTCGATGGTCTGCAGATGATGGGCCTTAGTGCTCACGGAAACTGGGGCTTCTGGATTCTATTGAACTGGTTTTAGTTGTAATTTGGTTAATGATTGATGGAACAGCTTAATAGTTTTATTTGGAATCAAGTGTGTAAAATTATTGAGTATTGTGGACTAATACTAATATTTTTTAACGAAAATGTAATATGTGTTTTTTAATAATCCGGTTCTGTGTCATGAGTTTTACAAATCGCAGTCGCTACAATTTTTAATAAGAATTTTGGTTTATACAAAATCCTAATTAAAAATACTAGCATAGCGCTCCTGGTGCACGATTGTCATTTACGATTCTTATTTAAAATCCTACCTACATTAAGCTAGATACCAGTACAATTGTTCCCAATACACATCACGGTGGAAAGATTTTTGCTCATAACTTGAAAAGAAGAAACTTTCATGAACGTCTTATTAATTGATGTAAATCAGTTACAATAATTTTGAAATACTAAAAAAACATTTTATACTTTCAAGTGATATAAGATATTAGACCACAATGCTCAGTTGCATATATTTCCAAGATTTGTTTAAAAAAATTATAATATACGTAAACTAAAATTATCGATTTTAAATAATATAACAAGATAAAAGACAGTAAAAAAATTAAAAATACGTTTCTATGAAATGAACTCGTACAAGAATAAACTTATTTCATTACCTTCAATGTTTTCTATGAAAATTGTTTGATATTTTTCTGCAAAAACGATTGTTACAGTCATAAAATTCATTTTTTTAAATATTTGCATAGAACTGTGAATTTTACAGATCTACCATCCAAATGAATTGGGTTGTGAAACGAAACAATGGACAGAAAAAGTCAGTGTGTAAAAACAATATACGACTATACAAAAAAAATAGGTACTGCATATTGATTTTATAGATAAACAAAAATTCTGGTGACACCATGAGCTACAAATAATTAATAAACATCGATAGCTCCTGTTTCCGACAATGCGTTTTAAATATTAACTAAATTAGAAGTATTAAAAAACGTTAGAAGAATTGTTACGAGATATTCAGAAAAAACGAAATGCGTGATCTAGTAGAGTAATTAATTTTAATTAATAATATACGATTGTAATGTGCGCTCACATTTATTAATTAAATTACATTATTGTATTTAATATGTATTCGTATTTTGAATTTCTGCTAATATTAAATGAGCATTTATTAGCAAAATTGGCAGTAAACAAATTATGCATTCAGTTGTTAATGATTTAATTTAAAAGCAAAAAACGAAATGATTCTTAACAAAATCTTAAGTGAATGGAATGAAATTTTTCGCATTTTTTTATATGCTCATAGTAATTAACATAAGGAACGTACCTAAATAATACTGTTTCATTGTTTTTTTTTACTTATTGTGATATTTCAAAACATTCCTTTGTTTTTTGTATGTTGGTATTTTTTTATTGTTATATGACTTACATACTTCACAATAAATTTAAGATTAAATTATGTACATTCTTGTCAAATGTTACTTATTATAATTCATAAAAAATTAATTGTTCATTCCTTAATTTGTGATATGAATTGATCGTTCAGAAAAAAAAATGTTTTGTTTAAAATATCCACGAAACGAAATGTAAATTGACAATTTTGTAAATAATTAACACTAAAACTATACGTAATTGTAGTATAAAAGTTTATATCAGATCGCATTGTAAATATTTCGTATTGTTGTATATAACGAGTTTATAAGATCGAATCTAGTAGCGAACCACTTGTGTGGTGAAAAACTGTGTTTTTGTTCCTAGAACAATTTAATTAAATGCAGGTAGGACCTCTTCTCTAGAAAATTCAATAAACCCGGTTTGCGGCGAGCCGGGTGGAATTTTGCTCGTTTTATTTTACGTTATGTCAAGGGTGAAATCGTTTTGTTCCACCTTGTAGTTATTCTAGTTTAAAACCCGCATATTACATAAGCCATTACTATTTTCAATTATCAAAAACTTCATTATGCAAGTGTTAAGATAATTATTGTATTATTTTTACCTATTAGCTTTGGTTCAAATCATTTTTACATAAACGCCAAAGATGTAGATAGCTGCTTAATAGAGCTCCTTGAAAAACAAAACAAAACATCTATTCAAGAAACTGTCTATTTATTTATGAATTATTTAAGAACATTATTCCTGTTGGTGGAGTTATTTCCATGCCTCTCTTACTTATCTCTTTTCAATACAAAAGAAAAACTTATTTAGTACATCAAAATCAACAGAGAGTGCAAAGTCAAGAAAAAATTAAAGCAGTGTTGAAAAAGGCAAACGCTCAACTCAAAAGTAACATTTTACCACGAAGAAGTTAAAACTAAAATAATAGCAGTTGAAATATCCACTAAAATTTCCAGGTATAATAACAACGGAAAACTTCGTATGAGTACATTGTCACTTAATCTAATGCAGCTAGGAACAAAATTACGAACAAAATTCCGCCGCTGATAAACTCACGCGGAGGAACCGCGGCACACGCCGAGATCTGTTTGTATTATAGTATGTCAAATAAGTTCCCCAGGTAGATTTTGCCACAACTTAAACTAGGCTCTACAACTTTATCTGCCAGCTTAACGAAACTGCTCCGATAAAGTCTAAATTGATATAAGAAATTTCTAAATAGGCTACAAATGTTGTTGCTCAGATTTTCAGTCGAATGATACTGAAGGGAGACATAAGAGTACCCGAAATGGACGAGTGTGTATAACGAGAGCGATGACAGGACAAGACCAGACAAAAATTCTTTATTGCACCAGTATAAATATACAAAAAGGACAATACAAACAAAGATAACACAATTTGCGGCTTTATCGCTAATGCAATCTCTTCCAGATAACCTAAATATAAAGTGATTGTTGACAAAAGTAGGTGGTGCAGAAAAAGTGGTGGTGATGAGTGTGGTGGAAGCGAGAAAGGTTTGTAAGGATTGTAGCCGATGGAAATCTCTAATCTTTAGTCTCAGCCTACCCCTACGGAGAAAGGCGTGATGTTATTTATGTTTGTATGATGATACTGAAAGAATGCTGTAAGAACGATAAGAATTATTGAGTTCATCAAGTTACTGGATAGTTTTATAAAAAACAGCATTCTTGAGATGAGAAATTTTATACTGAAATATCTCAACTAAAACAAACACAACAGATCCGAGGAAGCTTAGTGTAAATTGACTTGCACACGGATGATTAAAGTCGATAGGAATAATAAGTGATAGCTGATCAAATTTTATTAAGACCAAAGTAAATACCTATATTGTCTCAAACGAAATTAAGATGTTCTTCGAAAATGTTTAATCAGCAAAAAAAATATTGACTACCTAATCAAAAAACTGAAATATTAAGCTTTGAGGAAAGATGAAAGCAATTTCAATGTATCCAGCCCAACAAATTTTTGCAGTTAAGTATTAAGAGTATTGCTTCCTTTTTAACGAAATAATTATTTAAAAAAAATTCAAATTGTTTATTCTCAATATAGGAAATTCTTATCACTTATTGACGTCAATCATTATTTATATTATTAAATTCACCACCACTTCCAAAGCGCAAGTGGAGAAGAAGCGGCGCCACAAACTGCACTGCAGCATTTTCTCCAGGTTTATTCATACTCATCATCATCATTTTGTGTAGGTGACACAGTCAATCGATCATGCACACCCTAGTGTCAGAGTTCTTCTGAACCATTCATATTTTTTAGTTTTATCTTATCATTTTATAAAGAGGTCCACCTTATTACTAGGAAATAATGACAAATAAAATTTATAAAAGAAATTCTATTGACTGTTTTACTGTTACTGAAATCGCATTTTGTTTGTTAAGCTAGTTCTGCACTCACTTCGAAATGAGATGTATGCTCTGGTGGCTTACCACCATCTCTTAAAACGCATTATATCTTGTATCGCGCTGTCTCGCTTACTCACTGGAACTTGCATGGTTTTAAGAGACGGTAGTAACCCTTGTTGGCAAATTCTTCAAGGAGTCCTAAGTAGAGTTGGAATTATGAATTTGGAATATGGAATTAGTTAAGTAAAAACCTCATTGACCATAAGAAGCATCTGAACGTTCTTGCTCTGTGTTATTTAATGGTCTTCGCACAATTGCGTTTTGCAACGCCTGAAATAAATGCGTTTAAATTATTCTGTGTTTGTACTGAGTTAAAAAAAAATACACGTTCGCGGACGTTTTTGAAAACAAAATAGAAGTTTAATTGTTATAACATCTTACATAAAAGATTTGGCTGATTCTAAAAATCTGAGATTTATTTCTGTTATCAAGGAACCTTATCCCTACCGACAGAAAAAATATCATGCGTTTCAAAAATTTTCACTTCTACCCTATTGTGAAAACAAGGTGAATTGATTGCTGGTATTAAATATATATCAACTTGATCCATAATTAAATGATCATGGTGAATTAAAACCACAAAAGTTCTTCTAATTTAAATTATATTAAATTATTTACGTCATGTCTATGATATTACAATTTTGACTTGACGACTTTGCATATAGTGAGTGCAGAAATGGCCTCGCCTGACACTGTTATCTTTCCCATCTTGTATACTTGTAAAGTAGTTAATACGGTATATAGTTCGGTAGATGAATTATCTAGCTATGTTCCTTATAATAAAGAGTAGATGATGTTATAAGTGTAATTCGTATAATTATTTGTACGGAGATGAAGCGTTTTTAAATGGCGAGTGGGCGACGCCCCTTACATTATTGGTGATTTTTTTTTGTTTTGTATTTTGTAAATAAACTGTAACGATGTGAGAGGGGGTAATAATAAACATTATTAAAAATAAGTGTGTTTTATTTATATATTCAAAAAGTATTGAAGATATTAATAAAAAAAAAACTATTACAAAAATACACGTCGAAAAAATAATTCGATAACAATCTTACATAAAAGACTTTGAAAGAAGAGTACATAAACATATATATAATTTATGTTTAAAACGAAAAGAATATTATGATACACGAAAAGACGGATAACGACACGAAATATCACGATTATGAGAATGCGAGCATAAAATATCTAAAGTACAGAAAATAATATATAAAACACTATACTTGTTAATGGAGGGCATAATTTCTATTTCAGGGATTCGTTCAGCTGAATCTCACCTAAACTACAACGGGAGTTAACCCGGAGCAAAAGCTAGTATGGTACTCACAAAAATAATACTGAGTTTGTAACAAAATAATCAAATAGAGGAGTTTTTGGAGGGAAAGTAAACTGTCGCTATGTCTGCGCTGTATTTAATTTCCAAAACTTAGGTTTTTTCGAGTATTTGTACATAATATTGGTGAATTATTATTCGCAAAGTGTTCGTGAACAAGCGTGAGTGTTGGGAAGTGGTAAAGTGTCGATAACGTGACTTTTATCTTAGTCACCAAAATCTCCAAGTTATAGCTAAGTGAAATTTTTCCACCGCTTCACTTAGCTATCTGACTCTGACTCACTTGACTAGACTACTGACTTGACTTGACTAAAGTAGGACTGAAGAGGATTAATAAATTGAAGAAAGGCCTTAAAGGACTAGTTTCCATGGCCGTAAAAAGTATATAAAAAAAAATCAAATAGAGTGTCTACTTAGTCTATGCACTATGCTCTGTTTTATCTGTGTTTTAAAAAAAATTAAGTTCATTTTGTCCCTTTCAAATGTGTGTTTCATTACTAGAATAATAATGTATTACATTTTTAGGGTAGAGTACTTAAATGATATTTAACAGCATGTAAAGGGAATGAACAGAAATAGAAAGTGCAATAAATTAATTTCCTAATGCGGAAAATGTGTCTGCCATAGGTTTCTTATGAATTAATTAAATATGCTCATCATTTAGTTACGTTTTTTTGTTATTTAGGGTTATTTTTAATAATAATATCAACCATGAATCAATGTGTTTGTTAGTAAAACAGAAAATTAATATATAATGTGCGTTACTTAATTAATAAATATGCTCATAAATGTATTGTTGAATCATAACAAAATAGTACCTTATTGGAATAATAAAAGCCAGAGATGAAATAAAATCTAATCTAACGGAAGCAAAACAATACAGAAAATAAATTTGCATATTTATTGATCAAGGAACTTATTTTACACATTTTCGTTGTTCTATTCGAGCCCCTACAATAAATTCACATTATAATCTTTTAGACCCGCTTGCAAAGTATCACTCGTTTGAGGCGCTCGCCGTCAATTCCGCAAATTATGTTTCCTTTAATCCCATCAGTATATATTTTTTTTATGAAATTATATCTTTATACAACGTGCGTCTAAGCCGATATTAATGACAACACGTGACTTTTTTCTCAAAGAAATATTCGCAAGGGAGATTTTTAAATTTATTCTCTAATGTATATTAAGGAACGAAATTTGTTCCTGGTATTTAATACAAGGCATCTTTGAAAGCATGTTCATGAGCACATATTTTGTTAAGCTTATTTTAACTAAAAATAATGTGTTTCGTCGTCGACAAATCAATTTATTTATTTAAGTTCTTACTTACTGCGATAGCTCACCGACCCAAAAAGGATCTTGGCCTCCGACACCAGAGCTCTCCGCCGCTCCCTGCTCAGCGCATTCTCTTGCCAGTAAACTTTTGGAGGGCTTTCAGGTCCTTTTCAACTTTATCACATATCAAATCTTTATTAAAACTTTATTGTTCCATAAGTACAAAATACTTGGCGGGCTTAATGCTAAGAGTATTTTCTACCAGCCAACTATTGATCAATCATATTAAAGCAGGTTTTTTTTCTTCATGTCGGGTCGAAATGGTTTCATAAATGTTGTATTGTAGATACTGTTATGTTAAAGTACTATTACATTTTACCAAAGAAAAGCGTGCAAACATGGTGCAAGTCATTTTTTAAATGTGTTTCATAAACGTTTGTCAAATGTATTGATTAAGTTTGCAAATGCTTTTCAGTATATTTCAATGTAGAGGTATTACTTATAGAAGTACTAGTAGCATTTCTATCTCGATTTTACCCGTGCTTCTGAAAGGCACCACCAAGCTATTTATTGGCAGTTGTAAGCCTGTATCAGATATCTTTAGGCAGCATTAAAAATTTGGTTTTACCTATATTTTAGCCACTGACATACCCAGATTATGATGTTAGATCACGTTTAGCATGATGAAAGTTGAAACATAAAATCAATAGTGATGGGTTGCTAGCCGCATCGCCTATGTCTTGATTCCCCCATTCGCCGATTCCCTCAGCGGACTTTTACGGCTTGCGCGGGAAGAAAAGCTGCTGCATTCTATGTTTTTCTTTTTCTCCCAGACCAGCATGGAAGTGGAAGATGGAGATGCACTAAGGAAACCCGTTTGGATGATGCTGACATAAATAATCTATTAAAAAATTCCATTTCATTCAAATATTTTTGCATGTGTATTTAACTCAATGAATCGGAACAGGGCTTGTTTGATGTGGCTCGAACTTTTTGTTTACATATTAAAATGTGTCTATCCAGCCAGACAGACCATGTTGTTTTTTTTTTTTATTTATTTTGCAAGCCACATACAGATTTTGGTTTTTAAATGTTAATGAAAAAAAATGTTTTAAACATTTTTCGTCGATCGACTTCGCTTAAATAAATCGTAGATTCCTGGTTTCTTTTATAGCACAGATAAGCAAAAAGATGCCTAGAAGAAAAACAAGGAAAGCAGATATAGTTGCAATAATGTAGTTATTAATAAAAATTGTTAATGAAAAGATGAACGAAACATCTCAAAAGAGAGAAATCTATTTTTTTAATAACTATTTTTTTTGGGCATGCAAATTATAAGTTTTTGTGGATAACACTGGCAGTACTCGTAAAGACAAGGAAAACGCTGTTTTATTTCAGTATAATACGGTAGAAGAACTTTGGAGAACGATAAATATCCGTACAATCTAAACAACATCGACCATCTGAAAAACTCAATCCGCCATTACTGAAGGATTTGCGTCTCCTCCAGCATCGACTGCACACAGGCGAGCCGAAACATCGTTGTATAGCTTGGATAAGCGGATGCAAGCTGGCCTTTGAACGGCTACGAAATACTTATTGAACATGTACTGGGAGCAAAGACTTGTTTTGGAATTCTCGGCTTCGTGGTTTGACTTATTCTGGAATTCTCGGTTTTGTGGTTTGAGAAACAAGATAAATAAAATTGACTGTTGGTCTCTTTTATCCGAAAGATGACGAATGAAAATAAAGGAAAAAAAAAACACCTTCTAAATAAATGTGATAAATGTATTAATAAATAATTACTTCTACTCTTTTCTTGTGCATTTTCTTTCGTCATTCGCCGGTTGACTGTAAGAGATCCCATCCTGGGATAAGTCCGCCATTGTCTTCTTATTTTAATATTGTTCCTTTTACTATATATTTTAAAGCAATAAAGATATTACAAACAAACAATAAATGTCTATTCTTCTTATTAAGCTTACGCTTCAGAGCCGAGGGTACGCTATTAATTATGGGTCCTGATTTGACGGAACTGGTTAGGTAACAATGGAATGACTGCTGTCTGACCTCCGGAACCCAGGCCCCTGAACATGATCCGGGTATGTTAGTGCCCAACGCTGTCGGTTTTTTCAGGCTGCCTAAAAGAATGCGACATAGTCTAACGACTGCCATCTACCGATAACAGCTGGGACCGACGGCTTGACGTGCCTTCCGGAGGACGGAGGAGTCAAAAACAGTAAATATTTAAGTAAATAAAGAAAATTAATTCTCACCGAAGATAACTAAGCTAGATCAATGTTTCACCTACGTAACTGCACTTACAGAGGCTGAGAGGCGGTTCAGAACCAGGGTTTGCATGGTCGGTTGACTGTGTCACCTACACGAAATGACGATGACTGCGCTTAGTTCCATCCGGTTAGAACTAGGTGTAACCGTGTTTCGCCTTTTTGTCATAATCCATACTTCCATATCCATACTTCCATACTAATATTATAAATGCGAAAGTCTGTCTGTCTGTCTGTCTGTCTGTCTGTCTGTCTGTCTGTCTTTCTGTCTGTCACCTCTTCACGGCTAAACTGCTGGACCGATTCTGATGAAATTTAGTAGGGATGTAGTTAACGACCTGAGGTCAAACATAGGCTACTTTTGGGCGCGATATAACCAAGTCCCACGCGGGGCGAAGCCGCGGGGAACAGCTAGTATAACAATAATTATTAAAGTAACTATAAAGAGTTTTCGTACGAAATGGACGCCCTGTAACGAAATTATAATTAATAAGATGAAACTGCAGAATACAAACAACTTAGTCACGCCACAACACTTGAAAACAAACGGAAGTTAGATTCCAACTAATTTTGGGAAAGTATGACGTGTTATTCGGGTTTTTTGTTCGTCACTCTATAACATTTCCCCTTCGTTTAATAAGCGATCTTGAATGTGTTTATCGAATTTAAAAAATATTTATACTTTTATATATAAAGGTAGTTTAAAAATGTTTTAAAAATGGTTCAGTGCCCCTAGTATGATTTTTTTTAAACGCAGACGCTAGCGACTGCGTAAGCGATTTCTGTACAGTGCCTCTGGCGGATATTAAGGCAACTAAGAAATTCTATACAAAATCCTAAAGCAGTCGCTAGCGTCTCATACTAGGGGTACAGCTTGTTGCTGTTTTTTGCTTTCCAAAATCAAATTATCTAAAATATAATCCAAAGAAATGCATATAAATCAATTTATTTAAGTGAATTGTTGAATTAAGGTAATTTTTTGTTAAATCTATATATTTAAAGGAAAGTCGTGTTAGTTACACTATTTATAACCCAAGAACGGCTGAACTGAATTGGCTGAAAATTGGTGGGGAGGTAGCTTAGATCCAGGAGAAGGACATAGGGTACCTTTCATCCCGGAAAAAAGCACTGTTCCAGGGGGAAGTTCACCGGAGCGAAACCGCGGGTAAAAGCTAGTTACTTATAAAAATATATACTGAAGAAAGATTTATGTGACATAGAAATTATATATTCACCGAAGTAAGACTAAGAAAAATAAATTAAGTCAAATTAGAAATAACTTTACTACCCAATTGAAAATTATAGGTCATTAGGTCGCTTCCTTAAAGGCTCTTACCTCACGAAAAGGGATTGAGGAAATGTCTTCACGCATTAGATTGGGCACTGCTGAATGGGAGTCGTTGTATAGAAATATCGTGGCTTTTGTCCGTACATATAGCACAAAGGGCTATCTCACAATAATGCTAAAAGCAATCACGACTGAATGATCTGATTCGAAGTAGGTACTGGAATATTTATCTATACTTATCCTATCCTATACTATTAAACGAGCAATAAATTTATTTGTACTCGCGTTTTCTAAAACGGCTCCAAAGATTTATTTGAAATTTCAAACATAAATTCTTACATAGTTAAAAAGATAATCTAGCTAGGTTCCATGTCTGGGAAAATTCATTTTATCCATATTTTCACGCAAAAAGATTTTCTGCATAAAATGGGTACAATAATTTAGACGCCACTGTTACTGATTTGTTGGTCTAACGGTATACGCGTCATCTTTCTGTTTTCATGGTTCCAAGTGCAAGTCCCACCCAAAGTGACTTTTTTTCATTTTACGCATTGATTGGAAAAATGATTTATTTTTCTTTTTTTGCGTGCATTATGTTGATATAATGCGATACCAAGGTTTGCAAATAAAAAATAAAATAAAAAATACGAACGAAGCTCGGTGGTTCAGGTACCTTTCCAACTGATCTTTCCCAGCCCAAAAACCATGCTATCATATTACAGGAAGATTTTTTAAAATCCGACCGGGCTTCATAATCTCAAAACGTTAATGAATTACAATAAGAACAAAATGTAGGTATGGGATTGACATAAGATTGACCACGTGATACACTGCTGCTTATGTCAATCCCATACATTTTGTTTTTATCGACATTCGTCACGTCAACGTTTTGAAATTATGCCTTACTACGCCCCCAGTAGTTCCAAAGTGTTCAAACAAACCAACTCTTAAGTATTATTATATATATAATTATAAGTATAGTTTTGATTGATAAAATTTTTGAAGTAGATTCAGAGAGCTTTATATAAAAATATTAAATGACAATGACAGACTACCAATTCAATAATGTTGACAGTATCATATCATCAATGGATAAATCAGTTCAATTATTAGATTTCTTTACAAAAAAGCTTTTTGGCGATCGTGCCTCCACTGTACCCTGGAGAGCTTTCGTCAAAACTAAGTCGAATGACTTTTGTCCATGACGCGGCGTTTCCAGAAAATTGTTTCGAAAACGGCTTTTAGATATCGTAGCGCCTTTTATCTGTTTGTTAAGGAAAATTAATGTTTGAATAAATAAAAATAAGTGAAATATATTATTAACTTTATTATTTACTGTATAAATATTTGATTTATATACATTAAGATTAATATTATAATAAACTAGCAACTCGCCCCGGTTTCGCATGGGCATAAAAACCTTCGTCTTGAATCACTCTATCTGTTAAAAAAAACCGCATCAAAATCCGTTGCGTAGTTTGAAATATTTAAGCATACATAGGCACAAAGGGACAGAGAAAGCGACTTTTTATACTATGTAGTGATAGTGATTATTATTAAGGTTAGGTGAGAGCTTTGAGCGTCATGTTGATAGAGGGTTGAGAGCTTTTTAATTTGTATTTTTAAGACGCTTCTGGCAAAGTATGTCACTATCAAGAAGGAGTGTCACTCGTATTTTGCAACTTCAAAGATAAATATATTTTAGTTAGGTAGTTAGTAATTTCACTACCAGGTGGTCTACTATCCTCTCTAAAAACCATGCAAGTTCCAGTGAGTAAGCGGGACAGCGCAATACATGATGTAAGGCGACATCTCCCTTACTCACTGGATCTTGCATGTTTTTAAGACATGGTAGTAGCCTACCAGTATAGTCAGTAGTCACACTCTTCAAACTGGTACACTAACGACACAAATAAACAGATTAAACCACATTGTTTGCGTTTTAGTTACTCTCATGTTAAAAAACTGTCCCAGGATACTAGGACTATCGAAAACGTTGCTCGATAATGTACTAAATTTTAAAAGTGTGAAATAAATACACGAAAATCGCTCTGTTACCAAAGTGAGGCTTTTTAGTCCTAAAATTTGCCGGAGTAATTAGATTGTTTTGTCTCGTTTGCGACTAATTATAGCTTGAATATTGCCTTTGTAATTCGAGCTTCATTTTAACAATATGAAAGAGATTGATATTTTATATTAAATTTATGTACCTACCTAATTTGTTCTTATTACTTTCAATAACCGCGCAATATGCGTTTAAAAAGACTCAAATATTTATCCATATATTTTTCTATTGTAATTTTATTACTACTAACAGGATTTTGTGTCACTCTTTTTGTAGTTTTTGCTACTCAATAGGTCCCGGTTCGATCGCCGGGCAGACCAAGCTGAAAAATGATGTTTTCATGTATTATTGTATTATTAGTAGCATTTGAAATCCAAATCCATTCGAGTTCACCAGCAGAACATGACATTACGAGCAGACACGCGTCACGAAACTAGTTAGGTATTGCAACGTGATATTAGGTAGTCACGCGATACCCCAATCGCGGATTGTTCCCTAATTACGTCTGCTGTTCTGACGCCGCAATTACAGAGTTATTTGTGCCCAGATAATTGCTAAAACTTCGTTGCTAAGAATAACTAACTATATTATTAATATTTTCACGCGAATTTCAGAACATTTTGACGTTTTTGTGTCGTACTTTCTCTTTGCTCAACGCACCTACACCTACACATCCTTAAACACACATACGCACACACATTCATACACACACACACACGTACACGCACATGCTCACAGACACACACACACATTTACACAGCATCGACTCTTCGGGCCTTTTTTCCATTGTAACTCTCTCTCGGTTAGGCTCCTATCATTGAGACCCACACTGAACCCTTTAGGCCACGCCACAGAATTAATAATAGTACTAGCGTAGCCACGTGGTCTACGTGGAAATCTTTTTTTTTCTTTCTGGTTATTGATCTGAATTTTCTGAAGGCACACTATTTTTTCGTCCGTATTACCATTCCCATTTCCTTTAGCTATTATTATCAAAATTTGGGCTTGTCTTAGATAAAGACATTATCTAACAGTCAACCTTTGGGTCCAGCTAAAACCAGTCAACCAACTTACGAGATAAAAGCAGCAACTCAAAATGTACCCGTAATTAATTACTTAATTTTGCTCCTTAAACAGTAACAGTATAATATAATATTAGCACCATCAAAATAAAAATTATTTTTCTTAAATATTGATATTATCCCTTTAACCATAGAAATACGCCTACGGTGAGAATTTTTTTTATCTGTATAAATTAAGATTAATATTTTGAATAAGAAAAAAAGTGCATAAAAACGAAATAAAAGCCATTCGAGCTTTTAAATAACTGAAAAACACACATATAAGGATAAGAAGCTTATATAAATATAAGACGCGGCAAGTCTCAGCCAAAATAAAATGTCTGAGGGAACATAAATATTTAATATCATTGTTTTTACGGCCCAAGTGCCGATAAAGGAATTATGATTGCTGCGTTATGGCGCTTGATACGCCATATTATGCTTTATGTGATTGAGTTAGGGCTTTATTGATATTACCGTGATTACGTACGATGCAATCGTCTGAATGCTTCTATTGTGCGACTACAATTTTTCTTTAGATTTGGTTTTCCTTTTATGTCACATGTGTCATTATGGTTTATTTTTTGAAATAATTTTATTGAAATATAAATTTTTCAATGTAATACAAGGTCCAAATACTTTCTGCAAATGCTGTATATTATTTATATTTATTTAAATCATTTAAATTAAATGAAATAAAATTGTTTGTTTACATTAAAAATGGAACAATAGGATGTTACATTGTTATGATAAAACATACATGACGTTTCGCAGTAGTATGGCATGTAAATATCGTTTTAAAAGTAAGTGACTTTTAATGACATAAATTTATAAAACAAAATCGTATAATTAGGTAGTTCCTGACATCTTTATACGAATCAAAGTAAATTCAAGGGTTCGTGAGGAGCTACGAATATATCAATGTAAGCTACGCCGTAGCACATTGCGATGACTGCTACGGCGGGTGGCGTAGCAGTAAAAAAACGGTCCTAATTTAATTTTCTTTGTGGTCTGACGAATAATCGTTAGAGTTTTACTACAAAAAGTGTTTAATAGTTTTTTTGTCTATTGAATTACAACTAGCAACTAAATCAACAAAAAATTATAATCCATATTAAAACATTCTGTTCAAATTACCAAATTCAACTACCTTCAAAAGCCGCGCTTCGGGCACGCCATTTCCGATAAAATCGATATCAAAATAACTTATCTACGTGACATTATTCCCGCCGCAACGTGCTGTGCCTAATTACCCAGTTCTAAGCGAGTTATATGAGACTCACTCGGGAATTACACTGAATTAGAACCAATCAGGTTGTCATAATTTGCGTCTAGGGCTTGAGAAAAGTTATTATAATGCATTTTATCTATGTTCACTTGTCTTTTCATAATTTAATATTCTTTGAGATTTTACGTGCTAATGAGTTTAATACCGTTTTTAGAATGGGTTCATGAGTTGTGCTTAGTTATTTGACACAGATTTTCACTAGGAATTAAAAACAAATTCTCGTGAGGTATATCTTTAGTAAGTTTACACATTTTGGATTGCAGCTCTTTGTTTTGGCTTGGTGACATGGCAAAACGTTTAATGATATACTTGTCGCGTGACTGATTTTACTACATTTTCTACTTACTTTTACTTTGTTTTTAAACAGTATTTGAATCACGCGAGTGAGTTGCATTCATTTTTAGGAACTTTAAAAAGAAATGTATTTTTCCTTGATGATTTAAAAAATCAAATAAACAGTTTTATTAGCAGCAGCATCCCTACCACTAGCAAAGAAATTCCATTCCGGCAGTGACTTTTCCTTGGCAATTTGGAAGTCACTTAAAAAAATTCGGGCTCGTGTTGAAAGATTGTCAGGAGAGCCAAGCCAAGTAGGATTTCCCTGCCTGTGTATCTTCGGCGCGGTGGAGTTGATGGCATTTTCTGTCGTGCCCTAGCTGCCCTATCTCCTGCACAATGGAGGACTTGAACGAGGCAATAGCCAGGTAATGGGCAAAGTCAATAGAGTCCATATAGCCATTATGGCTCGAAAAGAAGAAGAAGAAGCCCTCCTTCTTCTTCGTAAAGATCTTTACCTTGTAGACAGAGGTCTACAGGGTAAAGAGGTAAGATTTGGAGAGCCAAATCTTGTTTTTCTTCCCCCTCGTGATTCTATTTACCGCTAGCTTGGATAGCCATACCCTATATGGGATATAGCATTATTTTGATGACAAGCCACCTGCTTGACAACAGCCCTACTTTGTTGGTGGAAACGCCATTAGTCGTACAAATATTAATTTATTCCTTTAACCGCCATTAATGTTAAGAGAAGATTAGGGGTTTGTGGCGCCGCTTCTACTCGCTTTGGATGTCGTGGTATCTTTTCTTCATCTTTACATAGTATAATACAAAGTCGCTTCCCGCTGTCTGTCCCTATGTATGATTAGATCTTTGAAACTACGCAACGGATTTTGACGCGGTATTTTTTAAATAGCTAGAGTGATTCCAGAAGAAGGTGTTTATAGCCGTGCAAAGCCGAGGCGTGCCGCTAGTACCATAAATTGCGAATGATATTAATAGTTTTAAGAATATCCTATACTGAGAATAAATATTTTTTTTACGTCTCGAGACACAGACATGGATAGTTATGGGAGGTTACCCGACACTTTGTGCAGTGCGTCAAAGCAAGACAATAAATTACATCATAAATATTTTTGCATTGGTTTTAAAGTGTTTATATAAATATGTATTTATAGAATAAGGTATATATTATATGGGCCTATTGGTAATAACATGTTGTTGCCTGAGACAAATAAATAAATAAATAAAAATAAATAGTTGAGCTCACACCCCTTCGCAGGCAAACTAAATTCTATTTATAATCGTTTGAATTATGAAATGCAGCAATTTTTATAAATATAGCACTGAACACTGCTTTTATAAATATTATCAGATAGTGCATTGAAGCCTTTGACAGCTTTGCTTTGTGGCGAAGCTTTTTGCTTTCACTTTGTCTGGTTGTTTGAATTTTTCTGATTGCAATTTCAAAAGGATGACGATTCAATCTTTTTTTCTCTATTTTTGAAGTAATATTCCATTAGTCGAATAGCAAAAATGTTATAAATAGAAATTGTGTGACATTCTAAAGTATTTATGCTTTAATTTTAAATATATAAATAGACATTTGAAAAGAAAACGTAAATAAAAAATTAAACTGTTTTTTTTTTTCTGAATTAGTATAAACAAAAATGGATTACATTGTCGAAAGACAGAGCCAGAATATAAAGTTTCAACCTCAGTTGGTAATAAAAATACAATGAAACAGTTAAACCTTCACGTACAGTGAACTACTATTTAAAACTAACAGTTTTTATCAAAAATATTTATATATAACAATAATGTTAAACAATATAGGTAAATAGGGACCTACTGTACCCTTTAAACAATCAATGTATCTGTGTATGTTTTTCTCTTAACATAAGCATTCAACGATGTTGATTTCACATTTATCTACTTATGTTTATATCTAGTAGTTATTATTAGTGTAAAACTGTTTGTAGACCTGAATAAATAAAAAAGAACACCCACATTCAAGTTCTCTGCTTTACCCAAAGGTTGACTGTTAGATAATATTGTGTTATACACTTTTATTTTGTACAATAAAGATTAAATAAATAAATGAAGCTCTATTAGTTAAACACAAAAGCCATTTTGACTGGAAAAATAAAATCTAATTTAAATAATAACTAAAACTAGCAAATAAACAGAAATAAACATAATTTAGACAATATTTTTATGACATCTGATGCTCTCTTGGACATGTTGATGTTTGTAAAAACAAAGTTAGCGTCAAATAGTGTCAATGGCATAAAACCACTTATAATAATTTGGCCAAATCTCTTCTTCACAAGGTCAGCAAAAAACGCGATATATATTTTTATTACTCGAGTATAGCGTACACCGACAGGTTATTAAAATAAAAGATGCCGATGTGATCTATAATAATATTTAATATACTTAACAGGGAATTAATTTAAGACAAACGGTGCGGACAAAATAAACAATTATGGCGGCGACCCCGAGGTCCGTATCGCACGCGCACCGTGTTGCTCCCGTGAGCAGTAGTTGACCACTGAACTCGCGACAGTGGCGGCACCGGCATTTGAGTCCCGTGTTTAAGGGCGAAGTTTGCCACGAATGCGATCCGAACGACGGGGGCCGCCAGTGGACGCATCAGTGCTGGGAACAACTTTAACATTCGTTGCTATTTCTATATTACTAGGCGCTATACCCTCCCCCTCCAAGTCACAGGTACTTCCCGTCTGTGGCTTGGCTGGTCTACCGCGGCGGCGTGGATGGACTACAATGGGTGACGAACCTACATATGGCGTCAAGGCATTGGCATGATACTTGCCTCTGACAAATCCCTTGGAATCAGCCACGACAAAAGTCGTCGGACTGACAACCTCGGTGATCTCATAAGGTCCTTCCCGACGAGGAGCAAACTTACTGGTGACACCCCTAGCTGAATTGCTTAAGAAGTGGGTCTCCACAAGGACAGGATCGCCAACCTTAAATGGTACAACTGGGCGACGAGCTCTATCAGCGGTTTCTTTACGTAAATCTTGTTGATCCTCTACTCGTCGCTTCACATCCTGCAATACACGTGAAAACTCCTTCAAGTAGGGTGTGATCTGTGGTACAAAGTTCTCCTGAGAAACAATCGCGCGAAGGTCAGTATGGACCGACATTGGAGAGCGCAACTCCCGTGCAAAAGTAATAAATGCAGCTGAATGACCTGTGCCTTGGTTATGGGCACTATTTAATGCAAATCGGACCATAGGAAGTACATCTGACCAACGACAGTGTTCCTCTTCTACTAAAATAGAGAGTAACTGCTTCAACTCTCGATTTTTCCTCTCTGCTGGATTGGCTTCAGGGTGGTATACAGGAGTCAATGATTGGGACACTCCGAATACGTATAATGCCTTCTGCATTACTGCAGACACGAATTGAGTGCCGTTATCTGAGATAATTCGACGAGGTAATCCATACCTCATGAACACTTCTTCAATCAGGACCTTGGCACAAGTCTCAGCGGTGGCATCCTGGAGAGCAAAAATTTCGACCCATCGACTAGCAGTGTCCTCAATGAGAAAAACCCACTTTTCTCCTCTGGGCCCTTCTGGGAGTGGCCCGAAAAGGTCCATGGCTAACACTTCGAAGCGCTGCTGCTGCACTGGAGTCTGAAGTAAACCCGCAGGCTTCAAGTTAGTCGCTTTATATTTCTGGCATTGCTCACAAGATTTGAGGTATTGTGCAACATAACTTCTCATGTTTTTAAAGAAGTACCTTTCTTTAATCTTCTTCAATGTTCGCTCTAAACCTAAGTGGCCAGCAGTCGGCGCGTCATGAAGTTCCTTCATTAGCTCAGCACGCAAAGATTCTGGGACCACCAGTTGAGGTTCTTCGGACTCAATGTCCGGGTCAGAGCGATATTGAACTCCCTGAGAGAGGTAATAACCTCTGTCTGTCCATCGAACAGCAGCATCAGGATTCTGGACATCTTCGAAGTCATGAATAATTTTGCTTACATCTGGATCATCTAATTGAGCGATGCGAATCTCCTCTGGGCCTCGGTGAGGTAGATCGATGACGACAGGACAAATATCGCAAAGAGGACTTTCGTCTAAATCCTTGTTATCTTTCAACACAGGACGGCTCATAGTGTCTGCGATAACGTTAGCTTTACCTGGTGTATATTGTATATCCAAATTAAATGACTGGAGTTTCATAGCCCAGCGGGCTAATCGACCGCTTGGAGTTTTTAAAGACAAAAGCCATTTTAAAGGCTGATGATCAGTAGCCACCCGAATGTGAGCACCTTCAATATAACCCCTAAACTTATCTAGAGCCCAGACTACTGCTAGAGCCTCTCGCTCGGTAGTATGATAGTTCCGCTCTGCAGGCGTCAGTAGTCTGCTAGCATATTCAATGGGTCTCTCTTCTTGTGGGGTTGGTCCCTGCAGAAGTACAGCTCCTAGGGCGTAGCCACTGGCATCGGTTCGAAGAATGAAAGGCTCCTCAAAATTTGGCTGTCTGAGAATGGGACTTGTAGCGAGACGCTGCTTTAACTCCACAAAAGCACCTTGTTCGCTCTCCCCCCATTGCCAACGTGCAGCTTTCTTAGTAAGGTTAGTAAGTGGGTGAGCTACCTCTGAGAAATTGGGAATGAATTTCCTAAACCAGGAACAGGTTTGTAAAAATGTTTTTAGTTCTTTCAAATTTGTCGGAGACTCCATTTTTAATACTGCTTCAACCTTCGTGGGATCTGGCCCTATGCCACGAGAAGAGATGACGTGGCCAAGGTAAGTAACCTTGTCTCTAGCAAACACGCACTTATCCCTGTTTGCTGTAAGATTGAATAAGCGGAGCCGGTCAAATACCTGCTGAAGATCATGCAAATGAGAAATTGGGTCTTCCGATATGACCAATAAATCGTCTAAATAAGCCAGCACGCAGACGTTTTTGAGCCCCGATCTAAACCTATCTATCAATCGCTGGAAAGTCGACGGAGCGTTTCGAAGACCAAATGGCATTCTTCGAAATTGATAAGTTCCGAACGGCGTAGTGAACGCTGTTTTATGACGATCTTCGGGAGCTACTTCGATTTGCCAATAGCCAGCCTTAAGATCAATTGTTGACATAACACTATTCGGTTTTGTGGAATGAAGAAGTTCGTCAATGACTGGGAGAGGGTAGGTGTCGGCGCGGGTGACGCTATTAAGCTTCCTGTAATCAACGCAAAATATCACGTCGCCATTTTTCTTAGGAACGAGAACAACAGGAGATGCCCACTCAGACTCTGCTTCTTCAATCACCTCCTCTTCCAGCATCCTATCTAACTCCTGACGAATAATCTCTTTCTTCACTGGTGACACTCGATAAGGTGGTCCTGAAATAGGAAGTGCTTTGCCTGTGTCTATATGATGAAGAGCAAAGTTCGTTGATCCTCCCCCTGGCTGAAAGATGTACTCATTGACACTCAGGAGTTTGGATAATTTATCCCGAATTTCCGGTTAAAGTTGGGATCCCTCGTCATTGCGAAGACCCACAGACGAACTACCTAGCTGTTTAGTACTACACTCTAAAATCATTGGCACAGGCGTGCGATTACTTCTAATAGAATAAGTCCCTAATGTAAAATCAAGTATCAAACCAATGTCTTCTATAAAATTCATGCCTAGTAAAGTATCGGTTGCATCGGGCAACATTACAAATTTTACCGGAAGTACTGTTCCCAACACCGTTACATTTACAACTGCCACTTCGACATATTGGGCACAAATACGTCCATCAGCAAATTTAAGCTCAGCAAATATGTTGTCAAAACATTGACCATTTTTAACCAAGACATTTTTTAACTTAATGCTACCTATTGAATGTTTAGCGCCTGTATCGACAAGCACTTGACCCGTTTCACCAAAAATACTAATGTCAATAACGGGTCGTATACGCGAATCTAGAACACTAGTGGCAGTTAGGGATTGAATAGATGATTCGGATTTCACTAATTTAGGTACACTTGTACACTGGGGACATTTGGAACGCACTACACCGGGAGTACCACAACCGAAACACGTGATACTAGGGGCCGTTATTACCGAAGAAGACCCAGGGTTAGATCTCTGATCTCCATCCGATGTAGCAGCAGTAGGTTGCCTGGCGGCAAGGCGCCGGCAATTATCCTTCAAATGACCGAATTGTTTACAGTAGGCACAGAAAGCACGACGCTTACTTTCAGCAACAGCTGTCGTGAATTGCGTAACAGAGGTTGACGGAACAGCTGTAGTAGACGGCAGAACAGACGTTGACGGAACAGCTGTTGTAGTCGACGGTACAGAGGACGACGGTCTACTGTTACCAATTATCTGTCGACTCTCCTGTAAAAGGTCCTCTATTCGACGAGCTTGTGTTAATAATTCTCCAAAGGTAGAAAAAACAGTTCGAGGAACCTTCTCTCTGATGCGTCTATGCAACAATCCATAGACCATGTCAAGCTGAACCTCCTCGCTTATCATATTTGGCGGTAGCTGGGCAAACAGTGCCCGTAGGTAACAAACGAAAACATCCGTCGATTCGTTAAAGCCTTGTTCTCTACTAAATACCTGCCTATACAATTTGTGCGGAGGTAAACGTGGACCAAAAGTTTGTTGAAGTAGCTCTAATGCTTCTGTCCATGATTGTACAGTGGCTTTTACTCCTTGCCACCAGGTAGCAGCTAGACCTGTTAGTAGAATAGGCAGGCCTCTTAGAGCTATACTATCTTCCATACATACGCATTCTTTGTATGTCACTATTGCGTCAATAAATGTGCGTACATCACTTGATTTATTTCCATCATATCGGGCTGTGCATTTGGCAAAGTTGCCGGAATAAGTAGGCGTACTTACAGGATCACGCAGGAACCTACTCATAAGCAGCTCGAACTGCTCGTTGGTGAGGGTCACTGACCCCAGCGCAGAAGGTGCAGTAGGCGCGGCAACAGCAGCAGGTGCCTCATAGGTAGGCGCAGCAACAGCACCGGGCGCGCCAGAAGTAGGCGCAGCACCAGCAACAGGCGCACCGAAAGGCACATGCACGCCTTCCGACTCCAAAGCAGGTGGTGGTGGCGGAACCATATCCGTCGAAGTAGCGGTAGCGTTAGCAATGTTAGTCATGCTATTCGTGCGCGATCGCGTTAACACCATTGTATCACAAATGTTCCCGAAACAACAAAACAAAAAAAAAAGTGCAAAGCAAATAACGCAAAAACGTCCAAAAGCGATAATTAAAAAGTCCGAAAAAAAAAAAAAAAACAATTGTCCGAAATATTATTTACAAGCACTACTTATAGTTCAAAGTTAGTAACTTATTCACTAAAACACCAAACAATCCAATTAAACTAAAAAATAAATGCGTTTTTCATGCGTCCATAAGCGCTCACTAACTTATCAGTCACTTATAATAAGCGCAATAAAGTCTATATTAGTTCAAACTGTCTGCGCACACAAACAAAAACACGTGGACCAGACAAAGTACGCGACCAAGCGACCGATGTAGGTACTTGCTGTACTGTAACACGGATCCGGCGACGTATATACTTCACGAACCGCGAGGCCGGGCCGGGAGGGATCGAGTCGCAACAGGGTCGACCGGTCGACCGACTATGTATGCGCGCGGAACAATGGATGAGTCACTTGGCAAATCATAAAATAGTCATTTACTATGTACAACAGCATAAGAACGTAACAAATAGGGTCTTTAGCACTACGTAGGTACAAGATATCCTATGTACTTGACACTAGCTATAAGTGGAATTCGGCGGCACGCACTCGCGGAAAAACGCCAAAATACCCGTATTTAGGTACTTCTCACTTCACACCAGGTCCAAACTAAGTCCATAGAATACTCCACGTGGACAACCGCTAACAGACACAGTTCTTAGCACAGAAAGTTTTCACAGTTCACTGTTTCACTGACCGAAAAAAGTACTATTAAGTTCGGCTTTACGTTGGGCTGCCAGATTATAGCGTACACCGACAGGTTATTAAAATAAAAGATGCCGATGTGATCTATAATAATATTTAATATACTTAACAGGGAATTAATTTAAGACAAACGGTGCGGACAAAATAAACAATTATGGCGGCGACCCCGAGGTCCGTATCGCACGCGCACCGTGTTGCTCTCGTGAGCGATAGTTGACCACTGAACTCGCGACAGTGGCGGCACCGGCATTTGAGTCCCGTGTTTAAGGGCGAAGTTTGCCACGAATGCGATCCGAACGACGGGGGCCGCCAGTGGACGCATCAGTGCTGGGAACAACTTTAACATTCGTTGCTATTTCTATATTACTAGGCGCTATACGAGTATATTTGAGTATATTAATTCGGTTACCCTTCCCCACTTTCACCCCCACAACTTCGAAACGGCTCAACCGATTTTCATCAAATATGTCTAAAAACACTCGCCCATAAGTCAGCTTTAACACAAAAAAAACTAAATTGAAATCGCTTCATCCGTTCGGGAGCTATGATGACAGAGACAGACAGACAGACCGACAGACAGACAGACACGTCAAACTTATAACACCCCTCTTTTTGCGTCGGGGGTTAAAAATGATCGCGACTGTACATCGTACGAGTACAATGTTGTTGGAACGCAGCTGAAAAGTTTTTACAATTCTGCAGCAGACCAATTGGAACGACGGTCAGTAAAAAATTAAGATGACAATGAACTTTACAACGCAGCTACAAAAGCTACCTCAGTAATAGACACAATTTACAATCCCTACCACAGAATATATAGAAAGAATTAAAAAATAAAATAGAACCACTTCTGTGTGAACAGGGAAATTTTAAGAATAGAAATGTTTTGACGCGGATTTAGTTCCAGGATCAGTGTGGCAGCGTATTCTTTCTTCTTATCTTCAATTAATACATGTCATGTTAACCACATCACACCTTATTATGTATTACGTAGTTTACAACAAAACTACCTATTATTATCGACCAATAACAGTGGTAATAAATGACGCAACCCGCCCATTTTTTCTGTGTGAAACGTTGGCTTGCAAGCCAAACTAGTGACACTTTTTTCGAGCGCTATGCCACTTCTTGTTAATATTTTTAAATTCTGTGAATAGAACTCATGGAGTAGTTTTGATTAATGAATAATGTTTATTTCAGACTACCATTGATCCATAGTTTTGTTAGTAACAATTTATAAAGCCTATATGTTATTAAAAACAAATAAATTCATAATACAATGGCGGACTTATCCCAGGCAGAGATCTCTTACAGTCAACCGGTGAATGACGAAAGGAAATGAATGAAAAAAGGATAGAATCGCAAACAAAGACTGGACAAAGACATATAAAATATATGTAATGAACGTATTGGACTACTCCAGTAGTTACTAGCTAGGGCTTGACTACAGGTGCGCGAAAGAAGACCTTAGTCATACTACGTTATGCGCCATGCGTTGCGTCAAGCATTGTTTCAGCACCCAAGAGAGGATCGTACCCGGGTGATGAAGAAGCAGTGATGTCTAAATAAAAAAAAACGTTCTAATTATACCGAAGTCCTGAAATATAGATTTTTAAAGGTTGTCGGTAGAAAAAGTAGTGCAACTTGTATTTATTTTTCGACTTCACGACATGGATAGTAAAACTTGAAACGTACCAGTAAAGTTAGATAATAAAACCTTCAGTATATATTCATACATTAAAAGGTCATAAACCGGTTAGTAAATTTTAATTCAGTCATATAGGTACATCCGTTGTAAAATGTAGGTTTAATAAAAACAAACGGTTGTTTCACAAGGTACCTGTTGGTAATATCCTTACTACGTCGAAACAAAATGGAGGTTATAACTTTGAACAGTATGTTCATCTGTTCTCTCATAACTTCTAAATCACTTTACATTAGTATTTAATATTTTATAACTTACCATATATTATATACCTTCTTGAAAGTATAGTCTTATAGTTAACATTAATCTGAGGATGCAACCGGGGAAACGCTAGGATGAAGAAGAGATCATAAATAAAAATAATAATATTTATTTAACCTAGTTAAAAAAAAGGCTGTAATTGCATTTTTCTCAGTTGTAGTTATTTTAGTTCCAATTTAACACATAATAAATAGTTTTGTTTCAAAACAATTTTTTAGACAAACTGTACGAAACCCTGAAGATGAATTTGAAATAAATTTATAAAAATATGGTAATATTTTAATCTATAAACAAAGCAATGCAGCGACAAACATTTAAAATATTCCGAGCATTATGATGATACAAACAGGACGGGTCGACATGAGGTACGGAATATTTTGATTAAAAGTTATGAAAAAACTCTTTGGTTTAGACGGCAGTTTAAGTCAGAGATGTAAGCGGAATAGCAAAAATTAGAACCTCAAATTACCGTTATCATCATCATCTATTATCATATCACAAATATGAACTTAGTAAATTTTTTTACGTTCAAATTTACCGCGTTCCATTCCATTTTGGCTTTTAGACTAAATACCCATTTTTACCCCAACCAAAATTACGATATCTTAGTACTTTTCTTGATGCACTAACTGGTTAGAAAAAAACAACGATGGTATTTTTGTTTTTTGTTGCAACTGTTTTATTTCGAAAGGCGTTAGTGGTCCACCAAACGGTTGAGATATGTTATTGATTTATTAATACATTCTTCTTCCACAACTAATACTACATAATACTCGTAAAATTATAACATAGGTACATAATGCTTAAAGTATTCTCTGCCTCTGTCAACTACTATATTAGAAGTAACAGTTCCCTTGTTGCATCGTCAGGTGACGATACAAAACCCAAGGTTCGTTTTTTTTTAAATTATGATCCCAGATGCTGGCAGTACTAAATTATATATCCAGACATTATAGGTGAATGTAAATGGTTCTTAAATAGTGCGTACACAAAGTTGCGTAATGAAAGATCCGCTCTAATCTTATAACTTATTCGCAAGATGAAAGGAGACGGGCCAAACTTGTTAAAAATGTATCAATTTAACTTTTCCACGATAACGTCGCCAAGTCGGCTCGCCCTTTGACAGACCGCTTTATTCTAATTCATATCGGAAACTTCAATAAATTAATCTGTGCAAATTCCTAAACTAAGAAATTCCATTTACATTTTTTGTAAGGGATTAGGATTTTTTATTACATGTCAGAATATGTAAAAGTTTGGAGGATATTAAAATTTATAAATGATAATAGAAGCGGGCGAGGAGCTCGATATCCTAGCGAGATGATGCGTGTCAAGCAATGACGAGTGTGGCTTGGTTGCTTCTAGTGGCATTTCTGTCTTGAACTCCTTCGAGCTTTGGAAAGAAGTCGTTGGGCTTGTTACATGACTTCATGACGACCTCCATGGCTTAACGGTTAATATGACTGACCGCTACTACAGGAAGTCTCTGGTTCGAACCCTGCTATTTGTTATAAAATATATTATCGTTGAGTTAATATCGATAAAGCAACTAAGTCCCAATAAGTTCGAGAACTTACTTTGGGGCTAGCTCAATCTGTGTGGTTTGTACCTAGATTATATAGCTTGAAAATTCTGTCAGTGTTAATCACTAACATACTCACGCGGCGATGAAGGTTGACATTAGGTACAAACCGCCTGTGCCTTAAGTCAATCTGCCTTCTAAACACGAAGTATCTCAAGCCAATGCCAATAGAAACAGCAAATCACCTAAATATGACACAAAATTCACTGTATTTCTTGATAAAATGTATGCCGCCCAGGTCATTAGTATTGTTTCATTTATGCAAAGTACTGGTAATACATTTAGTGCGGTATAAACCTTTCACCAGCTAACCAGCGGCTTTCGTAATAAATTCAGCCCACGCGTAGTACGACACGAAAATGTTTTGCGATAAGAACGGTGTGCTGTTAATTTTACTCAAATTTTCTGTTTGATCTACGTGACCAACTTGTTTTTACCCAAGAGCACAAGGTTTTTTATATAATTTTGAATTTGTAAGGCCCTTGAGTTAGAAATAATTCACTAAGAGATTGTTAAAATATCATAATTCCAAATTTTATAAACGTCTTTAGTAGTAGGTAATTTTTAAAAAAGATAACAATAAGCCATCGCATTTCAGCGGAACCCATGTTCCGAAGGCTTTTTTTTTGCACATTATATAGTACATACACACATAAAAAGAAAATGAGTGCCGAATTAGATATATACTTAAAAACAAAATTCTGAGCTAAGTAGGTGCAAATTTATAAGAGCATTTTGTACGGAATCATCTTAATTATCAGAAAATTGGGTGATTCAAGCTTGCAATATCTAAACTAGGAACAAAATATGCTCTTGTGGAAATCAAACCGGCGACGCGACGACCTTCGACGTCGGACTTTAGGCAAACGCCTATCAATTCACATACTAAGACATCACGGCCTAAACTATATGTATGTATATGTATTTATGTATGATTATTTGTGTATGTTTTTTTTTTTTTCATTCATAGTTTATTATATTATTTATTTCATATTTGTTTCGGTACCGCCTACCCCATTTTTTTCCACGTTGTTCCTATCCACCCTAAGGTTGGCTGGAAGAAATTGCATCAGCGATAAGTCCGCCTTTGTACACATTGTTTGTATTTGTATTCAACATGTATAATTTGTATGATAATGGTACATTAAAGAGTATATCTATCTATCTATCTAGTAGCTTATAAATATTTAGGTAGAAATTCTCACTTGTTCCATGGGACTATTTGCCAATAGAACTAGTGAGAATGATTCGTCTTTCATTAATTTAATTCTTCGTATATGTTACGAAAAAACTACATTATAATAAAATTTAGCTAGCAGCCGCTTGTTAGAAACAACTTACAACATATTTCAATCACTGTTTTCTAGAACAAAATTATGTTTGATTCTTTTCAAAGCCCTTAATACTTACAAGTGAAACAAAGTAAGAAATATTGGCTTGTAGATTGATAAATACATTGTAAATATGTTACGAAAACATTTTTATTAGTTCTAGCAATAAATATTGCTGTTTCAGCTATATGGTTCAATCATGGTTGTGTTTTTACTTTGTTAACATTTCTTTGATGTTGAAAGTATTTTATTTATTTAGCTTATTTCACAAAATATTTGGTCAATATAAAATAATTATCTCTTTAAAAGTTAGCCTTTGTGTCTCGTTGTTATGAGTAAAGAAACGAAAAAAGAGAAAAAGATGATTGTGTTTTTTTTTTTATGTTGGCTTAATGTATTAACGTTTTGGTTTGGTTGTGTAGTTGTATTCTCAGCTGGTAAATACCGTAACTGATGATGGCGCTAGTATTCACCAAGGTATCGTCTTAATATGCATCAATGATCTAAGATGCATCAGTTTGGGGAGCATTTTATAAGTACACTAAAAAGCAGCGCGTATGGCGGTTGGTTTGGTTATCTGTGCTATCAAATCAAATCGCTTATTTGCAGTAATAGGGTACGAAACTAGTGTCAGTATTATCCGTGCTGTAATCTGTCAATCTAACAAAATAAATAAAGCTATACCTTACCTCTACACAGGTGGCTAATCAAGGTGTAACCTAAACAAATGAGGCTGTGTAACTCAACGTAATAACGCGTTAACAAGCTGGTCTTGATTAACTCGTTAATTATTAACGCGACGGACCTTCGAACCTGTTAACTTCTTCCTGGGTGGAACTCAAGTAATAAGAGTTGGCGATTTTTATACGACTATTTTAGTCAAGCTCCATGTTAGATGGGTGCGTGAACTCCACAACTATTAACTACGATTTAGTCTAAATTGTCTTAATTCGCGCAAATGGCTTCTATGTTTTATATGGGCCATGTAAAAAAATGGGCTACTAGGGAGTTGAAATTTTCGAATGCCCAATAACTAGATGTCCGATTCTTAAAATGAACAATTCTCGCAAAGTGACATGTTCACCATCATCAATTTTTGGTGGTCCTAAAAGACCTTGAGGATATAGGATGACACAGTATTGTTCATCACCTCCAGTCATGTATTGTTCGTCACAGTAATAAGTAATTTCACTGATCCTCTCGCCCACCAAATCGTTTCATAACAATTGCAAGTACTGTGTTTTCAGACATAAATAGATAGAGAGCTAGCTGATAACTCTTGTTTAAAGGAGTAGGTACTAAGTAGAGCAAAAAAATATGTCAGACGAAAATACGTCAAGAGCCATAGAATTAGGAATCGCGCGCGACTCTAAAGGATTTTTTTAATCTAACAGTAAAGAAAATATACCTTTCAAAAGACAAAAGAGTTAGGCTGGGTTGCACCAACTTGCTATAACAATAACTGTGTAGTCAGAGTACCGGTTAGGTGAAAAATGGGTTGCACCATTTTGTCAATCTACAAAATACGTCATAACTTTTACGCTAACCGTAACCGGCCAAACTTGACCAATAAGCACTATTGTTTTTGTCAAGTTATCTGTCAGACGGGTCGAATAACTTCGACGGACGTCATGATACTTGTAACCCTGGTAACAAACTATGCTACAAAATACGACGGTGCAACCTATGTCGCTTCAACGGTTATAGTTAGCAGTAATATTACTGTTACATTTGACTAACTGTTACGATAACTGGTACTTTGGTGCAACCCACCCTAAGTATGTGACAAATGTTACAATCAATTTTCAATTACACATGACGTGATAACTATTCCGCTGCCGCTTATGACTCACAACCCACTGATATCCATAATGTACACACGACAAGTAGCAGCGATTACGATCGCTCAAGAGTTATGAACGCGCGTAGGGTGTGAAATTTTCATAGCCTGTATTGTAATGCGGCAATAAGGAACAAAAGGACGCCATAATCATTACACGACGCTTGTTGGCAAATTAGGGGTTGTATGCATACCCCCGTATTAAGAAACGTTTGCTAAGCCTGTTTTAGTTAAAATGTGTTTCGTCTCGTTCTATCACATGAAGTGTCAGGTAAGAGAGAAAGAGCTAAAACATATTTTAGTTAAAATGGGCTTATCAAACGTTTCTTAATACGGGGGATAGACTTTAATATGCCTTCATTCTGGCTTAGAGATGGAAAGAAAATATGAGGAAATTTTTTTTTTCAAAGGAAATCTATCATTAGGTTTTATGTGAATTAAGTTCAAAGTGATGAATTTATTTAGTTAGGACATCTTAGTCTTGAATTGCCTAAATGTCTAATAAACAAGATAATTACATGCTTCGAAAGGCATGATAGATAGTTGCTCCCAGCTGCCACCTAGTGGCCGTTAGAGAAACCACATCAGGGGCTTAGCCAAAGTCACAATCGCAAAACATTAACGAGATACGACAAGAACAAAACGTATGGAATTGACATAAGATTAACAGTTTCAGTCACAGTTTCAGCCATGACTCTTTTTGTGTTCCTGTGTGTATCTTGGTTGTCTTGTATCTACAAATTCCACAACATGCGTAATATCCAAATACTACACGTCACTAGCACTGGCCACTAAAACATAAGAATTTCCATGAGATGTTAAATGCAGTACCATTCACTAAATAATACTTCAGTTGAGTGAAACACACTTAAATCTCCATTTTCAATTCAACGGAGAGCGACAAATGTCACCGTTTAAGCAATTCTTGACAATAAACAAGTCGACTATAAGACATGTTCTGCCTTCAGGATACCACAACTGGGACCAAAGACAGGCGAGGACATGTCAAACCTAACCTCTCATAAAATAAATTCATCTTTATTGAAATCCACACACAGTTGAAATTGGTTTGAAGCGTTCAATGCTTGATGGAAATTTTACGCAAGAACGGATTGTAAGCCCTATATCTTTTCTAATAGAGTAGAAATAAGTTTGGAATTTGATACGTTCTCAAAGGTATGGTTTTAACATGTGAAATGCTTGTGGTGAAAGCTTTCTTGGCAGAGTTTTGTGCTTAGCGTTTTATTTTAAAATTGCGATTTATGTTACAGCGGACATGTTTTGTATGTTACTTTGCGGAATCGAATACAAGAGAGAAACTTGTCAACGCTGTTTATGTACCCACATCCGAAGGAATTAGTTCATGTTTCTCCTTAATTAAACTCCTGAGAGATTGGATATTTATTTTGGTCAACAGCTTCGTAATTACAGATCCCTCTCGCTTATTCCAAACTCATCACTCACGTCATACAAACTCGCCGATTTCGGGTACTCCTAATGTACCATTTTAAAGAGATCTGTGAATTACTTAAATTAAAATAGGTAAAGATAAATCAATATGCCTGTAGACTGTTTTGGTTCTCAAAATTTTCTTGTATTACACCAATTTTGTGAAGTGTTTCCTCAAATAGACTACCCAGAATTTAATGTTCATTTTAATGCCAGATTACATGAAGATGACTTCAGTTTATAACTTGTTATTCAAGAAGCTACATAATCAATATTTTAATATAAATAATTGTATAAAAACAGCTTGCATATATTTTACGATACTTGTAACCTAATCCTATAAGCATAATATACCTAATATAATGTGTGTGTGTGTGTTATCTATGTTATGCGTCGGCGGCGGATGAAACTGCGATGCGAAAAAGAATAAAGCTAAAGAAGTTTTTTAACTTGATTTTTTTTTCATTTGCGAACCCATTTCTTAGGAAATAAATAATAATAAATGAATAAATATAAACGGACAAAGGAAAGGTTATAAAACAACAAGGGCTGGGTGAGGTAGTCAGTTAGAATATATTTTTTTTCACTGATGCAACCAACGCCACATCCACTACCGCCACTAGTTATCGCATCATACGGAGCAAAACTTCGCCATTTGATTGGTCCATCAAACCCCTATAAACGAAAAAAAAAAACTATGAAAAATTTACGACTTGTCACTACTCACTGTCTGAGCTCCGCAAAATATTCCGCGCGGAAAAAAACCGCGCAATAAAACCGCTTTTTACTGCCGGCACTCTAATCTTTGCGATGTTCGCACAATTCAATAGGAAACCGCTTTTGCAGTGGTTAGGTTATGTCATAATTGGACTATGCCTTTTTTAGAGTTCTGTGGCAAATGGCAGGGTACATCGTATAGCAATTCCAAGGGAGTTGGCCCCAAAGGCTGTTTTATGTTGACCGTTTATCGATACTAATCGTAGCAGACTCCAAACTTTGAAGCAAGTTTAAGATGCAGTAGAGCGGATAAAACCACTTAATAATAAAAAATAGTTGAGAGCCGATTGGTGTCTTTTTTATAGTGATATTTTTAACGGAATTGCCAATTATTATAAGAAATATATATTATTTTTATAGAAAAAATCAAAAACATTAATTAATAACTTATACTAATTTTGTAATTATACAGTCCCGGCAATGTCTCCTTACCCAGCAGTATTGTGCGCAGAAGGCTGGCAGCATTGCCAAATTGTACGGCAATGTCAATCCTCAATGTCAGGTAATTTCCAGCCTTCCGATCACGAGATATGTGTATCAACTTTTTCGACAAAATCCGAAAAAGCTGTTGGGCCCATTGACTCCACAGTCCTAAATTTTCAACCCCAAAAGGCTCAAATATGTAATTATTGCTACCTTTTGCGTATAATATAGGAAATATATTAGTTTTCCAATCTCAACTCTACACTCTTATTGTCCAAACGTTGATTGTTAAATGACCTGTTTTCGACTCGACTAGAAGAATAATCTTAAAATTAATGAAATTCTTTACGTTGTTTATGTCAAATCATATATCGTTTACGCATCTTTTACAAGTGCGACATGCGATAAATTCAAAAGAGATTACATGACGCCCGCCCACGAACTCATATTTGTCTAATGTCTTGGAAAATTACAGCGTTTGATTTTCCCCAAATTGAATTTCTTTCGAGCACTTAGCTTAGATATTTTTGAATAACTCAAATTGAGTGAAATGATGGAGTGGAGATGACAGGCTTAGGGTGACGCCCTTACTTAAGTATAGTTGAAGGTTCCTTGATTTTGGGAGCTTTTAGTTTGGTTTTTAAGGTAATAGGTCGGATAGAGGGTAAATGGTTGGAATTGACAAAGCTTAATTAGTTTAAGTATTTGTATTGAAGAGTGTTCTAGAGGTTGAGTAGTAAGTAAAACATTAGATAACGACAAGATGTTTATTGTCTTAGTATCAGAGTATGAATATATGGAGATCACTGAACAGGCTTCGGGGTAGGGGTTTTCTGATGACGACAGGTGTAGCTGCGGGAGTACCCAAACCATGGCACACTTGTTGTCGTACCCCGCCTCTGCCGCATCCTGTTCAGTGGACCACTTGATGAAGGTAAATCGGAAGGCCATTGAAGTGGCCTCGCACTGAAAAAAAAAAAACAATTTCATTTCTGTAATTTTATTGGAAACAATTAGTTTTTTTTCGTTTATTCTTTTGTACAAAATATTGGTAATATTTGTCGAAGTTTTAAGTTAATTTTTATATTTAATAAAACGACTAAACAACACCTTTTAATCTTGGAATTAAATGTTTTAGCCTTTACCACTTCCGGTAATACACTAAAACTTAAGAGTTTAGCATTTTTATTTTACACATTATATAAAAAAAATATTTGTGATAAAGTTAGTAAGTAATAGGTATTGCTGTGCTAATAGCTGATGTACACTCTGAATCAGCGATACAGGGTAAATTTTGGGTTCTAAATGAAAGAAAACCAAGGCATGAGGATATTCTATCAATGACCGGACACAATCACATTTCAGCACCCCTTGGCGATGATGGACTCTTCAAGATTTTCTTTATTTTTCTATTATATATCATAGAAATTAGAAAAGCGTTCTGTCTATAAGCAGTCATCATTTAATGCTATATATTATATTAGCGGCCTACGGCTTCGCCTTAATTTCTAGGAATTTCTCAAAATGCAGACTTCTTCTAGCTACCTAATACCAAACTGCGAAATTTCAGCTTCAGAGCTCCAACACTACTATTGAAGATTTAGTGTTCGTTTAAAGTATGACCTTAGGCTAATAGCAATCAGTTTGTATTTATAAAATATGGAACTCTAAATTGAAGCAGAGCCTCGGTAAAATGCTTTAATTCAGTCAACAAACAATACTTTATCGATTTCTCTCAAAATAGCAACAAACTAAGTCGATAGTACCATAACTGTCCGTAACTTTAAGCTATAAGCCGAAAATAAGTTGTAAATAGTTTGTGCTTTATTATAAGCACTTACGAAACTCAATAAAGCAACTGTGCTTCGGGAAATAACAGCCGAACTTTGGAGTAGTGTCGCGCATTTTCGCTTATGTGTGCGGCGGACGATTGAGTAAGTCCAAAAGTCGATAAATCATTTCGTGTAGGTTTCACGGTCATCGACCATACACATCCTGGTGTCAGATTTCTTTGAAATCGCCTCTCGGCCTCTGACAAGGTTCCTTTAATGACTACCAGATGGCAGCCGGGACCAACAGCTTAGCGGTGATTCAAGCCTGCAATGTCCTAACCAAATCGGAAACAACTAAACAAAGTATGCTTCCGTGGGAATCGAACCTAGGGTCTACAGATTAAGACCTTAACCCCAAGACCAAGGAGGAAGATATCGTTTTTTTGATGATACATAATTAATGTCAATTAATTTTATGTTATACATTTTTGACTATAGATTTAAAAAAATTGCCCCCGCGCGCGATTTCCAAATTCTATGTTTTTGACACATATAATTTTGAAAGTCATACTAATCTATAGAGAGAATAGTTTCATTTCCGGATAATTCTATTAGTGTTTCTGTATATAAGAGCTCTTGAACCAGTTATGACCTGGAACGAAAGAAAAGGGGCATTACTTATTGCCATTCGTTGAAATGTTAGCTACAAAAAATAACTTGAATATTTTCATCACACCACCTCGAATTTTTATCCAAATGCACAAAGCACGTTCCAATCCAGCTCCACATTTCTGGCCCGCGTTCGGTACCATCCGTTTCCTCAAGAACCTTCGTTTCAAATAGAGTTTGCAGTATTTCTATCTTAATTGAAAATGTCAACTTAACCTGATGCAATTGAATGAATCCGTGGTCTAGTTTTCCTATTAACTCGTAGTTCATGGGGGCCATAATTTAGCTAAATATTAATTGTTAACTATTTTAATTGAATTCAAGAGGAGTAAAATTTAAAAAAAAACGCGTTTACTTGCACTATCCGTCCGTTGCTAAACCCTTTTAGGGTATATCTTATAAACCTTAATATTAAAACTATTCAAATTTTACGTTATTAATCATGGCAAGCTCATAGTAGTTAGTAGTTCTTCATTATATTGAATCAAAAAGTATTATGAATATGATATGAATAACTCTCATACCGAATTTCATTATCGTTTTAGCAATTTTATTGTCTGTCAAACTTACAAACTCACATTCATACGTACGTATTATGTATTCTTAGATAAGGCTGGTCACGGGCGATTCCTTCGTGGTTTTGTAGTTTATCGTAAAAAACTGTTTTCTACAGTTGTTTTTTGTGGTTTATAGTGCTTAAAAAAACTGTTAACTAGTTTTTTTATAATTTTTGTTCATCACTAATATGATCTCTATTTCATTATAACCTCGTTCTTTGCCCCATCGTCCGTTTTCGCGGTTCGCGCGTCCAGATTCTGTTCAAAAGTTTGTTTGAGCTGCTAAATTCGTTTGTCGAAAAAATACCTATTTTTTTCTTGCGGTTCCACACGCATTGTTTTCAAAGCGGATATCCTGTTTACTTTGGATTTTTTTTTGCAGTTCAGCGCATAAAATATGACTATAGTAATAGATTTGGAGATAAAATTGTTTTGTTCATGATCATTTTAATTTAAGGTTGAATAAATAAATACAAAACAACACAAATCTTTATAGGACAAAAATACACTCTAAGTAAGTACAAATTCCTACAAAAAAGTACAAGAGCCTAAATATACCCACATTAAAAGCTATTTTGCGAAAAAAGACATTTTTTTTAGTTTTATGATGTCAGTCTTATCAATTTTCTGTCTAAAAAAGTCAAAAAATTTAACAGTATTAACCACTCACATCTGAGCCATGTTCAATTTAATGGTCTGGTTTCTCTGTAAAGAGGTTTACGTGAGAATGCAACTGGGATACAAAATTTAATTTTGAGTAACCTTTACTCTAAAATGATAATGCAACCCAAGTGAAACAAGTAAATAAAGGAATAAGTGAAACAAAGGTAGAATGCAGACGACTTTTACTCCAAATCTCTCTGAGAGAACTTGGTTTTGAACATGAATAAAATATGTGAAGTGACGGTATTCCGTCTTGCACAGATTTACTCGCGCAATGTTTGAGCTTAGGTCCAAATGGCGTAAGCGCCTCATTTTTTGTTGTACATTCGTATAGTGAGACAACTCGTTAATACAAGATTTTTGGTCTAAATTTAACATATTTTTTTAATACTTACCTTACATGCGTTAAGTACTTTGTGGCTAGCTCAATATGTTTGATTTGTTCTTATAATATATTTATTTATTCTGGCTCTGTAGGTCGTGAAAATAATGCTCCAAAGAAAACCGCAGACAGAGATATTAAAAGAGGGATCGTAGCAGTACCTGAAGAAGGTCGCAGGCAGGCGCTGGATGCAGGCCGCTTCCAACCGGTTATTTTGGAAATCCTTGGGGGAGGCCTATCTCCAACAGTGGCCAGCTTGCGGCTAAAATAATGATGAAGAGCAGTGGCCATGGAGCAACCCAGTCCATCACCACTACCATTCTGTCAAGAGTGAACGAGTGAGCAGAAAATTTACGTATTCTATTCTCAAGTCCAAATACGGGCAGTGTGAATTTTCTGATATTTATAGATACAGTCCGTATTGTCTAAGAACGATAACCGTCTCATTGAAACGCGCCGCCAGATTGGTGTTTTAGTAAGCGATCCACGTAGTCTTCCCATCAAACGCCATCTTGCCACGATGTCTGTTCGACCAATGTGGGTGGGAATTGCCCTTTTGGAGTTCACGCATTCATTGCTTTGGTATAAATACGTTTTGAATAAGAAAACGAGATTTTGTTTGATTCAATTTTCCATTAATTAATAAAAATAGCAAACTGATCAGATTAGACACTAATTAAAGTTGGAATAGCTAACGAGACATTTTTTTGGCGTCTAGCCACGTCCGTACCACGTAAAATCAATTTATTTGCAGATTTTGAGGTTATTACAAATTGTTGGTTATAATTTTTACTTACTTACAATACATACGATAGCTCAAGGACCAGGTAGATCTTGGCCTCCATCTCAAGAGTGTAGTAACTGGTAAACAAGGAATAAAAAAAATAAAAACAAAAACATACAAAACTTTATATTGGGTTGTGACATCTTTGGAACCCGGATCGGGCTCAAATTTGACCAATTTTTATACATGGTGATGTATTTACATAGCTAGTATATACATTCGTTTTAATATTTCATTCTATTGAAGACAATATCCTTTTATGTACATTTGAAGGGATAAGTAAATAAAGTTTAAGAAAAAATAAACAGTGAGAGTACATCGGATGGTAACGAAGAGACCGGAACGCAGTGTTTGTTCTTACTACGAAGGACTAGAGCAAGAGCCGGCGACTATTTTTTGTTTTTATTATTTTCTCGCAATTGAAATAGCAAAGGGAATAGTTGACAAGGCAGTCCAGTTTCTATTGGCATTACAACCTGAATAGACTTTTAGTTTGAGAGCTAGATTACATAATCCAGTCAATCACAAAATAGTATGGTTAACTTCCTTTATAATAGCTACTAGATGTTTCTGCGTTATTCAACATTCCATTTATAATATTTTGTTTACGTAAATATCCCATTACACAAGTCTCGAACTGTGGGGCTAACTCAATCTGTGTGATTTGTCCCTATGTTTTTATTTATTTATTACTAGCTGTTTCCCACGGCTTCGCCCGCGTGGTAAAGGATGTTCCAAAAGTAAAGCAACTCTACTTTCTTATTTTCGTTTGACATTTATGTAAAATCAAGCATAGAATCTTCACACTAATCAGAAAAAAAAAAATATTTTTTTCTATCTCATTTATTTATTCAACATTAAATAGTGTAGAGGATGCCAATGGTAATAAGTCTATATGGCATTTCACTACAATTGTACACATTATTTTTAATTTGTTACATAACAAATAGAAATTAATATTTACTTGACGCCTTTAAATATTTTGTGTATGTCACGATACTTTAAATGAAACATTGTCCGGTCTTGTATCTTTTATCACCTCTGCACTTACAAGGCTAATTATCTCGGATCATCACTGATAAAATGAAATAAAATTTCTATTAGCTCTTAGACTATTGGGACTAGATATACCGTCGGGGCACAAAGAATCAATCGGACATCGGGCAAGCTGTTTTCTTTTTCAATCAGTGGAGGTCCCTCGAGGATCCTTGTTCACAGTTGTAATGCAACCTATTTTCTCAGACACAGACTAAAAAAAGTCCTTGTAACTTTGTAACCTACTGGAAAGATTTCGAAAATGCAGTAAGAAGTTTCTTAGTCTGTGGCGTGCATGGGTTGATTTTGTACGTATCAGGGTTGTAGTTAGAAATAAATTGAATACGGGGAGTGTCGATCCCAACTCGTATTTCGGTTTGAATCGAGTGTGGCTTTTTAACGGAGAAAATTGTAAAGGAAGGCAAGGGTAGCGGTTGGTTTTATTGTGTTTTGTTTTCGTATAATATTTTACTTAATAAGCAGAATTGTACCTATATGTTTAAAAAATGTACTCCTTAGGTACTTGTTACTTAACACTTTCGCTGACAGTAACGCCTCTCGAGGTAGATAACAATTGACTGCCTTATTTTGATTACTGTCCACGAAAGTGTTTATAAGAAAAAGAAGACATGATCATAAGCGACTAATAGATTATTAGAACTATCATTATATTAGCTAAATAGTTCGTTGAGTAGAGAAAAAAAATCGGCCAAGTGTGAGTGGGGCCAGCGCACGAAGAGTTCCGTATCATTGTCTTATACAAAACAAAAAAGCCACCAAATTTTTATTTTATTCTGGTTTTTAGTATTTGTTGGTAAAGCGGCAACAGAAATACATCATCTGTGTAGCTATCATGGTTTATGAGATAAAGCCTAGTGACAGACGGACAGCGGAGTCTTAGTAATAGAGTTTTTTACCCTTTGGGTACTTAACCCCAAAAAACTGCGACGGAAATTTAATTCCAAGGAATTTTTTAAATAACATTCGCCAATTTGTACTCTTTTCAGTCAAAAATCGTCAATATTGAAAATTGAATCCCCTAATCACCTGATTTATTTGATAACCTAATTAAATTTTGCCTTACCGAAGCAAAAAAACTAAGACGGTACGTTATAAAAATATATTTTTTTCCACCTTTAATTTTGGAGTAAAAAGTATTGCAGACGTTTAGTAAACGCGTTTAAAATTTTACCAGACATGTTTTACATAATAGATTAATGAAATGATAAAGTTTTATGTTGTAAAAGCTTAGTAGCTTCCGCGTTTTATTGCAATAGGTCATTTAACTTACCGACCAGGTGGTCAGATGACCCGAAGAAGGTCGCAGGCAAGGCGCTCCCAACCAGTAATTTTGGAAATCCTTGGGGAAGGCCTATGTTCAGCAGTGGACAGCCGGCAGCTGAAATGATGATGATTATGACGTCGTTTAAAAATCCCTTAAAAATATCAAATTCAATTCATTCAAACTATTTCTGAAGGTGTTTATAACATTGTCGTAAGTTCAATGGTTTTTTCCCATCTCACACTGTAAAAAATACTTACTTATAAACAACCAAAATTTCGTCAATCACAAAAAAGTGACTACACAACTCTTTGCAATATGTAACCAAAACTTTTGTCTTTTTTTTGTTAATCACTTTTGTTAAATCAAGTAAACTTCATTAGTATCTTGTTAAACTTTGGTTATTATTTTAAAAATTGTTAGGTAAAATATTTTTTTCAGTGCAATGTCACAAAAGTCAACGCGCTTGAAGAAAGTTTCACTTTAAAAATTATGAAGAAATAACCACGTTCACCGCGCTCAGTCTGTATATTTTCAATCGATTTCAAGATTTGGGTGTTTTTATTCGTTCGCGATCGTATTCGCGTCACGCGCTCGCCGTCGCCGGTCGCATCGCGAATGCAAGCGACTATTTGTCTTCATTCCGCACCATCGCTCGATGTTATTGACGAAATATCGATGGGGACCATTTTCTCCGTATCGCTTTATCTTTGCAGTCGAAATGTTAGTTTCGACTTACATTTTGGTGTTAGGTATAGTCAACTAGCCGATTTAATTTTACATTATCTTTATTGATATATATAAAAAAGAAATTTTTAGATTGAATGGGATTACATTTGGAACTTAGTACTAGTCTGATTAAAAATATATACAACATTAACCTTTAAAATATCTTTAATTACAATAAAAATGGTCTGAAATGATCATTTCAGCCAGAGGCTGTCTACAGCTGAACATAGGCCCCAAGAATTTCCAGAATAACAGGTTGGAAGCGGCCTGCATCCAGCACTTGCCTGCTACCTTTTTCAGGTTGCACATCGGGTCGGTGAGTGTCTGGTGCTGCGCCTCGATTGAGAGTTCCTATTAAAATAAGTGTTTTCTTTAATAACGAGATTCAAAACATTTAAAAAATAACTAAAATTAATAATTTATTTTAATTACTTTGATTAACTTAAATTGTGTTTGATAATTTTAAGCAGATTCTAACTCTGAAGTAATTTGGATGTAACCGGGAGCATGGCATGATGTAAGAAAATAGTTAGCGTTATAAGGCTCTTTTCTTGCAAACCAGGAAGGAAGAAAGAAAATCATAACAAAACTTTTATTTGTTGAGATAAGAAAGCGTATTTACAAGCAAGTAATACTTGGAGCGAACTGAACAACACAAGTTTTTTGGCAAAATTTCAATCTCGGCTGTGAGCTATGGCTATGGCACGTCAAATTTAGACAAACACCAATTCGAATCATGAATAAAACATGAATCGAGTCGGCCGATCCTTGCAGTATCGGTATACGTTCCGGAATTTTGGTCTGGCAACTTCCTATTTTCATTTATGCGTATTTTTATCTTCTACAACATAAGAGTCATTTTTGTTTGGTTTAGAATTTTTTGTGTTGTGTTGGGGTTTTCTCCAAAGACGACACTGTAAGGGTTATGATAATTTTTAGACCTCATTCTATTATTATCGTCGCCTATTAGATTGTCTTCCTGTTCGGGATGATTCGATTCAATTTGATCTGTGGCTGTTTGGTTTTTTTCTGGCGCAAATTTTATGACAGTTTGATCTCATTTTGCTTTTGGGTTTTGGGGTTTCGCCAATATAATGAAAGTTAAGTTCACCTTAATGGGTAAGTATTCCAATGAATACCATTTTTTTAATACCATATCCTGATGCTGAAATTTGTCTTCTTTCGTAAAGCTTCTTTTGAGATTGTGACCTTTGTTATTCCTTTACTCGTCTATTACGACTCTGACGGAAAAAACATGCCACCCTTATCTTTTATTCTTAGCCGGAACCATATTATCGTGTTAAATAGTTAGGGTATGGGTTTTTTTTATTTACGAGCCTTTTTTGCACCACCTATAAAAAAAACTGTACAATTGGTGAACAAATTCCAAAAAAAATCTCTTTCAGCTTACAAATTGAATAAAAAAAAAACAGAATCTAGCGCATAAATTAACATAAAGTAAGAATAACATCATACACCAGCTTTCTTAGCTATACAAATAAATAGTAAATTACGTAAGTATAAATAAGCACAAAGACAGTACCAATAAATTGTACATAAATTGAAAAATAAGATATTCGTCTGGATATATCCGATACAAGTGGATATCCTTTTGAAGTATTCATATCGAGGAGCGGAGAGTTGGCGAGCCCTGCATATTTGTGACGCGGGTAGCCGGGTAACTCATAAATGTTTATAAGGCAATATTGATATTTACTTATAGTTTGATCTTCTTAACAATATTAAATCATATTTTCTATATTGAATTTATTCGTTCAAAACTTTATAGATAACAAATAACTTGAGCACGATGACATGGCTTAGAATGTATCCACGTCTATACTATTAAAATAAGAGAATTTTGGTATGTTTTTAAAAAATAACCTAAAAACAGATTACTTTTAAATCAAATTTGAATATTCTTTTACCATTATAATTATTACAATATTTCTGGGAATCAGATTTTATACATACAAATCACCGGCAAGTAAAACCGCGACGCATACTTCAACATTTAATTTAAGTTTTTATTTTCAATGTAATCTATACCAAAAATTCTTCGATGAAAAAACTTCACATAGTATTGTCGCATGTCAAATACCCAATCATCATCATCATTATCACTTATCATTTCAGCCGTAGGCTGTCCACCACTGGACATAGGCCTCTCCCAAGGATTTCCAAAATGACCGGTTGGAAGCGGCCTGCATCCAGCGCCGGTGGCCTTCTTCAAATCATATAACCATCTGGTCGATGGGTGTCCGATGCTGCGCTTACCGATGCGTGGTACCCATTTGAGAACCTTTCTACAATACAAATACCCAATAAAAATAGGGATATTATTAATTGCACATCAAATAAATAATCACCCATCAATTTCTGTATATCAAATAAATTATTTTACTTTAAATTAAATTAAAAACTTGGTGACAGAAGCAACTAACGGTCAAAAGACGACTTTGTGACAGAAGGTAGGTTAGGTTATGGTTATACAGTGACCTTAACAGTGAGCGAGCGAGCGAAGCGAGCGAGTGTCAGACTTGGTGACAGAAGCAAAACAAATTTTGCTGTGCAATCAGTAATTTTGATATGTATTTAGGTTATTTTTGCATACAAAAATTGTTTTTATTGATTTGCGTTTAAATACTACCCATAAAAATACCCAAAAATAAATTATATAGGAAAAATTTACCCATATCGTCTCATAGATGCAAACGTTTTTGTGCCTACGACAAGCCAACTCGCTTCATCTTCAGATCTTGTTTTAATCTGAATTTAAAATATCCAACTTCGGTGCTTCGCTCACACTTATAGCATAAACGTCACTCACGTCGACATTCGTTTAATATTTCACGCACGAAGGCTTAATCGCTGAAAGGTTTGTTTGCTCGCGTCATGAAAGCGTGTCTGTCATTGAATGATTATTAAGTACAGACGATATCATTATATTTTCATTTGTGGTTTTATTTCTGCTGGTGTCTCTGTGAGGGTATTCAACCAACTAGAGATTCTAGAGATTATTTGTTTAGTTAAAATGACTAGTCCATTGTATGTTGTAACCACTCATAGCTGTTTAGCTGATTTTGATGCGTTGCTGATGCTGAGTTGCTATCTGTATGCTTTTTGACGTAAAAATGTGTATGGTTAGCTAAATTGTAATAAATCGTGTCTCTGTAGATATTAGGCGACGTGAACCGAACAGTCTGGAAGTTCCTTTAATGGTTGGCCTTATGGCGGGAACACGATCTAGGGGCAAACCACTAACGCGCTGGACAGCTCCTTGCAGCATTGAAATGCAACAAACACCCAAGAGGCCATACACCGGGCCCAGAATAGATATGACTGGAAGATACTAATTTCCAATTTGGATTATGGTGGTCACGACCCAGAGCTACGAAGAACACGACTTGAAAGAAGAATGTAGTAATCACTTTAAATGTGAAATAGCTCTTATTCCTATTCGTAAGGAATTTCCGAACTATTAAGATTGTCTAGAGCTTTGCTGTTTGCACGCTTTGTCAATTTTAAATTACTTGCATTTATAGGCACTAAACTATTTAATAATGTAGACTAAAGAATTCGGTATTGTGTCGTTATTCTGAACTCATATCCTGATTAAAAATTATGTTTAACTGTCCACTCTGCAATGTATTTTTACTCTTTGCCTCACTGTATCGCCCGGCTTGCGGTGACGTGACGTCACATTTCGCAAACAAACATTTGGTTTGTCCACTACGACACCATCTACCGCGACATTTTGACTGCTCAAACAAACACACATAATTAACGTTTCTGTCACTGATATTTGTGGTCGTTTGGAGTGTATATTAAAATCGTACTCAGTTTATTAATTCGGATAAAAACCTTTTAAAAACAAAAATAAAACCCAAATTTTCCGAGCGTTCCATTTCACTATTCCAGTTAACGTGAAACTGTCTCTTATCCAAACGCTAATTATCGCCGGAACAGCCGTTTTTGCTTACACCCCATATTTTAACGTCTGGCCGGCTTACCAGCAAATTAATGATCATGGAAATGCGGAACTTGGTTGTTTTTTTAAAGAGAAAAAGGTGCAATGACCCGAAGTATTTCGATATCAATGAGATTACATTTTAAAACTGTAAAGCCGACTGGCTAGAGATGGCGCTGATTTGGGAACGGAGGAGAGATCTAGTGTCAGAGGCCAAGAGCCTCTACTTACTTTCTACTTTAAGTAAGTGGGTAACTTTAAGTAGGTATATTATGTATTTTTAAACAGGCATACGGTCCACCTGATGGGAAGCGGTTACCGTAGCCTATTGACACCTGAAACACCAGGGGAGACACGTGCGCGTTGCCGACCATTAAGAAATCTTTTCACGCCCTTTTTGAAAAACCCCATGTTGTAGTCCTTTGTATTATCATTATCTTGGAAACCAGTTTGACCTAAATGAGGCATAACATGCGGAGTGAAGACTCTTAAAAAAATTAACTCGAATCTCGTGCAGGATCCCATGAAGAGGTTACCCGGCTTTAATTCGGATCGTAAAACCTGGATCCGACTGAATCGATCTCCGTTAAATCCACGGGAAAACTCTTCACCAACTACATAAATGGGCATTAAGGAAATCATGACAGTGCGATTGCTGATCACTCGTCCAGACCTTATCCCATGTGGTGAACGATGCCTACTTCGCCATTTTCCATGTGTAATAAAGGAGCTTCACGATCTTACGCATAGCTGTAATCTGGCTAAGGAATTTGAGCTCATAGCTATGATCGAAGGACTAATGCCACATACGCAATGATAATGATTCATTCAATGCGTTTTTCCTGTTGCGCTCCAATCTGAAAAGATTCAAAGCCCAGGGCCCGTCAAACTAGAGGTATTATTGTTTTCAAGAAACACTAGTAAAAAAAATAAACAAGCGCAAAATTAGTGTCACAATTTTTCCAAACCAGTCACAACTCCAACCAAGGATACACATAATTTTATTGCAATGCAAATCTGATCCGTTTCCTGCAAAAAGCCTTGGCTAAAGCTGTTAAGTCCGGGCTAATTCGTTACTTTAAATAATCATGATTCAAGGAAACTTTTGTTTTGCATTTTATTTCGGTATATTTTGTTTATTTTTATCTCGTATTGGCATACGCCACAAAAACTACTGAAGTTTGATGTCAAATGAACTTGAAAATTCTATTGAAATTTCTTACATGCCTCGCAAATTTCATCAAAATCGGACCATCGGTTCGGCAGCTATCGCGGTACAAACATACATACATAGATATAGTCACGTCTTTATCTTATACGGGGTGTAAGACCGAGCCTAGGGCCATAAGACCTAAGATCACGTTTAGCATGATGATAGTTTAAACAGGAAATCAATAGCGATGGGTTGCTAGCCGCATCGCCTATGTCATGATTCCCCTATTCGCCGATTCCCTCAGTCGACTTTTGCGGCTTGCGCGGGAAGAGAAGCAAAGCAAGAAGATTAGTTAAGTTTAGTTAAGCAGAGAAGTTGCCACATTCTATACTTTTCTTTTCCTCACAGACCAGCATAGAACATACATACCTACATACATACAAATAATGTAACGTGTTTTCGCCCCCAACTTGATTTAGAAACCTACGCTCGCTTCGCTCACTCGGTCAATTATGATACCTAGATCGGAGAAGACACAACTTTATTCTTATGTTACTTAAAGCGATAATAAATGAACCACCCAGACTGTTAGCTATCTTTTAATATCTTTTTACTCTTTAATCGTTTTTACCACTTTCACAAGAAGAAGTAGTTATTATAGTTATAGTAGAATATTATAGTCAGAAAAGACACGGTAGAAACATCAGTTTTGGTGTCATGAAATGAAATTAATGAAGTATTTATTTTAACTGTAGTATGTATGTATGTTCATATCCTGTTTTTTTCTTACACTAAATTTACTACCACTTCCAATTTAGCATGTGTTAAAAAATAAAATAAATAAATTTACTTTCTACGTCTCTATCTGCGCTTAAAAGCTTTCGCTTGGCAAAAAGTTTATTTAATACCTCTATTAATTAACTCGGAAGTTCGTATTCACTGTGCTAATAAGTGAGTTGAGTGAAATTGCAAAACTGCTAATTTAACTCACTCGCTGGGACGTGCTCGGTATTTTGGATTGCTTCATTTTTTTTATTTATTTCATTTGTTTTAGGGTTTTATTTTAATCGAGCTAAAATAATAATTTAACCTTTAATACTTTTATTTTATTTAGTTACAAGTAATGTCATAGAATTAGGAACTGCGTGCATCCCAAATATGAACTTATTAATTCTATGTAAATAGGAACTTAGGTTAACTACCAGTCAAGGAACTAATAATGGGTGCAGTGAAAGTCAAAGAAAAAAATCAAATTATATTAAAAGAAAGAAATCAAATTATTCAATATTTTTTTCTATACAATAAAGTATACATACAATACAAACAAAAATAACAGCTTAATTGAGGTAAAACAAAAAACGAAACAACATATATCGTCGTCAGTGATATCTTCAATCTTAACCACACGCAACAACTCTACAAATGCCTACATCGAGTGGCAAAAAGGTACACCCTGATATGATTGAAGGGCGAAGGCACAAAAGAGCAGCCTCTGATGCTAATCTGGTTCCTGGCTGTGGCGCAAAATATGGGAAGAAAGAGGAATAAATAAGTCGATTTAACTCTATCATTGCGCTGCGCTTTAAGAGAAGTTTCCAGCCATCACGCATGTGTTCTTCTTCTTTATTGTGTCGATGTCTGAATTAGGTGGTATTGGACTAAAACTCCGTCACTGTAATTGCTTTATTGCCCTGCAAAAAGTCTTCGAAGGTACACCTGTGAGGGCACGACGGACACTGTAGGGAACACATATTTTGTATGTCAGCAATAATAGACAGAACACAAAGCGACTGACTTCATTAGTCAGTCGTCTTTAGCCTTCGTTCGTAGCACATTGTGTCCCTAGCATCACACCCCGGTCCGCGCGTACTTGTCTGTATTTCAGTTTAACCTGTCGTCATAAACTGTAACTAGGTATTGTGTGTTGTTGTATTTGTTCAGTAAATGAACAGTGAAGTGTTATATGACTTTATTTTCTGATACCAGTAGCTAAGAGCACTACACTGAACAATAACACAACTTAACCTAAAAATCAGTATATAATTGGAGTCAGACATTTTATACATCTTGTTGCTATACATCAGTTCATTACAACACTGCAACAGATGCTCCATCGTCTGCAGTGGATGACCACATAAGCACCGGGTATCAGTAGGGTTCTGTGCAAAACCCTAACCTACCATATCACCTTTACAGAGGCCAATCTGGGTTCTCAGTCTATTCAACGACTTCCAGACTGGCCAGGGCAATCCCCCACCAGGCTGGTGTTGTAGAGTCAACGGTCACGGTTTTCACATGGGATTTTTCAAAAGGGAGTGAGAAGATATCGTCAACGCGCACGTAACACTTCTTGTATTGCATTCCTCCATACGCTACGGTAACCGATTTCTATCGGGTGGGCCGTATGCCTCTTATGGCAAAGAACGAGAAGAAAAGCAAAAAGAAGCTGATCTAATGAGAGATTTAGTTTAGCTATCCTTAAGCAACCGCGTATTTGATTAAAAATTTATTTGTATTATCTTTACATCTCAGACCACAAGTTGGCAGCGGGCAAGTGACAGTCTCAGGTTATAATGAGCGAAAAATAGGCTACGGTGGCTACGCGCATATATTTCGTATACCTCAGTGCCAACGTAATTAGACATTATGCCCTCTGAAAGAATCTTATACCATCATTTTATCACTTTTGATATTATCTATCAATATACATACGTATAATAAAATAGTAAAAATATTTTGTCTGTAAATTTAGTAATTTGACTGAAATGGATAGGGACATTTAAAATGAATAATAAAAGCAACCAAACAAATTTTAATTTTTGTTTGTCTGTCTGTATGTAGGATCACGCTTATCTCTGAAAGTACTGAACCAATTTGCTTAAAACTTTAACCAATTGTTTTGTTTTAACTTGGAAGAACATCTAATGTTTGTTCCATCAAAATCGGTTCATTAAAATAAGATCTTTATTTGAATGTACTCAAGACATGTTTTTGATGTGTGATTCCCGGGTATTCCCGAAATTCCCGCGATAGCGAAGACGCACAAAGTCGCGGGCTACAGCTAGTTATTTATATTTTTTAAATCGCATTGCTGTATTGTTCGTATCCCCATAACAAAGTTCATAAAGCATTTTCCACATATAAAAATGTAAAAAATATGGTTCGCTATTCTTTCATAACTCGTAAATTCAGTGGGATTGAAGGTCCCGCGGTCAGTTCGGATAACATCGCCCGTTCGTATTGTTGCCAAATTTAATGGAAGGTGCGCACAATTTTACGTCGTCACATACCATTGTGTTCGGGAATATTCGAGAATATTCGACGGACCCTAATCCCCTGAATCTGCGTCGAAAAAGGGACCAGCCTCGTTAGAAATTTGTTGCGCTTCATAATTTTTATCCGTACGGAATGAATTGGGGAACGGAATTTCGAAGTCTATTAAACCATTCTAATTAAGATAAAGCTAGTTTACGCTTACGGCTTTGCATTTTTTTATATTTTATTGAGTGCAAATCGGTTAGAAAATGCACAGATATTAAATTATCTCTTGACTTTAGAAGTCCAGTTATATTTCAATTGACTAAAAATATTTTTTCATTATCTGTTGACGGAAAAGAACGACGTATGAGGGTGGTGAGATGTCTAGAAACTAAACCACAAGGACTAAAGAAGGACAAGTAAAAAAAGAGAAAACATATAGAAAAAATTAAGAAGAAATAAATAAATAAGTAATCAAAGATTGAGCCATCGGCTCTCAATACCAACAAAAGATCAACTCAACAAGTATAAATTAAAATTTGTTATAAAAATAAATCGTAAATATTTTTGTCATATATATATATATATATATGTATATTGTTATTTATGTATTTATATATCTAGGTATATATGTAAGTATATGTATGTAAGTTTATGTAAATTTATATTACTATTATATTAAACCCACATTACGATCTCTGCTTGACCTAAAGGTTGACTGTTAGATAATGCTTTTAGCATTAAGTTCGCCTATTGTGCTATACAACTGTATTTTGTACAATAAAGTTTAAATAAATAAAAAAATAAATAAATAAATAAAAAACTTTAAAATTTTATCTTATCATTGATAATTAATAAATAAAATTTCAAACATGTGTAATGTATTTCATAATGTAACTGACCCTTATGAGACCCTTCTTTATGAACCAAAGTTACGCTTAATCTATTGTTAGCTTCAATAATTTTCTTAGCTGAACTCCATAAATTATAGTTGAAAAACGGTCTCGTTGAAAAATCGCTTTAAAAAAATACATCAAAATTGACATATTCATTTAGTCGCTTTAATGCAGCAGACGTCAAACTTATAACCCCTCTTTTTCTTAATAGATTAAAATAAAACATTCCGACGAATTGAGAACCTCCTCCTTTTTTTTGAAGTCGGTTAAAAAGAGCGTTGACTTAATCGCTCGTGTTCTAAAAATCTATACTAACTCAATAGGCAGTCGAGCTGTTTACTTTCTAAATCCTAAAGTGTCTGAGCCGTCACTTTTAGGACACTATGATGAATCACCTTCGAAACTTTGACCAGCTTCCTACTTCGCTTCGAAGTTAAGACGTTTTTTATCCTCAAACTGAGTTTGTATTTAACTTTTAACATCCCTTATAAATAACTTTCTGGAAAGTCTGATCTTTTTTTAAACAAAGATCATGTTAATCTCTACAGGCAATAGTCACGTCCTGACTGTCTTATTTACTAAAAAGCTCAATTAAAAACATTATAAATAAAGCCGTGTGATAAAGTTAAGAATAGACAACCCTTTCTTTCTATTGGGATAGACGATTAAGGGAATAACTTTTGACTATGACATCATAGCGCCTTAACTAATAGACGTGATCCATGTTTTGTTTTTTTTTTTTATTTGAAAGTTGTCTTGACCACGATGATTTTTACAAGCTATTTAAAAATAATAAGCTTCTTTCGTAGGACCGGATTTTTTTAAAGTTTGTTGTACTTTGGCGATATATTTAAGATATTGCAATTTTAACCGTATATACTCAGCTCTACCCTAATTTACATTAAATGTATTGTGTTCCAGGCTCTACAGAAAGGTCTCAAAGAATAATGTATGGTATAGATGATAATTATCACCACAAAGAGAAGTTTTCTTTGTATTTGAATACGTGAACTTTATAAAATAAACCTTTGGAATTTACAAAACTAATGGAATATTTATATCTACATATTTGTGTAACTAATCAAAATAAAATTAAAAGTGACATGTCTACGCGGGCGGCGGTATCAGTACACAAGTCACGCAATTTACTGTATTTCATTTCAATATTCACATAAATAACTTGAAAAACATTTTTTTTGTACTTTTATGTTTTTCAGGTCTTTTAAGTTTTCAGAACGATATACTAAGATATGAATAATGAATGAATGAATAAACACTTTATTGCACCAATTACAAAAATACATCATTGGATTGTACAGGATCATAGATAAAAATTAGTACAAAGGCGGACTTATCGCTAATGCAATTTCTTCCAGCCAACCTTAGGGTAGAGAGAAACAAGAAACATTGGAGCGCGAGCGATGCAGAAAGATAATTAATAAATTAAAGACTAATTAAAGACCTAATTATAGACAATCACATTAATAAACCTACTTAAATAAATGTATAAAATATACATACATACCACCTGTAAATAAATAAATACCAATAATAGTAAAGAAGATGTAATACTATGATATGAGACAGATTCTTGCTTTTTAAACCTCAGAAAGGTAATGAGACTTTACTTGACTTTTGAAGGACGAGATTGTCTGTGCCTTGCGAATATCCACCGGTAATGCATTCCAAAGTCGAGTAGCCTGGACAGTGAAGGAATTGGCATAAAATCGGGAAGCGAAGCCAGGAACCACCAGACGAAGGGAGTTAACGGGGCGCACGCCACGATTATTAATCTCATTGAGAAAACTAAAGCGTTCTTTAAGATATAGAGGAGTGAAAGGATTGAACAGAATTGAGTAAAGAAGTGTAAGGATGTGTAAATTACGACGTTGTCTGATGGGGAGCCACTTGAGTTGCATGCGAAAAGAGGAAATATGATCATATTTACGTAAACCGTATATGAACCTTATACAAACATTTTGTAAACGCTCAAGTTTGTTCAATTGCTCTTCAGTGAGATCTGGGTAGCAGGAATCGGCATAGTCTAGGATGGGATGGAGCAATGATTGTGCGAGCATGACTTTAGTCTCAGTCGGTAGGAAATTTCTAATTCTTCTGATAGAGGCAGCTGCACCGAATATCTTTCTGCTAACTTCAGCCATCTGTGGGGTCCAAGACATATTGCCGTCGAACAGAATTCCCAAATTCTTGACCTTATCGCTAAAAGGAACTATGGTATTATTAAAAACGATAGAAGGAAGGGACTGCCAATTTATTCGGGAGATGAGATGCGAACTACCCAGGATGATGCATTGCGTTTTGATGGGGTTAACTGTGAGGCCATGAGAACTACTCCATTCCGATATCAAAGTCAGATCATCATTTATGGCAGAAATTGCACCTGAAAGATTATCTAAGGACGAATGACAGTAGATTTGAAGGTCATCTGCATAAAGATGGTAAGAGGAGCGAATATGGGAAGTGATCGAATTGATGAATAGGGAAAACAGAAGAGGAGAAAGCACACCACCCTGGGGGACACCGCAGGATGTGGAGCACCAAGACGAGAGATTATCTTCAATCCGTACTCGCTGCTGACGTCCATGCAGGTACGAATGAAACCATCCAATAGCTGTTGGAGATATGTTCAGAGAGCGCAACAGGGCCAGCAGCACATCAAAGTCGACAGTATTGAATGCGTTACTGAAATCTAATAGTGTTAGGACCGTCAGTTCCGTTCTATCCATAGCAGAACGGATGTCATCGGAAATTTTTACAAGAGCTGTTTGAGTGCTGTGACCGGCCCGGAAACCAGATTGGAAAGGATTGTGAATGTTATTCTGATTAAGATAGGTATTGAGCTGAAGTTGAACTAGTCTTTCAAGAATTTTGGATAGGAAGGGAAGGATAGAAATCGGACGATAATCGGAGAAACTACCGGGGCTAGTTTTTTTTGGTAAAGGAATAATGTTAGCGCACTTCCAAGAGGACGGAAAGATGCCTTGGGTAAGCGAGTTATTGAATATTCTAGTTAACGGAGTAAGGATAATATCAAGAATAGGCAGGATCATTTTGCGGCTAATATCATCGGTCCCAACCGCATTGGAAGTCACAGAAAGCACACTCTTCTGAACATCACATTCAGCAATTGAAGAAAAAGAAAAACTGAGATAATCGGGTGTGGGAAGTAAGGAAAGACGATTAAGTGTTTGATTTTTAACATCACCACCGAATGACGTAGATGTAGAGAAGTGCCTGTTAAGGGCGTCCAGGTCTAGATTATTGGGAGTGTTACGGTTGTTTCTCCCAACACCCATCGACTTTAGAAACTTCCAGACCTTGGCTGGGTCACCATTTTCGACTGATTTGTGGATGTGACGTCGCTGTGCCTCCCTACATTTCTTATTGCACGCGTTTCTTGCTGTAATGTATCTGTCACGATAGCGGTCCGGATCAGACTTGAACTTGGATTTAATTCTGTGTTTTCTGTCAATAGCCTGCTTGACGTCTTCGGTTAACCACGGAGCAGGAAGGTGTTTAACACGAACAGGACGCATGGGCGCATGAGTATCAAAAAGTTTTAGGATCATATTATTAAAACCAGCAACCTGTTCGTCCACGGCACTGAGATTTGCTAGCGCAAGCCAGTCGAGGCTACAAGCATCCTCCCTGAGTTTGTTTAAATCGATTGAGTTAAAATCACGCTGCAGAAGGATTTTGGGTTTGGATTTAGGAGGACGAAGTTTGAAGGAAAGATAGAGAAGATCGTGGTATGAAAACATTTCAGCATTGCATTGACCATGTTTTGCGATAAGATTAGGAGAGGAAACGATAATAAGATCTAACAGAGTGGGAATGCAATTGGGAAAAAAGTGGGTGGGTTGATTGGAATGGATTAAAGACAGGTTACAGGCATCGACAACGGATACCAGTGATTTGGAGCGGTGATCATCTTTAAGTAGACAGGTGTTGAAGTCACCCATAATAATTGTATGGTCGCAAGAGGGCGTTAAATCCTCCAGGAGATGTTCTAAAGCTGAGAAATAATTAATGGAAGAGGAGGGGCTATAGAAAATGCCTAAGAGAACACGTGAATGAGAAAGCGATATTTCGATAAATAAATACTCAGCTTCATGTGACGGATTAGAAATTACGGACTTACGAACAATTTTGAAAGGGATATGAGCTCGAAGGTATATAGCAACTCCACCGCCTTTTTTATCAGAATGAACATGTCGATCATTACGAATGAGTTGGAAGCCTGGTAACGAGTAAGAAGTAGATGGGTGACAAGGCTTAAACCACGATTCAGAAACTAGTATGGCGTCAATATGCTTACTACTGAAAGTCGTTAACAAGTCAGGAAAGTGGCCGGGGATACTTTGGGCATTAATATAAACCACGTTGAAATTTTTAGGCGATTGGAAAAAGATATTATGTAAAGTCTCATACAGTGGAATATGTACAGAGTGAAAGCTATCATCAGAGGAACAAGATTTAAAACTATCATCATCATCATTACTCATTTTAAATAACACAAATAATAAATAAATAATACTATATAAATATATTATGTCTAAATAAAATAATAGCAAAACCGAATTAAAATTACTGTCACGAATACAACTAATTCTACCCGCCAGCAGAACGAAGAAAACTGAGAATTTACTAAAGTAAAAAATAATAAAATAAAATGAAAATAAATGGCTCAAGCCGGGTTACCACTATCTATCTGAGCAAACCCAACGCAAGTGCGTCAACCGTGGCGCCGACACGCTAGCCAACACACCCGCCCCGAGCCCACAAAAACAGTCAATGGCAACCACCCTGTTACAAAATAATCATGGCCAAATGAAAAAAAAAAGTAAAAAAAAAAAAAAAACAAATGTGACTTTGGCATGTGACAGCTTGTCAATGTCAGGTCAGGTCAGTCAACACAAACATTGCAGGTTGGTTGCAGGATAATTTTTTAACAATTACCTGAATTATTTTAAGTGAAATTAAAATAGACTGGTTGATACATGCAAGGGCAATGTAAACAAAACTAGTACATATAAAATCCAAACAGTACATATAAAATCCAAACAGATATATCAACATTTAAGTTACCTACTAATTTATATTTTTTTCCTAAACTTGCAAACCCCAATTATATAAAATGGAAAATAAATTTAAGGACTACTTATTGGGTATGCATTAGATTTAACTTTTTACTATAAAAACATATAATGAGACTTGTGTTTGCTTATTTAAATAAAGAATGTGTTCACAAAAATATCGCATTGTGACTGGTTGAAATATTTACAGTTTTGTTCCGTTTTCTTGTTTCCAATTTCAAAATTTGTTGTCCAGCGGTGTAGCGTATATGGAAACCATTCCAGTATACAGAACCCCAATACTTCTGAGATGCGGAAGCCTTTACTAGATTGAACGGGGCAATTTTAGAGATAAAATGCTACCCTGCTTTTAGTTCTGTAATGCGGGAGGCTTTATCGACGCAATATTAGCGTTATGGATAGAAATTCCTACCACTAGTTACTCAGGTTAGCCTTACTTGTTTTTAATTCTGTTGCGGGAGGTTACAACAATATACAACATAATATATATATATATATATATATATATATATATATATATATATATATATATATATATATATACAATAGTTACGTTAATGATGTGAATTCCTACCTAAGCTCGGTAAGGACTTTAATATAGGTAAACGGGTAAAGCATATATAAATACACAGATTAATGGCTCGTTTACACGCATTAAGTGATTAAGTGGTTAAGTTAATTTTAACCAAATTTTAACTTAATAATTGCGTGTAAACGATCACTTAATGGTTCTAAGTCATAAGTAGCTAGTAGCGAGCCATAAGGAACAATGATAAATATCATATAGGTACTATAGTAAAAATTAAAATAATTTGAGTTGCATAAAATTATAAGTTTATATTTAATAACTTTTTAAAAAACAAAACAAGACTATCACATTTTTGTTTATGTTTTTAATCAACGAATGAATCTTTTTAGGAGGTTTCCCTGCAGAGATGCGGTTTTTAGACTTTCTGCCCACGCCTTTTTCTTTTAATTACGTCTGCTCGCTGTCTTACTCGGCACTCTTGCGATCTGAGATCGGGGAGCGTAGCGCAGAAATTCCTCCCGTACTTTTATGCTTTCTAGGGATCTGAGTAGTGGAAGTACTTTTAATTCGAAGTCTTGAATACTACAACAGAAATAATACCCGAACCCAGATTGGTTGCAACTCTGAATAGTGGGATGATTTAAGGAGACTTTTTGTGAATTCATTCTAGTAAACCAGCCCGCATCTCAGAAATACGGGAGTTCTGAATACTGGAAGGGTTTCCATATACGCAGCGGCGTAAATCCGAGTGAATCAGATTCACCGAAATGAGTTGGTTCACTTACCTCAATAAAAACACCTTAAAAAACATAAATAAAAAAAATCTTCAAACGAACCCACCTGTCTCCACAAGCCAATATTGAAAAATAAACTGTCATTCCGTCACCCATACATTGTGCTTGCAATATCGCGCCCTCGTACTGAACATCAAACGTTATCCAATCCCCTCTGCCATAAAAAGGAGACTACATAAACGCAATAAAAGTAGAATTGTAGTTTTTATTGAAATCAGCCCTCTCAAATTTACATTGGTGTCGTGAAGGCTTCATCCGTGACGCGGGTAGCGTGACGCGTATGAATAATTCAGTACTCTTGTCGGATTTTTTAATTTTTGCTTTATAGTTTTATGGAAATAAAATAGGTTTTGCTGTGTCAACATTTTTGCTAATAGTGAAAAAGTAAATCCTGATCCTAACTATCCCAACCATCACTAATATTATAATTGCGAAAGTGAGTTTGTTTGTTTCGTTTTCACGCCCTACTGCATATATCTGCCTGAAATTTCGCATACACATAGATGAATTGAGAAGGACATAGGATACCTTCATCCCAGGAATAAACATTGTTCCCATGGAAACTACACGCGGACGAAGCCGCGGCCGAAATCTAGTTAATAATAAATCTTTTACCCCATATTTATCAAATACTAAATGCCTTCTTTTGTCACTCTTGTTTATTGTTTGTTTGTTTGTTTGTTTGTTTGTTTGTTTGTTTGTTTGTAATATCTTTATTGATTAAAATACATAGTAAAGGGAACATTATTAAAATAAGAAGACAATGGCGGACTTATCCCAGGATGGGATCTCTTACAGTCAACCGGCGAATGACGAAAGAAAATGCACAAGAAAAGAGTAGAAGTGCAAACAAAGACTAGCAAAGACATAAAGGATATGAAATGAACATAAACATTTATAGACAACTACATACATAATCAGTCACAATAATACACTTACATAAATATTTGCTAAATAAATACATACTTACATACATAATATAAACTATATATATATATATAAATTATAAAATTTCTGAAGAATACTCAATTAATTATCTGAAGTAACTAGATGTAATTTTATAAGTTTAGATTTGAAGGAATTCAGATTACTAGCCATTCTTACATCAGCTGGTAGAGAATTCCATAGTCTGGCAGCCATAACCGAAAAGTTTATTTATGCTCATAATTACTTCAAGGTGTAACTAACGAATTGCCGAGTTGGGGCCTTATATGTTTTGCAGTACCTAGTCATCTCAGCAGCAGGTTGCCCACTGCTGAACATAGGCCTCCCTAAAGATTTCAAGAACGACTGGTAGGAAGCGGCCTGCATCCAGCGTCAGCCTGCGACCTTCTTCAAGTCATCTGTGGTGTCCGATGCTGCGCTTGGCCTTTCTGCCCCATCGGCCATTGGTTAATCGTGCTATATACCCTGCCTACTGCCATACTGCAGCACCCAGTATTTTCATTGAATCTACTATCCCGAATTTATTATCCTTAGAACCGGATCACAAAAATGTACCCAATGCTGTTTGGTGGCAGATAGAGGTAAGAGTGAGGTACCCAAGTAGACGACCCCTGTACAGAAATGCTCTGGTATATAACCTTTGTATAAAGTACAGAATAACAAAGCATATTTTGTCACAGTCAGCCGGCCAGAGATATATGAGTCCCGCGAAAGCCGTTCTGCGCACATGTGTAGCAATAAAACCACTATTACACTCGTATGACTCTAATGCGATTTTAAACGGAACCGTTAAAAGATAACCTTGCCATTTTGGCGCAGAATACCCGATTCGCATGATCCTGTTTCTTGTTCGTATAATGTGAGTTGCAAGGTCAATAAACCCTGCACATCCTGGTTTAGACAATTTGTGGAGATTAAGAAGGTGCGATTGGAAAGAGCCAAGAAAGTACAGCGTACTATCTCGAGATAGAGCTTTCAGAAGCTAGTCTCCTAACAAGGGTGAATCAGTTAAAAATCACCAAAATGTAACTTTTGTTAGAACCTTTCTTATTTTATATGACTCACCTTGTAATGGAGAGAAATAAACGATTTATTTATTTATTGAACTGAAAGTTTGGTAGAGCCATTGGAAGTGGAGGGCTTTGGCACACCCTAGTGTTTGAAATGAAATGAGTTCATCATTTATTTAACGTAACAAGTTTATTTAACATTATGACTACGCATGCCAGGCTATCGAGCTTGATAGCCTAATAGCAAAGATAGCGTGTTTGAAGTGAGGCGAGCGCAGCCTTGCTTGGATTGGTCGCCTCTACTCTAGTGGCATTTCTATCTTAGGCTACTCCGTGCTTCGGAAGATAGTTAAGTCGTCCCGGCAGCTATAAATTAATGGTAGTCATTTTAACAGAATGTTATTGGACTCCATTAGCAAAACTAAAAAGAAGGGTTGTCAAATTTTATTTAATGTCTCATAAATGGGACTTAATGACAGTTGTTTGAAGACTTAATCAATCAGGCTTTCTAACAATTTAAATGTATATCTAACTTAATACTACTACATACAATTTTCAGGCTTCCAAAAGTATATAATTACATGACTACTTACAGGATTTTGCATCTTTTAAACTTTGGTAACAGTCAGTGGTGAGGCAACGCTAATGCGTTAAATACCGACAAAGCCACATGGATGCATGTTAAAAATTCAATTAAAAACCTCATTTGTGTTTTTCATCAGGTTAAAACTCCAGTCGCGCCTGTTCGAGGCCGAATTATTATCCATTGGTACAAGTTATAAGAGTATAGCGCCTTAGGAGAAGAAGAGAACTTTGTAGTATTAATGTATATATAAGAACTCCTGCTGATTACAAGACCATCAGATGGTAAGCATCCGTCAGCATCGAAACTAAAGTCTTTTCTTCATTCTTTTAATTTAGGGCTTCCAGTGATTTTTTGGTGATTATGCTAATATCATAGTTTGAAGAGACAAGTGTACTCTGCTGTTGGTAATCCATACATACATATAATCACACTTTTATCCTATACGGGGTAGACAGAGCCTAGGGTCATAAGACCGCTACGTTTAGCATGATGGCAGTTGAAACAGGAAATCAGTAGTGATGGGTTGATAACCTGTTCCCCATTCACAGATTCTCTCAGTTGACTTTTGCAACTTGTGCGGGAAGAGAAGCAGACTATACATGCTTTGTTTTTGCTTTTCTCTCACACTAGCATGAAAGAATGGTGAGAGAGAAATGTGAGAGAATGGTATGTTGGTAATAACATAAGAAACAAGCGGATAACCGAATTATTTTAGAACGCTACAGCCTATGACTTGCACAATTCCGTGAGCTCGGCAAATCTCGACTCTTTGACTTCGAAACAAATAGTTAATTACCTAGAGAGCTCGTTACGCGCAGATTGTAGCGGGATGTTGCTTCTACTTTTTCTACTTTGTTCTACAGCCTTAAGAGTTCCCGAGATTTTAAACCGGCGTCGGGGTATGCAATGTTTTAGTTTTTCTACCAAGTTTTCATTTGCAAATTAAAAGTGATTAAAAGGATTTGTTTAGTGAAAGTTTAATTTTTAAATTTCAGTTTTAAAAGACATGAAAGTGGTTTTCATTTTTATAGACAATGAACCCCTAATTTTAAAGTTTAACAAAAGTAACACAAGTTCACAAGAAGGATTCATCATGTCAGGCAGTAGAGCATAGGCCTAATTGCAGCAGCATTCTATCCACTGCTGTACGTAGGTCTCCCCAAAGATAACCAGAATTCCTTGTTGGAAACGGCCTGCATTCAGCTCTTGTCTGCGATCTTCTTCAAGCCATCTGACCACCTAGACTTTTAATCATATTTTTACGCAATGATTTGCGGGACTTATTTACTTATAAGTTTTTTTTTTGTTGGGGTTTTAGTTTATTATATAGTTTAGTTTATTTTAAATTGTTTAAAAAAGTATGTCAATAATGTTAGACTATATTTTTCGAAAGGCAGCAAAAAATAAGTTCCTCGCAACCCACAGAACCACAATATCCCCGCGTTTTCCGCCAGCTAATGTATGCGGAATGCGATTTCTCCATATATTATTCATAGTAGGTGCGCCACTTGGGTTCCGCTGCGATTCGCTTTTACGAACGAAACGTGTTTATTCTTCCTAAATCTTCTTTATGATGTGTTTATTTTAATATTTACCGACGTTTTGGTGTTTCAGCTGCGGGCGTGATGGTTCTGTAAATAAATAATGTGACAATATGTTGCTTTTTCATTTATATTCATTTCTTTCACCCGTAACGTATTTACTCATGTATGTAACAAAGGATTAAAAAAAAATGTTGAGACACAATAACATTAACAAAAACGAAAATATAAGAATAAAAATATCATGTAACAACAAAATAATATCATTATTATCCTAGTGTGTTATTACTGCTGGCATTTTGTGGATCCCTGACATTTCCTAGGAAATGATTGGTGGAATCTAATACCAGTGATACAGATGTACAAGTAAATTGGGACCTCTAATAATTCCCTTAGTATGAGTAGAGAGGGATGTTTTATTCTAAGTCGGAGAGCATACTACAGGAGAAAAATTAGGGTATTATGTAAATTTGAGATTTAAAAATATTTATTGTGGATTCAGTACATACCTACCTAACTCTCGCCCGAATCGTTTGTCGCAAGGCAAACTAAACACGCCTACTAAGCATCGCTTCGAGAATAGCACAAGCCTTTAATTATTTTAATTGCAGAATTTATTGGCATTATATACTGTCTCCGTGTTCCAGTGGTTATGGCGTTTGCCTGTAGACCCGGGGTTCGTGGTTTTAATTCCCAAGGGAAGTATATTTTGTTTCTTTGTTTCCAGTTAGGATATTCCAGGCTTGAATCATCTGTTTGTCTGATAATAAAGATGGTTTCGTGCTTCAGAAAGCCGCTGGTCTCTGCTGTTATCTGATAGTCTTTGAAGAAACCACATCAGAGGTCGAGAGACGACTCCAAAAAACTCTGACATCAAGGTGTGCATGGTCGATTGACCTTATTACCTACACGAAATGGTGATTAAGATGACTTTTAAATTAATAGTCGGAAATAATTAGTATTCTACATCTACAACAAAGATATATAAAAACTACAATATACCTGCCAATAAAAATACAGTAAGAATACAGGGAGCCTCGTCCGCGACCGGAAATTAGAGCCTGGAGGCTTCGAGCGAATGGATTTCCGGAGAGCTTGTAGAGAGCTTTATTTAAGTTTATTGTGTTTCTGAGTGTGACCAATTGCTGTAGCTTTTAACGGGCGATTTGGGCGGTGAGAAATTCAACGGAGCTTTTCGTAGTTTAACTTAAATTGTAGGATAGTTAATTGAATTTTTTTTAATCATATTTAATTTTTTATGCAATAATGCGCAAACGAATTACATATGTGGCAAAGGGTACGTTTCAGCCCCAACAGTCTCCTGCGAAGCGTGACAGAGTGATTTGATAGTCCTATACTGCAGCACTGAACTACTTCTCAAGTGCTGCCAACTATCTGCGCTGCTTAATAATGGTCTGTGTGTTTGATAATTTGTAAGGTCATAATCATATTTTTTTTTTAATCATACACAGGTTACAAAAGGTTTTACAAATGCAGAACAGTTCTCTGTGTGCGCCAGCAGACATACAAAAATACATGTTGAGTTATAGTACTATTAACTATTGCATTCTATTTATTAAACAGATGTGACATGCATTTATGATATTTTAGCTATAAAACAGAATATAAAAGAAATTGTAATGAATATAAAAGTAAGTATAATGTGTCACTTTTACTCACACTAGATAAGTACAACTTTGTTACTAAGTAATATAAAATGGAGAAATATTAATATTAAAAAAAAATAAAAATAAAAAACAATTTGCCTTTAATACTTTATGATCTTTTCTTCATTACTAGCTTTCGTTCGCCGCTTCGCTCGCGTGAATTTCCTTAGGGAACAGTGCTTTTTCCCGAGATGAACGGTATCCTATGTTTTTCTCAATACTTCTAACTATGTGTATTATTTATGTAAATTTCAGAAGATTGTTACAGTAGATAGGGGGTGAAAGCGTAACAAACAAAAAAACTGACTTTCGAATTTATAATATTAGTAAGGATGTTGTCTAGAACTAACTTTAATACATAGAACGAAAACCGCCTAACTAAACTCTAAACGCACTTCCTCATTCTAATAAATTTCAATAAAAATGTAATATTGTTTCGTTTAAAACTGGATTATACTTATTATACCTATCTCAAAAGTAAATTCATCAAATTCATACCACACAAAGTAATAAAACCACACAATTTAACTGGGAATCGCGAGAATCACTCGATTCATATACAAATCAAATCATTTCGAATGAAATAATCCCAAAGCGAGCGTGAACATAGGTGCGTTATTTTTCGAGTGTGATTTTGGAGCCGTCAATCAACTTGGCTTACAATGTTGGGTATATGAAGAGCACTTAAAGTACCTAAGTACTTTAATGTAAAACTCGATAACCTAGTGGGGCGTGTTCATAAAAATAATACTACAGGGAGCGTCGCCTGATTTGAATTGGTCGTCAATTTACTTTGGTCAAGTAAAATTATTTGTGCATTTTTTTATTCCAACATCACATACAATTATCATTACAGGAAACCAAATGCGATAGTAAAGCTTAATAATACAATGTTATGCATATAAAATTCGTGATAAATATCGTATGTCATCATATTTATTTATTTAACTTTTATAGTACAAAATTTAAAAAAAAACATATTGCGCACTTAATGCTAAAAGCATTATCTAACAGTCAACCTTTGGGTAAAGCAGAGAGCTTGAATGTGGGTGTAAAATAGAATATAGCATATTACAAATAGTAGTAATATAAAGTTAGATGGCCTAACGACCAGATTGTGTCTTGTGCCTTTTTCTTAAAATCTATTTTTTTTTGATTTGTTGTGTAGAAAAAACTAAAAACTGGCTGAGCTATGTGAACAAAAAAACTACAATCGCAACTATGTTTCAAAACCAGTTATCAATCATATTATTTCAACAATTTCAAATCTTTTAAACAACCTAAGATGCTTTTTTGTCCAATTAAAACTGTTTATAAACTTTATAGACTCGGAGTATGAAGGATTTAAATAAGGCAGACAGACTTACGAGGTTTAAAACTCACAAAGCCACTATAAATAACAAATAATTTTCCATTGTCTGGCTAACTAAATTAAGAAACTTTTCGATATAATAAAACCTATAAATATCTCAAAAAACCTAATCTAATTTGGTAAGCCTAATGAAAAACATTGTAATGAATTTTTATATCGTCGATATAAGCAAACAAGTTAATTTATTCCATCCATCGTGCTCTGAAAAAAGGAGATTAAGGTCCATAGCTGAAGTAGGTTCTTAGGGCAGGAAATGAGTATCTTGAGGGTCTTGACGTAGCCCGGAACTAGGAATTTCCCGGTAGGCCCTGTAACCAGTACATTGTAGTGAGATACATTTGAATTTCGACTGTTGTTCTTAACCGACTTCAAATAAGTAAAGTTAGATACGTTGCTAAGATTATAGCTGTATCGCTGTACTTTCTCTTAGTACCTAAATAGGGCTGTAGTGATTACATTTTAAGTTTTAATTGTTGGTCGAGTCAATAAATCTAAAAAAAAAATACAATATTTATTTTTTCTGTAAGATGTATTACTTACATAAAGTTAAAATAAAACTATTTTTTTATTAAACTTACATAGAGCTTTTCTTTTGGAATTGACAAATTGAGGAATGTTGTAATTTATTTGGCAATTGATGAACCTTTTAACTATTGTGCGATAACTTATATTTTCTATAATAATATTATAAAGAAGAAGAATTCGATTGTTTGTTTGTTTGCATCGAATAGGCTTCAAAACGACTGGACCGATTTGAAAAATTATTTCACTTTTGGAAAGTCACATTATCCCCGAGTGACATATAGGCTTTGATGTACCACGGACGAACTTGGGTTAGACAGCTAGTGTGCAATAAAGGTTAAAAACTATTTATTTGCAAATAAATATTGACTTGATTTATCCCAAACGCCATACTAGGTACAATAATTACTAACAACTCCTAAGTTCTATCTCTAATACATTCATAATCATTTTAATAACTGAGTTATCCTGTCGCTTTTGCTATTATCCCTCTATCAACAAGTCTAAATAATAGATTATTAGATCGAAAATTCAATTCTTGACGACTTAATAACCCCAAAATTAAATAATGTAATCTGTAATCAGTGATTCCATTAGCCGAATTGAATAATTCACAAAAGTAAAATCGTTACCTTCCACGTCAACCCTTCGAAATAATTTAACTTAGATTAGGACTCTCAAATAATACAAATCAAATTTTACTAGGAGTGCGAAGGAATTGATGATGACCGTGGCGTAATGGTTAACATGCCCGCTAATCAGGTAGACCCGGGTTCGATCCCCGGTCAGGTCAAGATGAAAAATGATATTCTTCCGCTGGGTCTTGGATGTTTATCATGTATCACTATCGCTACATATTATAAAACAAAGTCGCTTTCTCTGTCCCTATGTATGCTTAAATCTTTAAAACTACGCAACGGATTTTGATGGTTTTTTTTAACAGATAGAGTGATTCAAGAGGAAGCTTTTATGCCCATGTAAAGCTGGGGCGGGTCGCTACTTTGTTATAAAATATAGTATCATTGAGTTAGTATCCATCCCATAACACAAGTCTCGAACTTACTTTCGTGTTAACTTAATTAGTATGATTTGTCCCTAAGCTTATATATATATATACTAGCAGTTCCCCGCGGCTTCGCCCCGCGTGGGACTCGGTTATATCGCGCCCAAAAGTAGCCTATGTTTGACCTCAGGTCGTTAACTACATCCCTACCAAATTTCATCACAATCGGTTCAGCAGTTTAGCCGTGAAGAGGTGACAGACAGACAGACAGACAGACTTTCGCATTTATAATATTAGTATGGAAGTATGGATATAAAATATATTTAGATTTATCCTATTTTACAACTTACTCAAAATCAGTTAGTCGTATGGTGGTAGTATGATAATCGATAATCCTTCGATTTCGACTGATTTTCATTTGATATTTATTCCGGTAAACTCCCATAATTTCTATTATGAGAGTAATATTTACACGTGTTTTTTTATCAAAATAGAAAACTCTTTCGTATTACCATTTCCAATCTTTCCAGACTACAATATCATGGTCAATTTGTTTTCGCCACTTTCGTATCAAGGCCTATCCGAGTCTCAATTTATTCGGTCCCTCGATCTGAAATAACGAGAGAACAGAAAAGCAATAAATCTTAACAAATATTATAAATGCGAAAGTGAATTTGTTTGTTTCGCTTTCACTATATCTACTGCACCAATCTTCCTGAAATTTCGCATAGGTTTAGACTTCATAGCCTATGTTCTACTTCTGGTCTTAGATTTGGCATTATGAATGGAACCACTGCTCAGTTGTCTAATCTCAATAAGCTTAATATGGAAACCAAATCTATAGAATCATGATCCAGGTGTGTTTACTACCTGACATTATTCTTCTGTATTCTCATTATTTCATGTTTCGACTCCCAATATTTCCATTTAATGACCAACCCTGCCGTTAAATGAATAAATGTGGATAATTCGCTAGATTTATTCATCAATGCTTTTCACTGAAAGAAATTTCTGCGGGCGAGATTATTGGAACTGTTATATTTGCAGTTCAATTTTTAACTGAATATTAAATAATGAGGTCACCTGAAAATCTTCATATTTTTTTTTATTTTATTAATTTGTTATGACTCCAATTTGTTGTGTGTATGCAAGGCAAATTGTATGCAAGACAAACCACCAATTTTAGACAAACCAATTTTACTTAAAATATGCCAAGGTCCTGTGCTAGGCTATTATTCAAAAATATGTGAACATATGTAAGGTTAAATTACAAAAAAGTTAAAAACAATTAGTTGCTTAATCCATGAAAACACTTTGAAATCTGGTAAAGTTTTAACTTTCAACGCAAAACCAAATATTTAAACTACAAAAATCCCTAAACGCAGCATTCAAATGAATTGTGTAATTTGGACAATATTTACTATAAGGATATTTAATATTGATAAAATTCAACCTATCATTCCTACAAGTCCCGAAACTATGATTGTGGCCAAAATCCCATTGGCCATGACATATTCATCCATCCACGTAACTATTAAAGTAACTAAGCGACAGAACTCATAAACTTGAACCCAGTTACACGTGGAACTTTATCATCCCGCAGGACTTAGACGTACCTACAGCAGATTAATTAATACAAGTGACGTGAAAAAATATAAACTACCTTGGTGATTTACCTTTATTTATTTCACACATAATGCGCAATAACAAATACGAACTTTCAACTTGTACTGCAAGGCAAGATCCAAGGTAGAAGGAGGCCTGGACGAAGGATAATTTCTTGTCTAAAAAACCAATGTCAATGGTACAATAGAAGTACGCGATCCCTATTCCGAGAAGCTGTCTCAAAGATGCAGGTCACATTGATGGCTGCCGACCTTCGATAGAAGATTTATTTGTAGGTGCTATGGTTTTCCCAAGAGATTTGGAGTCTTTCCAAAAGGGCTTGGAAAGATTCCTCGAGAGTTTTCGTTTACACGTGACTCTCCTAGTGTTGCAAGCGTCTTTGGGCTACGGTGACCACTTAACATCCAGTGGGCCGTATACCTGTTTGCCTACTAAATTGTATAAAAAAAACTGCGATCAAATAAAACATTACTTTTAGATTAAAACGTCAGCAGACATAAGACTGCTATAGCAGTTATAACAATAAAAATTATTTTGTGTTTCCAAAAACGTCCGAGAACGTGTTAAACGAGAAGAAATAACAAACAAACATAAACACAAACTCACTTTAACTCGTCGTAAATATCATTTCAAAGAAATCTGACACCAGGGTGTGCATGGTCGATTGACCGTATCACCTTTACGTAATATATATATATATATATATATAGGGACAAGTCACACAGATCAAGTAAGCCCCAAAGTAAGTTCAAGACTTGTGTTATGGGATACTAACTCAACGAAACTATATTTTATAACAAATACATATATAGATAAACATCCAAGACCCAGGTCAATCAGAAAAAGATCATTTTTCATCTTGACCTGACCGGGGATCGAACCCGGGACCTCCTGAGTAGCGGTCAGGCATGTTAACCATTACGCCATGGAGGTCGTCAAAATGATGGTGTGATAGATCATATTAGTTCTAAATCGTCAAGTCAAGATGAAAAGTAAGATTTTTCCCAAATGAAGTCCTTATTCTTGGTAATGTCGTCTGGCGCATTGGGAATCAATCTATTTTCGCCTTGGCGTTCGTGGATATGGTCCATTATCATAATGCGATGGTCGGCCTCTCATACGATTGAAGTTTCGAAGCCTTCGATATGAAATACTTACTGTTCTCGTTTTACGTAATACGCAGTTCTTTCGCCTTTGTATCAAGAAAATGTTTAATAATACAAACAAAAGTCGAGCATTGACAGAGAGAAAAACTTAATCACTACATAGTATAAAACAAAGTCGCTTTCTCTGTCCCTATGTCCCTATGTATGCTAAAACCTTTAAAACTACGCAACGGATTTTGATGCGGTTTTTATTAATAGATAGGGTGATTCAAGAGCTAAAGTGGACTAGGCTAGGTGCTGAATGTCAGGTGCTGAATAACTGAGTGCTCAAAGTGGACTACCTCGGAAGGTTTTTATGCCCATGCGAAGCCGGGACGGGTCGCTAGTAAATAAATAGTTCTACAATTAAACGTTTATAACTTTTAAACTACTGGTAACTTTGGTACTACCACGAAGCTAATATAGAGATCGGATTTGAAACATTTTTTCTTTGTATGATAGCCTGATTTTGAATAAGTATGTTGGCTATAGGACTAACATATAAGGTTAATATTATGCATACAAATCACATAGACCCAAATCAGCTTGAGACTTGTGTTATGGAATACTAACTCAGTTATACTACACTACGTATATATACGTAAACATCCAAGACCCAGGTCTAACTGAAAATTATCATTTTCCACCTTGACCAGACTGGGAATCGAATTTGGACCTCAGATAACCTGGCATGATGTCGCAGATATCGCAATCCAATGACGGTGAATGCAATATGAAAATAAGGTGATATATGCTAATAACAATAATAAGTATCTTACAAATATTTTGTAATTATCTTTGAAAATCGTTATATTAACACCTTTGAGTTAAATTAAATACACATACTACATATATCAGGATGTTGAACAAGAGTCGTTTACCGCCGAGACTCGGCAATTTGGCGTTTCCGAAAATGCATCTAGCTCTCTAGCTATTGTGCACAGAATTAATTACTATGCTACGTATAATATAATAGCTTTTCCACAGATATACGTAGAAGTAGATTACAGATGTTGCAATAAAGGAATTGAAAAGTATTCTATAAACAAAGTCAAAAGCCATATTATCCAGTTTTCATCAATTTCCATTCCAAATTCAAAATGACCATTACATTTCTCGGACTTCTAGAGATCCACGTACGTAGTTGAATGCTTGCTCTTGACGATTCTTATAGATCAGGCAAGGTTTATAAGCCACTTCTTTTTTTGATGTCATCATCTTAATTTTGGCTAACCCCCGTATTAAGAAACGTTTGTTAAGCCCATTTTAACTAAAATATGTTTTGCCCCTTTTTCTCTTACCTGGCACGTCATGTGAAAGAACGAGACGTAACACATTTTAGCTAACATAGGCTGAACAAACGTTTCTTAATACGGGGGTAAGTATTTAACCGGAATAACACTTAGATGATGATTTAGGTACTCACGCAGACAATTTTTGAACAAAAGTGTTAACCTCTAATAATGTAATACGAAACCTTTTTTGTACCAATATTTCAAATATTGAAAAGATTGTGCTTAGGCGGCCTCATCGCACAAGCAATCTCTTCCAGGCAACCCAAATGCTGGAAAAAGAAAACGAAGTGTTAAAGTGTGAGTTTTAAGTATAGTGGCATTTAAGCTCTCTATTTCATTGTTCGTCTTTACAGACATAGCTTAATTAATGTATGATAATAGTTTGAGATATCGTGGAGTATTAAAACGTACTACATGGCATGGGAACTGGTACTCAAGCAGGACTTCATTTTCCAGCAATATTATACCAATTAACCTAAATCGAAACTAACTTGTATAAATTTACTCAATATTAATTACTGTAGGCAATTTAGTTTTAATATTTAGTCAGACCTGGCATATAATAGCTTAAACTGAAAGTTGAGATTGTCATGATTCTTGAGACTTGCCAGGACGATTCAGGTCTTTTTAAATAAATATTTTAAGTTAATATCGTAAAAATACTGGTACATTTTCTGAATTGTTTTATCAGTAGAAGAAAGATTTTAGTTTACGGATAGACATAACTGAAAAGGTGAAAAATACAACACTTTGAAACTTTGTCAAAATTTAAAACATCTATAAAACACAAAACAGGTTGTGAGTAGTGTTGTTAAATTTGGTAGACACGTCTATCATTTATTAGCCTACTATAAAGAAGACATTTTATTTGACAATAACTATTATTTTTAGTCAAAACCATACCTAATATTTCCGACTCAAAATCGGTTACTCCTTGATCAAAACTAACAAAATTTGAATTGAATTTGAAATTGTGAAACGAACTAAGTGATAAGAATGTCCTATAATCGAGAATAAACAATTTGAATTTGAATGGAAAAAACTTGCATGGAAAATATGTTATATTTCTGTTAATATTTTAGCTATTGAATATATTTTAACGTGAATTATTGGAACCCGATATCACTCTGACACTCTCTTGTTTTGAAAACTAAGATCCACTTCGAGTAAATGAACTCTAAATTAGAGTAAATGTTATCGACCAGCTCACTCAAAGGTAATCTTGACGCAGTTGCATTTAAAACTAACAAAATAAACATTAATAATAGTTTACAAAATGCAATGTTCAATTTGTTTCCAATATTTCTTTAATCCCAGCTGGGAACCATCGCCCGTTTTTTATTCATTCGCAATCCGAGACTCAGCTGCGACTGATCGACGCGCGCCCGCAATTATTGAAGAAAATATCTTAAACATTCCTTGTGAATGCAGAATAAAATACTCAAATAGTTTTTAAAGTATAAAATTTAGAAAAAGTTTTATTATATTTTAAACTCTGACCAAAGAAAATATACAATACGCCCAGACGCAATCTCACTGTGCGCGAGCATGTGTATATGTGTGTGTAGATCCCGAATGGGTGAACTGATTTAGGTTTTTTTTTTGTTTGAAAATTGAAAAAGTCAAAAAGTGTTCTAAGCTATATTTACCGAAAATCGGTCTAAGATGGCCGCCGCCACGAGATTTAATTAATTTGAAACATAAAGTCTACCAAGAGATAGATAATATGAAAATATAAGGTATTCTTGAAATAATTTGATAAAACTTACAGCTAAGAAAAATGAATAGGATATCTACTTTTAAGTATATCACTACATCAGGTTCTGAGCAGCAAGATACTCCATTAAGACCTCTTCCCAACTAAACCCTGGAACTCATAAACGTGATCCCGTAAGACGTGTAAGTTTATCGTCCCCGGGGATCTTAAAGTCGCGTCCACAATACAAAATCAAGAGGAAACAGAATTCCAACCTAAATCTATTATAATTAAGAACGTGAATTATGTGAGTTTATATGTAGTGTCTGAGTTACAAGGGTGTGACGCTGCAACCACCACCTGCAGCCGCGTCCCCCGTGCCGCGACCTACCCTAACACCTTATATATAGCTGTAGATGATGCCACCCTCTTCCCCGACATCCTCTCTTATTGCTTAACACCGACTTTGTGCTTGAACTTCTCATGACCCTGATTCTATTTGTAATATTCTGGAAATAAACACCAATGCTGAATTTCTTATTAATATATGACGTTAATGCTATACAAGATAAGGGGATAAATAAAAGGCGTTATATAGAAATTTAACACTGGTGTTTATTTCAAGAGTGATACAATTAAAGTTAGGGTCATGGATAATTTAAGCACAAAGTTGGGGACTAAAGACAATGTTAAAGGTACTCAAATGGCAGATGTCGAGCAAAAGAGACCGATCAACCACCAGCGGCTGGTCCGGGCTGCAGGAGTAGAGTAGTGGTAGCAGCGTCACAAAAGTCTTTTTATTTAAAGTGTCTAAAGCAAAAATTGAAAGCATAATCTTCCGAACCGAATAAATATTATAATAAATATTTAAAATCAGTTGACTTGAGATTTATATTCGGAAACAAACATAAAAAAAAATATTTTTTGAAGTCGTTGAAATAGTGATTTATTCCATAGCCATTAATTATCAATATCGATTGATAATTAATGACCTCATTGCAGACAATTTCCTAGTAAAACGACGTACATTTCATATTGCAACAGGTCATCAGAAGCAGCGTTCACGCTAGAACGTCCTCTGAGCGTGTATTGGTTAAAGCGTCACATCTGCCCTTTCTCTAATTTGCTTTCAGACTCTGATTAAGGCAAGCGGTCCGGAAAATTACGGCCGGACGACTAATTGCTAAAGGGTTGCGATCGGACGCGACGAGGGCAACTTTTGGATCGTGTTTTGACATAGAATTCAGGCTGTGTCATTTTGTTTGACAAGAACAGATACTTCACCATCACCACTTTGTATAGAACAATATAAAATAGAAAAACTCTTTATTGCACCTAAAAAAAATTGAACTAGGATAGGTACAAAGGTATATTGTATTTTTTTTTTTACTTTGGCCAATATAAATTTAAACACAAGTAAAGTTTGGTCTCGGCTGATATAGCTAGAAAAAAGTGAAACTAAGTCAATGCCTTGAAGCAGCTTGAAAAATCTGACACCAATGACAAACTGGATAATAAGGAACAATACCAAAGTTCAAACGAAGTAAAAGCAGTGCCTCAAATTCGAATGCAGCTTTGTTTAGACCTAGTCATCATCATTTCGTGAAGGTGACAAGGTCAATCGACCAAACAAACTGTGGTGTCAGAGTTTTATGGAACCGCCTCTCGGCCTCTAGCGTGATCTCTTTAACAACTACCAGATGCCAGCCACAAGCAGGGACCAACGGCTTAACATGCCTTTCGAAGGACGGCACATCCACGGAATCATCTCTTTTATCAGACAATCAGGTTAATCAAGCCTGCAATGTCTTAACTGAACTGAATAACTAAATAAATGTTTCCATTCGATCGAACTCACGACCCTCGGGTCTACAGGCAAACGCCTTAACCACAGTACCACGGATGCAGTTCTTTAGAGCTAATGTGATCAAACGGCCCGTTGTGCGAGTTGTGTGTTCTAGATGACATTAAAGATTTTTTCTATCTGGGTCGCCTCGAATATTTTGTTATTTAATTTATATGTTCAGAAAACTTATCTCTGCCCTCTTAAAAATTTCCTTCTACTTATTACAAACAGAACACACTACTACTACAGGAAGAGTAAAAAGAGAACTTGATTGGGCCTTTAGTAACTATGTTAAGAAACGAACATCACTACAACTTCTTCCTATTCTATACCATCAATGGCTTAATCCATTTTGTTATACCATAAGACCAGAAAAAATAAGACCGATTCTTATATTACGTACTAATTTCATCTATACTAATATTATAAAGCTGAAGAGTTTGTTTGAACGCTTATAACTTGGGAACTACTGGTCGGATTTGAAATATTCTTTCTGCGTATGTAACTTGATTCTTGGGGAAGGTTATAGGCTATAGTATATACACACAAAAGGCGATTGAAACCGCGGGGAACAGCAAGTAATGAATAAATACCAAGAACAAAATGTATGGGATTGACATAAACTGCGGTAAACCACGTGGTCAATCATGTCAATTCCATACATTTTGTTCTTGTCGACATTCGTCAATGTTTTGAAATTGTGACTGGCTAAGCCCCTTTGTCCTAAATTGACAGATACAGAAAGCAAGCTATCTATTATGTGTAAATAATAATACAAACACATGGCTAGAAAATTTATTTTACACATCCGTACGTGAACTAATACGTATAATCGCATTCAAACAGGATCCGACAGCAGAATGCGTGTAACTGCAGCGAAGTAACACATTTCAGTATTTGCATCGTGCTAAATCTCAGCCGAGGTGCGGAACCAGGAGTTGGTATTGGGCCAGATGTGGCATCATACGTGAGCTAATATGGAAAATTACTGGTAGACGTTGCCAAGTATTGGGCTTCATTACAGTACAGTTCACAGTCAACTCTCCCTGTAGTCCATAATAGTTTTTACTGGACTAGAAGACATCTATATGTAAGTTTACCAAAAAAATATTAACAGAGTGATTTGTATTGTCAGCCTCATTTCTTTATTAAAAGAAGCTCGAAACGTTTACAGTTTCTCAAGGTGTGCTAGACACAAAACATTTGTTATTGACAATCGACAAAGACATTTAGGTTGTCAGAGGAAATGTCAACATTGGCGAATGAGCAATCAAGGCGTTGATAAATCATTGCCTGTTAACTAGGCGCATAGTGCGAGGTATCAGTTTGATCGCTTTTGGTACTACCTTCTCTTAAAACCATGCAAGATCCAGTGAGTAAGCGAGACAGCGCAATACATGATGTAAGGCGTCATCTCCCTTACTCACTGGATCTTGCATGGTTTTAAGAGATGGTGGTAAGCCACCTCTTGTAAATGATGACAATGAGTACACACAAAAATAAATTTGAATGAATCAGTCATACGATACTTTGTTTCTAAAAATGAATATTGCCACATCAACTTAAATCAGAGACATTGTACCCCAATGAGATGCAAATGCAGGTACAACGGTGAGCGCTCGTGTTGTTTGTCAAAATTCATGACAACGCGCACCGCTGGAGGGGAATTCCTATTGATTCTCACCACCTGGGCTGAGTATATAGTATGATGGGATTACAAATGGCTTCAAAGTAGTTTCATTCAGATATTACTTTTTGAAAGTCAAACTTACACGTTCTCAAAGAGGCAGGAGCGACAGACATCATGCTCGGCCGCTATAAGGGTCGGAATCCTATGTCCTCTGTCCTGGCCTGGCTACAATCCCTTTTGTTATCGCTAGTAATGTAAAAGTGGTATACTTCAGGTGTACAATTGTAAATACCGTACCTAGATTGTTAAAATCCAAAACGAGAATTTTTTTCTGATTATACATTTTATTGAATACATTTATTTGTCTTTCAACTGAACTGAAGCCAAACATAAACCGTTATATCATGAAGTAAATACATGGTTAAGACCGCTTAACCATGTAATTAATTCCATAAATTTTGCCACTATATTTAGATATCAGGTTCCATACTGAATTTTTTACACCGGTATTTATCTCCGACCGCTATCTACAAAGGAAAGATCTGCCCCCCAATGCTGTTTATATCTTCAATCGTATAAATTTTAATTACAAGCGCCAATTTTAGCATTATGTACACCATGCATTGTCGATTTTTCAACCGGGTGCCTCGCGGCCGGGGGCTTCACGGACAATCCAATTTTGAAAATCGGGTGTCTGGCGGCCAGGTACATCGTACAGATTGGGGGCCTAACGGCCGGACCTTTAGATTATGTATAATAATACTTCTGTTAAGACTAAGTATAAAGACTAGAACAAATACAGGCTAAAAAAAGTAAACATACTCATAAAAAATGTTCAGCATTACCCTGCTCCAAAATGGTTGGTTCAGAGTATTCAACTTTACTCATCAGTGCAGATTAGCGCGGTTCATGTTTATGTGTTTAGGCGGGAATTGATTTACCAAGTCAGGAGTTTGGAACTCGTGTAATAAGTATTAAATAATACAGTCTCTTGGTCTCCTAAAACAACATAATATAGAAATTTTGCTGTGACGCTAATTCCATTGACAGATAAAGTTTACCATTGCCTGGTGCAAATAAACACAATTAATCTTAATTTTAAAAAGCATTGATTCTTTTAATTATTTCAGGATTAGAGACTGACTTCATTTTATTTAGGTATTTATTTATTTCATGTACACTGTACATACTCTTCCATGCTGGTCTGGGACTCTTCCATGCTGGTCTGGGAGAAAAAGAAAAACAAAGAATGTACCAGCTGCTTCTCTTCCCACGCAAGCCGTAAAAGTCGTCTGAGGGAATCGCCGAATGGGAAAATCATGACATAGGCGATGCGGCTAGCAACCCATCACTATTGATTACCTGTTTCAACTACCATTATGCTAAACGTTCTATCTACCCCATATGGGATAAAGACGTGATTATATGTATGTATGTACACTGTAACGTTCACGGGAAACTTTACATTAGGAAATATTGGTACAAGAAATCATGTCAACGTTTTGACAAATCTCTATAACCAGAATATGCTGGATTAATTGACCTTTTAACTAATACGATATGAACTAATTAATGTAATTTTTCAGAAAAATGTTCAGATGCAGTCTTAGCTTCTTCTTTTAATTATAGTACATTCTAAATTGTTTTACTTGAATTGCAAATTCGCTGTATTTATAATCTACTACTAGCTTTCGCCCACATGAATTTCCCTCGGGAACATTGCTTTCTCCCGGGATAAAAGTTACCTTATGTCCTTCTAAATACTCCTAGCTAAGTGTGTGCAAATTTTCAGGAAGATTGGTTCAGTAGATAGGGCGTGAAGAGGTAACAAACAAACAAATATACAAACTCACTTTCGCATTTATAATATTAGATGGGATTTTGGAGTCGATGGTTACAAAAGTGAAATACTATTTACTCCGGCCGTTTCAGCAACGGAAGCTTTGTGCAGCACACAGTCATTGTCGCATTAAATTTCATAGATCAATAATAGCCACAGACTTCTCAGACGACAAGCACTAAGCTGGTAATCCAGGTGAATCAGCCATGATCTACGAGGCGAGCCGTCTGTCATCGGAGGCTCCCTCATGATATATGGTGCTATATTACAATTGTTATGTCCACAATGGCAGGAAGACAGTTATAGACAGTTATTAGAATAAATATAGATTTTAGAGGTCATTTTTGAATGCGGAAAGAGCTCAGTAGCCTAGTGAGGTATTGGTGATCTTAACGATTGAATGAATAAATGAATGAATAAACACTTTTTTGCACCAATTACATAAATACAACATTGGATTATACAGTACTAGCTTTCGCCCGCATGCATTTCTCTCTCTTTCTCTGCTTTTTCCTGGGTTGAAAGGTACCCTATGTCCTTCTCAATTCTCCTTGAGTATGCGAAATTTCAGGAAGATTGGTTCATTAGATATATAGGGCGTGAAGAGGTAACAAACACAAACAAATATACAAACTTACCCTAATATTAGTTAGGATTGGATATAGGTACTCACGTCAGTATGAAACCTCAAGTAGTCATTTACATTGTTACTTTTTTCCACTTTTTCCTATTCGCCTTAAGGTTGTCTGGAAAGTACACCTTTGTGCACATTGAATTTGTATCAACATATATAATTTGTATGTTATGATATAATCTATGTATCAAAATGAATCAATACAATGATGTGGTGAAATAAATAGTCAAAAGAGAGACAGAGATAGGAAGAAAGAGACAGTGTAAGTAAAGAATACGGTAGAAAGGAAAACATGGCTAAAAAGCTTGAGAACAAATTGCTTCATTATATCAAAGGAAGTATACTGAATCCTTGACCTAGATTGTAGGAAGAAATTAACATTTAATTTATGACACCCTCTAAATACCCATTAACAGTTTTATTTAGCTGCTCTTGTTTATATTCAACATGAGAATATGGAAGTTTTGTTGGGTTAATTTGTTAACACGTTGACGGTTTTGAAAACACAACAGAAGTTTAATTGTTATTACGTCTATAGACGTCGTGCGTCCGCTAACGTGTTAAGTAATAATTAATTAACTGAACCAAAGAAAAAAAAATAGTTAAAAAAGCTAAACTAAGAAACTAAAGAAAATCACATATAAATAAGGCCAAAAATCGAAGCCCTATAGCGCAACCATCTTAAAAATAATGAATATTAAATCAAGAACGCCGCTTAATCCGATATTGTTATAAAATTAATTTTACTTCACAACAGAACGTAATCTTGTTTGCGAACATAATCTTAAAATTAGCTTTTTTAAATTGGACCCAACAAAGGAAATTTGAAAAACTCCATCCAGAATTTTTCATTTAAAACAATTTCTTGTGGGCCGTCATTCCTAAGATGGTGCCCAATTACTGAGCCTCACTAATTGCCCCAACGAAATCCCCGGAGTTTAAGGCTGGCTTCCATTACTGAACTCAGATAATGATTAATTTTCGGCCGATTAGTACTAAGTGTAATACAGTGGATTTTGTTTTAAATTAGATGGGGAAATTAATATAATACTACATACACATGCAGCAAACCAGACAGACTTACGATCTTCCTAAAATTAAGGCTACCTACTACTACTAGTACAGCTTATACACGTATAAATCTTCGTCCAAGCGTGTTTCCCGGTTGCATCTTCAGCTTACGCTTCAGAGCTCAGCGTACGCTATAGGTCATGGTCCTAATTAGCGGTACTAGTTATTATATATATATAGGGAAACCAGACCAACTGGAACATGACCCGGGTGTGTTGTGTGCCAACACTTTCAGATTTTTCGGGCTGCCTAAAGGCATCTGACATAGCCTTACGTCTGCCCTCTACCGACAGCAGCCAGGACCAACGGCTTAACGTGCCATCCGAAGCACGCAGGAGCTCAAGGTAGAAAATGCCACTAATGGCGACCAATCCAAACATGGCCGCGCACTCGCCGTCGCATGACGCGCGCTATCGTTACGAACACGTGCGCCGCGCTAGGCTATCGAGCTTATACACGTATAAATATCAGTATATATTGATAATGAGGTCAACATAAGGTTATGGTAAAGAATTAAAAATCATAAGCAAGAGAAATTCCTATCCCCAATACAAGTTCTACACGATAAACCTTTATCGAACCTTGGCCGAGGGAAAAATATCAACTGTATACAAAACTTCGTCTATTTAAATAAAACACTTAAATCTTAGACTATTTCTAAGCATGTTACAATATTTCGTACAGAATTTAATCTTGCAATAAATTTGATCTGGCCGTTGGGCGACGTCCGAAATAAAGCACTAACTTGATAAGGAGAAAATTTTGGATAGCGTCCGTCTTAATATCTTTTACAAAATTATACCGCATCAGTGGACTTATGGCTTAATATCACCCCACCCCCTTCACCCCTCGTGAGTTAACCTATTTATTTATATTTGTAAAATATTTTACGATGTTATTTTTATGGGTTATCTAACAGACAAGTGCATTTTCTTTCGTCATTCGCCGGTTGACTGTAAGAGATCCCATCCTGGGATAAGTCCGCCATTGTCTTCTTATTTTAATAATGTTCCTTTTACTATGTATTTTAAAGCAATAAAGATATTACAAACAAACAAGTTTTTCCTATATTATCAGTCAGAGATTTCAGCTTTAGAAATACCAGCATTTTTTCTTTTGTGTAAATGTCTTAAAATCCCACCAAGAGAGACCCAACCACAATTGTGTTGGGTCATCCTGAATTCATAATTATACTGGAAAAAAAAAAACTGTGAAATTTATTATTTGAAGTATGCTCGTCGGCCGTTTGAGGAGCTCAATAGCCTATTGCAGCGTAGCCATATGTAATAGTCAAAAGCCATTGTAATTACCAGTTCAATCAGTTCATCAAGAAAAAGAAGAAATACAACAGTACAAACAAAAAAAAAATGATGCCATGACGTTTATGCGGACCTAGTTCTAAGCTCGGGTTCAAAAAAAACCCTGAAATGATAGTAAAAGTAAACGATCTTCTTTACAAAAAATCTCTTACTTAACAAACCTAATTTTACTTTACTCAGATTTGTACGAGTATAATCATCCGTTTTATACCAAATCGGAGTGGAAATTCCGGGAAGCGTATAATGAAACTAAAACATAAATTATGCTGTACATTTGAGAAGCCCTTATAATCCATAGCAACGCTATTATACCGCTTTACAAATTCATTAGCCCGATTAATTCGTATAGCGATCACTCGGAGCATTATGACTGTATTTGCCTTCGGTTAGGCTGGGCGCAGACCAACGACCGTGCGATTAGACTTATTGAGCGGAGGGGTTTCTAAAGAATTTAAATTGTTTGGTTTTTGGGTCCGAATAGTGCGGTTGTGAATCGTTTAGTTTGTTAGTTTGTTCATTAGGGTCAGCATGGATTTGTTTAATTGGAAATAAAGTTTTTTAAGTAGTGTACCTTATTATACTGAACAATTTCGGATAAATGGTCCAGATTTTGAGTACTGAATGTAGGAATGTGTAAGAGGAATTCTTTTAAAAATTTATTTTATAATATTCAATTATTCACGCCAATCAATCAACTGACATGAAGTTTAATGTTGTTTCGGGTACTTCAGATACTTTTTTACTCTCAGGTTTTTAATCAAAGTCGGTTCATTATTTTGGTTTTCGTCAATCAACAGGACTAGAATAAGTAGTTATGTTATCCAAATTGCCTCAATTTCAAGTCAAACTTTATCTATTTTGCAATACAAATATTAATAGAGTTACAAACATACATATAGACACGTCTCTATCCCATACGGGGTAGACGGAGTCTAAGACCATAAGACTTAGGCAACGTTTAGCATGATGTGATGATGGTAGTTGAAACAGGAAATCAATAGTGATGGGTTGCTAGCCGCATCGCCTATGTCATGATTCCCTTATTGGACGATTCTGTCAGTCGACTTAGAAGCAGGTGGTACATTCTATGTTTTTATTTATCTCCCAGAACAGCATAGTAGAAATAATAATAGAGGTATTATAAAGTCTCAGAAGTACAGATACCCTAGTGCACCTATTGCTGACGCTACACGCACCGATTGCCGCAGTCACGCCAGGTGGTCGATTACAGCCTTCATTGTGCTGCATTCACTACACTTCTCACTTTGATACCAAGTTGTTAGACATTGCTATGTAATTTACCTTCCAGCGAGGAAATCTGGAAGTAGATGTAGCAATGCAAATGTAAGAAAGATGAATGTTAGATTATGGAACGCAGCCATGAGTGGGAGTGGAATGAAAGGTGTGAATGGATGAATGAAAGAGGTAGTAATTTAAAATCAGATAGAAAATAAGACGTTACGACGTGCGCGGACACTGGTAACGATTGTATTTTGTTTGTTCACAATAAAATATTTATTGATGACTAGCTGACCCGGCGAACTTCGTACCGCCTTTCTTAATATTTTTTTCCGTAAGAACCTTGTACAGAGTATTAGAAAACTACAAAAAAAAACAGTCAAATCGGTCAAGCCGTTTTTATGCTATGTCGTGACAACGGAAAACGGGTTTAATTTTTATATATATATAGATAGATAGATAGATAACAAAGTGTCGTTTGATTCCTGGACCCGACAAAGATGAAGTATTAGAGACTGAAAGATCTCCAAATAGCCGACTGAGGAGGTGCAGAGTAGGGGGGAGTGAAGAACTCTTGTGTCGAAGGCCAGGGGGTTACTACCGTCTCTTAAAACCATGCAAGATCCAGTGAGTAAGCGGGACAGCGCAATATATGATGTATGGCGACATCTCCCTTACTCACTGGATCTTGCATGGTTTTAAGAGATGATGGTAAGCCACCAGGATCCACTTTGGGTCGTCGAGCCATCATCGCAGTAAGTGAGTACTGTTACCTGGACAGTGATAAGCTGACAGTTTTATGAATAAATTAGAATAAGTGTTTATTTGCGTTAGAATAAGGTACACAAAATATGGTAAACCTCTTATACAGATAGCTGTATAAGAGGTTGATAATTATGTCTATATTTACGATATTTATTTTGTGTACCTTATACTAACGCAAATAAACACTTATTTTCATGCTATAAATATATGGATATTTATAGAATGAAAATCCATATCCATACTAATATTATAAATGCGAAAGTCTGTCTGTCTGTCTGTCACCTCTTCACGGCTAAACTGCTGGACCGATTGTGATTAAATTTTGTAGGGATATAGTTAACGACCTGAGGTTAAACATAGGCTACTTTTGGGCGCGATATAACCGAGTCCCACGCGGGGCGAAGCCGCGGGGAACAGCTAGTACAACATAATTTTAAAATTACTCGTCAGGAAATAAACAACCGAAATAATTAAAATCATTCTCGTTTACATTGCAGTTTACATAAGCTACTAGCTTACATTTAAAATTAATTAAATTTGTATGTAAATGGTACAATAAATCTTCATCCTTCACATCAAATTATGATTGGTTAAGAATATTTTATTGTTGCTTAAAATTTGTGTTGGTCGAAAGTTTTTTCTCAATTTGTCTCCGATTTTCTTAAGAAAGCCATTAAAATATACTTACTGAACACCCAGTAAAAATTAAACTACAATAATAGTCACACACATATACATAGAGGAAACTTTTAATAAGGTTCCCTTTTGATTCCATTCATCCATAGCAGCCTCTATGATTTCCTTTTTAGGACGTAGACCTCCTCCATAAATTTCCATTTCTGTCTCTCCCAAGCCACACACATCCTATTGGAGCATGCAACGCCGTTTTGATTACTAAATCTTAAAAAATTCACGACCATGAACTTTTGAACTTTTAAAATTTCTAATACTCCATTTCGTACCGAAATTTCTGGAATCCTGGTGGTTATTCCCAGTTATTCAGCCCCCACGTGTCAAACCCCCTTTATATTTCACACTGCCGGGATTTATCCCCCGGCAGTCCCGGTGATATTAAATATTTCACATACCACCTCCCTGCAGCCTGCGTCGGAACTCTGTACCTGATAGTCGATACAAAATAGCTAAATTCCAACTATTGTCCTTAGTTGTAACTGAACTAAACTTGTTCAGAAAATGTTTGGAAAACACGGGACTTTCAATCAATCACTTAGTTGTTGTAAACATGAGACAACTTGAGAAGGTTCTAGAGCAAGGAGCTGGATGTGGTTGAACAGAAAGAGGTTTGGAAGGAGATGAGGAGACCTTTGCCCAGCAGTGAGATATAAATTAATTTAAAAAAAAGTGACAAGAAGCATGTTAACTTAGATTTTTTTTCTGTTTGTCATAAGTAATCAAATTATTCAATAGTATATCCATACTACTATACAATTATTATAAATACGAAAGTCTGTGTCTGTCTCAAACACTTTAAACTGCTGGACCTATTATGATGGGATTTATATAATAAATACAATAATAATTACAAATTTATAAACATTAAGACATCATATACTCACGGGTCACCAAAACAAGATGTTTAATTTTTATATGCTTAGTTTATTTGGTGAAATAGGCCAGTAGTTAGATAAAGGAATAAGATAAATTTAGAAAATCAATTTACATCTAGATAGAACTTGTATCTAATATTTTAGTCCGAAAATCTTTATACATAGTTACGATTCAAAGACAATCAACCATGTGCAATACAGCAGACAATTTCAAGCTACAACAAGAGTCTAATGAAATAGGTATATGTCCAACTGTATTCCACATTTGAATTGTAAATCCCGTACCTACGAGAACATTCTAGAAGTGCCGTCCAGAAACCTGATATTATCTACCTTACGATCAAGTTTGTTAGTCATATTGTAAATTAGCTAGTGTCGTGCTGCTAGTGGTTCCTCTACACTGGAATCTGGATACAATCATGCACATTTATTTTATATCTCTAAGTAAGTAGAATACAGTGCACTGAATCAGCAGAGGAGATAGTTAAGCTTACTTTAAAATTTTAAAAAATATATTGCCATTATTTTCGCAGCACAATTATTTGTTTCTCCCAATGGTTAGCTGGTAGAAATGCTCTTAGTATTTCTTCCGCCAATTTAGTGTACAGTAAGCTGCAGAGAAATATGACCCGATTTCAATAGTGATACTTGTGGCATGGGGGTCAGATTTGTCTGCAGCCGACTGTACTAGTATGGTGTCATGCCGCAAAAACGACTTGTCTTATTCACTACTAGCAGTCCACCCCAGCTTCGCTCGTGGTACACACATAGCCTATGTCATTTGGGGTTAGTGTAGCATTCCAACGGTGAAAGAATTTCTCAAATCGGTCCAGTACTTTCGAAGCCTATTTGATACAAACAAACAAACAATCAAATCTTTCCTCTTTATAATCCATACTAATATTATAAATGCGAAAGTCTGTCTGTCTGTCTGTCTGTCTGTCTGTCTGTCTGTCTGTCTGTCTGTCTGTCACCTCTTCACGGCTAAACTGCTGGACAGATTGTGATGAAATTTGGTAGGAATATTGTTAACGACCTGAGGTCAAACATAGGCTACTTTTGGGCGCGATATGACCGAGTCCCAAGCGGGGCGAAGCCGCGGGGAACAGCTAGTATTAGTATAAGCTGGTAGAATTATGCTCTAAGTAGGTATTTTGTCCGCAATTTAGCAAACTAGTGTGGCGCCATGACGGGTGGCCGTAAAAATGACTTCTTTTATTCACTATAATATTCACTCAATTTATTTTAAGAGCAATTGATAAATAAATGCACGTATTGTAACTTCCAATTGATAACTTTGAAAACAGCTCTTATTCACGATCCAAGTACAATCGAAAGAACACATTTTGGACTAAAGATACCGTATACAAAATACAGACATCGACAATACGATTCATAAACTAACTTCAAGTGTGGACTCCGGCCAAGATCCAGCTATTACAGCACAAGTGATGTAAGAACATTATCGCTTCCACGGGGGATAATAATGCAACAAGATAGAGTTCTGAAATCTTCACACATACACACACTTGTAGAAATACAAATTTGAAATTTTTGTTGAGGCAAAACTGCCTTTTTTAAATCTATGCTTGTACACTTTCACGATAATTTTATTACTAAATAGATAGACACCTCAATTGGTGGATTTTTAGTTTTATAGATATACAATATATAATAATTGAAAAATAGTAACTGATTCTTTAATATTTATTTATCATCTCTGTCAAATCTCTTTCCCAGTTCATCTGAAGCCGGGTTTCCTCATAATATATAGGTATAAAACCTGGCACATAGTATGTGCTGGTTACTTCTCAAGTCAAATATACAGTAAAGCTACCGCATAATATCACTTTTGCAGCTCAATCTTTTATAACCTCAACAGGTTTTCATAATGCTTCATCATAGTAGACCTTCGAGCAACACGGCCTCCGTCCGTTCCCCTCTGTAAAAGTATAAGTCCAATCGACATATATGCAATGTATTAGCGTGTGTACACAAATTTTATGCTGTTTAGTTTTATATATATATATGTTTTAGCCCCCCCCCCCCCCCCCCCACACACACAAAAAAGACACATAGAGACAAAGATATGTATAAGCTTTGTGAATAAATACATTAATATCAATATTTATAAATACATTTGTACGTAGAAATCAAATGGAACATGCGTATTGGGAGTTCAAACTGATTTACATCAGCTGACATGGATGTCAATTGCAAGAACTAACATGCCAATGTCTTATTTATATTAATATTATATAACACTTGCTTTTGGGCGTGACTTCGCCCGCGTGAGTTTCCATCGGGAACAATGTTTTTTTTCCGGTATTTGTCCTTCACCATACTTCTATGTGTATGCGAAATTTCAGGAAGTTTGATTAGGTAGATAAGGCATGAAAGCGTACCAAACAAACAAATAAGTAAACAAACAAACTCACTTACGCATTTATAATATAGTTAGGATTAGAAAGTTAGGATTAAATAAGCACGTAAAGTTGGGTGCCAAACGGCACCGCTATATATGTTCATAGATTACTTACCTAATTGTGATATACTTTGTTGAAGACTGTTGTCAAAAAATGGCGTAATTTTATACAAAGTACTTTACAACTATATATTAATTCGATTTAATTATAATAGGTGTATTATAATTTAATTCTAATGTTTCAAGAATCCAACATAAATATAATTAATTATTTAAAATTTATTGCAATGTAATGTATTAAAATTTAATGAATAACTATATACTTATTTTCCAATTTATGTAGGTAATTTTTATTTATAAAAAATATTAATGAATGAATGAAATTTTATGTTTTCATTTTTATTAAGTAATAGGTATGTATTTAATTATGTACGGTACCCGCGGAGACCAGCGTCGTGGCTCGTACCAACGTCCACGACACGTGCTGAGCGGGGGCCATTTTGGCGTTTGTAGTTAATACTCAGAACTGCCAAATTTTTTTTTTCTTTCTTTCTTTCAACCTATACGTTGTCGACTTTATAAGTTTCACCTCAATTGTTTGTGGAAGTTGCAGTACTGAATTTTAAGCAGTCCCCAAATGTTGTCCGTGAGATGTCGAATATGTGTAATTGGTTGAGAATTACCCGAGTTGAGTCGGGTCTCGCAATCGGTAGAAGTTTGATCACGACAATCAAACATTTTAACTCTATGTAAATGGAAATTATTGGAATTTCGTATGTGTAATTAGGAAATCTACATTTGAGCTACGTATGCGCGGAAATGGTTTAGATAAAGCCTAAATAAATGGTAATACTGTAATTTTAGTAATTATTCATTTTTAGATTTTTTGACGTGACAACGTCTTAAATTAGGTTGCGGCTGGGAGTCACTTATGAAAAAGTGTAACGCTCGGTAACGTTACGATGCGCTCACAATGAGAGCGAGTGAGAGGCACGCGTCCCCTAAGAGCGAGAGAGACAGACTCAAAGTCGTTGTCACGTAAAACTTTCGCCCGTATACCGACTTTACAGGCAACCAATTTTTTTTTCAATATTTCAAAATTTAAGTGGTAGTAGCATCCTTTGCGTAGTCTAGATGTTAGTTGATATACAGTTATAAAGAAACAGACAGCGACTACAATTTATAATATCAATTGATTCTCTTTCATAAGACTTGCCGGGTGAAGTCACTATTCATCTTTATCGTCTTCATACATACATATCATCACGCCTGTCTCCTGTCTTTAAGTCCAAACAAATTAACTCTCCCCTTTCTCAACATATCTTAGTTGTATCTTCAACTAGACGATTCAATTCTCAAATTTTCTGCTTTTTTTCCACCACTCATACTCCACTTTGTTTAATATTTCATGTCAAATGACAAAGTCTCAGTTATCTGAATAACTCAAATTAATTAATTAATCAGCAATTAGCAGTAGGTATTATTTGTATGCGAACAAATGTACCTAATAAGATTAATTACGTTACTTAAAAGTCTTTAAATTTATTATTGTTCTAATTTGCGCTTTTAACTTTAGAACCACTGGACGGATTTGAAACTTTTTCATGTATAGGTATAATAGCTTAATTTTTTGTGAAGGCTATAAGTTATAGTTCATACACACAACGGGCGAGTTAATCCGCGGGCAACAGCTAGTGCTGCTAAAACGAAAGTGTAAAACTAAAATATGTACTTACTAGCTGTTCCCCGCGGCTTCGCCCCGCTTGGGACTCGATTATATCGCACCCAAAAGTAGCCTATGTTTGACCTCAGGTCGTTAACTACATCCCTACCAAATTTCATCACAATCGGTCCAGCAGTTTAGCCGTGAAGAGGTGACAGACAGACAGACAGACAGACAGACTTTCGCATTTATAATATTAGTATGGATATCTATCTATCAATCGTAAATCTAAGGGAAAACAGTTTTCTATTTCAAAATCCCATGCAAGCAAATCCACATGCTTGAGCATAAAAACACAAACAACTGAAATAAATAAAATACAGATTTTCTAGAAAAATCCGTCTCCTAGTTCATTACATGAGCTTCCTTATGTCCTTTGAAGTCGGGATAGTTGTAAACTCCAGTAGGAGCATTTTAAAAAGATTTGTTGAATACCACGACCTCTGGCGACTCTTTGAAGTAGATTCCTGGAAATTCCTTCCTTCTTGCGTCCACAATAATTATAATATTTTCCAGTGTTAGAAATAGAAATATAATCCTTTAACCGCGGCGACTTGGTTTTTTTTTGTATCATAACTAGAGAAGAGCGTCTAATCTTTGATCTATTGAATAGTTAACATCATTATTTCGTGTAGGTGACGTGGTCAATCGACCATTCAATCCCTGGTGTCAGATTTCTTTATAGAATAGTAGTTATTAACGAGAGACTGCTGCAGTATTTAGGAATAGTCATCATCATTTTGTATAGACACGGTCAACAGATCATGCTCACCCTGGTGAAAGAGTTCTTTGGAACCGCCTCTCGGCCTATGACGTGCCTTCCGAAGCGAGGAATCGTCTTAATTATAAGACAGTCTGGTGATTTAAGCCTGCAATGTCCTAACCAAACTGGAAACAACTAAACAAAGTATGCTTCTCATGGGATACGAACCCACAATCCCCGGGTCTACAGACAAACGTCTTACCCACTAGTTCACGGGGGCAGTAATATTTTAGGAATAGTGAAATAAAGGATTTAATACAATAAACATATGAACTATTTATGCATTTTTTTATATTAGGTACTTTAAGTCACAATACTATCTACCTACATATAAAATACATTATGATTTTTTGGTTTCATGATTCATGCTCGATTTGACTCAAAAACATTTCAATTTTAAAACCTATCTTCAATACGACAGCATTTACTTGCCCAGATATATTATTTTGCACTTCAATAGCCGGTGTTCGGTATATCCTCGGTTAATAAAAATTCCTCACTAGAAGTTATTTTGCAAGAGGCCCGAGGGAGTTGCGTATCAGAATCTAGCACAAAACGCGCGCCGCTCGGGATATGTTAAAACGCGGTATAAGGCATAAGATGAATCGACAATTATATCTAAATAATAATATCTAAATAGTTTTTTTTTTTCAAAAACTCGACTGCGTTTTTTTGGTATTTCATTGTATAAGTATTATTTACTTAAGCTATTGCATAGCTTTTATCGCAGGCTATGAGCGCGTCGACTGAATCAAATTCTATAACGAAACCTAACACCCCCCACTCCGCCTACTATGTAGCTTGACCAAGCGTTCGTATTTTTTATCAACTTATGCAATTAGTATACTAATTGCATAAGTTGATAAAAAATACGATAAATATTTTTTATCAACTTATGCAATTAGTATACTAATTGCATAAGTTGATAAAAAATATATATAAGCAATAGCTTTACCGCGGCAGTCTTCAAATGCCGCCTGTTTCTTTTAATTAATAAATAAACACACAGATTGAGTAAGCCTCTAAGTAAGTTCGAAATTAATGTTATATCATACTAAGTCTTAAGGTCAGTAGATGTCTGTTGAAATTTTTCTGTCTGGTGTCTTTGTTCATGACTTTTTGTTTGAAAACTGGCCATAGGTAACTTTTACAAGTCCGCTGTCTCTTATCCTATAAACCATCGCAGTTACACGGCATCTCTCTATGAAATACCACTGCTTCATAGGTGAGAATATGCTGTAGAGTGTAAAATTTCCCAAGGTGACAAGAGTTGGGGCCATTTTCCGTGTAACTATGTCACCGTAATATAAAGAGAGTAAAAATTGTCCGAAGAATGGACAGAGAATTTTATTTTCAAAGCCTTTCAAAGTGGTCAGAGGGCTTTACAACACAACGAATTACTGACTATAATAATATTTTTAGTAAGCTGAGCTAATGAGTTTTCGACCCATTGGGTAAATAGTTTAATGACTATTCGTAAGCAATACTTAAACCACTATCTTATATTTTGGGGGCATCGTTAACGAGCGACTTAAGGTAACTGCACCTAAAGCCGATCCTCCACCAACAGAGGAACAAGAAAATACCTACACCTGATGGTAAGCGGTCACCACAGCCATCACAGCATCTGCTTTACTTGGCGTGGTTGCTTGCCTAAAGAATGATGCTAAAGGATAGTTTACCAACTACTTACCAACCTTAGCTTACTTTATAGAGGGAATAAAATCCCATTCATATTTATGTAATGGTGCAATAAAGTATATATTCATTCATTTATTCAAGGCAGCTTTCAAAATCATACACTCGTTTCAATCGGGAAATCCCTGACATGATAAGGTCTAGTTAGGTCTAGTCGCGATCTTTATTGGCTCAAAACTTTAAAACTTTTTTTTCTCTCCGAGGCTCAATACATTTCTCGACGCATTCAGTCAAATTCAAATTTAAAAAAAGAATTCACATTTCGCAAAATTATTCAATTCCAGATGACCGAACAAACGCAATGATTTCAGTAAATTAAAATCACCTTGCCCTATTTTGCTCAAAAGAAGCTAAAAAATAAAATGATTGAACATTTTCTAATTTGAAATCTGGTTCAGTTCCTGATTCTTGGGAGTTTAATAAAAATATCCTCAATTTTCCCTTTGTAACGACGTCAAAAACGTTTTAACCAAGAATCACAGCCAGTCTTTGCTAATGAAATTTTAACTTATAATTAATGTCGGCCATGAGACGAAAACAAAAGATACACATCGGTTAAGACGAAGGAGAACTCGGATCTCCTTAACCGGGTTATGCCTTTAAGTAGCGTAGGATTTGTTTAGAAATGTTAATACCGCATTTCAAATTACAAGCAACTTGTATTGACAATAGGTAGATTTTTTTTTTATATATGAGCATTAATTGCCGAGGCTTTTGGCTTATCTTTGTCTGAATCACTCATTTGGTTGACTGGTCATCATTATCATTTCATGTGGGCGTTACGGTCAATCGACCATATACACCCTGGTGTCAGAGTTCTTCGGAACCCCCTCTCGGCCTCTAACGTGGTTCTTCTAACGACTACCAGATAGCAGCCGGGACCAACGACTTAACGTGCCTTCCGAGGCACGGAATCATCTTAACTATCAGACAATCAGGTGATTCAAGCCCGCAATGTCCTAACCAAACTGGAATCAACTAAGCAAAGTATGCTTCAATGATCAAGTAACAATCATTGCAGACTTTCCTCACTTGATTGCCTAATAATAAAGATGATACCGAGCTCTTGAATGCACGTAAAGTCGAAAGAAACTAAGTCAGAAGCAAAGTAGTGTTTTCAAAACATTGAAACCAAATGTGCATGGTCAATAGTCCTTGAAATTTTGTTGGTAAGGTATTATCAGCTCTAATAAAATGGAAGTCTATGGTTTATTCCATTATTAAATTGTTCGTGAAAGGCGATAACCTCTGGAAAGTTTGGCCAACTTGGCTTAAAGAGGTGAATAGTCCTTGGTGTAATGTTTTTTGCACCCGTAGTCCATTACTCACGATGTGATTTAGGTGTTATTGTTGTCAGGATTTAACGGGTTAGAGACTTTTTCGATTATCGAAATTGCATGTTTCTTTTGACCATAATTTAGAAGTTAAGGGCTCTTTACTAACTGTTTTAATTAAGAAAACACTAATCTAAAAACTTTTTTTGCGTATAATAATACATACATACATATAATCACGTCTTTATCCCATATGGGGTAGACAGAGCCTAGAGCCATAAAACTTTAGGCCACGTTTAGCATGATGGTAGTTGAAACGTGATGGATAATAATATGGTTATAAATATATTATACGTAACCAAAATAATTTATTGAATCTTTATTAAACCAAAAGTGAATGTTAAAAGCATTCTCTCGCGGTTAACCATTAGGAAAAAAAGAAATATTAAATTATTTATTTTTATTTTCTTCAGTATTTTAATTAATCAATAAAAAAATATTAGTCTTCCTACGCGCCACAGGGAGGCAAAGTAGTAAGATGGCTGAAGTACCATATTCTTTCTATAAATGTGCGAGCACAAAAAGCACACGTTAGGATAACATTGACATAGTTTCTTGCTTACACTTTCACCTAAGATATATTTTATTATATTTTCTATATAGCCCAATTTATAAAGCAACAAAATACAACAAGACATAACACTATAATGAGTCTGTGTGTCCGTCCGTTGCCAACGTAATTATATTTTGGCGATACGCCCAAAATAAACTGATTCTTCCTCGTTGCTGTTGAATTGAAATTTATGGTCAAGTGGAATTTATATTGTTTTTATCAGTTTGCATATTTCACGGAAATGTGTGTGGGAGTGACTGCTACAATGCAGTTTCAATTACTACGCTTCGTTTAATCTGTGATAACAACGACAATGAGTATCTGTTTTTCAAAATTTATAATTATAATAGCGAGCCGCCCCTGCTTCGCATGGGCATAAAAACCTTCCTCTTGAATCACCCTATCTAAATAAAGAAACCGCATCAAAATTCGTTGCGTAGTTTTAAAGATTTAAGCATACATAGGGATATAGGGACAGAAAAAACGACTTTGTTTTATACTATGTAGTGTAGGTGATAGTGATGTAGTGATAGTGAAACTTATACACACTTGCACTTAAAAAAGGTCACTTTTTTTTAAAATACCTGTTCGTCATTTTTACCATAATATCCGGACAAAAAATGTATATAAATATCCACTGAAAATATCCATTTCTGCTATACTAGTTTATTTTTAGTTTCTGACATTGGGCGTAAAATAATGAATGGAAAACTGAAAAAAAAGCGAGAGGTTCGAGAGCATTTACAAAGCTATCTTAGATACACCTAAACCTAACTGTCTGAAAAAAAATGCATTAGGTAGCGCTGTCTTTGTAAACATAAACATTGTTTTAATTAGTCTTTTAATGATACAGTAAAGTGTATATCTATCTATCCAACACACTGATAACTCAATAATTTCAGACTTTTTTCCCCTAAAATTAAAGTTCAAATCACATACATGACGATCCTCAGTTACGTTTTAGTTTTAAACGTTGCAAATGACGTGGAAATGCGGCTCGCAGTGACCACAACTGACGCGCAATCAGCGTGCGATTGTGATGCAAATTGTGCTAAATTTCAAAACCAGAATAGTGAACAATCGAATCGCACATTTTTCGCTAAACAAATATATTTTAGTTTTGAATTGTCAAAGAGCCGATTGGAGCATTTTCTTCTTTTTTTGAACCGTGTTTTATGTGCGACGACCACTGATATCTATAAGTTATTGCTGGATAGAATGAGCTTAATTACTTTTCATTTTTTTATTCATATTGTGTGAGTAACAAGGTCAATAATTCATCTTGCATTATATTTTATTTTCCTTGCTGCCTTGCCTTGCTGTAGTTTAGATTTTTATTTGTTCTTTTCTTTTAGTAATAAACTCTTTATAAAGTCTGTTCTACAATTAAATTAGATCCGATTGAAACTTAATAAGCACTCATACTGTGCATTCACTGCATAAGAACATTAATTCAAGAAAATTAGCGTCAAAATAGCTGCAAACGAATCTCACTAATATTATGAAGGCAAAAGTTTGTATGTTTGTTATTTCCTCACGCTTTAATATGTTTTTATGAAATTTGGTATAAAGGAAGCTGATACCTTGGATTATTACATAGGGTACTTTTGCTTTACCTTTAACTTTCCGATTATATTTTTTCGAAAGCACGCGATTCCGATAGGTTTGGTCAAACATAAACGGCACTTTATAAAGTAGATGGCGCTGCTGTGTAATATAATCGAGTAACACGGTAGGGTGCAAATAGTAGAACAACCTAAAACTTAAGAGTTGCGTAGTCTAGTATTTACATGAATTTATGTCAATATAGGCGTTTTATTGAATTTACTGTATTGGTGAAAGGTGGTACTGATTTTTTTGAAAATATAAGCGGATTGTTTAATAACAAGCACATGTGGTATAAACGTTGTTATAGAAAAGTATAAGTATTATATTTATTGAGTCAAAGAATATTGGCCTCTAACACTCGAAGCAAGAGAAAAAAAAAAAAAAAAATCTGGCCAACTAACACGCAAGTGAGGCAACTGGGAAAAAAAATCATACACTTCATTTCATATCCTTGTGTTTACACAAAAAGACAAACAACACAGGGTTCCGTGCCAACGCAATCACAGCCTGGCGACGTTCCCGCGCTAAAAGAACAGCTCTAACACCCTTCTGGTTTTCTTGTATTTATGTCGTATTTCAAGACAAAATTAATATATGTGGTTCAAATTATACTTTACTACATATGAACAAACTAGCTGTTCCCCGCGGCTCCGCCCGCGTGGGACTCGGTTATATCGTGCCCAAAAGTAGCCTATGTTTGACCTCAGGTCGTTAACTACATCCCTACCAAATTTCATCCCAATCGGTCCATCCGTTTAGTCGTGAAGAGGTGACAGACAGACAGACAGACAGACAGACAGACAGACTTTCGCATTTATAATATTAGTATGGATGAAATCACAATTTTATAGAATAAAAACGGAGACATTTCGCTCGCTCAATTAGAGGTACCGCTGACTTTAGAACAAATGCAAAAAAGCAACCAACTTTCGCAGCATTATCTTACTACATTATCGGAACAGCTCCAGACCACAGTCCTCTACCCTTGGAAGACAAAAACTGGTCATTTAAGTAGCGAGAGGACCGAGTGGGTTCGTGATAAGCATCCATTCCGCTGAGGTCCTTCCTAGGAATTTATTACGTAGTTGGCCGTATTGGCTGAAGACAGGGTAGCGGCGACGCACAATGGGCTAAAATACTGCCGTTCGCTTCTCTTAACATAATAGAAAGAGATAATGCAATTTATATATTATGTTATCTATTTTTACGCTCTTTTCTTATATCAAAATAAACATATTTAAATAGAGAAGGAGATAAATCAAATTGCTACATCACGACAAATTCATGAAAACACAAGAGGATGACCAATAAGGAGTAACATAGAACAAATAAAGGAAAAAGTGAGATTCGTGTTGTTTCAGGATCAAAAAAGACTAGCAGGAGGTAGATGCACTTAGAAGTCACTGAATCAGCTTAATGCCCAGCTCTCTAGTTTTAGAAATAGATGGGCAATAAGTAAATAAAATGTGTTTGGCCTAAACAAAGTTACTCGAAATTTTCAGAACAAAGAACAAAATAAGAACCGGTTTAAATCTAGCTTTTTCGTTTAAACGGTTAACTGCCTCTATCACACCACTTTTGAGGTTTAGGGTATGCATATGCATAGTCGATTGACTGTGTCACCTCGACGAAATGATGATCATGACCACTTTTGAGTTGGTTCTGGTTCCCACAGTACAGCATGGCTTAGTAAGTACCTTTTTTTATAAATATACTATTAAGTAGGCAAACAGGCATACGGCCCACCTGATGGTAAGCGGTCACCTTAATCTTAATTATCACTAGAATGATGTTTATTACATAAATTAATTAGGTCAATATCAGCTTTTAATATCTCCAGTAGCCGTCACTCCTAATGTTCGGGTCGAGAGCTCCCGCGGGACGGACCGTTCGTTCTTATGGTTTCCCTTTAAACTAGCCTATGATACCAGGACACAGTTCGATTGTCTACGAACGTAGAGATCGATATTGGCAGTCAATGATAAGTCTATTTATATACAACTAGCTGTTTCCCGCGGCTTCGCCCCGCGTGGGACTCGGTTATATCGCGCCCAAAAGTAGCCTATGTTTGACCTCAGGTCTTTAACTACATCCCTACCAAATTTCATCACAATCGGTCCAGCAGTTTAGCCGTGAAGAGGTGACAGACAGACAGACAGACAGACAGAAAGACAGACAGACAGACAGACAGACAGACAGACAGACAGACAGACAGACAGACAGACAGACTTTCGCATTTATAATATTAGTATGGAAGTATGGAAGTATGGATTTTCAACTGACCGATATTACAATGAAGCTTAGAGCTCATATGGTCATTTAAGTAATAATGTACAGGTTAAAGAAATTTGAGACGCTCGATTCCAATTTTTTTGTAATAATGGCGGTCTAGCGAAAGCTAATTTGTGTACATATTACACACACTAATACATTGCATAATATGTCGATTGGTATAGTGTATATTTTCTTTGCTTATACTTTGACAGAGGGAACCGCAGCATATGGCTACTCCCTTCCTGCACGGAGGCCGTATTGCTCGAAGGTCGAAAGTCAGGCACCGTTGTACTTATATTCTTTTTAAATTGTGTACACTTATTAAGTACATACATGAAGTAGAAGTTTTGGCGCCAAGCTAAAGTCACTAAGTTATCGTCATTGTATTTATTTTCTAATATTTGTGTTTTTTCGAGTATTTGTGCATAATATAGGTGGATATTAGATAGTAGGTTCGTGAATAAGCGTGAGTGTTGGGAAGTGGTACAATGTCGTATAAGTGACTTTAATCCTTGTCACCAAAATCTCCCAATATAATGCTAAGTGAAACTTCTACCGCTTCACTTAACCCTTGACTAACTTGACTATAGGTACATGACTACTGACTTGACTGACTCGACAAAGTGAAGAACAATTATATAAAACTTGCTACTGGTAAAACCAAAGCTATAAGTTTGATTGCCATATTGTGGATTAAAGGCAAATAAAAAAAAAGTAACAAAAAAAAGAAGTCCAAGATCCCAGAGACGAAAGACATAACCTATTTTCTGATGGACTAACAAAAATTGTGGTATTTCGTAGTGTTATTATTTCAGCGACAACATTCTAAAGAGGGTTGACGTCTGATAGTAGGTAATGAAGAATTGTTTTTTTGTTAATTTAAAATACTCACTAAACCAGTCAAAGCAACTTCTTTCCACCTCCCATGGCTCTACCAACCTCTCGGTTATACGAGCCGAATCTCGGGAGAATGCGCTGTACTTGCATTTCGCATCTCTTTCCAGTCGCACCTGCTTGATCTCCCTACAAGTTCTCTATAGTGTCGCCTATCTATGCAATCATTGCATTTTAATAACTCTCCCCCATCTTTAGGGTCAAAGCAACTGCCAAAAATATATGTCGTCCACCAGGATTCCCCTGACCGATCCCCAAGGTGATCCCCGTGAACTCATTAGTTCATCAGGATCCCCCAAATCAAAGTCTAATCTAAAGACCGTATCACAAAGAGCGATAGTTCCCGTTAGTAACAAGATAAAACTCCTACTGACTGGATTACTCGAAGACGCCTGGACCAATTTGTCGACCTCAGTGGCGTAATGGTTAACATGCCTGACAGCTACTCAGGAGGTCCCGGGTTCAATCCCCGGTCAGGTCAAGATGAAAAATGATCTTTTTCTGATTGACCTGGGTCTTGAATGTTTATCTATATATGTATTTGTTATAAAATATAGTATCGTTGAATTAGTATCCCATAACACAAGTCTCTAACTTACTTTGGGGCTAGCTCAATCTGTCTAATTTGTCCCTATATATTTATAATTGTTTATTTATTAATTTAAAAAAATATTTTTAGTTTGAGAGGGTATACCTTATAATGCTAGTTGATCTACACACCAATATCGTAGAAAACCATTTGAAATCTTATGTCAATGACTGTAGGTACTCTATTCGATAGCATCTACTAATCCAATCTTACCAGTAGTTACTGCAGTACTAATGAAGTACGTAATAAAATCGGTGTTACCTCATAAACTTATACCGCACCCGTTGTTAATTGCATTGATAGCATTTTGCATGGAGATGACAAATAGCATTCTTATTAAATTTGTAGATCATGATATTATAAATGTGAAAGGCTGTCTGACTGTCTATTTGTTAACGATAATGCGGAAGATATTTTAGCAACTTGTTTCTTCACAAAAATTGGTAACATGGTGTGAAATGGTACAAACTTCGTTGTATTTTTTAAAGTCTGAACTGATTTATACTTACTTAATACATAAGAAATGCAACGCTCAGGAATTTTCAAATGTATTAATTTTTTAATCAATAATTCATTAATTATTTAATCTGAACGACTTTCAATATTGCCGGGATTACAACCATAAACATACAGTTTCAACATTAGACATTTTATTGACTGATTATTACGACTCGGTCCACTAAAAATAAAAATGTTTAATTATCCAACAAACTAAAACCAAAAAATTATTAATAATTTCTTTATGTATAACTGTTGTGAATTAACAGAAATTGATAGAAAAATAAAATAACAAAGCCATATTAAAAAAATACTTGAAACCCTTTCGTGTTATTTTACCAGCCCTTCAGTTTTATATTTAATTATTTAATTTAATTTATTAGAATATAAAATGTCAAAATTATAATGGATAAGCACAATATTTAATATTTTTACAGGCATTAATACAGCAAACTTGATAAATAAACCTTAAAAACAATATATAAAAAGAACTTGAAATATAAATAACTAGAAATCTAAAACAAAAAAGGCCCTTTAGTTTATAATAATAACACTTCTAGTCATATACTTCAATGATACCGCTTTTTCCATTAATGCGTCCCTATTACAGGTTTTATTGCCAAATGAGATATCTCCAGATACTCGTCTGATATTCAGCATGTGCAGTCCGACTAAAGGGCTTGGGCCCTCAAGACGTTAGTGGGACCTCAAAATGGTCATTTAAGGACTCTATGTTATAGTCCCTTTGATAAGACTGAGGCAATCAATAAGATAAAAATATATTTATTCTTCTCCAACAATCTGTATAACAGTTCAACAGTATGTATAAGTATGACATAAACAATTATGTCATACAAGTACACCTGTAACTTTTTTTCGCCGCACTGTTTTTCTGTTTCACCCAATGGTTGACTGGTAGAGAATGCTTTTAGCATTAAGTCCGCCAATTGTATAAGTATTTTGTACTTATGGAACAATAAAGTTTTAATAAATTAATTATACATACTGTTAAATTGGCGCATAGTTTAGTATATAGCGTTAATCAGATTCCTATACTTCAGAGTACTAGATTTATATCTTTCAGAGTATGTTAAACATAGAATAAAATCAGTAAAACATTGCAATGAGTAGAAAACGTATTTCTTCAAATAATTTTACTCACAGCAATATGACTTATAAAACTGCCTATGTGATCCGGTGTTTAAGGCGTTTGCCTGTCGGGGTCGTGGATTCGATTCCCACGGTAACCATACTTTGTTAAGTTGTTTCCAGTTTGGTTTGGACATTGCAGAAATACTTTAATTTATAACTGTAAAACTTTTGAAAATAACAAAAAGAAAGATAATTTTAAGTGCGAACCAATCTATTGAACTCCAATTAAAACATCTACATTATTAAAGTATGTTAATAAAAGATAATCTTTAATATAAAACTAGTTTTAATTAGTTATTACTTCGGCCAGTCGTGAGAACCATAAAAGTTTTGTAGTTAAATTGAGTTTTGACGGCGGCAACTTTGTTAGTTATTCGGAAACAATTAAATGCTGCTTATAAAGGAATTTCATTATTTTAGTTTCAAAATACTTTAGTGTTCGCCATTTTTTACATGTATTTTTGCAAAAATAATTATAATTAAGTTGAATTGTAATTAAATAGTTGTCTGTAAAAAGAAAAAGTTAACAGATTTTATCAATGTACTCAAAAGTCAGACGAAAAAGTAGAAGAGAAAAGGAACCACGTCAGAGGCCGAGAGGCGGTTTCAAAGAACTATGTCACCAGGGTGTGCATGGTCGATTGACTGTGACACCTACACGAAATAATAATAATGAGAAGATAACAAACTGTGCTGCTTCCGAATGAAGAAAAGACCACTTCCTTTCTTCGTTAAATATCGTGAAAAGCGACCAAGAAACAAAAAGACGTTTTCGATTATTAATACTTAGCTACTAATAACAAAAACAACAATAACATGGTCATGTTCCTGTGGATCTGGTTTCCCTGTAAAAAGGGTGGGTTACGGAGGTCAGTCGGCAGTCGCTTCATTGTAATAACCAGTACCGCTAACTCAGGACCATGATTAATAGCGTACCCTGGGCTCTGAAGCGTAAGCTGAAGATGTAACCGAAAAACATGCTCGGACGAAGAAACAAAAACAACATTAACGCAAGGCTGATCAATCACGAATAATCAAGCCAAATTTTAAATGGCAAAAGACGTTATGCGCCAGCCTGTGGCTCTTAGGTTGCCACCGGAAAAACGCTGAGGTAATAATACATACTTACATATATATCAGCATCATCACACCTATCTCATGCAGAGGTAGGTAAAGACTAAATATTTCTAAATAAATGTAGCAAGTATGTATGTATACTTATTCTCCAGTCAGTCTCTATCAGGACTTTTGTCAACGCTCGCCGATTTCTGGTACTCTTTATATCTCCCACGATATAAAGCAATATGGTTTAGTTATTAGCATAAAAGTTAAAAAGACTTCGAAACTTATCCAAGTAAAATGCCCAGTTGTTGAACTATTATGAATGACGGAACTTTCCTGACCCAAAAGTTAATGTGGTGAGGCAGCGTACAGGAAAGCCGTACATTTTTCTCCCTATAATTATGCTGTGGTTATGATGCAAAAGAAAAACAGAAGGTGATCTCTTGTTAGAGTCACAACACAATAAAATAAATATACAGATAACCTTTTCAGTTAACTACATTTTAATAAATTATCCGATGCAATTCTCACAATTAAGACGAATTTAATGATCTAATTCTAAATCTAATTAACGAATATCAAATAACTGTCCATGTATTATAGTGGAAAGTACTGGTAGTGATGTATAAAGACTTAAGGTAATACACGTTGCAGACTTGAACCACCTGATTGTCTGATAAAAGAGGATTTTTTGCTTCAGAAGGCATATCGAACGGTTTAGAAACTGATATAAGTTGTTGCACAAGATCCACTGATCTTGCAACCTACTCGATAAAGAAGTCAAAGTATAATCATTATTTTTAACAATTTTTAAATACGCTTCTGTTCGTTCATGTTTTTTGTTGTGGATCGGTAGCGGCAACAGCTATTATTTATTTCATGGCTCTAATGAAATGAGGTAATGTGACGGCGATGACCCTTCCGGGATGTGGTTTGTTTAACTCAGAGGTTTCCCTTAGATTTTATTATTATTCGGGTTATTCTTATAATAAGAACTTTATATTCAGATAAAATTACCGGTTTCCCAAAGACAGGGTGTGGTTATTTTTAGAATTCCGCCAGCCAGCTTACGTTGTCTGTCCGTCTCACTTCGTCTCGTTGTAGAATCGTATTAGGTACCGAACCTCAAATAAAATTTAATCGTCTTTTTATTGAGTCTCTCTCTCATCTCTCTCATCTTAGCGCCTTCCCGGTTGCTTCCTTAGCTGATTGCTTCGGAGCCCAGGGTCCGCTTTCCTGCTTTTTCTCCTCCACTTCGCCCGGTCTTCGGCATCCCTAGTTGTGAGACCATTTGCGCGTATATCGTTTACTGCGACGTCGAGCCAGCATTTCTTAGGCTTGCCCCGTCTTTTTATTGAGTATAGGAACTTAAACTGACTTTGAAATGGAACACCCAAGAGATCATACACGTGGTCCAAGATAAATCTGCCTGGAAGAAATTAATTATTCGTAGACTTAAAATTTTCACAGTTTATTTATTTTTGATGTTGCTATAACAACAAATACCCATTCTATTTATTGCCTATGAGTTTTTGTCATAATTTTTGTAATATTTATTTTGTGTTATAACAACAATCTTTGCTTGGTACCATAGCATTAACAGCTGCGACAAATGAATAAATGATGATGAATATTCTTCAGCAAGGCTTTTTGTCTAATACCGAGCCGAGTCAAGAATGAGCTAAAAGTAGAACCCTACTATATATTGTCGCATTAAGCTGTGATTTTACTTTTTACTTATAGTTGATTGAAAAAAACACGTATTCCAAATTGTGGCACCTGAGCAAATAGCATTTAAGGTATTTTCACGGAGGGGGATTAATATATATAGGCACAGAATACTTAATAGTACTAATAGGTCACATAAGGCACTTATCGAAACGAAATCTAGCTACGAAATGGGACTAAGAGAAATTTCTGCAGGTGCTTTTACTATTTTATTATTAAATGTTTAATTTCAGAAACGGCTCGAATCTTGTTGGACATTATCTTTAATTGTCATAGCGATGGAATATGCAAATATAATATTCACAATTCACAGCCCGAATCCGACAACCAGGTATGACCGATCATTTATGCTGCGTGACGTCACATCCGGCAGTAAGCAATCAAAATGGCGGCTCACGGCTCGCGAAATGGTTAAGTTTCAACGGGGCCGACGGGACGGGACTCTGGGCCATTTCCGGATGGTAATCGACTGTCCGGCTGGCAGATGGGAGATTAATCAAATATTAAGTATATTCAGCGCGAATCCGACCCTGAAGAACCGTTTATTGGATCAAGCCTGAGGCTAATTTGATGGAAAAAATTGAACAAAACCGCTTAAGATGATACCTTGGTGAACACTAGTGCCACCATCAATTAAAAAATCATTATTCACTGAAAACACAAGTTATCAAAGATCCGTCTTATGTTATTAAGGTTCCGGATCTGAAGTTAATTTTGAACATATTAAATTATAGTTCCCTATAGTTGGATATTAACTAGGAGGAGTCTGTTGGTAACACAAATAATCTTCGTATATTTTTAGTCGGTAGTTTTTTTTTTTGTTGGCATTCATTCCGCCCAAGTACAAATGACGGTTACACGCAAGTTGAATACCCCACGGACCTTTTATTTAAACTCCAACCTCCTGCTGCTTAGTGCTAATAATGCTTTTTACACTATTTATTTGAGAAGTTATAGGCCTTTGTAGATGTCAATTTGATATATTTAAGATTTAAACTAGATCTGTATGAATATACCGATTTTACATATGAATGGAGATCCAATGATAAGCAAAAAAGTAAACTGAAAAAAATATTATCATTTGTTATTTCTTCAAGTAAATGTTTACACGGGTTTTACCTATAATATATATTATTATAAAATGAAATAAAACTGTTTATTCCTTTTCTCAATATAGGATAATTTTCTCACTTATTGACGTCAATATTACTTATATAAATTTTACCACCACTTCCAAAGCGCAAGTGGACAAGAAGCGGCGCCACAAACTCTATCTAAAATTTAAGAGCTGTGCTGTGATCTTGTCCTTGGAGGCTTTTTCAGATGTTTCTATCTGCCGATACCCTTTTTACATCCTGAAACTTCTTCTTGGCCTACCACTTATTTTTCTTCCCTCTATCTTGCCTTCCATAATGTTTTCATAAAGTCATTGTGCCGTATTACATGGTTATAACGTAAATAAGTAATCTTCAAATTGTATAATACTTCGCTTTACTATATGACGGACATATAGTAACAGCTTATCATTTGATGTATGTAGACTTACAAGCTTCCAATGCCGTTCCTTTTTTTCCTATCAAAACAAGTCTATTTTAAAAATACAAGCAATATAAAACGGCTTCAAAATAGAACATTACCAATATAATACAGGACAATCTCTGTGATTCAGATGTATGGGGCACGTGTCGGTAACAACCTACACGTATTTTTATTCAAGTGTGTTCCTCTTGCGACCTTAAAACTTGTTAGTTTTTAGCACAAAAGATTGTATTAGTAAATGGTCATAATATTTTGTTGGTCAAACATTCATTAACGTAAAGTTATGTTGGCGAACGGTTTATGGGTTAAAAATCCTGTGGAGGAAATGTTAATGGGTCAAAGATGATGTGGACCAACCGTTCATGGATTAATAAAATGTTGGTCAATCGTTTCAGTTTTATTTCATAGTCAATATCATCATCAGTTCGTGTTGGTGAAACGGTCAAGCGGCTATGCACACCATGCTGTCAGGGTCCTTTTGAACCACCTATCGGGCATCTGATGTGGTTTCCTTAACGACTACCAGATGGCAGCAGAGACCAACCTCCCGAAGCATGGAATCATCTTTATTATCAGACAATCAGGTAATTTAAGTCTGCATTGTCCTAACCAAACTGGATACAATAAAAGTATGCTTCTTATGATACTTTCTTCTTATGATCTTCCATAGTGATTAAGGATCAAAAATAAAAGTTATTTCCAAATTGTTATTTTTTTTGAATGATCTAAATAATCACTTTTCTTCAGTCTTGCTACTGGATAACTTTGTAAAAAACTCTACTATTTCTTCCATTCTTCAATTGCCTGTTCCTGAAGGTAGGGTATTAGAGTTTACGGCGGTCACTGAGGATGACGTATGTAAAACCATTCAATCGATCTCTTCTAATGCCACAGGGCCAGATCAAATCAACCGCGTGATGATAATCCATATTCTCCGTTTTGTTCTCCCAATCATCACGCACATTATTAATGCAAGCCTTTCAGAAAACCATTTCCCATCCTCGTGGCTTATTGCTTACGTTCGCCCACTTCCTAAAATCCCTGAACCTTGTCGGTTGAATGACATTCGTCCTATCTCCATCCTCTCTTTCCTGTCTAAAGTTTTAGAAGCTACCGCCTTTAACCAGTTTTCCAAACACTTATTAAACAATAATATCCTAAACACTCATCAATCCGGTTTTAGGCCTGGTCATAGCACAACCACAGCTCTAATTCGACTTACTGATGATATAAGAACAGGAATGGAAAACAGAAAAGTAACAATTATTGCACTAATTGACTTTAGCAATGCTTTTAACACAGTGGATATTGATATTTTGCAGGCTGTCCTTACCCGTTGCAACGTCTCATCCTCAGTGATTGCTTGGTTCTCTAGCTATCTTCATGGTCGTCGGCAACAGGTTCGTAATGGTATGGACACCTCCGATTGGTGTGATCTAAAAGCCGGTATTCTGTCCCTTATCCTTTTTTCAGTTTTTATAAATCTTCTTTCACATCACTTGTCTTGTTCCTACCATCTACGCCGACGACTTGCAGCTTTATACACAGACAAACATAGATGATATTGACCAAGCCATTTCTCTATTAAACCAAAATTTAAATAGTATTTTAGAATGGTCTATTAATTTTGGAATTCGTGTTAATCCTTTAAAATGTCAAGCTATAATAGTAGGTAGCTCATACCAAATTAACAATATTGATTTGAACCTTACAAAATCACTTAAATTTGACGGTAACGTGATTCCATTTAGTCCAGTGGTAAAAGATCTCGGTGTACACATCGATAGCATGCTCTGTTGGGACAACCATATCAACCAAATCAGTAGAAAGGTATATGGTACTCTTCACTATCTGCAACGTCTTAAAAACTTTTTGCCCATTAGAACAAAAATTATGCTGGCTCAAGCGCTAATACTTCCTGTAATTGATTATGGTGATGTGTGATGTCTGGACTTAACTGAAGAAAAGCTGAATAAATTAGAACGTCTTGTAAACAATTGCATCAGATTCATTTTTTGTCTCCGGAAATATGACCATATTTCAGAATATCGTTCTCAGCTTAAATGGCTACCTATCCATCAACGCAGGAATTTGCATATATTATGCCAACTTTATAATATTCTCTATAATCCACTTGCTCCCGATTAACTCAAAAATGGTTTCAAACTTTTAAATCAAATCCTGCGTTCTTCCAATACTATGACCCTTGCTACTCCTTCTCACCGTACCGGTTTTCTCTCTAATTCTTTCGCTGTGACGGCTGTCAGACTTTGGAATAAGCTTCCAGAATCCATCAGAACAGCCTCCAGCCGCGCTAACTTCAAATGGCTTGCCTATAGGTTCTTACTATCACAGAACGTCACAGTTTAAGGAGCAAAATTAGGTAATAATTACGGGTATATTTTGAGTTGCGGCCATATATATATATATATATATATATATATATATGTATATATATATATATATATATATATATATATATATATATATATATATATATGTATGTATATTGTTATTGACGGAAGGTTATGCTTTTAGCATTAAGTTCGCCTATTGTGCTATACAACTGTATTTTGTACAATAAAGTTTAAATAAATAAAACATGAAACTTATGACATATTGTAGATTTTGCTAGCTTGTAATTGTTTTTCTCACAAAATAAAATCGTCCTCAGAGAAACATATAATTTCATAACCATTTATGAACATTACTATGATGAGAAGAATTTTTCAAAAAGAAGGATACCTATATGAGAAATTAAAAAAAATAAGTCCCAAGAGGCGCATACCATTTACACTTGTAATTCTTATAAATCGGAGTTTATGCAGACACCCTCATAAAGCAGAGTTTTGGTCGCCTTAGGTGGAATATGGAAATTTCAGCGGCGCGGAAAGTGGCCAAATTGGGAATATTTTGTGGTGAAATATAGTGAAATATTTTCTTTTAATATTTACAATTTTCAACAATATTATTCTGCATTAACATTTTTACAATAAACAAAACTAAATAACAATTAAATTCTTCTGCTTAGATCGCGCACGAATTCACCACATATCGTTTTAATAGAATAGATAGCTCATGATGAAGATGTTTTCATACAAATTAAATCTAATCTAACATAAAATCTACTCATATTTTATACAAATACCTTTATTTTTCACATGTTTTCTGGGAACTCGGAAACTACTTATCAATCGTACACTGAACACATACAATTTTCAGTATTTCAAGCCTAAAACCGTTTGTGTGCAAACTCCAGGCACAAATTGAAGTTACTTACAGATATAAAGACTTTATTAGATTAGGCTGTCGACTTCCGTGGCGCAACGGTTAACATGTCTGCCCGCTACTTAGGAGGTCCCGGGCTCGTTTCTCGGTCAGGGCGAGATGAAAAATGATCTTTTTCTGATAATTCAGAAAGATATTTGACCGACCGAGCGAAGCGAGCGAAGGTCTCAAATCGAGTTGGGGGAGAAAATGCATTATTTCCATTTATGTATGTTTGCACCGCGGTAACTGCCGAACCGATGATTCAATTTTGATGAAATTTGCTAGGCGTGAAGGAAATATCAATAGAATTTTCAAGTTCGATCATCAAAATCGATTGAGTAGTTTTCTAAATATTTTGAATTGGTGTATATTTTGAAACCACGTTTCGCCTCTGAAGTGGTTCCTTTAAAGACCACCAGATGGCAGGTAGGACCAACTTTACATAGATGTCCTTCTGTATTTTCGGTGTTCTGTGTTCACATTGTAATATTTAGAGAGTGTCCGCATGACGTGCTCCCGAGATTTCCCAAGGTAGCTCGGCACTTACTACCGTGTTACCGTTTACAATTCTTTTTTGGTGTAAAACAACTCTATTTAAAGGTGTAGCGATGCTTAAAAGGAGGGTAATTTATTTAGTTTGTGTGTTAGTGGTTTTTCAAGTCAGTTGAGTGAGACCTCGCTGTAAAGATTTATTTTCAACTGTATCAATTCCAATGGAATATTATGCTAGCTCATCTCTCTGGAAGTTAGTCAAGGTTGATTTTTTTTTTACTTACTGCAATACACTGAACATATTGTTGCATGCGACTACAAAGTTTGGGCATTGGCTACTTTTTGGATACTGGACGACCGCTGAAAGATGGCCAAGGTCGAAATGGCGTGACAATGTCAAAAGGTTTTTGCAAAAGTGGCCAGAGGTTGCATAGTGGAGAAAGAGATGGAAAACTTTGTCAAACGATAGACACAATACTGAAAGGCTAAAAATACCGACAATAATCAACTCTGAAACAAGATAACAAATCTTACAAACTTAAAATTTAAATGATTAATTAAAAAGACAAAATTACGTAAACACTGTAACACAAAACAATATCTACAAATTGTCACTAAAATAGACTACGTCGGCTTTAAGAAAACAAAGGTCACTAGATCGTAGACTAGACTAAACAATTACTTTCGGTACATGAGATCACAGTCCCGTAAACAAGAAAACCGTTCTGCCTTAATGTAATCAAATGGAGATAAATACTAGAAAAAAGATAAGAACTGTTCGGCAAATTAAATTGGAAACTTTTCTTTCCAACTGTACCTCTTCACTCAAGTACCGCTTCTCTACAATAGAAATTAGACCGTATTGCTTGAAGATAAGGTTTGAATTTGAATGCGAGGGATGATGTGAAAAGATTTTGTGTAAAAGGAAGTGAAAAGAGGAAAATTTGTGTCGTATCGGATTTTAATTTCTCTCCGGAAGAATTAATGACTTTGCTTTCCCTCCACTCGCCTTTGTAGATCCATACGTTAAAAAGCCGATTGGTTTTAAATTGAATATTTATGCGTGCGCGCGTAAATTATTTTTTTCCCGTTCTTAATCTTCTGATTTTGAAATTTTAGGCATGCCAAGATGAGTTCTGTATATACACAGGTACTAAAATTTGGATAATGTTAGTATTTTTAACCAATAAAGTTTTTAATTCTAATTTAACTGTTACACGTGGCTTTGGTAGCATAACTTAAAACACTTTTTAAACAAGTAATATTTTGGCGAATTAAAGAAATATATTTTCAATCTTGTGTTTTAATCTGACGGATAAGTAATATTGTTGTAATGTTTCATTCAAAAGCCATTCAGAAGTATTAGAATTAAGTTTTCGCCCTCTTGATCTCTATACAAAATGGATTTATACAAAATAAAATCAAATTAGGTTGTAAATATGAAAAGATATTTTAATCGGTCACTAATATTATCCAACTTCCAACTAATGCGAAAGTGAGTTTTTTGTTTTTTGTTACTCTTTCAGACCCTATCTACTGAACCGATCATCCTGAAATTTCGCATACACATAGAAGTATTGAAAAGAACATAGACCGTTCATCCCGTGAAAAAGGCACTGTTCCCGAGGGAAATTCACACGGGCGAAGCAAATGCTAGTATCTATTATATAAAATAAAGTAAAATGTAGTAAATTTTACAAAAAAAAAATCCAAAGTAAAATATCACTGACAAAATTATTATTTAGAAGAAATAACTTTCAAGACGTAATCTAGTCTTTATCTGCTCGTCTGTAGGGAACTGTCTCCTGAAGTACATCGTTTGAACCAGCCACTGTAAGAGATAACACAACCGGGCCATGATTCCCTACGGACAACCTGCATTTTGTCCCCGTTCAAATGAACCGTGTCATTTTGTAATGGTAAAATTTGATATCAGAATCGATTGACACATTATATTGTATAACTTTAACGTTTGATAATTATTGTGATTCATCTGAAAAATAGAATAAATTCAAAATGATCGTTATTTTTAAAAGTATAAAAATGTTATTTTTCAAAACAAATTTAGAGGCAAGCAAATAAATATTTCCTTGTTTATTGGTGCACATATTTTTGTATTGATTAGCTTAGTCCTAACATTATTATACCTAAACACCAATCGTACAGATTCAAAGCCAATTTATGCTTTTGATTCACCTTTCTTCGTCAAAATTTGTATTTAAGCTACAATTTTATCCTCAGTATAATAAAATATACGTTACATTTTTATAATAGTCTAGATATACAGTCCGGACATTTCAGAATATTTTTAGAGATCCGCCATAACTCAACCGGGTGTGTTTAGAATTGTTTCCTTGCGGAGTGCGCGCTGACTTATGTACATGTCATTGAAACTGTTAAGGCCACTATCTGCACAATAACTCTCTATTTCATAATAGCCTTTTCCCGTTTATATATTTTTTTAAGTATTCAATGACCAGATCACGATCCCACCTGATGGTAAGTGCAGATGTGGTCTAAGATAGATCTCGCTTGGTTCATTAATAGCCTATTCACTCTGGTCTTAAAAAGACCCGGATTATAAGTGTCCGGAAATATGTCAGCCGGTAAAGAATTCAACTCTTTCGCCGTATGCATTATAAACGAAGAGGTAAAGCGGCGTGTATGAGCTATTGGTATTTCAACCACATATGGATGAAGCCTATATCCATATCCTATGCCATATATCCTTAGCCATAAGCACTTCATAACCCGGGTTCACAAAACACAAAGCAATAAAGGTATGACAAACAAACACTATGTTTTTATCATTTTAGCCGTAGGCTATCTTTAGCTGGACATTTTCATAAGGTGCACCTAAAACACCTAAGAAAAACACCTATTGCATAAGTCAACTACATGCAAGCAATTCTTGCAACTTGTCTTTGGTGGCAACCATTTTATCCAAAAAAGTAATAATTTCAATCTTATAATTACTATGTATCTGTAGCTCAAATTTTCCGATAATTTATTTATGTACACAAAAATACAAACATTCTACTACTACTTATTTAAATCAGAAATATCTTTCAGCAGACCCGTGAGAATAGAGTAAATTTATCTTTTTAATCGGTTCACACCTTTTGGGAATTAACCTATTTGTTCAAGTTACAATAATATTTAGATATCTGATATCGATATTAAAACACATCACTAAACGTTATAAACACGGTTCAGTTTAATTTATTTACATTTTAGCAAAAGCAACACAGAAAATCAAAGCAGTTATAAAGAACCCGAGCGACAAGTCACAACTTAAATGCACTGCAAACTCTACTGGACTAGAGACAGCTCATCAGTACAGGCAAACATAGATCAAAGAGTACCGAAGTAATTCATTTTACTTCTCCTTAACTCGCCTCTCATGACAACGTGTGTACCCAGTACACCGCTAGAAAACAGATTAGGGCCGCACCGTCTAAAACTAAACCCAATCCTTACTGCATACAGCTCAAATTTCCTTGTAGTAAATTCTGGGTATGAATCGTCACATACTCCGTAACAAATTGCAATGCGAAAATGTTGTTTGGGAGTTTAAACGAGAATACTGCATCCTATTGCTTTGTTTCGAATAAAACTTAGTGCATAAGTTCCTAGCGGCTTAGATCGTTGAGTACAGTCAATAACACAAGCTGATCGATTTGATCCTAATGTCAGTTTATTCAAGTTTCATATTGAATGTAGTTACTTTTGTACTGTACTTTTGTTATAAAACCGGTACGGCTATTTGATTTTATAATCTGGTATAATTTTTTCTTTCATTTAACATTTTCACGGTTATGTCTTATGTTTTTTTTACATAGATATCTGGTCTCCTATTTGAATACATTATTGTCTATTTCCTCGTGGGTATCGAAATAGGCAAATAAGGGGATAAAAAGTGATTTCTATTTTCTTAGTACTCTCTCACAGGTTGCGGGAATATTAAAAAAAATCTAGATCTAACAAAGAATTCAAAATATTAAGGCATCGCGTTTTGTCGGATCCTAAGTTCTAAAACCATAGACGTCTTTGTAGCAACTGAGATAAAACTAAGATAAAAGATAGACTTGAGAACTTAGATAAAAGATAGACTAAGAAAGAATCTTAGACATAGATTGGATTTCTAAAGTAATTCCAAATACACCATTATCAAATTTTGTGAAGCTAAAAACCATAGATAAAAAAAATTTGGATGACCGCGCGCGATTTGAATTCTTTGCTTAAAATAGAGCTTAGATTAAGATTGTGTTTTCCTAAACTCATCGCTCTTGGCAAACTGATTTGGTAGAACAATCCTTTATTCTTTAAAAAGCAAGGAATCCAATTTGTAGTATTAAAAAATGAACATTTTTCATGAAAAATTGTAGGTACTTGTTTAAAAGACTTCACTCCAACAAACTGCAATTATTATGCTAGGAGTGTAATTGCCTCTCATTTCATAAACTCTAATACTTTTCAGGAAATACTGTCATGGCATCCATAGCGATCACGATTGGCCAAGTACAGCCAAATCACCACTTTAGTGTCAAAATCTTACAACACTATTCAAAACTTTTTGTAATAATCCACAACGATGAAACTCCTACCCCAAATTACTAGACAATGGAATGACAACTCTACAGTGTCATGATAAGGTTGAGTTTTGAAGGGTTAGTGATAGAAGTGGTAATAAAATTTGTCTAGCATGCAACATTTGCGTCAGACCCTCGGGGTATCACAGGGACATAGTAAAATAAGAACAGTAAAACGTCTGAACATTATTACAGCAATTTTGGTTTAGTTCGTCTCTCGTGTTTTCAGATGTTAAAAATGTGTAAAAATCTATAAATATTTAAAAATATTTTTTCATTATCATATCTGAAGGATATAATAATATGTCTATTTTTAACTAACTGTACAAAAATCGCGGGAAGAGAAGTTGCGATCTGTACCAGAACCACATAATCAATGATAACCTAAAGCCGATAACGCATTTTACATTTTTATTATAGTTAAGCATTAATATGTAGTACTGTAAATGTGATTCATTATTAATATTGATTAACTAGCTTTTAAGCTTATAAATTATGCTTTTCAGGCCGTGAAAAAGATAGCAAAAACGTGACACTTGAAAAATAATCTACTAGCTAGAGCGCAACCTTTAAATTTCATATAGATTGTAGGTTGTTACAAAAAATCAGTCAGAAAAATTCTAGTTCGAAATATTCAATTCAGTTCTGAGATATCCTTCTAGGAGTAACGTTGTTTATTATGGCAATGTTGTTCTACCCTTACATTGTTCTGAAAGCGCTCTGGAGACACAAATGGCCCAGGGTCATCCCGGATTCAGAAACCGGGGCACGAAAATACTTAAATTGAGAAGTTTTCAGTTCTGCATGAAAAATTTGATGGTATTTTGCATACACTTTTATTTCTTATGTTGTCATATTTTTTTCGCTCATCTTGGCATTGTCCAGGTTGCTTTTAACCGACTTCCAAAAAAAGAGGAAGGTTTCTCAATTCAACCGTATTTTTTTCTAACAGTCGCTACGGTTCGAGGTTAACAATTTTTTTTAGTCTATGTAAAAAGCATGGGATTTTTAAGGCTGCCACTGCCACTCTTATCTATCATTTAAAGCTGTAGGTTAAAAAGTAAGAAATGACTGACTTAATTCAATCAATTTCATCCACCTCAGTCATATTGTAGAGCAATTTCATAAACATTGAAGCAGGCCATGAAAAATGCTCAGAGGTAAAGAAAAGGTTTTTTTTGAGACGTATTTACAGTACCCCTAGTATGAGATTTCATAAACGCAGATGCTAGCGAATGCGTTAGGATTTTGTATGGATTTAGTTAACTTACTATCCGCTGCGCTATACTGATTTGTTATACAAAAAATATTTTACTACCTTTTACTATCTAAGGTTGTACACGTCTATAGAAAACTTTAATACCTGTTGAAGAATGCTTAAAATAAAACTTCATTATGTGGAGCTACAACTGAGTACACATCAAGAAAATGCAAAGATGAGGCAGATTTTAAAGTACTTACATTCAGGCATGAATGTCCACCGCTGAAAGGCTCACAGGATATAAATCTAAACGACAGCAATTTCAATCGAAGAGGCTCCCGTGAACCGTGAAATAACCTGCAAATTGGAGATGACCCGCCGTTTGAGCACGCTTCCTGTATCTAAGTGACTCGTGTGAATGGTCAGGACATACGGGATAGCTTAGACCGCTCAGACTTGATTCTGTAATCTTTCATTTTAAACTTCGAATCTGAATCCGCTGTGAGTTTCTTGATTGGCATTCTAAAAACTCTGTTGATAATTCGAATCTATACTAGCAGTACCCATGCGAGCGTGTCAGCAAGAAGAACTAGATTGGACGTGAGATTTTGTATGAGGTGACGTAAGATATGACATTCTGTAAGGTAATATCCCCTCCACTTCGAAGCTCACTTCTCACTTGTCATTTTGAACCTTATGCGAAGTGTGAGTGATAGTGATGTGAGAAGCGAGTTATTGATTGAAATTTATAGAATCGACAGGCAGTATATAATAGGCATATTACATGTTATATAATGATAATACTCTTCATCAGAAACTGATTCGATAGCCTGTCGGGGCATGTAACGATCGTGCGTGTAAAGCGACGGAAAGCGTTGTATAATTTGGATTGGTCGACAGTAGTGACATTTCGAGCATCTTAAGCTTCTTCGCGTTATGAAAGACATATTAATGTTAGCTAGGACCGAATTACCCGTTCGCGTCTATGCTTTGGCAGTAATCACGGTAAAGATAGGAGCACCAACCCCGCTCCTATCACTGGGATCCAGCCTGAAGCGTACCAATCCCTCGTCCGTGTCTACCTATGTTAATCTACAGTTACACTTTGAACACATATTAAAATTTTCAACAGCAATATCATATCAATATCAAATACTAATAAAGGCCATGTTAAATCACTAAAACACAATACACGTCTGCACCGTCGGCGAACCTAAAGAGAATAGAGCGTTAGTTAAGGTTTACCTGTAGTGGGGAGATACCTGTCACGTGATATTACCGGGCGTGACCCGAACCGGTTTCCATTTCTAAGTATCCAATCAAAGAGTATATAATCACTACGTTTATATCCAATAAACGGTAAAATTGACAAAATTTTAACTTTGACGATTCACTTTATAAATTCGATATTTTTATAAAAAAAACAGTAATTTTTCCTGATTTTCCTTAGTCCCCTAAAGGAAAAGAACTTACACCTTGAAGATGACAAAGGAATAGGAATCAATTGAGCCTATGTCCTACATTAAACATATTTTGTTATGAATTTATTTCCACACCCTTTTCAAAAACTCTCCAAATCATCAGACCACCTCGTCCTTTCGTTATTTCTTACAAAAATACCTCAATAAATCGAAGGTTCTATTTGTGTTACATGCACAGCGCTCCTTATAAATCTGGTTTTCCAATAGCAATAGGTGTAAGGTGCGACATGTAAGATATACGGTGATCGCCTGCAGGCCGGTGACACCCGACTTGGTCGGAAACGATAAATTTACTTCGGACTCCACTATTGGTAGTGTTGATAGGAACCAAGTGGAATATTTTTCTTTTGTTATCGATTCTGTCTTTGCAACATTTACTTTGGCTTTAATCTCTTTTGTTTGTCTTATATTGTTAATTGCATGTTTTGGGTTCGAATCTTACGGGTCTACCTAAATCATTTATAAACGGAGGTCTAAATTAAATTCCAAATTATTAACTCCGAATGTAAGGTTCACTTTTCCATGCTTGTGTACATATAGGTATTATTAAGTAACATTTTATTATTATCATAATAGCAGCAAATAAAATAATTCATTTATTCAACATCATCATCCCAGAAATTACTAAAGCGTAAAGTTGTATTGCGTCCTATGATCAGTTTAAATAAGTACAAGTAGTAAATAAGTCTTATTATGGGTTCGTTTCAGAAGATACTTAAGATATCCTTCTTACTAATATAATAAACGCGAAAGTTTGTATGGATGTTTGTTACTGGATGCACCGATTTGGCTGAAATTTGGAATGGAAATGGAGACCCTGGAACAACACATAGACTATATTTTATTTCTGAATTTCCACGGGAGCAAAGCCCCGGGCAACAGCTAGTAAAAACTTATTTTATAATAACGTATTTTGCTCAAAAACACATAATGAATATCTAGCAGCCAAATGTCAATCGTTTTTGAAATTATCAAATAGTTCTTGAATTCAAAGCTGATGCCGAAGAATTTGAGGAGAAAAAAGGAAGACTTAAAGCACATGACACACTGTACAGTTACAGTTTTACAGACGATAATAACTCCTTATTGTATCAATCCACAAAACGCTACAAGTCTCACGTGTGTTTATCGAGTGTTTAGCGATCGTCTGGTGTTTGTCTACCCTCAATATTGACAGGAGAACTGAAGTTTTCTATCTAGTGCACGTTTGCAAATACCTGTATTTGCTAGGATTGGGAAGTGCAAGATTTGCCATTGTCACTTTTTGGTGGTTTACAGATATGTCTGCATTTAAAATAGTTTGGGTACATCGTTGAAAAAATAAAAATAAATATTCAGTCGAATGGAAAACCTTCATTTGTGGAAGTCAGTTGATAAGGAAGAATCATCTATCTATCAGACAGGCGCTGCTAGATGCAGGCCGCTTCCAATTGGTAATTCTGAAAATCCTTGAAGGGGATCCTATAACTAGCAGTGGACAGCCTGCCCCTGAAATGATGACGATTTATTCCATCCTGGTTGCCGCGAGTGCCCCTTAAGCAATAAAACGTGGCATCTCTTTTTCTCTTTATGGTTTTTATCTAACATCAATGCTGGCCAGTTTTGCCGATACCTAGCCTACAACTATGTCATCACATATTATTATTGGTACATTTTCACGTGCGCTTAGTGCTTTTCCTGTTGCTTCCTCAGCTGACTGCTGAACCCAGGAGGCTAAGCCAAAGTCACGACTTCAAAACATTGACGAATATCGACAAGAATAAAGTATGAGATTGACATAAGCTGCGATAAATTACCGATCCCATACATTTTGTTCTTGCCGTACTCGTTAACGTTTTAGCTGACCACTTTCCAGCTTTTTCCTCCACTTCTTCCGGATTAAACACTCATTCAATATTTCGTTTCTTTTTCTTATCGTTTAATAATGACTAATGTATAATATAAAAGTTAACTGAAGCGCAACTACATAATACATTTCATTAAAACATCTCTCATAGCACTTGGTAATGCCATTAGACCTATAGAAATGGACCACGTTTCATAGCCTCAGATTACTCTTGTATCACATTGTTAGACGAGCAGTGTAAAATTACTTATTCTATCTGCATCATAACTCTCATCACAAGTTGATCGCCTCAACGTTCAGTTCTCCTACTGAGCTGCGTCATACAAGACCAACTTACTGAATTGATACCAGGAGTATTATGTAGATACAATGGATGTGGCATTTTAACTTAGCCTTCCAAGATATCACCTGAATAAATCGTTTAGTGGATAGTGTGGTTTTTTCAACATTAATGCACCATAAGTAATCAAGGCCTTTGGTTATCACTACTGGTATTTAATCATGACTTTCTCTATTATTCGAATAGCACATAATGCCGTCGTGAAAATAAAAACGCACAAGAATTTGTTTGCTGAAAATTGGCACTTGTGTGAAGTTTCAGAACCAGACGTAGATAAACAAGCCAGCCTTATATCCAATTGACCTATGACCTGATCAAAATTTCTTAGAGATTGGATGATAGAAGTTCAAGTCTTAGAGTAATGACGTATATGGATTCACCTACAATGGACTGAAAAAAATAAAATGGAATGGACATACCATTAATCTTCAATCCAATATAAGATAAGCTCCAGACAGGTTTACGATGGAAAATAATGCCAAAACAGTTACCGTAGCCTATAGAAGTATACAACACAATGAAATTCAAGACAGTAGTATACTAATAAGCTTTTAAAATTTATAGTAAAATAAATTAATATAAATACCATATCGGTTATTTCTAAGCTGTGTACGACCACAAAGTCCAAGTAAAGTAGTTCGTGCTAAGTGAATAGTTCACTAAGTTGCGACTAAGTCCGCTAAGTAAACCGAGTGACGCGAACCCCGTCATTCAATCCGGGTAACTGGTGATTTGGAGTCTTTCTTTTTCCGTTCAAACATTCTGCTAATTTAGAACCTGATCTCTTATGTCAACGTTAAGAACTAATTTGACTCAGTAAAATAATGATTCATAACGTAGGTAAGCAATTTGACCATGCCGTTGGTTCGTTGCCATCGGGTGTTCGAAAGTTTTGAAATACTCTATGCGAAAGACTTTATAAACGGACTCTCGACCTCTGATGTAGTTTATTTAAAGACCACCAGATGGCAATCGGACGAAAGACTTTACGCGCCTTTTTTAAGTAAGTAGGTAGCCTTAGTTAATGCGTCGTATAAGCTTCACATGAATAAACAAAATTATAATTTCATCATTATCTATTTCAGCCGCAGGCTGTCCACTGCTGGATATAGACCTCCTTCAAGGATTTCCAAAATGACCGGTTGGAATCGGCCTGCATCTAGCGCCTGCCTGTGACCTTCTTTAGTTTAAGTTTAAGTTTACTTTATAAGCCGTATGTTGTCCATTAAATTAAGATACTTGGAAGGATCGGCAATGCGCACGTGATACTCCTGTTGATGCAATTGCACACTACTTATCATCAGGTGGGCCGTATTCCTGTTATCTAAAAAAATTGTTTAAAAAAGAACTTTGATCCATAAGCCATTAAAAAATCAATATCCAAAGCTAACATATCAATCGCCATCACACATAATCAGCCGGCGAAGGCTTTCATTTCGCTGTTTGAAGCTATCCGGGCTCTGTTCAGCTGGTGCTAGGGTTTGTATGATTCTTGATATGTCGGGATATGTTATTATACATGTGCTGAATGGGATTATACAAAAATTAAAATGTCAAAAGTATAGTAAGAGTGAGTTCGATTCGCGCACTATTAAATATTACTTAGGGCCAATTCAAACAAACGGAATATCAGATAAATCAATACTATATTCTTTTTATAATAAACTTGGAAGTGATACGTCTGATTCCTAGCACAGTGCACACAACGAATGAAAGAATAACAGTTATAGGTGGGGTGAAGTAAACAACAAGATGGTGGCTCGATTGCTTTTTAAATTTACAGATATTAGTCAATACAAAGATTAATTTTTGCAATCTATATAAAATAAATCAACACGCCCCCTCAAAAATTAAATCTTATACAAAAAAAATCAACTACATAAACAGAACTATATAACTTCCAAGCCGGTCTGGGGAAAATACAAAATAATGATCCAACATTTGTTGCTCAGGATAAGGAAAACCCAGTAAAACCTTATCAGATCATTTCATGTGCAATATAATACTATCAACATTTGTAAATTAAAAATAATTAAATTAATAACAAATCACTTAATTAAGTAATAATAAATATTATTGTAAACCCATTTTGTGCCTCATTTCATGGAACGTAATTGCAGGTAACGGCTTCGTCAAAGCATCTGCCAGTTGTTGACCTGTGGGAATGTAATTTAGTTTTATTACATTTTTCTCGATCTGTTCCCTGGAAAAATGGTATTTAATATCTATGTGTTTTGTCCGTTTATGATTAGTCGGATTATTTGCAATGCTTATACAACCATTGTTGTCTTCATATATTATAATAGGTGCAGATATACTAACATTAATACTATTTGCTAAGGACTTAAGCCACAAGGCTTCCCTGACGGCTTCATATAATACCATATATTCGGCCTCCGTGGAAGAGGCTGCAACTGACAGTTGTTTCTTTGTACTCCAGGTTATTGAGCATTGTTCAAACAATTTGAACAAATAACCGGTAGTACTCTTTCTGTCATTTGTATCATTTCCTCCCCAATCAGAGTCTACGTATCCAGTTAAGATTTTACTGTACTCACACCTTTTATAACATAATTTTAAATCAATTGTGCCCTTTAAGTACCTAAGCACCCTTTTAAGACATTGCCACAGTTCTTTATTATTTTTATTAGTAAACCTGCTCAGTATATTAACACTTATACTTAAATCAGGTCGAGTACATAACATTATATACATCAGACAACCTATAACATTACGACATGGTGCATTATAATTTTCGTCAGAATTTAACGCTTCATAATTGAGTTTACTTTCTAATGGTGTACTTACAGGTTTGCAATCCTGCATGTTAAATTTAGTTAAAATTGTTTTAATATATGCACTTTGATCTAACATTATCATTTTATCACTTCGAGTAATTTTAATACCAAGAAACAACTTAATGTCTTGTAAATCTGTCATATCAAATTTACTTAATAAATACATTTTAAAATTATTCAATGTATTTTTATCAGCACACACAATCACCAAATCATCGACATATAGTACCACATATATATTTTCATGTATATCATCTTTATTTAAAATATAAATGCATCTATCAACTGATGAATTTTGAAAACCCCTCTCTTTAAGTGACTGCTCAAAAACTTCAAACCAGCATCTAGCTGCCTGCTTTAACCCGTATAATGCTTTATTTAATTTACAAACGTAACCACTTTTACAAGACACGCCTTCTGGAACTCTCATGTAAATTTCTTCCTTTAATTCCCCGTTCAGAAAAGCAGTTTTTACATCCATGTGGTGTACTAGTAAATTATGTTGATTGGCAAAAGCAATGAGAAATCTAAAACTAGCTATTCTTGCAACAGGGGCAAAAGTCTCATTGTAGTCCATGAGATATTCCTGACTAAATCCCCTAGCAACCAATCTGGCTTTATATCTTAAGGGTTTTCCAAATTCATCATTTTTAATAGTAAAAATCCATTTACAATCTACGATATTTTTATTATCTGGCCGTGGTACTAAAGTCCATGTCTTATTTACTAAAAGAGAATTTAATTCATCTTCAATTGCACTTTCCCACTGAGATCTATCATCTCGAGTTTTGATTTCTTGAAATGAATTGGGAACTTTACATAAAATTGATTGAGCGGACATAAGGCAATCATCAATTTCTTTATAAGTAACAGGGGGACGACCTTTAAGCCTATCACTCCTACGAAGTTCAACAATATTGTCTGTGTCTTCAGTATCATTTACCACTGAAGTATTATCAGAATGTGTATCATTTGGCAGTTCTAATTCGATTATGTCATGGTTAGTTTTGCGAATTTTATGAGAACTCTCACAATCATCAGATTTACTGGTATCTGATTTATATCTGTCAGTATTTTGAGACTTCATTGACTTTACTTTAATATTATTGTCAATGTTAAAACTATCATGAGAATTTCCAATATTCTCTTCAGGCTGCAATGCAGGCCTGGATTTAAGAAAATTTGTCTCATCCATAATGACATCTCTGACAGTTACAAATTTTTCGCATTCAGGATTCCAAACTTTGTACCCGTTTGGTTCGTATCCAACGAGAATACCTTTCCATGACTTAGATTCGAATTTTGTTTTAAAAGTTTTATCATGCACATAAACAGTTGAACCAAAAACTCGTAAATATTTTATTTGTGGTTTTTTGTTATGCCACATTTCAAATGGTGTTTTAGACGTTTTTAAAGCATTTGATGGAGTTAAATTAATAAGATAAACAGCGGTTAAAACGGCTTCACCCCAAAACAATTTTGAAAGATTTGCACCATTTATCATGGAACGAGCTTTTTCAGTAATACTTCTTACCATTCGCTCTGAAACACCATTTAACTGAGGCGTTCTTGGAACCGTTAAATGATAAGTAATTCCCTTTTCAACACAGTATTTTTCAATGGTGCACAAAGTAAAATGTATTTTCATACTTAATTCACAGAGTACAAGGAAACGACTGTAATAGTATATATATTTAATATCTGCCTTGATTTTTTCCCACATTTTGTTAAAACTTCTCATTGATTCGATGTGACCAGCTTCATTGGGTTCATAGTGACACTTATCCTAAGATTTTGTTATATGTATAAAATAAGACTGTGAACTTGTTTGTGGTCCATGTTAATAAATAAAAAAAAAAAAAAAAAAATATCGGTGGATAAATATTCTCCACCGTTATCACAATATAAATAAACTAATTTTAAATTAAATCTCGCCTCACTTCTTGCAACAAAATCTTTAAAGGCAGAGAAAACATCTGATTTATGCGTTAATAGATACGTAACACAGTAGTGCGTATATTGGTCAACAAACAAAACAAAATAATTCTTGTTGTTAATTGTTGTAGGAGTGATAGGGCCACATACATCGGTATGTACAACGTATAATGGTCGTTCAATGTAACTTTTATCTTTACTCTTATTAAATGGTAGCCTGCTCTGTTTCCCGTATATACAAGTCTCACATAAATTATCATTAGGTATAACTTTGTCGATTTGATTATTATCATCAACCATTTTATTGTTTTTTAATTCTAAAAATTTATTTTTACTAATGTGCCCCAAACGCTTATGCCATAATTCGTAATTATGCGTGGTAACATTATGCACTTGGGAAACAGGGCAGCTCACATTACACACAGATGCCACAAAATCTAAAACAATTAAATTATTAACTGACATACCTTTCATTATTGTTTTACCGTCCTTACATATTTGAGTGCCTCGTTGATCGAAGATGACCGTCGTTCCAGCCTGTTGCAACTTCGAAACAGACAGCAAATTATACGGCGCCTCGGGGCAGAAAAGAACGTCCTCTAATGTCCCTCGAACACCCATATTGCTGGTAACATGTATTGTTCCTTTTCTTGTCGCTGAAATAAATTCGCCATGTTTAGCAACTGAAATTTTTAATGGAGTAGGTAAATCAGTAAAATAACTAAATAAATCTTCCCTGTTGATTATGTGTTCCGAGGCTCCGGAATCTAATAAAAATGTGATCTTAGTCCCTGTCGCATCCTCTTGGTAATCACCGGTCATGAAAGCAAATCCAGAAAAATCATTTGAAGACGTGGATGGTTGAGTAATGTCAACTGCCTGAACTGTTCTTGTCCTGTCCGTAGTTTTTTGTTGGTTCATCCGTTTGAAATAGTAACAGTCATTTTTTACATGTCCTTTCCGGCCACAATGATGACACTTTACAAAATACTGTTTCTTTTTAAATTTCTTATCAGCCTGATTATAACTATTTGTAGAATTATTTTCAAATTTCCTTTTTCTAAATGCTACACTTTTATTTTCAGTATTAGCTTGTAGTACTTTTACACTTGTATCAGTAGATTCATTTTTCAATTTAACTTCATGGTCTAAGAGTCTAGTTTTTACAAATGCCAAGGTCAAATTATCTTCCGACAAAGTCTCGATCGCAGTAATGACACCATCATAAGTGCCGGGCAATGTTAACAGTAAATGGGCTACTTTATCAGTTTCTTCCAATTTTGCGCCTGCCGCAATTAATTCTGTAATAAGGTCATCAAAAATAGCAAAATGTTTAATCAAAGATACATCACCCTGAAGTTTCAGGCCCAACAGTTTTTTTCTTAACGCCAACTGGGTAGCAATACTCTTCCGTTCATACAGAGCGTCCAAACTATGTAGAATTTCCTTCGCTGTACTTTCTTCCTTCACAAAACCAAGGTAGGAGTCGGTTAAATATTCCACTATTATACTTTTCGCAATTCGGTTACTTTTATCCCATGTGCTATCGCGGATAATTGGATCACTTTCAATCACTTTTAGCACATTCATTTCACTTAACAGCGCCCGTATTCTAAACTTCCATATACTATACTTCTCGCCATCGAACGGTTTTATGTTTCGTTTTATTTTTAAATCCATTTTTCACACGAACGTTACGATTAAATTATTTGAAACTGATTTATTTAAGATTTAATAATTATACAGTTAATTACGCGTACACTGGGCCCATAACCTATTAAATATTACTTAGGGCCAATTCAAACAAACGGAATATCAGATAAATCAATACTATATTCTTTTTATAATAAACTTGGAAGTGATACGTCTGATTCCTAGCACAGTGCACACAACGAATGAAAGAATAACAGTTATAGGTGGGGTGAAGTAAACAACAAGATGGTGGCTCGATTGCTTTTTAAATTTACAGATATTAGTCAATACAAAGATTAATTTTTGCAATCTATATAAAATAAATCAACACGCACAAACTACAACCAGCTTGAAATCTAACAAAGCATTTTTCTATATCTGAAAAAAAAAACTTTGTATATTGGTAGTTTTTGCTTTTTAATTTTTTCTTATTTGTTGCAATCCGTAGCTATTACGGTCCAAAGGATTATAACTCTTGACAGACGGGGTAATAAATTTAAAAAAAAAGAAGCAATTACCAAAACCAATACAGTTGAGAAACACTGCCACGGCCTCACAACCGTCTCAAAAAGCAAGCAAACAAAAATATAAGTACTAGTTTTGGATTACAAAAGTCCCATCAGCCCCGAAAACTTGGTCAACCTAATTCCAGATCAAAGTGATTCGCTTTTGTTCCGGCTGACAGCGCCGTCGAATCATTCCGCGTTAGTTCAGTGATTGCTTTTTGACGTTCCCATAGTCTCGGTTCGATGCCCGATTCGTGCATTATGCAGGCGCAGAAATATTTGATTGGCTTCTACAGTTTGTACCGCCTATATTTTCGAAAATTGGCTTTGTCGGTCTGTGTCTTTACATTTTTGACAGACTGTGCAGTGGCATTATTACTTTTTACTTAACCAAGAATCACAGGATCAAAAATTTAGCATTTGTCTAGATCTTTTCGTGTGTATTTGTTAAAATATTAGGTAAGTAGAATAGCAAATATCTTTAGCATTGTAGCCTATTTTGGCAAAGTAGTTAGTAAATAAAAGCAAGTCAGCGATGCATGGTTATGGCAAAAAAAATCTGCTCAATTATTTTGTAAAACTAAAAAAAAAGTATCAAAAATGGCTTCAAAATGCTAAACAAATACTATTTCTGTTAGTAGGGAATCAAACCTTTACGGTGAAATATTCTAAACCAAACAATACGCCTAATTTACAAGTCAAACATGAAAGTTCCCAAACAGACTATTTGCTGAAGACATCACAATATTTGCTCAAACAATTGCTGCATCGACATTTGTTGGATCAAACGAACAAGTCATGTAGCGTGCCACAGTCCACAGTCGAACCGCGGAATGTATCTACCCTAAAACTTTGACATGAGATAATATAGGATGATACTTTCATCATCATATAACTAAATAGTTATTTTTAGTTAAGCTAATTCCGAGTTAGGTTGGTTGTCGTATCGTATCCTTCCTCTGCCACATTGTTCCATAGGCGATATGATGTAGGCAAATCGGAAGGCCATTTTTTTTGTCAAGTATATTTTTATTAACTTATTGGACCAAGTAAACGAACTAAGAGAGGAGATTAATCAGCTGAAATATGACTCGCTGCCGCCTACATCTGCTTTTAAAGTCAATACAAGGCGGGGCGCTTGCCTGTATGATAGCGGGCCTGCAGGACTCTCTCATCTGCAGGACACCTCATCCAATGAGATATGTTGTAGAGGCAGTAATAATGAAGAAGCGCCGGAATATCGGGATATTGTGCAGGTGATTCAAAGGCAATCGCATGAGTCATCACCTCAACGGCCGAAGTTTGATTCCGATACTACTGACTGTCAACAGGTGTCGGTTACGTTCGCCGCCGCTTCGGATCACGAAGTGCGCGAGACGCGCGAGGAATGCAGTGGAGTGAAGAGTGCGGCACTACCGACATCGTGTTTAGCCGCACAGGAGGCGAATCAGCCTGACGTTGATATCGGGTCAGTGCCCATATTGAGTAATGTGTTGAGCGATGTAAACAAACAGGTTGACGTATGGCAGAAAGTTTCATATCGTAAAAAAGCGACTTATCGATATTCTGGCAAGTCGGGAAGAGCAAGGGATGCGGAATGCAATTTCAAGGCAGCAGATAAAAAGATTCCTATTTTCATAACGAACATTCACAAAGACACAACAGACAACGATATAATTAAATATATAAAGAACAAAACCTCGGATGTAGTGTCGATTGAACCTATTCGTATGAAAACCGAGAGGGATCACAAAGCTTTTAAATTATTTGTGTCCGAATCAAAGCTATCTTTATACCTGGACGAAAATATCTGGCCTCAAAGTATCGTATTTAGGCGTTTTATAAGTTTCAAAAATCGACACTCGAACAGGGTCATACCTGTGGACGGCCAGAAAAACATTAATGGATAATAGTCGCCTTCGGTTTGCCAGCTTTAATTGCAAGGGTGTAAAGCGATCCATTGACGGTGTGCGGGAGCTGTGTCGTACCTGTGATCTAATCGCTCTCCAGGAACTGTGGATACTGCCGGATGATGTGCCGTATCTTAGTACGATCGACAACGGTTTTGGATACACAGGAAAGTCGGCGGTGGACACCTCTGTCGGCATACTTGTGGGAAGGCCATATGGCGGTGTTGCTTTGATGTGGCGGAATAGTGTCTTTCAACGAGTGTCGGTGATACAGTGCGAAAGCAATCGTGTTTGTGCCATTAAAATTGTGACCAGTGCTGGACCAATGATTGTGATGAATATATACATGCCTACGAATTCCCGTGAAAACCTGCCTGACTTTACGGACTGTTTAAGTACGGTAAGCGCCTTAGTCGATGAATTTGGTATAGAATCTGTATTTGTTTTGGGTGACTTTAATGCTAATATCTCGGGATTATTCTATAATGAGCTAATATATTTTTGTAAAGAACAATACTGGTCATGTGTTGACGTTGACTTGTTGGGGGAGAACTCCGGTACATTTACGTATGTTAGCGATATAAATGGTACATGTAGCTGGTTGGATCACTGTGTGGTGACTCAATCGGCGAAGCAGTCAGTTGTTAATGCCTATGTGAGGTATGACTCTCAGTGGTCTGATCACTTACCTCTCATTATAGAATGTGACCTTAATTTATTAAAACCCACGATACTCACTGTTAATAACGCAATGAATAGAAGTGTAATGTGGGGGTCAAGGAGTGATGAGGAGATTGGGAGATTTACTGCTGAATGTCATAAAAGACTTCGACTGATCGATTTTCCTCTCGAACTTGTGAATTGTGCCGATAGTTACTGTAACGATCCCAGCCACCATTGTGTTCTTGACAGGCTGTACTCTGACTTTGTGAAGGCACTAATGCGAATCAGCCACAGTAGGTCGTGAAAGTAAAAGGACAGGGGGGAGTGGCCCACGAATAATCGGGTGGAATAAGCATGTTGCCGGGGCTCACAGGGAGGCCAGGAAGTCCTTTACGGAATGGGTAGCGTGTGGTAGGCCTTCTTCCGGTTTCATGTATAATGAGATGTGCAAATATAGGAGAGTGTTTAAATCACGCCTCAAGTGGTGTCAGGACCACCAGGAGCAAATCAAAATGGACGCACTTGCTCAAAAACATTCTAAAGGCGACTTTCGCGGTTTTTGGAAAAACACCAAGAAAATAAATATTAATCCTGGTCTCCCGGCGAGTGTCGATGGGGTCAGTGACTATAAAGGTATAGCCGACTCCTTTAAAGAGCATTTTTCGGTAAAGCCTTCTTTGGGTTCGGTGGTGGAGGATTTCAATATTGAGTTGCCAACAGGGAGTGTTGTCGTACAGTATCAGGCAAAGGAGGTGGCCGAAGTAATTAAGGGGATGACGAGGGGTAAATCACCGGGTCATGATGGCCTCAGTATTGAACACCTCCAGCACGCGGGTCCACATGCTCCCCGAATATTGTCCATGCTCTACTCATTGTGCGTGAGTCACTCTTACCTTCCGACGGATTTTATGAAAACGGTAGTAATACCCATAGCCAAAAATAAAACTGGTGACCTTACAGTCAAAAGCAATTATAGGCCTATTTCGTTGGCCACCATAATAGCAAAGGTGTTTGACGGGTTGCTTAACACACAGCTAAATAATTGTGTGAGCCTGCACGATAATCAATTTGGGTTTAGGCCCAAATTATCTACCGAGAGTGCCATACTGTGTTTGAAGCACACCGTCAGATATTATGTGGCTCGTAAGACCCCTGTATATGGGTGTTTCCTCGACCTATCGCAGGCTTTTGACCGGGTAATGTATAATATTATGTGGAAAATTAATCAATATTAATCTACCCAAAGAACTAGTGTCCATCTTTAAATATTGGTACATGAACCAGGTCAACAGCGTGCGATGGGCTGGGGTGATGTCCGATCCATACGTACTTGAATGTGGCGTGAGGCAGGGCGGGTTAACTTCTCCTTCGCTTTTTAATATATATATGAATGAACTGATTGTCGCACTCAGCAGTCAATATATAGGCTGTTACATTGATGGTGTGTGTGTTAATAATCTGAGCTACGCTGATGATATGGGGCTGCTGAGTGCGTCAATCAGTGGCTTAAATAAGCTTTTGAAGATCTGTGAAAGTTACGCAGTTAGTCATGGGTTGAAATACAATGTCGCAAAAAGCAAGTACATGGTCTTTGAGTCAGCTAGCGCTAGGTGTCCACGTGAGCTGCCAACTGTGATACTGAACGGAGTTCCGATGGAAAGAGTGGAGCAGTTTACCTACCTAGGACATATAGTTACGGTTGACCTCAGAGATCATGCTGATATGGAGAGGGAACGGAGGGCGTTGTCAAGGAGGGCAAATATGCTGGCACGCAGGTTTGCGCGTTGCTCAGACCAGGTAAAAATAACTTTGTTTAGAGCGTACTGCACTTCGCTGTACACTTGCAGCCTGTGGGCTAGTTATTCGCAAAAGGCCTCCAACGCTCTCCGTGTCCAATTTAACAACGCTTTTCGGGCGGTATTGGGGCTGCCTCGACGCTGTAGCGCATCAGGTATGTTTGCAGACGCACGGACGGACTGCTTTCACGCAACATTGCGTAAGCGGGCCGCATGCATGGTGCGCAGGGTGCGAGGCAGCTCTAACGCCGTACTGACAGCGATTGCCGAGAGAGAGGACTGTCTGTATCTAAGGCATTGTTGTGACAGGCATGTCCCGTGTAGCCGAGCCGAAAGGCAGTATTAATTATATTTAATTGTATTTTTAATTTCGATTTGATTTCAATATTTCAATATGTATTAATTAATTTAATTTATTTTATATTTAAATATAATGTTTTGTTATTTCGATGTTCAATTATGTAATTATTATTCGAGCGACGACTGTAGAAATGTCATTTTAAATTATGGGCCATAAGTCGCCTGAAATAAACAAATTTTATTTTATTTATTTTATTTTATTAAATTCCAATTTATTTCTTAGCACTATTGTTGTCTATCATTGGCGTACTTCGGTTGTTTAAAGAGCCAGTCTTTAGGAACTGGTTTCTTACGAAACTTGTATGAAACTCATTCCATAACAGAATTTTGTTTCCTGATTAAGGATTTTAAATAACTCGTGTTTCTTTATACATTGATACGACTGTTGATAATTTTTTTCTCCCTTATTGATTTCGTAAAACTTACTTTTATGTTTCCTGTATTTGTATTTGAGTGTTTGAATTTAAATTAATAAAAAAAAAGTAGAAATAAAATTCAAATCTAGTAGTACGGAGTGGAGAACCCGTCGCTCTATATTCAGTACTTACTCAGGCGCTCTCGCTTTGAGCATGTTTACTGAAAAATTCGAGATTCGCCGGGATCCTACTAGATGCTGGGTTTAAGCAAGTCAGACATGCCCGGATTCTGAGCACAAAGCACTACATTCTGAGTGATTCGTTTGGTGCATCCTAGAACGAGTAACAAGGTAAAGCAATTTTTTTTAAATCATGTAGAAAAGAACTAAAAGTTCATTGAACAGAATATTTTTTAATTATAGTTGGTCATTCAAACAAAGAAAAATATAAAATGTACTAGCTGCTTATCTTCCCGCGCAAGCCGTAAAAGTCGACTGTGGGAATTGGCGAATAGGGAAATCATGACATAGGCGATGCGGCTAGTACTATCATTATGCTAAACGTGGTCTAAGATCTTATGGCCTTAGGCTCTGTCTACCCCGTTTGGGATGAAGACGTGATTATATGTATGTATGTTAGTCATTCATTTATACGTGCCCAGGAGTGCTATTTTTGAGATGTATGACTCACCCAAAACCGGTGAGTCGAATGATTATCGTTCGAGTCACCGGTTATGTCGCATGAAAATCATTCGAAAACGAACGATAATCATTCGACTCACCGGTTTTGGGTGAGTCACACATCTCAAAAATAGCCACTCCAGTTCGGCTTAGTCACTACTAGTGGCATTTCTATCTTGAGCTTCTCCGTGCTTCGGAAAGTCGTTAAGCCGTTGGTTCCATCATTTATGCTAGATGGCAATCGTTTGGCTATGTCAGATCTTCGTTCTTCTGCTTTGAATAATTTAATTGATTGACATAAGCTCTTTTGTTCTTGTCAGCATTCGTTAGCGTTTTGAAATTGCGACTTTGCTACGGGTGCAGGCAGGTGTCAGAGATTTTGTAAACCGACGACGATTTTCTAAGATACGATTCAGAAAATCTCCTTTATTTTCTTTGTTTATAAAACGTGAAAAAAACATTTTATTTAACGAAATCAAATTCCAGTCGGGAATAACGACTTTACATAAAAAAATTATTATTATTTAACTATTCATAATTTTATTGTAATTTACCACATATAATTCATATTTTGCGTTCCTAGCACAATATCATAAAAACACAAAGTTGAGGTGTACCAAAATAGCTTTCATAAGATACCTATTCCCCGGTCGGTTCCTGTCTCTGCCGACCCGGTTGTAAATTATGTTGATAAGCCACGGATACTCCACGCCGACTTAGGGCTGCTAAGAGCAATAAACCAACCGGAGTGGCCACCGACATGCGACCCTCTGCAATCATCATCATTTCGTGTAGGGAACAGTTCTATCAGCAATGTTTTACTTGTCAACTTTTTGCTAACATGTATGCGATAAATAAATAAATTGAAATTAAATAGGTGACACAGTCAGTTGACCATGCACACTCTGGTGTTCTTAGAAACCGCCTCTCGGCCTCTGACGTGATTTCTTTAACGACTACCAGATGGCAGCCGGGACCAATGGCTTAACGTGCGTTCTGAAGCATGAAATCATCTTATTGTCAGATAATCGGGTGAATCAAACCTACAAAGTTTTAACCAAACTGGAAACAACTAAACAAAGTAACCCTCTGCCAAATGTATATGACTGCCGGTCGTACTGCTTGTATTTGTGTACGTGTATTTTTTGCTCGTTTTGAATAATTTTGTCAAGTGTGTGCGTAGCGACGTGTTTGAATAACGCATTAGTCTTAATACTTATTGTGCGTGTTTCCTCACCCCCGCGAGTAGAATGTAGCAGACTTTTTCACGTAGCAATAAGTACGCGTGCCGTCTCCTTTCGGTTTAATACTCTAAGGACCGCTGAATTTATTCGCACTACCAATTGCACCTAGTTGGAAAGTTTTAAAACAATATCTTTTGGAGTATCCAGAGGATTTGGGGATAAATTTTATTCTTCTGTATCCATATTGAGTCAAAACAGTTTTAATAGCAGTACAAATAAATTGTACATATTATGATAAGAATTTTAATGTTCCAAATATATATAACGAAATTCCCGTGTGCATGATTTTATAAAATAAAGCGAAAGTACATAACAACAAAATAAACTGCAATATATTATATGCAATTTGTCCAATACTTCCACGGTGTTTCCCATATTTTAATCCTCTATAATGCAAGAGGCGGGACTCGGTTCACTATAGAAAGTGAGTCATTGATTGCTCCCACCAAAAGTGCACAGTTTGTTGCTGAAAAAGCTCCATAAGGCAGCTTATAAGCTACGGTAACCACTCTCTATCACGTAGGCCGTAAATTTATTTGCTTTTTCTAAAGTATAAAAAAAGGTTTCGACCAATTCAGGTCATTCTTTTTCAATATCATAGTTTACTAAACTACCTCCGTGGTCCAGTTGTTAAGGCGTTTGTAAACCCGGGGGTCGAGGGTTCGATTCCCACGGGAAGCATACTTTGTTTAGTTGTTTCCAATTTGGTTAGGACATGCAGGCTAGACTCATCTAATTGTCTGACAATAAAGATGATTCTGTGTGTCGGAAGGCACGTTAAACCGTTGGTCCCGGCTGCTATCTGTATTTATCGCTCCGCCTAACACACAAAACGCTTTAATTTTTTTTTTTGTTTACATTGTCGAATGCGTTGCAGAAGCTAGCCTCTGGCCGAGAAGGCAAGCGAGGCGTACGTGTGAACGTAAGCCCCCTAAATATGGGGGAGAGTTATTAAAATGCAATGATTGCATAGATAGGCGACACTATAGAGAACTTGTAGGGAGATCAAGCAGGTGCGACTGGAAAGAGATGCGAAATGCTAGTACAGCGCACTCTCCCGAGATTCGGCTCATATAACCGAGAGGTTGGTAGAGCCATGGGAGGTGGAGGGAAGTGTCGAATGCGTTGTCACTAAGAAAAAAAAAATTTTTAAAGCGTTTTGTTTGTTAGTCGGAGCGAAATGTGGCGATAGCGATACCAGTAGTCATTACGAGAGGAGAGAATCGAGATAGGCGGTCGACCTACTGGTAATCGTAAATGGACCCACGTCAGAGGCCGAGAGGCGGTTCCGAAGAACTATGACACTAGGATGTGCATAGTCGATTGACCAAGACATCTATATGAAATGATGATGATGGTCATAGTTCACTTCCCTTTAAAACAATTTTATCGTCATTTACATGCTACTTATGAACACAAATACATTTAAAAAATTAAGAATTTACCTGTGTAACTGAAAATCCGTCTGAAGTACCTTTAGCATTAAGTACCCATTATCTGCTAATGCCTTCCGAAATCGTTCCGAAAACGGTCTAAATGAATCAATTGCTCGGGGATTGCACTTTGGATCTCATTACGATGTTTAACCGTAGACTTCCAATAAAACAGACTAGACAGAGTAAAACATGGAGAGTAACCTGCGTGAACTGCACACCGGGACGCAGGACAGATAAAATATATAAATATATACGGATATTTTACACAGATAAAAGTGAAGATACTCGGAGATTATAAAAAGCTTAGACTTACTTTTAGTTGCTAATCATTTAATGTAGGTTTAATGTCACGGTTAATCAACCATGTACACACTGGTGTCAGAGTTCTTCGGAATCGCCTCTCGACCTGTAACATGGTTCCTTTTACTACTACCAAATGGCAGCCGGGACCAACGACTTAGCGTGCCTTCGAAAGCATGTACAAGAAAAGTAAGACAGAGAAAACCACAGAATGCAAAGTCAAGTTTTTTCTCTCCAGAAGGCAGAGAAGCTCCAAAGCAACCGATGATGCATAACGACGGACGGATAAACACTTAGATAAGAGAACGAGAGATATCGACTATAATTCGGGTACTTCTATATACTTTTAAGGTAAAAGCTATAATCATAACAAATGTCATCGAAATCTTTCCAGTAAATTTTGCATGAATAACGAATAATTGTTCAGACCATTAAGTTGATTTTTTTTTTCTCTTTATTTCTTTCGATGTTTTAATAACTGGTACATATTTAATTTTCGCACTAATTAATGTATTTTCATTATTTTGTTTTATCCTCTGTACTGTACGTATGTATCTTATTAATATATCTGTTTTATCTTCTATTCCTACTTTTTAACAAAAATCAACAAGATTTTTCATTTCAAGTCCATTATAGTTAGAAGTCAACGCGCTAAGCACCGTCGAAGGATATAATCAAAAGTCAATAAAATTCATGGACGAATGTATCCCGGGATCGGGAGCCATTGAACACGTCCAGAAGATGTGAGCTGATTGGGAATAAAGATAATTTCCTCTTTTACCTTGTGCCTCTTACTACCCAAGGGAACTTGCAACTTGTAGTGTCTTTGTACTAGGAAAGGATATTAGGAGAGTTACTGGCAACAACTGGATTGTGGTGGCTCAGAGTAGGGATGGATTGCTTATGCCCCGCAGTGGGTTGTAGACAGCTGATGATGATGATCTTTGTACTCATTGTATTTTACATTGTATCCTTTATTTGTATTTTTTGTGACAAAAATAAATAAATAGGCCTCCATAATTTTTTTACGTCACGGTCGGCACATCGGTCCTGGCTGAAAATAGAAATGCCACTAACAGCGACCAATCCAAGTCAGGCCACGCACACAATTGCTTAATATGCACAATCTTTACAAACATGCATGTGCCTTGACATAACTCAATAACACACAAGTGAAGCCGCGAGCTCCAACTAGTTTATCATAATTATAAACGCAAGCAAGCCTATAATTTTGCCCATATTCGCAATTTGCCGCCGTCCTGCGAAGGGAGGCAGGCCTGATTGAGCACATTTCCTGTCATATTACTATAACTTTATGTGGAAAATCGTATCGCTGGTATGTTTAGCCATCCATTAAACAGAAAGTAAATTGAATTACTGGTACGGAATGTATCTTTAAGTATTTTTATAGCATGTGGAGTCTTCGTCTTTCTTTCTCAGCTCGGTGGGCTTAGCCAAGTGTGAATTTGCTGCAGTTTAAATTGAACATGTTCAATTATACTTTCTTAATGCACATTTATCGCGACAATTTGCTGTATATGGCACTGCGAGTTACTACGACAAATGACTATCTTTGAGTTTGCGCATCGACAAACTGTCAAAAACGCTCGTTAAGAACTCGTTGTGTGTGACAGACAGGCAGCGAATTGTCACTGCGATTATTTGCAGCGCGTATTCGCTATGTATGACCGAACCTTTAGCGAAGCGTAAATTATAATCGATTCTGAGCACTCGACATTTACACTTCTAAGGCCGCTGATGTACCAATTGGGAACACAGAGATAGGAATATTCATATGCATGGGCGCAAGAGTCAAATTTCTTCCAATTTTGCTCAATGGTTTGGCAATAGTATATAGTTCATGATTTTCAGGCAAGCAGCATTCCCGCGCTGAATAGCGATGGCTCCTTTGTGCGAGAAAGCCGCACTCGCGAGGGCCACCCGTTGTCTTCCTTAGGCGTTTACTGATCTACTTCTGAATCCCCTATGCAAACCAAACTGGGTTCGCAAACTAACTAGTTTCGTTCCACTTTTATCTTAGAAATGACTAATAGAAATAAATAGAATGAATAAGGAATATAAATTCCTACGTATCATAGGCAGCGTATGTAGCATTTGTACCTTATAACACCATTGTATCACCATAGTCTAAGGAATGACTATCTATCTATGAACAAAGTTACAGTAACTTCAAACTAACAGCTGCTATTCAAATCTGTTTTATGTGCTTTCAAGATTTAAGGTACAGGTCCATAGCTGCGTACAAAAACGCAAGATTATTTGAATTTACGATTTAAATTTAGTCATAAAACAAAATTTAGCGTATGCGACCATAATTATAGTCGTCTTTAATTCTTATCAAGACTATTTATGGCTAACATTGATGTCATACAAGATGCCTGAAGGCATTTTATGTTTCATAATAAGATTAAATATTAAACAATGCCACCTAGGGATAGGGTTCGGATTCAATGTCTTTTAGTACCTTTTGAGACATAGAGAGCTCGTGAAAACATGCCAGTAGTGGCGATATGTTTGAGTTGCATTCAAACCATGCGTCCATATTATGTTAATATATTAACTAAAATCTATCCACACCAGGCATACAGATCACTTGATGAGAAGCGATCGTGATCCTGATTGAAAGACCTATCAACAAATCCAAGTAATACCCACTGGATTAGTATCCGTGCATTGGATGATTGACGTTACAAAGGCACGCGTGACTACCACCGGACTAGAGCTCATGAACTATGTGGTTATAGAGACTAAGCCATATCTCAATGGTCACAATATTGGAATTATATTTCTACATTATTAATAGTTAAACTGCAATCATAAGATAAATTGCACTCTCAAACGCGACAATGGCAGCAAAAAATTCTCTGCGACTTCGTCAATCGCAACAAAGGAATTGCAATCTTATTTTCATATAAATACGAATACAGTACAGCACTCAGCTGCGTCGCCTGATGGCTAATGCATAATGATGAGCTGCTGTAAATATATGATCACTTCTATTATACCTTGAAGGTACACCGAGTCTATTTGTTTTTGTTTGGGTTGTTACAGAGACGTTGATTTCATCTTTAATTCCTTATACCTGTGTTTTTAAGCTGTTTTCGGTTTTAACTTCATCAAGCTGCCTGAAGGCATCCGATAGCAAAAAATGGTACCCACTAACATTTCATTGTATAGCCATGTTATAGCAAGAGCCTAGACCATGAAGTCAGACAAAATTTTTCTGAAGTTTCGCATTAGAAATACCACACTGCACTCCACCATCAAAATAATAGATGTAGGAATGACAGCAACAATGATTAAGTGGGATTGCATCCCAAAAGATGTATTGCTACAAACTTAAATCCAGATAGACGAACAAAGAGAGGGTCACCCAAAAAAACTGAAGGACATACAAAGTGAAGAGCAAAAATTGAGGCAAAATTAAGATTCGCATTTTAAAGCGTTATAACTTAATCGTAAATAACATTACATAGCAGCAGCAAACAGCGGCATTCCTAGGAAATATTTCAAACAACAATTGCTATTTGCAGCAGCAAAATACAGCTAGTAAAATATTATGCAAACACGACAATAGCGCCACTGCATATATGGTCCAATTAAGTCATCCGTCGGCCCGTAAGTCTAATTGGCCACGAGTGAAAATTAGTCTGATTGTTACCACCTGAGGCGGAACGATACAACCTAGTAGATAGCATCTCTTATATGTAAGCTAGATCTACCAGCTACCAGCCAGAAGTAAATCTTTGTGCAGTCGTCTTCGGTACCTCACTCTCATCTATTTCAGCTGCCAAAGAGTTGCTTGCATTGTTGATTCAATTTAAAAGGCAGTACTCTGTTCACCAACTCAACACACAGCGCCCGAGTGACCCTTTCAAGGTATAGGCTGACTGCGCATCTATATTTTGCAAGTCTTATGCTTGACTGACAAAATAGTATTTAAATAAATAATCGATTTTCTGGCTACGGCTTTCCTGCTTTTACTTGTCCACTTCGTCTGGTCTTCGGTATTCTCATATTAAACCATTTGTGCTCATATGCTCCACTGCAAAGTCGAGTATTTTTGCTTGCTACTTTTATCAGACTTGGCATGGCTAGACACTTATACATGGCTGTACCATCGCAGACGAAACTTTTCTCAAGTTTGTCTGCTATGTCACTATGCTAGATATATAAGTTTCTATTAGTGGCAGCTTATATTAATAATGCCGATTCCTATCTAGAACTTCAAATGAAAGGGGGAGAATTAAAGCATCTAGTTTTAGCAGACTCCGTTCTTCGAAGCTGTAGTGTTCAGTGTAAGCCTAGGGTTCCTACGGGAACTGTATTCGGGAGATGAAGTAAAAGCTGATATCCGAACAAGCGTTTATTCACGAATAAATCATGGCATACTTAGAAATACCCATCACCACTTATTATTAACCTACCTACATACATCACAGAAGCCATGTCCAGGAATCTTCAGTTCTCAGTTCTCAATACTTTCATGTGAAAATGACAAATGTGAAGCAAAAGCCAGTGTTATAAAACATCTAGAAAACAGATAATTTTTAGCTTTTTTTCTGACGTATAGAATTGACGATAAATAACTGAGATCTGAATAAGGTTATTTTTTTTTTAGAAGTAGAGTCCTCTATCGTAGGGAACGAATGAGCTTCAACGCTCTACCTTTTAAATACTCTTATAAATGTTACTCCTGATTTATCTACGACAAGAATCAATTAAATAATCAATCAAATAAAAGCAGTCATGGTTTGTTTTGATAAAGGTCTTTACATTCTTTCGTTAAGTGATGGGCTTTTAGTTATCCATATATTTAAAATATATCGACAGTTTTGATACTAGCAGGAAGAGAGACGTTCAAACAGCAAAAAAGAAATGATAAAATATAGGAGACAAAACTGTTTGCATAGCTCCAGCTACTCAAAAATGTCTCCTTGGTAGTACAGTACCCTTTCATTCATGGTAGGCTTACTAGTAACCACTCACCTAAGTTTAACTGCCAAGCGACTTTGGTCATGATCTGGTTTTCAAAGTGCTAGTTGCTATTTATCGTTATGTTTTGCGTGCAAGTACCGCTTTTGGAACCGTTTTATTCACGGGCTTAGTTCTGGAGGAAAAAAAAGATACTTAAACTTAAATAAATAAATATATATATATTAATATGACGATTATAAAATTATATTTTGTTTTATATTCAATAAAGCGCCACCCACAAATTTGCAATACCTGTAAAAGGTGACTAAGTATTAAAGTGCAAGTACTAGTTTTAAGACCAAATTGACACTTAGTTGGCAAATAAATATTATTATTATTATATCCAAATTTGCAGTGTCTTACAGTATATTTATCAACAGCCACGTCTGTTGTCCTCGTGAATGTATGCCGGCAGTCTGGCAGGGACGAGGCAACTAATTCGCAGTTAATTATTCAGCCTCATGCAGCCGCCTTTGTTATTCAAATCCGTCGCGCGCCGCGCAAGATTTCCTCAATTACAAGAACATCAACACACTACCTTGCTGTGAACTCGGAGGAAGTTCTACCAAGTAACCTGACGCGATCTCATCAACGGTTTTCTACTGCTGAGCATTGGATTCCGCTTCACAAGCTTCGAAGAAGTTGCACCTAACAACTACTACTTACGCTACTAAATGCTACTAGATGTGAGAGAGTTCTTACAAGTTAAGATAATCCTATCAAAAACAGATATGTGGTAGGTTCAGTCTTTATAAAAAAGTCGTTGCATGAAAATATTAAAAACCTTAAAGGACTATAGATGTTTTAAAACACTAAAGGACTATATTGACTCGAGTATGACTGAACTATAGCAATCGTTAGGTCCTTAGTTGGCATTGAATTGTCATTGTATCTAACTGACTGCACAATTCCTCCGTACTTAATGCCATAAATCTTTATCCATTATTTAAGAACAGAGGATCTACCTGCTTATTAAATTAAAATTAGTTAGCTAGGCAAAATACTGAAAAAGCTAACCTAACCTTACATCACTACATAGTATAAAACATAGTCGCTTTCTCTGTCCGGTCTGACGGATTTTGATGCGGTTTTTTTTATAGATAGAGTGATTCAAGAGAATGGTTTTTATGCCCATGCGAAGCCGAGGTGTATCGCTAGTATAATAATGAAGTTAACAGTTAAAATTACCCTTTCAGCCGCCATGATATCTGATTTTCACAACCAGTTGTGAAAACGGAATTTATATTCTCTCTTGGCAACGTTGTGAGAGAAGAATATTTTACAACCGAGCGATAATATTTGATTAGAAATAACATTACGTTTTGTCTTCTCCGAAAATGTTCCTCAGACAAAAGACAACTTGACAACAAACCATATATCAATAAAGCAAAATCCTTGAATCATAATACATTCAAATGGAAAACAAATCAATTTATCATAGCTGCACAATAATTACACGCCAATGCAGGAACATTCATCTTCTTACTTTGAGTCGATAACTTAACAATTTTCATTTGTAAATTTAATTCCACTCTGTGACATTTCCACGGTCAGTAGTGATGTGAAAATATTAATTAAGTTATCGATATTAACTTTTACATTGATAATCATTCATCTACTATAACTTGGTTGGTTTCAAGGCTTTAGTGAAGGCGGTGTCAATAGCCCGGCAGAAGGCAAGCTCTTGCACCATTGATACACTTTAAGTCCGGTTGTCGTCTTTGTTGTTGTCGTCATACATATATTCACGTCTTTATCCCATACGGGTTAGACAGAGCCTAGAGCCATAAGACCTTAGACCATGTTTAGCATAATGGTAGTTGAAACAGGAAATCAATAGTGATGGTTTGCTAGCCGCATCGCCTATGTCATGATTTCCCCATTCGGCGATTCCCTCAGACGACTTTTACGGATTGCGCGGGAAGAGAAGCAGCTGGTACATTCTATGTTTTTATTTTTCACCCAGACCAGCATGGAAGAATTGTTGTCGTCGATGTTATTAATAATCTCATCCGTACTTAAGAACCCCATTTATCCCAGCTGTCATCGCTAGATGTTAGTCGTAAAGCTAAGTCAGATGATTTCATGCCATTAGAAGAATCTGGCCCGTCTCATATTTGATAATTATGACTTAAAGCCAGCTAATAAAAAAATGATAAAACGCAGTGTTACTCTCTTAACTTTAATACCATTATTTTATAAAATTTTGTATGCCTGACGGCGCAGCATGGCGCACAATAACTAATTTAATAAATACTAACACCCTTAAATGTACCCATGTCTGACATAAAATAAATGAATGAATGAATGAATTAAATAAAACCTCATTATAATATGGTATTTTTTATTGTTTAATAGTTAAAAGACATACACACATACTCTTGAAATAAATAAACCTTCATCAGTCAGGTTAAAATACGTATACATCACTTGGCAACTTCGACAAGTTAATTTTATCGACATTAGTCCCATCCCGACCACTACTGCGGCATCGTTAATCAGAGCTCTGGTGTTAATATCGAAATATTTATCTTGGCAGCCAAATGAAAATATCATTGCTATTTACCTGATATCTTTCGTCCTCAAATAATATCAATTTATGAGAACAACAGAATTATTTCCAAGTTAGTCGAATATCAGACTCGTATCTAAATGTTCATCTCTAGTTATTAAATATTTGCTGGGTTTAAGAATTAAATCAGCCAATGATTTTTTTATGGGTTTCTGCACCCAAAGGGTAAAATCGGGACTTTTGCTAATCAGTCCGTCCGTCTGTCACCAATCTGTATATCATGAGCCGTGATTGCTACTGTTAAATTTTTTACAGATCATGTATTTCTGTTGCCGCTATAACAACAAATACTTACTTAAAACAAATATAGAGGTAAAACAAACTTGATTTTTTGCCGTTTCGTATAAATAACGGTACGAAACCCTTAGTGCGCGAGTCCGACTTGCACTTAGCCGGTTTTTAATCTCACATAATAGAAGACAAATAATACACATTTACGTAATTCTGAGAAAAAATAAACTAATCGTCGCGAGTTTCACGACAAAATCTATAGTAAAAAATTTAATTTTGTATAACAGACAGACTGGACTTATTTTATTTTAGTTCATCATCATTTCAGCCGCAGGTCGTCCACTGCTGGACGTAGGCCTCCCCCAAGGATTTCCAGAACGACCGGTTGGAAGCGGCCTGCATCCAGCGCCTGCCTGCGACCTTCTTTAGGTCACCTGACCATCTTTTATTTTATTTTTTATTATTTTAGTTGCTTATTTTTGAAATAATAAAAATAAACATGTGGACTTTTTGACTTAGCCTACACACACATTGAATTAGCTCAAAAGCTCAAAGTCGCACTGATTTTAAAATAGGATGTATTCGATACTTAACGTTGTGTCTATAAAAACTAAAAATAAATTCCTAACAAACAGTTTTACAACGTGCGCAAAAAGAAGCATTAAAGATCATAAATGATATATACTTGGCCGTTATATAAAATGAAGATCCACCGAAGCCTTAAACAGGTATTCATAGAAGCCAATAAAAAACCAAATCAAATTACGTTTCCAATCGACGAAGCGTATTTTCAAAACTTTCGGAATAAATCATTCTCAACAATCTGATTATAAAAGGTGGTCCTTCGTCGCAGTACAATCGTAGACTTACAAATAGATAGATAGATATATGATAGTTTCTTTGGGTTAAATATAACAAAACATAGCCTACTATTCGGTGATAGGTTGTTCCTAGTTTGAGAGGTCAGTCGACAGTCTTTTGTTATGTTCTTCGTTTCCACTTTACCAAAATACCAGCTCTAATTAGTACATCAATTATGGATTGACGGAAAAGGTGGTATCTAAAGGAATGGAGTATCTCTCTTTACTAAGCGTTTCCTCGGCTGGGATCCCAGATAGAGATAGGAGATGATCCTAGGGTTCACTATAAGAGAAAGATGAACTTATTCTTGGTTATTTTGTCTCTAGATTGAGTAGTCTTTTGGTTAGTGTGGAGTGGGTCACGACTAAAAGTAAAATGCTCCTGAAAATTATTTTTATAATTGATTTTATTTTCTCTAGTCAACCTGTCGTGTTTTGAAGAAAAAAATATGTATTTAGCTGGATATATTTCTTGTTATGCCGTGTCTATGATCTTTTATCTTTATCAGGCTATGCGTACAATTAAATTTATCAAATTTGCAAATGGCCCCGAGTCAACGGCTCAATTGTACAAGAAGGATTAATGTTCCTCAAAAGATCAAACAATTATTAAATTATTCCAAAATTCTAAGGGCTCCAGTGTTCCTAAAGAAAGTTGTTTGATGTTGAATGTTACATTAATCTGGAAATGACTCCTGACAAGTCTGCGTTTGCTGTGTAATTTATCATAATTAACTCTATGTAAAACTATACGCATAATTAAATTTTATCCTAGCTTGTTTAGCAGTACAATCTCAGTATACGTTAGTTAGCTTTAGAATCCTGGGTACGCTTTGATCATGGTCTCAGATATGGTAGCATATGCCACGAGATTTCACAAACGCAGTCGCTAGCCATTGGAATTATTAATTACCTTACAATCCACCAGGGGCGCTTTATGGATTTGGAATACATAATTGAAAGTGCAGGTTATTACAATAGAGCGACTATCCTTTTATGAGAAAATAAGCCATATCGCTTTTAGACAGATTAAATTAAAGTAAAATTTAAGATTTTAATTAAAAGTTAAGTACTTATCATCATCATCAAAATCGTAACCTGGATTCAATGTCTCACTTCTTTTTTTGAATCCTATGAGAATTTTCAAAATGAGTTGAGATATTACCATGGCCTATAAATACAAGATAAGGAATGGACCATCATCATTTCATGTAAGTGTCACAGTCAACCGACCATGCACATCCTGGTGTCAGAGATCTTTGGAAAAAAAATTATTTGCAATGTAAAAAATTGTTGTGAAGTGTTTTAATTTGACCTTTTTTGTAAGTTTTTCTTTCTTCAACGTCAATGCAAAATAAAGAAAAATAATAATCTCTTGAACGCTATATTAAATACCAGCGACCCTCCCCGGCTTCGCATAGGCATAAAAACCTTCCTCTTGAATAACTCTATCCATTAAAAAAAACCGCATCAAAATCCGTTGCGTAGTTTTAAAGATTTAAGCATACAAAATGACATAGGGACAGAGAAAGCGACTGTGTTTTATACTACGTAGTGAAAAAAAAAACTTGACACCCACTTGTGCTATTTTTAACCAGTTTATAATAGTCACTTAAATTGAATAAAGGAACTAAGTCCTTGACTTCAAATATACTCAAAATCCCTTCTCGTAACATCTAAACCAACTAATCCAGTTAGAGTACATAAAAAGCAAGTACTTGTGTTAAAGTGAAAACTTTCAGGTGGGTGCCAACCAAGACAGGGCCGGAATCAGACAGAGGGCCGCTTAAGGGCTCATTCCGCGAAATTTAGCAAGAGAGTGCGTCTAAGTCGTAGGGCTTTGGTTCAGTGTGTGGTGCAAAGAGAAAATTGTAGCGGGTGTATATAAGAGTTATTTTTATTTTATCATATCCAAGTCATTTATAATTTCAGTTGTGGTCAGCTCTCCGTTACATTTTGCGCCATTGAAGCCAATTCAAGTGTTACTTACATGATTTTCAAAAAGTACAAGAAGTCTTAATATTCTTTTTTATTATGTTTAATGACATTGTTCGGGAGCATCTTATAAAACAAAACATTAAAGCCCTGAACACACAGGCCGTCAGAGTATCGAGTTCTCTGTAATATACTCAGTGTCTTAGAATCATTCATAGACAAAGGCGCTCATATAGCCGCGGTCTCCATACATTACAAGAACGCGGAATGCAGAACTCTGAACTCTGAGTGTGTTCGGCGCCTAACAACAACAAAAATGGTATGGCAGTAATAGCGCATAGACCTTATGGGTTGGTTGCACTCAATAACACAAAGCACAAAGTTTTGCTGTAGATACTAGGCCCAAGAAGCCGATTGCTACATTATTTTGCCTTTTGTGCAGTACAAATTGCATTAGTGTAATATATATATAATTAAAAAAACCGCAAGGTTCACAGTTTTCCAACATTTAGATAACTTCAAAAGAAAAGCAATTATTTTGTTTTCATTTTCTTTAAGATTTTCATAAACAAGGATGAACAAATTGCCGTTTTCTTTTCTTCTATATTGTTTAAAATTACCTTATCTGCGCCCGATTACGTGCTTAGAAAGGCCTCAATTTTTTGCTAGTTCAGCAAAAACAACGCTGTCTCTTATTATTTACGCCACAGCCTTACGCCCTAACACAGCGCCTCAAATCGCGTTAGTGTCGACCGAGTGTTTATAATCGAGAGCCCAACTCGAGAGCCAAAATAATCGGAAATAATCGAGATTGAATCGTTTCCGAGAAGGTTACTGCCAGTTTTACACAAACGTGATCTTTGCTTAATTTGTAAGACTTAAGAAAACCTTTGTATGATTTTCTGTTTCGTCTTTAGGTTTGACTGGTCAAGAATGCCTTTTGGCATTAAGTCCACCTATTGTTTTTTTTATAGTAATAAAGTTTAAGTAAAAAAAAATTAATTTAAGCGTTTTTCTGTCTGTATTCAGAATCCCAGGTTTATTTATTTTACCTTTAAGCGGGCAACCAAGCTGTTGACCGCGACTCCGCCCGCGTCGATCATAAAAAGTAGCCTTTGTTTCACCTCTGACCCTTAACTAAAACCAAAATCAGTCAAGCTTAGCAAGTTTAGTAATGAAAACGTAACAGACAGAAATATTGACAGACTTTCGCATTTATAATATACTAGCGACCCGCCCGGGCTTCGCACGGCTATAAAAACCTGTATTAAAAAAACCGCATCAAAATCCGTAGCGTAGTTTCAAAGACCTAAGCATACATAGGGACAGACAGCGGGAAGCACCTTTGTTTTAAACTATGTAATGATTATGATAATGATGATAATAAAGTATGGAAGTATGGATAAAATGCTCATAATTGTGGACGTTGATATTTGAATCCATACTAGTTATTTACATGAATATTATTTTTGTTTAATGAAGTTTATTTCTCTATCTGCTTCTATCAATTTCTGGTAATGTTAGATAATTTAAATTGCAAACTATAATGCAGGCTTTCACCAAATTCCAGCATTTCAATTCAAAATACTAAGCATAGTGTAATTATTATAATATACATGCTCGTTAACCCAGCAATATCTCTCCACACGTACATAATCGTACATATTGTAGTTACATATAGTTGGACAATGATTCCAACTAACTAAGGATGCGCTCGAAACATATCGCGTATTTAGTTTACAACAAAGATAATACATACATGGAATCACTGTCTGTGACAAGATGTAGTGCAATACCCAGACTACCTTAAGGACTTACTACTTTTAAAAAAATCTTCATTTGTGTTGGTAGTGCGTAAGAAACCGAACAGATAAAGACTGTTTAGTCTGATCACAAACTAAAAAATATCATTGACATTTAGATAACGCATGTTTTTTTAATTATTGTGTTATAATTTTTGTTCAGCCTGTTACTTTACAAAACGTTTAAATGATACCTACTACAAAACTGAAATTAAGTAACCAAACAGTTTGTGGTTTATAGACTGCGTCTTTTTGTAAATGTAAACATTTTAGGGCCAGAAAAACTGTTACCATTACGTTGCACGATTGGTCACGTCCTTACTCTAGTAATATAATATCAATGGTGCTGTGCGATAAATTCAGTGTTAAATATATAATGCGCTACAAATTGATACGTAGTGTCATGCGGTCGCTGATTCAATATGGTGTAAGCAATCCAGCTTTGATGTTTTATTACACCTTGATATGGTAGACTCTCTCTTGTTATGGCATTTCCTCAATTTAATTAACCGTCCAAGCTGAAAAGTAAATTTTATCTGTTGAAAATGTGTTCGTGCATATTATTATAGAAAAAAATCATCACAATTCGAATTTTAATAAAATTTTATTTTTAACATGAACACATGTAAATAAATCCTTGACTATACTTACATTATATTATGTTTTTAATAAGATACATTCAAAAAGCAGATATTAATAGTAGAAAACTTTATTAAAACATATTTTTAAAGTCAGTAATGATATTTTTATACCATAGAAATAACTTTCAGCCTAAATGTGAATATGAGGCACACATGGCTCCACCAAATAAAACAAATGAAAACATATTCGCCCTGCACTCATAAGAAAATATCACTATCAAATCGTATTAGTCATACCTAGTCACAATTTCACAAAATCTCAAATAAAAAAACGTAAATGAAACATGTATCACTTTGTCGTGCCTTCAACATTGTAGGGAATAGAAAATGCGGATTCGAGCAACGCCGTGCCTGTTCACTAGTCTTTTTGTGGACTGTCCGGGGAACAAAATGGGACAAAAGCGGACAGTACGCAAAAAAAGTTAAATTAATCGGAGGCGCCCTCTTTCGAAAAGTTTTAATCAAAATTGGATTTTGTACCGACAACAAGGACATTGTTATTTCGGATGGGAATGAAAAACTGAAAAACGCAGCTGTATTAAAAGGATCGAAATAGACATGGAATTTTGTGTAAAAATAGCATATTGAATATTAGTTTTTGTGTGGATGTGTTCTGTTCAAATCCATACTAATATTATAAATGCGAAAGTCTGTCTGTCTGTCTGTCTGTCACCTCTTCACGGCTAAACTGCTGGACCGATTGTGATGAAATTTGGTAGGGATGTAGTTAACGACTTGAGGTCAAACATAGGCTACTTTTGGGCGCGATATAACCGATTCCCACGCGGGCGGAGCCGCGGGAAACAGCTAGTATCTATATAAAAATTTAACCAACCAGTAGCAATTATAGCAAGTTTTTCATTTTTTCTCTTTTTTTTGTTAATGATGAACTCGAATATATGTCAAAAAAATAAATTTGGAAAGGTGGTCCGCTTTTTGTCCTTGAAATACCGTTTACGACTCACAAGATAGAATGTAGTCGTTTGGAAGTTATACCTTTGGGCGCTAGAAAAATCGGGTTTCAATTTGACAATGCTGAACACTACACCCAGATCATATCCTTATTGGTATAGTTTCTCTGGTTTCTCTATAAAAAAGATTGATATAAAAAAGAGAAGAAGAGAAAGTCAGATAGCAAGATTTTACCAATCCTAATAACCAATGCCTTCATATCCAGGACACACAAACACTGAAACCTAAACTGAGGATCATCATTATTTCGTGTAGGTGACACGGTCAGTCAACCATGCACCTGGTGTCAGAGGTCGCAGTCTCTCTTTCCTTTTTCTTTTAAAGACTTCCAGATGGCAGGCGGGACAACTTAACGTGCCTTCCGAAGCACCGAATCATCTTTATTATCAGACAATCAGGTTATTTAACCCTGTAATGTCCTAACCAAAATGGAAACAACTAAACAAAATATCCTTCCCGTGGGAATCCAACCCACACCCATGAGGTCTAAAGGCAAACCCCTCAACCACCGGACCATTATGGTAGTTACTGGAAGTTCATTCACACATACTCAATTTGCGGGCTCAGCGACTCTTAGTTGATCTCCGCCTCCAAAACGAGACGAGAGAGATTTACTGAAAGCTAACGATGTAAATAGGAAACACTTGATGAACAAGAGAAGTTTTCATTTAGATACAGATAGCGTATTTTACTTTAAAGCTAAATGCAATATACCGGTTATACTTAGGTAATTAGCAATTCTAATAAGATTCCAAGAGCTAAAATTTAGAGCTGTGTGGTTTTACTGATGTTATAAAGTAGTTAATGCAGAATCTGTGCAGTAGTTTTAGTGCTTAATAAAGTCAACGCTGTTTACTATTAGCTTAACCCTATTCACTAACATGAGAGAATAATAAGGTTAGTTAATAGTATGCATTAGCGATTTGAATCTATTGGTTACTATTAGTTATAATTAAAATGAGTATGTATGTAAGTATTAAAAAATACAAAAAAAAAAAAAAAAACAAAACATTCCGACGAATTGATAACCTCCTCCTTTTTTTTGAAGTCGGTTAATAATTATAAGAGCTCTAACTAAACTGGATTGTCCTAATAATCTTGATTATGGTATCCTTATTTATTTATTTAGTTTAAAGTTTTTTTTTTTTAATTTAAATATTACAAAAACTTCAGTATAAGTTGGAAGATGAGGATAGAATGAACATTAAACAACATGAGCTCTTCAAAAAGGGCATAAATAGATTTCTTTAGGGTCGGCAATGCGTTTGCGATACGCGCGGTAGAGCCTTGTTAAGGGTATTAAGTACTTACCAAATTACTTTGCGTGCTTCCGCCGCCAGTTAGTTCATGCAAACTTCTTAAAGGTATTAAAAACATACGCTTAAAATTTTTATATAATTAAAATAATAATACTTGAAAACAACATTTAAGTAACTAATTAATTGAATAACAAAATATGTATGTAACATGTTTGTTTATGTAATACTTTTTATATCACCTTTTAAAATAAATATTTATTGTGGCAAATACGGCGTCCAAAGTTATGCTTTTTAAAAAACAAATTTCCTTCATTAATCAAACTATTCAGAAATACCCGAATGTAACCGTGATTACAAAAATAAAAATTCGAAAATACTATTTCATTTCACACATAAAATAAACTGGCGAGAGAAAAAGTAAAACTATTACCATAGCCGCGGGAGCGGTTAGCACAATTTTGCCCGGCAATTTCGCAAATCGAAATCATTGGCTGAACTTACTAAACTCACCTTAGCGCATTAAACTAACTGGAGACGACACGCGCACTAATTTTTGCGTTAAAAAGTCTGCCATATTCTATGCGCGGGGTGAGAAAATACTCACAATAAGTATTGATGATGATGTTTTCGACTCGATGAGGACATCGAGTTCCGATGACGGCGACATCAAGTTATTTTCTGCGCCATATTACTAGCGAAACCAAGCTTATTTATTTTGAGAAAACTCCACAGCAGCTAGCGCAGTACAACTCACCGCGGCTAACATGCGAGTAGACATAAGTTGATTTCAGTCGCGTTTTACTAAGCTGACTGGTCAGTAGGACACTAATTCATCATTCAAACACGTCACTACGCACACACTTGACAAAATTATCAAAAAAACATATACGCATACAAGAAAAAGTATAAAACCGGCGTTTTTATACTTTTAGCAGAGAGGCTTGCCTGACTTGCCTGTCAGCGGCCACTCTATTTGGTTTAATGCTCTAAAGAACTCTGGCATAAGTTCGCCTAGTTCGTAATTCCCCCTATTTATTGAAACTTTTTAAATTTTATTCAGAATTCGCTTAAATTCGACGTAAATTGGAGCGTTTGCGTGAGTGGGTGCAGTTTGGTTGTATTGTATGACCTGTCAGAGTGTTTTTATAGAGGTTTACTTTACATTGGCTACATTTATATTAAGCATAGACTACACCGTATCGAAAGATGTAACTAAGAGAAAAGGAGTTATCTCAATTGCGTTTGTATGATAAAGGCCTCACATTTTATTATTTACTGTGAAATTCAAGATTTTTTGTCTCTAACTTTTATTACATATATGAGGAGCAATCTATTCTTAAGATAATTTGAAGAAATCATTAAATAATCGCATTAATAGTACAAAAAATATTTAAAAACAAACTGAAAACTCTCTAAATACTCTTGCCAAATCCGCAGCATTAATAATATTATTATAATGTTTTCATTTACAAATCCTATGAATTAAAAAGATTCACAAGAAGAGATCTCTTCTGAATCCGACTTACTTCAAATAAAAAAAAACGAAAATGTTATGATGTAAATAAAATCAAATCATTATTTATTTGTGAAAATACGGACCAACCCTAAATACTATGTTCTCGTATACTGATCCTACGAGTATATGAATAAAAATCACCGATACATTTACTACAGAGTGGGCTCTATGTAAATATTTAGAGGCGGCCACAGACTTGAAAGAACTACAGACGGAACGTCGTTGGTAGCCACCATATTTAAAAATCATCATTAACTGAAAACACAAGTTATCAAAAATCCGTGTTCTGGATTTAAAGTTTATTTCAAACGTATTAAATTATACTTCCCTATAGTCACAAATTGCAATATTGCTTAAAACGGCCACTTTTAGCAGTTTTGCAATTTATATCTATAGGGAACTATAATTTTAATAATTTGATATGATTAAAATTAACTTCAGATCAAGAACCTTAATTACATTACAGGGATTTTTGATAACTTGTGTTTTCAGTGAATAATGATTTTTAAATGACGGTGGCGCTCGTGTTCACCGAGGTATCACCTTAAGTGTTTGTATCGCCGTAATGCGTGATGGCGATTAGCGCCAACGTCACTATTTAGTTTATTCACAGATTACAGGTGGCTTACCACCATCTCTTAAAACCATGCAAGATCCAGTGAGTAAGGAGGATGTCGCCTTACATCATGTATTGCGCTGTCTCGCTTACTCACTGGATCTTGCATGGTTTTAAGAGATGGTAGTAGGCCACCAGAATACTATACTAGTACAGATATTCACCCACTGTTAAAAAAAAAAGCGCCGATTTTTTGTGAACTAATAGTTTCTAAAGATTTATTAACGCCACATCTATCGATCACATGAAATACTGTGATTCTAAATCCGATAACTTACTAAATAAAGCACTTAATCAGTTTATGGTAGAATGACGGTACTTTAAAAAATCGTGTTTTAATAATTCATACTTGTGTAAAACAAAAAAATTAAGATCTAAACTAAATAAAAAAAACCAATCCTTATATCCTAATCTTATTAGCACAAAAAAGTATTATTTTTCTTAGTTAATGGGATTAATGGTTTATCAAATAAACCATGTCTTTCGTTATTCATATATGCATATGCCATAGTTCGCAGACTTCACTAGTTTTGTATTTGAGGCTACGTTTGGAACTTTTATAAGTCTGTCTGCGGCCTCGACAGATTTAACAATTTTATGGCGGGCCGACCCGCGCTTTGTTAAAATAAAAATCATACATATCAGGGATTGGAAGGGTCATGTTCAATGGATATTTGCTTTGGGAATCAATTTTTAAGATGTGCGTGTTTTGTGTAGAGACTTTGTTTTGCTGTTTTCTTTGTAAGTATTTCTTTTTAGCAGCTTATTTTTATACAATCACTATGGAAATCAAGCATACGGCGTTCGACGGAGTAGCACGTGCTTACTGTAATCTGTTTATTTACTAAATTACATAATGTACGTAGAAAAGATAACCATATTAAATTTGCTGACAAAATATTCTTGTCCAACGTTTTTAAAAACAAATTAAATCGTACAAAGACTTATAATTAGAAAATGAAATTTTGTACAAAGTTTACTAATATTTTTTTAAAGTGAAGCATGGAAAAAATCGAGTCACCATCTGTTATTTTTTATTCACAACAAGATATGAAATCTGTTGAATAAATTGCTATCATTCGAATAAACTTTGCATTTAGTACCTAAAATACGAGAAAATCCAGCAATACACAGATTGCCCGAGAGTACATTTGAATAAGCGTATACTGAAATCAGACATGATACCCACAGATCTGCGTAAATGTCGTACATATGAAAAGGGAGATAAAATATGTCGAAACGGCATTAAAGCGATGTCGTGCCATTATTTATTTCTGGTGAATTCCAAATTTGAAATAACCAATGAATGGCTCTTAACACTGATATGCTATAATAAGATTTTTGACTTCTAGTCTCGACGTGCTCGTTAGCTTTCTTTTCATACCAAACACGAGATGATAATTTCTGTATAATTTATTTTGAGGTTAGAATATGAGGTTCAAATTCTGTCAGATATAAATTTGATACAATTTATATAGCCTATGTCACCCGCGTTATTTTTACGAATCTTTTGACATCTTATTCATTAAAATCAATCCAGTAGTTTAGGCGCTACGATTGAACATACATAGATTGCCAAAATCATTACCCTCCCTTTGGCTTAGTCGGGTAAAAAAGAAAAAAATAAGCAAACGGTAGTTTTAGTAAGGTATCATACAGTATTTTGTTTATTTCGGAAAATATGTGTACCAAGTGTGTACCCTAATTACTTGTAGACCACGTGGTGTCAAACGTGACTGAAGCAGATCCAATAAAGGGCTAGCAGCTGTTAATACCGAGGGTTAGGAGCAATTTGGCCTTCATTCATCTTGTAGGTTTCAAGATCAATTTCGAACAGTACACAATCGCTTGAAGAAGATCATCATCGCCCTTTCAACCACAGTCCACTACTGGACATAGATCTCCCCCAAGGATTTTCATAATTACCGGTTAAAAGCGACCTTCTTCAGGTCATCAGGTTCGCTTCGCCTGGCGGTGCGTGGTCGCCAATCGAGAATGTTTCTGCTCATCGGCCATCAGTTCTTCGTACTATGCGCCCTACTCACGGCTACTTTAAAGAGCTATTCCGCTGGGCTATGTCGGCAATCATTGTGAAAAAAAAATTGTGATAAGTAGTAATTAAAGCATCGCCAAAGAAGAAGTAGGTTGCAGTCATACTATTAGGTTATGAGGCAAGGGAGACTTCATAAAATGACACTAGTAGTAGATAGCATCGATAAAATATTTATTTTATCGATGTAGATAGCTACCAATCAAACCGCGGTAACAACGTACGAATTGTTTAACACTTTAACATTACAAATACACAAATTCCACTACGCTATTGAGTTTCTCATCCAAACTAATTTTATGAGTGTGAAAGTCTGTCTGTCTATCTTTCGGCGCGATAAAACCGAGTAACACGAGGGCGAAGCCGCAGGCAACAGCTAGTGTTTGATAAATTATTTATAGTTTTAATTTTCTACACCATTCGTAGTGCTGAAATTTTCTGGATTCTGCATTTTAATTGGCTCTTGCAATCTACTAAAGGTGAATATATTTTATCAACGATATCATGTGAATCGTATTCTGTAATTGGCCGGAATTTTTAAATATTTGCTTCAAATATGTTTTAACGATCGAACAAGCAAAAATGTGTTTTCACATGAAAAACTTAATACTACCTATGTAAAGTTAATTACCAGTTTTGATCGTTAATTGTATCTCAAAATTATATTAATATAGATTTTTTATGCTAGTCGGCCGCGCCAGATATCGCTGGAGCGATGCTGTGAATGCTGACCTGCGTGAGATGGACGCTGTAACTGTAAAGTCTCCTTTCGGAGGCCAAGATCCACTTCTGGTTGTCGAGCCAGCAGAGTTAGTAAGTACATTTTATCATTATTATTTAACAGACAAATTAAAACTATCTTTTATCCTTTGGGAAAGGCAGAGAGCTTGTATTTTAGTGGTTGAAGAACGACATTATTATTGGGTGCCTAGAAAAGTAGGTATCTATCTGACAACTCCTGACTCCAAAAGCCTCCAGCCAGATTGGTGAACAGCGTGAAAAAAGAAAGCTGGGGGCTGCATCTACAGAGCGGCCCTCACGTGTGTGCTCACGATCCTCAGCAGTGAGAGACCGATGAAGACGAAGATTGGACAACTAAAGATGCTACCAAATATCTGGCTAGATTTTCTTGGAAGGTCCTTAGCCCCAAAACAGGGTTACCAAATGCAAGAATGTTTTTTTTTAAATCTGGCCATTTGTTCCAAATTTGAAGACGTTTAAAAATACTCTTCACATTATTATAATATTATCTAGTAAAGTTTGTAATCTCCAATACTTTTTTTTAAATAAGCAAGAAACGCTGCTAGCCCTATAGAAGTGGGCAAACCGTTTGTCTTACGAAGTATATTGGGCACGCGTGCCAAGAATGCATTGAGAATAGCCGAAGAGTTTGATAAAGTACGTACACCTATTTGTTGTGGATGATTTACGCGAGGCCAGTATGTGGCTTCGGAGTTGTTGAACTACATCTACGTGGCAATTTGTTTTCAATGTTGATTTAGGATTCTCAATTTTGTTGCTAAAGTAATAGCTAAGATTATCCCGTGATTGCATTCAACTCATTCTAAGTCGTTTTAATAGCTGAAGGTTCATATAACTTGGCAATATGTTTCATCTTGGCAGATGTATTGTAAAAATGATTGCAATCATCGATATCTAGTATAGGTATTCATTTAATTCGTCTATTTACAAATGGCGTCCTAAGTTTCTTTAAACGCTTGCCATTTTGCAATATGCCGATATGTTAACATAATATGGTGTATGTTGACATATGGGACCGCTTCTACTATGAGCCTCATAAGAAAGCTCAAGGTGTCATGGAGAGGGCTATACTCGGCGTTTTCCTTCGAGACTGAATCAGAAATGAGGAGATCCGTAGGAGAACAAATGTTGCAGACAGCCCAGCGGATTAGCTCTTTGAAGTGGCAGTGGGCGGGGCACAGCGCGTTGAACCGATGGCTGATGGGGCAGAAAGTTCTAGAATGGCGACCACGCACCGGCAAGCTCAGCATCGGAGACCCACCGACCAGATAGTAGGATGACCTGAGGAAGGTCGCAGGCAGGAACGGATGCAGGTCGCTCCCAATCGGTCATTTTGAAAATCCTTGGAGGAGGTCTGTGTCCAGTATTGGCCAGCCTGCGGCTGAAATGATGATAATGTGTTAAAGTTAAGCTTGTTAATAAATTAAAATAAAATTAATTTTCTACTAAATCTCTTTGACCATAATTGACACAAATTAAACACTGCATCCATCCATCTCATTAACGAAATCCAACCATAATGAAACACCAGCGCCGTAAATACCGACTCTGCAATATTAACCCTTCGTCAGCAGAACCACACAATGGCCCGATTGATCGGCAGCTCAACAAAATCCCACTTGTGATTAATAGTTGAATTCTGGACAATCGCCGCTCATTATGTCCTTATGTCATTTACGCTGTTTGTAACGAGCTGCGTGCTATTGAAGTTAACACTGCAATTTTAAATCGTATAATGATTCAGTGTTAATAAAAACCACAAATAAATTCATAATTGGAATTACATCTTTTGATGTGGTTTTTGAGCGTAGGGACGCGAGAATTTGTTTGTTTTATAAATTTCTATCTTCATCATTATCATTAACAGCCGTATTTAGCCCACTATTGAGCATAGGGTCTCTTCATTGTATGTCACATTGGTAATTATTAAAAATGTTAGAGACGCTTGATTATTATATGCCGCTATAAAAAAACAAATTCTTTATCCAGTAAAAATATCAAATTTTTTGAAACAAGGATTAAATTAAAAAATATGTTAATCGACCAGCTGGCCGTATCATTTTGCCCCATTTGCCTCGTTGGACATCGCCCGCGGCTCCGCCCGCGTGGATCATCTTCGGGAACAGTACTTTTTCCGGGATGAAAGGCCATGTCCTTCTCAATACTTCTAACTATGTGTATTCGAAATTTTAAGAAGATTGGTTCAGCAAAATAGGGCGTGAAAGCGTAACAACCAAACAAACATACAAACTCGCCTTTGCATTTATATAAGTTGGGATCTTAAAAAATGCGTGAATTTGCATGAGATTTAGATTTCTGTCTGTCTATGGACTGGATTTCAATAGTAAATCGTAAACCGATCGAGTTCTGTAAACATCCTTAAAACACAAGAAATGTGTACTATAAGTATAAGTTTGTAAGCTTTGATACCAACACATTAAACACGAAGCTTTATCATGCCTATAAATTAAACGAATAAGAAAGTACTCTCATTTATTTTCTCACTAAAAGCGTCAACAAAATGTCGAAAAATGTAATCCTTTTCCATCATTAAAAGTCGGTAAGGAAAACGCTACGCTCGAGAAGCATAATCATTAATCAATCTATACAGTCACCTCATTGGATGCTTACAAGAAACGAAGATCCAAATAGAGTTAGTTATTAATTGGCATTGAGATAGGTTACAATGCTTTGTAAATCTGTGTGTTTGATTAAATACAAGGTAATATTTTCAGTTGCATATTAGTCTACGTTGTACACTACTATTTTCCTCACTTTGGTAAGTATTTTTAGATATTCTATTGTTGTACAACTCATACGACACATTTTTATCAAAATCATAATAACAGAAATTGAAAAAATTCAATTGTTTTTTAACTATGTACCATTTAGTAAGCAAAAAGGCACATGGCCCACCATTTGGTAAGTACCTGTAACAAAACCTTTTTTGAAAGACCGCATTTATAAATGTTTGACTTATCATCATCATTTCAGCCGCAGGCCGTTCACTGCTGGACGTAGGCCTCCCCCAAGGATTTCATTGGGGGGTTTTTGCCATACTCGCCACGCTTGGCAGGCGGGTTGGCGAGCGCAGTTTCTGCGGCTTATAAGACTTCCGACGCTGCTGCCCATCAGAAGTGATTTTAAGCTAGGAAAGGATGTTATCCAAGTCAGTAGTATCCTAAGTCCTCTTTCCTAACCTCAAGCCCAACCTAATCTGGGATTAGGTAGGACTTAGGATACTACTGACTCGGAGGGATAGGGGTTGAGTACCTAGCAGCTTTGTAAGTCGGGTTCGCGTACCCATGTGCCATGATAACAAGCCATCGGACAGATAGTTGAACATGAACACCCCTGACTGACTCTGAATGTTTGACTAATTTAAATTAATGTTACTCCATTTGTTTCTTACTCCTTAGTTCCGCTGCTTTAGGAAGGGAAATGATTTTAGACCTGACCGCCAACCGCCGGCTAATAAATTATATGAAGATTAATCTAATGCAAGTCGTGATTTATTGCGGAGCAACAGGTGCAATGTTGCAAAATGGCCTTTGTTCATGTGGAAAGATGAAGGTCATGCTAACGAGGATTTCTTGTTTTTCTTTTAACTCAAAGATGTTTATCAAAATTGCCTAGCTTGTATTTTATATTATCGGAATTGCAGGATCATGAGTATTCGTGACGATAGCACTGGTCAAGATGGCTCGCCACTAGTGGCAATTATATTTTGAGCTGCTCCGTGTTTTGGAAAGCACGTTAAGTCATTGGTCCTGGCCGGTAACACTAGATGACAGTCGTCATACTGTCAAAACCACGATAAAGACGAGAAAAATCTGATACTGATGGCCACTAACACACCCGGATCATGATTCCATTGGTCTGGTTTCCCTGTTACGGAAGTCAGACGACAGTCACTCCATTGTTATAACTAATACCGCCAAAACTTGTACCATGATTAAATGCGTACCTTGGGTTTGAAAACGTAGACTGAAGATGCAACTAGAAAACACACTCAAATGATGATTGTTATACATGCAAAATTTCAAAAGTTTGTTTACATATTAATCATTATGTGAAACGACCTTCGAGCAACACGGCTTTCGGTACGGAGGCCGTGTTGCTCAAAGGATATGTTCTAATAGCTAACAAGATAAGCATAAGCAAGCTACTCAATCTTAGTTCGAAATATCCTTGGAGGTAAATTCTAAGATTTCGCCCCAAATGACTATATTTCACAGCTAAATCCGAAATTATGGTCGGGTGCCTAAATTCCGATTTACTATAACAGAACGTACTATACGGTAAACCGGCTGAATATTCTAGCCTAAATGCATGTTTATACTAGGTTCAACTCAAACTGAACGCTACAAGAGGTATTTCTCGTACGTTCTTCTTAGCGTATCGATGTTCACCTTAATTACTCTTGGATGCCCAAAACTTGCCACCCTTACCAAATCAAAAAATCCTTAATAGCGTTTTCTTACCTCCATTTTAAGATACATATGTTTAGTCCATCTTAGCTAACATGTATTTCGTCTTGTTCTTTCACGTAAAATGTCGGAAAGAGAAAAAGAGACAAAACATATTTTAGTTAAAATGGGTTTAAAATTGTAAAAACAGTGGCAACCCGAGGAAATAAGTGAAAACTTGAACATTTTAGTGTGTGTAGTTTGAGGTGTCTGTAACGGTGTTGCGAGTTCAATGGTTTTTTTTTCATCTCAAAAATGCCAATATCATGTCAATATGCTTAAAGAAGTTTCCAATTGCACAAAATATGTTCTTTCTCCACAGGATTCAAACCCACGAACTTCAGATCGTAGGGCAAACTAAACCACGGAGGACCTAATAACTAGGAATATTTATTGTTTATTTTTACGCGTGATTGCATCAGATCTTAATAAAGATAAATGTACTGCTATGATTAATGGTGGAACAACAACAGGTGGGGCGTTAATTTTTTTCAGTCGAGTTACCTGATAAATGTCGTATCTCCGAAACTGGAGGGGATTAGCGAATCCATCAATTATTGTTACTCTCCGTCCAGGAGTAATCCAATTTGTCAATAATGTTTTGGAATTTTTTGGCAAGTTTCTAAATTATCACAATGTAACGCATAATAAATTGAAAGTAAGCTATACGCTTTTTACACAGATTAATATTATTAGTGCAGGCGAAAACCATTATCTTTTTGGATGCATAATGATACTAATACTGCATACTAATACTGTTGATACTAATACTGCATACTAATACTGATGATACTAATACTGAAATACTGACGATAGCGATCTTTATCAGTACGGTTGTTACCGACTGGTATTTACACAATCATAATGAGTTCCTTTTCTTCTTCTCGTCATAATGGCTATATTAACCCTTTCTTAACTTTGACCAGTAAATTTGCTAAATTTTTTATTAATTCCCTTAAACGAGGATAAGGGCCGTTTTTTTTTAATTTAGGCAGTTTAGGGCGTTTATTTTCAGGAGTCAGTCAAAGATACAAGTACCTTTGCTACTTACAAGCAATGAAAAAAATATTTGAGAAATAACCAAAGTTTGACAAGATACTAATGAAGTTAACTTGATTATACAAAAATGATTTACAAAAAAAAGACAAAAGGTTTGCTTACATATTGCAAAGTTAAATGGTTGATTTTATGTGCTAAAGATTGACAAAAGTTTGGTCGTGTATAATTAAGTATTTTTTCAGTGAATTACTATATCGTTATTTTTATTATCAGACAACTTTTACGGTATTTGGAATCACACAGCAGTGCTTCATTTCCCGAAAATACGCGTCTATGATTGTTGAAACCCTAGGCAAATGCTAGTTTATAAATGTATATACCTACTGACTATATTTACTAAGTCACAGTAGAGTTCTCCGGTTCGCAGCCGACACAACTATTTGCACAGTAACATCAATGTTAGTAGCAAGCGGCCATTCCATACGACCACAGGCTGTTGGTTTGTCCGTCTGTCGGTACACAAACTATACAGTGGTCTAGTAACAGCCATGGGCTATTATGTAAACAGTAGCTTCGAAGCATGTACTTAGACATTTAATACAGGGTTTGTTTGATTGAAATGTCACATGTGGTGACTAATTGAAGTTCAGCCACGTATTAGTCGTTAATTTGAGCTCCTCCCAATTTTTAAGCTGTAATGGATTTCAAAATCAAAGTTCCTTTGAAGGCTAGACACCTCAGCCATTAGTATATACTTTAAACACCAGCACAAAAACCAAGTTTCTGGATGCCCATTTCGAAGATACCAGCACCCTGGTGACAATTTCAAAACGCTAACGAATGTCGACAAGAACAAAATGTATGGGATTGAAATAAGCTGCTGTAGATCACGTGGTCAATCTTATGTCAATCCCATACATTTTGTTCTTGTCGTACCTCGTTAACGTTTTGCGATTGTGACTTTGACTAAGCCCCCAGGTGAGAAAAGTAGGCTAAATTGACAAAACCTCTGGTTAATTTACCTTGCAGTCATATTCCCCAAAACAGGGGTCCAAAAAAGGATCGCAACTTTGCAAAATCAACTAATCTTTCCATTAACATTTCCCTACTCCTGACTAATAAAACCTTCCCATAACAAAATTGCTTACGAAATAGCAAACACAATAGTCATAAAAAACTATCTACGATTCGCCGCCTAAACCAATACATTATAACAGGCAATAACGTCGTTAACCTCATGGGAACGAATGGAATTTTAACCAGGCTTTGATGTGGCTATGAATAAACGATTTTGGACATTTTACGAGCAGGATTACGGCCTACTGCAGATGCGGGAAATGAGGAGATATGTGAATACTCAAAGTATGTTTTTTATTATTCTTTTTTTGTCTCATCCGTTTTTCCAACCGGAAAATTGATAGGGCTTCGGAACCCAGTGTGTGGGTTAATTGCGATTGATATGCGTCGACAGATTCAAATATAGTAAATTAAATAAGAATTTTATACTTGATAATTCATATTTTTTTTTTCTCGAATGCATTACGTATAAGCTAATTAGAGTTCCCAAAAAAAGATCTAGTCTTACTAATTTACCAGTTTATCACTACTTCTTTCGATGCCATCTTCATCGAAGGTCGGTAACCATCAATGCGGCCAACAGCCGCCGAAAAAGGGATCGCGTACCTACTGTATTGTACCATTGGCGTAGGTTTTCTGACCAAGTAATTCTCCTTCGTCCATAATTATATCCATTTCAGAACTCAGAATATTATACTACTAGCGTTATTCTGGTAAATGATGTTGACTAATACCACAGAATACTTAATAGTAATGCTGATACAGAGTTATTATATCTCCTTCTTTCATCTGAGATGTAAGCACACCCTGTGTTTACTGGTGTTTCTTTTAGTTTATGGGGAAAGTTACGTTGTATGGGTGTCTCGGATGGATGGATAATAACAGTAAATTGTAAAGGAAATGGAATTGGGTGGACATCGGGATTTTAAATCTTTATTTGTGTCCGATTTTCTTTGGGTCAGTAAAATGGCCTGATATGAACATAAGCCTATGAAACATGATTAGTTTGCAAGTCTTCTATGAGATTGAAGAACCTTTTTATCATTTGATTTTAAAGAGTTCAAAAAGAAAATATTATAATAAAAGTTTTTGGTCCTTAATACAGTATGAGCAGTTATTTCCATCCGACCAACTAAACGGATCAAGAGAACCTGCCTCAGATGATTCTCTTCATGAAGCATGGAATAGATTTTAAAGGTATCAAAACTAAATTTGATATGAAAGAAATAACAAACAAAGGTATTTGTTATTAAAACATATCGTCAAATATAACTATCTTCTTATTAGCAGTTAAACTTAGTGTCATGCATAGAGTCACAGGCCCTTCAATAAGTTCCGTTGGCTTGAATGGCGTTTGGTTGATCTTTAGGCAATTAATTTCATCCGCAATCAGTCCACTGCTCACCATAGGATCTACACTACCCCTACGATTTTCAGAATGACCGGTAGCCATAACCCAATTTGACATTTCCAAGAGTAGGATTAGTCTTGTTACAGTCTCCCCTTGCCTCATCACCTAAACTTCCTCCGAAACAATGAAATATTACCCCCGAGATTGAGTCGACACACGGAGACAATAAAACGTGCGCCCACGGGCCAAATAAAACTGCGCCGGTTTATTTCGACATTTGCACGATAAATCACAATTTGGGAAGAACTATGGCGCTCGGCGAATGTTGCGATTTGAGAGTTTGTGGAGATACGGGCTTAAATTACGCGCGTGGCTGCTTGTTCAATACCTACAGAAATTAGATGTTTTTCTTTTAACATTTTCCCTCACTGTTTTATGAGATCGGGTAACTTTATTAGTTCTATTGTTCTCATCAGACATCCTCTCAGGTATCTTCATACTAAAGTTCATCATTTCAGCCGCAGGTCGTCCACTGCTGGACGTAGGCCTCCCCCAAGGATTTCCAGAACGACCGGTTGAAAGCGGCCTGCATCCTGCGAACTTCTTTAGGTCATCTGACCATCTGGTCGGTGGATGTCCGACGCTGCGCTTGCCGGTGCGTGGTCACCATTCGAGAACCTTTCTGCCCCATCGGGCATCGTTTTGTCGCGCTATGTGCCCTGCCCACTGCCACTTCAAAGAGCTAATCCGCTGGGCTATGTCGGCAACCTTTGTTCTCCTACGGATCTCCTCATTTCTGATGCGGTCTCGAAGATACTAAACTACGGTCATACTAAAGTTACGTACTGGCAAAGTAACTGTTAGTATCAGTGTAACGTTCTCTTCTTCTTGAAAACGGTACTGGTAACTACTACTAAACTCAACATCCATGTTATCAAATTTTATGACATCAATACCACTAGGTCAAAAGCTTAACAGATCAACTATATTTATTGGACCAATTACCTATTTATAATATCACTAGCGACACGCCCCGGCTTCGCATGGGCATAAAAGTCTTTCTCTTGAATTACTCTATCAATTAAAAAAAATCGCATCAAAATCCGTTGCGTAATTTTAAAGATGTAAGCATACAAAGGGACATAGGGACAGAGAAAGCGACTTTGTTTAATACTATGTAGTGATAGTGATTACACAATGAGTATTTTACAAAGTAGTAAGTCATAATGATCTACCTTAAATTTAAGAGTTTTACTCTGGTTGGTGGATTGATAAATAAATTATAAAGAAGAATAAACATGACTAATGACGATAACACGGGCAGAACATGTTAGACGCTGACGCTCAATTTTAGGTATAAAGTTAAAAATCCTTCCAAGTTCCGTCGTTTGCGACTAAATCTTTCTCCCGTGTGTACCCAAAACCTGCTTCTAGAAAGCAAATGTTGATATGCACTTATATTACTCAAATTTACATTCCACCGTACATTTTATAAGTTTATATTGTTTGAAGCCTTGCTCTGTGTAAGAATGAAATTGTCTTTTGTTTGTCGATACGGAAGCGGAAACGGAAATACGGTTTGATACGTATATTTAGAGGGGATGATATTGTTTTTATTGGGCGTATTCAAGGATTTTCAAGGGGTGATTCTACATATATATATTTTTTTTTATTCTGTGCATGGTTACTCTTTATTTTATCTACGATTTTAATCTAATTTGATCAGAATTCAGAGATTATTGACATAATTTATATTTAAAACTAACATTTGTACTAACTAATATAAGAAACAGAACAAAATTGCCAGAAATTGTAATATAAAAGAGTAATTTCCCCATTTTACTATCTAAATTTTTCAATGAGCTTTGCTGTTTTTGCCCCTATCAATAAGAGTAAAGAAAATGGAAGCAGTTTTTGTTAGTACGTGTGATTTAGAATATCCCTAACCCTAATCTTATCCTTACTAATATTATAAATGCGAAAGTGAGCTTGTTTGTTTGTTACCGCTTCACGCTTTATCTATTCAATCAATATTCCTGAAATTACATTAATACTATTGAGTATTCTGTGCACATAGTTAGAAGTACTGAGAAGGACAAAGAGTACTTTTCATTTCAGGAAAAATACTGTTCCTTGTTCAATCCATAGTTATTTAGTCTAACGTTCGTAATTTGAGGATCACTAAATTATGAACTAAATCAATTCATTATTTACTTATGAACCAAAGCAGATATCCCTTGAATAAAGCTAATAAATGCCGAAGTACCTATCCGCTTGGTTTATAGGACAAGATGATAGCGATTTATTTCAATATAAAATTTGATTACTTTTTACTACCAGAGAGCGCCAACTTCCCTCCACCTCCCATGGCTCTACCAACATCTCGGTTATACGAGCCGAATCTTGGGAGAGTGCGCTGTACTAGCATTTCGCATCTTTTTCCAGTCGCACCTGCTTGATCGTCCTACAGGTTCTCTATAGTGTCGCCTATTTATGCAATCATTGCATTTTAATAACTCTCCCCCATCCTTAGGGGGCTTACATTCACAAGTACCAGAGAGCGCCAGTGGAAATAACAAACACTTTATTTCTTCTTTACCTATGCCACAGATTACAGAATACTAATAAGTACTAGTACAGATAATTAAACGCCATACAAAGAAACGCGAAGATTTTTAGTGTACTATAAATAGAGTCGTTCCCATACTGAGACATATTACGCCATCTATCGATCACTTGAAACACTGATTCTTAATCCGATAACTTATTAAATAAGGCACTATATCAGTTTGTGGTCGGATGATGATGCTTAAAAATGTCATGTTTTAATAATTCACACTCTTTATTGTCGAAAATTAGCAGGATCTTAAATAAAAGTATTTTTTCAGTTCTAGTAGTCACCTATTAGCAAGAAAAAGAACTAAATCTTAGGCAATGGAACCACTTACTGTACATTAAATAGGAGGCTAAAAATAACATAAGATTCTCTTTCTAATAAGGGTTTACCTAACCTTTGGGCTGTATGTTTGTATGCTTGTATAAGTATTTGTCCGCGAGTAATTCGCGTTTGGCTAAACCGATTTTGATGTGGCTTTTATAAATGTTATCTATATTTAGGAGAAGGTTTTGGTATTTTAACCGTATTCAAAAATAATGAGGGCTCACTTTGTTCTAAACTACTTTCGTTTTATTTAGAATCTTATGTTTTATTTTTTTGTTTTTCGGATCAAATTATTTATTAGGTTTTTATCTAATACCTTATACCACAAAGTGAAGCCCGAGGCGAAGTCTTTGTTAACTATGACAACACAATTATCTAGCCATCGCTAAATGGTAGACAGCCAGGAACTGAGAAATATTTATAGATTTTTTTGTTGAATAATTTATCTCATATTATTTTTAACCAATAAAATTAATAAATCGATCAATTATTTATAATCTATAGATATTTTATGGTTTTATTCTGAGTTACAGGTAGTTATTGCTTACTATTTCCCGGGAAAAAGCACTGTTCCCGAGGGAATTTCATGCGGACGAAGCCGCGGGCGAAAGCTAGTGGCTTATATTTTAGTATCGACGCCGTATCAAGCACACAGTAGCAATGCAATCCGAACTATCAACAAACGAGCGATAAACATCAGAGCTGCAATAATGTCAACATCGTGATCCGTTGTGTTCTTGTTTTTCTGTTTCAAAATGGTCAGAAAAAAAAATTAACTATTGTGGCAGTCGACACAAGGTAACGACTGTTAATTAGCAATAAATAATTGACGGGACCAATGACTTAAACTGCCTTCCGAAGCAAGGAGAAGCTCAAGATAAAAATGGTAATGTTGACCATTGCAACGCCGCTTTCACCGTCGCTTGACACGCACGATACACATATCCGCTAGAATATTCAATTTAAACAATTGATTTTTACAAAAGAACGGCTTATATTTCAGTATCGACGCAATATCAAGCACACAGTAGCAATGCAATCCGAACTATCAACAAGCGAGCGATAAACATCGGAGCTGCAATAATGTCAACATCGTGATCCGCTGCGATCATGTTTACAATTGTTATTATGTTTGTTGAAGCTCACATTAGGCCTGCGGGCATTCAGGAAATAGAACATGGTCACACGGTAGACTACTAACTCATAGTACACCTTAATTAAGCCTAGCGCACAATATTCCATCATTATCAGGTAAGGCAAAGTAAGTCCAACTATATATTTCAATAAAATTATTAACAAATCGTTCATCATCATTTCATGTAAGTGTTATGGTCAATCGATCATACTCACTCTGATGTCAAAGTTCTTCGGAACGGGTCTTTCGTCGTTTCGCACCACAAGCGATTCGAACCGCGGTGCGAAACGCCCAATAGCCGTTTTTGAATGGGTTCTTTCACACCACAGTTCGAATAACAAAGTAAGTAGTTTTCTTTTTGAATTGGTGAATTCTGATAAAAATAATGTATTTTAATTGCACATCTAATATAGGTAGTACAACCAGGCACAAAAATACAAGACAACCAAAATAATTCTTAAAATACAAATTAATATCATATGCCCACTAAGTATATTTTTTTATTATTCGAACATCGCTGACGCCTAAGTTTTAAGTTTAGTTTACAAGTTTTATATTTTTGTTGATTTTAGACTGTCAGTGATTCAATCTGTGATTATGCCATGTTGAAATTTTATATTTTTTTTATATTTATAATAATAACATACTATCTCGCAAGCTTTTTTTTATCACTATTCATTTTTCTTCTTATCTGTACAAATAAATAATTCAAATACTTTAATTTTTAATATGAGTATTGGATCGTTTCGCCCTGTGGTTCGAATCGACCCATTCTAAAAAATACTTTGGGTCTTTCGCACCGCTCCAACAACTGCGGTGCGAAAGAACCCATTCAAAAACGGCTCTTGGCCATTTCGAAGAATTGATCTTGTCATCCGATATGATGATAAATGGGTAACAAAAGATCTACGAGGTATAGTCTACATTCTTTGTCTCATCTCAAGGTTTTCCCTGTAGGAGCAAAAAAAAATTACCAACTTTGTAGCTTTAATATAAAAGTTTAATATGATGCCCATAAAAATATAAAAATAGGGACAATATTCTCCAACAAAATGTTAATTTCATTAGATGATACCCTCCATTTAGTTTCATGATATAACAGAAAAACCTTACCTTGGATTCTCCTGAAGGCCCACAAAATATAATGGTTATATCTTATATTAGTATTAGGGACACATTTTCGCAGTACAGGTCGCTGGAATTCAGCAGTTGAGACCACGTTCATAACGTCTTATAACTTTGCTATTAAATTATGTTTGAACGAATCAATGAATTCATCTGTCTTTGTGGTCCAGTGGTTAACATGGTTGGCATTTGCCTGTAGTGCCCGGGGATCATGGGTTTAATTTTCACGGAAAGCATACTTTGTTTAGTTGTTTCCAGTTGGGTCAGGACAATGCAGGCTTGAATCACCTGATTGTTTGACAAAAATATGAATATATACATTCAATTACTTAATTAAATATTTTTTTCTAACTTCATGTACACATAAATATATACAAGATAAAACATAGAAAATAGGACATTGTTAACTACAAAATATTTTTATTCAATTTCGGTGCATAAAGGTGTGGTTGAATTAACGTAGGTATTACTTTGCAAATTTTTATCATTTAGGGTCGTGCAAATTAACCTCTATAAAACATCTTCCTGTGTATAATGTACATTTGAGGATGTAGATAAGGAGATGATTACTTTTGACCTTTTATAGAATTGTGTTCTCCTTACTTATTGACTACTTATTCCGCCTGACTTAGCGACCCGAAGTAGAATTTGCTTCTAAAACAATGGTTTGTGATGATGGCTCGCCAGTTCACAGTGCCCACTTCAAGCAGGTCAGCTACACTGCATCGCATCAGCGATATCTGAGGATACCTGCTTTTCTTATGGCGGATCCACACATGCCGGCGGCTTGTTCCGCATGGGCACAGTATAACCAATCTTATTGGTTATACTGTGGCACGGGTATACCCCAGCGCCGCCGCTGGCGATATCAAGTTTTCTACCAAAGTTTGCCCGCTTTGCCCGAGTAACCTGCGGCACAAGAGTCGGGTAATGCCGCCGGGCATGTGTGGATGAGCCATTACCTCTCAAGCAAGGACCGGTGTATAGCGGCTCGCCCCGCAAGTTACGATCGGACTCAAGTATTCGCGAAAACTCTAAATTATGTCCAGTTTTCCTTATGATCTTACAATGTATTATTGTATGAGCATTTATTTACATAAACGACGGCCTAACCTTTATTAACCTTAACTTCGACGCAACTATGTAGTATTATCATCTTGCCGAATTATAGTTGCCCTATTCTAGGTTTACTTATTCTTCAAATGCCGTATGTGAGCTACCCTCGAAACATATTATGGTTATTGGGCTGACCTAGACAATTATGTCATTGAATCTAAGTCAATAGCGTCCGTAACAATTGTATGTTCCTAACATTTCATAACTTCCTGGAATAAAAAAATCTAGATGAGGCAATGTAAGTTACAGACAGACTTAAAAGAAAAATCTCTTGTTCATTGAAATTCTTGGTCTCGTTTTAAGAACGAACTTATTAGTACTACTACCTAACTAGTACTTATATAATGACTATACTTATATATAAAAAAAAACATATGCGGTTGGATCGTGGAGGCCTAGTGCTTTTGAATTTTTTTAAGATTTGTCGAGGAGGGTTAAAGTGGCAACTCGTGACCAGAATGCTGGCTTATATCTTGGACAAAATATAAGTATTGCGATCCAGCGAGGGAATGCGGCTTAGCACGGGTTTTTTGGTAATTCTTTAGACTAGCTTTTGTTATTATTTTGTGTAAATTAGTTATTAATTAGTAGTTTTTTATTATCATATTTTTAGGTAACCTTTCTCCTATTGCCTCCCGTCTGGGTCCTTAATCGAAACCACTTATCTAATTGCCAACTTGTACTTTCATTAAAGTAGCAAAAAGTATTAGTATTAGTAACCCTTTATGTTATAAGTTAAGTTGTTTCCAATTTACTTATTATTGCAGGCCTGAATCACCTGACTGTCTGATAATAAAGATGGTTCCGTGCTTCGGAAGGCACGTTAAGCCATTGGTCCCGGCTGCCATCTTGTAATCGTTAAAGAAATCACGTCCGAGGCCGAGAGGTAATTTCGAAGAACTCTTACACCAGGGTGTTCATAGTCGATTGACTGTATCACCTACACGAAATGTTGAGGACTTAAAATAAGATGGGATCGTCCTGAAGATCATGAAAAATAAGTACTATTGTCTCTTTCACTTCCAGTTATTCCACATCCAAGAGCAAGCACAGTATGCCAGTCACGCGCGGGCGGTCTCGCTGACGGATTGGCCGGCGGTCCACCAGGCATACTGATTCTGGATAGTTTTCATAAAGATAACCCAGGATTATGAGGAATGTGCTGGCTTTATGGCGCACCTCGGATTATGCGGCTAATGTCGCTTGATCATAGCTTGATGATTTAAGTGTGTTGTTGTTTCTTGGGTTATATTGACACAACTGACTAGCAACGCGTACTTTTAATTTCAACGTCTTGTCCATCATTACATAGTATAAAACAAAATCGCTTTCTCTGTCCCTATGTATGCTTAAATCTTTAAAACTACGCAACTGATATTGATGCGTTTTTTTTTAATAGATATGGAGTGATTCATGAGGAAGGTTTTTTATGCCCATGCGAAGACGGGGCGGGTCGCTAGTTTATAATAGTGTATTTTTATCCATAGAACTAGCGACCCGCCCTGGCTTCGCATGGATGCAATATTATGAGTTATACTCTCATAAAAACTTTCCTCGTGTTACTATCTATTAGAAAAACCGCATCAAAATCCGTTACGTACATAGAACAGGCAGTGAAAAGCGAGTTTATTTTATACTATGAAAAGATAGAGATAAAGATTAGGAAATCGATCGCGGCAATTTTTTTCACCTATGGTTTTATCAATGACTCATTACTTTCAAATGTGTCAAATAGTAGCAATAAATTTATTTTGTTATTTTTTTTATTCATCATCTTCATCATCAGCTGTCTACAACCCACTGCTGAGCATAAGTCTTTATTAGTACAGTTTTATATCCAACACGGGTGCTGAGCGATTGAGATTAAAACATGTAAATTTCGTGATGATGACATCATTAGTGGCTCCCCTATTCAAGTACCTACCACATAAAATTAGGAAGCGCGCGCGGCTCTAGGACAAATTCTTTAATCTATGACCAACCATAATATTATCGAAAACACCACTCGCTTTTATTTTATTAATGAAATAAAAAACATTTCGACTGATCTTTCTTCCATTTGTCAAGCCCACACGTTGTGCAAACATCATTATAATTTATCAGTATCCCGTAATGTAATAAGGCATCATTAGAAAACCGACAGAGATAAAAACATAATTTTGTTCCCAAATTAGAGTGGGACGGAAAATGGGAAAATCTTGGTACAAACTCGGGAAGACTGCGTATCCGATCTCTGTCAATTACTTCAAGGCTTTTGCGGGATAATTCTGTTTGTATTGATATTTTGCGCCGGCGAAATTGTATCAAATATTCTTGATGTTTCCCTCTTGGTATCTACGAAAGGCCTTTTCTTCGCATTGTAGCTTACGTAATGTATCTTTATTTATCTACATATGTGTACTTCTATACTAATATAATAAAAGAGAGCACAAGTTATGTCAGTGTGTATGTTTGAGGGAAAAAAACTTCAGAACCACTGCACTTCGAATTTTTTATACGAGTATATCACTCAACTACGTCCGAGTAGCTTTCTTAATTTAATTGCCAAAATTCTTGCAAAAAAATATATTATATGGTATTTATAATATGCAGGTGAAGCTGCAGGTAACAGCTATAACTTAGTTTAATCGAAAAATAATATGGAAAAACAAGTAAAAAAATCATTTTTTGAATTTTAAATCGGAAATAATCGACGTGAAGTCACTGTGGATGTGCTCTCTCTCAGATAGAGGACATAGGACTCTAGTCATATCATTGATTTAACTTTATTACAAACATGTAAATAGCGGACTTAAAGACGTACGTATATTATTTTTACCCGTTTATAACCATCGAGGCTTTTGTTGGTTGAGTTATTTCCATTCTTGTCTATCAATATAGTTCCCTTATTTAAGCGACGCGACGTTTAGTTTCTCCTCTATTTCTATCTGTTAAAGTTTTACGCCTTGGACTTCTTTTCCTTTTATCTTTTCTCGAACGATGACCTTTTTAATATCTCCGTATTCACACAAAGTGACTCTCGAGTCCCGCTTGCCTTCCAAGGAACTCATTAGAGAAGCAACCGCTCACTAAACACCAAACATTCATCGCGGGCCTCATCGCAGCTGCCACAGATTACTTCGCAATTGAAAACAAATAATAATAAATACGAGAACGTTCCCGGGAAATTGGAAAAACGGGAAAAAGAGCGCTCTCAGTAAGATATTGGCAGAAGCCAGATGCCCCAATATAGTTGTTATTTTGCGCTTGTTTATATTTTGTTTCTGATTCGGGCTGAGGAGTGACGTCTAGATATTTGTGAAATTCATAGATTAAAGAATTCGCCTCGCGCGCGATTCCAAATTCTTTGATGGAATTTTATCTGGTTTGTTTTTGATGTGAAGATGTGTTGGATAGAAATTTACTGATTAATTCTTCAACGCTCAGCCCATATCCCATCCTAGTTTTGTATGCCACTAAAATACGAGCTAAATGTTACAGCTATACTTAAATTAGATCTACCTGTAGTGGTAAGTACTTGTGTAGTTTTCCTAATAAAGTTTGGAACTAGTTTCGTATGTAAATAGATCTTATTTTCCCCCTTTTATATAATATCAATTAAACCGTCAATTTCAATGGCAGCCGAAGGTGACAACAGAAAAAACTGGGATAAGTATAAAGGTAAGGGAGACAAAAGAAAAACTATAAATCAAAGTTTATGAAATCGTATATAATTAAGATGTGAGATTAAAATACTTATTGAGCAAAAGGGCATTTAAAACGTGCGCCATTCATTCATGTAATGTCCAGCTTTTAAAAATGAATTCATTTAATTTCTAAACTACTAGCGACTGCACATAAAGTTTCCCAGGAAGTTCGAACCTATGGCCCCCAAACCCCCACAGATACTCCTATTCCAACTTCAGCTTATCGCATCGAGCGTGTATCCACCAATCTGTTTGCTATCACAACAGCTTACGTATAATCATGTTTGAGGAAGCCAGCCGGATTAAACGGCCCAAATCGAACAATATTGAAGCGATTGGTCAATATTATTGGTGATTAACTGTGGCCGCGATGGACAATTATTTTTGACTGCAAGCGTAAATGATGGGTTTTATAGAGAATAATGAAATTGTTGAAATCTATCTAGCTGCTTGCCTATAGTGTATATATTTTAGCGGTAATCTGTATAATTAAGGTAGTTTATACAAAGCTGACAAAAATTGACAACGCGCGATTAATCCCACAAAACAAGGAGTTACAAGTATTTATGGTGAACTTTTTTTTTCTAGTTTCATATTAGTTGCAGAATACATTATTTTTCATCATATTATTAGTTAGCTAGTCTATTTTTTTTTTATTATAAATCATACGTTATCAATTTATTATAAGTATATTTAAGTAAGTACCTATAATAATTAGTCACACTTCAGATACTAAGATCATAGTTTTTTTTGTTCTTCGACAATAGGTATCCATAGGAACAACGTCCGTGTATCCGGTTGCATTATTAGCCAAAACCGTGCACAGCTAAAGGTCCTCGGCTGGCAGCTTCGAAGTCCTTTCATGGAATACACTATTTATAAAAAATAAATTCTCTGAAATCATTAAAATAGATATAAAGGATTCCCATTCTCAAGTAGGTTTTACATAAGATTAAATAAAAAAAATTGTCTGGAGACCAACCACGCGCGATTTCCTATTTCTATGAGATTTTATGATATGAAAGTTCGAGGGTAAAAAATGTAACTAAATTTAAATAACTTCTTGACAAAACCTGGGAGTAAAAAGTGGCTTCGAAATATTGTTTTCAAATACAGAGTTTTATTTACGGTAATTTCCAAATAAGTAGGTATTTAAATTTTAACGGTTAAAAAAACTACCATTAAAGACAAATCGTGAACGCGCCACCAGAACACAATCTATAGGTTATGTTGTTTCGCGCCAATATCCAGCGAAAAGAGCGTCCGTGTTCGCGCACCGGGTAATTGATTTTGGCGGGTTTTCCGTCCCGCGTGTGCGGTCGGCTGAAACCAAATAATTCGCTGGTTTTGTTGATTGAGCTGAAATATCTCTTTTTCATCTTAGCATTTATCTAGTTTCATTTATCCATTTACTCGCTTGCCGTTCCAGTTTTTAATCTGCTACACCCGATAGGGTTCAGGGTACATTTCATCAAAAAGACAGTGACTTCAACCTTATCTCAGTCAAGAACTACTAATAACTAATTTTTCGTATGTTATTTTACAAAAAACACAAAAATATATATTTATAAAATAGTTAAGCTCTTTTATCATATAAATTTGATAATGTAAGTATACATTTTCTTGAATAAAAAGTTTCAGTTCTTTCTCTTGTAGCATTCAAATGATGGGTTGTTAAAAAAAATGATATTTATTTTATTAGGCGAGCTTTGGTTAGTTTAATAAAGCGCAGAATAGAAAACTATGGCGCTTCTGGGACTGGACTTCGGGTCACTGAGCCAGCAATGTAAGTAAGTATGTAATGCCTTGATGCACGTACCGAATAGACGGGCGAGACAGTGCCCTCGGCCGAATACTCGGTGCGTATAAACAGTGCGCCGAGTGTTCAGCCTAGCGAGTGACCGAGGAAATCATTGTCTCGGCCGAGTAACATTTTACTGTCTCACCCGTCTACTCGGTACGTGCGATCAAGGCATAAGACCATATCAATAAATTTTTTTCGCTTTCATTGAACTCCATACACTAGACCGTCAAGCGGAATGGCTAGAAAGCTATTTTCATATTTAAAACCAAATTATTTTGCAAATAACATAAATTAACAATAACTTCGCGTGCATTAATAACGATATAATTGTCGTTGGGCAGTCATCCAAATTGGGCAAGGTTTATGGCGCGCGAACAGCGCAATTGGGCTTTGTTTAGAACTGTGAGCAGCGGAAATAACAGGCTTTGATGGACTGTATGAAAAATAAAGGTTTTCCTTACTTCTTACTTAAACTTTTCAAATTTATATTTATATTGTGACGACCCACCGGAAGCACACTATGTTTAGTTATTTTCAGTTTTATTAGGATTTATGGATTATATATAGTAAACTAGCTGTTCCCCGAGGTTTCACTCGCCCTTGGTGTGTATGTAATGTACTATAGCCTATAAACCTTCCCCAAGAATCAAGCTATCATATGCAGAAAGAATTTTTCTAATCCGAACAGTAGTTCAATCAAACAAACTCTTCAGCTTTATTATATTAGTATAGATATGATTTCATGCTTCAGAAGGCACGTTTATTCGTGAGTCGACTGATGCCTGCCTTATTAATTAGAAAATTCATAAACATATCATATAAAACATAAATCTTCATCTTTTTGTCAAAAACGTTTCAGCAGTTTTCATCTGGGACTTCGGAAGTGAGAGAAACCTGTAATTATTCCCACTCGACCGAGCAAAAACTATAGAGGTGATAACTCAGTGACCCAAACACGCGGCACCAGATTGCAGAGGTATATGTCATGTCGAATGGCACGCCCATGTTACGTACTTCAGTGGTAAACTGGGAATCCTACTTTTATACACCTCGTCCTTACTATCTTACAAACATACGAGTTTTATATAATAATTTTATTTATTAAATTACAAAATCAATTATGTACATAAAAAATATATATATAAGAATTAATCTGCATCACGCTTCGTCCAAAGTACAAAAATGAATCCACAGCAAGCTTCGTCAATATAAAGATACATTGTTTAATCAGCAACAAGCTTCGTCATGAAAATTTTATCATTTATCTATTTAAGTAAGTAAACGGCTCACCTGATGGTAAGTGGTCACTGTAGCCCATGGACGCCTGCAACATCAGGTTTTTTTACGTAATTGTATATTTTTGATATGTCTTTTTGGATCATTATAATTATCATACGTATGGCATTCATATTTTGTGGATTATTAGAGGCGTTATAGCTATATAGGCTTTTGCCGCTAAGGGTCCTTGTGTTATCATTAGATAATCATAGTTTATCGGGAGCATAATTGTTATTTCGTAGTTATTACCCTGAATCTTATTTTTTTTCGGCGGGCGTGTATGAAGAGAGTGATGAATGTGGAGGAGGCGAGAGAGGTATGTAAGGATCGTAGCCAATGGAAATCTCTAGTCTCTGCCTACCCCTACAGGAGACAGGCGTGATGATATGGATGTATGTATCTTATTTTGACAAAATTGATGTCGATCTCCACGAGGCATACCTAACCTACACCATCAAGAGATCTACACATGGATCTATAAGCAGTCGTTTTGTCGTCAATTAGTTGTGATTGATGCGCTGAAGAAGAATAAGCTACGGTTTGCGCATTCAAGAAATTCAATAAAAAAAATGAAGACTTTAAGAAAGCCTTTACGGAAACTAAATTTAGTTAATAAAATTAATTAATTAACACAAGAACTTCACTGAATGTCAGAGATCTTGCAAAGAAGAGAAAAAAATAAATAAAAGTGGCAATGGTCCTGGGGATTAGAGGCAAACTCAATGAATGGTGCAACTAGGAAAATATATATAATGCAAGATTAGAGCATTAAACCAACCGAAGACGCCACGCGCGCTTATTTCTGCGTGTAAAAGCCTGCGACATGCGCGCGGGGTGAAGAAACACATACAAAGAGTACCCATAAACGACAATGCATTATTCGATTACCTCGCTACCCACACACACTAGGCAAAATTATTAAACACAAGCAAAAAAAATAACACAAAAGTATAAGCAGTATGACCGGCGGCGGCGGTCTTATACTTTCGGCAGAGGGGATCGCATGAAGCATAGAATTCGAAAATCGCGCGCGGTACGCCAGGCAATTTTTTTTTATCTATGACCTGAAGTGACCACTCTGGTTGGTTTACTGCTCTAAGTGCAAGACAGTTGAAACTAGACTATGTAACAGGTTACATAGAAATTTAGATGTCGTGCTAGACTACGAGTATTTTATAGTTCGATTAATCGAACCAACAGTAAAAAAAAGTCTTCATCGTCTTAAAGTCTTCATCGTCTGACGATTAGACAAGCCGGTAGGACCACGTGGCAAAGGCTAGAGAATTTGGACGCAATTAACGAATTAGGATTTCATCATCTCCATTTCAGCCTCAGGGTGACTGTTGGAGATAAGCCTCTCCCAAGTATTTACAAAATGACCGGTTGGAAGCGCTTCTGCTGCCACCTTCTGTCATCTGACAGATCGGTGATGCTGTACTTACCGGGCGAGGTGTCATTAGGGTTTATTGCGTGCAAATTATCTTAATAATTACCAGTTGGAAATAAAACTGGAAATATGTGCAATTAATATTTATGCGACGATATTTATCAGGGTTTGATGATAAACGGCGGCTTAACAAACACGCCGTTTATGAGGATTACGGCTCGCTGACGGATCGGGTGTTCGTGACAACCGTCCTGCTATATTTTCATGTAAGTACCTACCTATTTATTTTATTTATTTATTTATTAGCTGTAGTCCACAGCTCCGCCCTCATAGTAATTGCAAATAAAATATTGTCCTTCTACGGGTCTCAAATTATTTCTTTAACAAATTTTAAAATCGTCTCGTAACAAAAACAAACTCACATTTATCCAAAATTTTTAGATAAGATGAAAGTGGTGTTTTTCGAAGTATTTTTTTTCCAAATAAGCATACATTTTAAAGTCAAAGAATAATTACTTAAAAATTTAATCAGGAATGTAATGAATCGTTATTCTACCATACAAGTACGAGATATGAAGTGCGGTTGATACTAACAAGACCACTTCCAGCTCCGGCTATCAAACAATGCCTGAAGTGCACTTCCTCCGCACTATCTTAATCCGAACCAAGAATTAGAACATAAATAGCTCATGGAGTTAACTCGTAAGCTATCCATACCGGGACTTTGAATACATGAGTAAGTATTGACAAATGAGGCGATAGTTTTATAATATTCCTGTTTGTGAATTAATTTTTACTATAAGGATGTATGTCTTTGTAAGTTATCTCTATGAGTACTAACTCTCTTACTTTCTCTCTTCAATGTGCCTCCTCTAGGTGCATTATAATCTATGTCAACAGTGTCTATTGTTTATGGAGTCTCTTGTGTTATGTTACGTTCAGGGTGAAAGAAAAATAAAACAAGTGAAAATTACACAAATTAATAATACCATTATATACCATTTGCTTGGAACGCCACATATCAAGTACGTAAGTATTTTCTTTTAAAGTATACCAGATTTAGAGGGATTTGGATAAGTCACGTTACCATAAACAGTGGTTACCGTATCCTATACTGGCTAGATAGGTCCTGTTTACATACTAAATTTGTATTACCTGTTTATATTATATTTATATTAAATTTGTATTATAATAATATTATAGGAAGACGTGGGGCCTATCAAACGGTGATGGCTGTGTCTGTGGCGCAGTCCAAACGATGCACCACCTGCTGTCGTGCCCCAGCTACCCTTTCTCATGTACAAAGGGTGACTGGGCTGTGGCTTCTAACTCAGCCGTGAATGTTGCATTTTACAGGACCAAATTTATATAGTTGTAATAAATAATGTATACATTGTAGATGTATTGCTGAAAATGTCCATGCTATAAGTTTATGGCTGTGTAAAATATCATTTTTTTATCTGATTGTTCATCTTCTTATACCTTATACAAACGCCAATAAAGTTCTATTCTACTGACACGTAAGAAGAAAAGAGACCTCTATTAAGCTATTCTTACTCATGCGCCCCACTCTGAGTTGCGTCAGACGAAAAATAACTTTAAGCTGTTGATTAAGTGGTAGCATCCGTCTTGTGTGATCGGAGCGGAGTCATGTCGAGGTTGCGGCATAATTTGTACGAGCTGGAACCCTGGGCCTTGGTACACGATGGCTATTGATCTACTGGTTAGTTATCTGTACCCCAACGATTGTACATTAATACATTATCTATCTTCAATCTATTGTTTCAGAATGCAGTTTTACCATGTGATTTTATAAACACAAACGCTAGTGACTGAGTTAGGATTTTGTATGGAATTTCTTACTTTCCGCTTTACAGATTTGACATACAAATTGTAAACGAAATCGTTAGCGACACAGACTACAGTTTAATTTTTGATCATCAAAAAATATGTAGTCACTAACTGTTGCAATACGTAGAGCCATCAAATCCGAAATATTTTTTTCTAAGACTAGTATTTCTAGATTTAAATGGGTTCAAACAAACAAACTTAAGTTTTATTATATTAAGAATAAATTACTGAATAAAGCTCTACGTAAGCCTTAAATTAAATAAATCATGAACTTTCACTTTTTCACATTTCCGGTTTAAACTAATTCTTCCAGATTGCTCTAAAGGCAAGTCATTTCTCCTCTCAGAGTGAATTTTGCGGCAAAATCTCCAAAATCCAATTTGGTAAATACACCTTGCCTGTCGCCGTTATCCGATTTTTCAGGGGATTAAAAAAATGTACAAAAAAAGTCAACGTATTTTTTATCTAAGGACAAGAACATACGTGCTACAATTTCGATGTTTTCAGTCAATGAAGAGAATGACAATAAAAAATCGGTCAAGTGCGAGTGGTAATCGCGCGTTGAGTGTTCTGTACCACACCACTCAATACTAAAAGACAACTGGTTATTTTAAGATTTTTTATTAAATAAATAAATATATATAGGACACATCACACTGATTGAGCTAGACCCAAAGTAAGTTCGAGACTTGTGAATTTTAATTTCTTTTTATTTGTTTGTAAAGTACCATTTTTTTTTTTAATTTCATATCAAATTTATAATATTTAGATTTATTTCTAAATAAGCGAGAGAAAAGAATGAGAGAGTACCCCATAGGTTTTGATTCCCTTGTGAAATCGCAAAATTTACCAAAATTTGTTAATTGTACAGCCCCTCTGCAAATTTTCCAGGAATAAAATAATATCTCGTAGCTAAACAATAACTTCTACTGTTTACATAAGAATTGATTATAAAAACCAATAACTACCCAAAAAAAATATCATGTGTACTCGGCCCTAAGTAAATATGTAATATGAGAGAATGTAACACAACATAATACACCCATTTCATTCTGAGATAAACATGTTAGATTAAATATTTCGAGGACAAAAAGCAATTGGCAAGATCCTTGAATAAATTTTACTCCGGTTTCATTTCGAGGTTTGGGAATCACTGAAAAGTATATTCGGACTTTTTTTACCTTGTCTTAGAGTATAATAAAATAGCTCAATAACTGGTTCTTTGATCTAGTGTAAAGTAAAAGAACTAATGGTCTAAAATATTTTAAAGATACTCTATTTAATAGTCTGTAAGTTCTAAGATTTCAAAGCAAATGTCCTCTTTTAATTCCGGCAGATTTCAGTAAGCCGAAACCAAACTAATTTTGATAGAATGAGAAAAATTTTCCCATTTCTTCGGTAACTTCTCAGTACTTTTCTGAATTCCGTCGCTTATTTTTATGTTCGAAGTCAGCTAATTGACAGCTTGTAGGGGCTCGCCCGAAGACGCACATAGGAATAGACTAAATGATTATTATTTTGAGACTAATTAATCTAATTAAGAGCTAGTTATTTTCAAGAGAACTCTGAACTGCAATTTGAAGAAAACCATACAATTAAATATGATAAATAATGTCCAAAACTACGTCTAATCCCTTCAGGTACCTGAAAAATTACAAATAATTGTAGGCCACTTACATATAGTTAAGTATGAAAATATGTGTTTTTGACCACAAAACATAACAACTGAATCAGTTAAATGTTATTGTTTCTTTATTTAAATAAATAAAAATAATTAAAAAATCTTAAGCCGAATATTATTGAGTAACATCCAGCACTGATTTTGAATTTTTAAATATCTTACATTTACTGTATTGCACTAATGTGTAGTCTATTTCGATAAATTGTCTATGTTTTAAGTGGTTAGTCAAAGAAAAGCAGTTTTTTGCCAGCAAATGCAAATTTAATCTTCGTTTACTTACAAGTTTGAACTTAAATTTTTTTTCGATATTTAACGTAGTTTACTTAAAGCTTCAAAGATGTTAGTGGTACTGAAAGAATAAATTCATAATCATATTGTCGGTGAAGTATTCAAAAGATTTCTGTTAGGTGATTTAAAGAACTTTTGGAATTTTCGGAATATTTGAAGTAAGGATAAAACTTATTTGCATAGATCAAGAACATAATCTTTTGATCTTCAAGTGGCAATCTAAGCTTTAGCCCTAGGCAGAGATTTTGTGAGAGTTTCAAAGAATTTGCTCAATATTAAATTAAAAATAAAAATTTACATTTTAATAGTTTAGTTCATTGAATGAATGAATTTATGTATTTAAGTAACAGTGACTCATTATGTTAGTAAAACGTATGTCTAAGGTTAGTATAAAACAACGTGAACATTTATTTATTAAAAAGGCCATTTTAGCACCATCCCCCCAGCTGTGGTAGAGCAATGGTTAACATGAAGGCTGTCATTGAATCAGGAATTTCTGCATTATATTTAACAATACCAATTTTGTATGAATCAATTTCTGAGGCTACCCCTTATTTATCCTCGGCATTTGATTTACCGTACAGAACCACGGTGAAATCACACTTTTTATACGACACTAAAATCCCATGCTACTTAGTGTAACGTAAGTACTCGTTACCCTAAATATATAAAATAATAATAATAATTAATTAACCTAAATTAAACCTAAGCTAATAAAGAAATATTAATAAACTTAAAACTATAAAATGTTAAAACTTAATACTAAAAAACTTACATCTAAATTGGACTTAAAGCTATAGTTGAAAATAAAATTAAATGATGTACATACCTAATTCCTACACTTAAATAAAACTTAACTTAGTTTTACAAGTTATTTTTCTGTTGACCGTACCAACCAACGGGCAGCCCATTGTCTCGACATCGTATGATCCGTGACGTCATCGATCAGGCGATCTCAGCCCGGCGCCCGCGCACCCAAGCGTGCCCGAGCCCCGCCTTCCACATTCGTTGAGACATCTTGTGGCGAGCGGCACGTATTGCGCGCTCCGCCACGACTGTGGTTACTACGTACTTATTACGCTATAAAGTGCCATAATTTTATTCTCCTACTAGTGGTAGATTACCAATGTATATGTATCATAAGTGTAAGATCAGAACTTTAAACTAAATATAGGATTTAAACCCCGATTAGGGTAAGTGTTGAACAATTGTTTGTAGCTGTGTGTTTTTAAATACAGACCTGTATGTTATTTAGCAAGCTAAATCACCATTATCACTCATGTTTCACTCGCTATAATGGAAAACATTTAATCATTTCATTATAAGCTGATTTTGCATCTCACTTAAAGAATTTTATTACTTGTGCTTAGGTTAGGTATGTCATCATTCCCATATGTTTAGAATTTCCGTGCTTTTTGCTAAAACCGCTCTGATTGCCTAACACTGCACTGCACCTGCTACATATTAGTGGTACCTACATACTCCCGCGAGCTTATCACCACCACCAGCCGTCAGTGTTACCAATCGGAGTCGGATCTGGGACATATTCCTCACCCTTACTATTATTTATAGGGTTCAAGATTTGGGGCTTACTGCTTCCCCCATACTCCATACGCGTCTAGCTACTGGCTGCCGCTACGCCGATCTTCCCCGTGTACCTACCTCCAAACGGACAGCTGCCGACCACCAGGAGCCTTCCTCGCCGTTGCGACCGGGAAGTACTGTAGTGGCCAAGTAAAGAACAGACGGGCCATCAGCCCACGACCTTATTTTTATTAATAAATTGATCGTTAAAGCCAATTGTTTTCATTTAAAACCCGGCTTTGCGACATTAGATACAAATTAAAATCCAGTTATAAATCTTTACTGAAAACAAAAGACAATTTCTAAACACTACCAAAAAAAAAATCCTGAAATATTTTCTTTTGCGCTAGGACTCCAAAACAGAACGTCCTCAAATCCGGCCGTATACTTTACGACGGTGCGTATAATTTCAATGGAGGTCCAAAATCTACTTACACATGTATCAGAACATGTAGTACCCTTCATTACGAGCCGGCCGAGTTACGAACAGTGACCCTAATTGTGTCACTTCGTGCGTAAAAGGGACCACTTAGTTGCCATGCCCGTGAACCCTACTATATGCTTCGTCGACTGTTTTTGTATCGAATTTAACTACGATCATAGAGTTAGGAAACGCCAGGCCATTTTTTTTCAATCCATTACTACGTTACTCTCTTACTGCTCAATAGTCTAGTAGAGCGTGCGTGTTCGCAACATAATAAAATAAAATAATGCCTGTAAAGAGACCGTGATCTCGTAATTATATGCCTGTATCGGTAGTAGTACCTCTGAGCTAGCGAAGCAAAGCGTAGCTGGTACCTTATGTGAATAGATGGAGTCATCAGCTCACAGCATTCTCACAATTATTTTTAAGTGGTTATAAAGTTATTTTAAGTTTTCTTTTTTTTTACTATTTTCTTTATTTATTAATACTTTCTTATAACTTTAGGTTGAGTGTGTTATGAATGTATTTATTACGATATTGCTATGATGATAATGATGATTGCCCTTGCACACAGTGGTCAGAATTTTTTGTGTGTTTTTGTGAATCTAATTAGAAAAGAGAAATAATGTCAAGAAAATACTTACTTATGCTGCCAGTATCTTCGGAACCTTGCCAAAAGGGACTCCTTTTAATTATATATTTTAGTTGTACATAATTTTAATTTGAAGGTTTTTTTAGTTTTTGGCTTAAAATCGTAAGTTACTTATTACTTACTCCGCTGGCTCAGTAATCCGAAGTGGATCTTGGCTTTCAAAACGAGAGAGCGACACACTTTTCTATTCTGCAAGGAAATAAATATTATGAAAACGAATTTTTAAGTCCCAGGGGTGCATCTGCGGACAAGAAACCAGAGTGAAATATTCTTTTGATGTTCGACACAACTTGGCGAATGCAGAGCAACGGCCAAAGTTGGTCTGACCTCCGAGTTTCCTCGTATTTCCTTGCGAAAGAAGCTTAATTGATAAAGCATCTTTTTATTTACAGGTGTTTCTGCTGTGACACTGTTTTTATTTCATTTTGCTTATTTACAACTAGTTTTCAAGTATTTTCTCCTAATTAGTGTTCGTCTTCGCCAAACAAGATTAAGGTGACGTTCTAATTTATTTATTTACTAGCTGTTGCTTGCGGCTGCGCCCACATGGGACTCGGTTATCGCGATCAAAAGTAGCTTTTGACTATATCCATACCAAATTTCATTAAAATCGGTCAAGCAGTTTAGCTGTGAAAGCGTAACAAACAGACAGACTTTCGCATTATGAATATAAATTTGGATATGGATTTATTAAATCTTGGTTTTACAAGAAAATACTTAAACAATTAGCGTTACAAAAAAAAATAATTAAAAAAAAAACATCAAGTTCTCAGCAACAAAAAAAAAATCTGTTATGTTTTAGAGCGATAATGACAAACAAATATTTCTCTTAATCAGTCAATAATAAACCAAAAACAAAACATTGTTTTCAAGAGCTTTACTCCATTGCAGAAAATGATCGAAAGTTTACTCTTATCTGAAAGTCAATATCAAGGAAATGATGGCAGTGAGAATTCAATTTACCAACTGCGATTTCCAAAAGATCATGCTAAGTCATAAAGTGGAGGGAAACTCTTGGAATAAAACGGCGATGAGCTTGTCGTTTAGCATTACCTGCGTCGACGAGACGGATACATCGTAAAGACATAGTATAGTTTATTTACTAACAGTACTTTAAGGCGCTGTGCATCAGAGGAATACAATGTCTATTTTTGTAAATGTCTATTTTTTGTCGTTCAGTTAGATTTATTTTTCATGAAATACTAATGTGATGTACAGTTCAAAGATCAAAATGGAATGATTTCATCAAAATATTTGAAAAAAAAAATTTAAATAGAAAAGATCTCGTCATGAATTACTTGATATTTTCAGTGACTTTTTCCAACTTTTTTAAGTCTTTAAAAAGTATGAGTCAACGAGCAAGAGAGATATCTAAAACAATAACAATATTTGGTTATAATTATTGCACTATTAAATTAAAACTGAAAAATAACAACCGAAATTTCATTATGGTGACAAGTCAACCCAATATCGCCACTCACATAGCCATCTGATATAGCCTATCGACTGCTATCTTTCGATAATAGCCAGGACCAACAGTTTAACTTGTCTTCCGAAGCATATGTAAAGGTCACTTACAGCGACCAATTCAAAGGATACCGTCGCATGACGCCCGATAATCGTTACAAACACGCACGCCCCTTTATTCTTGTATCTAAATATATATTTATTTGTTAAAAATGCGTGATTTCTTTCTTTTTCTTCTGTCTATTAAAATATGTTGTGGCAACACACGAAGTAAAGTTTATAGTCCAAGTTCCCCAGTTAAACGCTCGCGAACTCGGCGCGGTAATTCTTAATACGGTCAATTTCGGATCGAGAACTTTTAAAATCAAAAATAAGTACACGTCTGCTTTTATGAGGGAAGTTGCCTTTCAAGTGCAGTTTGGTATCGCTGCGAAACGATTTCATTTTTAAGTGGAAATTCATAGTTAGGAAATAACTTTGCCATTAATTGCTTTTTACAATAAGGTCGATACTGGCTTAAACACCTGATTGTCGATAAGAACGTATGGTAATTTCATTGGTCTCGGCTGCCATCTGGTGGTCATAAAATATTTTTTTAGAAACCCAGAAGGGGTTTCTAAAATTCTGAAACTAGGGTGACCTTATAATCCATACAATATGAATAAAAGCTAAAGAATGCAATAATACGTTAACTCTTGAAATATCTTCTATCTTCCTCTTCACCGTGTGGTTTTAATGGTTAATTGATCCCGGACTCTCTGATGTGAGAAACAGGTCAGGATTCTGACTTTAACCAAAAATACTCAGAATCATTATCTACTAAATTGAAGTGATTCAATTTTAGTAGCATAAAAGAGACAAAAGGAGCACATGCTTAATTACATATATTTAGTCAAACAAAACTTGTAAAAAAAAATGTTCTTCAAAATAACTCATTCAATTGACTTTAACGTCAACTCTATGCGATTTCTAGGCATCAAAACCACAGTATATTTTTCTGTACAATAAACAGTCAACGAACGAAATTAAATGAGCAAAACGCAACGTCGACTGAATGAATGAACGTGAACGAATTAGTTTGCCGTTGACGCAACCGCTTCCTGAATGACGGTGAATGGCAAAATTACGCACATTAGCGTCTGTGCAGCTAAAGGAAACAATTTACTGGATTTAATGCTAAATTTTGATATTCAAACTCTTTATAATAAAATATACTCGTATCATCATCATTTCGTGTGGGTTACAAGACCATGTGTCAAAGGTTTTTGGAACCGTCTTTCGGCCTCTCTTGTTTTCTTAAGGTTTTCAAATGGCGGCTGAGACTAACAGCTTACGTAAGCATCAAATCATTTTTATCATCAGACAACCAGATGGGCGCTGAATGCAGGCTGCTTCCAACCGGTCGTACTGGAATACTTGAGGGAGGCCTATGTCCAGCAGTAGACAGCCTGCAGCTGAAATGATAATGATGATGAACCAGATGGGCCAAGCCTGCGATTTCTTAAGAACTTGACAAAGTATGCTTCCCGTGAAAATCTAACCTAAGACTTCTAGATATTTAGGCAAAAGCCTTGCTAGCACGACCGTGCATGACGCCGCTTATGTTTATGCTGCGCCTTAACCACTGGGCCACAGAGATACATACATAGTTAAGCCGTTAACACTGAACGCCCAGTGACCCACCGGTGACCGGCCAACAATTAAAAAACTATTGCGTCTGCGATTGCTTCGTTCAAACACATCTTTTTTCAGAATTCATTCTGGAAGAGATATCCATAGAAATAAAAAGTACTACTTTTAATATGATGCTACCAATCAAAAAGAAGTAAGTAAGTAAGCACAAAAGTATTGGTCCTTGTCCTTAATTTGACTTTGCAATCTCCGAGCGTGTTTCCCGGTTACATCTTCAGCTTACGCTTCAGAGCCCAGGTACGCTTTTAATCATGGTCCTGATTTGGCGGAATCGGTTATTGCAATGGAGCGACTGTCGTCTGACCTCCGCGACCCCTTCTATAGGGAAACCAGACCCACAGAAACATGACCCGGGTGTGTTAGTGGCTAGTCTGAAATATCTGACAGTGTTAGATATTTCAGACTAGACTTTGCAATATTCACGAGAAGAGAAAGAGTGGTTAATTCTTAATCCTGAATCCACACGACGTCACATCGCCGAAACTTCAAATCAAGGAGCTGCCATCATTAATTATTTTTAATGACGTCACCGAGATCCATTAGGACGACGTCAGAGCACGTCTCGCATTGTAATGAGTCGTCTAATTATGTTCTAATTGCTATCCCGACTGCGTTGGTTTGCGTTCGTCAAAGAAAATAGGCAAAGTCAGTCGAATCGTTCAGCCTTGTTATATTTCTGACAGAAACAGCAGAGTTATATGTGACTAATGTAGTCTGTGGCAAGAATAGATACTGAGCCTGAAATTAAAAAATAATATTCGTATTAAAATTTAAAAATTTTATAAAAAATAATACTGGTGGCGGAAGCATGCAAAGTCATTTGGTAAGTCCTTGTAACTTTGACTTCCGCAAAGTAACACCTGAATCTATTAAATATATATAATAATAGATGTAAATTCCACGAAAGCTAGTCATTTTGGTTAATAAGGTGGAATAATACGCTGTTTTATATGCAGTTAATTAGCATTATGTAGGTTACAGAGTCAATTGACCATACACAACCTGGTAGGTAATAAATATAAAACCTTTGGAAACAGCACCCCCTCTCTTCATGTGAGGGTTTTAAGACTATACCTCAGTCCAACTGCAATAACTGTCCCAAATAGGGATATCCTATCCTACTTCCTACTTTATATGATAAACGCGAAAGTTTATATGGATGTTTCCTTTGGAATGGAGATTGCTTTAGAACCAGGAACAACACATGCACTACGAGAGCGGAGCCCCGAGCAACAACTAGTTTGACATAATAACAAAAATGAATAAATAAACATAACAGAACAAAACAACGGACGGTAATGTAGTAATCTAGCGATTAATCTGGTCAGCGCGGTTTCCTTGGCTCGCGTAGGGATTTATTGTGATATATGCGGCAGCCATTTGTAAAATTACGTTCTAGTTAGTGGCTAACTGCTGACCTAAGTCGCAGCTCGCTTTCAAAGTTATATTATGGGGAAAGGAAATGAGTTATAAGAAACTAGCTGTTCCCCGCGGCTTCGCCCCGCGTGGGACTTGGTTATATCGCGCCCAAAAGTAGCCTATGTTTGACCCCAGTTCGTTAACTACATCCCTACCAAATTTCATCACAATCGGTCCAGCAGTTTAGCCGTGACGAGGTGACAGACAGACAGACAGACAGACAGACAGACAGACAGACTTTCGCATTTATAATATTAGTATGGATATCTCTTTAAAGCTCTTTAAAAATAGATTAGACAAAGTATAAAATCTCCAAACTTAAAATACACACGCATCAGCTTCATATGCTGCTAGTGTGTTTAAGAATATAAATAAATAAAGTAGCAGTGGGCGGGGCACATAGCGCGACGAACCGTTGGCCGATGGGGCAGAAAGGTTCTCGAATGGTGACCACGCACCGGCAAACGCAGCGTCGGACACCCAACGACCAGATGGTCGGATGACATGGGGAAGGTCGCAGGCAGGCGCTGGAAGCAGGCCACTTCCTACAGGTCTTTTGGAAATCCTTAGGAGATGTACTGACTGTGATATTCTGAACATAGGCCATGTTCAGAAAATCACAGTCAGTTTTACATAATGCCAGTAGTACAGCCACGCTATTAGTCGTTTGACACAATCGTTCCGAATACGCATGCCCCAATAGCTCATAGACTTTTCTTCCATTCATAATATTAGTTTCTTAGCTTAACAAGGAGTGGGAATTCAAGTTACGGGTTTTACTAGTGTATAACCCGTTAGTACGAGATACTAATTATGTAGGAGAAGTGCTGACTTGCGGTGAATGTGGGCGCCCTTTCTCTGCAAAAATTGGCTATGTCTGTCACCTGAGAGCTCATGAACATTGCTCTCAGTAGCCATATCGCTGTGACCGAAACCAGTCTGGAGATATATATGTATATATATATAACGAGATACCTAATATTGATGACTCAATAAAGCGGTAACAATCTGAAACTGCAGAGTCGATTAATGCCGAGTATTCCCGAATGTCAAGTCGACCGCTGCTCTCACTCTGCTGCGATTAAATCTCAAGTGATGAGAAGGAATGACCGTGTTTCCAGGAGCCTGGGTTTAGGTCAACACCCTGTTACACCGAAACGAACTTGCAAATATATTTTGACGTGTGAAACAATTGCATGGATTTACTCGGCGCAAAGTAAGTAGAGGCTTAAGACAATACCTTGGTGAACACTAGCGCCACCATCAGTTAAAAATCATTATTCACTCAAAACACAAGTTATCAAAAATCCGTCTTATGTAATTAAGGTCTTGGTTCTGAAGTTAATTATAATCATATAAAATTATAAAGTTATAGTTCCCTATAGTTACAAATTACAATATTGCTCAAAACGGCCACTTTTAGCAGTTTTGCAGGAAGAAAAGGTGGCGAAAATGGTTAGAAATCGAATGACAAATTATTCGTATCAGGTTTGAGTGACCAACTCCGTGGCGTAATGGTAAGCATGCCTGACCGCTACTCAGGAGGTCCCGGGTTCGATCCCCGGTCAGGTCAAGATGAAAAATTATCCTTTTCTGATTATCCTGGGTCTTGGATGTTTATCTATATATGTATTTGTAACAAAATATAGTATCGTTGAGTTAAAGTAAAAGTAAAATATAGTTTTATTTACCTTCACAATTAAGTTTACAAAGAAAGCAATAACAGTCAATTAATATTAAGGCCTAACAATTAAGAATATGTTCTCTGTAAAACCCATCTCTGTGAAGGTCTGGTGCCTGAAGTAGGTTTCCAAAGGAAACCTGTGACACAAGTCACCAGTGCCCCCTCGCGGATAGATTTTAAAGGGATGATAAAAAAAAAAAAACATGCGTACCGGATACCGGATATTTTAAATAACAAAGATGTGAGAGAAAATAATAATTAAAAGACAATAAGAATTAAAAAGTAAAATTTAGAACTCACTTGGTTTAATGTATGTTTGTGTAAATTATGTTTGTAAAGAAGTGTAGGTATATATGTATGTATGTGAGTGAATGCAAGTTGTGTTTGAGTTTATTAACGGTTTGTATGTGGGTGAAAGAGGTGTTAGTAGAGGTTTGAAGTGTGAGTGTATTGGTATACTAGTGAAACCGCGACTGTGGAAGAACATTGTCGATATTTTTTGTAAATGCCTTTTTTTGTATTTAAAATAATAAAAATAATCTGTCAACGCTATCAGAATACATGACCGTAAATGTTGCAAATTTTGGATTTCAAATTGGAATCATAATCAAAGCCTATGGGGTACTTCCCGTAGTTAGTATCCCATAACACAAGTCTCGAACTTACTTTGAGGCTAACTCAATCTATGTGATTTGTCTCTATATATTTATTATTATTTATTATTTATTACTCACCAATATCACTTGACTATAAAATTTATTTTGATTGACTTTAAGAGCAGTAATATGAGCCGTCACCTATGGAGCCGTCATCACAAGTCAACGTTTTGTATTTACATTTGTGTATATTTCATAGATTAAAAAAAAATCTCTACGCAGAGCCGCGCGCGATTCGAAAATCTTTGGTATATTTGCTATTTCTTTTTTGTAATGCGATTTCTCGTTAGTACTTCTGAGGATTTGGAGGAGACAAACGACAGAGCGGACGTGGCTATTATATCTAAAATGTATATTTATATATAGCACAGCCATTTCGATTCGAAAAGAAAGAATTAATGCAATTTCTTCTTAATAAATATTGTTTCTTTAAAAATTTCATAACTTCAGTCTTAGCACGGTGTGACTGCACTCCCAGTTGACATTTAATCCGGCCGCTACCTGCCGGCCACGGTTTAATCTGGGATACCTGCGGTCGGAGACACGGCGCCGGACGCCGGACACCGGACACCGGACACTGTCGTCTTCTGATTTACTGCCAATGCTACCTGTGAGTTATAATTAATAACGTTCTGTTTATTATATTGGTACTTGTAAAAAACAAAACCGACAACACCTCAGACAAAAATTTTAGATCATAAAATTTACCGGACTAGACATTTAACGTGGGAAGCAAATAATAAGCCAAGCCACCTCGACGATAAATACCTAGCAGAAGGTAATATAACCCACAAAAACCTTTTAAGCTAATGGTTGACCAGAATTATAAAACCCCCCAAACCAGTAAAAACAGTAGAGAAAACAAATCGGAATAGCTTACCTAAGGTGACGAAATTCAATAAATGAGAGAGAGAGGTAAACCTCACTGAGCTACCTAATAAGACTCCTCACTTAGAACCTTCCTCCAAGATCGTAATCAATATCTAAGCACATATTAAATACTTATTGGCATAATTAAGGCTACAACTGCGTCAGTAACTAGCATAATTACACCAGAGACGTGTGGTCGACTGTACTCGTGCAATAAATCTAAATAGCTAAGTCCTAGGTATTAGTTCAAATTGTCTTGTTCACGACGGTGCATGCTGCTCGCTCCAGCATAACTTAACCGAAGGCTTAAACACTCAAACATTCTAAACTTTAATTCCCTAATGCACAAAGCTGAAAGTTGCATGGAGGGAAACTTGGTGTAATGCTCCCAAGTACTTTAATGGATTCGAAATACATTAGTCCAGGGTTTGTCTTGACGCTGAGTGAAATGGAAATAATTAAAAAGTGAGGAATTCATTTTAAAATACGATTCAGGTACGAGAAATCTACTGCTGGACATCTGACCAATTTATTTCATGGATGGCTGGACTGTTTCCCACACACGCAGTTATTATGGTATGAAAGTTGCCTTGGTTTTTTGAGAATCTAAACAGCTTAGCGTAGCATGCGTGTTCGTAACGATCATATATGTCAAGCAATGTTAAGCGTGGTCTGAATTTGATTACTCGCCATTAGTGACATTTCTATCTTCAGCTTGCGGTGCTTCTAAAGGCACGCTAAGCCTTTGTTCCTGTTATCGCTAGAATCCATGGCAATCGTAAGTTTGTATGAGACGCCGATAGGTAGCACAAAAAATTTGACACTGTAGCCTACTTACAACCCGGATCATGTTTTTTATTGGTGAAATGTATGACATAGCAAAATCGGTGAGTTGAATGATTATCGTTCGTTTTCGAATGATTTCGTTCGACATAACATTCGGACCACTGGTTTTCAGTGAGTTACACTTCTCAAAAATAGAACTACTAGTTTCCATACAGGAACAAATATTCAGACCAGACGGCAGTCGCTCTATTGTAAAATTCCATTTGGGTCAAGAATTTTGAAAACAGTAAGTAGTTATATGACATGAATAACCTAATCATTTAATTTTCAATATCCTCAAATCAAGTTCAACTCACACTTGACCGGTTTTATTCAATAAATAAAGGACATCGTAAAAATTATTTTCATAAACTAAGCAATAAAATTTCGCCGACATCGCTCGCTGTATGACGGAAATGAGAAAATTAAGCGCTATGCAACTGCAATGCAACGAATGCAACAATTTGCGGAAACAAGTGCTGGATTTGAACAATTTATTAAGTTCCCCGCGCCCCGCCACCCCTCTATTCCGGGTGAGGGTTGCCAGGCAAAAAAACAAACAATTTAAGAATTCTTTATCAATGTTTGTTTGTAATATCTTTATTGTATAAAAAACATATAAACATAGAAAGTTGAACCGATATACAATGGCGGACTTATCCCATATAGGGATCTCTTCCAATCAACCAGCGATTGATTGAGAATATTCTAGTTCTTGTTTTATTATGCTAATGTTAAACATGGGTAGCTTGGTGAGGTGGTCGTGGATTATACGAAGAATATCACCTATAAGACATTCAATTCTGAAACTAAAGTCCTTATCACTTACGAGTACACTACATTAAAACAAAGTCGCTTTCTCTGTCCCTATGTCCAGTATGCTTAAATCTTTAAAACTACGCAACGGATTATGATGCGGTTTTTTTTAATAGATAGAGTGATTCAAGAAGAAGGTTTTAATGCCCATGCTAAGCCGGGGCGGGTCCCTAGTTAATTAATATATAGGGGTAATTTCTCCACTTCCATCACAATTTTCTGTTTTCTGCGGTTTTCACTCGCTCGTGGTGTATATGTACCTATAACCTTCCCCATGAAACAGGCTATCATATGTATATGTCGCAGGGATATGATAAAAACAGGGATTCGGTCAATTCCCTAAGGGATTTGATCAAATCACGAAGGATGTTAAAATAACAATACGATTTTATCTTTTCCCTAAACAAATCTAGTGAATTGAACAAATCCCTAAATTGGTTCAGTAAAATGACAATAAGTAATTGTTTTTGCCTAAAAAAAGAAACCGACTTCAATTCCTCAACTAAAAAGGATGAAACAATCAATACATTGTTGTTTAAATATGCTTCATATCAAACATTTTAATAAATCTGAAGTCGGTGCCGGTTCTTTTAATAAAATATGCTAATTAACGAGCCAGCAGCTAGCCAACGAGTTCGTAAAATTGGCACCAACTTCAAATTAATTAAAATGTTTGATATGAAGCATATTTAAACAACAATGTGTTAATTATTTCTATTTATTTCTATATTTATTTCTATTCTATATATCATATGTATATATTTTTAATCCGCTCCATTTTTACATTTATATAAGCGTAAAAATCAAAATAACAAACTTCGTTTCATATAATATAGAAATAAATAAATTAAAATAAAATGAGATAAAGGAGAAACTATTTCATTCAATCAAATAATTTGACGTGGAATAGATAAATAAAAATATCATAAATGGGATTTCGGAATTACTAAAGAGATAAGATATATAAGATATTATTACAGGATAAAGCTTAATTCGAGGATATACGATAACCCTACATTAACTCCGCGCTCGCTTTTTAGAACATTCCCATTTTGTTCTAGTTTTATTATTTAGATGATTTGATACAAAATACGGGAGTGCCTGCGGTAGAACTTGAGTAGCGCGGTGTACACACACAAGCAGTGTCTTTTATATTTAACTTTTTTGTACTAATGTTTATGTATTGTGAAATAAATTAAACAAAAGAAAAGAAAGGCAACAGATTTCGAGATAGATTTCATTTATAACTAAGATGGCGCAGCGATACAAAGTCAATCTTGGCCTCCCATAATAAGGCCCTTTTTTGTTAACGGTTTCATAAATTTTCTTTTTTTTACAACTTTATATAATACTAGCGACCCGCCCCGGCTTCGCAACCTAAATAAAACCTTCCTCTTGAATCACTATCTATTAAAAAAACCGCATCAAAATCCGAAAATTTAAGCATACATATAGGGATAGGGAAAGCTACTTTGTTTTATACTATGTAGTGATAGTGAACGACGTATTTTATTTACATTTTATATCAAAGAAAGACAATTGATTTGTTTCCTTTTGCTTCACATCGACACTGCATGTAATTTATGTGTATGTTACTATAATATGTTTAACAAATAAAGCATCTTGAATCTTGACGTCTTGTACATTTGAACTTAGTCTATAGGTATATCTCCTTGGCTGGTGTTAGCCTCAAAACCATATCTTTACCCTTGATGCGGTTTAAAATTATATAATTTTAAGTTTTAAAGTTTATTTTAACTACTGTTAATGCTCATAAAATAGAAGAAAAAAATACTATCAGAATTGCTCCTAATTTTAACTTCATGCAGTAAAATTAGCTTTTGTTGTTGTTGATTTTATTTTGCTGTGGCGATGAAAATCTAAGTTGGGTTACCTTGAGATTTTATAAACGTGGTCGCTAGCGATTGCGTTGGATTTTGTATAGCATTTCTTATGCATTAATTCATTTACACATTAAATGAAAATAAACTAATATATTGTGTCTCTATGTTATTTTACTCTTTACTGATTTGGCATACAAAATTGCTAACTCAGCCGCTCACGACTGCTTTTGAGATATCTCATGGTATTGGCATTGGACTCCAAAGATATCATCTGAAGTTGCAACCTAAGAAGCGCTAAAATTAATGAGAGAGAAAGGCATTGTATTTTGTGCTACAAAACAGGAACCAGCATACTCCTTCTTAGACCTTATCCTCATTTCTCATCCTTAGACCTCATTCTCATCAAATCAAATTTCATCTTGAAGGAACAAGTAAGTACGGATCCCTATAACAGAAGATTTATAACAATCCACTAAGCTATACGCAACTAGTACATCATAATAAGATAATACCTGGAATATTGCGAATAAATCCTGCGCAAAATGTCGCTTAGAATCGTGAGGGGTCCCAGAGGAGCAGACGTGCGGGAAGCCTGGTGCTGGCAACGAAATGTCTCGCTTTGTTCCTTGCTAGTGTAGTCTGGTTTTGGGAACAATTTTTGTATAGTTCCAAGTCTTACAAATCTATATGGCACGTATGTAGATCCCTTGAATTCCTGTCCAATCGTACTGTTTATATTCTACAAAGATTGAGAGCTTGGGCTCAAAAGAGGAATACTGAAGTAATTTATAGGATTTGGCATTATTTTAATTATTTTATGAAATACCACTTGCCCCTCGTCAATCATTCTTGGTATTGCTATTACAAAATCGCCGTCGTGATTTGGCCGAGAGACTTATAACAATAGATCTTAAAAATGGGCGTGAAAACGTTTTTTTGTGGCGCTTCCAGATTATTCTCAATAACCCACCATTAGAAGGGCAGAAGCAGGTAGGTGTGAAATTGAGCACGTTAAAGATAGAATTTTGGATAGACGAACAGCAAAGCTTTTAGTATATAATACGGAACCCTAAAATATTTTACTAATACTTGGAATACATCTAATATTTCCACTACGATAATGTCACTTACACAGTAGTTGCAAAGATTCTCCCGGGACCCCACGTGCCGGTACCAAGAACTGTCATGCTTTTCCTTATTCCTCAGAACTCGAGGGATTTGGTAAGCCTTATTGACAGAAAGTAATACAGTTAGTACTTGATAAAGATTATGGAATATATTTTTTCTTATGATATTTGAGGATATATTGGTACTTACAATCTAAATCAGTTTTTCCCTATGGATAAAGCCCAAGTGAAATATCACGAAAGACTTTAATTTTATCAAAAGTCTTTGTGGCCAACGCTGTTATTAGATTTCTCAAGCTGCTTGATGACATCTGACTAACCTTAACTGTCATCTAGCGATATAAATTAGGACGTTTTGGTTCCTTCCGAAGCACGAAGCAGCTCATCCCTGTAACCAAAACAACACTGCAAACACCTAAGCAAAATTTTGAAGAATGATTTTAGGTTAGTTTAGATGAACTAGTGAGCCCTGGGTTATTTAATCAACCTTTATTCCAATAAAAAGTGTAAGACGATATTTCGGAGATAACAATAAATTTGATTCCAAACTAAGATATATATATCCAATATATTTAACAACAACTAACAACCGCCCTAGCTTTCCACTGTCCAGATAACTAAAGAAAAATGGCAAACGCCAGTGAAACATTTAATGAAAAATAGCGTTTCATTTCCCAGAGCGCGACGTGAATGTTAAATATGACAATACTATGTGCAGTAAGTTTCCCGTTGTTCAGGATTCGCCAGATTAGATTTATGTAGACCCACTTCCTTGCCCAATGTTGTTGTACGAAACACGAATGGCCAATGTGGAACAAGATTGGGGAATTAAAGGCAATTTTATTTTAGCAAAGTTTCTTGGATCATTCCCATTAGTTCCATCGGCAAATAGATAGATATACTCTATACTCTGTACCATTAACATACAAAATATATATGTTGATACAAATACAAACAATGTGTACAAAAGAGGACTTATCGCTAATGCAATTTCTTCCAGCCAACCTTAGGGTGGATAGAAACAGTGGAAAAGGAGGGGAATCCTTTTCCACTTTGTTTCTATCCACCCTAAGGTTGGCTGGAAGAAATTAGGCAGTACAGAAACAAATCCATACTAATATTATAAATGCGAAAGTCTGTCTGTCTATCTGTCTGTCTGTCACCTCTTCACGGCTAAACTGCTGGACCGATTGTGATGAAATTTGGTAGGGATGTAGTTAACGACCTGAGGTCAAACATAGGCTACTTTTGGGCGCGATATAACCGAGTCCCACGCGGGCGGAGCCGCGGGGAATAGCTAGTATGAAATAAACATACACAAATAATCATACATAAATACATATACATACCTACAATAGTTTCATAATAATTTATTTTTCTCACTAGTTCCATTGAAATATACAGACAATATCCAGTTTCTTAACACTTAGTCTAGTCTATAAGATTTAAAAGGTGTTAATTCAACATAATGTGATTAAAATTATGTGACTTAGCTCATTCGATCCGGAATAATGTCTAGATCATTGTGTAAAAAAATGGAATTAGTCCATAATAAATTTCAAAAGTTATAAACAATTAAACACCTTCAAAAAATAGTGTTTGTTTTTTTGCTTATTGTTCGTAAATTATAAATATTTTCGAAATTTGAAAAAAGATTCTTAAAGAGGAGAAAATTTAGTAAAAAAAAGTTCCAACTCCCGAAACTGTACCTCCATTATTTATAATTTTAATTTAACGCTGAAAATAGCCCTCCGCGCGCAATTGTTAGGTTGCGCGCGCGGCCTCGAAAGCGAGTACGTTACTTAAAAAAAATTTTTTTAAATACTTAAAGTTGATTGAAAAATCTAAAAAAATTACAACACAATCTAAACACTTTAAAGAATTAATTCTCGTTGAAATTTTTCATAAAAACAAATTTTCTAATATGCTAGACGATTGTTAATTAACAAAATTTTTACAAACTTTCTTCATCGTTCTAAATTTAATAAATGTTTAAATAATTACCGTAAAATTATTTCGCTTCGTGGAGCTCTTCTTATATACATACAAAACAAGATTGCGTCATCAAAGTTTTAAAAATATAAATACTTCGTTTAAAATAATTTTTTTAAGTTAACAAAAAAAGAAAAAATACAATAATGTTGTAAAGAAAATTTTTTTCTTTATTTATTATTATATTTTCGTTTTTATGTCAATAAAAAACAATTATTAATTAAAAAAAAATTTTTTTTACTCCATTTGTTTATAAATTTTTTATAAACAAATTGACTATTTTTATATTTTTGAAAATTTTTTTTTTGTTATTTTATAGAGAACTGTCAATTATGATTTTTACAAAAAAAAATTTTTTTTAATAATTATTTTCTATTGTTTATAATCGTTTTTTTTAAATATCGGATGTTTAAATTATTAGTTAAGAAATTTTTTTTTTCTAAAAATCATAATTGACTTTTCTCCACAAAATAACAAAAAAATTTTTTTTTTTCATTAACAATTGCATTGTTTATTAACTTTACAATTTGTTATAAACAATTTTTCAACTTTGTTTTATTTTTTTCCTGAACGTAATAATAATTATAAAAATGACCTCATGCATAAAAATACCGAAAAAATTTTATTCTATTTTTTATGTAATTTTGAAAATATACGTGCTACAAAAATTGCAACAGCTGATCCATTTGTTGACTTTAAAGCTAATATAACTTTTAAACTATTAAAGATACGTCAATTAACATTCAGGTCATTTTTGTAGACGATGAAATTATCTTTCAGATGATGTCAGTCATATATTTTTTATCTATTATTTATTTATTGTTTTGGACATTTGTTTATAAAAATTGAAGGTTTTTTCGGATTTTTCGAACTTTTGCGGCTTCTAACTCTGTAAATAATGCAAATTCGGTTATTGATCTTCAAGGCAATTTTGTTAAGCTATAATTTATGTTACAATTGAAGTCGTTTATTTATTTTACACTTGATTTTTTCATCAATTATTACTATCTTTCGTTAAAAGTCTTTTAAATGTAGCGAGACTTTCAGTATTCGTACGCACGTGTTTTTCGTTTTGAATTTTGTCCGTTACAATCTGCAGCTGCTTCTTTACAGGTCAAGTCTTTTGTATAATCCCTTCAATCTGATCGGTCCTACTACCCATATCGAAAACATGCGTCTCAGTTTATACCTGTTTTATCTGGAATCATCATCTGAAAGATAATTTCATCGTCTACAAAAATGACCTGAATGTTAATTGACGTATCTTTAATAGTTTAAAAGTTATATTAGCTTTAAAGTCAACAAATGGATCAGCTGTTGCAATTTTTATAGCACGTATATTTTCAAAATTACATAAAAAATAGAATAAAATTTTTTCGGTATTTTTGTGCATGAGGTCATTTTTGTAATTATTATTACGTTCAGGAAAAAAATAAAACAAAGTTGAAAAATTGTTTATAACAAATTGTAAAGTTAATAAACAATGCAATTGTTAATGAAAAAAAAAAAATTTTTTGTTATTTTGTGGAGGAAAGTCAATTATGATTTTTAGAAAAAAAAAAAAATTCTTAACTAATAATTTAAACATCCGATATTTAAAAAAAACGATTATAAACAATAGAAAATAATTATTAAGAAAAATTTTTTTTTGTAAAAATCATAATTGACAGTTCTCTATAAAATAACAAAAAAAAATTTTCCAAAAATATGAAAATAGTCAATTTGTTTATAAAAATTTTATAAACAAATGGAGTAAAAAAATTTTTTTTTTAATTAATAATTGTTTTTTATTGACATAAAAACGAAAATATAATAATAAATAAAGAAAAAAATTTTCTTTACAACATTATTGAATTTTTTCTGTTTTTGTTAACTTAAAAAAAATATTATAAACGAAGTATTTATATTTTTAAAACTTTGATGACGCAATCTTGTTTTGTATGTATATAAGAAGAGCTCCACGAAGCGAAATAATTTTACGGTAATTATTTAAACATTTATTAAATTTAGAACGATGAAGAAAGTTTGTAAAAATTTTGTTAATTAACAATCGTCTAGCATATTAGAAAATTTGTTTTTATGAAAAATTTCAACGAGAATTAATTCTTTAAAGTGTTTAGATTGTGTTGTAATTTTTTTAGATTTTTCAATCAACTTTAAGTATTTAAAAAAAATTTTTTTAAGTAACGTACTCGCTTTCGAGGCCGCGCGCGCAACCTAACAATTGCGCGCGGAGGGCTATTTTCAGCGTTAAATTAAAATTATAAATAATGGAGGTACAGTTTCGGGAGTTGGAACTTTTTTTTACTAAATTTTCTCCTCTTTAAGAATCTTTTTTCAAATTTCGAAAATATTTATAATTTACGAACAATAAGCAAAAAAACAAACACTATTTTTTGAAGGTGTTTAATTGTTTATAACTTTTGAAATTTATTATGGACTAATTCCATTTTTTTACACAATGATCTAGACATTATTCCGGATCGAATGAGCTAAGTCACATAATTTTAATCACATTATGTTGAATTAACACCTTTTAAATCTTATAGACTAGACTAACTGTTTGTGATAAGAGTTCTTTATCATCTGAGCCTGTCCATGTCCATGTTCCATTGAGGGTTGTATCTACAAGATTCATAAGGCTGACAAAGAAGTAACCGAATAGATTGAAGACCTTCACTTTCTAGTTTCGCTGCACCATTCAAAAATAATAATAAAAATCGTCATTATTTGTAATTTGGTAAGTACTTGTAACTTTGACTTCTACAAAGTCGCGCCTGAATCTATTTTATATCAAAAAATTGAAATCAAAAATATTATTCCTAATAACTTAGTCAACAAAAGAAATACGACAAAATTTCCCAACAACTCCAACTACGCTACTTTCGAACACCAAAAAAAAAGTGCAAAGCAACTCGGGGTCAGTTCCAACTTCGCCAATTTTTTTGGGTTCAGTAGAAAAATAGTAAAAATGGACCTGCTGATCTTTCTTCTGTATATCTTTTAGTTAGTGTCTTATAAACACTTTTTTTAAATGGAATGTTTTGTTTATTTATTTATTACAGGCAACAAAAGCTCATGTGATATTTTTTGATTATGTATTTTTATTACCACAAATCGCATTAAAAATGGCGTCATCCTTAGGTAATGCAAGTATTACCGCTACTCATCGTCCCAAAGTTTTCTCGATAGCATCCCAAGCCGTTTTACTTCGGTACCACTTGCATCCGCTGAAAAGGAATTTATTTACCATTTTTCCCTTCCATGTAGCATGTACGACATAAAATAATATCGGCTGCCTGCCTGACGTCAATGCTTCTTGAGAGCGCTGGTGTTTGTAAAAGTCACCAGTCTGCAAGAAGTAAATTACTGGTCGCATTTTGCAATATCAACAAATAGAAATGGAGTGGTCTATTCTTAAGTCAGTCACCACACGGCAAATATCTTTTACCGCAATAGCAACAAATGATTAAATTGAAATAAGTTTTAAATGGAATATAAAAAAAAACAGAATACAACGTACAAATTGCACGTAACGTAAATTAAGTATTTTGTACAAAAGACGCGACATTTGAACTCACTGTGGCTATCCTGAGATCCTACTTGTACGGACCTTTGATGCGCGAATTCGAGTCACGCTTGACCGCTTTTATTTTTTTCGTTCCATTCTCGAAGTCGCCGGTGCAAGTTTGTGGACATCAAAAGAATATTCCTGTCGGGTCTTCTGTTCACAGATGCACCTCAAAAGATTCCTCATTTAAAATGCTTTTTCATATTATTTTGTTCTGCTATTTTAAGGTTTATGTTCTTTGTTTTTTTTTTTAAAGATAGAATGTTTTATGATTTTGATTGATTTTATTATTATCATCCATACTAATATCCATATCCATACTTCCATACTTATATTATAAATGCGAAAGTCTGTCTGTCTGTCACCTCTTCACGGCTAAACTGCTGGACCGATTGTGATGAAATTTGGTAGGGATGTAGTTAACGACCTGAGGTCAAACATAGGCCACTTTTGGGCGCGATATAACCGAGTCCCACGTGGGGCGAAGCCGCAGGGAACAGCTAGTGACTATATATATGACTATAATATGATACATATACAAGTCTTAGAAGTACTGTACTTCTAAGATTTTTGTATAAGTATCATATATAGGATTTTTTGAAAAATAAATTAAGTCTGAAGTACTTCATGTATCCTTAAGTTTATTTTACTGCTTCACTTACACTTTCAAAGCGCAATTGGAGAAGAAGCGGCGTCACAAACTCCACTGCAGCATTTTGTTCAAAAACAAATTTGAGTGCAACGTGCTCATGATACTCCAGTCTTGCATAAATCCACAGGCTACGGTGACCACTTTCCACCACGTAGGACCTATGTCGCAGGCCTATGCCTGTTTACCCACTCAGTGGATGAAACAAACAATTTTTTTGCTTTCTGAGCAAAACAAAAGCGGAATTCTTTCGCAGTGGACAATACAGCCTTAAAATCGAAGGTTATGTTTCAAGTAACATGTCTTCAGATCCCACCTTCCTCACTAACGTCATTAGGAATTACCGGTAAGTTTGACCTATTTCCTAACTTCGCCGATCAATTCGCGCGCCATTCTGAAGTTTACTCTTCTGACAATAGGGTTGAGTTCAATGTGTGCTGAGTTACGTAACTGTCGACCGGTAAGGGCAAAGTTACACGATCTCTAGGGATATTGTCGCGTACGTTTGTGTAGTTAGAAAAAACTTTGGAGACACGGCCACGTGGCCGAAAAATGTTGGAAAATCCATCAATAGTATTGTAATTTAATATCATTATAAAATAAGATGGTTGGTGTTATTGGACTGCCTATGCTTTTAACCCGCAATTTATATGTTACTAGCTGTTGCCCGGGGCGCCGCCCGCGTAAGACACGGACTAAATTGAGCCCAAAAGTAGCCTATGTTTTATCCCTGGTCCTTAACAATATCCATACCAATATTCATCAAAATCAGATAGACAGATTAATAATATAAGTGCAGATGTAAAGAAGATAAATAAATAATATTAAAATAATAATATTCATCATAATGCTTGAGCTCATCCGTGCTTCGGAAGGCACTGTTTGGGTCCTACTGTTATCAATGTTAGTCGTTAGGCTATGTCAGATGGCTTTAGGCAGTCTGAAAAATCCGACAGTGTTGGCCATTAACCCGGATCATGTTCCTATTGGTCTGTTTTCACTGCAAAAAAGGTTACAGGGTCAATCAGCAGTCACTCCACTGTGATTACCAGTACCGCTAAATCAGGACAATGATAAACAGAACAGAGTTCGATGGGATTTTTCGACTGACAGCCTGTGCGATTGCGGTGCTGTCCAGTCTATGGCTCATCTCCTAATATGCCCCAATGACCCAGTCTCTTATATATTTGAGGATTTGGAGGAGGCAAACGACAGAGCGGTGGACGTGGCTAGGTACTGGTCGAATCATATTTAAAATATATATTTATATATAGCTTAGCGATTTAACACAAAGAAAGGACAATGATTCAATGCGTACCCCGGACCCCGGGCTCTGAAGTGAAGCATAAGCTAAAGATGCAACTATGTATATACTAAAAACGCTCGGACGACGACAACGATGAAAACGACATGAAGAATTGAACTATGACACCACCTTTTGTCAATGAATCTTGTAATTCAAGAAAAGTTCGTGACATAATATTTTACCAGTAAAATGTTTGTTTGTAATAACTTTGTTGTTCAAAAAGATAAACACATTTACATAGTGTGAAGAAATAGAACATACAAAGACGGATTTAACCCATGTAGGCATATCTTCCATTCAACCAGCGCTAAATTGAGAGGAAAGGTATTTCAAGAACAAAGGTTGAATGTTATTCCGAATGGGTAAAATATAACTTAATTTTAATGAAGTACTTTCATCAACAATATTAAGGCTGTTTTTGAATACAATTGAGAAAATAATTTAACATTAAAATAAATCAGAACTCAATTAAAATTTTGCTATTGAAAACTCGATGTTCATCAAAATAATTGAATTAAAACTAAAAGAAAATTCAGATCAAAAATTCAAATTTCACCATTGATTTAAGTCACGAATTCACTGCTGCGTTAAATGTGCAAAACAAAATAAATGCAAGGGACAATAAGGTTTTACCCGACTGCGGCGAAGCTCGAAAAAGTGGGTACGTGTTTGACTGCTGTATTTTTGTGTGTAAGTAATTTCTAACTAACTCTCTCTAACTACAACTTTGTTACATGTTCGCTTGTGTCCAATATCCAGAATCTATACATTTTATCATAAAATTTTAAACATTATTTATTTGTTTGAACGCTAATAACTTTAAAACTACTGGTCAGATTTGAAAAATTCTTTCCTAATATAGTTGGCTGATATAAAGGCTATAGTATAAATATACTACGGACTAGTAGAACAGCGAACAACAGCTACAATTTTTTTTATAGAGACTAAAGTTTAATACACTTACGCTCTAATACTCAAATGCTACTCAATTTTGAGAGCTACTCAAGTATCATGCTGTCACGCTGAACGTCAACGTTATATGACAGTGACAGCATGACACTTGAGCAGATCTCAAAATTGAGTAGCGTTTGAGTAATACATTTAATTAAAAATGGTTCACAATTTATGTACGCCTGCCGCAGTAAACTTGAATTTGGAAAAAAATTCCACTCAGGACGAATACGATACGCTATGATTATGATGGCCATCATTTAAACATTACACAATAATGGAGCTGTAGCATTATGAATAAATAAAATGATAAAGTTTAAAACTCTCTTAACGAAGCAAAGTTGGTGGATTGATTGAAATCCAATTCTGAACTAAACTCGATGTAATTCCGAAGGTGAATGTAGATCGGAAATGAACCGGGCAAAACACGGTATTTCTGGCATCCTCGGTTATTTTAACGTCGATTGTTGATATTTTGTTATGACGAAGTTATTTTGAAAAGCAATAATTAAAACAAATCTAATTATTTTAAAAATATTTATGTTTATTATTTCCTCATTTAATATTTTTACTGGTGCAATAAAGAATTTTTGTCTTTTCTTGTTTAAAAGATACATTATCATGAGTGTACATGTATAACAAACTTGTTTCTCCATATGGTTGACTGAAAGAGAATGCTCTTAGTATTAAGTCCGGTAATTGTATGAGAATTTTTACTTGTGAAACGTTTTAATAAATAAATTAAACTTAAAATTGGATAATAACCTTTTTATTCCTTACTTTGACTATAGGAGTTTTATTTTCGTAAGTCAATAATGTTTAATTGGTTGATTCTAAATTCGCCAAAAAGATGCCTACGTCCGATAGATAAGTAGCTTATTTCCTAGAAATAGTCAAGGACTAAAACATCTCGAGACAAAAGGGTACAAAGCCATAATAAGACAGCCATTGTCTTTGCAGCAGTCAAAGTGCAAGTTGTACATGTCGCTGAAGTATGGTAAAATAGTAATTTTGTATTTAACCTTATTGCACCTTTAAACCTGACAATATGTAGACTTAAGGCCTTAAGACATACTGCCAGTCAAACCTTAGGACCAAACAAAATATCGTACAGTTCTTCTTAGCGTATATTTAGTTAAATCTTCAGGATAGAGCCTTGGGTACATTTATAATCATGGTTTTTGTACTGTTGTTGGTAATTACAAAGGAGCGACTACCATCTGACCTCCGTAACTTTTTATACTAGGAAACCAGATCACCAACACCACATAGAAGTATTTTGAAGGACATAAGGTCCTTTCATCCCAGGAAAAAGCACTGTTCCCGTGGGAAACTCACTTGGACGACGACCTGGGCAAAAGCTAGTAATAACAAAACGTTGGTTACTAATAAAACTTTAATATTAGGCTTGGAATTCTCAGAAAAAGTCCCAACTTATAGCAACATGAAAGCAACTTGTAGTTTAAATAATTGACTTACACATAATGAAAGACTATATTGTTACTAATAAAACTTAAGCATACCCAAAAGACTTGGAATTCTTAGAAAAAGTCTAAAATACCATCATGCAAGCAACATGTACATGTTTAAAATGTCTTAATTAATTAAGCATGGTCGTACGCCAGACAACTACAAATTAATTCCCCTTTTAAAATTTAAGAGCATCAATTTCGGGCAATTTCTAAAAGAGCTGGAATTATTGACGTAGAAACGCTTTTGTGTCGGCTTCTAGTTGCTTATAAATTAAACTCACTGGGAGACAACTGAAATAAAATGAACAATTATTTTAATATTCTGCTAAAAATATTGGAATTTTGCAGATTTTTCATGTTATTTTTTAAATTTTGTTACAAAAGTCGCCTGAGTGTTGTCCTATCTAACCTTTGTATCTACCATTCGTTAAATTTTATAGGAGAAGGTTTTATAAAATACACTAATAATAATAGCCGTAAAAGTCGTCTGAGGGAATCGCCGAATGGAAAAATCATGACACAGCACAGGCGATGCGGCTAGCAACCTATCACTATTGATTTCATGTTTCAACTACCATTATGCTAAACGTGGCCTGAGGTCTTATGGCTCTAGACTCTGTCTACCCCGTATGGGATAGAGGCGTGATTATATGTATGTATGTTTATTACTTTTGATTATTGTCATATGACAATTGATAAAATGTAAAAATAATAATTTCAATTACAAAATACACTTCACATTTGACAATCAACAACTTTTAAGTACATAATTCCTACTCCTAATTAATTTAATGTTAAATTAATTAAATTATTTGTAACTCATGTAATTAAGCCACAAAGCTGAAACAGAATATAAAATCAAAGGCAAATTAAAATTTATTCACAATTATGTCCCTTTAGTTTAAACTCGCTGTAGCCCGCGACTCCGTGAGCATGTGCTTCGTTCCCGTTATCGTGGGAATTTCGGGGATTGCTCCCGAAATTCAATCAAAATATTTTTACTATTTCATGATATGTATAGATATTGTATGAATTTACTCTTATAAATATATATAACCATTCTATGAAACCACTATCCCTTTTATCCGACACTCCCAGCGGTTTGATAGATTTGATCGATGGCCTCACAACTTTATTGTACCGTGACGTCAGAAACACTCCCTAGCTGTAAACCGGGATCTTCGACCAATAAACTGGAAGAAACGATTGCAGTAACTCCAGAAAATGGATACACAACAACGATATTAAAATTTCGAGATATAATTTTGCTAGATGGTAAAAAAACATGGCAATCGAAGGCAAGTATGTCTCTTTTAATTCCTTAGCTACATCAGGGAATAATAAAGTCCAAAATATTAAGGTCAACTGACCACCAGTGCCCGCTTGTGTGCTAAGTAAATTATTAACAAAAATTAAGACGCGGTAAGAATTTATTTCTTGCTAAAAGAGATGGTATGATCATAATTATATTGGTCCAGTTTTCCGGTAAAAAGACTAACGGTGGTAAGACTCAATTTCTTCATTTTATTAACCATGATAAAAGCTTAAATTGGGCACTGAAGCATTAGTTTTCAGCAGATGTAACTGAAAATACGCTCAAATTACGTTTAAAACTACCGCTTTTAAGGCATCTAGTTCTTCTAATATCATTGATAAACAGTAAACATTCACAGTATCTTTAGGTCTGTGATTCAATAACTAAAGTCCTTTGTCTGCAGAAATATTCCCTCCCTTTCTTATGTCGTATGTGTGAGAGGGAGTGTCGAAAGACATTTATCGCGGGAAAGAAATTAAAGTCGCGCCGAATCGAACGGTTTTATCTACGTGTCGATAGCGGTCACAAATTATGCGCTTCCTTCGTTTTAAGGCGCGGTTCCGTTAGCACTGAATATGTGACTAAATATGTGATGTAAGATTCTTTGGTAACAAGGATTGACCGTGCTTTCATTTATTCGTTACACGATCTTTTTTCTTCAGAATGGCAAATAATACTGTGGCAAAAAGTTGTTCTTATAAGATTAAAATGCACACACAAAAAAAATCCCACAAATCCACTCACATAGATTTTCTTATATTATTACAAAAGTTTTAACTCTATAACAAGTTCAATAACTATTAGACAACAACTATCCAGACAAGATCATTTATTTTTCACATTTACCTGATTGAAGACTCATTACCCAGTAATTCAGAATACAAAACTTTTCCACTACGCTTTAGCACTAACTAAAGTAGTAGTTTAAATAATAAATGCAATTCATGAGTATCGCCACTGAAAGCGTCAAGAAAACCATCCATTTTTAAAACGGACTAATGAGCCAAATGAAAACTGCGAAAAAACTCCAACTTAACCAAGCAGATGAATAATTTACTTTAGTCGGGATAATGAAACTAATGTTTAACACTTAGCAGCTCACGTGAAAATCGACCTTATGTTTTCAGTTTTATAGTTGATATTGGTTTGTAGTAATATCTTTCTTAGGGTTTTAGTCGAGATAAATGAATTTCTACTCATTGACGATCAATCGAGCCGCGTTATCTGTGTTTTGCGCCTTATCTCCAGAGGCGTAACAACGTCTATAGGATTTATAGTGCAGACGATAGGTTAGTAGTGTAAGTACCCGCTGGTAAAGGCTATATATCGTCTTAATCGTCCGGTGTGTATGATCGTTGAGCTGATAGTGGCTTCCTGCGATACCTTTCAGGCTTTCAAATACGATGTATGGCGTATGATTGAGGCTGAGATTTACGATGGGTTGGTCGGTAATTGGGGAATGAATTATTTGTGATTATATTCTTGTTAATAGTATATCTTTGCGGTACTTTATTTTCATGATATATATAAAGCATGCTCATTTTCTACTTATACGATTTATAACTTATACTATTTTATTTTGTGTGCTTTGATAATCATTAGTGGCTGAAGATTTTTGTTTTGTAAAAATGAGAAATAAAAAGTCTAATTTTTTAATGTTATTTCACCCATGAATCAATAAAGACCAGATATGCGGCCGCTTTTTACTGGTAACATAAACCTCAAGATTCGTCAAACTTAGGCAGAGATCTCCTCAATTACGTTTGTCAGCAAAAAGTCACAAAAATGTATCCACTTCAAATACAAATTAAACGTACAGTGGGCTGCAGAGAAATCTGACCCCGTTTCAATAGCGATACTCGGGGCATGGGGGTCAGATTTCTCTGCAGCCGACTACAAACCTGCACACATATGTTGCAGTCTGAATATAGTGGTGTACGTACTCGTACCTGCAGCGCCGCTCGACCGCAACTAACGTCTGTGCCAACTGCTCCAATAAAACAGACTAGACACAAGTTAAATAAAGCCGAGATGTATATCACATGACTGTAGCAATAAGACTTCTTTGTAGAAGAATAATATTCATCATCAAAAATTTCATCATTGTATGAAAACACATTATTATCTCACATATGATACATAAATAAATAATGATATATAAACTGTTCTCTGATTTACCAAAAGGTTGACTTTTAGATAATGCCTTTAGCATTAAATTCGCCTGTTGTATTTTTGCAATAAAGTTACATAAATAAATAAAATAAAACTGTATTAAATTAGATTGTTTGATGCAATGGCCAAGTCGTACTGTTTATTGATGTTGTTAGGGTAGCTTATTACGTAACTAGCTGTTCCCCGCGGCTTCGCCCGGCGTGGGACTCGGTTATATCGCGCCCAAAAGTAGCCTATGTTTGACCTCAGATCGTTAACTACATCCCTACCAAATTTCATCACAATCGGTCCAGCAGTTTAGCCGTGAAGAGGTGACAGACAGACAGACAGACAGACAGACAGACAGACAGACAGACAGACTTTCGCATTTATAATATTAGTATGGATAACAGAAGACAGACTTTCTTTAAGAAAGATCTGAATAAATTTACCGACTTGGTATTACATGGATCTCACAACTTTTAACGGTTGAACAGCAAAGCGAGACTTGGATTTTTTAAAAGTTTTTTTTTTTATGGCATATAATTATATAAAATCTTTACAGTAGATACCAAGGTAACAAACAAAAGTCAAAACGCTTTAAATACTGGTGAAAAAATGACGTAGCTCTATGTAGCTTCAGCGTAGTTTTCTCGTAGCTGCCGTAGTAGTCGTAGCCTGTCGTAGCTCCATCGTAGCTCCGTCGTAGCTCCATCGTAGCTCCATCGTAGCCTGTCGTAGCTCCGTCGTAGCCTGACGTAGCTCCATCGTAGCTTCGTCGTAGCTCCATCGTAGCCTGTCGTAGCTCCGTCGTAGCTCCAGCGTATAGCACCTTTTCTGTATTTGCCGTATGTTTTGTGGTGCAAGTTAGAGTTCAAAGTATGTGAGCCTGTAGAGAGCAGGTGTCGACTAACGTATTGTTTGACTTCCCAGTTTGTTCCCGCATAGCAAACAGGGCAAATCTCAATAAGGTTTCTAATAAAAGTTTAGTAAGGGCTTATTGCTAAGTTATTTTTCAATATTATTAATACTAGTAAATGAATAAATTTATTTTAAGTTTAGATTAGTTTCATTACGTATTATGTTATAAACTTAAACAAATGATGAAATCTACTAATGTACATTGAATAAAAATGAATAGAAAAAATATATGTATGTAAGAACATAACTTTCGTAATACTTCACAAAGTATTATTAAGGATACAATAATTAATAAAGAAAATATAAAAAAAATTCCTGCTTCTTTTTCTTTTTAAAATAAAAACATTATATGCTTCCCAAAAAAGGACGTTACCTTAATAAAATCGCTTTTGATGATCTTTCGTTATGACTTCCTTTACTAACGTAACAGAATGACCATAAAGTTAATTGTTTTAAAACTGAACAAAGCTTAATTTTCGTGGGATCCGAACTTAGAACCTCATTATCATAAGACACCTTGGTAATGCCAAAACCATAACAATCAAGGATATAGGAAACGCTCAACGGCCATGTTACTGGTACCAACTTTCCTCGAATACAAATCCGACCATCGATCAATCGGGTGAGAACTCGTATTTATTTAATTTGGAGCCCGCTTTATTTTATTAGACGCCTGTTTGATCGATCGCGATACTCGTTTGCGAGTACATTTACGAAGGTATCGATAAATCAAAAAAAATATTTTTTGTTTATTTGTATCATTTCGAGATTTCTAAAGACTAAGTTAAACTACTGTCAAAATTTTGTTGAAAATGGTAAAACAGCTTCAAATTCGCTGGTATGTGCTCGACAGAGGAACTTAGAAGTCAAAACTGTTAGGAGGTAAAAGATTAAATCCACAAGCATTCACATTAAACGCACACATAAGTGTCTCTTCACGCTAGCGATTTGCGATTGTATTTTCAAAAAAAATCCTATCAATTCAAATATGCAACAAGCAAGATATTTAATACTATTTATGCTTTATGATTGATCTATAATAGTAGTATTGATGTAAATTAACATAAATAATTAAACCACCAGTCAGAGAGGCCCATGAGAAAATTGAGTCCTAAATAATTGCCCTTTTTGAAATACATGTTAAAAATTTGTTTGTTTGTTATAACATAATTGTACTAAAACACAAGTGAATACAAAAGCATAGATAATAAAACAAAAGTACAATGGCGGACTTATCCCAGAAAGTTTAATAGATAGTTAAACAAATATATTTAAAACTAAATAAACCATAGAATATATAATACATACTTATATGTTTATAATTCTCTTAATATTAAACGAGCAATATATCAATTTATTTGTACTCGCGTTTTCGATAAAGACTTTAACGATTTCTTTGAAATTTCAAATATAAGTTCTTACATAGTCAAAAAAGATAATCTAGCTAGGTTCCATGTCTGGGAAAATTCATTTTACCCCATAATTTTTAGCTTACATTATTTACTGCGATTGTTTTGTCAAATTACAAATAATACGATCGAAGCTCGATCGCCCAGGGGAGTAACTACCGTCTCATAAAACCATGCAAGATCCAGTGAGTAAGCGGGATAGCGCGCTACGTGATGTAAGGCGACATCTCCCTTACTCACTGGATCTTGCACGGTTTTAAGAGACGGTAGTAACCTACCAGGTACTAATTCCCTTAAAATCGCTCGTGTGACATAGCACTAGTGCGAGCATCGGACTCGACGTAGATAGCATCAGAAGCTGCTTTTACCTGATTGCGACGTTTGGAGCCGATAGCAGCCAGCTTTGCTCTCCGCGTACTTACACATATGGACTCGCTGAAATTTCGGTGAATAGTATTTATATTTAAATATATATATTAAATAAATATTTTAAAATGAAAAAAAAAAATTGAGTTTCATATCGAAAAACAAATGTAGGCGTTAAATTAATCATGGCTAGGGAAACTGCACCTACTCTGCAAGTATCTGTCGTCATTGCCCGGTTTCAAATTATATCCACGGTACTCACTAACCTAATAAACTAAGACACCTCAACAAATAAGGAGCTAAAAAATCGTGTCCACCAAAAATAATGCTATCGCTGCACCTGTAGAATAACAGCGATTATTCCTGTTGTCTCCCACTTTCATGCCTACAAGTGGTGGGCAACCGGAATGGCTACCTTTTTTAGTAATACTACATTAAATGCAAAAGAATTGCCAATACATTTACAACTGTTTTTTACATCACTATTGCCGTCTAGACACTAGCTATAGCAAACAGGGTTGTCAGTTTTACCTTCGAAAACACGGAAGAAAGAGCTCATGAAATACCTGTAGTAACAGCGACCAATCAAAGCCACAGCCATGCCCTTGGTTGCTTAACGTTATAAAGACATACGTGTCATAGTCACTGAGTTATGACCTTCTTAAATACCTCGGTAGCTAATCGTATAACATAGCATGTATGCACATGAATGCAGATGAACGAATAGTGAACGATTTGCTTCACTTAGCGCCTTTGTCTCTCATCAGGCCAATTCGTTCATTGTTTCTTTACATCGCTGAGCAGTCACTCGGCAAAAGATAGGTTACAGAGGTGCAGAGATATGAAAAGGGCATTATTTGTGTTAGCGCCCGGTAACATCACGTGACAGATATCTCCCCACTACAGGTAAACCCCTCTTGGCAGTAGTAGTGTCGGGGTCAGTATGAGTGTAACGCTCTTTTCTCCTTGGGTTCGCCGAGCGGTGCAGACGTGTATTGTGCTCTAGTGATTTAACATGGCCTTTATTAGTATTTGATATTGATATGATATTGCTGTTGATAATTTTAATATGTGTTCAAATGTAACTGTAGATTAACATACGCTTCAGGCTGGATCCCAGTGATAGGAGCGGGGTTGGTGCTCCTATCTTTACCGTGATTAGTGCCAATGCTTAGACACGAATGGGTAATTCGGTCGGATAGCTAATATTGGTGTCAATCCTTAGCTGGGTCTATTGAAAGTAGCTTTACTTTTCATGCTTATCTTATCTTGTTTCGGTTCCTAAATCACAGGAAGCACGTCGAATCTTCGGGTGCTTTTATACTTGATTTTCATGCTTAGTTTTATATTGATGTGTTTTTGGGTTGTATCGATTGTGTTTTTTATCAATTTTTTTTTTTTTTAAATTTCGATTCCTGCATTCTTTGACATTACTATGAGATAAGAAACTCCACCTAATAAGGTAGATAAACGCCTATACCACTAAGCCACAGAAGCAAAAACCATCTGAAGCCTCGATAACTTGTTTTTTTTTCTTTTCAAAATATTTATTTTACTTGCTACTTACTCCAAATAACCAAATACTGTTTTTATTTATTTACTAAATTCATGTACTTAGAAAATCACATATTTTTTTACTTCGTAGCTAACAATACAATATTAACAATGTTAATTGTTTCTCCTGTATTATCTAATTCATCTTACTACTACATTTTCATGTTGTTTTTTTTTTTTTGCTTTACTAACCTTTCATTTGCATATCTCCGTTTATCTTATCTTTGCAGTGAATGAATGATTCCATTGAGCTCGAGTCAAAGACAACTCTTTTGTCGTTGAGATGAAAAAGCCCTCGGAAATGTCATTTAATGCCAGGTGAGCTATTGAGTTCTTCGAATGCATTTACGGGGAGAAAAGTTTTTCAATAGCATTTTATAAAAAGACACTGTTATTATCGAAACAAAATCTAAAATAAATCAACAATGGTTACACGTTACCTACGTCTAACAACTTGATGTCAACGAGAACGATACTGATAGTATACTAGTAATGTCATACAAAACTACACTAACACTAGGTACCTATCTATCGATCCCTTTGCTTCTCTAAAATCAATAAAATAATTAATACTTAATGCTTTATTATTTCGACAAAAATAAGCGGGAAGTGATTTGATTCTTGTAGCTTCATATTTGAGCAAAAAGAAAACAAACTCTTCTAAGGCAATGGAGACTGGTATGGATGTAAACTAAAATCAAACACAGCAATAACAATAATTTTTAATTGGTAAAATCCAAGCGGCAGAAAGCCGGCGCCGCGGGCCAAGCCGCAAATTACGGTGACGGATGACTTTAATTTTCCAATTTTCATTGTTGCTTTTATTAATTTACAAAGTATGCTTTATGCTAACATAATAAATGCTAATTTTAAGTTTATTTGCGGTTTTGCTTGCCACAAAAAATCGTTTCATAAATTACTGAAATTAATACATTTATCAGTTTATCAGTTTACAACACAATTCTCGAACTTACTTTGGCGCTAACTCAATCTGTGTGATTTGTCCGTGTATATTTATTTATTTTATTTATTTATTTATTTTATAATCAATACCGATTCAATAATTTGTCAAGCATTCTATTATCTGTGTCTATAATTCTATATTAATTGATATAGCTGAAGAATTTGTTTGTTTGAACGCTATTAACACACTGTACGAATTTGAAAAATCTTTCTAAATATGAAAGCCTTTTTCTTGAGGAATATTGTGGCTAGTACATTTACACGTCAGGCGAATGAAACCGCAATTAACAGATAATATAAGACAAATTCTACTATAATACAAATATGTATCTGTCTCTATTTTCATTTATTTTTGTCTTGTACATATACGTTTACATTTCCCATTCACTAAACGTGATAATAATTTAGTTTCAGAAAATCACAAATTACCATCCTCTCCAATATGTCACATCCCAATCAGATAAATCCCATACAATGATGAAAGCGAACTAATAAAACAGCCAGTAAAGAGAATTACGTTCCGTTTTGCAGAGGCCGAATTTCTAAACGGCGATACATAAAAGTCAGCATTTTACAAGTCAAATGCGCGATTGTCTTCTTGGTACAACGAGGGCTTTACGACTACAAAGAGAAGCGGCGCGGATCAAATGCCGAGCCTCACGAATCGCTGTGGGGCCAATAAATGCGAGAATCATCTTTTTTCTATATATTTCGTGAAGTGAATTCTACGCGTCTATGCTGAAAACGTGGAGACGCGCGTTAACACGTTGCTGGACACACTACGTCTATAGACGTTATAACAATTTAACTTCTATTGTGTTTTCAAAACCGTCCAGCAACATGTAATGCCACGATTTTTAGAAACATGTGATACCGATATCTAGCCCAAGAGCTTTCTAAAACTTTATCATATTCAAAACTATTTTCACGATAAAGTTCTATTTCGTTTCCATCACCTATTCTGGAAAAAACCTTAAATTTTTTGATCGTTTTTAATTGGATCGCTAATTTTTAAATTTATCCCACCTCCATTATACTATTTTCCTCTCCCTCTAACCCAAGTCTTACATCCGTACCACATCTATACTAATTTAATAAAGCTGATGTGTATAATAAATCCATAACACCAGTCTCGAACTTACTTTGGGGCTAACTTAATCTGTGTGATTTGTCCGTATTTGTATGTTTGAATACCTTTAGCTTTACGTGGAGCTACCAGAAGGATTTAAAAAAATCTTGTATGTCTGATTTTTGAGAAAGTAGGCTAAATCCTCATTTTAAATTTTACTAACACAGTTGTATAAGTTCTCTACTAACACAATATGGATCTGTATAATTGCATTAAATGGTCTGAAATAAACGATTTCATTCATTCATTCAAATTTACATAAACATCACGAACAAGTGGAACTGCGGGTCACAGTCACAGCTACTACATTAAACACTACTCTACAAAGCATTGCCTTATTTCCTTAAACTTATATTTTTTGGGTTGATAAAAATAATAACATTCGCATGTTTCGTGGCCCGATACCTAAGCTTCCTTATATTCCGACTTTGATTGACGGGAAAGGTCATTGGAAGCGTGCGAGGGTTATCAAAGCTCTCTTCAAAAATAAAGCCTCTGAACTTAATTAGCATTCATCTCAGACGACATCGAGGCTTGCCGATTGCGAATTTAATTTCCTGTTGTATTTTATTTTATCTGTTTATTTTCTTTGAAGTTAACAAATCCTTACTTCTATCTTTAACTAGCGACCCGCCCCGGCTTCGCACAGGCATACAAATCTTTCTCTTGAATCACTCTATTTATTAAAAAAAAACCGCATCGAAATCCGTTGCGTCGTTTTAAAGAATTAAGCATACATAGGCGATATATGGACAGAGAAAGCGACTTTGTTTTAAACTATGTAGTAATGCATTATACATATAAACCATGCTATTGAATCGCTCTATCTATTAAAAAAACCGCATCAAAATCCGTTGCGTAGTTTCAAAGATCTAAGCATAGGGATAAGCATAGGGACAGACAGCGGGAAGCAACTTTGTTTTTGACCACTTGAGCCTGATAGAAAATAGTAGAATGGTTTATCGGAATGGTCACGATATGCGCATTCACGAAATAAAAATCTAAAACCTAGTTGTGTTATGCTAAATATGCTAACATATAAATTAAAAAGTTAAAATATTTACCGTTTAGAAAGAATTGGAAATGAAATTGTCCAAGTGCGAATCATTTTCATGCATCGAAACAGGACTTATTTCTGTATGAAGATTTAAATTATCTAACCGCTGATGGGCACTCTAAACAAAAATCTCATTATAATTACTTGTCATACAAAAGCTTTTGCTGAATACATACATATCATTAAGCCTGTTTCCTGTAGAAGTACGAGTAAGCAGGTATTAAAGATTAATAATTTCTTATGATCCTTACAGACCGTCGCTTCTAATCAAAACAAATCCTTATTTCGCATAAGTGCAATATAAATACCTACCTTATAAACATTTTGTGTATCTGGATTACATCATTTTTTAATCTTATCTTCTTCTTCTTTTCCTTTACCTTATCCCACTTTCTTATGTGGGGTCAGCACTGTATGTAAGTTCCTTTCAAAAGATAAGTACACAAGTAACATAGATTAAAGAATTTACCTCGGCGCGCGATTCCGACTTCTTTGGATTTGGATCTATTTCCCGCCATTTCCCGCGTCACACCCCTCCTGATCGTATCCCTCACACAATCAATCCACCTCTTTTTTGATCTTCTTCTACTCCTAGATCCCGTAATCTTATCTATATATAGCGTTCAACAAAGAAATTGGAATCACGCGCGGTCGCAAATTCTTTAATCTATGGCGTTCAATCTTATCTATATATAACTTGTAATTAGTTCACTAAAAATATAGCGAATGAATATTATTTCCATGTAAAGGATAATTTGGGTTGCCATTAGACCAAAATTTTGTAATTTGTTAAGAAATTTCCGATGCAAAATTATCATCCACGTCAAAAACAGACTTCAAAGAGAAGTAATTAACAAATTAGTTTTTTATCTGTCTGCCGAAACCTGGTAATTTATTACATGAGGAAAATTAATTTATTATCTAAGATATTACGAGGATTATAGACGCAATCCACGGAGCAAAAGATCGCTATAAATGGGAAGAGATCGCAAAGAAGATAGGTCGGACACATCACGACGCTCAGTAGTGAGCAAACGACTGGAGGAGGAGGACTACGAGGTTAGTGTTAGAAGCGAGCGAATGAATGAATGAATGAATAAATAAGTTAGTCAGAGGGCTAAGTGAAGTGGTAGATGAAATTCACTCAGCATTATCTTGGGAGATTATGGTGACAAGGGTTAAAGTCAGGTCAAATGCGAGAAATTTTAGACCAAGTACTAGCAATTTGGACTCCTAATTAAGCGACTTTCATATAAAAAACACACACCTCTACCTACGTCAGTTTGCTGGCAATAAAATTTGACACGTTATCATTACTTCGTATAGGTGTCACAGTCAATTGAACATGCACCCCCTTTTGCTTCTTTACACACATAAAAAAGCTTAAATTATCAAAAATTCACTTAACTCACAGTTTTTTATTTTATTCCTATTTTTTACTATATTTTTATAAATCGGCTAACAACAAACAACTATCACTCGCGTTTATCGGTGAGAGATGTAACAGCTTAATATGTAAAATGGAGAATGATGCGAACCATGTCGGCCATCCTGGAATATTTCTCGTAACATTGCCACTCCGTTACCGTGCACACCGCCAGAGAGCAAATACTGAGGACCAGAAGATTGCATTTTCTTGTATTACTACACAGTATAAAACAAAGTCGCTTTCTCTGTACCTATGTCCCTATGTATGCTTAAATCTTTAAAACTACGTAACGGATTTTGATGCGGTTTTTTTTAATAGATAGAGTGATTCAATAGGAAGGTTTTTATGCAGAATCAGAATCAGAATCTTTATTTGCATAAAATACGGTACAAAAGACCATGCGAAGCCGGGGCGAATGGGTCGCAAGTATCTTTATAATTCTAACAGCTTCGCCCGCGTGGGAAACGTTTATATCATGCCTAGTTATAGCCTATGTTTGATCCCTGGTTCTTAAGGCGCTGTGCATCAGGGGAATACCGTAAAACGTCTATTTTTTCGTCGCGCAGTTAGCTTTATTCTTCATGGAATACAAGCATGAAAAAAATATGAAGTATAGTTCAAAGATTAAAATAAATGGATACATCAAAATATTTAAAAAAAAAATAATTAAAACCTAGCTAAATAAAATAGCAAAAAAGCTATATCCAGAAAAGGTTTCGTCGCGAATTACTTGATATCTTCAGCGACAACTACCAATTTTTTTACGTCTTAAAAAAGAATAACATAATGACCCAGAGGGATACCTAAAAAAATTTTAATATTTAGTCATAATTATTGAAATATTAAATTAAAACTGAAAAATTTCACCCGAAATGGCATTGAACGGAGACTAGTGACAGACCAACCCAGTATCGCCACTTTCAACGTTATTTCATTACGAGTACGTACTATAATCGCACTTCACCCCTGTCAAATACCTAAGGGTTGGGGATACAGCGCCTTAAATCTATCAAAGCCAAGTTTTATCGTGAGTTTCAAGTGACGATTCAGGCTGCGCTCGACAGAATGGTCGCCACTTCGGTATTTCTATTTTGAGCTTCTCTGTCCTTTAGATGGCACATTTAGTTCCTGCTGTTACCACTAGAGGGTCGCAAGCTTTTATGTAATCTAAAATCTAACAGTGTTGGGTACTAACACATCTGGATCTCATTTCTAATGGTGAGATCATGATAAAAGATTACTCTTCTAAGAATCACTCTAAGTACGATGATGATAGAGTTGTAGCATAAGACGAAAAATCCACAGGATTGTGTCCTCTGGTTGTTTGTATTGACTCACAGCAAGAGGCCGATAGATCTCTCCATGCATCACGGCTATTCCATCCTCTCGCCGTCTATGCAGAACGCTATCCCGGAATTTTTCCGCCCCACGCGATTCTCACATTTATTTCCATGCAGCAAGATTTATTTCTAAGGTACTGCCGACTGAATTGCAGCTCCCACCAACAATTTACAGTTCGAGGCTATTGCTTTTTACCCCTTTTGCAACGGAATCTATAAGAATTTTCTGGAGAACTGCAGTAACAGTTACTGCTGTAAGTAATAAAATATATTTTATAGATGTTTTAAAATTATTGCGTTTGTTATATCTGCTTTTTATTATCATCTTGTTTTAATTTGTGAGCATTGTAACTCATAGATAGAGAGATAGGCAGATATACTGTTTTTTGTACCATAAACATACAAATTATATTTATATTGATACAAATACAACAATGCATTGAAAAAATATTTTACCTTTGAGAAATGACCAAAGTGTCAAGATACCAATGAAGTTAACTTGATTTAAAAAAAGTGATTTACAAAAAAAAAGACAAAAGCTTTGGTTACATTGCTAAGAGTTATTTAGTCACTTTTTTGTCCAATAGATTGACGAAAGTTTGGTTGTGTATAAGTATTTTTTTCAGTGAAGTTCGGCTGGCGGACATACAGATCTCATTATGTAACGTTAATAGCCTTGTGGAACATACTTTTGTTACGATAGCGTAAGTCATATAATCACTTTTGTTAAACCAAGTTAACTTCATTAGTATCTAACCAAACTTTGGTTATTTCTCAAATAGCCGAAGTAGTTAGATAAAACATTTTTTTTGTGTTCCAGGCCTTTGTTTTTTGAAATTCGAATTTTCAAATTCAAAGTCGTTTATTTTGTGAACATAGGTAACACAGGTTGATATGTTATAGTGAAAATGATTCCTATTTGTACAGCAATAAAGCTAGTTATTTGGGAGCTTAATTCGACGACACTTTGCAATAACGAGCACTTATCATTTGCAGTTTGCAGGATCTCTGGCGGCGGTGAGAGCCACGACGAGACCCGAGTGATTGCTGCCAAAGTAATTGCTGGATCTGAAGCGCTTTGAAACCGGAAGTGGCAATTTATATAATACTAGCTTTCGCCCGCAGCTTTGCCCGCGTAAATTTCCTCCGGAACTTTTTCCCGGGATGAAAAGTACCCTATGTCCTTTTCAATACTTCTAACTATATGTTTGCAAAATTTCAGGTAGATTGATCTAGTAAATAAAGCGTGATATTGTAACAAACAAATAAATAAGCAAACAAACTCACTTTCGCATTTATAATATTAGTTGTGAGTTGGATTGGATTTTGCCGGAAGTGTAATTTAGGGTTAACTGTTTTAAGTATTAAATAACTAATAGACTTTAGATGGAGAAAATATTTAACAAAAAAAACTTGAGAGGTATCAAGGGACACCCGGATGGAACGAAGCTTTCTATGAGAGACAGAGAAAGAGAAACACGCGCATGCCGCATGGCGTACAACTATAGCAAAAAGTGTCATACAACTTTTGGTCTTACTTTTTTCCGTCTAGCCCCCTTTCGCAACGCGCGATAAGAATAATATATGATCATCATCATCATCTTAGTCGCAGGCTGTCCACTGCTGGACATAGGCCTCCCCCAAAGATTTCCAGAATGACTGGTTGGAAGCGGGCTGCATCAACGAATATTCAAGTACTATACTTCTTCCTTTTATCAAAAGATAAACATGTGATGTCGCGCGGCTTCGTTACCGTACTTAGAGTAATTGCTCCCTATTCCGTTTAATTACATTGCACACAAAACTTGCGTGAAAAAAATAGAGCCAAGTCATTCTGTTACAGTTCATTTTATTTTAACCTGTCGGCTCTATAATAATAAGTAAATTTTATACTATCCAGTACAGTTTTGGGTTGAAATGTTCCTTACAAAACATGCAGTCAGGAATGTTTTCAAGGAGATCGTGCACGAAATTGTCACATAAAAATAGTTTCTATTGTATCTGGATCTGGATTCTCCCAGCCAATGGGTATACTCGTAAAAATAAATATTCAATTATATTTTTTTTTTCTTAAATTTTTTAAAGAAAAATATATTCAGTTTATTAAGCGCGCAATGATGAGAATCTTTGAATATGTTTTATTGTAATCTATATATCTGACCATAAAGTAAGATTTTAACCTTGTGCTGGGGAAATACTTACTTAACGATACTTTATTTTATAACAAATACCCATATAGAAGATAAATAACAGGTTTAACGCCGCAATCGTAGACACAATAGTTTTGCAACTGTTTGTCGGTCAACTTGCCCTGACTCGGCATTCAACCAAGAAACTCGAGATATGCAGACTAGCGTGTTAACCACTACACCGTGACCATCTTGAACTTGGCTCCAACTCTCCCGCGCACATTTAGTTCAGCGTCGTCGCTTCAACGTAATTAAAGAGTCGATCCAACAACACAGGTCATGTTCTCCATCTTGTATTAATTTTTAGCTAGTCGACTTAGATAAATGAGAGACACCAGGTTGGCGAGCGTCTACAAGAACAAAATTTATGGGATTAACCCAAAGAATTCCGAATCTCGCGCGGTCGCAATTTTTTTTTTTTAATCTATTGATTAACCATAGAATTTGGTCAGTTCTTTAATCTATGGGATGGACATACGCTGCGGTAAATCACGTGCTCAATGTTATGTCAATCTCATACATTTTGTTATAGTCGTATTTCGTTAATGTCTTGCGCACTCCCAACTTTGGCTAAGCGCCCTATATAGAAATTTAAAGATTAAAATTTTATTCTATTTCATTCGGTTTATTTCTTTATATTTTTTTTACTTCTTTATAAGTCATTCTTTTACAACAAAATAATGGCATTGCGTTAGTTACATTAAATAAATAACAAACATATGCGAATAATATTACTCTTCCTTGCAATCTGGTATAAAAAAGAATAAAGTTTTTTTTACTTTCGCTATCAGTTTAAATGCCAAATGAACTACTTGTAAAAAAATCTTGTGTATATGTTTCAGCTTAAGAATATATCTATGAAAATCAGATAATATTTTCAAATCTGACTGTTTTAACTTAATAAATATTGCAAATTGAACATCAACTTTCCTAGGCCTATTCATTTCGGGTATTATAGATAAAAAAAACAGTATAATGTTGTAAAATGAAAATTTGCCCTATTTTTAGGGAAATAAATATCAAATATGATTGTATCGTATTACAAAACTTCACAAGCTCGCGAAGCTGCACAGATAGCGGGCAAGCTACAAATAGCACAAGTTGAATAGTTTGCTCTCCAAACACCCATTTAGCTCGCGCCGTCTCAGATATTCGAGATAAGTAGAGATTCACCATGTAAGTAAGCTATTTAGATATTTTTATACAGTTTGCGAGTAGCATGGTCAATTGGTCATATTCTAAAAAATAGTACAATAGGTCCATATTATAATTTTGCTTAACAGCAAAATGCTTGTCAAACTAACACTATCGATATCTACTTTTTGCTTTATATCAATAAGGGCAAAAGGTATTTACAGAATATTAAAATTAAATGTATAATTTTAACGGTCTCACAAACAATAAACGCGATTTTTTAATCCCGATTAGTACGGAACCCCTAGTGCGCGAGTCGGACTCGCACTTGGGCAGTTTTATTTGTTTTTACGAATAACTTTCTCTATTGGAATTAGGTAATTTTTTTATCACTTCAAAGCTTTCACTATTACAAATATGTATTTAACTTCTAAAAAGTTTATGAAAATACTGCAGAAAAAATCAATAATATGTCTACTACTCATTCACTCAAAAAATCTCGACCAATGTGAAAATTTCTTTCGGCCAGCACTAGTGGCTGCTACTCTAACAAAAGGAATCTACCCTCAACGTCGCCATAGACATAAAAAGTCTAGAAGTACTCTTGGCAGAGCGCGGACCAAGTTGGCTATGGACGTTTATGGACGACAATGGACGATGTTATCACGTTTTATGGACATTTCGCACTTCACAAAATTTTAAAGGATTATTTGGAATTTATTTGGAAAGTTCTTTGATGATTAATATCGTGCGACTGAATTTTGCTGTTCCTTTAACGTTTTGATATGTAGGTATTACTACCCAAACTTTTTGTTACATGAATATTATGTGATATTACTATTGGTACTCATTACTTCCAAGGAAATTACAAAAAATAAAATAAGCAGCAAAAGAGTCACGGACAATTTTTCGACCACATCTGGATACGAGTTCTAGTCTCAGCCCGTGACTTTCCCTAGGAATTTTATAGCATCATATTTAAATAATTTTGTAAACTGGTAACTTTGCAATAATTATTTGATTGATGGTGTCACCCTCCCGTGGGTATTTGTAGGGCTATAACCTTCTTCAAGAATAGGGCTAAACCTCTTGAAAAAGGGAGTTATTAGGACTATCCGAGATCAGCGAGCTATTGTATGGCGAGAGTGATGAATGTAGAGAAAACCTTATTTTTAAAAATATGACATATGAAGAACGTCTGGTTGATCTAAATCTGACAACACTGGAACAGCGGAGAAAGAGGAGAAACCTCATAGAGACATTCAAAATCCTCCTTCATTACTTTCGCTTTTACAACTTACAATACCTTTCATTGCCTTCTATAGCGATTTTAGACTTCATCGCTATAGAAGGCATTGAAAATATATTCACACTAAATCCTAACACTTAATTACAAGGGCACTCTATGAAGCTTAGCAAACCTCAGCGTACTAGTAAACTTAAAACACACTCTCTACCAAACCATGTGCAAATATTAATTTAATAATAATAATAAACAAAGGAGGGTTTAAACGACGTAAGGATCGTGGCAAGTAAAAATATTTAGTCTCTACCTACCTCCGGGATAGACAGCCTGTCTAACCCCACATTTACACTCAGCCCCTGCCACTGCTCCTGTCGCTCCCGGAAATATTTCCCTAAATACTTCTGCGGCAATAACGACGCGACTGAGCGTTCACACTCAGCCTTCAAACTTCTTTACTGCTTATCTGGTGGCCTACTGTCATCTCTAAAAACAAGTTCCAGTGAGTAAGCGAGACAGCGCAATACATGATGTAAGGCGACATCTCCCTTACTCACTGGATCTTGCATGGTTTTAAGCGCGCTCGCGCTGCCCGTCCTTTGACTTCCGCGCGAAAAACCGACAATCGAGGGATCGCCGGGCAGCGGCAGCGGCATGGGCAGTGACAATTACATTCGCGCGCTGCACACTTCCCTACTCACTTCCCTGCCCTACAAGGCTGAGTGTAAATGTGGCATAAGACAGGCGTGAAGATAAATATTGTCATTTCCAGTAGACTGTTTGCGTGTGAACAAGTTTACAAACTCGCTACTGTCTGGCTGTCTTAATTCAGTTCTGCTGTCAGCGACCGCTGCGGAGCCGCGGCGGGGCCGTTGTGGCGGGCTACGATTCTCCACGATAAACTTACTGGACTATAAGATAAAAGTAAAGACGGTTGGCAGTGTTTATCATGTCATAGTTTTATAGTTGCTAAGGTTAAAGGTCTGCATGTTTTCAAGTAATAGAGACATAATTATTTTTTATACGATAACATTGGCAGGCGCGTGATCACCGTTATATTTGTTATGATACTTTGAAGGTATCACAAGCACTGCTGACAACTACTTATTATTAGATTCGGTACTGTTATTATGACCGAATGTCTACTTGATGTCAACCATCATTGGGTTGGGAATGCTGTTGTTGGTTGGATCCGCTACCAGTCAGAAAGAAACAAGGGTGAAAGAAAGAAATTATTTATTTTTTCACATTTTAAGTTTAGTGTAGATTCTGAGGTTATTTCATTATTGAGTAAGTATCCCATAACACAAGTCTCGAACGTACTTGGGGCTAGCTCAGTCTGTGTGATTGTTGAGTATTGTGTTGAAACGAATAGTAGTCTTCACAATCAGCCATATCTATATCACAAAGAGCTCTACTTACTCTTGTCAGTGGAGTCTATTCCATCTGCATATAAGTATCTTCCGCTAGCTTTTTCACATCCTGCTACGACACGACTATCTTCTTCCTTTATCTTGTTCTACGTAACTTTATTAAGCATGCAAAAATTATAAAGCAATATATTCATATAAGACATATAATCACGTCTTTATCCCATACGGGGTAGACAGAGCCTAGGACCATAAGACCTTAGACCACGTTTAGCATGATGGTAGTTGAAACTGGAAATTAATAGTGATGGGTTGCTAGCCGCATCGCCTATGTCATGTTTTCCCCAATCGCCGATTCTCTCAGCTGACTTTTACGGCTTGCGAGGGAGGAGAAGCATCTGGTACATTCTATGTTTTTCTCATTCTCCCAGACCAGCATGTAACGAAGCAATACATTGTTATTTAGTAATAATCTGTAAATCCGTCTCTAGTTTTTTATTTGACAGAATCGCTAAACTGTTGTACACTAGCGCGCGCGTTTAAAACAAAACTTTTTCAATTATCCTCTCGCTACTTTATTAAATTCGATCCCTGGCTCGTTTATTATTAGATTTGCAAGTTATAGAAACGTCTCAGAAACTTGCACAGCGGAATGAAGAGTCAGATTAAATGGAAAAATTACTGGGTATTCGAATTGTTGAGGACTTCGAAGGAAATGAAGTGAAAATTTCATTGTTGAATTTGTTTCATAAGTATTGTTAATATTTTGCCTTGATATACTGAGATATTTTGTTGAGAGAGAATTTTGAACTGTTTATGAACGGATATGATTTTTTTTAACTGATTTTCAGGAAGAAGAGTTTCTCAAACCGGTTGTTTTTTTTAAGTCTGTGACCTCATAACTCCTGTGCCCTGGCAACTCGTAGTCTATCACAGTACTTATTGTGATAGCTTGACGACTCAAAATGGATCCTAGCTTTCGATACAAGAGTCCTCCACTCCTTCCTTCCATTGTGTGACTTAACCAATGTATTGTATGTAAAAAATTGACGTGGAGGCTGTGGAGACCTGTGTTACCTCAAGATACTTATCTCAGACACCACTCTCACAATACTGGTAATATTCATACATGCTGTTACAGTCGTACCCAGGCTAGGTATATACTATCTACTGCCTGTTGTCAAGAGAATTTCTTTTAATTATTATTTATCCCTATACAAACGATTCCATGGAAAACTGGCCACTTGTCCAAAAAGTTGTCGAGATCGTCACGCCACCTTCTCCTTGGTCTGCCTCTATTTCGCCGGCTGTCCGCGGTATCCAAGAAGTGGTCATTGCACACAGTAAGTACTTACCCAGTAATTTAATTGCATTATGACATGTTCTGTTGATTAATTCTTTCCAGGAATACTCATCTGGAACGGTGTGTAAAGGCTTATTTCACAGGTTACAGAAGACTTGTTATCATGCCGTAAGATTTTTACAAAACTAACTATTGTTTTCTATCAAAATGGTATGTCGACAGCATGAACAGCCCCAAGGAATAGTATTCAGAAGTACCAAGTACCGCTATCGCAGGCAGATACCGCTCCGAATTTGATTACGACCGCAGATCGGAGTAATAAGGAGATAAGACGATAGTTATGGTGATGCTCGAATATGGCTTGATTCCTAGCTGGATACTAAAAAGGTAAAGATTATCGAAGAAACAATGATAACAAGTACCTATAGTTTTTTTTTAAACTTGCTCACAAATGATAGAAAGTACGTATGACAATTTTAAACTCTACTTCTTCGTTGAAGAGGTTACTGAGGTACTATAACAACCTCTATGGATAGTATTTTTAAATTATGAATTACTCATTCTTCTTTCGTGTGACACCTTCCTTTTTACTGTATTAACAAATGTCTATTATGTAAAACTATCATCTTTACTTTATTAATTAAAATATATTATATACTCCATTTTGTGTTGTTCTTATCTGCTCGATGACGCCTCTCACAATAACTTCTACTCACAAAAGTGATTATGTATATACTTATGCACAAAATGGCTATAAGTCTATAAAATACCTCCAGTTTGATCAGCTTCTGGCGTTTATATAACTTTATGTGTGACTTTTTTAGTTATTTTTAATCTATTGTTATCTGTAGAGACCTTTAATTTACTCATTGTTATACATTTCAATTTATTACTTATTTTATATAATTGTAATCATCCCAAAATTAAATAAATGATTTGTAAATATTAGACGTTTGATTAGACGTCCAAAATACTGTCACTGATTTGACAACTGATGTCTAAATTTTTAGGCGCGTTGACAAATTTTTAGGTTAAAAAAACCGTTGAACTCGCGACACCGACACCTTTGTTCAATTTATCATCAGTCACTGATGTTTTTATTCTATCTATAGAAGTACAAAAACAGTGGTAAGTAAATAATAAGGTAAAGTGGTATTTAGCGGCCAAAAAAAAAAACTAAATTATTTAATTAATTCCATTTTACTTTTATTTTTTCTGTGATCTGAGTTTTGCCAAGGTTCCAGAAACAAAGCTTAGACATAGTTGCTATACTAGGTACCTATTCTTCAAAGGAAAATGTATGAAAATCGCATGTATATACAAGAATCGTTTCGATTGAAGACTGAAAGGCTTCAGAGATTGTATTTGATATTTGTTTTCATATTTTTGAGCTTTATTATTGGGTAATTAGGATACTACTATAATAGTTGAAATGCAACTGAAATATCTATTTTGTATTGATATTCCCCATATGAGCGTTTTTTTTGTTGTTAGAAATTTGACTAATGGCAACTAATTTCAGCAAGTCCACCCGCGTTCGAGTCCTAACCTCCGGTCTGTATTTATATCCATACCAAATTTCATCAAAATCAGTCTAGAGGTTTCGGTGATTATCTAACAGACAGACAGGCAGACCGACAAACAGATAGATAGACTTTTATATTTATAATTTCAGTATAGAGTATGGATGTGGAATAGGAGAAACATCCTTGTTGAAAAATGTTTTCTCAAAATTTAGATAAAATGTTTAAAATAATGTTTCAAGAGTGCCGTTTGCGAGTTAAAGCAGAACTGTCACGCTGTCGCCCGCGACGGCAACTCAATTGCAACTCCGCAGTTGCGGCTGAACTCGAGAACTTTCCAATCGAATTTGGTTTACTAACATTTTTAATATATAGTTTAGAATGTTGTACTGCCATAAGGTACAAAATACTATGTACAGATGTGTAATCCTTTAGTGCGGCAATTTACAGTGTAACTATAATGTATTTTCCATACAAGTTCATGATGGCATTGTATCTGTATCAATCCCATAAGTCATCATTATCATAATTTCGTATATTTGATACGGTTAGTCGGCTATGTACATCCTGGTGTTAAAGTACATCGGAACCGCCTCTCGGCCTCTGACGTAGTTATTTTAACACTGTGGTATGATGATACTTAAAAATCTTATTTTAATAATACACTTATTTGTCGTCAAATATAAGTGGAATATTGAAGTGATTCGATTCGTGTAGTGCCATCTAGTATCACGAAAAAGAACGATTTATATTTTTTAGTATCAAGGACTCTCATTGCCAAAAAAAGAATTATTTCTGCAGACTGCAGACGGCAGCAGTTGCCGCTTCAACAATACAGGTCGTCAATCTTGATATTCCTGAAGTTCTATGCACACCCTGGTGTCATAGTTGACATGGTTTTTTTAACGACCACCAGATGGCAGCCAGGACTAACGGATTGACGTGTTTTTTTGAATAATATTTTAAATTTATACGTATTTCCTAGAAAATTCCCACGGCTCTACGTTCTACAAAATGCTTTTATCTTTATAATTTTCAGCGTATGTGCCCATCTATAAACTACTACGTAAGTCTCAGAGGTCAGCCGAGCCGGCAAATCCCGTAAGTGGGGCACGATGTTCAGATAAATCCCCTATTATTGTTATTGCTGTCCCAACCAACCTCCTTTGTATACGATCATCGCGTGCTATTATAATCTGTTTTTCTCCTATTTCCAATAGTGTAGATAACTCGCGAGGACTCTGTTCCCACTAAAAGGGTTTTATTTTATATCAAGCAGGGTTCGAGCAACGGCGTTTATTGAGATTTCTCGATATGCTATTGTCTGTTCGTACCCTAAAGTATAATAAAGAAAATATAAGTTGAATACAACACAATTTTATATTATACAGAAGACAAAACGAATACGTAACACAAAAAGGTTATAATTTTCCCTGAGCCGCAAGTTTTTTTCTGAGTGACTCCGGCATCGGTGCGGGAGGGGGGCGGGGCATGCCGGTGTATACTTTGAACGCATCGTACACGAACCACTGCAAGCCAGTGAGGGTCCCAATCATGATGATTCGAGCCACCAGCCCGCGCCATATTCCCATCGGCCCAACCTCAGATATGATGCTACCAATTGACGCACTCGGATCCTTGTTCAGTTTCGACACAATCGTATCCGATGGGTGCGAAACAATAGCACACAACACCCCAGCTATGTAACCCGCTGTGAACGTCAATATCAGTTGCTCCACCTTGGTACACTGGTCCCTCGGCTTCGGTACCACGTTAGCGTACAAATACTCCAGCGTCTTTTCGAATGAAGAGAATTTCATCATGGTATACGGCACTTGACGTCCCCATAATGGTGGTAAACCTCTATAAAAAACTCCAAAACCTTCAGTTTTCATCATGTGCGGCATGGCTTCTCTCATTTTAGACGTATATCCTGGCGTTGTTTGCATCCTTACTTTTGTGGCTTCGAAAGGAGCCAAACCAATATCCGCAAGTACTTCCGCAGAAGCAGATGCAGCTAAATATAAATACGTCCTGTATAAAAAGGCCGACTCTTCGTCTACCATTTTTGAGAACTTGTATTTGAAGTATTCGTAGCCAGCGAATTTGATGGAACCTTGAAGGGAATAGCCCAAGAGCGTAGGCGCCCAGCCTTTGACTAAATTAGCAGCGCCACCTTCAGCGAGCGAGACGCGAAAACCATTGAATATGGACTTGTACTTTCCAGGATCTACTTGTAAACGACATTTCACTAAATCCAGAGGAGTGACGAATGTGTGTGTGCTGCCACATGCGCATGCGCCGCCGGCCGCACACAACATAAAAAATTTGTTGCTGTACATCTCACACGAGAACTCCTCCTTCTTCTTATCGGCCATCTTTAATAATGTATACTCTTGCTGTTCAGAGTAACACTTTACTGCTGGTGGTTCAGTAAGCCATTTGTCGACGAGACGCAAAAATTTTAGGTGATTCTATAGTCAATTTTGTGAAAAATTTTAACCGGTGAACGTCAATCTTTATTTTACTTCTGGTCTTCTCGGTTCAGCGACTTGACGTTGACGGCTTTTTTGTTTTTCTTTGAGACTTTGAATTATTTATGGGTTGGTAAACAATCAAAATCATTGGTACGCAAATAGTCTTTATTAATGCCATCAATTTATGTCATAGAGCACAGAAGTTGTATGTGTGTGATGAGAACTTCCTGTGAGATCCTTAATGAAATAACGATTAATTAGTTAAATAATCGATATAAGACCGTATGATCGAATATCACATTCGATAAAATTTCAACTTAAAGTTGTTTGATGTCGATAAAATTATATTTACGATATTTACTTGCGTGCTGCATTAAATTCTCGGCTTACGGCTAAAAAGTGTAAATGAAGATCAATTATCTAGAAGAGTATATTCTCAACTCGCGGACTGGGTTTTGAAGCAGTCAGCTGGGGAGGAAACCGGGAAAGCGCTAGGATGACAGGTTATACTCTCGAACAAACATCAAATCGCATTGTAGTCAACTGGTACTGGTAACTGGTCGTACTAGTTAGTTTAAAGATATTTGTTTGATTAAATAAATCATTGAAACGTTTATTTGAAAAAAAAATCGGTTGTTGTAACCAATAGCTTCGCGGGCCTAACCTCCGAAAGTCTTTGTTGCTGTATGGCTGTTTAGAACAGACGTAAAACTTCGTGCTTAGCTCTTATACTGGTACCTTCAATCATTAATAAAAGGTTGGCACAACACTTGGCTATTCACGTATTTGCCAAAGATTTCAACCAATAAGCAAATAGCGCAACCACCGCCCGCACATCTTGGTTATCAATAATCTATGATTTTACCCAAGGTATTGGAACATAGATAACATCTATTCATAAGTACAGCAAGAACAGCAAAAGAACAACTAACTGATACGTATATAACTAACAAATTCGACTGTGGCCAGGCTGTGGCGCAACACACAATATTATTACTACTGCAAAGCGCAACGTGGTCGTCTCTACAGATGTCCTATCTTTTATTTTCAAATCGTCAACATAATAAAAAGCTAGGTTCTTCTCGCTGGAGTTCCTTTCGTACTTGTCTATCATTTGATAGTACCTTTAGACTCGTGTCGTATCAATATGTTAATTTAAAACTACAAGTTTGGGGCGGAATTCTGGACTGAGGAAATAAAACCCACTTCTTTGTTTAACACTTTATTATTTCCATCGAGATTATTGTACTTAAATTATTTACTGCAATAATTACTAAAGCTATGATTTTTTATAATAATTTTAATGTATACACATATTTACAAAATAAAACAATCTATTGCATTGATTTTGTACTTAAATTTCCAAAAAATTAGTTTATTAACCCTACCTTGGCATAGATTTCACAATTAATAACAAAAAATTATAAATTCTTATATTTAAAATTAGTGTGAAAATTAATAAAAATAAATAGTCTTTTAACTTAGATTCTACAATTCATACGAGACCTACACTGGTTATCGATGGCATAGTGTTGTAAAAATAATGAAAAATATCGACATTATGTACTTACTTATCGAACTGGTTTTATAACTTAACCTAATTTATAATCTAGTGATGCGCGCCACATCGACATATCGAAAATTAACTACATATTATGCATTCAATCATTACACACATTAATACTGCCGACGAGATCGTCTTAGACTCGGCCGAATCGGACGATCCGATGGAAGCGCTCAAATATTTTGCGACGACGATATATTTAGGAATGTTATTCGATAAAGCAAAGCCGAGCATTGTTTTCGTCGAAACAAAATATTTAGTCGCAATATATAGAACCAGTCTATCATCATATTGACACGTCAATTCATCTACGTAGTACGACTAGCCTCTCTGAACTCGTGATATTTGCTTACCTAATCTTCAATTTAATATAAAAATACGGCACTTGATTAAGGCATTCTCATTTCACAACACAATGGCAGTATTGACTTGTCCGATTTTATGGCAGTGATTTTAGAGTCCATATTCACGTGGGAAGAAACTTAAGTCTCCATCGTTTTTGATATTATTTTATCGATATAAGATGGAACAACCCTGGCCCTGATTAACGAGTAGGAGACTTTTAAACTGCTTTAACACTTTAATCACTTTTAAATTTATCTTTTGAAAATAGGGTCAGCGTAGACTAAAAGAAGCGAAGACATCACAGAAAAATGAACATTGTAATAATTGCACATGTAAAGCAAAATACTTTCTTAAATGTAATAATAATATCTAATTCATTACACATGATATTATTAACGCAAGAAATAACATTGGGGAATTCATGGTTTTGCATTGTTCCAAACATATAAAATACACGTCTTTATCAGACAGAGTTTAAGGTTTTTACACCCAACTTAATTGTATTTCTTAACTGTATTTGAGTAAACAATGCACAATTAAGAAATGTTGCTAGTCTATTTTAAATTTGACGAAGCTGTTACAATAATTACAAGGTTAATTTTTCAGTGTTTTCCTTCCATTGACGCGTAACATCAAGTCTACTACCGAAAATGGTAGGAAGCTAGTTCTTACCGTTATAATCTTATGGTTTATAGTAAACAACGTTTGTCTACCATTTTTCCCATCACTACTCAGCGCTTTTTGGGCGCGATCTTGACGGAGACGTAGAGCCGCAGCGGCGCGGGCGCCTCGAGGCGCGCGCTCCGCCGGCGCCGCCTCGGGCTCGGCGGCTGCACGAACCTCGCTTCCAGCTCTAACTGCTTCTCGAGTACAGCCTGGAATTTTATCTTTATTATCACTGAACAGTAGAGGTGGCCAAGTATTTTGACTCGTAAAAATTTAAACGGCGTTCTTTTTTTCTCTCGACAATCTTCATTATCAAAATAAGCCTAGACAAAAGAATAAAATAATAAGATAAACAATAAAGATTGTAAGATAATGATGTCTGAACTATGCAGAAGTATGTATCTCGGAGAAGACAGATAAAAAGCAGAAGAAAGGACATGAAGAAGACTATTTATTTAAACTTTGACAGACAGCTTGAAGTCCAGTAGCCTTGACCACAAAAAAAAGAGACTGAGAAAAACACAGACCTGTGATTTGAGATGCCTCCGAAGTCGCAACGCCCAAGTGCCGTCCCTCTTGGACAGCGTGAAGTCTTTACTGTCGTCTCCGTACGCGATCCGGTAGTGCGGCCGCGGCCCGTCCTCGGCCGGCACGAGCCGCAGCAGCGGCGCCTTGCCCCACGTCTGCCTAGGGGTCGCTGTTACTACTATCAGTTCTGCTTCGGGCTCTAACAGCGAGCGGCGACCTGGAATAGGAGTTTTTTATTAGAAAAGAACGCTTGTTGGTCTTCGTTTTGGATGCTAACCAAGATCAACTTAAGTGGGAACTTGGTACGTCAAACAAAATGCTCTTGCGGTACTGACCTCCTAATAGGCAGAGTATGTAGCACTAGTACCTTATAACACCATTTTATCATCATATTTTAAGGAATAAATGACTTATCTATCTATCCGTATCATCCGCTCGGGACACGAAAGTATAAATAAAATAAAGTATAAAAAAACAGTACCCTACTACGCAAAAGAGGACCAAAAATGTGCAACAACTTACGTCTGCTTCGTCTTCTTCGCCTTCTGATGATGGTAGTTCCGTTGGCGTAGACAATACCTTCCTCTGGCGCTCTTCGTCTTCTACCATTCACCTATTGAAGAAAATATTTTTTAGTTATTGCTGATACACCTCATCAAAGACATCATTCAATCTTGTACAGCATTTTATTATCTGTGATCCAACATTTTCACATCAGTTGCTACGCGATTTCGGACCACTCATTTAAAAGAACCAAGTATTTACTAAAGATATTTAGTCCTACCACTAACCTTACAACTGAAGCATCCTTCGTTAGTAACAAGATCAGTATCCCCGCCGATCTTGTACTGGTCTCTGACGGGGAACACGGGCGCGTCCCCGATGTCTCCGGGCGGCAGCGCGCCGTCCAGGGCGCTGAGGCAGTGCCCGGCTCCCACGAGCGCGTACCCGCTCGGACAGCCGCATTGGTAGCCGTCGCCCATGGGAGTGCAGCCGAATAAACAACTGGCTGATGCACAGCCGCCGCCGAGCTGCAACGACAAAATTGTTGCATAGATACTCTTATGCTACCACCACACTTAGCTGTTTGTATACGAATTGCCTATTTAACCATGTGGGGACGGTATATTTGTCAAAATTTTTGGGTTATTTGCCTACTTTGCCTATTCATCAAAGCACCCAACGCTTGCTGAGCGTTTGCCACTTGGCTAAGCCTACTGGTGTCAGTTTAGTTCATCAGCCTGGTTAGGCCAAGACTGATATTTGACGATCTCCGTGGTTTCGGGTTCGATCCTCAGTCAGGGCAAGTTGAAAATTGGTCGTTTGTTCTAGAACTTGGATGTTATGTTTTTGTTATAAATTATAGAATCGATAGAATAAGAAGGTTTCCCATAAAACAAGTTTAAAATTTACTTTAAAGCTGGTTAAATGACGCCAGACAGATAAGGATACCAGGCTGGATAAAACATACTGTAACACGCTCAATCCAAGAATGACAACGCATAAAACGACAATGTTTTGTATTGTAGAGTGAAGACTACAATCACCTGCTCAGCCATATATGTTTCAATGAAAAAAATCACCTATATCGAGCAAAACTTTTGGTGTACTTATAGATTTGATAGAAATCCTCTTTTACTTTTAAAGACCGCAGGAACAAAATAAACCTAATTTCACAAGTTTTCTTGGCATTCCGCACAGTGCAGCCATTATACCCTTTATAGCTAGTTTGAACAACTTGGTAATACTCAGTTAATAAAAAGAAAACATTTTGAAAGCTGCTATTACTATAAGGAAACTAGTGGCTAAGTTCAGTAGAATTATGAAATTCCCGTGTATGAAGTTGTAAGTTATCTCTCATATATTATTTCTTAGATGAAGTTTACTTAAAACGGAACTTTGCTTGCAAACTTTGTAGTTTGAAATCACAGCCTTAAACAAGTACAAAAATTAATTTTACGTTTTAATTTTTAGCTAATGTTCTGGGAACTTGCCTCTTTTTATTAAAACTTTACCCTTGTGTAAACACAGTTAAAATTTACATTTACAAACTATTAAAGTCCTTATTAAAGCACTGCGGAACAATTCGGCTGCGCTTGCATCTATTGACAGCATAGGGAATACTATAAGCAACATTGCGTTAAAGCTAAGCTCTGAAGAACGCTGGTCTTCGTGTCGATTAGCTCAAAAGAACTTAAATTTTGTTACTCGAGACATTAGCTACTTTTAAACTACTTTCTGTGGCTGGCATAAGGGCTTCTTATCTCTCTTCTTATAAACAGCACTCATGGCATAAAGTGCAAGACAGAAGATGCATAGTTTGAGCATCATGGCCAAACTGAAGACCATATGACACGTAGTACTATTACTGATTCTGTGACATATGACCCACAAGGTGATGGCCATACAGGAAGGCAAGTCTTTATACTTGCCGGCTCTTGGTCTATTTATACTCTCTTACTACTTGGTGTATACTGCGCCAACGCCTTTTACTGATAATTTTCCATCCACCCTAAGGTTGACTGGAAGCGATTGCTTTAGCGATAAGTCCGCCTTTGCGCCTCATTCTTTTGAGTTTACCTGTTTTATGTAAATATCAATAAAGAGTATTTGTATATTAGAGTATAAGTATTTGTATTCTTCCATGCTGGTCTGAGAGAAAAAGAAAAACATAGAATGTACCAGCTGCTTCTCTTCCCGCGCAAGCCGTAAAAGTCGTCTGAGGGAATCGCCGAATGGGGAAATCATGACATAGGCGATGCGGCTAGCAACCCATCACTATTGATTTCCTGTTTCAACTACCATTATGCTAAACGTGGCCTAAGGTCTTATGGCCCTAGGCTCTGTCTACCCCGCATGGGATAAAGACGTGATTATATGTATGTATGAGTATTTGTATTGTATTGTAAAACCGGTATCTCCGGTAATGCCGCCGGGCATGCGATGGTGATGTTGTGTTGTGAGGCTGACCTGCAAGCAGACCCCGTGGCCGGCGTCCCAGCCGTAGCCGCCGGGGCAGCCGCAGCGGTAGGCGGCGCCGAGCGGGAAGCACGGCGCGGCGCCGCACGGCCCGCCCGCGCACACGTCCACCGGCGTGCACACGCCGCTCGCTGAACGGATCATACCTGACGACGGACATACTTATTACTAGCTTTGGTCCGCGTGAATTTCCTATGGAAACAGTGCTTTTTTCCGGGAAGAAAGGTATCCTATGTCAGAGTTCTTTGGAACCGCCTCTCGGCCTCTGCATGGTTCCTTTAAGGTGATACCTCGGTGAACACTAGCGCCACCGTCATAACGACTACGTGCCTTCCGAAGCACCGAATCATCTTTATTATCGGACAATCAGGTAATTCAAGCCTGCAATGTCCTAACTGAGTCTTGGCCCCGATAATAAGGACCTTCACTTCGATGCACCGTTCCAGGAGTCAGGACGCATTCTTTCTAAACGAAGAATTTGAAAAGCAACAACAAACAACTGACCTTGTGGACACTCGCATCGATATTTCCCAGCATAGTTTCTACATGGTGATTGACATCTTCCCTCTTCACATTCGTCCCTGTCCATACACCTGGTGCCAGTCAGATCCAGGCGGAACCCTCGCGGACACACGCAGCGGTACGATCCGAGGAGGTTCACGCATTTGCCTGGTGTGGGACAGATGCCTTCCTCTTGGCATTCGTCGATATCTGATAAACAATAAAAATTAATTTAATCCTTACAGACTTTGTGTATTAGTATTTTTTTTTAATTAGATGGTGTGATATTTTGCTTGTTCTTTAGTTAGATTATTTGAGCATCATAATGCTTTTAAACAAATTTGCTTAAGGGTACGTCAATATATTCATTTGGTTAAACTTTTCAATAAATGAGGCTAACTTCAGTAATTTTTGAATCGTTTAATTTACAAGTTATCAATTTTTTGGAATCGAAAAGAAACTTAAGAGTAACTATCATTCTCTAACAGACCTGAATCCTAAAACAATATTCAAATTACTAACCAATACAAGCGTCTCCTTTCTTCTCATAACCCTCTTCACAGGAGCATTCATAAGAGCCTCTGGTGTTAGTACAGATCTGCTGGCATGTGTGCGTGTTCCGTTCACACTCGTCCACATCGCGACAATCGGCGCCATCTTCATCGATCTCGTATCCGGTCCGGCAGAGGCACTCGTAGGAGCCGTCCGTGTTCTTGCAGAGCTGGTCGCAGGGCGAGGGCCGCGCGGCGCACTCGTCCACGTCCGCGCACACGTCGCCCGCGGACTTGTAGCCGCGGGAGCATACGCAGCGGAAGCTGGATGTTTTGGATAAAATCACATTTTTGGCCAAGTCATCATCAATCAATGACGGGTCTCATCATCAATCGTCACAGAAAAAGATTTGTAGTAGTCAAAAGCGCACTTATTGTTAATGCAATTGACAACGTAAAATCTATACTTTCGTAAATTCAAAACAAAAATCCACCTATGATTATGTTATGATGTCATCAAATGTACCTGATAATTTTATTCTCTTACCTGCCAATAGTGTTAACACATCGTCCAGGAGCGCACAAATCAGGCATGGCTGCACACTCATCAATATCATTGAAGACTCCCATCCCTCCAGTGCCTCCTCCAATCATCCCTCCTCCGATACCTCCACCACCAATTCCTCCTCCAATGCCACCTCCGCCTCCGTGGTCTAGATCCAGGTTTCTCTCAGTACAAAGTTCCATGCGCTCGGTGGTGCCCGGAACGGGACATATCTCACACTCTGGACCCCACGCTACGCCTAGAGTGCAGCAACATTGAGCTCTGGAGGTAAGGAAAAATAGCTTACAGAAATTACATTTCATGTGGAAACTTAGCGTATTTATTTTACAGCAGTGACCATTAAAAGCCACAAAATATATGAACACCGTTACAAACAAACAAACCGTTATTTAAACCACGTCAGAAGTATAATTTTTCTTCCGAGACTCTACTACCAAAATAAGTGTACACCATCGATACATTAAAATCTATCAACTTGACAAGTAAAGCTACAATCACTACCTATTGTAACTTACTTGGTAACGTGGTTAGGCAGTGCCGGAGTGGAAGACAACGATCGAGGCCAAGGTTCGGGAGTACAGCGACCAGACACGAGATTTCGGTGACACATTCCCGTTCGCCGATCTGTAATAATAACCATTTTAGAATCGCCAGTGATAACGATCATGCGTGTCAGTCTGGCAAAGAGTAAAATAGTTCAAATCCAATGTAAGGTCGATATAGAAATTATGGCTCGAGATTCTTTACTTTATGGTAGGGATTCCTTACCAACACAAGCCAATCCATCCTTGCTGCGCTCGTAGCCCTCATCGCAGTCGCACTCGTAGCCGCTGTCCGTGTTGACGCACACTCCTGGTTCGCACAGGTGTTTGTCTTCAGCGCATTCATCGATGTCCTCACATGCATCGGGCGCGTCGTGTGGAGCTGATGTCCGTTTGAAACCTGAGGACATAATTCAACAAATTTGTATCGACTATATATTGTAATTAAAACAAAACAACATGACAAAAATACATATTAATAAAACATACCTTCAGGACACTTGCAGACATATGATCCAACAACGTTCTCGCAAGCGTGTCTACAAGGTTTGTTCTCCTCCGAAGCACACTCGTCGATATCCCTGCAATGGATCCCGTCGGGGGCCACGGAGTACCCGTACGGACACGTGCAGCGGAACGAGCCGGGGGTGTTGTGGCACCGGAACGAACAGAGGGCACCTTCCGCGCATTCGTCTATGTCCACACAGGTCTGTGCCAAAAGTCAGTATTTTTGATTGGTCGTAGACATGATTTACATACTTACAATTACAATGCAAACCCCAAATATGAAAAGATAAATCTAAGTTGAGTCAAACTTAGATAGTTTGAGATGTCTTTAATCGTAAAAGTTAATCTTTTTTCCTTCATGGTACTACTAGTATAGTATTCTGTAATATTTGATGGCACAAGCTCCCAAAGACATCAATTGATAGTCATGCCAGAACAAGTTTAAAGTACGCTGGTTTTTAACAACAAGCAGGCCTTGCATATTGTAAAACATAACAAAGTTAATATTTTATATAAAAGTTAAGTTTAAATAATAAACAAAGAAAAAGAAGAGTTTTGAGAAAAATCACACAACAGTAGTTTTAAAATGATACTAATAAGTTACCTATCTGATAAGTCAATCTAACATTATATTAAAAACTTTAATTTATCCATATCAAACCAAAACTTACATGCTCAGGTCCTTCAGTGAATCCAAAGTTACAAGTACAATCATATCCACCAGGAGTATTGGAACAGGTTCCATTGCCACATATCCTGGGATCCAAAGCACATTCGTCTGCGTCCCGGCATTCCAGTCCCGATTCATCCAGGACGTAGCCGTCAGGACACTCGCATCTGAAGGAGCCGTCCGTGTTGACGCAGCGACCGCCTTTGCAAACGTCGGGGCGGACTGTGCATTCGTCCAGGTCCTGTTGAAACACAAAAATGTTAAAGGATGGAACGAAAAATTTTGAACGCAACTCATCAAATAAATTTAGATCAGTCAGGATAAGAATGTATTATATTAGAAATGTTAAAAAGGTAGTGAAAAAAAGACTATATTATTTACTACTTAAGAACTATTATCTCGATGATATGTTTAAATATATAATCATAAAATCATAAAATAGTCGTACCTAAATGTATATGTCCTAACGATATTCTAGTAAGGCAAGATAAATACAACATCTACTTACTGAGCCAGACATGTATGTCTGGTTTATGCAGCATGATGAAATGTTATAATGGAAATTTTATTTTAACTGAACGACTAACTTGTTACCTGCGTAAGGTTTGGTCTTCCCATTCCACCTTGACAGATGCGGAGGAACTCTGCAGAATCGGGAGATGGACACCTCTCACAGTATCTTCCCCAAGCAGCACCTGTAATGAAAATCAGGGTTGTAGAGTTAACTATTTGAATTTTCATTTAAAACTTTGATTGTAATGGTAAATAAATTGGCGAAATAAATGACCAGATGTCATTGCTGAAAGCTTTATTATTAGAGGTATGTTTTTATATCGGCAATCACGGCGATTGTTTTAATTATATTGGATTAAATAAGTAATTTTTTTTTCTTTTCAACCGCTTTTACTATTCATCTGGGATCAATACTTCATCAAAAAATTGTGTTTATTCAGGTTGCTACGCTGTAATATTTTCTGTTTGATCACAATGTTTGACTGGCAGAGAATGCTTAAAACCTTTAAGGCCACTTGTTGTATTATTTTAATTGCAATCAAGTTTAAATTAATAAAATGGAAGGATACCTTCAGAACAGCAGCACTCTGGTCGGCCCAGATCCAATGGTCGGGCCTTATGGCAGCGACCTGATTCCCATTCGTCATAGCAGAGTTCCTTGCGCTCATCGACGCATACTGCGAGGTTCTTATCGAATCGCCAGCCAGAAGGACAATCGCAAACGTAACTGTAAAATATTAAAAGATGTTTTCCTATTTTAATATCAGGGTATTAACTAAATAAAATGGCGCAGAGACCCAAAGTCTTAACCTCCGATAATACGAAGGCAGAGCCAAATATCATCGGTGAGACAAAAGCTTTGCAAATTTTTTGAGATACTAATTATGTCCATTATTTTGAATCACATTTGTTTGAGGCTACACATTTCTTTTAGTTCTTTGGCTTTAGAGATAGATATGAAAATTCACCCTCCATTGAAGTTTCGGCATTCCCCGCCAGCACAGACGTACGGCAGCTCTTTACATTCGTCTCGGTCTACGCAATGCTTGTTCACTAGCCGCCAACCATTTCCGCATGAGCATTCATACCTTTGAAACAAAATGAGATAATTTTTATCATGTTTATGTCATGTGAATTCATACCTATAAATCTGAAAAACGTATTTAATAAAAAAAATACAAGATCAGTTCTCACCACAAGTTTATCATCATTTATTTCTACTTATATATACTATCCTGTTTGAAAACAGAATGATTTTTATCCTAGCTCAGAAATCCTTATTTTTATTGAAATTCATTTTAATAACTATTTTGTAAATTTTGTTTAATTGATTTAAATACAGTCTTATTATTATTATTACTCTGATCAGACAATCAATTAGAGCTGCGATTCCAATTACACCGAGCTGGAGAGAAAATTGTCTCTTTGACACTGTACGGGGTATTAGTTTGATGTGGAGGAAATGATAGAAGTGTCTCTGTGAATTATATTGTCCAAAACCTTAAAACTTGACAAAAATGATAATGAATGATAGTGAGAACGCGATGCGCTTGATAATCGAATACGAACTGTTTGCAAAAATATGAAATTACATTAATGCTACGAATTAGGCTGACGCGGCGCATTGTACCTAAAGTAATGGCTCGTACAGTCAAGGAAGTTTCCGAGCAGAACGTCATTACAACCACCTCTCCAAACAAGTAATAAGGCGATGGTCACTCACGATCCGATGGTGTTGGTGCATGAGGGCGAGCCGTCCCTGCCGCACGGGTGCGCGTGCTCGGAGCACTCGTCGACGTCGCGGCAGTGGCGCGCGTCGCCCGTCAGCGCGTACCCCGGCGCGCACTCGCAGCGGAACGAGCCCACCGTGTTGCGGCAGCGGCCGTTGCGGCACACCATGCCGCCTTCGCGACACTCGTTTATATCTGGTAATCAATTTCAAGGCGAACTTTAAGCGGCTAAAAGAATTCTCGCATCGGTGGCATAAAATCCAAAGCGGCCTCGAGAGGGGCATAACTTGTAAAGTAGGAGCACATCAAGAATACTGCTACGAGAAGACAAAGAAGACGAAGAGAAAAACTGAAACTGAGACAAACTCAAAGACCTAGAAGACAGAAGCTGGCCTTAGGCCGAGAAGAAGGCAAGCGAGGCGTACGTGTGAACGTAAGCCCCCTAAAGATGGGGGAGAGTTATTAAAATGCAATGACCACGATCCCACTTGATGGTAAGTGCAGATGTGGTCTAAGATAGAGCTCGCTGGTTTTTTTTTTTTAATTCATATTATTGATTCAGGCGGAAATCAGAATCTTTTCAAGGCTATAGTGAATAGGTTAATGTGCCAGCGAGCTCCATCTTAGACCGCATCTGCATTTAACATCAGGTGGGATCGTGGTAAATCGCTGGATATTGTGATATCAAAAAAAAAACTCCCCAATAGTAAGTACTTTCACTACGCTACTCAGAAGCTTACATGAACAAAATGGTGGCGGAAGCAGGCAAAGACATTTGGTGGATTGACATGTGGGCGTAATCTTGATACGGCCTTATCAGCCGTGCAGTGGCGTGCATATCATAAAGACGTTTAGACGTTGCCTACCCTGTACTTTTTTAATAAATAATAAATATTATTTTATATAATCAATGAATATAATAATAAATATTTTTCATACAAGATATTGAATTCTTAACAACGCCATCTATGAATTCGCGCGAACACCCGGCGCGCCGCCGTCCCGTAGGCGCCGCTAGGCCAGGCCAGCTTTTTAGTAAAACGTCTGAAGTTTACTACTCTCACTAAGAAATCACTATGTATGGATGTGCTTTTGCTCGTGTAGTAGTGCAAGTAAAATACTTACATGAACAGACACATATGCGCTAAATCACGCCTGTGTGAGTAAATTTTAGACCTCCACTATAGATGAAACAAAATGCTATGAGATGACATTTCGTCTCGCTCTCACTTTTGTTACGGCCAATTAGAATTACGCGTTACACATACTTAAAGCTGATTAGTGATTACGATCGATTGCAGCAACATGATAACTGTGTCTATTGGATATTAAACGAGTAATGCTGCAAATTTAAAAACGCATAGACTTGAAGACTTTTTGGAAACAAGTTAACATTCCCAATTCCATAGGGTTATATTTTTATTTCCGTATCGAAATCAACAATATGTTTGCTTTGCTTGCATGCATTTCTTTGTTTTGAATGTTTAATTTGGTTTAATTAATTGATAATTGCAATGTGCATTGTTTACAATGAGGTGAAAAGATAGAACTTTTATTTTTAACAAATTTACTCAGTTATAGTTTAAAATGTCAAAATTTTCATGTGATTGTTGTAAACCGAGTGTTTGTTTACAAAAACTATAAAATGATGCGCTAAGTAATGTTCCTTTTGACGATAAAATGGCAATAATAATAAATAGACGTTATCAACCGGGATTGATTGGATTAAGTTGAAGTGAAGGGTAAGCTAACAAGAACATTATTTAATATTATTTTCGAATTAATATGTTTGCTATGCTTGTCCAAAACTCGTCTCGGAAATATTTTAATGGCGTAAGTAAGTAGGTACCTACATGATCAATATATTTCAATTTTATTATCTTCTTGTTCGTTACTGTTTTAGTTGTAACTTAAATATACCTAAATTATAAGTATAAATTAAACCAGAAATAGTTCTGGTCTAGGTTGGTTTTTGCCTACCCTAAGGAAAATGTCTGTGCACGTCACTGCAGCCGTGACTACTCCACATAAATTATGTAGCGAAAGATACTATTTGTTAGGAAATAATTTAGCGAAAGATAATCGAGAAGAATAGAAGTATATTAAGGAGATATTTAGTTACAGAATAGATATATCACAACACGAAAATATGAATATTAGTTTTCCAAGTTGCGTAGTAAACCGATAGTCGCGAGTTGTTGAAGATCTTGTTATTTTCTGTCAGCCGTCAAACGTCTCGTATCGCTCTATGGCTACATGTATGGCTCAAGTTTTATAAGAGAAAGCGGAACTCTTTGGTGGTGTTGATATTAGCGATTAAATATAGGTACACCACATATTCATAAGAATATCTTTGCTTTTGGAAATAACGACCTATCAAAAATAAGTACCTACAAAGAAATTGAACCCCTTTCCCTTTTAAAGAGCCTTCGATAATGAAAATATTGATATTTGATTACATCATGTCCTAGTTAAATCATAAAGACAATGTAAACCCATATCACGTTATAGTAGATTCCATTCCAAAGCCCCGAAAGGCGTTGTGACGAAGTGTGTATTAAGCTAAGTAAGTACCTATACAATCGTTATTAGCTCCCGGCTTGAATCCCTCATCGCAGTGGCACATGTAGGACCCCGGCAGGTTCTCGCAGGTTCCGTTGCGGCACATCGGGCGTGGGCGCGCGCATTCATCCACGTCTCGGCAGGCGTTATCGCGGAGTGTGTATCCGGGCTTGCATTCACATCTGGATAGTAGAATAGAAATGTTCATCATCAACATTTCGTGTAGGTGATATGGTCAATTCACCATGCATACCCTGGTGTCAGATTTCTTCGGAACCGCCTCTCAGTCTCTGAAGTGGTTCCTTTTACGACTACCATATGGGATCAGCGGCTCAACGTGCCTTCCGAAGCACGGAATCATATAGCACATACGGATATGTTAAAATTTGGTTTTCGGTTATAATTTGTATTCACAAAATCATCATAATCTTTATTTTATCTGACCTTTCCACTATCCCTCCTTAAAGGATATCCAAAATGACCGGTTGGAAGCGGTGTTCCGCTTTTAGTACACTACATGTGTTCATTGTTACTAATGCTTGCACAAAGAAAGTCATCAAGGTAAACTAAATTATGTTTTACTCACTTGTAAGACCCAATAGTATTTCTGCACTCTCCATGTTCACAAAGTTTGGAGTCGTCACACTCGTTTATATCCTCGCACTCATCCAGTGACGCTGTCAGCCGGTATCCAGGAGGACAGCGGCATTCATAAGCGCCCGGCACATTGACACATTGCGCGAGACCTCGGCAGCGGGCGGTTCCCATCGCACACTCGTCCACGTCACGGCAGAGGTGAGACGTATTGTCATGGGAATATCTACAAGAAGAATAAAGATCTAGAGGCTTTGGAGCAACCAAGAGTGTTGATAACAGTTATTTTAGGTACTGCATTGAACAAGTGAACAGTTTGCTTCGTGTGAATACCTTCTTAATTTTATTATTGCGCCGAGAATCTTAAAACATGTAGCACATGGTATGCTTATTGAAGCTATGCACAGATATCGATGGCGACAGTTATTTCATTTAAAGACTATGCTTATATTTTACAAAAATGTTCTAGAAGGTAACGAACTTTATTGCTTACCCTCTATCACAGCCACATTCGAATCCACTCATCGTGTCATGACATCTACCAGGCTTGCACAGCTGCGGCATGATGTCACACTCATTTATAGACTTGGTCTCATTCGTCACTGGATTATAGTACAATCCAGGTTTAGTTCCGCACAACGCCATGTGTTCTTGAGAGGAGGGTTCCGGACAGGCCTCACAAGGAGCTCCCCAAGCTTTGCCTACAGAACAACAGCAAACGAGTTTTGTTTGTGGAACTCCTACGGGAACAGAGCACCGCCCTTCGGCTTCATCCCAGTCTAAGTAGCATTGCCGTTGACGCACATCCACGCATTCCTCTGAAACAAAGGACAATCAGCGTTATCTAAGCGGAATTCTGGTTGCAGTGATTCCCTTCAGGGCACAAATATACATGAGAACCAACTGTGTTTCAGTAGATACCAGGACCGCATATATTCAGAGAAGCACTTTTGTATAATATGCTCATATCCAGTAAGCTACCCTTAGTCTCCAGTTAAAGCAAAATAACCACAAGTTCAAATTAACTTACAAACTAAATTCCAAGGCTATTAGGTTCAACTTACTGTTGTTAGGCATAGCGACGTATCCTTCGGGGCACAAACAGACATAAGATCCAGCCATGTTCCTGCAGATACCAGGGCCGCATATATTGGCTGAAGCACACTCGTCAATGTCCACACATCGCTGCTCATCTTCGGTAAGCTGCCATCCATCTCCACAGGTACAAACGAAGGAGCCGAAGGTGTTGGTACAAGTGCCGTGTTCGCAGAGCGCTGGATGTTGAGCGCACTCGTCGATGTCAGCTAGAGTCACTACGTATGAAGGCTGGAAAAATAATCGTAAATGTCTAATCGAAATACTAAGCACTTTATTGAGACTAGACAAAGATAATTAGTGGCACTTGCTGGTTAGGTCGTAAGGTATGAGAGTAAAAAGAATAAGTAGTTTTATCCTAGTACGTGATAAAATTTAGTATAGTCTGCGTTTACTTTGTTTCAAAAACGAAATATTAAGAACATTTAAATAGACCATCGTCTTTTTTGTGTCTGCAATTAGTTTGCAGGTACTGTCGCTTATGAAAAAATATATATTTACCGGTTCCAGAACAGGTTGATAACCAGGTCCACCGGGACAAAGCTGTCTGTACGCCTCCGATCCAGGCTCTGGGCAAAGGTCGCAGTAGTTGCCCCATGCAGCACCTGGCATCGAAAAATATTTGTAGGCGAACATTTATTTAAAGCTTGCTGCACAAAATAAATTTACAACAAGATGACTTAATGTCAATTCTACGCCAGTCAAATCTTGAAACTAATCCATTCTTCCATACTTACTAGTATTATAGTTGCGAAAGTCTGTCTGTCTGTCACTTCTTCACGGCTAAACTGCTGGACCGATTGTGATGAAATTTGGTATGGATATAGTTATGCACTAGGAGTCAAACATAGTCTACTTTCGGGCGCGATATAACCGAGGTGAACGCGGGCGGAGCCGCGGGCAACAGCTAGTTAGAAATAAAATCAAGTAGGGTAGTACGATTAAAGCATTTTGTTGTTTATGTAAAAAGTCGAAATAGATTGTATTTTACTTCACGTACCGACAGAACAGCAGCAAGCGGCCATGCTACCATCTTCAGATAACTCATCGCCATCCCGACATCGTTCGGTGCCTGATCGAAGGTCCACTTTGCCGTAACACTGGGCTTTCCTGGAATCTGGAAATGATTTTTACAAAATAGTAAATACTTACATCGAAACATTATATCAATCCGAGTAGAGATCCCTGAGGTGTACCATCACCCAATGTTTGGATGAACACAAATATTGACTTTACAAAAACAACAATATAGTGTTTAAAAAATTGTTAAGCGTATGCATGTCATATGACAAGAGGAACCGTAAGAGGTTTTTAAGACATAAATATCTCATATTAACTTATCGCAAATTAAAAGTTTTCGTTACTTTTTACAACGAAGAAAATACTTAAGCGTTAGATAATAAGGTAATAATAATGTGAATTTTTGCATCCTACTGAGCCAAATTTATATAGTTTTAGCCGTTGACACAATAAAAGAAGAAGGTAGTTGTCATAAAATTACAGTAACTTTAACGTACCGAAGCAAGCAGTGCCATCTGAGACCAGATCGTAGTTCGGAGGACAGCGGCAGATGTAGGAGCCCTGTGTGTTGACGCACTCGCCGTACTGACAGGACTGCGGGGACTTGCACTCGTCCACGTCGGTGCAGTTGAAGCCGGGCATCACTAGAATTTATTATATTTTTATTCAACTACTCTCACGATCAATACGACCCGAGCAGGATGGCCGTGTGGCCGTGATTTAGCTCAGGATGGCCGTATTGTGTTTTTGTGCAACATGATCGTGTTGTGTTTTTTACCGAATGGGCGTGTTGTGTTTTAGCGCATGACAGTCGTATTGTGTTTTACGCCGGATGTCCGTGAGGTTTACATCATCATATAAAATTTTAAGTACTATTGTTCGGCTACAGAAATAAAGATGAAAGTATGAAACCGGTTCTCAACTTTGAGATACAAACGATTTAAATGAGGAATGAATCGGAATGATAAATTTTAGTTCTGTAACAGAACGTTCATATAAAAGGATGTTCTATCCAATGGCTGTCAAACGTACAAAGCTAGCTCTATTTTGTAATGAATTTTTTTATCAGCTCAACCATTAGTATATTTTCGTTGACCATACTCACAGTCGTCGACGCTGTCTGACTGATATCCTTTGTCACAGTGACACTTGAACATTCCGTAGGTGTTAATACATTCACCGAATACGCATACATTGTGGAAGGTTGTACACTCGTCCATATCTGTAACCATAAGCAAAACAATATTGCTAAATGTTTGAATAACTTGTTAATGACAAACTAAATTAAAGTCACCATTTTAGCCAAAAGAATATGTACATCCTAGTGTCAAAGATGTACAATATCTCCTTTCGGCCTTTAAGCTGATCTTTTTAACCTCTCCAGTGAGTTTTATACCTAAACAATTGCCTGAACACCAGTGCCACGGCAACAACGGCTTTACGTGCCTTTCGAAGCGCTATCTACAAATTAAGATTTCATGTCGTACTTCCCAAGCTTAAACCCATTACATCTTTTGAGTTTCCCTATGAGGCTGGCATAGTGAAACTGAGTAGCTGAACCCTCAAAAAAAATTAGATTAAAATCAAGCGTGTTTCTATCTGAGGTTCCACACTCAAGTACTTAGTAGGTAGTATACTAACCAAGGCACGATCGTCCATCAGGAGACTTGGTGAAGCCAACATCGCAGTCGCACTCGTACCCGCCGGGCGTGTTGATGCAGTGCCCGTTCTCGCAGAGAGTCGGGTCGTTGGCGCACTCGTCGATGTCCACACACGAGTAACTGAAAGTGTAGAACAATATTTTATTATCGATGAATTCTTTTCAGGTCTTGGCCTCTTTCGCTAATTTTCTCTGCGATTCCGAGCCTCCCTTCTCCAGTTGATGAACTATCCCATTCCTGTAGGTCTTTTCCACACAAATACACAATCAATCCATCGCTTTCTTGACCTGCCTTGTGGTCTCTTTTGTTGCTGCTTCCATTCGGTCATGATTTTTACAGCCTAATGGTAGCCGGGCATTCTTTCTAGATGAACAATATATCTCAAACACTGCGCAATAGCCCATGATCATCATCATAGCCGTACCCAAAGCCATATGGCATAAGCGCCTCTGGGTTTGCTATAAGTAAGCTAAATACATCTTAAATTTTTAAGTTCTAGTAACAAGAACCCTTTAGGGATGCTTTTGATAATAAGTCCGTGACTTATCGTAAATCTTCTCAGAAAATGATCTATTTTTTAAGTTTCCAACTCTTCGGCTAAGCTTGGTTTAATGTTTTGGATATATATCTTACCCATCACCCTTATATCCAGTATCACAAAGACACATGAAGGATCCATCGGTGTTCTTGCAGGTGGCTCTGGGGTGACAGCCGCCATTGTTGGTGAGACATTCGTCCACGTCATCACATTCTGTACCATCGCCGCGCCAGCCGTCTCTGCAACGGCATTGGAAGGAACCCTGAAATGTTCACAAAAATCAATTTAGAAGTACAGATATACAGGCTTTTCTGTTTATTTCTTAAACAGTAAATCTATAGTAGCCTGTCAAGCTTAAAATCTACCATAATTGTCTTCAAGGCATGCTTTGGTCGAAGTTAACATTTTGATTTTTAGACGGCCTGATCAGGAAAGCTTTACTTGGTCATCAGTCCTTATTTGATCACCGCTGGCAATGTCATCTGTCAGCATGATGCTATGCCTTAAGATTTTTTTTCTATCTACTTGTTCTTTGGCTGTGTTTTCAAATATAAATACTTCTCCACTTTAACCCCCGTATGTAGAAACGTTTGTTAAGCTCATGTTAGCTAAAATGTGTTGCGTCTCTTCTTTTCACGTGAAGTGTCAGGTAAGAGAAAAAGAGACAAAACATATTTTAGTTAAAATGGGCTTAACAAACGTTTCTTAATACGGGGGCTAGTATCTAAAGTTCGGAGAACAATAACTCACAGGCAAGTTGATGCAGTCAGCGGCGGGATGGCAGTCGCAAGTCCCGAGCTCGCACTCGTCGTCGTCCGTGCAAGCCGGGCCCAGCTCCGGCTTCACGCTGTAGCCGTCGGGACAGAGGCAGACGAAGCTGCCGATCGTGTTGTGGCATTCTCCAGCGCCGCAGAGGTCTGGTATCTGAAAGAGATTTTCATAAATCAACTTTACGTCTACCTATTGTTACTAGGCTGCAAATGAATTTGTTTTAAGAAGGCTGATTGAGAATTAAAAAGCTATAGAAGCTGTCAACGAAGTCGCTCAAAACAATATTACTATTTTATTTTAGTGATTATTTTTGTGAGCGCTGGTAAAGGAGAAAACAGTTGGACGCTATACGCGTATAAATAGGAAGGCTTTGAAACAGGAATAAAAGATTTTTTTGCGTCATGGACCTGTAGACAATTTAAGATCTTGAAAATGCTACTACAGGGGCCAGAGACTCGTCATGTTATTTTGTTACATACATTACATCACCATCACTATCTCTATGTCCCTTTGTATGCCTAAATCTTTAAAACTACGCAACGGGCTTTAATAGATAGAATAATTCAAGAGGCAGGTTTTTATGCCCATGCGAAGCCGGGGCGGGTCGCTAGTAACAAATAAAATACAAATTACTGACGTCAGCGCACTCGTCGACGTCCTGGCACGTGGGCTTGGCGCCCTCCGGCGACGGCAGCAGGCCGTCCCCGCACGTGCAGCGGTACGAGCCGGGCGTGTTGCGACACTCGCCGCCGCCGCACACACGCGCGCCGCTCGCACACTCGTCCACGTCGCGGCACGTGCGGCCGTCCGCGCGCAGGTGCCACCCGTCCCTGGAGTATACATATTGTACCTTATGGTAAAGGTTGAAATATATACCTACCCATTATGACTCAAAAAGAAGAAATTAAATCAAGTGCATATACGCCTCGTATCTTGTTTGTATGTAAAAACTTTGTTGTACAGAAAGAACATTGATGATACAACATAGAACACAACAAAAGACGAACTTTTTTTTTTTAATGTGGATATAATCCACAATATGGCAATCAAACATATAGCTTATTTTTGCCAGTATCAAGTTTTAGATAAATGTTCACAGTCAAGTCAAGTCTGTAGTCATGTCTAAATGCGAACTTATCCCTAGCAGGGATCTCTTCTTCCTATGTATTGTATTGTACGTTTTTTCAATAAACTTTCACTGGCATCATTAGTTCCACTTAGGATTGAAGTCAAGCCGGTGTCTATTCATGAAGTTAAATCTTAGTACCCGTCTCAGATAAAGGAAAACCAAGAGTAGGTACCTAAGCCAAAAGCACAACTTGATCGATCGGACGATATAATCGTACTGTGCTGATAAAGAAAGAAGATAGCTAAAGCTAAGGAGGCAGCCGTAGAGCGTCAGCAGGATGACACGTGTAGTCTACAGATTATTAGTGAACTATAGTAATCTTTACTACGCAAAAGTACCAACAATCTTCTTAGAACCCTATTCTAAAGCACCTTTATTTTACGAACCTGCAAGTGCAATGGTAAGATCCGGGCGTGTTGATACACTCGTGCTGGCATCTGGTAGGGTCTTCAGTACATTCGTCGATGTCCTCGCAATGGGACTTGACCGTGGACTGCGCGTAACCTTCATCACACACGCACTGGTACGTGCCCATGAGGTTCTCGCAAGCACCATTGCTGCATATACCTGAAATTGGCAGATTATGATACTATTTGTATGTTAACTTACTGGTTACATAATATGGCCTGAAGATCCTGACCATTATAGCCTAAAGAAGTCCACTCCTGGATATAGGCCTCTTTCCAACTTGGTCCATTGATAAGGTTGAAGGAGATTCGTCGATGGAAGAAGCTAACGCTGTTGCTTGTACTTCAGTTCGCAAGATGATTTATTCTGGCATATTTGAACAGTACAATGACAAGCTCTAGATAGTCGGCCTCAGAGTTCGTTATAAACTTAGAGTATGATAAGGTCAAAACATCAACGTTGTATTGAACTGTTGATACGACACAAGTTTCTGTTGTTATAAGAGATATCCTCACAGAACAGATAAATTATCCGAATAGAAATGTTTTGACGCGGATTTAGTTCCAGTATCAGTGTGGCAGCGTATTCTCTCTTATCTTCAATTAATACATGTAAACCACACCACACCTTATTAGATACGTATTACGTAGTTTACAACAAAGCCACCTAATATTATCGACCAATAACAGTGGCAATAGATGACGCAATCACATTCCCGTTAATTTTTCCTGTGTGATACGTTGGCTTGCAAGCCAAACTAGTGACACGTTCTTCGTGCGCCACTTCTTTTTAATCATTCTAAATTTTGTGGATATCCTCGTCCTTGCAGGAGAAGAATGTTGGCTGGCACAAGCTGATCCCCTCATCGCTAGATCTCACCGCTGGTGATGGAGCACTCGTCGACGTCCTTGCAGGAGAGGCGGTCGGGCGCGAGCTCCATGCCGGCGCCGCACTCGCAGCGGAACGAGCCCGGCGTGTTCACGCAGCGCCCGCCGCGGCAAAGGCTCGGCGTCTCGGCGCATTCGTCGATGTCTGAAAAGTTGATAAAATTTTTGCTTTTAAGATGACACCTTGGTGAACATTAGCGCCATCATCTGTTAAAAATCATTATTCACTGAAAACACAAGTTATCGAAAATCCTTTTTATGTAATTTGGGTTCTGGATCTAAAGTTAATTTTAAACATTTTATATTATAGTTCCCTATAGTTACAAACTGCAATATTGCTTAAAACGACCACTTTTAACAGTTTCGCAATTTGTAACTATAAGCATAACATGGCGACTGCTTATAAACTCCAAGCCGGCACTTTGGCGCTCGTGCGCCTGTAGATGGCTTATGTTCATATCATATTTTAAGACTAATGGTTCTGTGATCAGTTTACCTCGCGAACAGAAGTTTGACTTTGAACACCAGCACCGAACTCCGAACTCCATCTTACGCCGTAAGAAGGGTACAACAAACCCCCCTCCCTCTTTTATTCCATTTTTTTTCACGACAGCCTTAGGAGAATCAGGTAATTTTTACTCTATATATAAATAAAATCCATTCTTAAAAAACTTCGTCGCTTCGGCTCGACGTCGCAGTAAAGTATAAATGGTCTAACAACCAAGGATACCCAAGACCGGGAGAAATGGAAGAGAAAAAGCAGCAAAGAAGACCCTGGCAACCAGAAACCAGAGAAAGAGAGTCACTTACCAACGCAAACCTTGGAGAGTTCACTGGAGCGGTGTCCGGGATGGCAGCGGCAGGTGAAGCTGCCCTCCGTGTTGTGGCACTCGCCGGCGCCGCACACGTCGCTCACGATCTCGCACTCGTTCACGTCCACGCACGTGTGATTCTTTGAGCCCTAAAAGTCACACACCATATTTTAAGCTACTAGAATTTGTGACATCTGTGGTCTGGTGTTTAAAGTTGTCTAAAAACGTGGTTGTTGTGGAACAAACAGATTTTGGTAAATTGTTTCCAGTTTGGTTAGGTAATTGCTGGCTTGGTAGACCAATAAGAAAATATGATTCCGTACTTCTATAGGGACATAATCATCTCTACAACCCACAGCTAGACATAGGGGCTAAAATCAAAATCATTCAGCGCATTTCTGATATCTAAAGCAAAACTTCAGCAGCATCGATTAACCAAAAAATTACAAGCACAAAGATCCAGAGAACCTTACCTTTTCATATCCTCTGAAGCAATCACATGTAAAGGATCCCATAAGGTTCCTGCACCGGCCGTGGCCGCACAACCCAGGGAAGGCTGAGCACTCGTTCACCTCTACATGACCCGGTATGAAGTTACCGTCCACTGAGTTCCACATGCTGGAAATCATCAAATTAACGTTTATTCTTCTGGATTCATAACATTGAGGCTTGCCTTTAAATGTGCATTTAAATGAATAGTCATTATCCGCTCCATTATACTATGGTTTGTGTCCTTTGGTAGAAAAGCTGATTATCAGAAACCACCATAAGCGACAACCAGACCAAGGCCATGCTTGGATTAGTTAACATTCGTGAAGGTCGCAAGCCTATGGAGCTCCTCAAAACTATTCTATAAATACTCATTTCATTACCTTACCTGTCATTCATATTGACGCCTCCAGGTTTGTTTACATCACCATCGAAGTAAACAGGTGGGAACTCTAGGTTCTTGAAGAGATCCGTCATGTTATCGTCTTTGCCGTAAGGCCTGCTCTCGCCAGTCCCGGGAGGCCCTAACACGGTGTCTGTGTTCATGCACAGATTGCGGTAGGAATCAGTTCCTGTAAAACAACAGTGGATTTGAAGCTGTTAACTTTCAACCATGTTATTGATGACTTTGCTAAAGAACAAAGACAAAGAATTTCACTGAAATTAGATCTGTGCGTGGTACGAAGAATAAGTAAACATTTATTGTATAAAGAAATTAAGGGGCTAAGATAAGATAAATAAAAATGGAAGTAATGCAAGAAACTGCATCAACAAGAGCTTGCCTCTGAAATTTATGACGATGATGATGACATGACTCCCAATACAATGGGATAAATGAAAGCAATTCCTCTGACACTAGATAAAAATGTTGATGTTAAGAAATCCATATGTACCTTTCTTAGGGCAAGGCTCGCACCGGCTGTCTCCCCAGGCTCGGCCCAGCGCTGAGCAGCAGCAGACCGTCTTATGAACCTCTCTCAGAGGATTGGCACACCGCCCTCCGATGTAGTCCGTGTAGCAAAACTCTACTCGCGTATCCATGCAGCGGTTACCTGGTAAATATAAAAAGTTGTAGTTTCAATCTCAAAATGTAGGCGCTTAAGGATTTTGCACTGACATAACTGAACTCTCAAAAGTATGCCTTAAATAACCAAATTTCATTGCATTCCGTCGCTTTACTTGCCTCTATCTTGTTGTTGGATTGTTAGGGAATAACGGGCTCTGACTTATATTTCCTGGCAAATACAATGATAAGAGAGAGAAATAATTTATCTTCTTCTTTTCGAGTAGATATTACTATCTAGTATATGATAAAGTTTATAATATAATTGAGAGAGTTTGCGATTTGGATATATCAATAGAAAGGAAAGTTCAGAAGCACTCCTATTTAAAAAATCTTTCAACATTGATATCTTTACCCAAATGGGCATAGGCTATAATGTCATTACCACGCGGACATAGCCGCTAAGGTAAACAGTCGTAAAGAAAACAGATAAGCTTCATATAAAACTCACCAGTAGAATCAAGTGTCAATCCATGAGGACACTCGCAGTGGTAGGAACCGTCCGTGTTGATGCACTTCCCCCCGATACACAGGTCGGGGTCCAACTTGCACTCGTCCACATCGCGACAGTTTGCTCCGTCGAACTGCAATCAAACTATGGCTTAAAACATACGTTTCAGCGCACTTGAGACCAAGATTTTAACCAGCTAAATTGTTTTTCTGCCTATACAGCGACCTACAGCTTTACGATTCCGCTAAATCAGGTATTTTGTTCCCTAAAATCGACCGCTATATTTATTCACCAGGATAAAATCCGTTATTTTTGGCTCTTAAAAATGCCAGTTTTTATCCTTGCTTTAAGCATATATTTGCAGTGATAAAGTGCTAAAACCAATCGTTTCAAAATGGATTCAATAGTTGAGGAGAGACGCTGTTGAATTAAGGTTTCTGAACAGTAAATGTAGTCAGTCGAATTTTTGCGTTCAGGCTTCCGTACTTGTTAGGTTTTTGAATGATTCCTTTAGAGCCGGTAACACACTCGTGGGCACCTCTGGCATTGCAGACATCCATTTGCTACAGTAACCGCTCTCTATCAAGTGGACTCTAAGCCTTTAGGTGTTTATATTAGGTTAATAATAAAAATATGTGATAACATAAATGGTTTTGTATTCTATCAATACTTTTTGATTGTAGTCTACTTGACTATAGAATCATCAATAAAAAGAAACATACATAGGCGATTAACATACTAGATGAAATAATCCAGAATCTTACCTTAGCAAAACCTTTCTCACACGGGCAGTGTTCAGGTTCGCAAGTCTCACACGGCGACCCCCACGCCAGGCCCACGCTGCAGCAGCACTCCTGGCGGAGCAGCGGGAGAGGAGACGCAGCCTCACATTGGCCATCGACCACTCGTCGCCAACAAGACCCGCGACGATTGTCTGTCATGGAAAAAGTATAGTAAAAATACTCTTTATTATATCATAAATTATAGAATGCTCGAGGAGCTCGATAGTCTAGCGTCAAGCGACGGTGAGTGCGCGGCCATGCTTGGATTGGTCGCCATTAGTGGGATTTCTATCTTGAGCTCCTCCATGTTTTGCAAGGTAAAGGCAGCCGGAACCAATGTATTAACACGTTAGTTCCGGCTGTTATCGATAGATGGCAGTCGTTTAGATTACGTCAGATGCCTTTAGGCAGCCTGAAAAATCTGACAGTGTTACCATTATTTTATCTGCTAGTTTTTGTTTCCGTACATCTCAGCATGTTTCATCCTTATCAAAATCTTTCATATCATCTGTCCATCTCTTAAAAGATTCTACCGAACATAAGTACCTACAACGTACGTTTTGGGCCACTGTTAGTGTAATGAGTAGTTTTAATCGTGGTTTTAATGAATAAATGAAAAACTTACCGAGACAGTGCTGCGCCGTGGCATCCAAGACAAATCCATGTTCACACTCGCATTCGTAACTACCATGTGTGTTGATGCACCGCCCGTTGTCGCAGGGGTTCGATAGCTCTACAACATAATATACAGTCATCGAGAGCTGAAGACATGATTATTAAAGAGGTCTAGATGTATAGAGAGCCAAGCTGGCCGTCATACGATGAGATATTACTTTTACGTATCGAAAAAAGGCTTTCTTTCTCTTGGTTTTTTTGTAAAATAACAGCAGGTTCTACATCTATACGGACTAACAAAAACTTTATTCTGTGAGTTTCTATAATCTATATACATATTTTATTATTCTCAACCATTACTATTTTTGGTTTTATTATTTCAATATCAATTTGTTTAGTAACCTATATTTATTAGAATATTGCTTTGTTATTTATAAATTAAATTAATAAATTAGCCAGAAATGAACTGTAAGCAATGCAGTGATCTATTGCGTGAGCCATGATCAAAATTAATAAATATATTACTCGATAAAAATAAACTGAATTTAAAAAAAAGATGAAAGAATATGGTAGTCACGCCAAAGCTAAATGTTTCAGCGTGATTTGGCCGATGTTAAGCCTGGTTCACATTGGCCCCACAGTGAAATCAATTGACAGGATTTATTTGCTACTCACATTAACTGATAGTATGGGCGACATTACCTTATTTCCACTCCACACAATACTCCATGTGGTACAATCGGGGGCAGATAAATCTGACCCCCCTCACTATATGGTCACTATATGTATAAGTACGGTAGGGGGTCACTTTTATCTGCCCCCGACTGTACATAAGATTTTGTGGATATTTTATAAGGTAGGTATATAATAAATTAAGAAATAGTAGAAACAAGTGAATTAGTTACTGTTTGTTTGATTTTTTTTTCTTTTAATCATAGCAAAAAATGTAAACACGCCTGTGTCGTTCCGCACTGCGGAATCAACTGTCAACCTGATAGCAAGTCACCAATGCCAAAGAAAATATACACTACGCGAACCAATGCGAACCATGTCTTAGAATGCCAAATGATTGTCAGTGTGTGGATGCTCTTTCATCAAAGATTGTAACCTGCAGTGCCGGGGTACATGGGGGGGATGTCGCCCCGGTCATAATCCCTGACGATGAAAATAACCTCACCCTCGCATTCGTCTATATCGCGGCAGATCTGTTCGTCAGGCTCGAATCTGGTGCCCGGCGGGCAAACGCACGTGAAGCTGCCCATCGTGTTGCGGCATTGGCCGCCGGTACAGTACTGCAAACAAATATTGGTTTAATGGAACAAGATAGATTAATACATGTCATAAAAATAAAGAAAAACAAATTACACTTGATTAAGAGTATAAAGTCGGGCTTATCGCTAGTGCCATTTCTTCTAGTCAACCTTAGAGTAGATAGAAAAAAATAAATGAAAGATAAGACAACAACAACGTACCTAATTATGCAAGAAAATTTTAAATTTCTAGTGAAATAGACAAGATCTTTTATAAAATTAATAACAAAGTTGAAAATACTAATCAAGTAGGTATTATAGGTAAAACAGTAGCTCACCGACTGATGCATGTCGCACTCATCGATATCCCTACAGATGTTATCGCCATCGGAATGGTAGCCCGGATCGCAGATACACTTGTACCCAGGTTCGAGGTTCTCGCAAGTCCCGTGTAGGCAAATGCCAGGAATCATCGTGCACTCATTGATATCTGATCCACCATTGTCTTTGCTTGGTCCGGATGGACATAAGATCTCGTATTCTTTCGTGCCGTGTCTTGGGCACTCTTTGCATGACACTCCCCAACCTAAACGGAGACCTATAAATAAAATCAAGTTAGCATTTTTAGAATAAGTGCCACTTGAAGATAAACATTTCATCTACAAATTGCATATCTACCTTTGCTTGAACTACAGCAACACTGAGACCTTGTGACTGGTGTGGATCCAGGTCCTGTACAATGGCCATCTTCATATTTTTCGTAGCACAAGTCTTGAATCTCATCTGTAAATAATCATAAATTTTAAAATAACATGATAGAATTTAGAATTCGTACAAGATATCAGCAAATCCACCTTTAGCTCTACAACTTAAGCCTAACTATTATAAACTTACCAAGGCAAGTCCTGCCATCGTTACTTAGTGTGAACCCTGACGAGCACTCGCATCGGAAAGACCCTGGTGTGTTGTGGCAGCGGCCATTTCTGCAAACTTGTTGTTCAGAACACTCGTCTACATCGACACATGCGCCGCGATCCGGAGTGGATCGGTAACCAGCCTCGCATAAGCATTGGAATGAGCCTTCTGTATTTACGCAACGACCGCCCTGGTGAGAAGAAACTTATTGAACATTCAATTTTATAAATTGTATAAAATTGTTATTTGTATACCATTTAAGATGCTTATGGTCAAACAAATGAAGTGAAAAAAAAATAACAATTTGGACTTTAGTCGTTTAAATATTGACGTTTGTAAAAAGACTTCTGCAACTAAATTTTTAAATGTAACGTTTTAAATGAAACCCAATATAAGTATTCTAAAGCAGAAGTCTTGCAAAATATAAAATCAATGCTAATCACAAGAAAAGTAAATTTAATTTTAATGCTTACCTGACATAAGGACCTGTCAGAGCATTCATCAATATCCACGCAGTACCCTCCTGCAGTAGTTTCAAAACCGACGTCGCACTGACATTCGTAGGAGCCAAGGGTATTCCGACAGTGGCCATGTCGGCACACGTTGGGGTTGTCGCGACATTCGTCCACGTCTTGACAAGCGTTGCCCGTGTGGGTTGACTCGAAACCAGGATTGCAAACGCATTCATATCTGTCGCAGGAATTTGTACATTGTGAATCTATTCATTCATCATCATTATTCATTTATTTATTGAGAAAATACTTTCTTTTTGAAGATCGTCAATTTCTCACTCATGAGGTTTATCTAACATTGTAAAAACATTATGATTCGTTTTATATTTTTATTTTTATTCTCTTCTTTTCGAGTCATAATAACTACATGAACCCTATACTGGCTTTATTATTTGTAACTATATTAACTTACCTATTACCGTAGCTTTTACATTCGCCATTGGTGCACATACCACCATGGGTCATTTCACATTCATTTTGGTCGCTGCAACGTAGACCACCTTCTACTGGATCAAATCCGGGCGGACACCTATACAATAAAGATATTTTTTTTTTTTAATATTCTCTTAGCATTTATTACAGCTCTAAAAAAAATACTTTTATGTTCACAGATAATTTTTTTAAACTTACTTGCATTCAAATGAACCTGGCGTGTTGATGCAATGTCCACCCTTGCAATATTCGAGAGCACACTCATCGATGTCGATACAACTCGGATTGCCATCATTCTCAGTTTTCTCAGCACCAGGCCAGCAGTTGCATTCATATCTGTTATTGAATTAATCTTCAATATGAACATACTTACCTACAACTTCTACAAGTAATAATGATCTATATGATCTAGATTTTTATATAGCATTTGATAAAAACGATACTTTGTTTTGCTTAGATTTTTTAAGAATCGGAGTAAACATCCCTGGTGCAAATACTAGAAAAACATCTCCAGATTAATTATTAAAATGAATGGATAAGCAAGACAAAATAAAGTTTAAGAAATAAAAACAAGACTGTATAAATCTGGAAAAACAATAGTACCAAAAATCAAATGGCTCTAATAATGAAAGGGGAAATACTGTTCACAAACTAATACCACGGTGTATTGGAATTGTAATAAAAACAATATAAATGCCTGCTTACCCAATGTCTTTGTCAACACAATCCCCAAGGTTGCAAATGCCGCTCCTCAGCATGCACTCGTTGACTTTAGCAAGTTTCGGCGGAGGCTGTTCTCCTCCCGTTCCAGTCGGTTCGTCGTAGTCCAATGCCCCCGTAGTCTGGTTGCGTCTCCAGATCCCTGGTATTATTCCTCCACCACACAAGTGAGTCCATTCAGCTGGAAAATTAACAATTTCTTAAAGCGGTATTCTTTATCACTTTTTATTACTTAATTTTTAGTTAGCTATTTTGAATTCCGGTTTACCTAATTAAAAAGACGCACAAAATTTCAAACTACTAACAAACTGCCGAGTTTCTAAAAGCCTTCAAGTTTTTTCCAAAAACTACCAGTACTAAAAGTCTTTGGCAAAAATATGAATAGTGAAAGCATAGGCTTTTAATGTGCCAGCGAGCTCCATCTTAAACAGATCTGCATTTCACATCAGGTGGGATCGTGGTTAATCGCTGGACATTGAGAATATAAAAAAAATATTTTATCCTAAATCTTTATACTATTTCCCGTTACTATTTCACTTAACTACAAAATTTTTAAATATCTTTTCCGCATCACTTCTTATTTGACGCTCAGTCTTAAAACCATCCTTTATATCATTGTAATGAAGTAAAATAATGCTTACTAGATCCTCTAGGAGGGCATGGAGTACACATATCTCCCCAGGCTCTGCCCATATTGTACCCGCAGCAGCAGTCGCGGTTGGAGAGCGGCATCGACAATGCGTCTGCGCATTCACCGGTCTCGCTTAGGTATGAGTAACATGTGCGTACACGACCGTCTGTAAAAAAGTTGGTAGTTAAAACAAATTTATTCTAACAGGCAATTAAAGTATTATCATCGTCATTTCAGCCACAGGCAATCCGCTGCTGAACATAGGTCTCCCACAAGGATATCCATAAAAATCGGTACCGGTATCAGAAAAAAAGGTATTAACGTATAAATTATTTCCAACCGGTTTTTCTGGAAATCTTATCAGTTGTCAGTTTCTGCTAGCATAGCATCAGCATTTCATAATTATTTTTAAATGCAAGATATTAGCTGTAACCTTTAAATTTTTGTCACATGAGTAGTTTTACTTCAAAAAACATTTTTCAAGTTTCAAATTAAAGTCGTACTTGATAGTTGCTTTAAAGACTTTATCTACATTAAAATAGTGGGCAATATGAGTAGTTTTAACTTACCGATACAAAATTTCTTGTCTGGGCTTGGTATGAAGTGTGGATTACAGTGGCAGTAATAATCACCATCAGTATTTACACATTTGCCATTCTGAAACAATATTTTAATCTCGTATATTTCTAATTGGCGATTATCTAAAAGAATATGGAAAGATGCGAAGGTCAAATATTTTTAGCTTAACTTTTTTATATGGGAGCACCTCAAGGTAGCGTTTTCGGCCTATTTCAAAATATTTCAGGTAAGTAAATATGAAGAGTAAAAAAATTTCTTACGGGACAAATATCAGGGTCTTCGCACTCGTCTATGTCTTCACAATTATTGGAAATATGATGTCTCCTTTGTCCGGGTGGACACTCGCAGGAGAATGAGCCGATAGAGTTAATGCAGCGGCCGCCAGTACACAGATTGGGCACAGCAGCACATTCGTCAATATCCTGCAAAATAATTACTCTTAGTTTTTTCATAAAGTCGTCGTGCCGTATTTTCCCTCTTCAGTTCTCAATTTCCTTATCGCAACTGGCGGTTCTTAATTACCTGACATTCCTTAGTAGCCAAATTTCGAATATGACCTTTGGGACAGTCTAGTTCCCCACATCGTTCGCACGGATGTCCCCAGGCGACGCCCACGGTCGCACAGCAGAGCCCCTTCGTGCACATCACGCCTTCCAGGGCGCCGGTGCAGAGGGCTCCTCGGGTGTCGGTGTAGCAGGGGCCTGGGATAAACAATATCCATTAATAATTAGTTCCATATCATCATCTTCATATCATGAGCATGCACACACCCTGGATAATACCAAGATGGGAATATTTTGAAAAATTTGTTCTTCGATACTAACTCTCGCCTTCTGATAGCTTTAACGGCTATCAGGTGGTAGCCGGGACCAATGGCTTAACGTGCCGCCGAGGAACGGAATCATCTTTTTATCAATCAGATGATTCAAGCCTGCAATGTCCTAACAAAAGTAAAAACAACGAAAACAAGTATTTCTTCTCGTGGGAAACAAACCCACAACTTCTATGTGTTCAGGCAAACGCCTTTATCATTGGATCTTAGATGTGATTAGTTAAAATATCCAAATGAGACGTCAAGATAAGGAGAGCCTAAATGGGATAGGGTTAAGGTAGAAATATTAACCCTTTGATCTAAGTATTTACCAACCTATACTACACAAAAAATGAGTATGTTGTAGATGTTAAAAGTGATGTTAATGATGATGAAATATCATTAGCTGTTACCAGTTCGTCGGTCGATCTCGCAGCGAGTTCCGGAGAGCCCGTGGAAGCAGACGCAGCGGTCTGGAGCGATACACCGGCCGTCATGCAAACACGGCTCTCGGCAGATTGCTAAAACGAATAAGTACATACATACATATACATATAATCACATCTTTATCCCATACGGGGTAGACAGAGCCTAGAGCCATAAGACCTTAGCCCACGTTTAGCATAATGATAGTTGAATCAGGAAATCAATAGTGATGGGTTGCTAACCGCATCGCCTATGTCATTTCCCCATTCGGCAATAACGAATAAGTAAAATATTGAATTATTTATAAGGACAAACTATACACATTGAGCTAGCCCCAAAGAAAATTTGCAACTTGTGTTGTGGATTACTATGACATAGATAACTTTTTTAGAGTTTGAAGAGTCGGGAGCGGTTATTGACCCTACGACGAGATTTTGCAAAGACAACCTCGCAACTGTGTTAGGATTTTGTAAATTCTTAGTTATACATTATATTCACATATTTATTTGTTTATTTCTAATTTTCTATTTATTGTGCGCCTGGAAAGGTCAGATTTGGCAAACTAAAGATTATACTTGTATTGACATTGTACTATCCCAAATTCATGCAATAAAATATTTTTTACATCTTATCTTACTTAAGTTAATATCAAGCAGATGTGACTAAAATGACAGCCTTTAGCAGTACAACGCACTCTCCCGAGATTCGACTCTTATAACCCCAGTTGGTAGGACCATGCGAGGTAGAAATCCACAAGGGGCACTCTTCAGACTATATAACTACAAAATTTTGAAGAGTCAGGGTAGAGGCCGTGATAAGAACATTAAACTCACGCTCGGTACAAAATTCGCCACTCCACCCGGGTGCGCAGGCGCACGTTCCGTTGGTACAAGTGCCGCCATTCATACAAATGCGACGACAACCGCCACGCGTCCGCGCCGCTGAAAAATAAAAATAATTAGACAGAGTTCTTGCATATTTTACTAGTTCTTGCGAGCGACTTTGTTCTCGTGGGATTTCATTTTCTGATATATATTTTCTTCCTGCATTATAACTTAATACTATTTTGAAACAACGCAACGGAAGATGGATATATTTATTGATTACCTTTGGTGTATTTTTATTTTATTTAATATGATATAAGTTCATTCGCATTATCAAAATCGGTCTAGCATTTTCCAAAGTTAGACAAACCTTCACTATATATTTAAGTAATTTATTGCGTATAGTAGAATATGAGTATAAGCACAACAAATATTCACCTCTATTACCCTTTGCATTTAGCTATTAATCAATTTCTAATAAAAGTTTGAAATCAACTAAAACTTGTACTCGTAAAGGTTCAAAAATATTCAAAAAATATAATTTAACGAAAATTATATTGCAAAAAAATAAAGGAAAAAATCATTGGTTGCTTTGTTATGTAACGTTCGGTACGTTTTGTTTTTAATTACTTTGATTGTCAACTGTTTTGCTTCTTTTTCTTTAATAGCACTTTGTGAGTGGCCAGTATTTTCAAAAATACCAACCTCTAAAATTATTTCAATTTTATGTTGGAACCATATTTACGTTAGAACTTTTATTCATTCATAGAGCAAGCAGGACTCTACCAAACGGTCAGGGCCTCAAGGATAGGATTTTAATAAAAAAAAATGTATTTTAGAATTAACGAATCAAATTAATTTGGCTTGAGTTAAGAGTACTGCGTAGAAATCGCTGTCAAGGAAAGATACGATTTGTTGTTTTGTATGGATTTTTAAGTACTCCGTGAATTAGATCAGCAATCTGCGCCTATTATATTGTTGGCCATTCTTCGATCCGTACGCTCCGATCTCTATTTAGCAGACACAGCCTTCTTCATAATACTTTGTAAGAAGTTATATGAATTAATATTGAGAATATAGAGTTTTATAAATTTGTTTTGTAATTACCAGTTCCGCTAAATCAGGACCAAGATTAATAGCGAACCCTGGGCTCTGAAGCGTAAGCTGAAGATATAACCAGGAAACACGCTCGGACGAAAAAGAAGAGAATATAGAGTTTACTCCTAAAGCGGTTTATCACGTAGCCTAAACAAAACCGAAAAATCTAACAATACTGATGACCACCAACACATCGAACGGAAAGTGGTTACAATGACCCGTAGTTGCCCTTAGATCGCTCATTAACATCTAATCAGTGCATCAGTTGTATCCATGCATTATGCAATTGTGGCGCATCTCATTGTTCTGGTATCCATGGTTTATGGAGCACCAATTAGCTGGATCAAATGCAAGTAGTGGTAGACATCGAAACTAACTCAGAGAAAATGATGTACTTTCTTTAGAGTTGATTGTTATGTATTAACATTACATGTAGAGAAGATTAATTTTTAAAAATAAAATATGTGATCAACCAGTTGTTTAGATTGTAAAAACCCTTTCATCTATACAAACAGTTGGCCGGTTTAGTTGGTCGGAGTAGAAATACAGGTAAAGTAATAACTGTAAAAAAACAAAACTGAACTGCTTTTCAAGGTGTTACGCCTATAAACTTCCTCTTAGTAGTAAGTAGATATGAAAATCAATTCACCCTGCACTCCACTGTCAGATTTTTTCTAAACAGACTCTTACAGTGCTTTTCCAAAGGTGTGTTTGTAAAATTATGTCAGTTCAGATTATTTCAGAAGTAGATAAATCGTGAAAAGCTATCAAACAAACAAATTAAGGAACTTATTCACGCCCTATCTACGGAACCAATCTTTCTGAATATTCACACACACAAAGTTAGAAGTATTGAAAATGACATAGGGTACATTTTATCGCGGGAAAAAGCACTGCCCCTGAGGGAAACTCACACGGGCGAAGTCCAGGGCAAAAGCTTGTTAATAATAATGGGATACTGTGTAATCGTATAAAATGTCATGATACATTTACACTTACTTATGTAAGGGTATCCATTGGGATTACAGCTTGGGGCTTCAACGCCCCCAGCACAGCGACACAGGTTGGGGCCTATACAGGCGCCTGGAGGCCCGCAGTCCGGCCGACACTGTGCTGCAAATAACAGATTATTTTATTAACCTTTTGGCATACGATATATATATCATGATACTTAGAGCAAATTCGAACATCACCTGGTGCGAAGTGCCTATAGTCCTCTAGGTCAGGGTTCGCTGCTCCAAAGAGATTGGACCTCTTGCTGGCCAGTGAGTCACAGCAACACAAAATGTGGCTAGAACTAGTACCTTTCTGCCCTTTCGGTATTCAGCTGATAATGTGGATGAGATATTGAGTGAAGTACTTACGAACAACGCAGAGAAGGGAGTTCGGCCTGGACGTCCACCCAGGACAGCAATGCGTACTGTTACGGGATCGACACACGTGTGGACTGAAACAGACAAAGTCAATTTAGTTGAAAGTCATCATGAAAATAAAACACAAAAGTGACAGAAAGATAAATAGGAATATCTATAAAATAAGAGAAAAAGGTAAGCTTTGATAACGAATCATACTAAAAGGATCAATTTGATTTTAAGTCAAGATTTCTAAAGATCACATGACTTAATTTACCTACGATATAACTATATAACTAACTACGTAATCAATGCCAAGTTCAACAATTTTAAGAAACAACCAAGTGAGAAAATGTTCTCTAAAAGCGTGTTTGAGAGAGATTGCGATAAGTCCGCCTTTTGCGGTTTATTTTGTTGCGAAACCAAAAATGTATTTTATGTGTTTAGAAATAAAAACCAGGATACTCGTATTATCACAGAATATATATTAGACATATCAACAGACCAAAATCCGCCAATAACACAAATAATTATGGCTCCAAAGTTAAATAATTTTTAAGTGTTTCCCACCATTGACTTACGTTGTCGTCAGCAATTGCTGCAGAGATATTAGATATAGCCACTATAGCGATTCGCGATGCTTGTTTGAGCGAGCTAATGTCCGGTCAGAGGGCGGATTATATCAGCTGCCCTTAGACTTTGAACCAAAATCCTTATTTTGAGACCTTGTAACAGTAATGCAGTTGCAGTTTTGTATCTCATCTTGATTTCAACTCTTGTTATTTATACCTAAATAGTATTTTGTAGTCAAAAGTGTTTTCCTAAATTACACACCACAAAAGGATCATCACCCCAACTAAACACAGTTGTTGAAATGTTATTAATTTTAAATTTAATTCATCACATGATTATGTGTCATCAATCATTATCACAAACCTAAGCAAGAATTGAAGTCTGTCAAGTCAATATGTAATTCTGACTAAGACCCTGAATATAAGTGAGTGAGATTGATAAAAAAGTCCTACCGATAGTGGTAGGAACAGTTGACTGGTTTTCTTCAAGGAGCAGAAGTACAGAGCAAAAGACCTTTTATAAATTTTCTTCTTTTTCTTTATACAAATAGTTTGACGTCATAGTCTATTGTGGTCCGTGACACCTACAAACTCCTGGCCTGAGATCTTTCTCCAGATTTTTCATTATCGCGAGCTTGCATTTTCTATTACTTGATTTAAAATCCACTTTGTTAATGAGTTGTATCATATCAATCTTAAACTTATGGAATTCCATTGGTCCTCTAGGAAGTGCCAGTCAAACGATACGGTAACCCGAGCTACTCATAGTGTAGTAGTTCCATCGTGGGCGTCCACGCGTGGGTGAATTTCACGCTCATAATTTCGGGAGCGAAACGGGTTCACTGGGTGAAGCAAGGTCGGTGCAAGCGGGAAGATACGATTAGCACGCATGTTAAACAGTAAGCTGGTCAAGGATGACCTCCAGTTGTTGAGTTATCAGATGAAGACTTTAGTATAAATGTCCTGGGCATCTATCTCTTACCTATTCTTGTCATGAAACAGCAGCATCAATATTCAAGCAGTAAAATTACGGGTACTTATTTGTTTAGTTATTTCTTCATATTCTCATTACGATATTACTATATCACCATGACTAAGTACTACAACTTTAGCCATTGCATCTAAGAAAACGTTAAAAATTACAAACTTCAGTTCATTAAAGTCAATTACAAACATGTCCGTTGTCAAAACTCAGGGCATGAGATCATGGTATTAGTTCATTAGCCACTCTTTAGAATCAGTCAAACAGATTGATTACAATGTAGGAATACGAACTTGATTCACAAAAGAATGAATGTTTACCTTCTAAAACGCCTGTAATTAAGGAATGTAACCCCAAATTATTTAAACAAACAGTACAAGTCAACGAACGATATAAATTAACATGACGTCAATGTATACAAAATGGTTAGAGATATCAGGTTAAGTAAGGTAAGCATAGACGCTATGATGACATCAATGAAACCTATGAATTTTTAATCAAAATTCTATACATATTCGAAAATGTATTCCAAAGTGTGCTAATTAAATTTGACTTTCTTTTTTAAATGTTATAGGCAACAGATATAATAAATACTTTTACTCATATCAAAACGTAGAATAAGGAATAGAATGCGTCTGGTCGCATTTCCTAACTCAATGAATAAATTAATATGATGAGAATGGATGACGTTGATATAAATACGAGTATGTAACAATTGAGATAATAAAACGACTGAAAATCTAATTGAATTCTCATTTAATTCGCCGCGAACCTAGAGAAAAGATCAAAGAAGTTCGAATCGCGCGCGGTCTCTCTACACGCAATTTTTTTTAATCTATGGAAAACATGCAATGATATTTTTTTGAGATACCTATTACTTAAAACTATGTATGTTTAAATGTTTATTCTGATCGTAACTAAAACTAAAACATAGAATTAGTTAGTGCGTTGTGGTGGGACACTGTTTCTCATTCTATAATTTTAAATCTTTCCTTTCTAAATATTCTTTTATTTTTAATGTTAAGTTTAGTCATTCATCATTCATCATCATCCGATCATATTTTATAGTTGCATCTTCAGCTTACGCTAATTAAACTTGGTTTTAGATTAGCCGGTACTGATTTATTACAATAGATCGACAACCATCTGACTTCCGTAACCCATTTTACATGGAAACCAAATCAATAGGATCATGACCCGCGTATGTTAGTAGTCAACACTGTCAGAATTTTTTTTTGTGAATTTTAAAGTATTGCATCACAAAAGTAAGCTTGACAATTGGCATTCTAGTTCGTACAACAAGTTGCCTCAGTCATATCGCGGCATGCATCACACGTGCTGAAGATCAGCAATCGCATTGCAGGCATTCCTCCACTCAACTGGATGACTCAAGCTATCCCTGCACACTTGATGTGTCAGATATTTTAATTCCAATCAAGTCAACTTCTTTTCCATTCAACTAATATGAATCTATATTTATCAACTTAAATAATTACTAGCTGTTCCCCGCGGTTTCGCCCGTTTCTTAAAGTACTTAAGGGCTTTAGTTTTGACGTATAAAAATCCATTTATAATACTATTTATATGACTGGATCTTTTCCGAAAAAAAAAAAAATTTTTTTTTTTGGCCACGTTTACTGCTCTGTCTTGGGACTAGATTAATCTTAATCATAGAATTAGCGAACCACAATTCTTTATTCTATTTATGTAACGTATTTTTATTAGGTATGTAATGTAAAAACTTACCCGACAAATTGTGCGGTTGCGCGGCCGTCGTGCATTTTCGGCCAGCGCCTCGTGCGGGGCGTGCTGGCCCTATAGTAAGGGTCGGCAGACACTGCTGCCACCGCCAGCGCCAACAGCAGCCACCGCCATGTCATCTTGGAACCATCACCCTGGAGAAATTAATAAATTTAAAGGTATTTATCATTTACGTGTTCTTTCCGGCTTGAGAATTTGACCACCGAAGTCAGTCCAATGTCTTGCTTGGGTTGCAATCGGGATACCGATTAGATATGCACTGAAAAAATATATTTATTCTTATTATATAATATATATATATTATACTCAAACACAACCAAACTTTCGTCAATGTATAGCACAAAAAGTGACCACATAACTCTGCAATATGGAACCAAACCTTTTGACTTCTTTTGTAAATCATTTTTTTAATCAAGTTAACATTACTATCTTGTTAAACTTTGGTTATTTCTCAAGTAGTCGAAGTAGTTTGGTAAAATATTTTTTCAGTGTTACGATTATAAAAGATTTTCTTATCCTTTACAGATCTTAAATGTAAGACATGGCACTTGCTGTGTAGAAATTACTGTCCTATTAAATTATTTTCAAATTGAAAAATAAAATGTTACTGAAAGGTTAAACGTTAAAAATGTAACGAAACTAAGACTGAAGAAATTAAATACATAAAGGATGCAATATTGAGTGTTAAGTATGTGGTTTTGGTAACCCCTGTTTGAACTTAAAGAAGCAAGATATATAAAAGAGTATTAGTTCTAGTTGGCGTTAACTTTGTTTCAAAGATACTAACCTATCACTCAATCTGAAGTAAAGTTAAAAACTTATTATTTAGACAACAATGACGTCGTCCCGTCGTCCATAGGATCAAGAAATCGCGCGGGGTCTCTACATACATTTTTTTAATCTATACGTCGCAACATTTAAACTGAGAATTCTTAAAAGTTGCATAAAATTTATTTTTCATTAAATAAAATGGATAAATTATTTAAAATTCAGCTTCATTTACTTTTCATATATCGCTAGTGCGATGCAGTGCAGTAAAAAAAAAAGTAAACGCTGAAAGTGGCGACTCGCTGTCACACCAGTATCAACATGATAGCTGTAAACTCGGGCACGGGTAAGGTTGACTGGAAGAGATTGCATTAGCGATAAGTCCGCCTTTGTACTTTACCTAGTTTTTAACAAAATGATGTATACATTTGTTTGGTGCAATAAAGAGTTTTTCTATTCTATTCTATTCACTCTCTTGATTCGGAGGCCAAGTACCACTTTCGGTCAATTAAGTATTTTGCACATCACCGAAATGCAATCACACAAGTAAATAAATACGTAATTGAGCAAATATTAAAAGGAAACTTCCGAGAAATTCGCGTTTCAATTATTGAATGTAATCTAAAGAATTAGTATAATGTAACCTTACGATAAAAAAAAAAAACTATTTGATAACTTAAACTAAAATAAAACTTGACAAGCGCGAGTCAGATTCGGGCACCAAGTTTCCCGTGCTTGAAGCATTTCATCAAAATCAAAAAATGTTGATTGTATGGGGTTAAATTGTATAATACATTATCTGTTAAAATTTGTAATCTTTAGTTATTACCGTTTACGAGATACAGCTTGCTTACAGACAAATAGACGGACGGATGGATAGACATCGAAGGCAATAGTGTCCTCTTTATACTTAATGTGCGGATCCCTAAAAATGCTCTTCTTTATCTCGAAGTGCATTGTTTTGGTGCGTGAGGTCACAGCCTAAAGCGAGCTGACCCAGTTTTATTATCATCCCATTTTATAAATAGTGGATTGATAGTGATTTACAAAATTGGTCATTCAATTTGAAGTTGTAAGGAGTAGCTGAGCAACAAACTAGTCATGCAACCACCCTCTACTAGGGTTGTATATGTAAATCCCTAAATACTAAGTATCTATAACTAATAAAGTACATGTCAGCACTTTTGGGGACTTGCATAGAGCCCGAATGCGTTGTTGCATTTCATTAGATTGTTCTGGTCGTGAACCTCCGACAGACGTCTCGTTTAATTATTACAATATAATTTTTGTAATTCATTTAAATAAATAAGTTTAATTTTAAATAACTTTTTAAAAAGTCTCCCATACGTTCCCCGAACAAGTCTGGCGCAGCCCGGTCGGTAGGATCATCAAAAACCGAGACCTCTGTTTCCGCGCTTTGGACTCAAACTCGTACCAGCGCAGAAAATTCGGTCGGAAAAACGGTGTAGAGATCTTTCGAACCAAACAAATAAATTTGACTTACGGGAGTGAGTGAATAGTGTCTTCACAACGGCAAGAGATGGTGCTGAGTGGCTTGTGAGTAAAACTCTTTACATTCCCTCATTATCCTTTCTTTTCCATATTTCCTTTTTCGTGTAATTTCGAAGGTTTTATATATTAAACAAGCAAATAAAATTTTTGCATAGTTAAGATAGCTTATGTGATAAAAGTACATATATAAATAACATATAAATTAAATTGTAACAGAATATTTACAATTATTTTTATAAGTACATACTTAAGTTTATTATTAATTATATAAAATGGCGCAAGAGCAACCAGTTGTAGAGAGAATTACTATAATTCCTAATGAGATGATAAAGCTTATTCCAATCTTTAAGGGTGATAAAAGACAGTTAGGATTATTTTTAAGAAAATGCGAATATATAATAAATAGGTACCATGGGTCAGAGCTTCAAAACGAATACATTATACATACTATCACCAGTAGGCTAGCGGACGAGGCCGCAGCGCTTATCAGCGAGCGTGAGGATGTTTTGTCTTGGATAGAGTTCAAGGAATTGTTAGAGCAGCACTTTGGGGATCCGCGTAGCGAGGAATGTATTTCAATTGAATTAGAGTCACTAAAAATTAAATCAGGCGAAAGTTATTTAGATTTTGTAGTAGAATACAAACTGTCAGGTTAATTTTAATGTCGAAGGTGAATAAAATCGAAAATATACAATAAAAACAGAGTAAAAAAAAAACCGCTATACTATAACACATCTTTAAATGTTTTCCTTTATAACTTTCAGGAACTTTTCATAGATTTATTTACCATAGAGAGTGTATATTACCTAACTATAGTAGACGCCTTCAGCAAATTAGGTCAAGCAATTAAAGTAGAGAACCGCTCTACACCCGAAGTAGTACGTGCATTAATTCAATATTTCTCTATGTATGGTACACCTCGTAAAATTACTAGTGACCCAGGTCTGGAATTTAATAACAGTCTTATGAGAGAGTTAATGTCTTTATATAAAATAGATTTACACATTACTACCCCTAATAACCCTAATTCAACTGGTATAGTAGAAAGGTTTCATTCCACCTTAATTGAGATATATCGTTTAGCAAAGTATGAGCAGAAATGTACTGACGCAGCATCTATTATGACCTACTCTATAATGGCATATAATAATACAATTCACTCTACCACAGGTCTTACCCCTTTTGAAGTAGTTTTCGGACATACCTCAACTAATAGTATCTTTAATATAGATTTTGAAAAACAGTATATAAGTGAATTACTTAAAGATCATGCTAAACGTACTAAATACTTATATAAATATATATCGGATAAAATGATAGAGACAAAAGAAAAAGAAAGAAAAATGAGAGGAGGCGAATCAGATAAAGATTTTGATGAAGGAAATACTGTATTCATTAAAGATATTAATATAAGAAAACCTAAGCATAAGCCTCGTTTTAAAAAGGCCGTAGTTAAAGGAAAACCAGAGCGTAACATATTACCCATTGCAATAGGTTCACGTTTAACTAAAACTCCAATTAAAAACGTTAAACGTCCCCCACAGATACGTTGTGATGCTGTTGACCCTGATGAGGACCAGCCAGGGCCTTCTGCTTCAAACGGTTGAAAACAACCCCGGTTTACTTACCCTTAAGGAAGGAACAGCTGTAATTGAACACAACAAATGGACCATTGTAAAAACACAGAATTTAAGTTTATTTTATAAGGATTTAAATGAGAATATAATAGGTCTCTCCGAAATTAATCAGCTAGTTTCAAGACAATTTTATAAAAACTTTAGTAGAGATTTTTTTCAACTTACGAGACCAAGTAGAGTTTATTAAAAATGTAACTATTAAAAAATATAGACAATTAATTCCTAGTAATAGATTTAAGAAAGGCATTTTGAATCCTATTGGAACTATTATAAAGGCTATAACCGGTAATTTAGATAATGAGGATGCACATAGGTACGATCAGATGATAAATGAATTAACTATAAACCAAAATAATGTGGATAAAAAGGTTACACTAGTTTCCGAAATTATAGATACCTTTGTGAATTCTTCTAAATTAGTTAAAAATAATTTTGTTGAATTAAATAATAAGTTAAAAGAAATAGAGCGTGATTTAAAATTACTTCAAACAAAAGGTAATAGTTACATAGTACAGTCACACATTATTAATATATATCACATGTATCTACATAACTTTCAGATGATGTATAATAAACTGAATGAAATAGAAACAGCTCTAGCTTTAAGCAAAATAGGTATTTTACATCAGTCTATTATAGACTCTAACGAATTGTTAAATTTTCTAGAAGTTATAAATAAGACAGATAATTTGCTATATACACCTACTTCTTATAATTTAGTTAAAATAGAACGCTCTATTACTGTGAAATCATATATTAAAGTAGATAAGATAGTATTTTTGTTAGAAATACCGCTCATTAGTATTGAGCTATATACATATTATAAATTGTACCCTTTACCTATATATAATCTTTCTCTTGAACAAACCTTTATTATCATTCCTAAATACCCCTATATCCTATCAAAGAGTTCAAAGTTCAGGTCACTTACACAGCCATGCTTAGAAATAGATGAGAATTATTTCCTTTGCCAAGAAAAGGACACTTTTCAGTTAATTGAAGACACATGTATCCAGGATTTAATGAAATTTACAACAAATCCCACGACTTGCACACAAATCCCGATTCAAGTAGAGAAAGTAAAAACTGTAATGATAAAAGAAAACATCTACATCCTGTTCACGAGATATGATACATTAATTACTGAAAATTGTGAAAATGAAGTAACACGAAAATATATACAAGGCACCCACATTCTTACTGTAACAAATGGATGTGACGTCATCGTGGGTGACATACGCTTAATTTTCATCGCAGCGAGAGCCCTGTTACCTACGAACGGTTACCTATTATATCCTTACCAGATATGTCAACCACCGATGTCCTGCAGATTTCACCTGTCAACCTGGAAGGAATGGATTTCAGGAAACTAGAAAAGCTAAATGAAAAACTGAAGTTTAGTGTTAGTGCAGAAGTGAATAAAAAGGGCATTTTAGTGAAAACAGTGAGCGTGTATACGGTACTATTATATATAAGCGTAATTGTAGGCCTTTTATTGTATACTATAATTAGATATAAGTCTAGATGCTTACTTTTTACGCGAAATCATCCTAGCTCTCAGGATCGCTCTACGGATAATTTCGCGCTTAACGAGGGAGGAGTCATGCAACCACCCTCTACTAGGGTTGTATATGTAAATCCCTAAATACTAAGTATCTATAACTAATAAAGTACATGTCAGCACTTTTGGGGACTTGCATAGAGCCCGAATGCGTTGTTGCATTTCATTAGATTGTTCTGGTCGTGAACCTCCGACAGACGTCTCGTTTAATTATTACAATATAATTTTTGTAATTCATTTAAATAAATAAGTTTAATTTTAAATAACTTTTTAAAAAGTCTCCCATACGTTCCCCGAACAAGTCTAACTTTTTGATAACAACAGTTTGTAGTCATAACGTCACCTGGTGAAAAAAGCTCACGGCACTGATTGCCCAGCCGCCCACCGGTGACCGACTAATAATTGAAAATCTATTAAATCTGCGATTGCGGAGTTTGATTTGTTAAGTTCACAAATTACGGATTTTGTCATAAATAAATAACGGGTTTGTTTACCAGTCGATGTATTTTTAACTTTGAAATTGTGGGTAATGAAGCATAGACAAATAAAATACCTACGAGATAAATCAGATAGATCTAGCTAATATATAATCTAGTATATATAATACTATACTACTTTATAATAGATAATCTAGGTAGCTTTTATTGATTTCCTATTTTTTCCGCAACTAGGGGCTTAGCCAAAGTCTCAATCTCAAAACGTTAACACAGTACGACAAGAACAAAATGTATAGGATTGATATACGATTGACCACTCGATTTAGCGCGGCTTATGTCAATGCCATACATTTTGTTCTTGTTGAAATTGTGATTTTGGCTAAGCCCCCAGTGCCCCTAGTATGAGTTTTTATAAACGCTGACGCTAGCGACTACTTTAGCAATTTAGTATGGCAAACCAGTACAGCGCCTCTGGCGGATAGTAAGGCAACTAAGAAATTCCATATAAAATCCTAACGCAGTCGCTAGCGTCTGCGTTAAGAAAAACTCATACTAGGGGCACTGGTATTAAGAGACCACCTGTATGTTCTTCGACCCAATGCCCTGTGCAGTAAGGAATACATGATTAGCTGATAGTTCTGGCTCTATTGTCATAATGTTGTGTTGAACCCAGCTGCATCGCCGGTCAAGGAATATATGCTAAACGATAAGTGTGGCCGACGACCGTCCGCGCCCCGCACTGTCCTCCTAACTATATTTAGAAAATATATCTAACAAATCTAAATTAAATAAGCGATTCATTTTTTTACGAATCTCCTCATATTTAATTACATGAAAATGAATAAATGCAAAATAGAATATGGAAGACTAAGGAAACTCGTAGTGAGTGTCCCGTGATGTTAAAACTTTGTGCATAGAATTTGGAATCGCGCGCGCTAGGCAAATTTCTTATATACTTAATCTATGTATTTGTGAGAATCGAAACAAAGGAAAAAAACATGTTTAAAATATGCAGAAAAATACGGATCACTCACACACAAAATACATGATATGTGCAGTACAATGATAGGGTACTTCCCCAGCCGAAAACAGAATTGTAGTTCTTTTTATTAATTTTTCTATTACTTAGACCTATGTATTTCTATTTCAGGGGAATTTCTTTAGAAAACCACAAATGTGCCACATTTGTAATAGATCTTACAATTTATAGACACAAATTTATTGTTCTCTAGGTTAAGCTTTCATATAAATAAAAAAATTACATGTGTAAAAATAAAGATGGAATATTAGTCAGGTGTACCACAAGGGTCACATTTGGGGCCTCTGAAGATTATATAATTTTACCACGAAGCTACCACCAGTTGACGTTTTGGATGAATGGAACTCCTGACACAGATCCTGTATCTCCGCCAATGATCGAGCAGCCCGATCAATAAGCGGCGTGAGTCAGTGCGCCCACGCACATGACCGCATCGCCTAGCGTATCGTGCTGATACGGAAAAGTAGGATACTTCTAAATTGTCCAGCGTAATAATTACTGATGAATATGCAGAATGAGACTCTTTCCTGAACACTAAATCCTACTCTAATATTAAACGCGAAAGTTTGTATGGATGCTTGTTACTCTTTTACAGGAAAACGGATGAACCGATTCGGCTGAAATTTGGAAGGGAGATTGCTTAAACCCATGTTCCACATGGCTATATTTTATCCCGAAATTACCATGGGAGTGGAGCCCTGGGCAGTGAGACTAAAATAGCATCCTGAGTGTGATAGCCAGAGGCTGGATTGTGTTTGCTTCAATCGTTGCTGTTCTGTCGAGTTGCTCATAGTCATAGGATATACCGAAATATTAAAACCAAATAACAATAAATTTTTGGGTTATTCACTTTAATACAGGAATATTATAAAAAGTAGAAGATTAAATCAAGTTATTTAATCAATAAATTACTTAAAAACACATCACCCATTACATAAGTAAAGAAAAACGTAAATACTCTTCAATGACTTCATTAAAATTATTTTTAAATAAACATTCCTTGTCAATGCTCAAAATAAATAATATATCCTGGCATTGGTCATGAATGGTCCTAACGAACTCTCCCCAAATACCGGCGACCCAAATGTGGCTCAAGTAAACAAATCATCAAATAAGATCACTGGTTCAAGTCCCGACTTACTGGGCAGACGAAGTACTTGGTGTACAGCAAGAATGTCTTTATGATTATATCAAACTTTACTTTAGCTGTTACCCGTAGCTGCGCCTGCGTGGTGAAGGATGGTTGCAATTAATTAATTCAATATATCAAAACTACGCAATTGCGTATCACTTAATATTATATATCACTTATTATAGTACACAAGATCAAGCTGTTTCCTAAGAGCCCTTCCTTTGTTACAGACATGAGACTACAGATGTGAGACTGTGACGCGAGAATTTTGTATATTAAAGATAGATTCACAATTTTTTAATAAAATTTACGAACGAGCTTACTTGTTGGGACTTTGGGCAAAGTTTGTTTATTTAGCAAGTTGTTATAGTTATATAGCTAGACTAGATTACTTTTAGTGCGTAATTAGGTAATTTAGGTAGCGCGTGCGCATGCGGTTCCTTATTAAGTTATGTTCAGAACCTGTTTAAATTTATGGCACGCAATGTGTTTGTTTATGGTTCAAACAATACTAAAAATGTCGATACAATAAATTAATAAATCTTAACTTATTTATTGGTAAACTATAAAACTCTTTATTTGCTGTTGTAAAATGTATCGTGGCTCTATTTCAAAATTTTGTGTTGGTTACACGTGTACGTACAGTCGCGAGCAGAAAAAGCTGACCCCTAGGTCACTATATGGTAACGCGGTAATTTATCTGCCTCCGACTGTACCGAGTTTAAAATAATAACTGCGATTAACACAGATACTCGTAGGGATAGATTAAAAAAAAAATTGCGTCACTTAAAAGAGACCGCGCGCGATTCGAACTTCTTTGCTCGTAGGACTCTTTTTCTCATGTAAAGGTGGAAGTAGCATCTTTTACGATCCATCTGTTTAACGTTAAAGAACAAACCTTTAGCTAACAATTTTTCAACTATCAAATATAAGTATATTTCTTTACAATCATATCATAATATTATTTTAAGTTTGATAAATCAAAGCTAAAGCCAAAGCTTAAATCAAACTTAAAATAATATTATGATATTTGCGATCCATTCTAAAATATAGAAGTTAAAATTTGTGTCTGATGTTTGTCCGAAACTTTTAAAGCGCGAGTGTAACACTTGTCTTACAATTTTTTTAATCCCATTACGATATATTTATTTATTTATTCAATTACTCACTACACTTAAAGTTTCCCAAAACGTGTAGTGATATAATTAATATCTACTTACAAAATCATACAATAGCTAGAATCGTGCTATGCAATCTAATCATGTCAAAAAGTTTTTAATGATATTTACATTCGTCTCTACCGACCATCATTACTGCAATGGCAGTGCGTACGCGCTGCATGGCAGAAAAATATATAGAAAACAGAAAGGAAATGCTTACGACATGGAGTTTAAAGACATTGAAAATATTATTGTACTCTTTATATAATAACATATAATAAGTAATCGAAAGTGTTTTATAAAATGAAGTTTTTGAAAGTTTGTTTAATGATTTTACACTCAAGGCACACATTATTAAAAATCTGTTTTATATATGAAAATTAAAAAAATATATCATCAGAGTAAACACTTATTAAACTTCTCACCTAAATATAAGTATTTAAATCAAGATATGTACATTACTTTGGCTATGTTAAATTAAGTACTTAGTTTAGTTAAGAAACGTAATCCAAAAATCCCATTGTAGGAAATTTCTAGAACAGCAGAGGTAGGGCCTAACTCAAGTTTTATTCGCATTTTAACAATACAACAAATAAGGAAGTACAAAATTTATTAAGTAACCCTCTTAAAAACATCTTAATAACGCACGCTCCAGGAAATGACACATTTTCTCTTCAGCTAACGCTTCAGAGCCTAGGGTACGATAAATTCTGAAGCTCATGATGTGTCACATCTGTAACCCTTTAATTTGTGACGTCACTGGTCGTTGACAGCTCACTTATTGTTGACCACTTGAGTGACACGGGTCATGTTTTGATGGTCACCACTGACCACGCTGCTTCTATGTAAATTTTTTTCTTTACCATAATCGTCATCAAATAATATTCCGGTTGATTCCAAGCTTTAGAGCTTAGAGTTCACCAAAATGCGATGCCTTATTTTTTGGCTTTGCTTCTACAATCCACATCCTTAAGAACTTTCTTTGACACTTCCTTAAGAAATAGACAAGGAAATAATTTTTATTTTTCAACTAGCTGACCCAAATGCGCTTTTCCCGCCTTTCAAACCTTCCATGAACTTCCACAAACAATTCAAGACCAAAATTATCCAAATCGGCCTAATCATTTTCGTGTTTTAGCTAGACTAACGAACAGCAATTTAATCACCAGATTCTGATATTAAAGATGATTGAATTATTGAAGAAGCCTTTGTCCCAGCTGCTATTTGGTATTTGGCACTTTCGAAGAACTCTGACACCAGGGTGTGCATGTTTAATTGACTATACAACCCACACGATGTGATGATCAATGTACAAAATTAAATGCACTTACGTAGATTTTCGCTCACAACTTGCTCGTGCTCGGCGCATTACGCCTTAACACGAGCAAGTTTACTGTTATTTTATAATAACAGACGGTGCATCCATTTTGCGATAGGTAAGTGTATAAATCATACCTGCTTCCGCTTTCGGCTTCACTTGGTGACCAGTCTTAATAACAGCATGTTATCTGCATATCCTAACACCGTTAATGATCTGATGCGTCAATAAATATACTATCTGTTATAGACGACGACGGACAGCGGAGATAGAAAAGAGATATGTACATTTGGGGAGGTCCGGCCCGGCTGTGGACTTAATTATTATCAATCCTATAGCCCTATCCCATTTTAATTGGCATAGGCTCTCCGTATTTTTTTGCGCCACTTCACCCTCATCATTTCAGCAGCAAGCTGTCCACTGCTGGACAAAGATGTCCCCCAAAGTTATCCAGAATGACCAGTTAAAAGCGGTCTGCATCCAACGCTCTACGGGTCATCGGAGCATCTGGTATCTTCGCATAATCGCTTCGAGAATCTTTCTGCCCCACCGGCCATTGATTCTTCACGCTATATGCCCTGCCCACTCCCACTTAGCCTATTACAGACCATTTTAGGGATTACAACCATCGTCTTTATGTCTTTCTTTATTGTGTTCAGCCAAGATGCCCAGCCGTGGACACCTTACATACAGCCAGAATGATGATAATATTACTCAATCAGTTCAAAGCGTCCACCAACTAACTCGAATTTTAATACACATTTAATAGTCGGACCTCGAAACGATTAAATATAGATTTTACAAAGGAAACATTAAATAATTGTACAAGAACAAAATGTGCACTCAGAGTTATTGGTCTATAAATTATTTGTCCGTTTCTCATGAACATAAGACGAGCAGCGGGTGCCCCCAATTGAGCGGTTATTAACGTCCCGAGTTGTAACGATCCATCGCAATGGACAAACAAACATTCCTCCTACATACACAGAGCGATTGGTATAAGCATATTGTTTGGGATGCAGTGCCTTATTTTTTCTTGTGTATTCGTGGTTAATACGTGTGATTTGCCAAAAAATACCTCAGATTATTTAAAAAATGTATTTCTATATGATCTAAGATATTTCTGAAGTTTCACTTGACATAACGGCCACTTTTAATGAAACTGGTTTTGTTTTTCATTTACTTTTTTCATGGCACTGTAGAGTCGTTTGCGCTTTTAAATATTCTGTGGTAGAGTGAAAGTGGAATATAATTCAATTATTGTTTTTTTTTTCTTATAAATCATCATTTAGTACAGGTGACACGGTCAATCGACCATGCATACCCTGCTGTTAGAGTTCTTCGGCACTGCCTCTCGGTCTCTATCGTGGTTAAATTAACGACTACCAGATAGCAGCCAGGACCAACGCTACTAAATGAATTCCGCTTTTAAATCAGTTAATGTTTATTTGTTTATTTCTTAACTTTGAGGGGATAAGGTTTAAATATTTGGAAAATTAATGCCAACATTGGTTTACTTTTAATCTCTGATCCCTTCATGCCTGCCGCGGTCCCTACATCGTCCCTGGGTTCAAACCAATTCCATTAATTGACATTCTTAATTATTCCCACCACGAAAGAATAATTAATTACCCCGCACATAATCAGTTACGGGCTTTTAATAGATTAATCGCTGTTTTAAGATGTATCCCTGATTATTTATCATGGTTCGGGGTTATTAATAACAGGTTTGAAACGGTCATTTAGTACCGCAGTGCATCGAGTATGATCTATATAGTTAGATTAATAGTGTTCTCGGCATGGTAATTAATACTCTATTCCGATCCTTAAGTCGCTTACCTTTTTTAGATCTACTACCAAAAAGGAGGTCAATGCGGCTGAGACCCAACGTCCAACTAATATTATCAATGTAAAAGTAAGTTTGTTTACTACGCTTTCACCCCGTACTTAAAAAAAAAAACCTGGAAATTTGCATACACATAGTTATAAGTATTAAGAAGAACATAGGATACCTTTCATCCCGGGAAAAAGTACTGTTCCCAAGGAAAAGTCAGGCGGGCGAAGCCGAGAGCAAAAGCTAATTTACTAAAGAAGTTCTTTATTATATTATACCAAAATTTGTTTAGTACTTTTGTGTGTATTTATATCGCTTCGTCCTGATATATTTAATTAAAATCAAGAAATTGAAATGGCATTTTTATAAAACTGATTTTTGTGTGGTTTTTCCTGTGTTTCAAAGAATGGAGATCAGTTTTTGATTTTACTTAATAACCAATTTTTAAATCGATTAATTTGTCTTTGAAATAGACACACAGTTTAAATTTAAATGTTTATCAATATTAATTAACGGTTAGTCAGCACCTAAGATACCTTTTTTGACTCCATCATCGGAACATATTACCTTAACTCTGTTCAAATCGAATCAGTGTTATGAATAAAAGCAAAATATGAATGATATTAATGAATATGAATTTAATTTATATATTTTAGCAAAAAATCAGGCTTTTTAAGTGTTTTTGAAGTTTCTTTTACTTTGCAAGTGACAAAGTCAGATATAAAAAATAAAATAAACTATAAAATAAGTTACTAAATAATAAAAAAGTTTCTATTAGTTTCCAACAATCAGAAATAGAGCTTTACATAAAATCGAGATGTTAATCAATAGTAACGCACATCAACAGTTAGTCAGCACCCGTAACGAGTTGCCCATAGATACCGATCATCGATCAATCATCGAGTGTTGGCGCCTTGCCGTCTGCATTCAATGCACTCGGGGTCAACGACCGATGATTTCGTGTTTAATATTGATTCGTTGATTTCATTAAACAAATGTGTTGATTGGAGAATTTTGAGAAATAATGTTCCGGATTCAAAAAATTTCCGTTAATTAATATTGTTAACTTAAAAAGCTAGAATCTGTCTCATATAATAGTATTATATTTTCTTTATTATTATTAGTATTTATTTATGTACTGGTGGTATGTATGTATATTTTATACATTTATATTAGTAGTTTTGTTAGTGTGTCTGTCTGTAAATGTAGTTATTAGAAATTAATCAGAAACATTTACTATTTAGCTTTCTGCATCGCTCGCGCTCCAATGTTTTTGGTTTCTCTCTACCCTAAGGTTGGCTGGAAGAAATTCATTAGCGATAAGTTGGCCTTTGTACTAATTTTCATCTTCGTTCCTGTACAATCCAAGGATGCATTTATGTTATTAGTGCAATAAAGTGTTTATTCATTAATTCATTAAACAAGGCTGGTTTTGGCGCCCAGGGTAAGATTAAATTGAATTCTTTCTTTCTAGAATAAATGAATCGAAAAGTAAGATTCTGCATTATTTTTATGATAGTCAGCCTAAGTGACGTCAAATCTAATTGGGAATAGTAGTGGAATCATCCGCCTAGGATAGAGGATAAAGAAGTGAAGTTCGAGAAAATTTTGGAATTCTTTAGTTTCTTGACTTCGGTGAGAAGAGAATTAAGAAATGCAATTTTTTATTTATAGATAAAATAGTAGTAAATTCTTGTACTTAATATCTATCTATCTATCTAAAATTTCAAAGCTGTGCTCTTGTCGATGGAATATCTTCCATCATGTGCTTCTTACCTATTTATACTAATTTAATATTTACTTGAACTAGCGAAAATACTGTCGCCAAGTAACACTTAGATAAATGACTTACGCAACATCATCTAATTTCACATTAAATGTTTTAAATAGATAACAAGGCATTATTACTTTATCTTTTCTAATGGCGAACTTTAATTGACTAGTAGATAGAGATAAATCAAACGAGCAAATTGTTAAAAATGTTACTTGCCTAGAGATTCTATTTAATAAAATCTAAATGTAAGGGTTCATTGGTATACTTACATATTTAAAGTTTATAAGTTTATTGAAAAGTCCGCCTTTGTGCCTGACTGTTTTAAGTAAAGCAGTTTTCTGTCATATTTTTGTACCCACGGTAACTAGGTTCTAGTAGGAGTTTTATTTTAACAAAAAAAACTAGAAACATAGATGTGCCAGCGAGCTCCATCTTAGACCGCATCTGCATTTAACATCAGGTGGGATCGTGGTCAATCGCTGGACATTGTAAATATAAAAAAAAATCTAGACCGTAATCTGCCTGGATAAATTGTCTATGTCCAAGTTATTCAGTCCATAATAGTAATACCTAAAAAAATTGTAATATCAAAAAACTAAAACAACGTAAGAATTGAAAATAAAATTTAATCCTGCAACTCCCTAATATATTAAACAGACAATTTATTTTTCAATTTTATCAATGAATAAGTTAATTTATAATTATTTAAAATTTTAATAAAAATCTACAATAATTATAAAAATATAACTTACATTTAAAAGCACCCAAAGCGCCTCCGACGTCAAGTTAAAAAACCTTCACTCGCTAGAGCGTCCTCATTAGAAAATGCAAAATAAAAGTTTCAAAGCATCAATCAAAATGATTGATAGTGTTATCAGTTATCAGGTTATCACATGAAACACTGTGCACTGAACAACGACCCCGTTTAAACTATATTAGGTTTGTGACACTGTCCTTAATTAGAAGCTAATTCGTTTAAGGACTTACGCTGGTTTACGTATAAACCTAGTGGAAGTTAAGTCCTACTTAACGCGGCTGAGTTTTAGGCTTTCTGTCTCAAATTTATTGAAAAATTATGCAATTTAAAATTTGGATAACAATAATCCATACTAATATTATAAATGCGAAAGTCTGTCTGTCTGTCTGTCTGTCTGTCTGTCTGTCACCTCTTCACGGCTAAACTGCTGGACCGATTGTGATGAAATTTGGTAGGGATGTAGTTAACGACCTGAGGTCAAACATAGGCTACTTTTGGGCGCGATATAACCGAGTCCCACGCGGAGCGAAGTCGCGGGGAACAGCTAGTAATTCATAATTCATTTATTTCGTCGAACATAGGTTTAAGGATGTTACATAAAATATATTAAAAATAGTAGGCGCTCTATGTTGCACTATCAGGCATACAAAATTTTAATAATACAATAAATGATTTGATTGTGAGCTTGATTTGTACTTAAACCAAGATCATTTTTGTAAATAAAAATGAAATACCGCAATAAGGATTTTCTTTTTTAGTATATACGTTTTTGCTTTTATCAATTTTATCTTTACTAATATTATAAATGCGAAAGTGAGTTTGTTTGTTTGTTATGCTTTTACGCCTTATCTACTACACCAATCTTCGAATACACATAAATAGAAGTATTGGGGACATAGGATACCTTTCATCCCGGGAAAAAGCACTGTTCCCATGGAAAATTTACGCGGGCGAAGCCGCGGGCGAAAGCTAGTAAATACATAATTTGTGAAAAAATATTTACCAAATTCCAGCCCTCTGATAGACACAATAGACAGACATACAGTGGAGGCTCAGTAATAGATTACTAGTTTTGGAATTGTAAAAAAATAAACCAATCTCTACTAATCCTAAAGTTATTATTTAGCAAGCAATACATCGCACCAACAGAATAGAACTTTAAAATATTTGTTTAATGGTATAGTATAGTTTAGTTGTCACAAATGTCTGTTAATCAATATTGTGATGCAATTGACCCTATGTCAACAAGTGATCGATTCGCCCTACTACCTACTGGTATATTGAGTTCAAGGCCGACTGAGGAATTTTAACATTTGTTTAAAGTAATATCTATTTACGATGCCTTCAAAACGTAATTCGATTTTTTTTATTCTTAAGCCGGAGTCCGCGCATCAAAACCTAATTCGATTCTTTAAATTCTTAAGCCGGAGTAGGCACAACTAAAACTACAATATAATAATAAGTAAAGATGTATTATCCCACAGGATTACATATCAACCTATTTCCAACAGGAGGGCATTGAACAACGAGGAAGCGCCAGCGATCAAAGGACTACTTAGAGATAGCTTTCTGTGTGTCTGTTTGTAAAATCATGTGCAACTGAAATATGATTATAGTGTGATGAAACGCGCTTTAGCGAGTACTTCAACCTACTGGTAAATAGTTGTCAGTAAATATATGCTTTAGGTATTGTTTAAGGATCTAGGAGAAGCCAACTACGGATCAATACAAAGTATAAGTTAAGGCTACCAGCGCTAGCGACCTTGAAAAAGTAATTAATAAAAACAAAAATATCTTTCTGTTAGTGAGATTATCAGAAATCTTCGCGCAACTTTTTTGCTAGTATCTTAAGTTACATTAGAACTTCGAAAGTCATTGAAATACTATCCTCCATCCCACGTCAAAAAGACTCCACATCCTGGAAAATTTTTAAGCACCTCTTTTAAGCTATCGTTTCTGAAAATCTGAACTGGTTGAAAATCTTATCATGTGCTAAATTACTTGTACAAAATTATGATCATATAGAATGAATAAATAAATAAACACTTTATTGCACCAATTACATAAATACATCATTGGAAAGTACAGGATCGAAGATGTAAATTAGTACAAAGGCGGACTTATCGCTAATGCAATTTCTTCCAGCCAAACTTTGGGTAGAGAGAAACGAAAAACATTGAATAGAGTTCATGACCGTAAACATTTTAATTGTCGTTTAAAATCTATATTCTTAGAAATATCTTATTTTAGATCCTATTCAAGATCATCTTTCTTGACAACAATTCTTAGTAATTTAATGTTTCAGAATTCTTAGTAACTTTTTTAAACAGTAAGCATTTTGTATTTTCTTACATTATTTTTGAGATAACACTGGAAGCCAATTAATACTTAAGTTTTCCATGGAAATGTTATTATTATAATTAATGTAAGCGGCTTAAATAACTAAGTGCTTCTCTGTTCAATAGCAAAGTAATAAAATCAATTTTATTTATTTATTAAACTTTATAATAAAATATGTAAATTTCGGAGTTAAAGAATATCAAACAAAGTTGATATAAACAAAAAATACAAGCATTGCTTAAATATTATTTTTGAAAATTATATTGTCAAATATTTCAACAATTTTATAAATCTAAGAAATATATTAACACCACACATTTATCTATAATTTTTACTTGTTTAGGCCTTTTTATCTTTATTTATTTTTATCATTGATGGAAACAAAATGAATGCAGTTTTTCCGTTTGAGTTAAAATGACTTATTAAAGACCCGTATAGGGAGCTCTTCCTGAATAATTTACGCTCATTGTAGTCCACAACATTATTTTCTCAGTGGTACCTGTACTACCTATAGTTTTAGACCCACCATACCAACACAGTTCAGTGTTTTTTTTTTTGCCACATGCATAGCCGGTCGTATAGTAGGTCCGCCCTGGCTACGCTCACTGTGGAAACCTTTCTTAAAAGAAGAACTAAGTTCTAAGATAAATAGACATGTAAGTGTGGAATTTAATTTGTCGTTTGTCGAAGACAAGATTTCTCGTGTTATATCACTGCGGTATCATAAAATCTCAAAGTACATTTGCGTTCAGTTTGTGTTGGGCAAACACGCACTAGTTGGCAAACGCAGATTGCTGAAACTACAAACTTTGGACCGCGATATCATTTTGGAATATGTGATATATTATATGTTTAGATCGTATGCTTATAGAGAATGTATTTACTTTAATTGAATATATTGTTGTAAATATAAAAATACCTTTACATTTTTTTTGATAATATTATATTTAACTATTAAATTAGCACTCTGGTGCCGAAGCCCAAGATTGTCTTTGGGTCGCTGACCCATCGCAGTAAAGCATTTAAATTAAATGTAAATTTTTGTTTAAAAAAAGATTAAGTAGGTACATCGTTATTTGTACATCCAAAATCACTACATAGTGTAAAACAAAGTCTCTTTCTCTGTCCCTATGTCCCTATGTATGCTCAAATCTTTAAAACTACGCAACGGATTTTGATGCGTCTTTTTAAATAGATAGTGATTAAATATAGGAAGGATTTTTGTTAATAATGCAAAAAATAGTAAAGTATATGAAATAATTATTTTTCTGATTGGCCTTGGTCTTTGATGTTTATCTATATAATGTATTTGTTCTGAAATATAGTACTGTTAAATTAGTTTCCTATAACACAAGTCCCTAACTTAATTTTGGGTTAGCTCAATCTGTGCGATTTGTCGCTATTTATTTATTGGTGTATCAATAGAGTTTTTAATAAATAAATAAATAAAAGTCTATTAGGTACTGTTTTAAATGTTAATAAAAATATTAATTTACAAGTTTTTATTATTAATGAAAACGAGGGTTGAATTCCTTCCCTACACCTACCTACATTATGTCATCCATGTAAAACTATCGACTATCTTTTTATTTACTTGCTACATTATGATAATGCTTGCGACATTTCGCCTGCAATAATTCCCGACTATTCCTGCATAATTTCTAAGCTTGGGTCCTTAAATTTTATAACGCACTGACAATAGAACTCGAAGGGACAGTTAACTGCTGGTTATAATTCATAACGACTTACAGTAAACTGCAACACAATGGAGAATTAGCTAGCAAGAGGTTTAGGGCCAATGTCGACAAGTCTATTAATCTTGTTTTACACTATGTTGACGATGTATGTCTGAAATGATATAATCGCTGAGCTTAGAACGGTTCTGACTTCATTGTTGGGACACGGTGCTCGTAAATGTAAGCAGCTTGGTAGCCTAGCGGGGCGTGCATGTTCGTTACGATAGCGCGCGTCAAGCAAACGGCGAGTGCACGGTCTGGCTTTGGATTGGTCATCATGTTTCTATCTTGAGCTTATCCGTGTTTCGAAAGGCACATTAAGCCGTTGATTTCGGCTGTTATCGCTGGATGGTAGTTGTTATGCTAAGAAGCCTTTAGGCAGCCTGAAAAATCTGACAGTGTTGGCCACTATGCTCTATCCTGAAGTGATGCTGTGCAGGCTGACCTGCGTGAGATGGGCGCTGTAAACTGGTGAGCCATCACGCAGTATCTTAAACTGTGGCGCTCTCTTTTCGGATGCCAAGATCCACTTTGCCAAGAGCCAGTGGAGCAAGTAAGTAAACTTGGCCACCAACACACCTAGATCATGTTAAAAAAAGTTACCAAGGTCAGACGGCAGTCGTTTAATTGTACTAACTAGTACCGCCAAATCAGGGCGTCGATTCTGCTAACGTTAAGACAAAATCGTATCAAAATAGTGTTTCAATAGTAGTGCTTTTTACACACTATTTACAAGAGTTATGACAGTATGATGTGATGTGAATTTAGGTGTGGTGTGATCATCAAAAGTGATATAAAAAAAATATACATTTCTTGTAACTAGTGTGTAAAAAAGCACTACCATTGAAACACTATTTTGACACGATTGTGATTTAACGTTAGCAGAATCGACACCCAGGACCATAATTGAAAGCGTATCCTGATGTCTAAAGAGTAAGTTGAAGAAAACGGCACTCGTAACTGCGGCAACCATGTCTAAGTTTGCTAACAATGCGAGAAATTGTCATCACATTGTCTGATTAATTTGTTCAGGTGAAGAAAGCCTATCGGATATGCCTAAATAGGAAGACATACTTTTATATGATTCATTGACGTGGATTTTTCTTGTCAGACAAATATGTATTGTTTAATGTAGGCCAAGTAAGTATCCAAAATAACATGTGTTTGGGTTCATATGTTTATGTCTCGTTTAAGGTTTACTGTACGACTAATGTAATTATATTAATTATACGGAATGAGAGGCTAGCATTAGATAAGTTTTAGTCCATTTGCTTATATTTTGAGTATACGATATGTAGTACCAACCATAAGTACTTTACTCTTCTACTCTATATCATAGACAAAAATAGATTAAGATGGCAAAAAGACTATTACCAAACAAATCTAACTATTTAAATAAGATTGCAAGGAGAGAATGGATGCAAGTTGGTTTCTACCAGTAACTTTGGTAACATCTGGTAGTGAAAATGACGATGAAACAAAACCTTTCGTCATCATTATCAAAGCTTTTCTATATACATACCAAGTCTGAACGGAGCTAAACTAGGACAAATTTTGGGAAACCTAGATGAAGGGCAATATTCATTTCAAGCCATACTGTCTAAGAGCCAATGGTCCGCTTAATAAAATGTCTTATTTTTTACTTGAGCATGAACAACTTTAAGACATTTTTAAGAAAACCTATGTTATGATTCAAACAGTGATTATTTACGACAAGATTTGCTTATTTTTTATAATCTATTAGAACCAGAAATATTCTTTATAAAGTGTGGCTATACTTTATATTTTAAGAATCATCAAGTCATCAAAGTTCATATTCAATTTATCAAGAGATACTCATAAATTTCACTCCTTAGATTAAACATTGAACTTAAATTAAGTATACAGTTAAGTTTAAGCTCATCTGTCAATCATAAACTATAGGCATAATGTAAATAAAGTATGGTATGAAACATAGAGTCAGCATTAAATAACTTTAAAAGGGAGCGTTTTTACACAATTATGTAGTTTTTATACAATATCTACATATGTATCAGAGCAACAGATATGAGTGGACATAGAGATTCCCACACAACTGAATTTAGCCACGGACGTGATATTTTGCTGTGATTGCGCAAATCACTAGCCTTCGGGCGGTTCCTCCTCCGATAACAGGACCAGTAGCCAGTGGTTAACCCTGGCCCTATTTCATGAGGATGTGGGAATATGTTACGATTTATTTATTTATTTATTTCTCGCTTACATGTACATAATATGAAGAAGGTGGAATTACATAATTTGGTAAGAATGTACATAAACCCAGGCTGGGTGTTGCGAAGTCTTTGAAGTGGTACCAAAATCTATACATTACAATTTAATTAATGTCGAAATAAAAATAAAAATAATGATAATAAAATAAGTAAGTATGTCAATAAGTAATGTTTAAATGAATTAAATTAATTAGATGAATTACGATTCGAATGTTTTCGAACAAATTGAAAACAACTTCAGAGAACATGAGTTTTGAATGTGGAACTTTAGAACTTTGGATTCCAGTTAGAAATTTTAAAATATTATTGTGGAATTTAGCAGTTTTTAATGAAATATATAGTTAATAAAAAATTTTGGTTTAAAATTATTATATTAAAATTATTTAGATTATATTTTTGTTAAAATTTTTAAATCGACATTTTAAATTTTTGCACTAGATAATTTCATAACTAATTAAGCTAAGATAATTAAATCAAAAAATTTCAGTAACATTACGTAATACGATACCAATCTTATTCTATTCGAGACAATAGGCGGCAAGCAGGATCCGTCCAGAAAAAAATGAACATTATCCTTAAGGGATTAATCACAAATTACCATGCCACTGGTTCCTCGAGGGCACCCAAAGAGTTGCGTGGTTGCCGCGTTGCTTCCACGGCCGGATGGAAGATAAGCGCTGAGGAGCGCACGATGGGAGGTCTGCTTCGTCCGGCAGTACTCTCCCGACTGACAGGCGAAATTGCGAGCTTTATCAATGGGCTTGCGCGCGCGCACGTTTGCCCAACCACTTAGATCGATGGTGCTTCCGTTACGTTATTAGTGGATGTTATTCTTTACCCAAATGTTTGTTTAATGCGTTCGCTTTAGCGCCTTCTGCATTCGTTTTGATATTAATAGTTGCTTCGTATATTTTAGTGTTTTGATCTAGTCTTGTCCAACTAGTCGTGGCCAACTTTAGTGTCAAAGTATTCGAGCTGACAGAAGAATTCTTAAAGAATCCGGTGGTAGTTATGAGAGATATGAAAAAAAAGGGAAAGGGGGCTAACGGAGGAAGTTCGCGAGGTCTACTGTTCACAGAACCACTAGTAATATTTACTTTTGTTATATTCCTATTGCAGTGGCTACCAATCTTAGTCAAGGCGACGTCCTAATATATTCAATGTTCGTTAATTTTACAAAACTACACGTAGACAAGCGGTGAAAATTTCCTCACCCTTTGGTCCTTACTAACTTACTGCGATGGCTCAACGACCCAAACTGGATCTAGGCCTCCGAGACGAGAGTTTTCCACTCCTGCCTACTCCGTGCCATCTCTTGCCAATCGGCTCTTTACAGAGCTTTCAGTGGCTGTTTTAGAGAATGGAAGAAGATGAAAGAGGATGGAAGAAAAAGGTTCAGAATAATTAACTTGTACATTTTTCTACAATTTTAATGTATTTGATGTTGTTATTATGAAACTTGGCTGGCTGGAATTGAGAAGGTTAATAACCTAGGTATGTAGATTTCGTCCTGAATGTTATCGCTAGATGGCAGTCGTTAGGCTGTGGCAGATGCCTTTCTTATATTTTAGGGAATCTTCATCCAATTTGCATATTTATAACTAATTAATAAAAGATAATAACATATGAAGTAATATGTTGGTTTAATTAATTACACTGAATTTGCCACATAAATCAGCGTGACCCAATTAATATGTAAAATACACAGAAACAGTCTACTTAGGGTTTCGTAGTAAAACTTAAAGAACCCTTACAAGAAAGATATGGGTTAAACTTAGTTGACTTAGACATGGAGATATAGATCTTCGCGGGATCAATGCCTAAAGCATTTATTTCAACATTAAAACTATAATTTTTAGGTCTTGATGTTATATAAACTTAGTCTTAGTCGTCTTATCTGATCTAAACTGCTGGTACATTACTATCATCATCATTTCAGCCGCAGGCTGTCCACTGCTGGACATAGGCCTCCCTCAAGGATTTCCAAAATGACCAGTTGGAACGGCCTGCATCCAGCGCCTGCTTGCGACCTTCCTTCATTTTGGTACATTATACTATAAATCTTCTGAGAAAAAATATAATACGTATTGTAGCATTCGTAACGTGGCAGTGTATCCTCAGGAGTCAAGAAGCATGGTGACAGTTCGCCTCCCTAATGTCCCTATCATCATCATTGGCCTTTCGCAAGGCAAAATGACCGGTTGGAAGCGGCCTGCATCCTTCTGCAGGTCATCCGACCATCTGGTCGGTGGGTGTCCGATGCTGCGCTTGCCGGTGCGTGGTCGCCATTCGAGAACCTTTCTGCCCCATCGGCTATCCGTTCTTCGTGTAACTGAACTAAAACCCATACCTAACAGCTATTAAAAAAAAAGTCGTTTGTGTATCTCACTGAATTATAAGTTGAGCACCGCTCATCGTCTCTTCACCAGCTGGTTCCATTGTCTCATCAATTATGACATCAGATCCAGAATTAAAATTTCTTCCGATATTAAACTGTTCAATTACATAAAGAGGATATTTATTCATTTGCAGTTAACCAAGCAACCATGATACGACCTTCGAATGCCAACCTGGTGTGTAATCCAAAATGCGTCAGCTATGAATACGGTGTTGGTTTTAAAAAATGTGTTTTTGGCACTTAACCTGCAGAGGTTATAAGACAACAAAGAATCGATAACGTTCAGATGAGCGACATATCGCTTACTAAACTGCCTACAAAACAATACAACCTAAAGTTAATTGATTACGTGACATATTTCTGCCTTCCTTTCAGGTAAGAAAGCGCCGCGGCGCGCCGTATTGCTCAAAGATTTTAGCCATAGAAATATAAAACAGCGACTGAGGCCAAGCTGCCAATTTTTAATAAATGGTTTAAGCAATAAACGGTATGCTTTTTATATAATTGCTATCATTTGGCGGTACTGGTTATCATAATGGAGACACTGCCGTCTAGGGTGCCTTTTTGAAATATGACATACGCCAAACCAGTGAGTCGAATGATTATCGTTCGAGTCACCGGTTCTATCGCATGAAAATCATTCGAAAACGAACGATAATCATTCGACTTGCCGATGTTGAGTATGTCATACATTTAAAAAATAGCATTCCTGATTCCCGTAATCCTTTTTACAGGGAAACCAGACCAATAGGTACATGAACCGGTTGTGTTAGCGGCCAACTCTATCACATTTTTCAGGCTGCCTAAAGGCATCTGACATAGCCTCTAAACTGCCATCTAAGCGATAACAGGCGGGACCAATGGCTTCCGAAGCACGGAGGAGGTTGAGATAGAAATACCACTAATGGCGACCAGTCCAAGCTAGGCGCTTGTCGCGCGCTATTACGATCACGCACGCTTTCGGCTATCGAGATTTTTTTTAATCTTAAATCCTTTCTACACCGTCTACTCTTTGCCCGTAGACTGCGAGTGGCCCATATCTGTTTATTGTTGATCGTTCGTCTCATGGACATATGTTCAGGTGTCGATAGGCATTGTCTCTCAGTCACCTAGTTCGGTGCCAGCTTGCCAACACTGTTTATACAAATAGCTCGATATGGAAGCATTCAACTCTAGGAATCGATTTTGATTGAGGTTACATCTAGATTTAGAACTAAATACTAATTCTTAGTGTCCAGTGGTTAAAGTACACATAATACTTGTCGTTAAGGCGTTTGAGATCGTGGGTTCGATTCCCATGAGCGGCATACAGAGTTGAGTTCTTACCAGTTTGGTTAAGATATTGTAGGACTGAATCACCTGATTGTCTTACCATTGGTCCCGGCTGCCACCTGGTGGTAGTCAAAGAACCACCACGTCACACGTGAGATTTTCGAAGCCATTGAAGCGGTTTTGAAAAACTCTGACGTTAAGTTGTACAAGGTCAACTGACCCTGTAACCCACTACCCACATTATATTGAATAAAGTAATGAAATATCCTACCCCACAACATATTGAATAAAGGAATAAAATATCTTTAAAAGTGATCCTTTCTGACTAATCTATATGCTTGCGGTAACATCTTCCATCTAATTCAGACTCTTTCTAAAATGAAATAGTATGTAATCCAAAGGTATTTACAACAGTTGACATACGGTCAAAACACTCCCAGGTATTTATTGTACGCATCACGTTACTCTGTTTAGTCAGGGATCATGCTCTCACAAATTCGCTGCATACCATTCGTCTTCATGCACAGATGAACGAGCAAATAGATGAAGCCACAAGAAAAATTAATATTTATTGATGGAACAAAAAGGTCCGTAGCAGTTAGACATACAGAACTCTGCGGAGTTAATAATCACCTTACTTATGGTATACTAGACCTCATTAATTGCTGCACTTCTTATGGGCTCAAAACGCTAATTCTTTGTAAGTTGCTGATGAGTTGAGTTTCCCGCAGAGTTTATAATGCTGCAACACCAATTAAAATTTTGAACTGGTGCCTACCACCATCTCTTAAACCATGCAAGATCCAGTGAGTAAGGGAGATGTCGCCTTACATCATGTATTGCACTGTCTCGTTTACTCACTGGATCTTGCATGGTTTTAAAAGACGGTAGTAACCCCTCAGAGCTCTATTTGAACGGGACGACTAAGAAATACCACCCTAATAACTCTACACCTTTATTTTGGTCACCTGATGGGGGCGAAAACGGGTGCGGCCCAAGTGGAAGTGTATTAAGCTTACAAAATTAAGAGTCAACGACACGACTAAGAAGAATACAGTAGTCCAAATTAAAAATCTGTCGGATTCATGATAAATGGTGAAATCCTTTAGTTAAGAATTTTTTTATGCAGTATGAAACAGATTTTTTTTTTTGTAAAATTTGAGCTGAATATTTTCAAATGTCTGAACAGCGCTGCTTGCTGGCTTTTTTATTTGTTGATCAATATACGTTTAATATTATGTATGAGTTTGTAAATAAATATAGAAACGACATTTAGGTAAACGCCAGAGCCACTCAAGACGAGGAGTAGTAAGTGATAGAGTCGTGCTATTTCCGGCTTAAAATAGAAGACCAGATGTGGACAGGTCGATGAAAAGGAAGAATTACTACGTATTAGCTTTTTCCCGTGGCTCTCCTCGGGTGAAATGCACGGATAACAATTACAGTTTTACTCAGCGGGTGCCGATGATGCAATTTGCACAAGCTGCCATTTCCGGCTTAAAAATAGAAGACCAGCACCCTCAGGCAGGCGACAAACAAGGCTGACCTAACAAATTTGGGATGTGATCATCATCATCATATCGTATGGGTTACAAGATCAATCGACCATGCACACCATAGTGTCTTTAAGTTCTTTGAAACCGGCTCTCGGCCTCTGACAACAAAACAAATAGCGGTTGGGACTTAACTTGCCTTCCAAAGCAAGGAATTACCTTTTTTATCAATCAGGGGATTCAAGCCTGCAATATCCTAACCAAACTAGAAAAAACTAGACAATGCTGAAAAACCCGTGAATATCGAACTCACGACCTCCAGAGGTCTTCGGACAAACGCCGTGATAACTGAATCACAGTTATTTTGTCTATCAGAAAAGTGGTCTGTGCCAGGCACATAGAAACCGCACAATCATATTTTTATCATCTCCAATTAAGCCTTCTGATGACGCTGAGTTATTGCACACCACGTCATTGAAACGTGCGAAAATTATAACTGGAGATGTGGTTTTAGCAACGGTTAAGGTTTTTGCAAGGCTAAAGCAGTAAATAGATGAAGTCACTAACGTTTGATGTCCATTTTATTATGCAGCACACACTATGGGTCAATGTTAGGATCATTAAATACTGTTATAAATTAATTCTAGACATAGACATATCATCACGTCTTTATCAGATACGGGGTAGACAGAGTCTAATGTCAAAATACCTTATGCCACGTTTAGTTGAGAAAAGCTAGCAATAGTCATGGGTTGCTGCATCGCCATTCATGATTCTCCCATTCGTTGATTCCCTTGTTCGATTTTAGATAATAAATAATGTAAAATAGGGAAAGTTAGGAAATTTGAACTTTTTTTACTTATACTGCAAAGCCAGATCTATGGCAGAAGGAGGCCTGGATGAAGGAGAATGTCTTGATTAAAAACCCTACGACAATGTTACAATAGAAGTACGCGATCCCTATTCCGATGGGCTGTCTCAAAGGTGCAGGCGCCTTGATGGTTGCCGACCTTCCATGAAGATGGCACCGAAAGAAAAAGAATAAAGTGTCTTTGATGAATTTGTTAGATATCTATCTCTCTCAGATAGATATCTAACAAATTACAATTTGTGTCATGTAACACCTCAACTCACAGTAAGCAGAGATAACATTCTAACATATGTAATGTGTAAACAAGAATTATTTGTTACATAACCATTGTGTTTCTTAACCACTTGTTTCTCCTTCTATTCTTCATCCGAGCGTGTTTACTAAGTTAGGTACATTTTTAGTTTACGCTTAAGAACTCAAAATACGCTTTTAATCATGGTAATGCTAAATAAAGGCAGTTTAGCCAAAGTCACATGTCACACGAATGTCGATAAGAACAAAATGTATGGTAAATCACGTGGTCAATCTTATATCAATCCCATACATTTTGTTTTTGCCGAGATTCGTTAGCCTTTTGGAAATTTAAAATTGTGACGAAGACTTAGCCCCCTGGTTATTACAATGGCGTCAATACCGCCTTACCTCTGCAACACTTTTTTACAAGAAAACCAAAAACAGGGTACTTGCAAATGCGGTGCGTCTCCTCAGACCAAGACCTGTTGAATCCAGGGGGCCCTAAGACCTGTATATTGGAAGATCGATAGTTACACAAACACTATACAGGTGGCAGGTACAGATCGAATGGCGACCACTCACCGGTAAACGCAGCATCGGACACCCACCGACCAGATGGTCAGACTACCTGAAGAAGGTCGCAGGCAGGCGCTGGATACAGGCCGCCGCTTCCAAACGGTCATTTTGGAAATCCTTGGTTAGGCCTATGTCCAGCAGTGGACAGGCTGCGGCTAAAATGATAAATGATGATACAGGTGATCCAAGTTTGGGCGCATAAGAATATTTTGCGATGAAGTGTCATCGCTCCAACGATACCTGGGGCGACCCACTGGCCGTTTTCCGTTGCTGTATCGCTGAAGGGATAATGTGTGGAAAGACCTGCAAGCCTTCCAAAAAGCCGAATGGCAGGAGGTAGTGCAGAGTAAGGGGGGTGTGGAGAGCTCTTGTGTCGGAGGCCAGGATCCACATTGGGTCGTCGAGCCATCGCAGTACCCTTACTAATCGATTATGAGTCTATCTTTAATGTTCTTACTCCCTAGTAAGAACATTAAAGATAGACACATAATCGATTAGTTAAGAAAAAACTGTTCGTGTAATATTTTTCCGATTGGGTTGCTCTAGTAAAAACCATGAGTTCGTGTGGGCAGATATAATGGTAAACATAACCTGATATTTAATTGAACAATTATAGTTAAAGCCATTTTGTTAGATTTAGGTATGTCTCTATTTTAACATTGAAGAAGTTTTTTATTGCTCTACTATTTTATTACTACCGTATTTTATACTATTACTTTAACAAGTTAAATTATTAGTTACTAGTAAGCAAGTCTAAAGCCCACCAGTCGTCAAATAAGAAATTCAGACACCTAGTGTAGACTCCAATAGACTTTATATTTGAAACAACGATACCAAGGCATACAGGATCGATTAACCACTCTGACACTACAGTGTGCAGGGTCAACTGAGCTTGTTATTAACACTCATATGAGTTACCTAATACCGAGGGAAATCGAATGTCAAGTATAAACCGTTACAGCGGCCATACGGGGGTTTTAAATAGCTGATACCGGATCATGCACCTTATACCTCTGCATCACTCATTTGGTTGACTGGTAGATAAAGCCTCAGGCTTTAAGTCCGCCGTTTACAATTGTGTAATAAAGTTAAATAAAAAATAAATGCAGGGTCGGTTGACCTTGCAAATTACTCCATTATCACACAACCTACTTGTAAACATACGAAAAATCAAAAATTGATAATTTTATTTGACTTAGTCGATATACGTTTTCAAGTTGTTTTGATTTTTAAACCAAATTACTGCGCAGGTTTTGATAAACTTTCCATCATGTACATAAGGCTTAACTAGGGCATAATCTCTTTATTATTACACCTATCCCAAATCTGGTACTAATTTATCTGTATCAGATGATTGCGAACCGGCGCTCCGAAAGTCAACAGAGTGTTTGTGCTTGGTATCTAATCTGGTGTTTGCAGCCTCCTTACTGCTGACCCAATTACCTGAGTCTCTTTGTTGTTTTATAGAAAAATTGAAAGGCATACTTGTTAACACTAACGTTTATGTATATTTTTAATCTGTATTTATTTCCCAATCAATATTATAAATGCGTTTTATTCGTTTGTTACGCTTTCACATCTTATCTACTGGACCAATCTTCCTAAAAATATATAAAAGGACATATGGTACTTTTCATCCCTGGAAAAGCAGTATTCCCGAAGGAACGTTACCGGGTAAAGCTGCGGGCAAAAGAAAAACTTATTATATGTTTGAGATAGTTCGGACATATATATATTATGATGGGGCGAAGGTTGTAGGGTTTTTTCGTATTATAGGTAAAAACTGCTATGTAATTATAATGATATTTCGTGTTTATTTTGATGTGTGTTTTCATTTTCATTATGTTGTGTCACTCATCATAGCTCCAAAAGGAATACCTAATCAATTTTTCCGTAATTATTTTTCCTTGAAAGCTTAATCGAAGTTGAAAACTTTAATTGATAGAGCTGATGAGGTTCTTAAATGAAAAATGAAAATGAAAAAAACATATCTTTGTATTAACTAAATTAAATTCTTTGTACAGATTGTCCATATCTTCAGCTTCACTAAATTAAATTGTTTTTCAGTTTTTCTTTGAATAAGGACTTAATCCTTTAAATTTTGATAATACCTACTTCATTGATTGTTTTTCGTTGTCAATCCTATGTCATGTCAATCATTAACGTTAAACATGCTGTGCGCACTGACTTTTTGGTTTTCCAACTAGTCAATTGAACCATCGTAATACTATAAAGCCATATTTTGTTGTAAAACTGTTTAGTGTGCCAATAAAATAAAAGATTAAAGGGTGACATAATTTATTTAAGCGTTTTTTTTTATACAAAGTTGCTAAATTGTTAATAAATGTTTGGTTGATAGTAGGATATTTTTATATTTTACTTCTAGGTTTTAAATTACAATGAAACCTATGAATATATTGCTTAATAATAACAAATATATACGATTACGTAATCTCACCTCCATCTCAGTATATCTTCTAAACAATTGATACAATGAAAATGTGCGTAGTTACCAATTGGTGTATCTTAAGTTAGTAACGTTAACGACCGCCTCTATCGCGATATCATAATCCTTGAAAACGGTTTAGAAATCATTCAATTTAGTTCCCTTTATTATGAAAAATGCAATTGCTGTCATCATCTCTTAACGTTTTTCTGTTTGCATCAAATGCCATAGCTTGGTATGATCATCTATTGTATTTATATAGTAGTATTTTTTGCACAGTTTGTTAAGAATTCTAACAGTCTAATCTAAATCAAAACACAGCTATACACACCTGTATTCATATTAACCGCACAGGGAATTCCGCGCGTGCGCAACTCTACTATAATAAATTAAATGTATGAAAGTAAGTACATACATTTATTCTATATTTTTTTTTTCATATTCTATTGATGCTCCATTCCTACTATATTCGTATCTATTTATCGACCTTAAAATATCCTACAGGAGAGAGCTACAAGTGGATATAGGGTTTTTCCCAGCTGTGGGACACAACCTCAAAGTGATCTGAGGACACAACATTAAAAAGTAATATACACATTTAATTTAATTTGCGTCTAGAAAATACTATTTGTTTCCTAGACTGTCTACCCCGTATGGAATAAAGACGTGATTATATGTATGTATGCATATTTAATTGTTTTAGGAATTTTCAACCGATCATGAAATACGTCGTCAAACATTTTCATTTTATGATTTCTTTGGTAGTAGCCATAATTCAAACAACCATGAGAGGGACCATTATTTTAAGAGATAAAAGTTGTGACACAAGCGTCACACGCGCCCTAAAAACCTTCGGTAACCCGGTTACCTAGGTACTAGTACTATAATTGGTATAGGCTACGTAAATGATGATGACTTAGTACAGTGGGCTGCAGAGAAATCTGACCCCCTTTCAATAGCGATACTTGTGGCATGGGGGTCAGATTTCTCTGCGGGCCACTGTACTAGGTAGGTGTACACTGTACACGTACCTAGTACTAAGTCATCATCAGTTCGTATAGCTTGCCTGTGTATTCCAGCCTGCAATCTCCTAACCAAACTAGAAACAACTAAACGCAGTATGTTTCCCGTGGGAATCGAACCCACGACCCACTGGTCCACGGAGGCAGTACTAAGGTAGTACTATTATATATTCTGTGCTTGTACTAGTTCATTTAGGGATGGAAACTTGTACCTAATGGATATAGTTTACTTTTACTGATAATTTTCCATCCAACCTAAGGTTGACTGGAAGAGATTGCTTTAGCGATAAGTCCGCCTTTGCGCCTCATTCTTTTAAGTTAAGCTGTTTTATGTAATTTTATTATTTTGTTGCGCAATAAAGAGTATTTGTATTGTATTGTATAGTCTTAATTTGGTCCCATAGAAAGGTTATCAAAATCGGCGCGGTAGATTAGTTTTAAAATCAAAATAACCGGAAAATGGCTTCGGCTAGGTCAAATAAAATAAGTATTTTTTTATTTTTCGTATATTTACAAGTTGCTTGTTTAATAATGAAGTAATTTACATAGTCAATCGACCCTACATGCCCCGGTATTTGCTTTTTAGAACCCCCTAACAGCCGCTGTTATGGTTTATACTTGACTCTCGATGTCCCTTAGTATTAACTCATATGAGTGTTAATGACAAGCTCAGTTGACCCTGCACACTGTGGTGTCAGAGTGGTCAATTGACCCTGTATGCCTTGGTATCATTATTTCAAAAATGGGTCACTTCCACTGTTATCGTTTAATTTGAAGTCTAGAGTAATCAAATGGAAATAGGTTTTTGTTTTTTGGGAAAAAAGTTATTGAGACCCAAAAAAACGTTGTTTGATCTGGTAAAATAAACAGAAGACGATTAAGGTAACTAAATCTGGTAACGCAAACAAGATAAAAAAACTTCTGAAAGTTTTTTATAAGAAGTACTTAGGTCCTTCTTTGTATCAAATACTTGGTAAAAATGGTGGGTATATCGGCCTTTTCTGACCCAAGCAGACGCATTTCATCCATCCTTCCTTTGGTAGGCCAACACTGAACTTAACTTATGATGCCAAATTTATAGATTTTCCCTTTCAGCTTCTGCCTGTGACCTGCTGCCACCTGATGGGAACCGGGAAACACGCTCGGACGAAGGATAGTTATTTCAAATCAAATCAAATCATTTATTCCATAATCTTATTGCTCGCGTTTCGCGATAAAACACGAAAAATGCTCCAAAACAAAATTGACTCGCATTCTAATATAATTGCATTCGAGATGCATCTGAGCGCCAACAACAAAGTGGGTCACATACCGTAGTCTTATCACTATCTATGTGGACTGCACTTGATAAGCGCTGATTTGATCGCACCTAATTATTGTTTTGCATAATTAAGATTGATGAGCTCTTTAGCTACCTGCCTCATTGTAGTTTAAATATGTCACCACATCATCATTTAGTGTAGGTGACACGGCCAATCGACCATGCACACCCTCATCGGGGGAGGCCTATGTCTTGCAGTGGACCGCCTGCGGCTGAATTGATGGTGATGACCAAAGGAATAACTTAATTTACTTGTACCTACCTCTGTTTTACTGGTAGTAAGTTCCTCCTACAAAAGCATTCCCAAGGAGGGTTCGCGTAAGCCCAAAATATACAACTCGAGTAAAACCGTCGTACAAAAATGTATGTATAAACAGCGGTACTTGCGTTGTTGTCTTTCTGTTTGAAGAATGAGAGAGGCCGTAAAAATGATATTTTTTTAATTAGTTATATGCAATTAAACCAACTAAAGTGACATCAAAAACATATTTATTTTATTTATTTAATACATGTACACTTCAAATACAAACATAGGACACTTAAAATTAGGAAATTTAGTACAAGGGTGCTTATTTCTATAGAAATTTCTTTCAGTAGACCCGAGATAGGATATTAAAAACAAAAAGGCAGTATATTGTTAGTGGAATCCATCACCAGCTGGAAAGAGTTCTTTATCGCCTTTTACGATATCCTAAATTGGCTGCTACATGATGTCGGAATTATGAAAGTAGCCAAACACAAATTGATGAATCGGTAATGAAAATGGTAATATTCAAAACTGTTATTATACCAATCCATCAATTAAGGTTATTATTTGACGCCATTAAAACGTCGGAGGCAATTAGTAAGTATAATTTATGTGCTTCTGGGGGTGCGCCTACGCGTGATTAAAGTATGACTCTGGTAGTTTTGGCACTGAAAAACATAATACTAACAAAAACTAGCATTAGGTATCGAAGTTACATTAATAGGAAGAGATTTACCCACTATTGGGCGTCGAATCTGCTAACGTTAATCACAATCGTGTCAAAATAGTGTTTCAATTGTAGTGCTTTTTTACACACTGTTACAAGAAATGTATATTTTTTTATATCACTGCTGATGGTCACACCGACACACCCCACACTACATTCGCATCACATCATTCTGAATTCTGCGGCGTCCTCGAATGAGGTTGAGTGGAGGTGACCTATGAGGAAACGTTTGAGAATATGGGTGTCAGTCTGTTGGTTTAACGACAACCACGGCTAGTGAAGTAGTGGTGGTGGTGGTCGCAGAATCCAGACACAAAAATCTATTGTTAGTTACATATTCGTACGCGAACCAATAGGAAACATAGTCGACAGCCACAAACAAGCCTAAGTAGGTAAATTTGTACCAATACGTACAAAATTTACAGCAAAACGTCACAAAAAATTTAAACAACGGTTAAAATTGCATCTTTCAATTTGCTTCAATCACAATTTACATTGTTGTCGAGTGCACGTGCATTCTTTTAGAAGCACATTGACCGCCCCCACGGAAGACCACCTGACGACATTATCTTGCAATTGACAATGCATTTATCCTATATTCTTGATTGTGTTTGATTAACTTACATAGTTATGAGTTTATGAGTGAGAATCCCGATGGTTCTATTTGTATGTTCTATAAGTACTGTTTGTCGTTATATAGGTTAAGGCCCCTATGTAATTATAAAGGCAATGTTTTTCAAACCTATCTTATTGCCTACGAAATACTATTAGGCGCAAATAACTTGTTGAAGTAGATACTTTTGAAAATAAGTGGTGTATTTTATTTATTATTAATCTATGCCTTTCAATTTTATAGATTAATTCATGGTCAATATTTATTCATTTATAAAGCCAGTTATATAAAAAGAACTGTAAGGACCCCGAAGAGGCAGATAATTTACATCAAACCTACAAACTGAAGAAACGTGTGAAACAGAATAATCACCGGAATTGTTTCATTAATCCCCCGCATTATTGGCTGACCTTAGCATATTTAGATAATATACTAGTTTGTCTGTACCTAAGGTAATGGAGTCCGGGAGGTCCTAGACCTGATTCCAAGCACACGATCCGATCAGATATAATGAAGATGAAACGATTGGCTAAGATTGTGCGAATTGTCGTAACTGCTCGATTCTGTCATCGCTTAGGACGCGAATAGAACAAGATTTATGATTGTACCCTACATTGCACAGATTATGTGTATGAGAGAGATTTGTTACAGATATGTCTTTGGCCATAAAATGTGGCATGCAAAGTAAGTAGGTATAAATACAAATAATTTGAAAATCGCGCGCGGTCACGCTACACAGACATATTTTTTTAATCGAAGAGTATTAATTAAAACTTTTGATACAAGAGCCACCTAATATATAAAAGAATAACTAGAAACTCCATTTGCTTTAATTTTCTTTTGAAGAATAGATAAAACTCGTGCATTCTTTATTTCGCTTTCATGCATACATTTGATGAGAAAACATACATGGACCCTTGTAGGGTGTTGCGAAGTCAATATTGTAGTCTTGTGAGTGTAGTTTCCCAACGCGTACTAACGGCCAGGGCAAATCACTAGTCATCCATCTTACCTACTCATCATTCATTGTGTTCGACTCTGCTTTATGAGCCCAAACATTTGTTTTATCTTGCTGAGGAGTGTAGTAGGTACCTATCAGGCAAACTTTCTCATGCTGTCTCAGAAGACACATCTTTGAAATGATCCACCAAATTACAAATCGATCAGATGCTGATCAGCATTTGATAATATGTGATCGGATCCGACCTGTGGTCAAGCAGAAAATGAGCTGATTATCTTCAACTTCAAAATCGGTCCAGCCCGATTTTTATAAGACGATCTCGCTTGTTCTGGAAGTTGGCATAAGTATATTGAGGCTCGATGTACACACTAGGTAGAGCAGGAAACCCATTAAGCCTATAGTAAAAAGTTAAAAACCCATGGTCCAACTAGTAGGACAGGGCAGTTGGACCACTGCACCGAATAAATCAAACACATATTTATCTTAAAGATGTTTATTTTGTGTTTTACTCTCATTTTTGATGGAAATATTACAAAATACACTTATTCTTAAGTGAGGTAAGGTAAATAATTTAGGTACTTAACTAACCTATAGGTTTTGAGAAACCTCGTACACAAAATTCTTCTTTTCAAAGATTGTACTCCATTAAGTTTATTATGATTTTGAGAACGGTATTAAATTTAAGTAAAGGAAATACCCGTAGATTAAGATTACAGAACCAGGGCTCAGAAACCTGGTTAGAATAAAAACCAGCTCGTTTTTCTGCCCATACATTTTTACAGCGACCGCTAGCATTACGGTTCCGTTCAACCGGTATTTCACCAAAAATAACTGTCTTAACCAGGTATTTGGGAACCTAAAATGAACCGCTATACTTATTTACCAGGTTATTTTTGGGTCTTTAAAATATCGGTTTCGATCCCTGTACAGAACTATGTGTTACTCAACACATATCTAATAATATACAATAATATCACAGTCTTAAAATCTACAGGCGGCACGGCCGACCTAAACCAGAACCGCCGCAAGAACGAAGAGAAATTTAAGAGGCATATATCCAACAGTGGACGTCCAAATGCTCAAATGATTCGCTCATTCACTCAGCACCATATCGCAGAAACCCTTTTGGAACAAGTTAATTTGACAGGTTGAAGTTATTAGCTCTCTAAACGTAGTGATGGGCCAAAATAAGAAAAGAAAAAAGTTTTCAACCATTTTTTTATTTTAAACGACGAAGGTTACCAGAAAAACGGTTGAATACTATAGTTTTTATCATTTTGACCCATCACTAGCTACACATATAATTTAGGATGTCATTATTCAAAGCAGGACAGAAATACGGATAATATATAAGGTGGACACAAATCAACTGCAAATATTTTAAGGGCAGATACAGACCACTATACTGAACAACTTTTCCAAATAAACTTATATCGAAATACGAAATTTTATTTTTCACTCTCCACACTAAACTAGATCAGCTGATTCTCAATTTGTATGGGAGATCAAAAATTTTTTTTCGTATTTCGACATAAGTTTATTTGGGAAAGTTTTTCAGTTTAGTGGTCTGAATCTGCCCTTAAAATATTTGCAGTTGATTTAAATTCTCCTTATACATATAAGTGCGACAGAAACTAACAATGTATGCGATTTAACCACTGTCATTTTAACCAAGGTATAAGTAGGTTATGAACAGATTTTCAGAAAATTTGTATAGGTCACATCCGTTAGCAACATTTAAAAAAAAGTATATTTTAATATATAGGTACTGAACATTTAATAACCTCTATACTTATTGTTACACTTATAAGCTGTTTTATCCATCTATACATATTAAGGACCTGTTTTACTGATTATAGATAAAAAGCTGACAGACGGATAGTCTAAAAATCAGAAAAGTCAAAACGACCAATAAAAAGAATGACCCGTGCTTGCCTTTTGAAAACCAACTTATAACGAAGGGTTCTGTCATCCCTGAGGCTTCAGCACGTTAATCTCATTCCCCCTATAGAGATACGCTTTGAAATCACCAATTTTCTTCCCGTCCTTATACAAATATAACTTGAAGCATTTCTCGCAGAAGAATGCGGGGTCGAACGGAACCCTGGAGCAGCCGACGACGATCCATTTGGCCCCGAACTCTGCGCACGTGGTGCAGTATACCGTTTGGTTCTGAGAGAGGGCTGTGTGACACGGATAAGCGCCTAATTTGAGGGGGTCGGACGCGTTGACGAGACGGATTTCGGAGATTGTGAAAAGGTGCTCGCAGTTCCCTTGATGGACGTATACCTGGAATATATGTTACTTTTGAATATAGGGTTGCCAAGATTAATAAGTTAATTGTAGGCTAAAAGTGGGGGGGTCTGAGTTGGTAAATTTCAGCTGTTAGCGCTGGCCATATCCTCTACTTCTGTCAAGCATATGTTATTGATTCTTTGAATTTTTTTTTAATCAATATTAATGCCAGATATATGCATGTTTATTCAATTTAAGCGATTTAGTTTAACTAGTTGTCCGCGGCATAGCTCACGTGGGTGTCGGTTATCGCGATCAAAAGTAGCCTATGACGACCATCCTAATGGTTCAAGGTATCCCCATCAAAAATTTCATTCAAATTCGTTATTCCACTATGATGTAAAAAACACATACAACATCGCATTTAAAAGTACTTACCCAAATAACTTTGCGTGCTTTCTCCACCAGTTCATGCAAATTACTGGCGGCCGGCGCCCCCCCACTACTGTTAGTCCCAGCATGCCCGTCACCATTAGTTCGCACACACTTCCCTTGCGACACGTGTTTCACTTCTACGCGAGGCATCCTCAGGCACCAAGGCACTAAGTTGTTAATATTACGACACACAAGCAACAAATGCCACAAAAATCACATCGCACATCGTGGTCTGCATGAACTATCTGGTGGCGGAGGCACGCAAAATTATTTATTAAGCGCTTGTAACTTTGACTTCCGCAAAGTAACACCCGAATCTATTAAATACTAGCTGTTTCCCGCGGCTTCGCCCCGCGTGGTACTCGGTTATATCGCGCCCAAAAGTAGCCTATGTTTGACCTTAGGTCGTTAACTACATCCCTACCAAATTTCATCACAATCGGTCCAGCAGTTTAGCCGTGAAGAGACAGACAGACAGGCAGACAGACAGACTTTCGCATTTATAATATTAGTAAGTAAGTAAGTATGGATATAACTGCAACGCTCACCTCTGGATGTCCGAGCTTGACGCGCAGCTCGTCGAGCCGCACGTCGCACAAGCGCCGGCTCGGGAAGTGGCCGAGCCCGCGGCTGGCGGCCCAGCGCCGCACGCCCGCGCTGTAGTCCGCGCAGCCCGGCCGCGAGTCCACGTAGAACACGTTGTTGATGAACAGGAAACCCGACGGGAACATCTCCTGGACGGGTTTATAGCGAGAGGTCACAATATTGTTCTAACAAAATTGTTCTTGTTCAGTAAATGAGTATTTATCGAACAATTTATGGATTCCAGTATATGAGTTAGCGCTGTTATTTATGGACCAAGGGCTTGATGAATGCTCTTTGAATTATCTCCGAGCAACTGCTGCTTCATAAACAACTAACACGATTGTCATACCGCAAAATATCGTATATGAAGAACATGTACATTATGAGAAATGCATAAAAATATAATTCATTTTTTGATCTCAATAATTTTTCTGAGATCAAAAATATTTTACATGGATTTGTCACAGATATTTTATTTTACCACGATGTTCAGGCCGCAATTCTCCCATCCATACCAACAATTAGTAATTTCAGAAGGAATTCTGAGCTGAGGCAGAAAGGAAGTCCATTGGAGAGAAATTCTCCAACAGGAAATGATTCCGACAGATTACTGTGAAGCAGAATGAAAGAGAAGAAAAATCAAACAAGATCAAGTCAAAACTTATTTAGTGAAAAATTTGGTAAGTCTTTAGCAATAGAGATTGAAATACCTTGGCAGTAGATCTAGGCAGCTCGTCCGGCCTATCGGAAACATCTATTCTCATGTCAACATCGTTAGGGCAAACTACTCGGTCCCGCAACATGCTCAGCTTATGTCGGCCCAACAACACAATGTTGCAGCTGAATACAGAATGCCGACTGCGATATTGCTGAAACATATTAAAAACCATTGTTTCCAACAGACTTTTTTTTTAAGGCTTCAGCCACTTAAGTGTGACTATGCCAAAAGACTTTTTCATATATATTTATGGCCCTGGAATCAAGTCCTTTAAGGACTCCAACAACAGACTGGTATGGGCTCCTGTTGCTTTTTCTTAATTTTTAAACCTCATGGGGAAATGCAAAAGATGCAAGGATAGTCAAATGATAATTTATAGCTTGGGAACCCAGAATCTAAATATCATATAGATATAGCCCTTCCTGTTTTTATAGATAGGCTAGCAGCTTTCCATTAAGATAAAAAATACAGCTTGTAAAAGATGGTTATGGTCAGCATATTACTAGGCTTATTATTATGGTTATTTAACATGTTGAGGGACGGTTTCTAAAACACATTAGAAGTTTATTTGTTATAACGTCTATAGACATCGTGCGTCCGCTAACGTGTTAATATTAAAATCGTTGTCACTAACATGCATGGTCGATTGACCATGTCACATACACGAAATGATGATGATAACTAGCATACCAACTTTGCACAAAGGCCTTCCTCTTAGTAATACATATACTTAAAGGTTTAGCACAAAGAAAACTCACATTCTTGTCTTTAGGGTTGTAAGGGAAGGGCCTGTACCAGCGGATGAAGAACAGCAACTCCTTGCCTGGAGTCAGCGGCGTGCCCAGCGTCACCACAGGCGTGTTGTCTTCAGTCTGCAACATTTCACAACTGTTACTTTTGACTTGGTCAACTACATAGAAATGTCATCACATTATAAATTCTATTCTATGGAGAGTTAAGTAGCCAAAGCCATGCTGGCCATCTGAAGTCAGATCAAAGCACTTCCAAAACTCTGTTTTTATAAATGGCCATAGGATGCCTTATCTGTCTGTGCTGAACAATTTAACCTGAGTTTGATTTTGTTTATGGATTCTACGAGCCAAATAATTAAATTGATATAATATAAAATAAATATAATATAAATTAAATTAAATAAAGAAAAGGAAAACACAATACTCTTCATTGCACCAAAAATAAAATGTTCACAAAAATTTGGACAAACTAGGTTAGGTAGTAGGTACATAAGCAGACTTATCGCTAATTCAATCTCTTCTAGTCATCTATAGGGACATTTTAGGGGGAAACTTTTCAGAGCAATACAATACAGTTCCGCAGTCAGGGCTGACAGCACCCCGATGTAAAAACTGTTTCTACTTACATCATTGCCCAGTGACATCATACGAATCCCACGGTACTTGTACCTCTTGACATATAGGTTCTTGGAGTCTTTCTCAATTCGCAACTTGTGTTTCCTGACAATGCTCAGATCGTGGTTGAGCGAGAACTCATTACTGCTTTTGTTGACCCTCTCCATCTCTGAAGGGAAAATCCCTTTTCCCGGCCTATTCAGTAGAGTTAGCTCTTGACCAGTTCTGAGGTTGTCCGGACTGAAAAAGTAAAACAAAATATATGTGACAATTAGGTACATTAATAGAAATCTGTTCCTTCTCTATGTATTTCTAAATAATTTTCATACCTGATGCCATAAACTGCACTACGCATAGGAGAAAGAAAAGCTAACCATACTCTAAATAATAAACTTAAAAAAAAATTAATACACACCTACAATAATCTGCAAGTTTCTTAAATTCACTGTCCTCCAAACCACAACCGACAAACTCTTTAATTTTATTGTACTGATATACTGGCAACTCAGACTTGTTCTTTGGTCTCCCAAAGATCGGCAGTGAACTAAATGCTTCACTTAGTCTGCTTGGAACAATCGGCTTGCTGACCAAATTTTCAGATACATCATAAAACTTAGGACCTTCATCTTCAGCATACAGGTTAACTATTGGTATGTGAAGTTGTTCAATGTCTGACTTAGACTGGTCAAGAATTTTAATTGTTTTCTGTTCAAACAATACATCACTTGACTTGCTTGATGTTTCAGGGGTAATTTTATTCAGATCAACTTTAGAAGTCGATGGAATTGAAGTAAAGCTGCAAGTTGCTGGCTCCGCTGCCGAAATTCTGGATATCACTGAAGTATCTTCAATATCCTGTATTGTTTTGCCAGAAGAGAAATTATCATGTTGAGTGTGAATGGAAGTAGGAAGTAACTGTGTAGCTTCTAATCCATTATTTTTCTTATTTTGCTCAGTGTCCATTTCTCTTGCATCAAAACTCAATAAACACTCTTGCAATAGAACTCTCCCAAGAAGTTATTTTCTAGCAATATTATAGCAAGTTTTTAATGTGAATATTTGAATATTCGAATCGATATTCAATATATATGTGAATATCACCTCATATTCACACGTGCTAGCACAAAACAATATTACTCATATATTATAAAGTACTTTGTGATATTTGGTAATATTACTCCTAGCAAGCCTCAGAAGCACAAACTAAATAGAGAACACTAGTTAGTTAGTTGCTCAGAAGGTGCTATGGTATGCACAAACTAAATAAAGATAATGAGAGTCGGGACCAAAACAGATGCAACTAAAATGGTTCTACTAAAAGGAGGCACTGCCACGATCAGCTAATTTTCACAGGCTTATATGATATTAAATAAACTGAATATATTTTAAAGATTCCATCTTAAGCCCAGTAAGATCTTAACTCACGCTGATAGTTAGCATTAGTCAACTAGATGGTATGCTAGTTGTTTTTTTTTTTTTAATAGTTTATACGGCCATGGAATCTAGTCCTTTAAGGCCTTTCTTGAATTTATTAATCTTCTTCAGTCCTACTTAAGTCAGTCGAGTCAAAAATTCAAGTCAATAGTCAAGTCCAGTCAAGTAAGTAAGTCTAGTCTGAGTCAGATGGCTAAGTGAAGCGCTGGAAAAATTTCACTTAGCTGTATCATGGAGATTTTGGTGACAAAGATAAAAAGTAACGTAATCGACACTGAATCACTTCCCAACACTCACGCTTATTCACGAACACTTTGCGAATAATAATCCACCAATATTAAGCACAAATACTCGAAAAAACCTAAGTTTTGGAAATTAAATACAGCGCCGACATAGCGACAGTTTACTTTCCCTCCAAAAAAAAAAACCCAAAAGGCCGAGAAGCGATACTTTATCTCCACAAAAAAAAAAAGACAAATAAATGCCAGTGTCAACTGTCAAGGGGGTCAACGTCAACGTCGCAGTGTTGCCAGAAGGTTACTTTTGTAACCTTTTAGGTGATTTTTTGAACTGCATTGGTTACTTTTAGGTTACACTAATGGAAAGGTTACTTTTTGGTGATTTTTAGGAATTTAAAAATTAACTTAATTTTTCACACAAAAGCAAAGTGAGACGATAGATACAAAATATTTCATGTTTGTAAGCTTTATTAGCAGTAGAACTAAAACCACCTTTATGAACAATCATAATTCATATCTGTTTCTATTGGAACAACACGTTGTACTCTTGCATACTTACACTAAACCACTTTTATGTAATTTCATATAATTATTTTAGTCTCATAATTCTTTTATAAAAATAAAATAAAATACATAATTTATAGTATCAATTAAGTTAATATAGAAATCTTTCAGAATCACTATCTATATCTATACATACAATAAATTAAGTAATTTTGACTGAAAAAAGGAGACTGACGAAAAGTAATACAAAGCAGAGTTGGCTGTGAGGGGCGGTCAGGGTCGGCCTCGTAAAACATACTGCGACCAAGTGGCCTACTATCATCTCTTAAAACCATGCAAGATCCAGTGAGTAAGGGGGATGTCGCCTTACATCACGTAGCGCGTTATCCCGCTTACTCACTGGAACTTGCATGGTTTTTAGAGATGAAGTAGGCCACCAAAACGCAGACCTTTTGAAAAAGGGAGATATTAGGAGTACCCGAAATCGGCGAGCGTGTATGATGAGAGTGATGAGTGTGGAGGAAGCAAGAGAGGTATGTAAGGGTCGTAGCCAACGGAAATCTCTAGTCTCTACGGGAGACAGGCGTGATGATATGTATGTATGTATGACTGAAATGGATAGAAGGACATTTAAAATGAATAATATAAAGCAAAAATTTGAAATTTTTGTCTATCTGTATGTGTGATTACCCTTATTTCCAAAAGTACTGAACCGAAATGCTTAAATTTCACCAATTGTTTTGTTTAAAAAATAAATAAGGTATCTTATCGTATTTAAATGAACTGAAGGTATGTTTGATTTCGAACGAGCGCACTAAATTGGATATTTTTTCTTGTTGTGTTGGTTATTATTATGACAAACCTTGCAAAAAAGAAAAGGGGGAACCTGGGCAATTCCCGCGGGAATATAGGGACATATTCCTGAAATTTCGCGTCGCTTCATCGCGGGCTACAGCTAGTCTAATCACTACCTACATATACATACACAAAGTCACTTTCTCTGCCCCTATATCCCTATGTATGGTTAAATCATTAAATCTACGCAACGGATTTTCATGCGGTTTTTTTTTAATAGATAGAGTGATTCAAGAGGATGGTATTTATATCCATGCGAAGCCGGGGCAGGTCGCTAGTTCTATACCTGTATAATTATAACAACTTATAATGAAATTGAAATTCATGTTTAGTATGTACAATACATTTCACGCACATTTGAGGGACCATATTTTTGCGATTTTCAATACAATACTTGTTTAACCTCATATCAATTCTTTTCTTTTCTTTTCCAGTAAAAAAGTATATAAAAGGTTATTTTTTTATACAAAAAGGTTCCATTTTTTTATAGTTCAGGTAATTTCTGGCAAGACCCGACTGGCAACACTGCCAACGTCGTCAAATCAACACAGAACAGTCGACCGATTGTGATAAATAAATTTACATCAACAAAACATCAAGTAAAGTTTATTAATTATCCGCACATTTAAACCATGCTGACGTTGTGGAATTTATTTGAAGCCTCATTATTGTGTCTCAATGCAGTCTGTGTATTGCACGAAGAGAGATTCATGCAGAAAAGTGAGTAACCTCATAGATCCTTAGAGCATGAGACCTAACTCTGAAGTTTCTTCAGAGAATCATCATTTTAGCTGCAGGCTGACCACTGTTAGACATTCGCCCCCAAGGATTTCCAGACCGACAGTTGGAAGCGGCCTACATCCAGAGCCTGCCTGCAACCTTCTTCAGGTCATCTGAAATCTGGTCGGTGGTAGTCCGAAGCTGCGCTTGCCGGTACGGTGCAGATTAAATATATAATTGAACAATCTCGATGTAAAAGTTATAAAAGTAACTATAAGGTTACCTTTGTACAGTTACCTAGTAGATTTTAAGTAATCCAAACACAGAGACCAATCTTGAACTTTGTACTGTGCGACCAGAGCAAAATATCTAAGTATATTTATTTTGAGCATATCGTCTGTATTAAGGACTCAATTCGCCTAGCAAGCCATATAATAGGCTATAGAAAATGCAAAAATTTTTTGTTTGGGGCTGCCAACATAGAAACCGAAGGGCACTATTTTATTGTTTGTTGAATAAACTGAGGAATATAATGTAAAAATAATTTTATTTCTTTTTCAGTGGGATGGGGTGCTAACAGTCCAAACCAAGGATTTGAGGATCAGTCCTCTGTTAAGTTTCAAATATTGAACCTAGTTAGATCTATTCGGACTGTCACCAGAAGTAAGTAGCTTTCTTCGAAGTAAGCAAGGCAAACTAGTTTGCTTAAGCCCCAGCAATTTCTTCTAAATATGTTATTACAAACATTTTAACCTTTATTATCCCTCAACAACACTATAATACTGTAGAAATGTAAAAGTGACATGGTGGGTTGGGGTCACAGAACCCTACTGATACCTGGTGCCTATGTGGACATCCACTGCAGACGATGGAGCACCTGTTGCAGTGTTCGTAGTGCCCTCACAAGTATTATTATTATTTAAATATTACACTAGCAGCTTATAGCTGATGCATGTATATCACTGCACTTGTGGATTTACAGTCTTTGAGTGTTCATCAAGTATGTTTCTAAAACTAAATGTATACGTCCAGATAATGCATTAAGATTGGTGGAATTTTGGTCTGACACCATATAAAATATTAATAATAGGATTTTGACACCACGAAGAAGACGCCACTGATTTATGTGTACTGTCAGACTTCTAAAGGTTTTTTTTATTTAGTAAGTGGGATGGCCCTAAAATAAGCAGTGTTGGCTATGCCGAATATGTATTTCTGTGTCCACAAGCAAAGAATACTTAATGGTACTACCACAGGGGGTTACTACCATCTCTTAAAACCATGCAAGATCCAGTGAGTAAAAGAGATGTCACTGAATCTTGCATAATTTTAAGTTGGTAGTAACCCCCCAGGTCTGGTTTGAACTAATTGAATTGTTTTTTGTTTCAGTTCCATTGATCATCCTCAATATTTTAACAATAATTTTTAAATTATTGTTAGGATGAAGAAAACCTAGTGAAAATGTTTGAAGCAGGCATAAGAAATATCATTATTACTGTTTAAAAGTATTTATTAAGGCATTTGTAAATAAATATTTTGTGTACATTTTTTTTTTGCTGGACATTGTTAGTACTCCACAGCCTCCTCACACACACTGACTACTTTTATGTGGACGTAGATTTTTTAAGTCTACTCATGATACAGGTCGCGTCAACGAATACTATACTCCTCTAACGAGGAGGGTCGCGTCATATAAAAAGAACGCTGGAGGAGAGAGGAGGGGATAAACTTGCGCCAAACGGGGAGCCAACGAACCAATCGCGTGCGCCGGAGGACACCCGCCCGCGAATGTAAATAGGTTATTCGCGTTGTCACTGCCCATGCCGCTGCCGCTGCCCGGCGATCCCTCGATTGTCGGTTTTTCACGCGGAAGTCAAAGGACGGGCAGCGCGAGCGCGAGTGAGTGTTTACATTCAGCTTAAAACCATGCAAGATCCAGTGAGTAAGGGAGATGTCGCCTTACATCATGTATTGCGCTGTCTCGCTTACTCACTGGAACTTGCATGTGATAGTAGACCACCAGATGAGCAGTAAAGAAGTATGAAGGCTGAGTGTGAACGCTCACTCGCGTCGTTATTGCCGCAGAAGTATTTAGGGAAATATTTCCGGCAGCGACAGGAGCAGTGGCAGAGGCTGAATGTAAATGTGGGGTTACATGACGCGACCTATACTGGTGGCTTACTATCTTCTCTAAAAACCACGCAAGAACGATTAAGTAAAGGAGATCTTACATCATCTATTGCGCTGTCTCGCTTACTCACTCGTTTTTGCATGGTTTTAAGAGATGGTAGTAAGCCACATGAACCTCCAATATCAAGGACAACTGTGTTTACCACGCCACCCTGTATTTATATTTATTTTTTCTGTAGGTAGAGCAAACACTTATTATACGAGGTGGCTAGCGACTGTGTTTGCATAAACTCATGGTAGAGTGGTAGGGAACTAGAGCACAGACAGATAGCTAAAGACATATAGATAGGTTCTCTAATCTAGTTCACCACTCCGCTAGAAGCTGTAAGCAACAAATGATCTCCGTCAAGTTTTGAAGCTTTCCCGTGTGTTACCCACGTTTTATTAATCAGGCAGGCACAGGTCCCCAACAACGGCCCCAACGCCCCCAACCCAATGCTTCCAGTAAATCAATACTGCATTAACGCAAGTGAGTGGAAATTAATATTAAGTAGTTAATTTATGTGCTTTTCGTGGTATTATATATACCTATATCTACATTTTTAAGCTATTGCTGCTATAGCATAGCTTTTATTGCGGGCTTTGAGCGCGGCGACTGAATCAAGAAATTCCATCATGAAAATAAAACCTTAACACACTCCGCCTACCATGTAGCTCGGGAGAGCGTTCGTACTTATTGCACGTTGATAAAAAATGCTATACGATAGCTTTACCGCGGCAGTCCTGAGTGTCGCACGTTTTTTATTTATTTATTTTGTTTTACTTTGAAAAACTAAACAATTTTAATAAATTGCAACATCATTCAACTAATGAAACGAGATGGTTGTGTTTTGTGATGTGTTGTCTTGTGCGTGATGAGTGTGGAGGAGGCGAGAGAGGTATGTAAGGATCGTAGCCCAATGGAAATCTCTAGTCTCTGCCTACCCCTACGGGAGACAGGCGTGATGATATGTATGTATGTTGTCTTGTGCTTGTGATGTAAAGCGCCATCTCTCACTCACCTGTTTCGGGCCTGCTTAGATAGATCATGGTAGCCCCTTCGATATAATTTCAAACGCACATGAAACGCACCCGTAATCTATATCCTATTTTGGACATTTGTCTGAGTTTTTGGGGGAAAGTAAACTGTCGCTATGTCCGCGCTGTATTTAATTTCCAAAACTTAGGTTTTTGGAGTATGTGACGGGAGCGATAGTGTTTATATGCTCGACCGCCACAAAGGGAAGATCTTCCCGCCAGGCTGGGTGTTATGCCTGGGGAACCGCGGCTCCGACGATGTCTTGTCGGAGGTTGTATTTATGCTCCAATCCGTAGAAACTTTGCAAGCGCGATTTAGACTTTCATAGTAATTTGCCATCTTGTATGCAATTCTGAGATTGTTGCTTTTAACGCCATCTGTGGTGCGTCTTTGTAGATATTGTTGTGGCGCTAGTGTCGCCACAGGTTTTATCGAGTGTTTGTGCATAATATTGGTGGATTATTATTCGCAAAGTGTTCGTGAACAAGCGTGAGTGTTGGGAAGTGATACAGTGTCGATTACGTGACTTTTTATCTTTGTCACCAAAATCTCCATGATATAGCTAAGTGAAATTTTTCCACTCAGATTAGTCATACTTACTTGACTGGACTTGACTATCGACTTGAATTTTTGACTCGACTGAAGAAGATTAATAAATTCAAGAAAGGTCTTAAAGGACTAGATTCCATGGCCGTATAAAATATTTAAAAAAAAAAAGACATTTGTCTATGACAACATTGCCGCCATCTTAGTCAGAGACAAATGACAAAAGGCCCACGGCAGATAAAGCTCAAGGAAAAAAAATTATCGATAGAGAACGTCATAGACAATCGCAAATATACATTTTGACAATTGTCTTGCCTCCCGTACTTCATTCTTCACCCCCTTGTTCGCCATACGTTATTCTCTATGATTTTTGACTGACTGGACCATGTGGTGACTGGAAAATAGCATTGTGTTCACAGAGTGCCTTTATTATATTTGAAAATTGTGTTGATAATGTTTTGGTGGTGTTGTATTCCTTGTTAAGAAAGCAAAAGGAATAGTGTTTTACTAAGTACATACCTAAGTTTCTTAAAACCAATGCAGGACCCGACTAACCTAACTAACCTATAGAAGCTGTACCTAAGCTTTTGTATTTATGTGTGTCACAATCACTAAGAGATGTTGGCAAGTTACTACGGCAATCGGCATATTCCAATTTATTTACTATAACTGATATACACACTGGGGTACATAGCACAAGCACATTCTGTGACTTGGTAAGTTGGATAATGTAATGGTAATTATGCTAAATAGGTACCTAGTTACTTAAATAGTTTAATAATGTTACAAAAGCGAAAACCTTTTATTTCAGTAACTGCTTTAATAATCTAGTGGTTAAGGCGTTTGCCGGCAGACCTACTGGTCGTGGGTTCAATTCCCACAGGAAGCATATTTTAATGTGCTTTCGAATGCATGTAATGGGTGCCCTTTGGTGGTTGTTGTTAGTTGTAAAGAATCAAGTCAGAGACAGAGAGGCCATTCCGAATGAACTCTCACCCCGGGGATAACAAAGTCAATTGGCCTATTAACACATGATATGAATGAATTGCTATTGTATATTTTGAACCATCAATAGTTTCATCTATGTACTTTTATGTTGTAATAAATAGTCTTTATTAAATAATAGTCTATAAAAATAAGTTGTTTTAGTACTAGAACAAACTCTTTAACTAATATTGTATGTTATTTTGATATCGTAGGCATGTACTGGATGCAAGCCGCTTTTGATTGGTCATGCTGTAATTCTTGCGAAAAGCCCATTTCCAGCAGTGGACAGCTTGCGGCTCAAATGATCATGATGATATCGCATCACTTTTTAATTTTGGGATTATCAAATGCCCTTAATAATGTCAACATTTTCCTTTTCAGTTCACTATATTGATGGAAAGGGAGTGTCCTTCGTAACGCAACACATCAAGCTCAAACAAGTTGTGAATTTTACTTATTGGAATTTTTTTATAAATTAAAAAAAATTAAGAAATAATATACTTATTAAATGATGTGTAAAACTCATTCGGTCTTTTATTTTGTAGGTCATTACAACATTTTCGTTAAGAGGTGATATTCCATGTTATCTTTCAGGAGATCCTGAAGGATAACATGGAATATCACCTATTAAAGTAACGGTTATACCTGTGGTTATACTGTATAAAACTTAAAACTCATTCTCCTTTGCCTAAATCGCTTTTTTAAAACTATAGCTGCCACGACGGTATAAAAAAAAATACTTATCATTTTGTATTTTTGCAGTCAGTGTTGCCATGAAATTTAATTTGCTATGGCCCAATTTTAATGTTCAAGCTTGCCCGTCTGATACGTAGTATCTCTATTTAGTTTGTGAAAAGGCCGGCCTTTTCCGCCCGAAGCGTCTGTTGTTTCAACGCGGAAAATTGGTAAATGATGGCAGCAAATAATTATTTTGGGTTTACTCACGGTGGAACCCAATATGGGTAAGTTTTCTTCCATTCTAATCTATATTAACTTGCATTTTGATGAACTGAAAGAAACATTAGTAATATGATGGATGGATTCATTTTTGAGCTCGTGTTTCTCCTAACCAAAATGGCGACTTCGCCCTATTGATCGTAAATTTTAGCTGAGCAATGGCACTTATTTGTAGATTTCTAACTAAAATGTGATTTTCAGCGCGGCAACGGCTGGGGCAGCATACGGCGGTCAAACTGGGTATGCTGTAGCCCCAGCAGCGACCGCAGCGACATATGGAACCCAGCGTGCTGCAGCCACCGGGTACGACACTGCGTATCAGGCTGCAGCCGCCACACAAGGTAGGATTCTCAAGAAATAAGCGATTAAAGCGTGTTTTTTTTGTTTGTTTACATAATAAATTGATTAGAGCGCCACACAATCCGTATTCAGATAAAATCCTAAGTGGCAGGTCCTTGAGCAAAATCAATAATGTGGTGACATGATTTACCAGAATTCGGGGTTATGTTTTTTCTAGCTCAGGTGTATAAAAACGACATCAAATAAACTAGTACTTATAGCTATCTGGTTTCTAGTTTTTAATATTCAGACTGCTTGAAAACATTTGACTTGCTGTCAGCTAGCAATATCAGCATTGAAGCATGGGAAGTTTCAACATAATATCCCACAGCAAACTAGTCTGCCACTTTTGTAGTAGTACAACAACATTATAAATTGCAAACATATTTGTTTTCATTAAATATGTTTGAACTTTTTTTATCTGAAAGTAATATGCTGTATGATTCAAAAGTAAAATCATAAATGTGGTATTGTAAAATAACAATAACAAGCTTGAGTTTGTAAAAATCATGCTTGACATAGACAACCTGTGGATGTAGTAAGAGGTGACTTCTACTTGAATATGCCACATAACAATTATTTTTCTATTGTCTGGATTCAGCGAGCCGAGGGATTTATCTATTTATAATGTGTGTTGTGTAACCTGCAATCAATTTATTTTATTTTTTAATATATAATGTAGTAATATTATAAAGAGGAAAGATTTGATTGTGTTTTTGGTTGTATTGGCTTTAAAACTATTGGACCAATTTGAATAATATTACTGCCAGAAAGCCACACTATCCCCAAACAGTATATATGGGCAGTACCCATGATAAACTCACTAGTGTGAAACATGAATAAAAAAATAAATCTTGAAATTCAAGGGCCCAGCACCCCAGTGGTCACTGGTTGGTATGTGAAATTATAGGTTTTATTGGTATCCGCTAGCTAAGGAATAATAACTTCTAGCAATTCAACCAGGTTTACTTAGAATTGACAGAGTTCAAAGTTTAACTTTCTTCAGCACAAAGAAGTTCATATAGCTTTTTTAAAAATAGTCATATCGTCTAATGCGGTATACATTGTACGTGGTGTAACATGGTAATGGTCGGCCAGCAGCGGCGCACGCGCACGCGCACGCGGCCGCGGCAGCCGCGTCGGCATACGACGCCAGCAAGTCCGCCTACTACCAGCAGGCCGCCGCCGCCTACCCCGCCGCCGCGCCGCCGCAGCCGCAGCCCGCCTACGACACCACCGCCAAGCCCGCCTACTCCACACCCGCCACTTACACGCAGGTACGTTATCCTCACACCACCACCAACCACTCCTCTGGGAGCTTACCGTGACCTAACTCTTAGTCTATCAAGCAAGCGAGATGGCGTCTTAAATCATGTATTGCGCTATCTCGTTTACTTACTCGTTTTTGGTCTGCTTAGATGGTTTGACAATCTTGATCAGGTAACTATAGGGTTGCTTCTTAAAATTTATTGAACTCTTCGTAACTAATTATCTAATAACTGTTTATTAAAATTATCTTATGTATGGTTCTTAATAATATTAAGAAATTAAGTCATTAATTCAAGTAAGCATGTGAAACCTGTGGTTTATTTTTTTGTATTAAACCTCATTCTAAATCAAAGTCTTCTAGTAATCTGCTAAATCTGTTGATACTTATTATTGAGTAACTTTTGCAATAGTGTAAACCTAAACGACTCCACATCAAAACTATGATAAATAAAATGGGGTCTTTCTAGAATCCAAACTAGAAAAGTATTATTTGTACCACAGTCTGTGTCGAAATTGATATTTTTGCCAAATTAGTCTTCTGTTATGAAAGTGATTAATGCTAGGCCATAATATTGTTGCTGTTTTGATGGCTGCGAATTTGGGTTCCTGCCAATGTTGGCAGACACTGAAAATGTAATCCATCATATTCACTAAGAAACCAACTAATGGTATATTTATGTTTATTATATACATATTTATCTGTTTATGCTGCATACTAATTTAATTTGGGACTATTGTATAAGGTGGGTGTAATCAAATTAGTAGTACTCTTCTTGAGGTGTAAGCTAAATAGTTGTTAATATATTTTCAACTATACCCATATCACAAGAATAAATAATTGCAGACACAGTGACTGCATTAGAATTTAGTATATAATTGGTCTTTGTTGCCTTACTACCCCCCAGGGACACTTACAGGGATTGTCATAAAAAATCACTAATGAAGACGCTAGCAACTTTAGGACGTTTATAAAATCTAATAATACTAGGGGTACTGAAAGTCATTTTAATTCCCAGTGTATAAGCTTATCGCAAGTAAAGGGAAGGGATCAACGGGAAAACTTTTGGATATTATTCATCTTTTTACCGACTTGAGGCGAGGTCAAATGGCACAAAGTTATGAGTTGAATTGGACAACTATCTAATGACCCGTCATTTTAAAATATGGGAATGTTAATACACACAATGCTATTATTCTTTTATATATTAGTTGGTGAAAGATCACTTTCTAGTTTACATTGTATTTACATTTTTACATACACTGCTTGAAGGGGATGTGATTTTCGAGTATGTATTTAGGTATGTCTATTTCGCATTTGACCCAGTAACCCATACAATATGATTATGATTGTCGCCTTCCGGTGGCTTACCACCACCATCTCTTAAAACCATTCAAGATCCAGTGAGTAAGGGAGATGTCGCCTTTACATCATGTATTGCGCTGTCTCGCTTACTCACCGGATCTTGCATGGTTTTAAGAGACTGTAGTAACCCCCATGTATGGTTGATGGATGTTAATTTTGTTTATCCCAAAACATTAACTTAAGAAAAACTGTGATGCATAGGACCCAAAAATATCTGTTTTTGGGTCCTATGAATAACATTCTGGTAAATGGAAATAGACGCCGATTTAAGGAACTAAAAGAACCGCAATTTTTTTTGTTAAATACCGCAGTGAATGTGGGAGGTTCTATATCTAAGAATTTGATTAAAGTTTGCGACATTGTCCCACGGGCAGCACGCGTTCGGGTCGCAGGGCGGCGCTCGCGCCAGCGCGGGCACGGGCGCCAAGGCGTACTCGGGCGTGTACACGCACGCGCACACGCACACGGCCACCACGCCCGCCGCCTCCTACCCCGCGCAGCCCTACACCACGCCGCAAGCGCAGGCGCCCAAACGTGAGTCGCGAACGACATTCTCACAAACCTCCTGTCCTGATTCCTATTTATATTGAACCGATCTTATCCTGATTCCTAGTAATGGCAGATTACAACTATATCCGTGTACAACTGTAAACTCTCATAAATGTACATTAGAAACTTAAGACTTCACAGCTGCAATGTGCCATGGTTCTTATACCATTTCATAAATTTCAATGCAGTGTAATATAATCTCATTTGAAAATATGCAGTGAATAACTGGAAGAATACAAAGTACCTATTATGTGGAATGCCATTTTTGGTCTACTATTAGTTATGATTTGGAATTTCTATTTCTTTAATCTATAAATAATCTTTGAATGAGCAGGAAGATGTGAAATAAACCAAACTTCGTTTATCAGAGTACTTCAATAGGTTTTATTCATATAATTGTTATATTAATTCCCAATAACTGATCTGATAATACAGTGTTTTACACAGATGTTGTATACAGGATATCTGATAAATAACAACTGGTCTGAAACTGAACAACAATATTACAATTTGTGGAAATTAACACAAATTAAATTCCTTTTTATAATTCCTATAAATATTACATACTACCATTACTGTTTCCTTCCTTTTTCCAGATTTTCTCCCATCCTGGTTACTTTCACCTAGCCAAGGCATTTCCATACTCATATTTGTCCAGTTCATACATCATTGTGTTACATTAGATTAGTTTAATTTTAGTTGTTTATTAGCATATCTTCAGTTTAAATATTATAATGTTCTAAACAGTCTAATAAATGTAGAAAGTATCCTCATTTACTGAAACAAAATTTAGAAAACAGGCAAACATATAGTTAGATACCACAAGTGCACATTTGTCATGTGTAAGGTCGATGTTCAAATAACTTGAAACAAGTCTAACAATAATTATAAATGCATAATGCAATTTTGAATGATTTCAATGGAGAAGAAAGAGAATCAAAAGTTGTTTTTTTTTTTCGGTACTTGATTTCATTCATTATTCATTTCATTTACTGGTTAAAAAGTATTTATTACTAATTCATATTAACGGTTGAGAATTTGGAGGAGGCTAATGACAGAATAGTAAACGTGGCCACTTATCGGTCACACATTAAATAGAAAAGCCGTTTGAATCCCAAAAGAAGTAAACGCTGACCCTAACTAAATGTTTGTCTGTGACATAGAATATAAGCCCGCAAACACTAAACCGTATGCCCGTCGGACCACAAGTGGAGCAAGGTGAAGGCGTACAGTTTAGTGATTGTGAGCGAAGTGAAATTTTGCTTGATGTAGAGTCCGCTAACAGAGGAAACACTGCCTACGATACAGCCCTGTACAACGCGGCGACCATGTACGTGGCGCAGCAGACGAAACCCGGCGGCGGAGGGTGAGTCTATGTTTATATATCTTTTACTAGCTTTTGAACCGCGTGAACTTCCCTCGGGAACAGTGTTTTTTCCCGGGATGAAAGTTAACCTATGTCCTTCACAATACTTCTATGTGTATACAAAATTTTAAAGAGATTAGTTCAGTAAATCTTGAGTTATAAGTATACAATATTTTGTCTTAGACTAAAGTGTAAAACAGTAGCGATTTTTCCTCTAAATACACTTTTAATTTTGACATGCTTCCCCCATATAATAAAATTGTCATTTTGGATGACAGATTAAGTTTTTTTTTCCTAATGGGGGATAAACTTTGAATCTATTGAAAACTATTAGCAATGTTTGTCATCAATACAATGTTTATGTCGCTAATAAGTCCTAATAGAACCAAAAATTGGTTTCATTTTTGTACGTACCGTATTTTTTTTCCTACAATCAATATTTAGACACACTTAATAAGAAAGTATTCTCCATTGACCATTATAATGTTTATGCAGCGGTTGGAAGAACTACAACAAGGGCGGTGTGGGCGCGCAACAACGGCGCTCCAAGCCGCCGCCGAAGGCCCAGCAGTTGCATTACTGCGACGTGTGCCGGATCTCGTGCGCTGGTCCCCAGGTAACTGGCACCAAAATCCCCTAGACAATGCTAAGTGAAATTCTTTCACCGCTTCACTTAGCCCTCTGACTTGACTTGACTTGACCTTGTGACTTAACCAAACGAAGAAGTTGAAAACATTCAATTCTGAAATAAACGATTTCATTCATTCAAAACTTGATACTGGCAAAAATAAGACTTTGATTGCCATTTTCGTGGATTTATGCCACAAGGAAAAGGACCAATTAAACCTGTACTATAAATTCAAATTTATTTATTTTGTGAGCAAAGGTAGTACAAAACAAATAGATGGTTTACAAAAGCTGGTTTCTCTATGTTCCGCCCGAATGATACACTCTACTTTTCATCTCGCTCTATGAGAAATTTAAATTTTATTCGATGATTGCGTTTATTCTTACCAGCCAGTGTTTTATTTTTCATAATTTGTACACTCGGCATGACCGTATTGTTTTGTTCCAAATTTGAAACTCATTATTGCCCGCTGAAAGACCCTATCGGAAAAGACTTAATTTGGTCGCACTTATGGGGCAGCAAAGTCGAACATTTCGAATAGACATACATATAATCACGTCTTTATCCCATACGGGGTAGACAGAGCCTAGAGCCATAAGACCTTAGGCCACGTTTAGCATAATGGTAGTTGAAACAGGAAATCAATAGTGATGGGTTGCTAGCCGCATCGCCTATATCATGATTTCCCAATTCGAATAGAAGGGATGAAAAATCATTAACATTTGCGTCCAGACATACAAGGAGCACCTGGAAGGCCAGAAGCACAAGAAGAAGGAGGCGGCGGTGAAGCTGGCGGCCGCCGGCGCCGCAGCAGCAGCTGGCCGCGCGGCGGGCGGCTCGGCGCTGCGCTGCGAGCTGTGTGACGTCACGTGCACCGGCGCCGACGCGTACGCGGCGCACGTGCGCGGCATCAAGCACCAGAAGGTGGTCAAGCTGCACACCATGCTCGGCAAGCCGATACCCTCCACGGAGCCCACGAAGGTCGGAGGCGGTGAGTTTTGATTGTCCAACTTGTTTATTTGCTTTTGGACGGGGTTTTTTTGGTTGATGATTGGCTGTGTTTCACATGTAAATTGTAGGATTGAACATGTTTTATGCTTTTGAATTTTCAAACTCGTTACGAATTAAGAGTAGGCGGTTCTCAGAGTAAAATGTCCACGAAAATAAAACGACCATAACGTGTTAAGTCATGGGAGCAAAACGTCGGTATACAACATAGTCAGAAAGCAACTATTTTTTGAAATATGCTATTTATTAATTGGATAGTTAATTTAGATGTCTAGTTTGACGTAAGTGTATTTAGCCAAATGCAAACAGGCCAGTTTATTACACAGATCTTCTTGTGCTGCAGTTTCTAGCTCAGTGACCAGAAATTTAAAACTGAAACAAGAGAGCACCAAAGTTCTATTTCTATAAGCCAACTATTAACTAATCAAAGCTAATTATCAGATAAAAATCCGCTCATTTATATAATAATTTACTTGTTTATTTATCACATTTAGTGCTTAATAAATTTTAGTAGCTATCAACATGGTTATTGCTTGTACTAATTGTACTTGTATTGTGTAATCATAATGAGCAGATTTGCCTTCAGGAACATTAAAATGAGAGGAGAGAGACTGCTGAAATAAACATTCCATCCCCACATTGCCTTTGCAATCAAAGCTGAGTTAGTGAGCTTGCATATTATTATCAGCTTAATAATTAGCTTAAAAAATACTGCACAAACTTGGCATAAAAATAGAAATAACCAAAAAAATATTTGTTGTGTTATTTTCGGTTTTTTGTTACTAACTTAGCCTGTTGACACCTGCAATTTTTCTAACATATTCAGGTCGTAAACTATGAGCGTGATTGCTCAAACACCACCTTCTAGGTGAAAATCATCCCCAATTACTATAAAATAAATGTAAATCAGATATGCTCTCCAAATTCGAAGTTTGTGATCGAATGGAGATCGTATTTGTACGTCCCCACTGTACTGACCCGACGCCACAGTATCATATCTGTATCCTCCGCGATCAGTCGGCTATTGAAACTTGCGCGAGTCAAATTTTCTCTTCGAAATTGAGTCCCGGCACCCGGAACAGATATGGAGTGTGTGTGAGATCCGTGGGCATTTGTGTGACGAAATGCAATCGGGAAATGAGAGCTGTTTCGTTGGTGACACGACGCGGTGTTCATTATTTCACATTCAGTTGTCAGTGGTTGCCACCGAGCTCACAACTATCATAATTTAATTTGAGCACCACATATGGACTTCTGCTTAATCAAACTAACTGGACACAGTTGACAAATATCGAAGTTTTTGCGCTTAAAGTCTAAAATCATGCGAAGTTTACAAATATTTTAATTTTTGCGCCTAAAGTCCAAAATCATGCGCTGTCAGATCTATACAAAACTTTGAACTGTATAATGAATAGCCAGAGCAACTTTTGCCATACCATGCATTGAAAAAGCGCCAAAAGCTAACAAAGTGGCAGCCACTGGTGGCCACAACACCGCGCCCGTCACCAACCGCGGGTGCTCTAAGAGAAAATTTGACTTTGTCAGCCAAAAAGACGGTAGCCGGCGCGCCCAAGATAGCATTCGTGGCGTCGGGCGGGCTCAGTACCGTGGCAGACGCTCGCAACAAACACGCGCCTTCAGACAAGGAGAAGGAGGAGGAGGACGACAACGACGAGCCCGAGGTGCAGCCCGTGGGGCAGGACTACATCGAGGAGATCCGGGGCGACGACGGCAAGGCGCTCTCCTTCAACTGCAAGCTCTGCGACTGCAAGTTCAACGACCCCAACGCTAAGGAGATGCACATGAAGGGCCGCAGGCATCGGCTTCAGTATAAGAAGAAGGTTGGTTCTATTCAAGTTTGTTTTCAGTTTGTTCAGTTTAGAGTTTCAGTCAAGTATGTACTAATTTGTTTCAGAGCAATAAAAATGTACATTCCCTTGCTAGGCACATAGTTTCGAAATGTATCAAATTTCCTAAATCTCCAAACACTCTCAGTAAAATATTTCATTACTATTTAGTTATCGTTTTTTAAAGCAATTAAAGTCTTGTTTTTTTAACATAAAAAGTTTTAAGAACATTTAATGTTGTTTCGAAAATAATTTTGAACTTTACGAAAATTATATGTACAATCAGACGCAAAAAACGGTATAAATTCCGCAACTTTGTGTATAAAATCATATTAGATCATCCAATGATTACTTAGTAAAAGGTTTGAGGTGCCCGTCGAGCCTGGCGGTCGCTTGCGATAGCCAAGAGTTCCAGGCATCAAATGATTACAACTTTCAATGAGGATGATCACACCAGTATCACAGTTGATGATGGAACACTTGCAATCTCGATTGTAATGTATAAATCAAATACATTTGATACCATATTTTCAATGGAAAAGGTTCAACAAAATTCATCTGAATTTGTTAATCTTATTGTAAATTTTGCAATTTTTATGTTACTCTTCATATTTTATTCTATTACCTACTGATTCTTAATAAGATGTGGGATTTTTCACCAGACCATATTAATGATAGTGCATTTGTGACTCACTCAAAGTTGGTTGGCTGAATGATTGTCATTCAATTTCCAATGGTTTTCGTTCAACAAAACTGAGTAGTCGAAAGATAATTGTTTGCATTACCAGTTGCGAGTAAGAAATCCGATGTAAAAAAGTATTCCATCACCGCGTCATTGGTCAATGGAAGTGCTTTGAATGGATATAATATAAAATTCTATCATACACTTTGCAAGTGTTCCATCTAATTCTTTAGCCATCAATATAGTACCTTTTGCAATCGTTGTTCTATATATCATCTGACATACGAAGCTCGCGTATTTGTCAACAGGTGCAGCCGGATCTGGAGGTGAAGGTGAAGCCGTCGATGCACCAACGCAAGCTGGCCGAAGCCAACGCCAAGCGCATGATGGTGCGCGACGAGATGTGGGCACGCCGCGCGCGCATGCACGACGTACGTATAATGGGATTTCGGTGGGAAATTCGGGAAATCATTTCGTTGCTAATCTCTCTTGAATATATAGATAAAAGTAGCCTATGTTTGACCTCAGGTCGTTAACTACATCCCTACCAAATTTCATCACAATCGGTCCAGCAGTTTAGCCGTGAAGAGGTGACAGACAGACAGACAGACAGACAGATAGACAGACAGACAGACTTTCGCATTTATAATATTAGTATGGATTAGTATGGATTGCTGATCTGTCGAGTTTCATTTTCATGGGCCTTGTAGTATTTGAGATTTCGTGTTTATTTCACGAGTTACCTTTTCCGTTTATTGATCGAAAAATATTATTATTCGAACGTATATATGAATTATTTTTTTGTTTTTTTTTTTTTTTTTATACGAGCGTTTTATATACTTATCAGGGTATGGAGGAGGACGAGCGCGGCTACTGGGAGGGCGGCATGGAGCCGTGGTGGCCGCGCGGGCACATGCTGCCGCACCACCATCACCACCACGTGAGTCGCACTAGTATATATGTCAGGGTATGGAGCACGAGCGCGGCATAGAAACACACGTACTTTTAAAAAAAATACTTTTTACAGCCCTGGAAAAAAACCCTTTACGGCTTTTCTTCAATTTATCTCCTTCAGTCCTACTCTAAACGAGAGGGCTAAGTGATGTGTTGGAAAAGTTGAAAGTTTCGTAATCGACATTGTATTACTTCCTAACGCTTGTTTACGAATACTGGCGAAATACTTAAAAAAACAAATTTTAAAATGACAGGTTACTTTTCCTCTAAAAACAAATGTGACATACATTAAAAACAGACCTAAATAGATTCTCTATTACATAAATCATTTGACCAAACAGTTGCAATTAAAAAGACAGAGAATCAGTTTACATATTGGATTCGTATGAAGTACATATTTCTTATAGAAATTATTAAATTCTCAGGGCATGGGCATGCCTTACGGTCCAGTAGGCCGCCGCCCAGAAACGTCCGACGACCGCCACGTGCTCGCCAAACACGCCGAGATCTACCCCTCCGAGCAGCAGCTGCAGGACATCCAGCGCTGCGTGTCTCACACTGAGAAAGCGCTGAAGTCGCTGTCCGACGCTCTGCACGCTCAGAACAACAAGGCTAAGGTGAACCCCCCTTTTGTAACATTCCTCTATCGTTCAAAAGATTTTCGGAGTTATTAGAGCTTTTATTGTGATCCGGCTCGAAGGACCATATGTTGGTGCCTGAACTACAGTGAGTTGAAAGAAATAAGATAAAAGTTGGTATTTTAGACCAAAATATTTCCTTACGAACTAAAATGATTTAAAAAAATTATGAACACAACCGCGGCAATTTGTGTATTGATTTCTAGGTCAAGCTTGTCATACGAAAATCAGGAGCTTACGTCGGGAACAAGTGATTGAACTTGTGAGAATATAACAAATAAAATGAACATGCAATTTTGTTTAATATTATTCTACTGTGCTTGTGCTCTTGTCGGTGGAGTCTCTTCCAGGTGTTTCTTCTATCTTCCGCTAGCCTTTTTACATTCTGATACATCACAACTCTCATTTATTCCTTTATTTGTTCTAAATAACTTAATTTTGTTAGAACCCTTATAATTTTAGAACTACTAGACTACAAAATTATCTTTGTATATGATACCCTTAAATCCCGAACGGGTGAATCCTTGGGGCACTGCTAAATTATCAACTAGCTGTTTCCCGCAGTTTCACTCGCCATTAGTGTGTATGTACAGTACTTATAGCCTATAACCTTCCCCAAGAATCAGGCTTTCATATTCAAAAAGAATTTTGCAAATCCGACCAGTACTTTTCAAGTTATAAGCGTTCAAACAAACAAAAAAACAAAACTCTTCAGGTTTAATATATTAGTATATATATAAAATCCATCTGTTTGTGCAGGCACAAGCCGGCAAAGTTACCGTGAAGGTGGAAGACGGCAAGGGCGACAAAGAAGGCAAGGAGGACGGCCGGGACAACCAGTTGTGAGTATCTATGTTCGTGTGTTCATTTATTTATTTAATGTTGTTGTGCACTGCAATCATAGATTGTACAGAAACCCCCCTTTTAAAAATAATATACAAACGCCTGTTAATAAGTTGGCTATTGGAGAGAACATCATCATCATAAATTTAAGAGCTATGCTCTTGTCGGTGGAGTTCCTTCCATTTTTGTCTATCTTTAGCAAGTTCCTTTATTTCTTGATACGACACGTTTGTTTTCTCTTTTATTTGTTTTATATAACTATGCCTTGGTCTACCTGGACCCCTTCTTCCTTCTATCTTTCCTTCTATGATGTTCTTCATCAAAACATTGTGTCGTATCAAGTGTCCCAACATGTTTCCTCGTCTGTTTTCAATTACTTTTTAAATGCTCCTCTTTTCTCCTACTCTATTTAAAACCTCTTCGTTTGTTATGTGGTCTGTCCAACTTATTCTTTCCAGTCTACGCCAACACCACATTTCAAATGTTTCTATCTTGTTTATTTCTTTTTTGGTCGAGAGTCCAAGTTTCGGACCCGTAAAGTGCAATGCTCCAGATGTACACTTTGACTAGTCTTTTTCTAATAGATTTGGAAATTTTGGCTGTCAAAAGGGCTTTCTTATTATGAAGCCACATGTGTGTCTATACCTAAATCTAATCTTCTATTTACTATCAATCGTAATGCTAAAATTGCTTCCCTTGTTCCTTTATTCTGCCTAAAGCCATACTGGTCTGGTCCTATAATTTTTTCTGCTATTGGTCTGATTCTGTTTTGTATGATCTTTAAGCATAAACCATAACGTTATGTGGCCACCACGCCACCAGTAACCAACCAAAAATGCCTTGGTACTGAGGCATTTTTAATAAAAAGTTTTTTCTTTCTTACTTCTTTTTGATTTAAACTTGTGTTGTGTTCTGTTCTTTGTGCTTTTAGAGAAACTATTGACATATTATACCTATGAAAATATTTCTTCCTATTCTAGTCGAAACTTATTAAATATTTTAGCAATTTCTGACGACAGAGCAGTGAGTGGTCATGTATTGTACCTCTACCACAATATTTCATAAACACAGACGCTAGCGACTGCTATAGGATTTTGTATGGAATTTTTTTAGCCACTTTACTATCCGCCAGGGGCGCTGTACAGGTTTATCATACAAAATCTCTAACGCAGTCGCTAGCGTTTGCGTTTATAAAATCTCATACTAGAGGTACAGCACAAGACCACTTTCACTGCTTTGTCATTAGAAATGGCTATAAAATAGTATTAAAAAAATTGTATTGCCTTTTCATGAATGTGTGCAGCATGTCTTTTTATGTGTGTGGTTTGTTTAACTGTTCAAATATCGTGAGAAAAACTTCAGATTCAAAGCACTACAGTTGAAATCTTATACAGGAGGGACACAAATCAACTGCAAATATTTTAAGGGCAGATTTAGACGGCTATTCTCAATAACTTTTCCAAATAAACTAATTAAATTACGAAAAAAAATTGACCCATACAAATTGAGAATCATCTGATCTAGGTTAGTATGGAGAGTGAAAAAAAAAACGTATTTCGATATAAGTTGATTCGCAAAAGTTGTTCAGTATAGTGGTCTGAATCTGCCCTTAAAATATTTTTAGTTGATTTGTGTCCACCTTATATAATCTTCAATGTTATTTCAGTTGTCTTTTATGATAAAGTCTGAAAAACTTAGAATTCGTGGCCAGTATTTTAATATTGTTTTCAACTTATTCAGTTATTTTGTATACAATTTAACTTAGTACAGTTTAAAAAAAATAATAGTATGTATGTTTGTTTCATTTAATTTTTCATGTAGTCAAACTTGCGACTTTTTTCTAACATTGCATTTCTATCGTTTTCAAAGTGTCATTTTGTAATTTAATCAGTATAATTTGTTTGTCATAATACCTTCAGTGTCTACTACAAGATTTCAAACGCAGACGCTTGCGACTGCGTTAGGATTTTGTATTATGGGTTTAGCCCACTAACTGTCAATGTTAAACGCTCAGTAGCGATTCTTATTTACGCTATGGTCACATATAGCGAATACTCGCGATTAGAAGCTTTCAAGCGTTAGCGAAAGAGTAAATGATAATCTCTTCTTAGTGTTTGACACTTGGCTAAGCCTGCAGCAGGTTTGTTATACAAAATCGCTGACGCATTCCCTAGCGTCTGCGTTTATGAAATTCGTGGTATAGGTACAGATTACGATCGCTTTTGCACGATATTAGTTTGCTCAAATTTATGTAATTTTGTACAGCCGCGTCAAGTATAATGTCGAGAATATAAAGCAAGAGTTTGGAGCTAAAGGATCGTGAGTTTTGACATTGTACCCATTTGGTTCTAGATATTGACATTTAGGTAGTATTGTTGCGTATCGGAACCAAGGATGGGAACCGGTATTTATAAAGACACATAAATATAAGTTTTTTTTATTTTGTATATGAAAAAACGGTCGATTTTAGGGATCTAAATAAACCGGTTGACCGTTATATTTGGGTTATATACAGGTTGAGAATTGTAATGATAAAGTTCACTGTAAAAATGAGCCGATTATGATTGTTACCGGGATTCCAATCCTTGATTTTGAACTTCATACGTACCTAGTTTTTTGATGTAGTTAATAGCGTATTTAGTGTAGTTTGTCGGTTATTATTATTTAAAGGTAAGTGATACAGCGTAACTCAGTATGGTTGGGATATTGAAAATGCCTTATACTATTATTAATAATTTTTATTTAGCTTAAAAGTTTACAATTAGCGGTATATTACTACACTACCGTATCGGGTGTCGAATATATTTTGGGTAGAATTTCTTCAAATGATGGTAAAAAATCGCATAAAAATTCGTACAAATCTGCGATTTTATAAATAGGTAGCGATTGCAATTAAAACTAAGTATCGATTGGTAGATGAAAGAACTGAAGGTAGTTCATAAATAAATATATTATGATGAATATTGAAGGTGGTAACAAGTATTGTTTTTTCGAAAAAATAATTGACCGAGCGAGCGAAGCGAGCGAGAGTCTCCATTTCGAGACTGGCAAATTTTGCTTTTGTCCGGATGTCTGTCTGTCTGTTTGTTCCGGGCTAGAGGTCGCATTTCTGAACGGATCTTAATGAAACTTGGTACACGTGTTCCTTGATTTATTTGCAATTTTTTGTCGAGAGTTTTTTTTGATTGGAGGGAAAAGAGGGGAAAAAAGGGGGAAAGTTTTCTGTGACGTTGTTTACGAACGGATCTTAATGAAACTTGACACACGTGTTCCTTGATTTATTTGCAATTTTTTGTCGAGAGCGTTTTTTGATTGGAAGGAAAATGGGGGCAAAAATGGGGGAAGTTTGCTATTTGTTATATTGCTTATACCACTGGCCGCATGGTACTTGTTCTTTTACAACTTTGCGCTTTGAATTCGTTTTCGGTCATTTATTTTTATTTTTTGTTTTTATATGACTGTATATTATGACCGTCTGACCAGAATAGGATAATATGGCAAAATAAAAAAATATAGAAAAAATCCTTTTGAGAATATACGAGGGAAAAAATTAACAGAATAAGAAATACCTATATATACTCTATATAGAGTAATAAAAAAAAACGAAAAGCGGGTTAACGGATGAGGTTCGCGAGGTCTACTGTTCACAGAAACACTAGTAATAATAGTAGTTTAAGGTATTATCTGATTCCATACGAAAATTCATTAAACTTAAACGGTTATACTTTTAGGGGCATTTGTCATGGTGTAATTTATTTGGCGGCCTCGCTTTAGACTAACCAAATTAAGTCATATGTCATTGACGCAAATAGAATGAATGAATGAATGAATACACACATAATTGCATCAATAACATGAATACATTATTGGATTGTACAGGATTGAAAATAAAAATTAGTACAAAGGCGGACTTATTGGTAATGCAATTTCTTACAGCCATTATACTCAAACTAGCTTTCGCCTGCGTGAGATTCCCTCGGGACCAGTGCTTTTTTCGGGGATGAAAGGTACCCTATGTCCTTCACTCAACACTCCTAGCAATGTATATGCGAAATTCAAGATTGCTTCAGTAGATAGAGCGTAAAGTGGTAACAAACAAACAAATATACAAACTCACTTTCGCATTTATAATATTACTAGCGACCCGCCCCGGATTCGTATGGGCACGTAAAGCTTTTTCTTGAATCACTCTTATCTACTAGTGTTTCTGTGAACAGTAGACCTCGCGAACCTCATCCGTTAACCCGCTTTTCGTTTTTTTTTATTACTCTATATAGAGTATATATAGGTATTTCTTATTCTGTTAATTTTTTCCCTCGTATATTCTCAAAAGGATTTTTTCTATATTTTTTTATTTTGCCATATTATCCTATTCTGGTCAGACGGTCATAATATACAGTCATATAAAAACAAAAAATAAAAATAAATGACCGAAAACGAATTCAAAGCGCAAAGTTGTAAAAGAACAAGTACCATGCGGCCAGTGGTATAAGCAATATAACAAATAGCAAACTTCCCCCATTTTTGCCCCCATTTTCCTTCCAATCAAAAAACGCTCTCGACAAAAAATTGCAAATAAATCAAGGAACACGTGTGTCAAGTTTCATTAAGATCCGTTCGTAAACAACGTCACAGAAAACTTTCCCCCTTTTTTCCCCTCTTTTCCCTCCAATCAAAAAAAACTCTCGACAAAAAATTGCAAATAAATCAAGGAACACGTGTACCAAGTTTCATTAAGATCCGTTCAGAAATGCGACCTCTAGCCCGGAACAAACAGACAGACAGACATCCGGACAAAAGCAAAATTTGCCAGTCTCGAAATGGAGACTCTCGCTCGCTTCGCTCGCTCGGTCAAAGACTCTCGCTCGCTTCGCTCGCTCGGTCAATTAAAAAAAAAACCGCATCAAAATCCGTTGCGTAGTTTTAAAGATTTAAGCAGACCTAGGGACAGAGAAAGCGACTTTGTTTTATACTATAATAATATAATACATAATAATAATAAGTTTCTTTATTATATCAACCAGGGATCAATTTATTTGTTAGTAAAACAGAAAACCTTATAAATCTAATGTTAGTAGATCAATATAAAATAAAACATAGATGTCACATTTGTCTGTTCCTCAGTATGTGAACCATTGAGCAATGGTTCACATTCCGAAGATCAGGTCGTGACGCAAACATGTTCAGGATGCTGTTGTGCACCGTTTGCGCATGGTTGTGTAAAAACAATCACAATCTATGTAGTGATAGTGATTTAAGATTACAATGTTTGTCACCTTGATTAGGTTCTCGTTCGTGGGCGAGGGGGAGAACGCGTCGGCCGCGCCGGCCGGCACCAACTCCGCAGCCCCGGAAGGCCGCGCGCTGAAGGGCGTGATGCGCGTGGGGCTGCTGGCCAAGGGGCTGCTGCTGAAGGGCGACCGCGACGTGCGGCTGGTGGTGCTGTGCCACGACCGCCCCACCGTCACGCTGCTGAAGCGGGTGGCGGCCGACCTGCCGGCGCATCTCGCCAAGGTCAAGGTTGGTACGCTCTTATTGATAATCCCCTGGTTATGGTCACTGTTTTTTTCTGCTTTTGTGCTCCAGTTGTTAGGACGCCTGAAGATTTGGTGGTCGTGAGCAGCATACTTTGTTTTCAGTTTGATTAGGACATTGCAGGCTTGAATCACCTGATTGTCAAAGCATGATTTTGTTGTTTCGGTAGTGGGCGCGTTAAGCCGATTAATTTTATACACGTTATCCTTCAGTCAGCGCTTTCTAAATTCCGACTCTTTACTAAGAAATAATAAAGGCTATAACATAATAAAATAAATTGCCATTGGTTTTTTAATTAGTAAATCTGCCATTTACCAAACTGTGCAAAAAAGATATCAGGAACGGAAAAATACACTCGTATTTTTTCCGCTTCATAAACCATCTTACTTACATGGCTTTTGATTAACTACTAATAACAACCCAATATATCTTTCTTATCTAAATTTCACATAACTCCCGATTCACGGAGACAAAACTAAATTTTCAAATGCCAATGTGCACTATTAATTACAAAGTCGTGTGCATTACTGTTCAGACTTTTTTGTAAAAAAATATTTTTTGTAATGTTTTTGCTGTTTGTCGTTTCTAGTAAATAAATAAACATAATACTAAAGCTAAATACAATGTCTCAGGGCCCAGGCGACGAGCCTAAATACAAAGTGGAGCTTCAACCGGCAGAAGGAGCCGTGCAAGTCTCCGACGGGAACGTCAACGTTCTAGTTTCCCTCACATCGGCCGTGATGCGCGAACCCACAGGTTTGTTCTCAAAAGATACACTCAGATCCGCGACGACGCCAATTTCACTTCATCTCTCTATATTATCTTTAAGCTCTGACCTCTATATCAATATTCGCTGGATTTGAACCTATTGCAGATTTTTGTCGAGCTATGTTATTGATTTTTCTACATCGTAGATAAGAAATAGTCTCCGCATGAGCGAGAGTCGGTGACTATTTTACTACTTGTTTGTATACTATATTGTATGTATCCTTTAAGAGTTTTAGTGGTCATAGCGGTGGAATTTTGATTTGACAATCTACTTTCCAGCGAGTATGAATTATATTTAAATATATATGTCAGTGGCTCCAAGTCCGTAAAAAGCAGAAAGCGCACGCTTTGACTGAAACAAGAACCGGTTGAAATTGGTTGTCGGTTTCGTCGATCCATACCACTGCCAGAACAAACTATCTGTTACAACTAATTCTATATCTATATATCTCTTGTGTGTATATTTTACTGATCATATTTTTGTTTTTATCAACATATATAATAAAGATAATTTGTTCAGTAACCGCCCGCCGGGCGCTGTGTTGAGTGCTTATTTTTAGGTGTAGGGTTACCAGCGAGAAGAAAAGGATTTTTGATCATCGGATATATCACGTGCGCTCCTCCGCAGTGGTATATTGCTATCTACTGAAACGGAGCAAACATTATTTTATATCTATTGTTTATATGTATATTTATATATTTTTTTCCCCGCTTACCATCGTCCGATAGTGAGAACTTCACCTAGACCCGACGCAACGCAAACGTCTACAAATGTTTGTTATATTTTTTATAATAATACTGTATAGGTTTTATGTCCATGTCGATGGTGGTAGTAAATCTGTCTAGAAATTATTTTAATTGGTAGTTCTGATAAAAATATAGCCCGATTCATCTTAATCCGTTCAGAAACATCATTTTAGCAATTAGGTATTAGCCATCGATTTTGGATATCTAAAACTAAACAGCATTACTATGAGGAATACAACGAAAAACCGAGACGTTTGCTTCGCGACGAGCCTCGGCATCGCATATTCCCGCTAAGACTGTCACATATAGTAAGCACGTGGTTTCCGCGACGCGACTCGCCCCGGCATAAAGTCGCGTCGCGGTTCAGCGGCGGCTCGGGCAGACTCGTCCACAGCATCATGTTTGCCCCGTTTTCGTCGATGTGTTGATGGTCAAACACCCTTTGTGTTGTTGTCGCTAGAGGGTGGCGACGTAAAGCGCGACGACAAGGACGTGCTCCCGCGGCAGAAGTGTTTGGACGCGTTGGCCGCGCTGAGGCACGCCAAGTGGTTCCAGGTACCGCGCCAGATTACACGGCGCGCGCTCCCCGACTGTACTCGCTGGACGGGGTGCCGTGAACTGTTCCCGCAGGCCTACCACCATATCTTAAAACCGTGCAGGAACGATTGAGTGAGGGGGATGTCGCCTTACATCATGTATAGCGCTGTCTCGCTTACTCACTGGATCTTGCATGGTTTTAAGAGACGGTAGTATCCCCCCAGCAGGCCTGAAACGAGCGAGTAAGCGAAATGTCGCGCTACGATTTGTATTGCGACATCTCGCTTAGTCACTCTTTTCGGGTCTGCTTAAACAGATCATGGTAACCACCGGAGATACTTGCTCTTTGAAACTTACATAATAATACTTGTATTTCCGGTAGATAGAAACCCCCATTTATAACGATTAACATATCTGTCTCGCGCAGGGTTTTTTTGCCTTTACTTGACAAAACATTTAACTGAAATGTGTTTCGTCAGGTCGTGCCAATATTTTAGTGAAAATGGGAAAAACAAACGTTTCCATAAATAAAGCGGAAAATGGTTATATCATAGCCAGTTGTCTCGCTAAAATTAAAACTGATTTTCAACTACCCTCAACATAAAGTATGTTATAGGTAGACGAAAATCTACTTTAATTTGGATGAGACAAATTCAAAAAAGACAAGAATCCTTATTGTATATCCAAAAATGATATCTTGAAAAGTACTGAATATTAAAAGGCGAAGCGTGCAAATTTTGCCATTTCTTGTCAATCATGTTTTTCTGATAATCGAGAAAAATCAACAAAGTATAGTTTCAAAGTAGTGTTTTTATGGCAAAGAAAATATTATGTATCTTTCAAAATGCAAATAACTCGTTGGACAAAAAACGCAATTCAGAATAAGCCGAATTTGTTTCGATCACTGTTACCAATTCAAGGGTAATTTGAAGAAATTATACGTGTTAAAGAGCATGTACATGCTTATTTCTATTGCTTACTCATGTGGCATCAGCAATATAATTTAGTTATTGGACATCAGTGATATAAGATAACCAAATTCGTCTTATTCTGGAGTGTGATTCCGACGCTGATCACAACAGCGCAGTCCGATTCGAGTCGAACTCAATATTTATTTTGCGAGGGGAGCGCGTGCTTATTACTTAGTCACATGTTTGTTTTTTTCTTTTACACATAACCTTAACGTAGTCTCTTTGTTTGAATTTTCTTTAAAAAAAAAAAGAAGACCATCTCCCATGAACATGTGGCTACAAGTGCTTCCCCAAAGAAGCTGCGTTTCCCGCACTTTGTAAGCCGTCAATGGGAGGATATGGAAACGCAGTTTTAGACAGAATTCATTAAATTTATTGCTCTGTTTCTTTGTTGAGTTTTTGTAAAGTAATTGTGATGAGATTGGAGCAATAAATGGCGGCGTGGTGGCCCCGCGGTGTACGTGACGTTGTAGTGTGGTTGTAGGCTAGAGCTGCGAGCCTGCAATCGTGCGTTATCATCATACGAATTATGCGCGACCTCTGCCGACGCATTCCTAACTGGACGCCGCTCAATCCATATGTAAGTTACAATTTATTTAAACTTATTTTTGTTGTTGTTTTAACGTGTTTCCTATGTAAAAAATGTGTTCTTAAGACGATACTTTGGTGAACACTAGTTACAAATTACACACAGTTAAAAATCATTATTAACTGAAAACACAAGTTATCAAAAATCCGTCTTCTGTAATTATGGTTCTGGATCTAAAGTTAAACATACTATACTAGTGGTTCTGTGAACAGTAGACCTCGCGAAACACCTCCGTTAACCACCTTTTCCTTTTTTTCATAACTCTATAGATAAGTATTTCCCATTCTGTAATTTTTTTTTCCTCGTCTATTCTCAAAAGAAGGATTTTTCTATAGTTACTACCTATTCTGGTTTACTACCTAAAAATAACATACAAGACACAACAATAAACATCTATGACCGAAAACAAAACCATAGCGCATAAAATTTTGTAAAAGAACCATCTTGCAGCCAGTGATATAATCAATACAACAATATTGCAAACTTCCCCCATTTTCCCTCCAATCAAAAAAAGCTCTAGACATAAAATTGCAAATAAATCAAGGAACACGTGTGCCAAGTTTCATAAGGATCCGTTGGTAAAAAACGTCACAGAAAACTTTCCCCCTTTTTTCCCCCATTTTCCCTCCAATCAAAAAATCTCTTGACAAAAAATTGCAAATAAATCAAGGAACACGTGTGCCATGTTTCATTAGGATCCGTTCAGAAATGCGACCTCTAGCCTGGAACAAACAGACAGACAGACATCCGGACTAAAGCAAAATTTGCCAGTCTAATAATGGAGACTCTCGCTCGCTTCGCTCGCTCGGTCAATTATTAAATTATAGTTCCTCCAAAACGGCCACTTTTAGCAGTTTTGCAATTTGTAACTACATGGAACTATAATTTAATATGATTAAAATTAACTTCAGATTCAGAACCTTAATTACATAACACGGATTTTGTGTTTTCAGTGAATAATGATTTTAAATGTCGGTGGCGCTAGTGTTCACCGAGGTATCGTCTTAAGTTAAAAACATTTATGTTTTTTTTACCACATCTTGGTTGAGTGATAGAAAAAGCTTTATGCCCTTTGGGGTTATTAGAGTATAGATCTAATGTTCAGGGGGATAAATTCTATTGCTTGAGAGGTTTTTATAATAGAAAAATGTGTTTTTAATGGTTATATATTAGCGACTTAATGCTTTTAAATCGACGTTGCTAAGAATTTTAAAATGGAATTCTGTGATTTTAAATTCTTTTTATTTTATATTTATATAAAATAAAAAGAAGATAGATAAGAAGTATAAAAAGCAAAGTTGTAGATAATTTTATCATGTTTCACAATGGAGGAGGATTCAGTTATTACAATGGAGTGACTGCCGTCTGATCTCCGTAACCCTTTTTATAGGGAAACCAGACCAGAACATGATCCGGGTGTGTTAGTGGTCAATACTGTCAGATTTTTCAGGCTGCCTAAAGGCATCCGACATAGCCTAACGACTGCCATCTACCGATAACAACCGGGACCAACGGCTTAACTTGTTTATTTACCATTTACCAGACTATTTTTTTTTATTTGGATATAATCCACAATATAGCAATCAAACATATAGCTTATTTTAGCCAGTATGAACATACTGGCTAAAATAAGCTATATGTTTTGTTGTATTCATTTTGTTGAGTCACAGTCAATTCAAGTCAGTAGTCATGTCTAGTCAAGTTAGTCAAAGGCTAAGTGAAGCGGTGAAAGTTTCACTCAGCTTTATCTTGGGAGATTTTGGTGACAAGGTTTGAAGTCACTTATACGACATTGTACCACTTCCCAACACTCACGCTTGTTCACGAACACTTAGCGAATAATAATCCACCTTTATTATGCACAAATACTCGAAAAAACACAAATATTAGAAAATAAATACAATGACGATAACCGAGCGACTTTAGCTCGGCGCCAAAACCCCCAATCTAGCGGAGTATTAGTCTGAAAGTAGATGAGTGAGTCGTGTCGTGTGCCTTGTGTCGGCAGGCCATGGAGCTGCTGGTGTCGGGCGTGCTGCAGTCGGCGGGCGCGGCGCTGTCGCCGGGCGAGGCGCTGCGCCGCGTGTGCGAGGCGGCGGCGGGCGGGCTGCTGCTGGAGGCCGGGCCCGGCCTGCGCGACCCCTGCGAGAAGGAGTTGGTGGTACGGAAACACTAGCCTTCTCCTTCATTCTAGAGAGTCCCTGTTGCATGATCCTGGTTGCTTTGACGCCTGGAGTCCCCGCTTACTTACTTTTTTCTGTTTCACTGCGCGAAATCTTCGGTATCTTGACCGTGAATCCGTGGCACGCATATTCTGCATTCTTTTCGATTCATATTGGCTATCATCATTGAAACGTTATTAGTTATTTTATTATTTGGCAATAAGGGTAAATGTAAAATCTATCATTTTTTGTTTTTTTTTTTTTTTTATGCATTTAAATAGGTAAACTTGTGGACCGTGACCTTATGGGTATAGAGTAAAGCAATATTTCAAAGGCCAAACGAAACAAAAATATAAAACAAGTGTTACAATTTTTCAAAGTAATTAATCCTTTCAGGATGCTCTCGGCAATATGCCGCCACAGAAGCGTGAAGATCTGACTGCGTCTGCGCAGCAATTCCTAAGACAGATTGCATTTAGGCAGATCTACAAGGTAACATTTGTTTTCTTTCTATTCGCTCAGTTTTCGAACATGTATAAATTGTATGTACGTATATTAATTTTATGGAAGAATATTCCGGAATAATAGTAAAAATTACATCAAAAATATATAGGTTTAAGTTTTACTCTGATCAGCTTAGCAAAAAACCTATTCTTGTGGTCGGTAATAATTATTGTTCGCTGCTAAAAAAGGTTTTTTTGGTCTTGGCAGCGCTTTTTTCGGTCTTCCAATATCGTTCGGTTGTTAATATGTATTGATTGAAGAGTAAATTGTATGTGGTTAAAATAAGAAAAATAAAGGTATCAAGTTAGTATCATAAGTCAGGTACATTTTGAAAAACTGTAATGTTATTAAATGATTACAATGCTAAAAACCACCACCATATCTTCCATGCTGGTCTGGGAGAAAAAGAAAAACATAAAATGTACCAGCTGCCTCTCTTCCCGTGCAAGCCGTTAAAGTCGTCTGAGGGAATCCCCGAATGGGGAAATAATGACATAGGCGATGCGGCTAGCAACCCATCACTATTGATTTCCTGTTTCAACTACCATTATGCTAAACGTGGCCTAAGGTCTTATGGCCCTAGGCTCTGTCTACCCCGCATGGGGGATAAAGACGTGATTATATATATGTATGTAAAAACCACCACCGATAAGAGCCTAGCTCTTAAATTTATGATGATGAATGCTAAAAAAAATATTAGAGTGGTCGTGTAATGCAGCTATGTGTCGTTCCCCGGTCGCAGGTGCTGGACATGGAGCAGCTGCCGAAGCTGAAGCACGCGGCGGGCGCGGCGGGCTGGAAGTTCCCGCGCAAGCGCAGGCGCTCCGGCACCGACCACGACCAGGAACACAACGGTAATCATTCATCATTCTCCTCATTTTAACCGCAGTTTGTCCATAGCACCCTACGATTACCAGAATGAACGGTTGGAATCGGCCTGCATCCGGCGTTTGCCTACGACCTTTTTCAGGTCATCCATCTGGTCAGTGGGCGTCGGATACTGTGCGTACCGGTAATTGTTAATAATGGTATTTTATTGCAAATCAGTTAGGTACTAAATGTGTTGGGTTTTGTACTTAAGAATTATTTAAAAAATCGTGTTAATATAGCATGTAATTTTTCTGAATGACACGTGAGAAAGAAGACTTGCTGAGGCTTTTTGACGACTTCTTGAGCGTAGTGAGTTTACATTCCGGAATCGTCAGCCAAGCGCGAGCCCTTTTTTTTGGGACAATTTTTCAGGAAGTACAAACGTAAAGGTGCACACAAGTGCACTTTGCAATCCGGAAATCTGGAAACATAGAAGTTCTTTCCTGTCAAATGAGATGAAATGTCAGTTCATTTTCAACCTTATCATCTTATCTCTAATTTTTTTCTATAACCACATGTACAAATAATGACCATAACGTCTTCTTCACGAATATATAATTTTAAATCGATTTTACTCAATGTTTTTATTTTAAAATGATGAGACTGATGACGAGTCGTAGCCGGGCGTGTGATTGTGTCCGATCGTCGCGGAGGCTCAGTTATTGAGCGCCGCCACGTGACGTCACACTGCTCGCCGGCCAAGACGACATGGCAATCTGATTAACTTACACATTACAACAATAGAAATTAATAATAAACAAAATTTAAAAGTATTTACGTTGTTTACAGGCGAAGGAAAAGTCGTCAAGACCGAAGAGAAGATGGACGCTACGGAAAACGCAAAGAAGTAAATCAAAGTATTTGTTTCGGCCCGGTAATCGCCGCGCGCCACAAAGCCTGCACTGCGCCAGATTTGGAATATATTAATACATTTTGTATTTGTGTGAACAATGTACACATTTATTTTTCGGTCACACAAACTTTTTAAACCAATGTCGCGGTGATGATCTGTCCAAAATATTACATTAGTCCCGATTATAAATTGGTAGTGTTTAAAATTAGGTAGTTTTAGTAGGTTCTACTTTGATGGAGTACCTATTTGGTCATGTCTTACGATGCTGTGATTTGGTTAAGCGCTTTTTTTAAACCTCTATTTCGGTTGTTATGTCAAATGATAATTTTGTTTTAACTTGGCCGGTATTTTAAAAGATATATAAATATATAGCAATAAATCAGTTTACATAATGATTCTGGCGAATCAGTACAGAATACAAAAATTTATAGGATCAGGCATCACCAAATATGTACTAAATCTGTAAGTAATGTAGCGGAACGCGACGATCGAGACAGGGATACCCGCATACAAGCGGCTGAAAGCATAGATAGCTCGTATGGAATTAGGGAATTTAAGTTTTTCATTATCTTAGGATAACAGTATTTGACTATAGTTCGTGACTTCAGTTCCTCTGTTCATTTCCCCGCGTTGCAGCGCGATTTACGTGATTTTGTTTTCTAATTAGTTTAGTAACTTGTATATTGAATGTGTGTAGACTCCTACGGGTGTAGGCGTCGGCGTGTGAATAGTGATGTGCCGTTGCCGGGAATATTGGAAACTTTCCCGGGAACTTTGGAAATATTGCCGGAAATATTCCGGGAATTGCCAAATGTCTACGGCAACTTTGAAAATGTTTCCAAATTTCTTACATTGGGAATATTTCCGTAAATTTCCATAGGGAATATTCCCGTAAACTGTAAATTGCCAGCGGGCACATCACTAGGTGTGAAAGTTAAGACCAGAATGTTGTTCTAGTGATGGAGTATGCAGACCATATATATCTAAGCTTTGACAAGATATGTATAGGAAAAAATAATACCATTTACACACAACTGTAGTGTGTATTATTTGTTATTTTACGCTCTTTATTATCAAACGTAAGTTTAGATAAATATATGTGTGAGTGGGTGCTCGCTGCGAATAAAAATTCGCGGCGTTTGTCTGTGACGTAGTTGTTAGTATTCTTAGAATAGGCATTGGATTGGGGCCGCGATCGCGGTGTTTGTGTCGGGCTGTTGTCGGCGTGCAATGAATGTGATGGTTCCGCGAGAGTTGGCCCTGGGACGCGCGAGTTGCGAGAATGTATGCGTGTTAGTGATACTCCATAACATCGTTTGTTACAATAAATCTAAATAATTACTACGTAAATCACGAAAAATCTTTAATTTTGGATAAACTAGATAATGTCGGTTTGGTACAATAATTTTTATTTTAATCGGACATCCGAATAAAATCCATAAGAAACGATGTGTTATGGAATATCACTAAATTCTCTAACAGTCACATCGCGTTAAGATGTAAGATGGTGTGATCTACTAATATATTATTTATTAGAATCGGGTTCTCTATATAATACGAACCTGTATAGATAGATATTGTAAAATATACACCGATTGGAATCTACAGTTGTAATGCAAAGATTATTTTTGTCACTCTTGTTTTGTATTCTTTAAACTGTACTTTGAAATTTAACTGTCAATATAAATAAGAGAAAATAAATGTTCTTTTATTTCCTTAGCACCCTTGGAAGTTATCTTGATGCCATATTTTTGTAACATACATACTTACACTGGAATCTAACAATAGTAGGTACGTGATAACTTATCAGAAACAAAATGTCCCCAAATAGTTCTTAATATTCAAATTAAAAATAAAACCATGGAAGGACCATCTGTACTATTGGACAGTATCATTTAACAGCTCAGGCGCAAAATGTCCCCTGGTCGTAAAACGTCTCTTTCGCAAAATGTCGCGCCAGGGACTTAAGAATAAAATCTCTATTTTCAAAACAAAATCATTAAAATTAATGAAGTCTAAATTTTGGTACTTAAATTTACTTAAGTATGTATTCTAAAAAAGTAAGGAATAAGTCCGCCATTGTATATTAGTTCAACTTTCTGTTTATATATGTTTTTTATACAAATAAACAAAAAATATGTATTTTAGTACAGTAAAAAATAATATTTTAGTACAATTAAAGTTCTATGATGGGAAACTCTATATACTTATAATATATGTAAGAGTAGTTAGAAATTTTTGTACGGATCCCTAAAACTACCAAATGTATGTGTCATTCGTTAATGCAGAGCTGTGTTTTGTCTGTTACTTTTTTTTTATTGAAAATTTTAAGTATACCAAAATTTAGACTTCATAATAATTACTCAGAAAATCTAATTTAATTCTTAAGTCCCTGGCGCGACATTCTGCAAAAGAGACATTTTGGGGAAGAGAAGTTTTACGACCAGGGGACATTTTGCGAAAGAGACGTTTTGAGCCTGAGCCATCATAACGTCACCCAAAACCGGTGACTAACGATATAATGAACATCATTCGAAAACGAACGATTACCATCCGACTCGCCAATGTCATTCATTTCAAAAATAGCACTCCAGGTCAAAAATTACTCGAAAACCAGTGTATCCAAACTCGCAAATATTTACACCGAATAAAAGATAGTAATCACCACACCGAAGAAGTAGGTAATCCGCGCAGTTTAGGCACAATTTCAAAAGCTCAAAATAGTAACCGCTCTCGCATAATGGTATAAGATCAAAATGGTAATAGCACAAAATGATTAAGCAGCAAAATGGTAAGAGCGCAGCATAATGGTAAAGATTTCAGTGCTATAGTTTAGGAGCTGCCAGAACTATATTAACATCTTGTTAGTGCAACTAAGTAATAAAACACAAATAAAACGTTGTTCACGTTTTATTTCTACTTTATATAATTGCGAAAAATAAAAAAAATGAAAGTCTCATCAAGTATGTAATACAGTAAAACAGGAATTAAACGTGAATACACGTTTAATTCCTGTTTTATTACTTGACGAGTCATAATTCACCAATATGATGATAATAGTCCTGGGAGCTCATATCTATAGCACTGAAATCTTTTACATTCTGCGCTCTAACCGTTGTACGCTTTTACCATTTTGCGAGCGCTTACCACCTGAACCGTAGTGGAAATTCAAAATCTTTGGTTACCACTTTGCGCTTTTGACATTATGCGACTAAACGCGAAACGACGTACGCAGATTTTGATACCGAGCATGCGAGTTTTAAATAATATCCCCGAGTTAAATTATGAAAAACTTAGCTACTAGGTAACTTTCTAGAGAAAGTTTAATTTATTTCCTAAAATAAAACAGGGTTCCGGCAGTTTGTATATATTTAACTATTACAGAATATCTCCTTTACAATATTTTGTACAACAATGACGATAAAAACTGCTTGTGTTCAAAAAATAAAATGCAACACAAGACAAAAAATGTATATAAAAAAAGACTGCGAAAATAATTTTAGAATTGAAAATATTTTACAGATTTATGATACAATATACAATGAATGTAACACTTTTTATATTTGCATAATTTATCAAATTCCTAATATCCAATATGTATATTGCATTTTATTCCTTTGAACATAAAACACAATTTTGTAATATATTAAGTACGTGACACTCTTATTGACTTTAAAATTTGGATGAAGGGCAAAGCAGTTCTTTAACAAACCGGCAGTGATTTTGCATTAAATATACAGTCAATAATGAACTAAAACAAACTTCCAATTATCCCTACTAGTGGGGATAGGTCAGATACATGGAAAAGGGGTAAATTTCAAACTGCACAATATTATAACTTGTGGATTCAGCACTGTGTCGTATTCACATCACTTAGCAATATTTAGGCCAACAAAAAAGTTGAATAGATGTATTACTTTTCATTAGGTCTTGTTAGAAAAAATTTTTTTTTTGACCAACTGTGATTTACTTATTTCAATTTGCCGCCTGAACACGCAGTGCCTGAATGCTTACAGGCTTAGATTACATGATCCACTTAGAAATTTCGGAAATACATTGTTAATGCAAACAACTACGTTAATTTTGAAAATAAATCCAAACAGCACCAAATTTTAAAAAAAAGCAAACCAGTTCTCAAGGCTTTCGGAAAATTAGTTAACAAATATGAAAATTATTTAATATTTTGTATCTTATATTTAGGAGGTGCTTTATTGTGACTGGTCGCTGTATACACCAAAATTAGTTTCTGATGGTGGAAGTTGGAGTTTTGACGCAGAATGTCCAATTCACAAAATGAGGAAGATTTGAAAAATTCACGCCTTTGTTAGAGAATCTTTAAGCAAAAACTACTTCATTTTGAGGATTGAACTTTCTGCCCCTAACCAACTTAGTCCAACAGAAATGAATTCGAGCGGTGGCTTAGGTGTCAATTCGAGCAACGAAAAACTGTGCATTGCCCGCGACTTTTGAAAGCAGTCTCGGGCAATGCAGTTTATCGTTGCCTGAATTGACGCCCAAACCGAGCGGTAGGCCCCTAAGTTCATAAGCGTAGTGAGTCAGGGCAGGGCGGGTTTTCAAATGGTCGATTCAAACGGCGCGAAAAGTATCTGAAGCGTTAACTGCATTCACACTTTAAGTACATGCATTTTATATACCAAGTGTGGACGCAGCGTGTGAACCAGCTTATGAACATGCGCGGAGAAGGTGGTCACTCCGAAACGAGTCAAAACATGCGATATACTTGACCTTAGAGAAGTCAAAGTAAAAAGTATTTTTCAGAATTTTTATTTTTGTTTTGTGATTTTTTTGTAATTTTTATAAATATTTTGTATTTTTTTTTTCGATTTTTCATTATATTTTTTTGTATTGGTTTCGAAGTTTTTATAACTTTTTTCAAAAATTAAACAGTTTTCGAGACACTTCGCATCTTTCACTTTAATCAGTTTTCTTATACGTAGCACATTTTAAAATTATTTATTGTACTTTTAATATTCCAGCGCGGCAAGTGCCTCTTATGTAAAATTGATATAAAACTTATACATAGGCTTATAAAATCTGCAGGCGTCTGGAGGGGTGTGTCGGCAGCCGCGGGCTGGAGTTGGCCGACACTCGACGCATCGTTACTGACTGAATGGCGCCAGGGCAAGTGCTAGCGGACATTAACCCTTATAAAGCCCTCTATTTTGCTTTGGTTTTAATGTCACTGCCACCGGCTACACAGGTGGCAAGGATAGGGTAAATGCGCGCTTATTGACAATGCCTGACGGTAAAATCTCATTATGCCAAATTGTAAACAAATCCATAAAATGTAAATCCACCAAATTCGGATAATTTCAGAAATAATTCTAATAAATGCTTGTTTTGGATGATTTAGCTTGAGTTATGCAAAAATGCAGAAAAAGTAAGTTCATGAGTTAAAAAAGAGAAATAATTCAATACTGTAACTTCATTCGCCGGTAAAATAATAGTTTACGATATATATTTTTAAAACTACAACGGCCGACACGAGGTGAATATAACAATTTGTACAATCTTGGTTAAATTTAAAGATATGCTTAACATTTCGTCGCCTCGCGTCGCCTCCAACAAACTTTTAAGCCAGCAAGCGCTCGTTAAGGCAACACAATATTTTAGCACCACTGACTTGTATAGCACTTGCAATTTGGAGCAAATTACTCTAATAGCACCTTAATGTACCTATTTTAGTATATTAGCATTTTAAAAACACCAGGCCTCCATGTTACTTTAACCTAAAGGAAAATATGCCATATGGAGTTGATATTACAGTAATATCTTGCGTGCAGTCAATCGCAATATCCCCAGACTTGAGTTGAACAAATACCCGACAAAATGGGCAGGTTGAATAAAAGCCTGACGCATTCTGCAGAATATAAGAGCTATTTTTAAAACTCGTGACTCGCTCAAAATCAGTGAGTCGTATGATTTTCATTAGTTTCACCGGTTTTGTTTCAAAGTCAAATCGTTTGAATACCAGATATTGAGCGACTCACAGATTTAAAAAAAGCACTCCTGAGCAGAGATGTTACGTACAGAAATCGCCCAATCAACGCGCGTTACAAACTAAGCCGATCTTAGCAATTGGTCGCTTTCTTCACGAATCAGCCCCATTCCATTTCTGCTAAGAAAGCATATTGGCAGTTACGCCAACCTTCCCATATATGGCAAACATTTGCCCAACCCACGCATTTCCCTCCAGATCAAACAAACTGCGTCAGCCAACACCCGAGCCCAAACGAACTCCATATATCCGCGGTTGCCTTCGCCTACTATCCCAACACTATACACCACATACAACTGTATATATAATAATTTTTTTTGTCATTTACTCTCTCACAACATACTATTTACATATAACAGAGGAAAATGTCTTTAAAACATTCCAATATTTATGTTTTTTTTGGTAACTTTCATTCTTACTATGTACAATACATATTATTTAAATAACTTATAAATAAACAATATAAACATTAAAAATCGGACGCGATGGCCGGTTCGGAACGCGAGTCACTCAACGATTGGATTTCTCACATTATTGTCATCTCCTAAAATCGTCTGCGTTGAGGCAATAAATTAGGAACTTCCCTACAACGAGGGGCAGACGATTGTGACTAGCCATACGTAAGTCACCAAACAAACATGATATAGCTAACAACTACTCAAGCTGTGAAGCGGTTGACGCAAATGATTCAAAAGCAGACTAGTGTGATTCTGATGATTTTTAAAATAAAATATGTCAGGATAGCGATTTAGCTGCCTGTTGTTTTTTTTAATAAATAAATTGCAAGGTGTGATTCAAACGAGTGGATTTTATGTATAATGTAAAAACGTAAGTCGTACATCTTAAAACACTGATTATTTTATTTTAAAAACAATCACTCAGCTTATAACGTTACGGTGCGTCATTCTAACTAACAGCTGAGAAAATTCTTTAGTGGAGTTCTAGCGAAATGACTCAGTCTTAATTTCAGCGTTTTTGGTCTCATTTTGGCAGCGAATAATACATGCAATACAGGACTGGCGGTCGATTTTGAATACAGTTTATACTGTGTTTAATTTCTCAATTGAAAAGCTGCATTAAGCACTACGCGCATCTGTCCAAGCGGTCCGCCTCGACACTTTTACTTCTTTATACACTATTCGTATAAAGCGAAAAATTCGTTATTTGCAAAGCGGTAGATATATCCGGTAACCATCATATTTGAATCTTAAGTTTCAACTTTTGGTGGAACACAACTACCACTGCAAAAACCAAGTCGAAACCGCACCACCGAACTTGAGATTTCTCGCAAACAAATCACCCGAGAAACCTACGAGATTCGCGAGCGAAGCGCACACAAACAAAACTGGACTCGTATCGCCCGCAATAAATTAATCTAAAATAAATTATCACTCAACAATATGGCACTATGGAATGTGAACCAAGTTTCATAGTCCCGGTGCTCGCTCGTCATCGCTCGGGCCAGGCGTCCGCCAGCCGCAGCCCGGCCGCCAGTCTCCGATGGCTGTCTCTGAACGCGGTCACTATTTTGGTGAACGTTTCCGGATCGTACACGGAACGCGCCGTGTTCGACAAATCGAACGGCTCCTCGACACTGATCAACTTCCATTGATGCGGATCACCAACAGAGGCGGCGCGGCACTCCGCGAGGGGTATCCTCGCGCCGGCGCGGACCGATATGCACATGCGTTCGTAGGGGAACTCGGCGTAGTACCGCAGCAGCTGCACGAACAGTTCCGCCAGCGAGGCGCGGTTGCTGTGGCGGCCCCAGCTGCCCCAGCTGCCCCACTCGCCCCACTCGCCCCACTCGCTGGCGTCCGCCCCGCGGGGCAGGATGGCCGGGTTGGTGCCGCCTGATGACAATCAAAATGTTTTATATCTTATACGACAAACATAATCCATCCATACCACCTAGTGCCAGAGTTTTTAAAGCAACCGTTGCGAGTATTTTTTTCTCACTCATTCATTTGTCAACAAAGTTAAATGTAATTTGTATAAAACTGAAATTCCTGTCAGATTCGACCATAAAATAGAGCACATTAGGTATCAACAAATATTAATTAATGACATTTATTGTATATTTAGTGTTAATAACTCCAAAAATTTTCCTTTAAAATAATAATATTATATATTTTATCACAGAACAATTTTATTTTAATTTTTTACGATGTTTAGGATACAAAATTAAAATTGCAGTATAACATTTCTGAAACATGATAGCTTCGACAGTTATTTAACAACAATATATGCATGTTTGTGTATACTCACACTGCAGGAAGTGTATGACCATGAGCGTGAGTGCGTACGAGGACAGCGTGCGCGCGCGCGCGTCGTTGATGTTGTGCGCGCGCGCCCACAGCTTGGCCAGCGCCACCAGCGGCCGCACGCGCCAGTCCACTGGAACGAACATACAATCACATTCCCTGCTTGCTCCCATGGTTGACTAGTACACAATGCCGTATTGCATTAAGTCCACCATTTGTACATTTTAATTTGTGCAATAAAGTTTGAATAAATAATGTGATATTCTGTAACTTTTTATAGATAAATAATTTTGGAACATTGATCTTTATTGAGCCCCTTTCTATCCCGTGTACAATATTTCATCCGGTTCGGTTTTAAGCTGCTCAGACTGATCTGACGTTGGTCGTGATCTTCAAGCGTATCTGGGGGCATAGCCAAAGATACAATTTCAAAACATTAACGAAGTTCGACAAGAACAAAATATATGGGATTGTATTGACATACGATTGATCACGTGATTTGGCGCGGATTATGGCAATCCCATACATTTTGTTCTTGACGCACTTGTTTTGAAATAGTGACTGGCTAAACCCTCTGGTCGGACGAACTCATAAGACATTCTCTATGTTTTGTGTGCATGTGTCCTCTAGGTCTATACAGTGAAGCATATATATTCAAATATTATAGCCTCTGCAACTTAACCACTTTTTTTTTTTTAATTTTAGTTTGCAAGTCATAATCATAACCAAAGGTAAAATGTACATGAAGGATTTTATTTTTAAAGTTACACCATCTGTATAACTCACATTTTATTTAGATAAAGACTCACGTCTAGAAAATGTGTTGAGTAGACTGGTGTTCTTGACTCCGACCACGTTGTTACAGTTGAGGTCCACTTGCAGACCGTGGCGCGGGTCCCGGAACTTCAGGATTGGCACTTTGGCTTGGATCAGCTCGGCGTCTGAAATTTATTGATTCTCTTCAAGGCACAGGCAATGTGGCTAGTAGACGTGTACACAAGTATAAAACATTACTTCTTTACTAATTGACGATCTCTGTGGCCGAGCGGTCATGAAAGTCCTGGGTGTCTTTATATACTAACTGTCGACGCCATTGTTAAATAAAGCAATTTACAGCCGAGCAATATTGAAAGTACTTTTAAAAGAACAAGGCGAAGGCCTTTTAAAATAATTGAGGACGTTAATTGCTCTATTTCGGCCGAGGCTTGAATAGTGCTTTTCTTACGCTTGCGAGGAAATAACATCGTGTCAAATTTGTCATTAACACTAACAAGCCAAAAGTTTTCAAATTTTAATTAATACGCTTAAATATTTAAAATTGTGAATTTAAATATTAAAAAAAAACCGAATGTACATACATACACAAAAGAAAATTTTCGGCATAATAATATCTACCGATCGCTAGAATAGGTTTTTATTCAGCTAGAGTGCACTCACTGGGGTCGAAGCTGCGGATGTAGCTGAGAATGTAGTTGAGGTGCAAGAGCGCGTGGGCGCGGGGCTCCACGTTCTCCAGCGGCCGCACGTACAGGCACAGGTCCATGTCGGACGAGTCCAGCGCGAAGCCCGACATCGTCGAGCCCACCACGTACAGCGAGTAGCGGGGGAATATCCGCTGTCGAAAAAAATCTGGTCAGTGAAAGGCTTCAGAAGACTCCGGAATTCACGTTAAGCCGTTGATCTCGGCTGGTATCGGTAGATAGCAGTCGTTAAGCTATGTCAAATGCTTAGTTATGATATCCATTGAAAACCTTGGTAATTTTGTTTAGTACCTATTTTCCCTTGTAACTTTTTTGCGCCGCACAGTTTTTCTGTTTCTCCCAATGGTTGACTGGTAGAGAATGCTTTTAGCATTAAGTCCGCCAATTGTATAAGTATTTTGTACTTATGGAACAATAAAGTTTTGATAAATAAATAAATTGGTTTATTCTTCGTTCGTCCTGAAATTTTGTCCCACATTTCAAAAAATTATTCGTTTGTCCCAGTCACTTTTATATTCCCGGTTTGTCCCAGTTCACAAGAAGGTACTTTAAAGGTACAGCTAACAAAGAAGTATTTTGAAGGAATAACAAACAAAAACCTATATTATTTAGAAAGAAAATTACTTATAAAAAACAACGGGTCGAACAAGGAATGCAAAGTGGGACCAACTAGGAATAAAATAATAAAAATTGTACATCGGGACGAAGGAAGCATAATGTTTGGGACTAACTAAGAAATTTATTAGTGGGACAAAACTCAGTGGGACAAACGAAGAATGAATCAATAAATTGCCTTTGGGCAGTCTGAAAAATCTGACCGCCATTAACGCACCCGGACCATGTTCCTATTGTTCTGGTTTCTTTGTAAAAAGGGTTACGGAGGTCAGACGGCAGTCGCCTCACTGTTATAACCAGTTCCGCCAAATCTGGGACATGATTTATGGTGTACCCTGGGCGCTGAGGCGTAAGCTGAAGATGCAACCGAGAAACACGCAAGGACTGAAGAAGGAAGGCAGCCTAACGTCGTGCTGACAATGATAAGCGAGACACTATTGACAATACATTTGACATTGCTGCTACAGACATCTCGTGCAGTCAGATGGAGAGGCATTTTTAACAAACTAAAATTAGTATTTACTTTAAATTATTAATTTATTTATTTTGAACTTAATTATCCTTAAATTGAATGATGAAACGCTAGATGGCATGCCATGGACCTATCATAATTTGATAATCAACTGAAAAATTAATAAATTGCGAAAAGTTATTGTGTTGCATGCAATGTAAACTTAGTTGTGAAATTAAGATTCCCCCGAAAACCGCTTTACAATTATTTATTAATTTACGAACATGTCACGAGTAAACACGTGTGAATGACAATGAGGAATGTTCTGTACTGATCAATGCGCGACTGGTGGAAAGTAACTGGAACTAATCAAAGACTTCTATGATGACATTTATGAAACCAGTGCTTATTGGGTTAATTCATCTCTTCTATGTTATTTTTCTGTGCTTGTCACCATTCAAGAACCTTTCTATTCCCAGAACCCGATAGTACTCACCTTAATATTAATGTAAAGATATCTCCAAAGCGTCATCTTTCTTCTAAACGTTTCCTCGGTCTGCTGCGACTTGATGAATTTATCCCACATCTCCTGCGACAGTGTGTCGAATTTTGATCCTGTAAAAATATTACACTTGTATCTCCCTTTTATAAACTTAGGAACATTTTCTTTGACATCAGGCGGTAATAAAATTTAACAATTCTGGTGAAAAGAGAAAAAGTCATATTTATCTATAAAAAAATTACAATATTTAGAATAAGAAAAAAAAATTTGTGCAGTATTTGTCATTTTTATATATAGTATTTTTCCTGATTGTCTTTAAGTCGCCTAAAGGGTCAAAAAATTTTTTTTGTGACTAAATCCATACCAAAATTATAAAGAGATTTGATTGTTTTGTTTGTTTGCATCATAGTGTGTACCATGCGCAAAGCCAGGGTGGACTGCTAGTAAAACAAGTAATTAATTTGCCAGAGTCGACTTGCAAAGAAGAACAAGTTAATTAAATAAATAAATAGTCAAGTTACCAGTAAGCAAGTCATCCGGCGTGAATTTGACTTGAAACGCGTACGCAGAGTTGATATACCGGTCCGGGGCCCGGCGATGCCGGACCGGCTGCTCCCGGCGGTGGCGAGGTCTCCACTCGCGGGAGTAGTTCCCCTGGTGGCCTCCTGGTGTGCCAGTGTTGCGGGATGTGCCCTCGCCTGTGCAGGGAACTAAGCGTTTATATTATAGCTCAATGATTTTTTATTTTTATTTTTTTTTTATTTTGGCAACATACAGTTTTGTACTTACAATATATACTTATGTAACTTAAATTATAATGCATGTGTTTGTGCATGTGCGTGAAGTTATTTTTGATGTGTTGGTTCATTGGACTGAATGATATCTATAACCCGTGCATTTGTTATTTGTAGCTGCCGGTATGATACGCTTCACAATTTACAGGTATAAAAGTCATTCTCCCCATAGACTACTGATGACAATTATAATCATGGTCCCTCAGAGCATCGTAAACAAGACAGGAAGTACAAGTAAATTTGAGATTAATTGGTAAGACAGGTACGTTTGTTAAGTAAGAAATGGGCTGATCACAGTGATCAGATTATCTTAAACATTTCTATAAACTATAGCTATGAATAAAATAAATTCATAGCGAACTTTTTAGTTTTACTCGTGTATTCAGACTTGATAATAAGTATTATCTACCTAGATGATAAGAAATAATTTACTTGATTTTTTAATATATTTAAAAAAAATAGAAACAAATGGATGAAATGGAATAAATTGACGTTTTATCTAATATAATCGGGATCTCTTCAATAGTATCAATGTATACAGTTACACAATATTACCTAACACGCGCGTCGCGTATTTATCGTGTTTAGCACATTTTGATTATGGCACAGAATAAATAATAGTATTAGTAAGTGCGCGTAACTAAAATTTCATGCCAAATCTACTGAATATAATACTGAATATATAATGATAAAGTGATACTTTGGAGCTTTGAAAAGATCCCTTTTGATGCTCTAAAACAGTCCTATGCTGATCAACAGCTAGATAATATTATAAAACTTGGTATTGTAAGAGGATGTATGGATGTTTGTTAATCATTCAAATAATTTAAAATAAAAACATAATTTATTTGCTGCACAACATATGCAGCAAATAAATCATCATCATCATAATTTTGTGTAGGTGACACGGCCAATCGACCATGAACACCCTGGTGTCAAATATATTATTGTAAATCTAGTAAAGCTAGGATAGAGCACGCGAATGATATGACATTCCTTGAAGAATCGTGCTGCTATCAATTAGCACATCTGAAGGCTTAGCCAGTCACAATTTCAAAACTTTAAGGAAGTCCGACAAGAACAAAATTGGTGGAATCGACTTAATACGCGCTAAATCATGTGGTTAATTATATGTCAATTCCATACATTTTGTTCTTGTAAACTTTGTTAACGTTTTAAAATTGTGATTTTGGCTAGAACCTGGTGGCTTACCTATCATCTCTAAAAGCCATGCAAAAACGATTGAGTAAGAGAGATTTCGCCTTACACCATGTATTGCACAGTCTCGCTTGCTTGGTTTTTGCATGGTTTTTAGAGATGATAGTAAGCCACCTGGTCATTTTACTATTTCAATAATATTTTTCTAAGAAAATGACAAAATGTAACAATACAACCTTCATTTTGTTATGTCTGTTTTCTTATATTCAATAGTAAAACAAAATTAAAAAAATAATTTAATGAAAAAGGTAGACAAGGTTAACTATCATCACTACATAGTATAAAACAATGTCGCTTTCTCTGTCCCTATGTCCCTTTGTATGCTTAAATCTTTAAAACTACGCAACGGATTTTGATGTGATTCAAGAGGATGGTTTTTATGCCCATGCGAAGCCGGGGCGGGTCGCTAGTTTTAGAATAAAAGAGATTCAAATGTTATATTTTATCAAGAACTAGAAGTCTCAAAATATTTCAAGGATCCTATTAACAAACGCCTTTGAAGCTTAGGAGTATCTACTGTCTTATCAAGAACTAGCAATTTCCTGGGTTTTACCTGTCTACTCATAACTCATATTTTGCAAAAATATTTTTTATTCTAAATGGGTTTGATAGTTCCCAGAATTATATAACAAGCTAGTATTATGTAGGCAAACAGGCATATGGCCCACCTGATGGGAAGCGGTAACCGCAGCCTGAACGATATGTTATAACTAGCCTGTTATAGACTAAACATTTTGTTTGGAGATTTCATTCCTTCTCATTGATATTGTACTCTGTGAGTTCTGATTGAGACCCATCTAGGTATGTGCTCTTTGTAAAGAGCTGTTTTTCCATCTGGACCTATAAATATATTTATGATATCACAATAATTACTAAATATGCAAATATGTTTACACAAATATGTATAAATAGTAAAGGTTGATAAAGGAATGAGTCATATCTTTTGAGGTGGGCTAGCAAGCTTTTTTTGAACAGGTTGTTATACTCGATTTGATTTTGTTGGGAGGGTTTAAAATTTTTATGAGAATTTGACAGATAAGATACTTAGGTAGGAAGTTAATAGTAATCTAAATGTAGCAAAATTGCTACATTTAGATTACCATTAATCATTAAAATATATTGTTGTATGTTCCTCTGCTGGGCAAAAGCCTTCATTATTTTCTTCTGATCTCAATAGATCAGAAGTCTATGAATTGTCATAGTACCTAATTTAAATTGTTTGAGAAAACAAATTCTATAGATGTTTGTGTCACTCTCATGAGAATTGAGAAGTATATTGAGAACAATATTTAGACTGCCAAGCTTTAGCTAGAAATAATAAATAAATAAATGCATAAAAACACCACAAACAGTTAAATAAGGACTCCAGTATTATTTTTACATTTGGGGGTAGATGACTCCTAAAAACAAGATTCAAATAAGATTTCCAGTAAACAATTGCTAGTAGGTACTTTTTAAAAAAATCTGTAAGATGTAGGTATGTTGATTACAGCTGATTACATCTTTTATCTCTAGTCTCATCTCATATTGGATATAAAATAGACCTTGAACACAGATAATAAGTTTGTAGTTGTATTCTAAGGTGGATAACATTACTATTCTACAAAAGAATTTAAGAGTGGACTCACCCTTTTCACCTTTATTTGAGCCCGAAGCATTGCTTGATAAACTTGAATCATCAGAATCATATCCAAATGCTGTGTTTTCTGTCTTGTTGGCTTGCGGGCGGTCTCTGCGCGGCTGCCAGCGACGCGGCGTGCCCTGCTGCTGCGGCGAGCCCCCGCCTCGGGCCCCGGTGCCAGCCGTGGCTTGCAGAGCCTCCAAGGCAAATTGCCGTGGCCGCTCACTATTTGCCACCATATAAACGGGCGGAGGACCTCCAAAACCCCCGTTCGCATGATACATTACCGGCGCTCCCTCGTTCATTTTTATATCCACTTATCTGTCGACAAACAACCAAAATCACTCTGATGAAACTAGGTACTACGATCACATTAAAAAATTATAACCATACCAACCTGTATTTCAAACGTTTTAAATGGCGAACTCACGCCTCCCACCGGCTACTGTGTCATCGTAGGCGTAACAAAATAATTACAGTTTGGAGCGACGAGCGACGTATAAAAATCTATAAACTTGGACTCCCGAAATTTGAGACGAGTCAATCTATTGAAGTCCGACGTCTCTGCAGAGTAATTTGCGAAACTAGCCAGTGGCTTCAATGTGACCCGTGTCGCTTTTTTACCACTTTGCTAACAGACAGAACGAGCTTAAATTATATTTACGCCGGTAATAAAACTTCTACCCACAAATTACCACTGCAAATCGGTAAAAATCCACTGAAAAATCCGCCATGACTTTTTTGATATACCTATAGCGACATCTGACGGCAATCCACCGTGAAACGTCCACGTGATTTTACTTTTTTTTTGTTCAAACTTGAAGTGTTCGAAAAGTAACCAGTTTTATTTACGCCAACTTTAAGCCAACTTCATAAAGAAGGTTGTGGTTTTAGAAAAGTATATATTTATTCAACGCGTTTGTATTTAATTTATCTTTTTTCTTTTGAAATCTTAGTTTGATCTAAAATTATAAAGGATTACAATAAAAAATAGTAATAATATAAAAATGGTCCCTGGGGGTTACCACCGTCTCTTAAAACCATGCAAGGTCCAGTGAGTAAGGGGGATGTCACCTTACATCATGTATCGCGCTGTCTCGCTTACTCACTGGAACTTGTATGGTTTTAAGAGACGGTAGTAAGTAACCCCCCTGTGGCATAGTACATAGTACCGAAAACGCAAGACGCTGGCATTGACATTTGACTTGCCGTCTGAGTATTTGACGGATTTGACACTTATTATTTTAATTTCATTGTCAATTGTCAATCACATGCAAAATAAGATTTTAATTTGGCAGGAAAATCATTCTTTAAAAACATTTTTGTATAATTAATAAAGTTTTCTATAACTATGGAGCATCATAGGAGATCGAGTGAATTCCTATTTGTGTAGAAAATATTTAAATATAGAGTGATGACGTTGATTATGGATCATGTAACCTTAAAAGTGCAAAAAGTCAATAGAAACAAACTTTGTCATCTCATTGTTTGATTATCAGTTTTAATAGGAGCAAGCAGTGTTTTGTCATGTCTCATTTTAGTGATTACATGGACGGAGTTCCCGTCAAAATATCAGAGAGGTACAAGAGGCCCCCTAGAATTGAATTGCCTTATAGTGTTATCGAATGCCCCTTGCGAGCTCAGAGTGTCGTCGACAACGCCAAATATTGTTCTACTTTCGAGACAAATGTACTTTCTAAACTCAAGGAGCTTAGGCGCGCTAAGGAAACGAAAAAAACTGAAAGGCGACATCGGTTGCAGCTTTTAGAAGAGGCCAAACAAAAAAAGTTAGATGCCATTGCTGCTGCCGAGGCCGAGGAGAAACTTAAGCAGTTAAGTGTGTCAGAAGTATCTTATCCGAGTACTGAGGAAATCAGTGCACTGTCTCCTGATGAAAAAATAGAGGCACATTCTGATGTGACCCCGACACAAACAAGTCCAGAAACTGTTGATGTTTCTACTCAAGAAATCCAAATAGGCACTACTAGTAATGCTCCGGTACCCCAATCAAATATACTCCAGCCAATACAAGTTCAATCTAATTATCAACAAAACAGTCTGTTAGATGATCCAGACCCGTTACAAGAAATCAAAAAGAGTGCTAAACTAACTAGGATACCACAATATAATCATAACATAGAGACGTTAACTTATAAAGACTTTGAAAATGATACATCAAGCCCTTTTGATAATGTAGAACTGAAGACAATAAACGATATGGAGTTACTAGCACAAGTATTACAAAGTCAGAAGGATTCCAGTACAAGCTGTCACCCACAAATGCTTGGTGCGGATCAAGGGTATAGCTCCATTCCTAACTGTGCATCGCAGGCACAAATGGAAGGAGTTACGTACCTGCCCAATGCTTATGTTGAACAGCCAATTCACGGCCCTAGTTTGATGTATTCTCCAGAACACTATCCCATCTCAAATGGATATTATATAGCTGATAACACCTGTGATAATATTAATATGTATATGCCAAATTACCAATATTATGTTCCAGCAAATCCATACTCAGGAGTAGATCCAAATTATTACAGTAATCAAATCCAACCGACGGATATCAACCAAGTTCCTAATGACTCAAATTTTATCCCTCAGCCTTATTATTTTCACTGTCCGCCGGTAACAATGTCTTATCCTTCGCCAAATGTTACGTATAACACTACACCAAATCAAATTCAAAACCAGAGCCCGTCATCAATTTCTCAACATACTGTTAAGTCGAGGTCACGTAGTGTGCCTGATATTGTCAAAGAATTAGATGAAGAATTGGCTTCAGCTAAACTTAGAGCTAACGAGAGATCATATAATGTAAGTCCAGCCCCGAAAGTCATTCCTGAAACGTCTGGTAGTAAAAAGAAAGAAGAAAGGAGGAATAGAAAGAAGACGGAGCATTTGCCGAACCCCTATGATAAGTTGCCGGCAAAGCTGCAGAATATTTGTCAGAAAATACAAGGGATGGGATTCCCGTTAGACAGGGTAGCTCGAGTATGTAGTCTGTTAGGTGATAATGATAAAAAGGTAAGAAAATATTGATTAATTATTTTTGTATAATTTTATTTACTAGTTTTTACCAATGGTGACAACGTTATGTTACGCCAAAAAGTAGCCAATGACCTTCCCAAGATCCAAACTATCAGCATGCCAAATTTCATCTTACTCAGTTAGTGTTTATGAATGAAAGTGTACCAAACAACATTTCACTTATATTGGGAAGCTAGGATTGGGATTTCTCACTTCAAGATTCAAGGTAATTGAGAAAAGTTTATATAGGTACTGTTAAGGTTTTTTTTTCTTTTTGAGTTAATAAACATTGAAAATATTCACAAAGGCAAGAATCTTCTCTTTTATTTTAATTTCTTCTAAATCACAGAGATATCTGCAGTGCTTGTTGTGACTATTTGTTTCTATATGATTGTGCTTATGTAATTGCCACCAAGGCCATCATTATTGTGTGAGATACATTGGTGTATTGCTTTTTAACAAACAGACATGCCTATGTTTTACAGTTATAAGACTAGCTTTCGCCCGCGTAAATTTCATACGCGAACAATTAATTTTCCCGGGATGAAAGCAGAAAGTAGTATCCTATGTCCTTCTCAATACTTCTATCTATGTGATTGGTTCTGAAGATAGGGTGTGAAGGGGTGACAAACAAATATACAAACTCACTTTCGCATTTATAATATTAGTTGGGATTTTTAGTATTTGTACAGTCAGCCACATATAAAGGACTTCACCCTTAAAATTGCACATAAGATACTTAGGTATACTTTCCTATGTGGCACCCTGTACTAATGGCATTTTAATGTTTTATATTATCTGAAACTAATTGATCATAATTTCGTGTCACGGTCAGTCGACTATGCACACCCTGGTGTCAGAGTTCTTCGGAACCGCCTCTCGGCCTCTGACGTGGCTCCTTTAACGACTACCAGATGGCAGCCGGGACCAACGGCGTAACGTGCCTTCCGAAGCACGGAATCATCTTTATTATCAGACAATCAGGTGATTCAAGCCTGCAATGCCCTAACCAAACTGGAAACAACTAAACACGAAAAAATTAAAAATTAATAATGTGACAGCTGTGCCTATTTTATGGTTGAACACTGTTTAAATGCGTAAAGTACTAATTTACTATGATTTGTATTAATTTAAGACTCATTGTAAGTGAATTTAATTCTTATGAGTCAATAAAGATCTTTAAACCTAAACAAAGTATGCTTCCCATGGGAATTGAACCCACGACCCCTGGATCTACAGGCAAACGCCTTAACCATTGGACCATGGAGGCTGTTGATGAAACCATAACACTTTGTTGATTTATTTTGGAGACTTCTAGAGTATATATCACTTCCCAGGCATATTGTACCTCCGTGGTCCTATTATGGTCATAACATAAACAATGGGTACTAAAGTACCCAAAGGTTAACTGTTAAAAAAAGTTTTTATCTTTAATTCCTCTTATTTGTACTACAAATTTTATTTATGTACATTAAAAGTTTATTCAATAAACACATCACAAAATCTAATTGAAAATGGGTAGTATTTAAACGCAAATCAATAAAAACATTTTTTGTATGCATAAATAACCTAAATACATATCAAAATTACTGATTGCACAGCAAAATTTGTTTTGCTTCTGTCACCAAGTCTGACACTCGCTCGCTTCGCTCGCTCGCTCACTGTTAAGGTCACTGTATAACCATAACCTAACCTACCTTCTGTCACAAAGTCGTCTTTTGACCGTTAGTTGCTTCTGTCACCAAGTTTTTAATTTAATTTAAAGTAAAATAATTTATTTGATATACAGAAATTGATGGGTGATTATTTATTTGATGTGCAATTAATAATATCCCATTGAAAATGACAAAATTTCAGATAATCGAAGGATTACTAATGATGGGCGAGCTGATGGACCTGGGTTTCTCAGAAGGCCGGGTCTCCGCGGCACTAGCGAAGCACGAATTCAATAAGGACAAGGCGTTGGACGAACTGGTCTCCTAACACAGAGGATCTGGATGAAGTGGACTTTTACCATTATGGTTAGACTGGATTGTCTATGGTCACTTAAGAGAAATGACTGTCTATGGTTTTGTAAGTAACCGTTGAGACAAGCTTTGGAATTCCTTGAATACAAGCAGAATACTCTATGGTTAGGCAAAGTTATGTTTAAACTAGATTTAGACATTGTGCCTATGTCTAGGCCTGCACAGCAAAATATGAAATTGATGTTTACTTTGATACTTAAACAACTGAAAGTTAACTTGATTAGATTTATCAGCATTATTTTTTAATTATTTGTTGAAAATATATAATGTTCCAAATTCCTTATTATATTATGGTGTAGTGGCCGCAATAGGCAAGGGCAGTTGCGTAGCTTTTTCAAGTCGTATTTCTCATATCTGAGGGTCGAGACCACCATAATTCCAATTGGAAGCTAGTTTATTCCAGTTTGCTCTATTCTGGGTCCTGTGTATGGCCTCTTGGGTGTTGCATTTCAATGCTGCAAGGGAGGGTCGGTCCAGCAGATCGGTGGTACCCTAGATCGTGTTCCCGCCGTACGACCAACCATATATTAGTAATATGCATTGCCTCAAATGCTTTGAGGTGTTTTAATAAATAAATTAATGGAGACAGAAAACACTGCCGCATACGTATAGTATGTTATTGTATAGTGCCTATTATTGGTGTGATTTAAAGTTGTATAATTTAAAATTCGATTTTAGCCGAACGTGGAGTTCGATTTTTGAATTTTGTGCCCCATGAAAATAATCCTATCCATGCGAAACCTAAAATTGCGCACTTTTAAATATTGCGAAATAAACACATGTGGTTTCATGATCCAAGGCAATTGAATACTTTTTCCACTGTTAGAACTATTCTTTAGTATTGGTCCAATTCGCAAAGGAAGGCCAAATTAGACCAATCGCGAATTGGACCTATCGGGAAATGGATCATGCATACTGACATGCATACTGTTAACCGTTTACAGAATATTATTCCAGAAATGAGCAATTCGGCCGCCATTGCAGCGAGTATGTAATTTTTTTTTATTATTACTGGCAGCCGTGTAATTTGATATTTCAAAAATATGATTATTATATGACCACGGTAACTGCTTCCCGGGTGCGGGTCTACTTAATAGAATAAAAAAATAAAAATGTGACCACGAGAAAACAAATAGTCCACGTGGGATTTTAAAAATCGAGTTCTTGATATTTTTTATTCGCTTACGTTTATACATTTTCAAATATTAAATTAGTATTGGTCTTGAAATTGTCACTTTAGCAATGCGTGATGCAAAATAATATTGCTTAGATACTGTATGAATAGCATCTGAATAAAAAGACAATATAATGTTATTACACCTGCCAGATGTATAGAGAAATTGTAAAAAATAAAGATTTTATAGATGAGCCTTAGAAATATCAATTTTAAAATGCTTGATTCCGTATGCGATAGATTTCTTGCAATAAACATATTATAAATAGTGCCGAAGCAAACTGCAATATTGTGATTTGGTCTACAGTGTAAATATATGAAGTGGCTTGTAGAAAAGCTATAGTGATATATGAAAGATATTTAGATAATGCTTTTATGTAGTTTTATTGTATGGAAAACTGGCAACTCGAAGCGAATCAAAGTTACTGTATTTATTTATGGATTTTTTTTTATTGGTAGATTATTTGAATTGGAAATATATAAGGTGGACACAAAGTAACTGCAAATAATTTAAGGCAAGATCGGATCATTAGTACACTGAATTATTTTTCCAAATAAATTTACTTATATCGAAATACAAAAAAATATTTTGACCTCCCTTCAAATTGAGTCATTATCACCTCGTCGATCGAGGAAAGATTCGGTGATCTTAATAACGGCATTTGCACTGATTCAGATACAAATCATCATTAACATTTTAGCCGCAGGCTGTCCACTGCTGGACATAGGCCTCCCCCAGGGATCTCCAAAATGACCGGTTGGAAGCGGCCTGCATTCAGCGCCTGCCTGCGACCTTCCTCAGGTCATTCAACCATCTGGTCCGTGGTGGATACAAATGATACATTCTTATCAAGAATACGTTTTTTCCAGAGCTACAACCCATGCTGTAATATGATAGTAACTGTGCTGGTTCAAGTTGCTAGTTTTCCATATAATTGTTAAGGCTGTTTTCGCCGCTGGCAGCTGTTTCATTCGCACATTCAAAATTTTTAAAAGATTGTGCTTGTTTTCGGGAAATATAATCAGTACATTACTACGAATGCTTTAACGTACTCTTTTGTTTATTGACATTAAAGTTAAACAAGAGATAAATCGTCTCAAATGTTTTTTTTTTATACCTATGTTGTCTTAGATAGAATCAATATCTAAATTAATAAATGCGAATAAGAATGTTTAAAGTCATTTAGTAAAAATGATTACTGACTAATTGCATTTCCCTAAAACAATCATTATAGGTAATATATAATTAAAACAATCATCATTTAGTAAAAATGTTTAAATGTGCGAATTAGAAAGCTGTCACTTTTGAAATAAGCAACAGCCTTGTTGAACACGTTATTATGTGATTTGTTTTATTTACAAATATTTGCATTTAATATCTGTATATTTTGGAGTTGTTTGCACCTGCCTATAGTAATAAGACTGTTCAGGGAGACATCGTACTCGGAGATGGAAATTATATTCATATATATATTAAGTACTTATAGTTCTTATTCCTTTTTTTTAACAGTAGACAAGTGTAACTACAACTTAATTATGGCGGATAAATCACTACACGTTTTGGGAAACTGTAAGTGTAGTGAGTAGTTGAATAAATAAAGTGTAATGCCACTTATGAAAAGTTTCATAGCATATGATTGCGCCAAATAGCATTCTAACACCGTAACACGATTGTGTATGTACGTCAATGAAATGTAGACTTTATTGCTTTACAGTAAGCTTTTAAATGCAAGCACAACTGAGGGGTTACTACCGTCTCTTAAAACCATGCAAGAACCAGTGAGTAAGCGAGACAGCGCAATACATCACGTAAAGCGACATCCCCCTTACTCACTAAAGTAAGCCACCTGAAGTTTTCCTCTCATAAACGCAGTCACTAGCGACTGGAATCTCTTAGTTACAGTCTGTAAAATATAGCTTGACCTCTTTGACAGCTCGTCAAACCGTATACATTTTCTTGTTAGTCTCTGTCGCACTTCTATATTATCCATATTTCTGTCCTGCTGTTGACAGCTGTCACAGAGATCAAGCTACTTTTACAGACTGAGGGTCTAAAAACGCCACTTTGAGCAATTCATCGAATCGAATTCATATTACGAATTCCTTAGCAATTCTTTAGCAATTCCTATTTCTTTCAATTTTTTTGAAGAGGAATTGCGAAGTTTAGTTGGCCATTTTACAAAAAAATAGAGGAATTGCTACAGAATTGCTAAGGAATTCGTAATATGAATCGATTCGTTGAATTTCTCAAAGTGGCGTTTTTAGACCCCCTGTACCTTATTATCCGGGCGCTTGACAGAATTGCCATACAAAAATGCTAGGTAACGCAGTCGCTAGCGTCAGCGTTGTAAATATCTCATGGTAGAGGGCTTTAGATGTGGTTACACTATTATTTAACTAATACATACGTAAACTATTCAGTGTTCTAATGAACTTGGCAGTGCTGCGATGTGAAAGTAACCCAAGGACAATGAATGACACGTTTTACTGTTTTTATAAGAAGTTATTTTTTTCATTTAGTATATTTAATCGTATTTTAACTCAGTGCTAACATTCGCATGATTAATAACGGTGTAGGTAGGGAATTCATTCATTTCGGAACCGCCTCTCGGCCTCTGACGTGGTTCCTTTAACGACTACCAGATGGCAGCCGGGACCAATGGTAACGATGGTAGGGATTGAGGAGCTAGATAACCTAGCGGGACCTGCCTATTTGTAACGATGGCGCGCGTCAAGCGACGGCGAGCGCGGCCTTGTTTTGATTGGTCGCCATTAGTGGTATTTCTATCTTGAGCTCCTCCGTGTTTCTGAAGGCACGTGGAGCTCTCGGTCCGGGATGTTATCGCAAGATGAAAGTCGTTTAGGCTAAGTCAGATGCCTTTAGGCAGCCTGAAAAATCTGACAGTGTTGGCCACATACCCGGATCATATTCATATTGGTCTGGTTTTCCTATCAAAAGGCTTACGAAGCGGAGGTCACACAGCAGCCGCTCCATTATAATAATCATTACCGCCAAATCAGGCAAAGGCAAGGCTGAAGATGCAAATAGGAAACACGCTCGGACGAAAGTAAATTTTTAGGAATGTAGTAATAAAAATTTTATTGAAAAAATTGCTGTTGATAATTCAACCGATACACGATGTCTCCAGATCAGAAGTTCTATTTTCGAAATCTGCGACTCATAATCGTGTCTATTATTTATTTTCGTTTTCCATTCCGTATTTTTAATCTCTTTTTGAGGATATGTCGAACGTTTTGCAAGGGGCCTAGGTCTAGACCACTCATTTTCGCACGAATGAAAATCTTTCCACACTGATTGTGAGTCACGCATTTCAAAAATAGAGCGCTAATTATTAAACTTATTTATAAATTTTATAAAAATCACCATTTTAATTAACTGTCACTACATAGTCTGTATAGAAATATTTTTGTATAAATAATTAAATAAATAGATACTCTAGATTTTAAACGGAGTAATATTATTCCATATATTTTGTTTTGTTGCAATCTAATTTATTTTCTAGTTGTAACATTGAGTGATAAATTTAATGTAAGATAATGCTTGAGGCGCCCGTGTGATTTTTTACGACACAGCTTCACACAAATACAATGTATTATAAATAAACGAATATTTTCCACTATTGTGTTTTATTTTTTGCTTAAATCCACGTTTCCAAAAGGTTCTCATTCGACTGTCAATGACCGCTCTACCTGTATTTAATACAAACTAAAAATTTGTTAAGTAAAATAGTTTTAATCAAAGAATTTGGAATCGCGCGCGGTCTCAAGGCAAATTTTTAATCTATGGTTGTAATCGAAATAAGTTTTTTTTTGTTGCATATGTTTTTTAAATATTTTTTTTTTAAACGTACGCGAGTAATCTTCAAAACGGCTTCAAAGAAAACCGGCAAATTAATTTTGCCGGTTTTCTTTTAAACTTAAAATTTCATCTACTTTTAGTCTAGTAAACATAGATTAAAAAAAAATTGCCAGAGACCGCGCGCGATTCGAAATTCTTTGCTAGTAAAATAAATAAACCTTTAAGTAGGTACCTACTTATGTGTTTTTTTCTATAATTCGAATTCGGTCTACCCAAATTATCAATTTATTTATTTTACCTTCTATTGTCTGAGGCTTTATCTACCAGTCAACCAAATCAATCTTACTTCAATCGCTACTTATGGAAAACGTTCTTCGCACATGCATTTAAAATAAAATTCTAAATAGTCACCCAAATTATTTTAAAATTTAAACATGAGATACATCGTATGTTCAAAAGAACTTGTGTAAAAAAAGACTGCAAATAATAACCCTTTTCGGGCAAAGAACCCTGCTCAAGTTTTGTAGTTTCTGCGAATTAAAAAAAGGGTGCCCTTCACTTCAGTAGCTTTAAACTCTCAATGTCATAAAAAACACGTGTTTGACGATAAGCGGATAACAAAGTGATCTTATAAGGGTTCTGTTTTTGCCTTAGGAGGTACGGAACCCTAAAAACTCATAAAGCAGTCTTAGGCCCGGACTCTACCAAGCTGTATTTTAAACAACATAGAGTACCTACTATTTTTAATATACTTTATGTAACATCCTTAAACCTATGTTGGACGAAATAAATGAATTATGAAACGAAAAAATCGTTATTAACACATCTTGTTTCCGCTCAGATACTTTACTACTTGCTTGGATACCTTCAAACGACGTTTATTTTCTGTAAGATCAAATCGAGCTAACTAAATGGCAATCTTCAGTCTAGTCAGTAGGTACGCATCTCCGCTCAGCTTTGGTAGATACAGCTTAGGTTTAGGGGGATAAACCTGTGTTGAAAAACATATTTCTCATCTCCGCTTTGGACATTTCCACACACATCTCTCCGCTTTGATGGAGTCCGGGCCTTAGGATACAGAATTAATAATAGTTATTTTAAATATAAGCTGTTGGTTGGCTGGTAAAATAAGCCCTCAGCTTTATGTCCGCCATTTGCAAATTTTGTAATAAAGTTTAATTAAGTAAAAAAATTGCCTTATGTACTAAGTTATGGTATAATTACTCAACTGTAGGTATGTTCAAAGCGTCACCTTATATGTCATGATGAGTAATCGTCCTTTGCCGGTCAATGCCAGGGTTTGATAAGAGATAAAGGATCATGATTACTGGGAGTTAAAGGATTATACTTAGAACCTACTTAACATGACAAGGGCAATATGTGTTCAATAGGTATATGTGTTCATATGTCGCATATAATTACTGGTGCTAGGTACACCACGGCTTAGGATTTAGAGCGCCACAGTTTAGGATGCAACCGGAAAAACGCTGGGATGATGGTGTGGCGTGGTGTTCATCTTTGAATTTCATTTAAGTAGTAGTGGTGTAAGCTTTGGTTAGTAAAAGGCTCAGAAATAATGTAAATTCGGCGTCGGAAATCGCAGTTATTCAATTATTTACCCAACGTCAAGGATACGCACGATGTGTAGTGTGTGGGTTGCGATAAGTTTGGCAAATCTAAATATACCTGCCTAAACCATTCGCTTCGTGATGTTTGCTGCAAATTGAATGCAAACAATGCAGTGATAACTTGACTGACGAAACGCAACGCAGGTACCTATTGGCCTCGAGACGTAAACGCGTGGTTCCCGAACTCTTGCAAAATGGGTCATAAAATTCAGTTTCCGCGAGCTACTGACCCGACAGACAATAGCGACCACCGGCATTGTCTATTGTCACCACGGGCCAGACAAGCTATGAATGGGGCAAGTTCATTCGAATCCGGCCCACATTAGCAGCTGACGGGGACGGAGATACGCTACCTGGCAAGCAAGAAAGAGGCGGACGAGAACTGTGCCTCGGACAGTCGGAATTACCGCTGCTTGAGTTTTGTTTTGAGGCGGTCCAGTTGGTCGGCTGCCGACGCGCGAGTCGAGCGTTCCCACGTGAAACATGAACGGCTCGCATTTCGATATGCGCCGCGCCTCGCCGCACTCGCGCTCACGATAACATCTGCAAATCCGATATTTAGGCCGGCGATAGCGCGATACGACTCGTTTTCGTGATCCGCGACGGTCGCCCCGGCCATGTGATCGCTCCCCGGCGCTGGGAGCGAGGACCGAACAAAAAAGCCGCCCGCTAATGTCTACCCCTCCAAACAAAAAAGGGATAAAAAGGCTATTCCTGGAATGCGCACATGTGGACGCCGGGTAATCTTGGGTGCCATTATTGAGACTGCAGTTCACGATGCCGCGGAGGAGCAAGTGGATGCATCTGGCGGCGGGCGTCGTCGCAGGAATTACTTTGGGGGTGTTCTTCAAACTCTGCCTGCGATCCTCCTCCAGAACCAGCATACAGACCTGTCCCCAGGCAGCGAAGTACATCGCCCCTGACCCACTGGCCTTGATAGACCTGAGGCCAGACGAGACAGTGCAGAATTCTAACAGGACTTTAGTGTTTGTGGGCGTGATGACAGCGGAACAGTATTTAGGGACGAGAGCGAAAGCAGTGTTTGAAACGTGGGCTCAGGATCTGCCTGGGCGGATCGCTTTCTTCAGTTCGGAAGTGTCTCGGGCGCCAGGTTTACCCCTGGTCCCCCTGAAGAGTGTAGACGACAGTTACCCTCCACAGAAGAAATCGTTCCTCATGATTTTGTACATGTATGAGAAATACGGTGATAGATTCGAGTGGTTTATGCGAGCTGATGATGACGTTTACGTGAGAGGTGATAAGTTGGAGGAGTTCTTGCGTTCGGTGGACAGTCGAAAGCCTCAGTTTATCGGGCAGGCTGGCAGGGGTACGAACGCTGAAAGGGATGCTTTAGCCTTGGACTATAATGAGAACTTTTGTATGGGGGGTCCTGGTGTGCTATTTTCGCGAGAAACCTTGCGCAGGGTGGCGCCTCATGTGAAGTATTGCCTCAAACATCTGTACACGACCCATGAAGACGTGGAGTTGGGTCGTTGTGTCGCCAAGTTTGCTGGTGTGTCCTGTACTTGGAGCTACGATGTAAGTTCTAAATCTCTAAGCTTGCTTACAGTATCGATATAAATTTTGATCTTAACAACCGAATCAATCAAAGACATAGGTACAAAACTAATTGTAATTTCCAAATTTTTCGCACATTAATTACCTACCTAAGTCCTCACATTAAATTCATCATCTTTATCTTATCCCACATGTGACTTTAGCCAGAGGGATTATCATAGATGCATCGACCAAACCTTTGAGCAAAGTTCTAGCTTTACAAAGATCAGGGTCATCAAGTAGAATGATGACTTCTGTACGCCAATTATTTTAATGTCCTCGTATTGTTCGGAACAATGCATTGTCAATGCTTGTCTGTGATGTAAATAATAATTCAATTCATTAATTTTCATAACATAAGAATTGAATTCGTTAAATGGTAATGATAATGCTAGGATTATATTTAATTTAAAAGTTAAAGAAAGATAAGGTGTAAGCAAAAAAACAGAGATTGTAAATCAAAAAAATAGTTCATCGAAATCTGAAGACGGTTGTAATTTTTAACCTTGATCCAAATAGTGCACATGCGATGCGAGTAAGTATCTATCTATGGCGTAATATTTCTTTCGATACGAATTTTATAGCACTTCGGCGAAAATAGTGACTACTTTGATATAAAGAACTCACTGAATTTATTTACTTCAGTGAGCGTAGAATTTACAAAGGAAACATAAGATTTTGGAACTAACCTAGAAAGCGCAAGCCGCGTCCAGGGACTGACTTGACTTCCTAATGCAATGCTAACAAATGCAGCGCCTCTTTACAAAGAAATTCTTCCAATAGTAATACAGGAAAATCTAGGTAGGTACCAACTTCATCATAACCTTCTACTTCTTCGCTAGGTCTTTTTCGCCTTCCTTGTCATCTCTTCTACATTGCTCGATCTTACGATCGCGTTTAGTTCCTCCCTCACCAAAATTTTCAACAGTAAGTTTATTTATTCTAATAAGTGCAATATTACAAAAATATTGTTAACATATCATTAGACGACGCGTCGTAAGTTGTTTTGTGTGTTAAGGCAAATGTGTTGTCATGATTTTGTGATTGTCATAGGTATTTGTTAAAGTCAACAAATTTCGTAATGTTAAAAAAATTTACTATTCTTGTTGCTACCAAGTCTTACTGCAAATGGTGTCTTATGGGTTTTTAATTAAAAGAAGCAAGTCAAACTTTTGGGTCCTTTTGTACTTGCCCATCACTTACTCACCCACACTGGTATTTCTGAAGAAGGACTGCATGAACTTCAGAACATCACCTGGTGCGAAGTGCCTATAGTTTCAGTTTAAAAACGTGTCTGCGGTTTTAACGGGGTTGAAAGTCACATGTTAATAAGTCTAATCTTTGACTTATTGATTTTTCTCCTTTAATTATCAATAAATCTTATGACAATGGAAATAGAAATTATCGTTTTATTTATATGTTGCGAAAATGAAGATCAAGAAATTCAATAGCATGATAATTTCTTCAATAATACTTTTTACCAGACTACGGGTACTTCTTCTTTATCTAACATACTAAGTCTGAAATCTGAATCATGCTAACATTTTATTATACAATGACTGATGTTAAAAAATACAAAATTAAAACATCTGACATCCAATTCGTTTATCTGTAGTTTTACATGATAAGTTACTTATTTATTTATTATCTATCACAAAATCAACAGCTCTTAATCATTTTACATTAGTTCCTTAACATACACTGACAGCCAATAACGGATTTACATTAATTAGGTATAAAACACGAAAAGAAATTTAATTTATGATTAGGCGTTAAACATGACGCGATAAACAAAACAGATTTGATTGTTACCAAACATGAAACGAAAGATATTTCTATAAGACCCAAAGGTCTTTCAAAAATTCCAATGGTCTAAACGAATCCATATTACACAAATAATGGAGTTATAAAGGTTAAAACTCACAAAAAGAAATCAACCAACTAGACAACCTCTCCTTGAGAAACGGATACTAAGAGCAACGACCTACAAATTATTTCAGAGCAATCTAAGCACTATTCAAACAGTCTTGAAATTTATTTGGCAAAGTGTCATACAAATATTAGAAAAGGATCAATACTCGTATGATTATTGTCAATATTGGATTAATTACCGCTATATAGATAGTTCTCACTGCCATTAGACAGAATAAATAAGATGACGAAACCCGTAGGTTGATCGCCTATCTTCAAAACTCTGCCAAATTGCCAAATTGAGCCTCATTCACTTCCTCTGCTCCGTACCAATAGTGGTCCTCAGCACCAAGCACAGCTCGCAAACTTCGTGAAGTCTTTTAAGTGGGTTATTGCAGGAATTCTTGGTGCCATAAACCAAAGATTATCTATAGAATGCTATAATAGCGTGCCCTAAACACATTACAGCATTACCTACCTGTTATAACCTACCTACTTACTAGTTTATTGTGCCAAATAAATGATTTTTCTTTCTTATTTATTATTTATTTATATTCTTAAACACACTAGCAGCATATGAAGCTGATGCGTGTGCATCTTAAGTTTGGAGATTTTATACATTGTCTAATCTATTTATATTTTTCTTCTTTCTTTTATTATGTATGGTCGTTTGGTTCACTTCTTCTTCTTAGGGTGCCTCTCCAACTAGTGAAGGTTAGCGATTAGTCTTTTAAAGTCCTTCTTATCTTTAGCTCTTTGGAATATGTCCGCTGCGCTTGCTATCCCGGTCCACTCTCGGATCGAAGACTTTTTCCGTCTTCCAAATTTCCTCTTTCCAGCAACTTTACCCATCATAATGAGATGTAATAGGTTGTATCTAAGATGTCGATGAATATGACCCAAATATGAGACTTTCCGCCGTTTGACAGTGAGCATGAGAGTACGTTTTTGGCCAATTCGTTCTAGAACTTTGACGTTAGTCACCTTGTTTTTATTTGGTTTACTACGTGGCACAATTTGACAGATACACACTTTTTGATTTTCGTCCGTAATTCCTCAGAAGACCGCGGCTGAAAAAAACAGTGCTAGAGATAGACATCTCTACTCTTACATGTCTAATGTAACAATGTGACAAATGCTGTTCCTGTATTCTAAAGATATTGCGCACTAGAGGTATGTACATAACCCTATCTATCCTAGTACCTATCACGTTCGCGTTGCTGACCCTAATGAAATCTTTCACAACCAACATAAGAATATAATTTCTATTTCGCGGCATCTCAAATGCTCTCAATACCTATCAAATGAAATTGATTTTCATATAAAGAGCGTGTCAATTAGATTTCACGGACGTTTTCTTAGATTATTTCAATATTTATTTCTTGTTGTTGGTATGCATTTATATTATTATAATAAAGTGCAGCCACATGCATATATTATGCACGTACATCATAATACATATAAGTATTTCCTTCTATACTAACAAAAGGTTATTTATTGGTATCAAGTTTCCTTATATAAGGTGGACACAAATCAACTGCAAATATTATAAGGGCAGATACAGACCACTATACTGAACAACTTTTCCAAATAAACTTATATCGAAATACGAAATTTTATTTTTCACTCTCCATAGTAAACTAGATCAGCTGATTCTCAATTTGTATGGGAGGTCAAACATTTTTTTTTTATTTCGACATGTTTATTTGGGAAAGTTGTTCAGTTTAGTAGTATGTAGGTATCTGCCCTTAAAATTGCAGTTGATTTAAATTCACCTTGTATTATACGGGTTAACAGGATGTTTGATTTTGTTAAAATATAAACAAATCACTCCTTTAGACAGGTTTATTTTATTTATTTCTTGACAAGGAAAGGTATTTAGCTATATCTTTGCAAAATATCATCAAAATCGGTCCGGCGGTTTAGCAGTGAAAGCAAACGGACAGACAGACTTTCGCATTTATATTTGTATTTGTAATTGTAGGAAGTAAGTTTCGTTTTGCGTGCTCTTCAATCGTCGAATTCAAATCAATTTGCGTAACATATGGATTGATAACTTTACTGGCCTAATGAACGTTATCGGAATGTATTTATGCATTTTTATCGAGTTAGTTTAAATGTAGCCACATAATCTTTTTTATGTTACCTATTTATTTATACGAACTTTAGATATGCTTATGGTTTATATTAAAATAATTGACGCTAAAGAAATAAGGACAAATTATAGGTTAGTACATATTATTATTAGTTAGATCTATAGAATTTGGAAAACGCGCGCGATCTCTGCAGGCGAATAAATCCATACTAATATTATAAATGCGAAAGTCTGTCTGTCTGTCTGTCACCTCTTCACGGCTAAACTGCTGGACCGATTGTGATGAAATTTGGTAGGGATGTAGTTAACGACCTGAGGTCAAACATAGGCTACTTTTGGGCGCGATATAACCGAGTCCCACGCGGGACGAAGCCGCGGGGAACAGCTAGTAAAATAATATAACTTAAATAAGCGTTTTTAATCTGTCTGACCTGTTTATATTTTCTATGTTTTACATTGGAAGGTGCTTAAGCAAGAATTAATTGCCTGCTTGACTGCCTACTAAAACCGTGTAAATCAGCCTTTACTTAACTAACGGGATAAAGTTCAATGTCGTTTTTTGTTTGTTGTCTTTGTAGTGATGTTTGTTTGTACGTAGGTAAGTACGTCTTATAGTCATATAATTTTTATATATATATAATACTAGCTGTTCCCCGCGGCTCCGCCCCGCGTGGGACTGTTATATCGCGCCCAAAAGTAGCCTATGTTTGACCTCAGGTCATTAACTACATCCCTACCGAATTTCATCACAATCGGTCCAGCCGTTTAGCCGTGAAGAGGTGACAGACAGACAGACAGACAGACAGACTTTCGCATTTATAATATTAGTATGGAAGTATGGATATAATACATACACACATGTGTGGGAAATCATGATTTAACTCCAATATATTCTTGATTTTGGACTTCAAGTACTGTTGTTCACTTAAAATTTTTGAAATCAGAATTTTGGTCTTTGCGTTGGTTTTTGGTTATTTACTTAGCGGAGAAACATACAAACACATCAAATTTGATGCAAAAAAAGCGCGATTCTGGTTAATTTACATTTTCCTTTTGAACTGAGAAGTTTGAAAATAACATTCGATACACCTATATAGTTTTCAAAGCCTATTTTTGTGTAAAAAAAATATAATAAAAAAGTCAACCAGTTACTTAATATTACTTTCATTTCTTATTAAAGGAAGCCTTTTCGCGTCATACAACTCCCGGTTATCCTTCGGGATTCCAGACGATTGTTATAAACACAATAAGACACAAAAAATCCATCTGCGTTTATTCACCCGCACATGTTAAAAACGCCCGTTTTGCCGTCAAAAGACGAGACAACCGGTTTTGCAAAGATCCCAAGTTTTTACAGCACAGAGAAGGTTCACATAATACCCACGGAGACCAATCAAAAACGCTTGTAGTCAAATCCACTACTTAAAGTTTGTTTTGAAAATCAAATCGTCAAAATAAATTACACCTTTTTTGTGTTGCTGTGTTTTTTTTTGGAAAATCTCCGTTTGTTTTACTCGCACAGTTAATGTTAAAAGGCGAACGGAGTTGGTTTGCCATCAAAAGACGAACCAACCGGTTTTGCAAAAATCCATCATTGTATAGTATTTTTGTGCTATAAAGTTTCAATAAATACATTATAAATAACACGAAAAGAAAAGAATAATACGTACAAGGATATTATTAGACATTGTATTGTAGTACAACTGTATTCTGTGCCACAGATGATATATAGAAATATTTATATTTTTTCGTGAAGTATCACTATCATTGTTAAGTACTACATAGTATAAAACAAAGTCGCTTTCTCTGTCCCTATATCCCTATGTATGCTTAAATCTTTAAAACTACGCAACCTACGAATAATAATTCTCTGAGAGAGAGAATTATTATTCGTAGTACGCAACGGATCTAGACGCGGTTTTATTTAATAGATAGAGTGATTCAAGAGGAAGGTTTTAAGCCCATGCGAAGCCGGGGCGGGTCGCTAGTGTAAAATAAAAATTGAATTTCATTTAAGCTATGACTTTGTGCTGTGTCTACTCTTGCCTGTTTATTATGTACACATTGAGCGAGTATTTCCAGAAATCATTAATGTATCTGTTCCTTTTGAGAAACTTGAGAGCAAAAGTTCGCTTCATTTTGTTTATTTTTTCGAAAATAAAAGGAGGATACGTTTATGACCTTCATTATACCTATATTACAGTTTACGAGTATGAGTAACCAAATTCGTTTCGCTTTCGGTGGATACCTATAGATAGTTAGAGAGAAAACAACTCATTGAGTATTTTTATTATATAACTAGCAAGGGGCTTCGCTTCCGTTTATTGTTTGGGATAAAAAATGGGCTATTCCCGGTCAACCGCTTCCCGTTCTAAAAAAATTGCCGTACAATTTATAAATTTTGAAATAGAATCATTTTAAGAAGCTTAACTACTTACTACTTTTCCTTAGTTTACACCATAGATTAAAAAAGAAAATTGCCTCGCGTCAACCCGCGCGCGATTCGAAACTCTTTGGTTTACACAAAATGATTATCTGAACGCATAAATATATACCTAACAGTGATAAAATAATGTCAAACACAGACATTCTTTAAAAATAGTTGTAAAAGCAAAATCAACATCAAATTCTTTATTCGCGTATATGGTTACAAGCATGTTACAATATAAAAAAAAAATCTGTGCCAAAAATAACATCCCAGTCCCGGATCTACGATTTATTCGGACCCGGGCAGAAACTTGATGTGGCGCCCCTCTCTCTTGCGTTTGAGATAAAACTTAAAAATCATAATAAGTAAGTATTTATTGCAATGAAATCAGCTGAGAATGCAACCGGGAAAATACTAAGATGAGATAACGGAGTAGATACCTAAGTACGAAATAGAAACACTCGGGCCGCATAATAATATGCTTGCTAGACCGGTAAATTTTCCCAAATGTAAATTCAGTGTATGCTAAGATAACTGATAAGGATGTAAGGAGTGCACTAAGATAAGGAAATGATATCACAGAGATCTATATTGTTGGTAGAAGAAACAGGTTGAGATTGTCTGACACTAATCAGATAATGGTACTATTTGCATTTTTTTAAATTATTTACCATATTTTTGAATGTTGTATTTATTTTTTTAAATAGATGTTATATCTAGTTGTGGTTGTTTTTTCATTGTATATTTTTACTGGTGTTATAAAGAATTTTGGTCTTGAAAGTTAAAATTTGCAAGTCTACAAGTTATAACTATATGCATAGGTCCATGATGCGATGCAGACAATATTATACCCTTTTTATTGGACATCCACGATTATAACTAAGTAGTGTTCGCGTAGAGTACTTGTTATCGTGGTTTAATCGGATTTTTATCACAAATCTAAATCCATAACACTCGTTAGTACCAAACATCCTTGTGTGACTGTTTAATATGTCTGTCTTGAGTAGGTATGAATTTGCATTTACTCGTTAGCACCAATTAGGTTTAATTTAATAGTTTTTAAAGCGATTAATGTTTTTTTCGAAACTTTAGTAATGAAACACCCCACTGAAAGACATACTCTTCATTAATAGTATCATTATTATAATTATTATCGTTAACGGTATCGTCACAAGGAATTAGTCATGTGTGACAAACAAGTAACTTTCGGGATCGCGTGACGTAGAGCGTGACATGGTCACTCTGGGGAGCCATTTGAATTTTATATGCCCACATATTCTGGGCATTTACATAATACTTACACCTCAGGGTATACTAATGCCATCGTCATCAGCGTACATTTGTCCCCAATATTCAAAATCTTCATCAAGGACGGCTGAAATAATTTAACTCGCCAAGCACAAAAAATATATATTTTTATTTCCAGCTGATGCAATATTGTTTTTTATTTTTGATGATGTGTGTAATTGTATTTTCCTAGTGCAATATGATATAATGCTGAATCGGAATTACTTAGCTTCACTGGTCATTTTAATTATAGGCTGTTAAAAGTAGAAAATCGGGATGTTTTCTATTCTTTCCATTTGTATAAGTATGTGGTACTTACTTATGTCATCATTTATAATTATTTTTCCTAGCGTTCTCTCTGTTGCAACCAAAGCCGTATGTCGAAGTGTAGAAATACACCTTCGACTTCAACATCTTGTCTTATTGTTTTCCCTCCAAGCAGACGTTACATAATACTTACTCTAGTATGCATCCAAGTTAATTAAAATACACAAATCCACTCAAGTATGTACTTACGCATATTTGTCATTACGTTTTATGATCCATTGTACTTATAACTTTCTAATCTTTACCCACTCTTTGTCTTTATTTTCACTTTTAAAATTTCAGCATGTGGGAATAAAATATACATATAGGAACAGAGAAAGCGACTTTGTTTATAGTATGTAGTGAGTAGTTATAGTAATTTTTAATTTGATATGTAAGTTACTCATAAAGTTACTTAGTTATTTTATGTGAGTTCTACAAAAGAATCATAAAATTGTCTACTTCTATGTATTTATCTAAAATTTAAGAGCTGTGCTCTTGTTAAAGGAGTCTGCCAGATGCTTTTATATCTGGTTGAAAATTTGAGTTTGGAAAATGTACAAATTTACACAAACCTAATGCTCCATCCATCTCGAACTTCCTAAACAAAGCAAAATAAAGTCTTTACTTGTTTTTTTTAATTTTTTTTTTTTATATTGTATTCTAATTTTCTTTACATAAATAAATTAAGTGCCTTCATAAAATTGTTCCGTGGTTTGTCCAATCTATGTTGCTAACGGTCCGGGCGCCATTATCATCCGAGCTCAATGTCTGAGTTTTGTTGATGGTGAACTAATTGCACGGAGTCACTGACCGGACATGCGCTGTAAACATTTATCTACTTTTTTTTTGGGCATTTATTTCGACAAGCACACGGTCACGGTTCATGAGATATAGCCAGACGGACGCCCGGACGGACAGTGGACGCTGTTATAGGGTCCTGTTTTTACCCTTTGGATATGAAATCTTTTTTTATTTAAATAAGCCTTCTTCTGTTCTATATTTACTTATTGCGATTGCTCGACGCGACGACCTAAACAGGATCTTAAAGTTATCCTAAAGTTTCTCCACTTCTCCCTATTTTGCGCTACCTCTTGCCAGTCGGCTCTTTGGAGGGCTTCCAGGTCTCTTCATACTTTATCCTTCCAGCAATATATATATATATAATAGATAATTAAAAAAGAGCGACTGTTCTTCCTTATCCTTTTACAGGAAAACCAGACCAATAGGAAATGCTTCTAATGTGAGCGATTTTCCTGGATAATTGCAAGCAAGTTGGTATTAATATTATTTGTGATGACAGAAGTAAACAGGATGGGTTATTTTTTTTATGTGAGGAAAATTTAATTAATAATGTAAAGAAAAAAAGTTTACCAGATTTAACCAATAAAATAACTACTGAAATAACCAGATATATTTTGTAAATTTAATTACAATAACAGTAATTTTCGAATACCTATCAACAAAAACGATTACTAACAAAGAAGTTCGAATCGCGCTGTCTCAATTTTTTTTTTACTCTATGATTACTAACCTAAGTTAATCTTTCCGAGATAGGACGCTGCTTAACCGATCGTGGTTTTGACTACCGTTCAGGATGTTATCTGGTTCAAAGGATATTCATCGCTATACATAGAGGTAATGCTGCTAGTATAATGGGTACCTTTGAACCAGGTACAATCAAGGGCGGCATATTTGATTAATTAATTTGTATTGCTTTTACGACTAACAGCCTATTATGAATATGTAATTAAACAGTTAATCTTTATTTCAAGGAAAACAGAAAAAAAAGACAAAAAGTGTAAATCAAAGTCAAAAATATAGATTCAAGATATACGAAAATCTAACTTAACATCTTAACAACGATCTATACGTAGTACATTGTATATTGTTAATACGTAGTGTTTGCATTATTGATATCTAAAATCACCAATGTTGTTAATTTATAACGTTACCCTTGGCTTCTTTACGTAGGCTAACATCTTCTAAATTACTGGGTAGATTTTTATGCAGTTTTCACCCTAATTCCAGGGAAACTTTTAGTGAGGGAAACAGAAAAAAAACAAACATATCAAAATATGAACAAAAACATTTGGTTTCTTTCTTATAATAGGTCTCAATAACTCAGCATTATATGCAGGCAGACAATATCGCAGGAGCTAATTTTCCATGAAGATGTGTATTATCAATCCAAATAAAAAAAGAATTTACTGCCCAAAGTATGCAAAATATACTGAGTGAAATTGTATACTTGGATGATGTAATGGTGTTCTGCTACAATAAAGATACAAAATAATGTAATACACTGGTTCTGCTTTTGATGTGATCCGGTAAAATTAGACAGAAAACGCTAACAGTGACGAAACTAGAGTGTTGACCTTACACTTGCTCCGTCAAATGTTTATGTTGTATATTATACCCGCGCTGCATGCTTCGTAACTGCGGAATAAGACGTATAGTTTTATGATTAAAATTCTTTTACTATGGCAGATAACATTCTTCTGTGAAAGAAATAGTTGGCAGCGCGCTAGTAACACTGTTAACGTGTCACGACTCGTGACTCACGAGCTTGACTTTCAACGTACAATCGTATAAAAAAGTGCAACTGCTAAATTCAAACAAATAGGCTACTTGACTCATGTCAATTTTAATGCGACAAATATTTGTTTCTTATATTTTTTGCCCCACGAAAATGAAATATATCGATCTCCGTTAAGAAAAATGCAAGATGGCATTATAATTTTAATTTCAAATTTACTTAAAATTCGGATCTGTCAAAACGGGCCGGCCATCAACCGCTAGTACGTGACACAATTATTGCTGTAAACAGACCTATTTTTGACTTCTGTCATTCGTTCAAAGGGTAATTCGAATGATTTTTATTCGATAAGACTGTGAAATCGCATGATTTCCATGTGACTCTGTGGTTCTTAGGTTTTAGGTGGTCAGGTTTCAAAAATAGCACCTTACAGAATAATTACGTCGCAAAACTCTGCAAAAATGGCCGACGGTGTTTTTCGATAGGATTTTATAAGTGAACTTTTAAAATTAAGTTTGTCAGACAAATATGGAAAAAATGTTTCAATCTAAACAAATAGAAAATAATTCACTAGCCTATTGATGTAAAACTCAAATGGGGGCACGGCACTGGCTGCAAAATGCAATTCGTGCAAACTCGTAGACAGACGCGTGTTGCAATAGGACACCTGAATCGAACCATTCACGAAATCTGATGCGCCGCGCCATCTACGAATTAACTTAAATTGTAGATAAATAAATGAATATATCAAAATTTATTTTAATAACTGCTTACGACTTCATCGGCCTAGAATTCAACAAAAAGTATTCAGTTCAGTTCGCAGTTTGCGAAAAATTTTCTAAAATCAAACTAGTCTACATTACTTTTTCATTAGCTATCTGCCAAAATCGGTCCAGCTATTCCAGAGATTACAACAACAAACAGAAAGAAAAAATTTCAAAAAATAATCTATTTTTGTATATGTACCGTGTATAAACCCCATAAAAGTATAAAATCGCGCGCTGTCTTTCTAGGCAATGTACGAGTATGATAAATCCATATACATTTAAAAAAAAGCGATTATTTTAATATTACAAACAGACACACTAATTTTGTTTATTTTTATAGAAGATGTACAGATGTTATAGATAACCAAGTTCTTATTTACATAGAAGTAGAATTAAAGTGAAGTGTTATCGTCGACTAAAGGGCGCTAAAATACATTCGCGCTCTACCCTGATTAAAGTCTAGGGCCGGCGGGTTATCGTAAACTTGCCACAAAGTTAATTCGTCACGAAAAAAAGTATGCGTAAACTTGCCACACTTTTATTTTTTTATAGTTAATTCGTCACAGTCTAATATTTAGTATAGTAAATTCGTCACACTGATTATTTTTGTACAGACAGCAAGAAAATTAAACAAAAATTTAAATAACAACATTTATTTCTTTCATCACAGTTTTGGGATATTAACCTTACCTACATCTATTACAAAAATCACAGTTCTATCTGAATGATTTACTTAAATATTACGTACAAATATAACCAAAGAAGAAGCAAACAAAAATAAATTTGCTGTTAATTTCTAGGAAGGTTCTCAAAATTTACAGCTGTTTTATTTAAAATATTATGTAACAATTTGTAAAAATCACAGTTCTCTTTATAAATAGAAAGCGGCTGATTTGCCTAGGTAACATGCACAACCTACCTACTACCTACCTACCTTATTGATATACCTTACGTGTATAACATAAAAAAAAAAACAAAATATATCTACTTAATGAATCACAGATAAAATCACAGTATTTTTTGTCATAATTCATCACTTGCCTTCCCCTAAAATCAAAGATTAAAGTCGTAATTTAAAACTTAAGTATAGGATTAACTACATCTATGTAACAAATTAGAACAACCTACAATAAAACAATAGTAAAAAGAACTTTTATTATATAAAGTAAAGATATTGCTTTTTGTTTATAACATTAGTTTTCCTTTGAAATCATACATTAAAATTATTAATTTAAATCTTAAATGTAGAATTAACTACATCCATGTTACATTTCTTTAAAATGCTGCATATAAGAAATTTTCAATATAAATTCAGACAGGGGCATGTTATTATAATTTTCTAAAAGAGTTTTTAACTCCCTGTCATATGCAATTGACCTGCGCGTTCTTAAGTTTGATGGTATGGCTAGATTCAATTTTTTTATTTTAGTATCTACATAATCAGCTTCCTTTTTGAGTGTTTCCAGAAACTGAAGCATTCTAGGTTTTTTTTGAGGCATCATATTGTTCAAACGCTTATGCCATGCTTCTGCGAGATTTATTGTCCTATGACGAGAACCATGTATATTCCAAATAAATTGTATATTTTTATTTTCTAACCACTGGGATACGAAATAATCATTAAATGTTGTTACTGTTTCACTCTGTGGCGCATCTTCCATAATCCACAACCAACCGTCTTCAATGTCTTCTAGCTTTACATGCGCCAATGCAGCACACAAAGCCAAGTGTCTCTTTTCGTTGATGCTGTTCATATTTAAGGCGTGAGCTTTTTTAGCCAATGCTTGTTTGAAGTGGAAGTTACATCCTTGTAGTTTAATATGTGGAAACATTTTTTTTATGACGTTGATAACTGCAATTTCAAAATCGACAATCATTGTCACCGGGTTCCAATATGGCAAATTTTTCTTGAGAGCAATAAAAAGTCGCTCATAAGACCGTTCTTGCTTATTAGGCATTAGAACGTATATGAGAGGAACTACGTTTGTAAAGTTTTCGTCACTTCTCACATCACCATGTATGCAGTAAAGCTGATAAAATGGTTTACAGCAGCTTGAAAAAGTTCCATCCGAAAAATATGTTCGAATATTTCTTACAGCTTCACGAGCTGTCTCAGTACAGAAAGCTATTATTCTGTTCTCAGGATCACTGTCGTCGTCAAATAATAAAAAACAATCTGTATATTTGAACGGGATTATTACATCTTCACATTTAGCAAAATGTGTTTTGGGTACGTTTAATTCACGATTCCTTACGATATAAAGTGATCTTGAAAAGTGTTTAAATTTCGGTAAGGCACTTAATAAATCGTAACCCGCGTCTTTTTTTGGTTGAAAAACTTCTTCAAATAGTTGAGGCATAGGTGTGCTGGTGTTTGCTGCTGCTTCTTTACAAAGATTCTTTGTCTTGATAATCTCTGTTTTCACTACATTTGGTTTACACTTATGAGCCGCTTCATGCAAAACTCGAACGCTATGATTCTCCGAAATTTTTATACTTGCACTGCATGCACGATTCGTACATCTCCAAACAGTTCCAAGCTTAGTTTCCCGATGAAAGGTGTACATATAACCACCTCTCACAAGCATTCTCCGTCCCCTTTCAGTTTTCGTAAATGTGACCTGAAAAGGTGTTGAAATAGTATCATAAATTTATCTATACTTAATACTATAAAGAGGAAAAAAAGCTACTGGACGGAATTTGATAACTCTTTCAATATAAGAATACTCTTTACTCTTAACAACAACGGAAATAAATGCCGCAATTGAAGTCACGGGAAATAGTCAGCATTTTATAAAATCACCATAAAAATTACTACATGCTTTAAAACTAAACGGGTATAGTATAGAAATTTGTAACTGTGTTTGTCTACAGAAAACAATAAGCATAATACATGTCAAATTTCACAATGTATGATTAATCACACCACCGCTGGCGTCTGAGCCGTCGGCCATTTTGTTTAAAGTTTGTCATGCGTCATGTCTAGTTAAGACAAGCAGCATAAAACGGTATGATTTAAAATTATATCTAAAGTTTTAAACTGTACCTTTGCTAATAAATAAAATAAGAAATGTGACTCTTTTATTCAAATATTTATTTAATTATAATTAATAGTTCGTATTAGATCTAGTGCAGTTTAACTTGCAGATTATAATTACTAGAATCAATTAAATAAACACTTGATTAAATTGACATTGCTGTGAAAATAATGAGGGGTCAGTTAAGTATTAATTTTGTTTTAAAACCATAGGCTATCTAAAGTTAAATTAAATAAAATCATTGTTTAATAACTGTTATTAAAATCGAACTCCTTTTATATAAGAGCATTTGAGAGATAAAATAATAAACAAATAGCACATATTTTTTTTTGTATAGAATTAAATTTAAAAATACTTACACCATGTCCTCCCGTACTTGTTCCCGGCTGATTATCCATTTTTTCAAAGATGCACAAATTACAACATTTAAAATTGCACAGTAATTTTGCAAAACACGTCACCACCCTCTCGCAAGGTCATGTGAGTCACTGGACTGATAACAAGAATGCATTGACCGAAAGGGTTAGTTGTTACATTTAGAAAGAGATAGTTGCAGCGAGCGAGAGAGATAAAAGCATGTGCAGGAGTGCTACCTAGCTGTCTGATTGTAAATTTTCTCATCCTCATATAAAGGATTATTTAAAAAGCACCAACAGCCTCCTAGGGTATGAATGAACTCAAGATAACTATCAACATTTTGCAGCTAAAAAAAAAATGATGTCCTATTTGAATTGATCAAGTGATCATTAATTTATTCAATAATAATTCATACATTGCATTCCAATACATAGATCACATGACAATAGAAAAATAAAATTGAGTAATATAGAAAATTAAATTATATAATTTGGCCATCATTAAATTCAAATAAATAAACCCCTGTATGTAGTTGAATACTTTAGACATTTGTAGTAAATAAATGTATTTAACTTGTTGTCCGCTTCAGTTCCGCCCATGGTACATACCTTCATCTTTACAAGAGTGGTTTTTTTTTGTAAATCTAACCTGTCGTCATGTCATAAAACCAAATAAACAAACTCTTCGGCATTTTTCATATTAGCGTAGATTTAAACCACTAAATAAATAAATCACTTTGCTTGCTGTCGGTACTTTGCTAATTGTGGCAAATTAACTATAACGCATACCTACCTGTGACGAGTTAACTAATACTTTTTTATGCATGTGACGAATTAACTTTGAATGTATGGAGTTTTAAAAACGTGACGAATTAACTATGTGGCAAGTTTACGATAACCCGGGCCGGCGTCGGAAAAATAATCTTTTTCGTTTCTCATACTCGGAAAGTAGTGTTTTCCTGATCTGAGTATAGGGTGGAAAACGCTTCATGCCCTCCCACGGGCCGAAAAAACCCATAGTAATCACTTTCTTCCTTAGGGCGGGAAAGAAATTTCAAAATTAAAACATAATTTTGCCTGTGAATTTGGAAGGAATACGACAACAAAAAATTTCAACAACAAAAAAAAAATGTGGAAGTATAAACAGCCAGTGTTAATGTAAAAAAATATTTATTAGTAGTCTAAATGCCTCGCACGGGAATTATTCCTTTCCTCCCTTGTATAACAATCTACTATTTCTCATCTTACCGATTTACTAGGTTGTTTTCTACGCTGCAGAGCCCAGGGTTCGCAGCACAAATAGTTTTGCTTTATGCTAGATAAGAGTCCTCTGTTCTTAATTTGCAACACACGTACGAACTCATAATATTATGTCATATGTAAATCTGGATATAAATCGTCTGGCAGTCATGCGATGAACAGACGAGACCGGCATAAAGATATAATATTTTTTAGGGTTACGTATTTTTATTGACTGGACTGGAATTGATTGGACTCTAACAAAAATTTAGCGATTTTTAGAGATCTTAAAGGCAAGTAAAACAATATTTTTAAAAAGATAGGATAGGATAACGATTAAAAGCTTACCGCCTTAGCGTAAATTTGATTTTCTTAATATTTTTTTCCGTAAGAACATTGTACGGAGTATTAGAAAACTACAAAAAAAAATCTGCCAAATCGGTCAAGCCGTTTTCATGCTATGTCGTGACAACGGAAAACGGGTTGTTGCTTATATTTGTTGCAGTACATATTCAGGAACAAATAAAAAAACCTGGGGGCTTAGCCAGTCACAATTTTATTTTATATTTACATAAGTTGCGCTAAATCACGTGGTCGATCTTATGTCAATCCCTCAGATCACATTGATGTGATCTGAGGTCAATCCCATAAATTTTGTTCTTGTCGACATTCGTGAGCGTTTTAAAATTGTGATGTTGGCTTAGCCCCTTTAGATGTTTATTACATAGTTTTGTTTATAGATGATAAATGCTATGGATTCTAATATTCTGGTGGTAAAAACCTTTGCTAATCAAATCCGACTCGCGCTTGACCAGTTTTAATTAACAATATCAGAGTAGTTGGAGAACAAAGTTGCATTTGCAAGGTCGTGTAGACGTCGACGGGAAACGTGCCGAGGAAGTGTCAAACTAAAACTAAATAGTGAACTATTTACATACATAAATAATCACGTCTTTATCCCATACATACTTTATCTATGTCCCTAATTAAAAAAAAAATTGGTTAAGTGCAAGTTGGACTCGCGCATGAACGGTTCCGTACCATTATCTAAAGTATTATTTATATTTTTAAAAAATTTAAGTTTAGTTTTATTTGTTTTATATTCATATATATATATATATATATATAAACAGAGAATATACTTATATACTAAACTTAATATCTAAAAAATATTAATTGAAAACTAACCTAAATTAAATTTTATGCTAAAAACAAAAAAAATATATAAAAATAATTAAAATATATTATCAAAAATAGGCAAGGTTCCGAAGATACTGGCAGCATTTCCCCTTTGAATGGCTGAACTAATTATTTGTCCGAGGAAGCTGCCAGCTCTTCGGTCTCCAGTGGTCGACTAACCTAATTTATTACTATTTTTTTTTTTAGTTTTTATTGTTATAGCACAAGAGAAATACATCATCTGTGAAATAATCAACTGTCTAGCAAACACGGTTCATGAGATACAGCCTGGCGAGTTGGACGGACAACGGAGTTTTAGAACTACGGTTCCGTTTTTTACCTTTTGGGTGCGGCACCCTAAAAAGTGTCGTTTTCATACAGCAAAACCATTGAAATTATTTTACTCGTAGTAATATACAGTAATATGTTACTAAATAGATTATAGTACAAGTACGTAGTAATGTGATCGCATTAGTAGGCCACGTGTCAACACGCGCCAGTTATTTGTTGCAGTTGCTAGTTTATGAGATCATACGAACCGGAAAGTGGCGCTTAAATACCTAAATACCTACTGAAATAATATATTGATTAATGGGTTACACCACAGAATTTAGTAATATTAACAAGGAGTGGCATAATGCACGAAAAACGTGTCACTAGTTTGGCTTGCAAGCCAACGTTTCACACAGAAAAAATAGGCGGGGAATTTGATGTCGTAAAAATTAGGCGGCTTTGTTGTAAACTACGTAATACATTTCTAAAAAGGTGTGGTGTGGTTTACATGTATTAATTTAAGATAAGAAGAGAGAATACGCTGCCACACTGATCCTGGAACTAAATCCGCGTAAAAACATTTCTATTCGGATAATTTATCTCTTCTGTGGCTTAAACATTCTGTAGCCAGTACTATTAATCTGTGCCCCAATAAACGACTAAAAACCGTTTTTTTTAATTAGAAAAAAGATGATGATACCAAGTTAAAAACACAACAGTGTACTGCTTTCACTGAAATAGCTAGTTATCTTTTAAATAGCTACGGGCATCTCAATGTCTGTATTCCTTTTCTAACCACAGATTAATTAATAGTTGCTCCAACTGCCTAGCAGTAACATCTAGGCATCGATTCTGCTAACGTTAAGACAAAATCGTATCAAAATAGTGTTTCAATAGTAGTGCTTTTTACACACTATTTACAAGAGTTATGACAGTATGATGTTATGTGAATGTAGTGTGTGGTGTGATCATCAGAAGTGATACAAAAAATATATACATTTCTTGTAACTAGTGTGTAAAAAAGCACTACCATTGAAACACTATTTTGACACGATTGTGATTTAACGTTAGCAGAATCGACACTCTGATACTTTGTGAATATTTTACTAATTTGCTTTCTGTACGAGTATATTCTCATAATTTGGTAATTATGTAAAAACTTGCTTAGAATTGTTACCTATTTTATGAGCTTGGTAAATCATAATTATCATTACATAGTATAAAGCAAAGTCGCTTCCCGCTGTCTGTCCCTATGTATGCTTAGATCTTTGAAACAAAACAACAGATTTTGATGCGGTTTTTTTAATAGCTAGAGTGATTCAAGAGGAAGGTTTTTATACCCGTGCGAAGCCGGGGCGGTTCGCTAGTATGTACATATTTTTTGGTGGCAATTTGTTTGGCATACTACAATTATCATTCGTAGGTCAGATACCATATGTAAGAACATTCTCGAAGTGCACATCAACAAGGATCTCCGGAACGTATTCTCCAAGATTGACGTTTCCTCGCGTGACAGCTCTGAGGGGGGCAAGTGAGAGCATCCTGCTCTTGTCAGGCAGCCGAACTGCTTGGCGTATAAATATAGTCATTTGTCCTTCGACAAAGTGATAGAGAGATTTTCTTTTATACAATTTAGTAGGCAAATAGGCATACGGACCGCCTGATGGTAAGCGGTCACAGTTATGGACGCCTGCAACACCAGCAGCACCACGAGCGCAGTGCAATAAATTGAGGAATCTTTTCACGCACTTCTTGAAATCATGTTGTAGTCTCTAGGGAAAACCATGGCAGCTAATTTCACATCCTCAGCGTAGTGGGAGAGATTGGTTTATCCACGGACCTAGTTAGCGGCGACACAGTCTAGTTAGGCTTAGCTTAGCCCGCGAGTTGGCATCGAACTAATGCTACTTGCCGTTAGACAAGGTATTAAAAGCGTTAAGGGGTTACCGCGCCCTACTGTTGCGGGTCCTATGCTAGACTGAAATATCAACTCGTGGATGTCGTACATAAAAAGACAAACATACGAACGCACCGATGGACAGTGTAGCCCGCTCTTGTCTAATTTATGCACAGAACCCTAAAAAAATATCAATTAATTAAAATATCTAAAGATATTTAGATAATATATAAAGATATTTAGATTAGATAATATAAATATCTTTAGATATTTTAATTAATTGATAATAAGTATTAATATAGAAATAGTTTTTAGAAATGTGCAGACAGAGATATGTAGATAAAAATTACAAAGCGATAAAACAGTTTGGTATACATATATGATTATTTCCAGTCTAGTTTTACCACAGGGAAATCTACCTACACGTTTCCTAACTGGTATGGAACCTAAGGAAGCACCGTCGTGGAAAGATCACATAAAAATGTAAGAATACCGCCTTAGTCAGTAGAGTCCACAGAGAAATTACATTATCATCCGTGATGGAGACCAAGCATAAAATTAATTATTTTAATACTATTCTTTATAATTAGATCGTACTTTTTGCTAATGCTCGCTGATCAAATTACTTACACACTTGCAAAATTACAGTATTCAAGCCTGGCTAATAACAATATTGTATAAAAGTTTATAAAGACAGACGGAAAAAAAGAAATAATATAAGTCTGGTGATTCGCGGATGCCGAAAAAATTAAGGTCGATGACAGACATGCGATAGCGCATGATACTTTGTGATTTAGTCAAATTTTGTTTATTTTAGAAGCTAGTTCTTGGTGGTTTAATCCCACGGGAACATCGGAATAAAAAAATGTTTTGTGATAATTTTTGTATAATGTGGTCTATGTTTTATTCCATCAGACTAAACCAATTCAAAAATAATACAAATTGGTATCATCTGTTTGATAAATGTGATAACACTTTCACAAACTCAGTATTTGGGTCAACAAATCAATCATGATAATTCGTAATATGACAGTAGAAACTTCTCTGATGAGAGAGAGACTCTATTATCTTAACGTTTTCCAGTTAAATCTTCAATTTGGTGCTGCGGAGTACAAGGTCCGATTAATTTTTTTTTGGTTTCTAAATATAACGTACTTATTGCCTTGGCCTATTTTTACCCACTTCTACTATTTTTTCTTCTTCACTGCGCACAATATTCGGCATCTTTGTCCATACATAAAAGGAGTAATTCTGTAATTCGTCCCATGTACCTACGGCCCATTTGGGACGAAACGCAGAAAATCAAAATTAATCAAAATTTCATTCTGCAATTCGTCCCATTCTTTTTTTAAGTAAAGTATGACCGGATCAATAAAGCAATAAAACTGCCTACTTATCTTTGTACACGTGCATGACAAGTTACTTAGTATGGTTTACACTTTCCGACAGAAAAGGTCAGAACATCATTCAGTAGATGTGAAAAAAATGTATATTTTATTGATGTGACATTTATAGTGACTTGAATCTGTGAAATTTTGTGACTTATGTGACTATGCAAGTGTCTGCGTTCTTAAAAAAGTTGTTGTATGTATTCTTTATTTTAATATTAATTAGGGTTCCGTACCTCAAATGGAAAAAACGGAACCCTTATTGGATCACTCGCGTGTCTGTCCATCTGTCACAGCCGATTGCTCTGAAACCACTGGACCAATTGAGATGAAATTTGGTACACATATGTAAGTTAAAGACCCAAAGGTGCATGTGTAACGTAAATAAATAAATTATGAATTTGGGGGTCACTTTTGGAGGGTAAATCACAACATTAAAAAAAAAGATTCGCTAACCATATCGTGTGACATATCAAATGAAAGAGCTCGTTATCAGGATCTCAAATATATTTTTGTTATTATTGAAATATAAATAGTTTTCATTTTATTCAGGAAAGAAGACAAAAATTGACCATTCCCCCCCTGATCTCCGAAACTAATGAGTCTAAAATTTTGAAAAAATTACGGAATATAGGTCATTAGTAGTTGTAGATTACAGGAAAACCTACAAGAACTCTGTCAATTGACAATTAAGTGGTAAATTCAATATAAAACCTTTTAGTTCACTAAAACATCACTAGATGGCGATAGTAGTAGTTAGTTGAAATACCACAATTTGTTCAAAAAATAAATTCAACAATTTAAGCTACTGGCTGAAAATAATGTTGTGTAAAAAAATAATATGTTTTTTTCCCGCCGTCTGTCAATGTTTCTCTAAATTGATTATCTTTTGATTTTCACAAAAACTAGATCACATTGTAAGATCAACATTTGTAAAATTGATAACAAATAACTTAGCAGTTCAGTATATCTTGTATAAGTACAAACAGTAAATAAAATATAGTTCAAAATGAAATACCTTAAAGTGCATTCTACTTTCTTCTTTCCTCATCGTTTCCGTTTCACAAATAATTTTCAGCATCGGCAGTTCATTTTACATTGGTCCTTAATCGAGCCATATATTATTACCCCAGCCCTATTACAAGCCTACATAATACCATTTGCACATAATTTGTGCTTTGTTAGTTCATAATTTTCTAATTCTGTCGGTATATAATATACTTACTTACAAATCAACCTTTATGTTCTGTACAGTTTATTGTACATACTTTCATTATATGCTTATTCTAGTTGAAGACTATTCCTTGATTATTATATTTCTTAATGAAAAATTCAACGTTTATTATTTCTACACTAACACTTTTTTTACAGATTGTACCATTTATAAACATGGGACGAATTGCAGAATGAAATTTTAATTAATTTCCATTTTCTGCGTTTCGTACCAAATGGGCCGTAGGTACATGGGACGAATTACAGAATTACTCCATAAAAGCCTATGAATATTTAGTTCATGCTAAACATGTGTTTTGCGTATTAATGGGCGAATAATTTGAAAATTGTAGTAAATTCATCCAAAACGATCTCCTCTCCAACCATTCCCATATAGCAGAAAGGCTGACCCTCGGCTCCGAAGCAGCCAGCTGAGGAAGCAACCAGGAAATCGCTAAAATTAGGTATAGAGCGGTCTTCTAAATGTTTTGCATCATTTCGGATTGGCAATTTGTTCTAATCATGGTACTAATAGTTTGCTTGGGGCAACGACACTACCGCATATCGGGTCACTGACTGACAGCAGCTGCAGCGCTCAATTCTTCTTCATCTCTTATTTTTTATTCAAATGAACCTATCAGATCTATTTTTGAGTACACTTATATATGTATGGTATGACTATGTATGGGTCTCTGTAACCGAAACAATTTTATGTGTTTTAGCTTCTGAAGGGTCGTTAGATTCGTCTTGATAGTATATCCAAATGCAGGATTTTTTAAATCATTTACTTTTTAATTCTTTTCTCCACCTAAACTTCAACTTATTGTTTAAAAGATATTGATTGCAATAATAGCAGTTAACTCTTGAAATACAGACCGATAAACACCAGTTACTAAAGTACTTTACTCTCACCTTCATCCCTCCAGCTGTTTTTCCGTTTTAAGGGTGGAAGAAGCAGTCAAATAATCAAATTTTACGGATACTGTGGAGGTTGGCATCATAGTAATTTCAGAAAAACCTTAACAGTGGACGATTAGGCTGAAAAAGAAGAACAAGATACTTACAAAGTTTAAGATCCATATAACCTATGTGACAGCGCGTATATTTGATGCGCCATGCGTCACAATGCTCGATTCCGTTCCCAATCGTATAAAAAAATTGGTTGCCTGTAAAGTCGGTATACGGGCGAAAGTTTTACGTGACAACGACTTTGAGTCTGTCTCTCTCGCTCTTAGGGGACGCGTGCCTCTCACTCGCTCTCATTGTGAGCGCATCGTAACGTTACCGAGCGTTACACTTTTTCATAAGTGACTCCCAGCCGCAACCTAATTTAAGACGTTGTCACGTCAAAACAAAACAAAATTATACTCCGTTATAACACTAATAGTTCAGATCAAAAATAGAAAGGTTCTTAATAACTGGTTCGCAAAAGCATGAGAGATTTGACCTCGAGAAACAAGAACACAAATCATCATCTAAACAGCATCGACAAATTAATTTATCTTCGTCCAATAGCTTGTCAACACATGTCATTGACTGGGTTCAGGTCAATGAACCTGTCGGCGAATTCGGCGACTGGTCTGCCCAAACCAGCCGAACCGTTCAGGTAAAACCGAAAGTTCGCTAAGAACTCGATATGATATGAATCGCTAGTTATGTCGAAATCAAAAGTTTTCCGTTAAAACTGAAAGTTATCATCATATCACTGATATGATATCTTTATAAAACATAAATCATGAAACAACAATTTGAACATAATACAAATATTGTGATTGAAAATTTGAAAAACGTAGGTATTTTAATTTCAAACGGTAAACTTCATACAAAAGGTAATTATGAAGCAGATTCCAAAAAGAAAGATATAATTCAGTGCATAGCCCCGGGAAAAAGCTCTGTTCCCGAGGGAAATTTAAGCGGGCGAAGCCGCGGGCAAAAGCTAGTATTTTATACATTCACTTTTTTAGGAATCAAATTCAATGTTATCAACTTGAGAAATCTGAGAATTAAAAAAAAAACTATCAGAAAGCAAGATATCCAATCATTTAGACATACTATTTTTACTTTTTGCTGCAAGGAATTTCAAAAGGAATTCAAGTGGCAACAGCCTCTAATGGTATGAAATTACCTTACGCAAATTACATGGGCGGATGTTCCATAAAATGAAAGGAAAAACCCGTAGGATGATGAGACTCAGCTTCGGGTTTTATTCCTTTAAAAAATTCTGGGAAATGGCGGTCAACTTGGGTTTCATCTGTGGTTTCATTTAAAGCCACAACGATTGCTCTGTGTTGGACTGTTCAATAAATTAGGATCAATGCCTGCGTTTTTGTCTCGTTATGACTAATTAAGTATTTACAGAACTAAATTACTAAATGGATTTTAGGATGGAATAAAAAATATCAAACACTAAAAATAATTCCGGGAATGACTCAACCATTAAGAAGCCAAACAGCTCGAACTGAATAAAAACTAGGATATTTTGAAAGTCATTCTCCAAGAAAAACAAACTGAGGGTAAAAAGAGATTAGTTTTTGTTCAAAATTCGATCCATTGGACCATTGAGTCCAACAACCTAAAAAGACCATAATGATGACGCAAAAGATCCTAAATAATCTACCAAACCAATAAAAACACTGTAAAGAATATTTCCATCATCCTTTAAATAACTTAAACCAAACTATTGTTACTTCTAAACAAAGAAATATTTCATTAAAGTTCAGTTACCATATTGTTATATAAACGATGTAGGTTAATTGTTTTTGTCGCTAAAAATACAGCAAAAAATACGAATCAAAAAGGAAATAAGTAAGCATTTTAATACTTTGCTATCAAATAAATGTTGCATTTTCCTCATAATTAAGTTAGTGAAACAATACTATATAAAACTAGAATCTGGTGGTTTTTCATATTGCCTGTAGTTTTATTCAGTCTTGTTGAAATAAGCGTACTATTTTAAAGACATCATCATCATTATCGTAGCGTTTTTCCGGTTGCATTCTCAGCTGGTTACCTCGGAGCCCAGGGTCCGCTTTCCTACTTTTCTACTCCACTTCGCCCGGTTTTCGTCATACTATTTTAAAGACAATGAAAAAATTATTGCCAAAGTCTAACTTCATCGAGTGCGTTCATATATCAAAAAACAAGCTTGGCCGCCCGTTCGCTGATATAAATCTATAAGTATTTTATTATTTTAGTCATGTTTATGAGAGTCATAACGTGTCTTCAAGCAAATTTATTAATTTTTGAATCATTAAATTTATTGTTCCTTAAGTGAAAAAATACACAATTGGCAGACTTAATTTAAAGCATTTTCTATCAGTCTATAGAGAGAAGCAGAAAATTTGTGTTGCATGCGCAAAAAGTTACAAGGTAAAACGCTTTCATTAAAAAAAACAATAGCATTTGACTTTGAATAAATATTTGGAATTTGAATCTGTTTAAAAATTAATAAAGGTACTGATATCATTGAGTGCATTTGTAAAGAAACAAAAACTATCTGCAAGTCTGACTGAGGTTAAACGATCACACATGAGTCAACATAATTTGCGCAAACAGGTTGAATGATTCGTGTACAATCAGGGCAATTCTCTCGAATTAGGGACAATCAGTTGGCACAACTTTCATTGAACCTTGGCCCGCATGTTATGATCAATTACTGCTGTTTATGATCGACCTCGACTGTTCGACATTGATGTTACTAAATAATGTCAATAGCCTATTAATTGTGCTCTTTGTTGGTTCCGCTTATATCAAAAAAGTTAACCTTAAGCTGCTTGGACTGCTGAATAAAGGAGGCTTTGTCAGTTCGAAATCAAAAATAATCATCGCATAGCTGCCGATTGATAAGGAGAGGAAAAAGAAGTAGCCTTAACACTAGTGCAATCTAAATCCCTAGACGATCTAGAATCCAGACTAGACATACCTAATAGTAAAACAGTATAGTAAAACTATTGTTATGCGGTATCTGGGTACCAACGGGTCAAGGGGTTTATAAAAAGAATTTCGAATCGCGTGGAAATTTCTTTAATCTATGGGTTAATAGGATATCAATTTCAGAGACTTCCAAAGACATTGGGTATGTACAGTGGACATTAATTTCAAAAAAATCAAGGATGACAGGACATGCACAAGTACTTAAAACTTTTTAGTAAATTTCAATGATAGCAAACTGAGAATGTTTGAAACAAAGGACAATTTTATTTTAAATTCCACTGCGTACTTTCTTGAATTATATATTATTAGCTGTTCTCCGTGGCTCCGCTCCCGTGGGAATTTTGGGATAAAATATATAGCCTATGTGTTGTTCCAGAGTCTAAAAGAAATCTCCATTTCAAATTTCAGCCAAATCAAAAAAAGAGTAACAAACATACACACTCACAAACATTCACCTTTATATTATTAGTGTAATAAACAATAATATTTTATGAACAATATGAACTTACTATAGTAAGTTCATATTGTTCATAAACTCACTGATTACAGATAGGTACACACAGATTATAGAATGCTAGTTTTAAATAAAAAATGTGTTTTCTTTTTGTTTATTTGAAGCTGCGTGTGCCTTATTGTTCTGATTACCAAGAAAAATGCACAACTTTTTGTTGTGAAAGAGGTATGCATTGTTTGTGGTTACATTATCAAGTGCCTATTGCCCTAAAAAATGTATTACGGTCAGAAAGTGCACTTAAAGCTATTAGTCAGTTGTTAGCATTCTTAACGTCCGTAATGCTTATTAACTCGTGCTTATTCTAAAGCAGAATTTAAATTAGGTTGAGTTTTAAAACATTTTACCCGCCTGCGCTTGAAGAAGGGTTATGTCCTTCAAGAGTTTAGTTTGGCAAGCTCTGCAGCCTACGGTTAGACGGATTTTAGCTTGATATGTGTCGTTAGATTCGTATAATACTGTTAGATTGACACGGGGGATATCAAAATAATAAAACCGATCAAGTGTGAGTTGAACTCGCGTGGAGAGGGTTCCGTACAATACCAATGTCAGTTTTTATATTCAATTGTGGTATGTTAATGTGAAAAATGACCGTTATTTAAAAAAAAAAAAAATTTTTCTTTGCACATCTGTGTTTGGGTTACAGGATTACGCCATCCTACTAATTTTCATCAGTTTTGGTCCAGTAGGTTCAGAGAAAATTGGCTGTGACAGACGGACGGACGGACAGACAGACGCACGAGTGATCCTATAAGAGTTCCGTTGTACATTTTTGTTCGGTACCCTAAAAATCAGCCAAGTGCGAATCGGACTCGCGCCCTGAGGGTTGCGTATTCCGTAAACACTTAACAGGTTCCTAAAACTTGCAACATTTACAGTCATATCTTTTGGTCGCGTTGACGTATTATTTTAATTAGCCAAAAGAAACCATTTCTCAGAAAAAAAGTTTGACAGACCGACAGATAGATAGACGGACAGCAGTGATCTTATAAGGGTTTCGTTTTTGAAGTACGAAACACTAAAAGTGACAAGATTTATAAACAACCTAATATAACACAATTCTGCCTTAAAAATAATGAAGTTGTGTTTTGCATTTGTCCATCATTAGTGCACCTAAATGGCTCAAGTTGTCGCTATCAGGCAGTGAACCTAAAAACGTCAGGCGTAGCTGTAAACCGTCTGATTGATGGCCTGCCCGTGGCCAAGTGGTAGCCGAGATGGGTTTAACCTACTGGTGGTTATTATAATCGCGAATCTTTGTTTCTCAAAGAACTTATAACTATAAACTGTAAGTTTTCATAAATCTTAAAAATGGTGATCTTTCCTCTGGAGATATTTGATCTTTTAAAAAGTAGTAAAAAAAATCTTAAAGCTCGGCGCACGATAAAACTCTTGTACTTGTATGACAGACCCCCTGGCGAATAGTAATGTAATTAAGAAACTCCATATAAAATCCTAACGCAGTCGCTAGCGTCTACGTTTATGAAATCTTTTGGTAGACACACGGGATGCAGGCGCCCATAGCCGCATAGAGGGTGACCACTTACCATCAGGTGGGCGGTGGGTATGCCAATTAGCTTACTAAATTGTATTAAAAAAACTCACGTTTGTCGAATGATATTTATTTTAAATGAGTCATAGAAACAAAACTATTGTATTCTCCGTCCGTCTTGGTTGACTGGTAAAAAATCCTTCGGCTTCAAGTCCGCCCTTAACATTTTTGTAATGAAGTTAAATAAATGAAGAAATATATTCAAAAAAGTTATCGGGGTCTGATTTTTGTGAAGTGGTCCATTTCTAGGTACCTACTTATAGCAATAATTTTATTGCAGAAGAATGAAGATAAGCGTTATCACAAGGTTACGGCTATCTAGACTCGGAATCGTTTTGGATGCAGTCATTGACACAGATAACCTACATAATGTCTGCAGGACATTTCTTAAAAACAGACTTCTTGAAATAAAAGTTCTTTACTCATAGTTCTTTATGTAGCAGTGGAGAGCCTGCGGCTGACATGATGGTACCTATCGATATTTTATCGTGTAATAGCTGTAAGTTTTCCTAAAACTGAATAAATAAATAAATATCGATATTTCCTCAAACTCGTTGCAGGCTACTAAAAACTTGATTCTTATTTTTGTCGAAAAACCACCACAATACACCAATTCGAATAAATTTTATACAGGAAACATGAGAGGAAAATATTACAGTTAAAAGTATTTTATAATGTACTAGCGACCCGCCCTGGCTTCGCACGGGTGGAATGCTATATAATACATGTATTATATATATGAACCATCCTCTTTTCAAAATCCGTTGTGTAGTTTCAATGATCTAAGCATACATAGGTACAGACAGCGGGAAGCGACTTTGTTTTATACTATGTACTGAAAAGAGAGAAAAAAAATTATGTTATGTTTTTATTTTGTTTATTGATTTTTCCAAATCTTAGCGAAAATTGTGCCACAAAAACTAAATTAAACGTGCAAGTGCTTATTAAATATCTGATAAAAAATAAAATAGGAAAAAAAATTCCACAATAAGAAGATAACACTATTACGCATTTATCACGCTCGTTTATATAATACCTATATAATCTTAATTCATATAGGAAAAATAATTAATTGCCTAATGCTTATGATTAGGACATTTTGTATCAATGATAAACCATAGATTTACTATTGTTATCAAGTTAGTTATTATTATTTAAAACATACTTTCAATAAATAATACTGCCTATAAATTAATACCAATTTAAATCCAATAAGTAACATTTTTACTTTTCATCATCATCGTCATTTCGTGTAGGTGACACAGTCAATCGACTATGCACACCCTGGTGTTAGAGTCACTCCCTCCACCTCCCATGGCTCTACCAACCTCTCGGTTATACGAGCCGAATCTCGGGAGAGTGCGTTGTACTAGCATTTCGCATCTCTTTGCAGTCGCATCTGCTTGATCGTCCTACAAGTTCTCTATAGTGTCGCATATCTATGCAATCTGTCGCCTATCTATGCAATCGACAATCAGGTGATTCACGCCTGCAACTCGGCCTGCAAGATCCTAACCAAACTGGAATCCACTAAACAAAGTATGCTTCCCGTGGGAAACGTACCCAAGACACCCGGGTCTACAGGTAAACGCCTTAACCACTGGACCAAGAAGGCAGTTATTATTTTATATTTTGTTCTTTTTATTCTGCCCGAGGAAAAAATCTTTCTTTTTGTTTAAATCTTTGTTACGCATTATTAGCAAAAAAAATAATTAATTTTTTTTCTTAGGCATTGGGACCACATGAAGTAGGTACCTAAGTACTTATATCACATCCAGGAATATCTTCTATATTAAATAGAACTTCAGTTTGATTGTTTAAATTGGAAGTGCTATCGTCATAATAGCCGATTTCGTTTTGTTGATTGAATAGTGAATAATACAATGTATGTATTTTACTCGTATTTCGCAGTGATGAAATTCAATGTGACCTACCAGTTATCTTTATGTTCATTGCAAATACAAAACATAAGAATTTTAAATTATAATGTAGTTTATTCTTGTTTGCTTGATGAATTCATGATGAATATGTTCATATTTAGGGTTCCGCACAAAGAATGAAAAACCGGAACCCTTATGGAATCTCCCGTGCGTCTGCATTTCCGTCTGTCATAGCTAATTTGCTCCGAATCTACTGGTTGCTTACTACCATCTCTGAAAACCATGCAAGAACGAGTGAGTAAGCGAGACAGTGCAATACATGATGTACGGCGACATCTGTCCTTTGTCTCAATCCCTTACTCAATCGTTCTTGAATGGTTTTTAGAGAAGATAGTAGGCCACCTGGAGTGCTATTTTTGAAATGTATGACTCACCCAAAATCGGTGAGTCGAATAATTATCGTTCGTTTTCGAATGATTTACATGCGACATAACAAGTGACTCGAACGATAATCGTTTTTGGGTGAGTCATACATCTCAAAAATAGCACTCCTGGACCAAATCAGGTACTGTCCAATAATACAGCTGGTGATCCGGCTGGAAATTTAGAAGGGGTGGTGATTTCCTAACACAGATGTGTTAAGTAAATATTTTTTTAAATAAAGGTCATTTTGTGAGAAAAATGTTACACTTGACTTTGGCATTGTACGAAACCCTCTCCACGCGAGTTCAACTCGCACTTGGACAGTTTTATTTTCACAATTACGTTGGTATAGTCAAGCTATAGCCCGCGAAAGATGGGCGCGTAGTATACATGAACATAGACACAGCCTCGGTAAATCTAGACCGGTTGTATGACCTGCCATGTGAAAGTCACCTGGATGTAGGGTTGCCAGATATACTGGGAGAGTATCAATTTTTTTTTCTGTGTCATTTTTATGTTTTTTTTTTTTTTTTTTTTTTTTTTTTTTTTTTTTTTTTATTATTTGCGGAATTTGAAAATGGATGTCATCCAACTTGAGTCGGAAGTCGGGAGTCTCACTATTTTTCATACTATTAAGTAATATAAGCAAACATGCATTCGGCCCACTTAAATTTGGTAGGATATATTTCAAATTGAAATTCAAAATTCAAATTGTTTATCCTCAATATAGTCATTAACTCTACCTAACCTATACGATGGAAGATATAATTTATTTTTATTCCTTAACTATAAGAAATATTTCTCCATTGTACATAATAACCTCAAGAATAAGTGATACTATTATGATTTATCATCGGCCAATGTAAATTATTTAGATCTATACACTACATAACAGAGAAAAATAAACTGCCTGAAGTGTACTTTCAGTGGTATGCAATGTGTGGTCCACTGACCACAACTAGATAAAGATGATACATACATACATATTATCACGCCTTTCTCCCGTAGGCAGAGACTAGAGATTTCCATTGGCTACGATCCTTGCATACCTCTCTCGCCTCCTCCACACTCATCACTCTCGTCATACACGCTCGCCGATTTCGGGTATTCCTAATGTCTCCCTTTTACAAAAGGTCTGCGATTTGGTCGCAGTATGTTTTACGAGGCCGACTCTGACCGCCGCTCCCAGCCAACTCTGCTTTGTATATACTTTTCGTCAGTCTCCTTTCATCCATCCTTTCTACATGCCCAAACCATCTCAACATCCCTTTTTCTATCTTTGTAATTTATAAAGATGAATAATTATGTAAGTACAAACACAGATTAACACACGGTTACACATACCGTTATCTGTCAACTTTAACACATAAATGTCAACAGATTCACTCTCGCTGAGAGAAAGTTAATGTTAACCAATTGTTTAAGGCTAAGATTTGCAAACAATGGCTGTAGATTTGATAGAAAAACTGGTCGCGACGCTGACGTAGTTTCACTTTCAAGGGTGGGCGATGATTTTAACTAAGGATGTGAATCTATCTATATCTATATATAAAAGAAAGTCGTGTTAGTTACACATTTTATAACTCAAGAACGGCTGAGCGGATTTGGCTGAAATTTGAAATGGAGATTGTTTAGACTCTGGAACAACACATAGGCATTATCCCGGAATTCCTACGAAGCCCCGGGCAACAGTTAAATTATAAATAAAAAACCAGAGGTATTTGGAAACCAGAAATGGCGGTTTGCTATACCGTTATCAATTTTCTCGATTCCGTAACAAAGTACGCACATTATAATTATGGGTGGATAAAGTTATCAATGTGTAATAAACCTAATCCGAGGTTAGTTAAGTGATTGTTATCAATTACCGATATTCCGTTAATTAACATCGGCCTAATAAATTATTCAGATAAGGATTTAGATATTGTAATATAGTAGCGAATTTACCAATAAAATTTACAATTGTATTTGGCAGTTTTATTGTAGTTTTCTACCATCATTTGTTATCGCTAAATGACGTTTAATAGACAATGTTAGATGCCTTTAGCCTAACGACAGCCATCTATCGATAACAGCCGGGACAAACGGCTTAACGTGCCTTCCGAAGCACGGAGGAGCTCAAGATAGAAATGCCACTAATGGCAACCGATCCATGCATGGCTATCGTTTTGAACACGCACATATCGCTAGGCTATCGAGCCTTGCAAGGCTATTCTATGTAACAACATTTATTAAAATATAAATGTTTTTGACAAATAAACGAAACCGACTCCTATTCCTCAACTAAAAAGGATGAAATCATTAATACATTGTTGTTTAAATATGCTTGCCGTCTTCGAGTAACCCGGTTACATCAAAGAAGTTCGAATCGCGCGCGCGGTCTTTTATGTGACGCAATTTTTTTTTTAAATCTATTGTTTACATACATCTCTCACTACATAGTATAAATCAAAGTAGCTTTCTCTGTCCCTATGTCCCTATGTATGCTTAAATCTTTAAAACTACGCAACGGATTTTGATGCGGTTTCTTTTAATAGATAGAGTGATTCAAGGGGAAGGTTTTTATGCCTATGCGAAGCTGGGGCGGGTCGCTAGTAAAAAAATTAAAACATTCCGAAGAATTGAGAACTGCCTCCTTTTTTAAGTCGGTTAAAATAAATTTGATTTGAGCTCCTTAAAATGATTAATTTTCAAATTTCAGATGCAAATGATCCTACACCACAACAGTAGTGGAGAGGCCGCCTACACGGGTCGGCTGAAGAAAAGGGAGGTGCACCGAGCCATCACCCTGCATCCAGTTAAGGACCACCGGCAGATGTACAGGCTCCACTCCTACTTTAAGGCAGGTATCGGATTAATCTTTTCTCTCTTGAAAGATCTCTTGCACTCGCTCCCACAGAACTACGAAGGAAAGCGTATGTGACGAGAGTAATTAGTTTGGAGGAAGTGAGGGAGATAAGATGAGACAAAAATTATAGTTGCATCATTTGTAAAACCTTTTGTAACCTGTGTATGACAAAAATAAATGATTATGAATAAATTATTATGATCAGTAGAAATATACAATGAGTAAATTACAAGGGTGGTGGGTAAGGATCGTAGCCAATGGAAATCTCTAGTCTCTGCTACCCATGCAGGAGACAGGCGTGATGATATGTACTCGTATGTATCCGATTTACTTTTAGGGTATTTTTCATTTTTCAAGTAGGTGTCATGGTCAATCGACCATGGACACACTGGTGTCAGATTTCTTCGGAACCATGAATAAAGTGAACTCTGGCGTTTTATAAACTAATACAAAAAACTGTCAATAATCGGAAAATTGTAACAATTGGTCACATTATGATCGATTCTTGTTTATTTGGCGTTTTCAAATAAGCAATTGTAGATTATGTTCTAGATTTGCTAGGTGCGAATTACGTAATAAGTACTGACATTGATACCTACATTGTATGTATTTTCCGCCTTATTTATAAAATATCAAACGCTTGCTATGATATTTTTGCAAAACTTATATATTTACTTTACTAGCTGTTTGCCCGCAGCTTTGCCCGTGTGAGATTCAGTTATATCTCGACCAAAAGTAGCCTATGTTAGACTCATGCGCCGCAACTATATCCATACCAAATTTTATCAAAATCCAGGGCATAAAAACCTTCTTGAATCACTTTATCTATTAAACAAAAACCGCATCAAAATCCGTTGCGTAGTTTTAAAGATTTAAGCATACAAAGGGATATAGGGACATAAAGCGACTTTGTTTTATACTATGTAGTTATAAGTAAGTATAGATAATGATTTTACCTATACTATTCGTATTTTTAAGTGTCAGTATGGCATGGCAAATACTTTAAAGTCAATCTTTAACTCAAAATAAATAAATACCCTTTGATCTTGCCAGTTTCATGGCGAAGGGCGGTCTGCCTGTTTGCAAACGCTAAAATATCTGAGTTATAACGGCGTGTTTTATAGACTTAAGTCACGGATATACCGAGAAAATTAATGTAGTGTAACTTCCGAACTAACTTTGAATTCTGCTTATATTTGAGAGGCGTTATGTTAGTACATCTTCAAAATTCAAATTTAAATTGTTTATTTTCAATATAGGATATTCTTATCACTTATTGACGTCAATTGCTATACTTATTTTAAGTTTACCACCACTTCCAAAGCGCAAGTGGAGAAGAAGTGGCGCCACAAACTCCACAGCAGCATTTTCTTCAAAAACGTCAATTCACAAAATTTGAGTCAAATCAGACGAGTTTACATTTGAATATTTTTATAATTATAATAAGTTTATTATTAAATTATTAAATATTGAGGATTATTGAAATAGTTTTATAAAAATGTCAAGTAATAAAAGATGTCATTATATAATAAAAATATAATAATGTACTGAATGTAATCAAAATCTAATCTAACAGTGACCCCAATGATGACCGTTTTTTATTTTATTTATAAAAAAAAAAAAATTAAAGAAAATGCGTTTTTTCCTAATTTCCATAGACTAGATTTTTGGGTCTTTCCACATTTTCGTTATATAAAATCGCAAAAGGTCCGCATTTTATAAACATTTTTTACACAGGAATTTATTTGTCTATTAAATTGAAGAGTAATTTTGGCCACCGCGGAATTGCAGTTACAGAAATTTTAATGATAACACAGAACATATAACAATATATATTTCCACTTAAAGTGTCAATATCACTACCTAAATAAATTAAAAGTTTTTCGATATTCATGGTTTGTTTACACTATATATGCAAATCAAAATTAAGCAAATAATATGAAACTGTCTTTGGAAAAATAACAGTTACATTACCATCAAAATCTTAATAATAAACGTGTAAAAACGTATAGTACGATTTATTTTTGATAGCTCGACCTAGCTGTTGTTGCTCTTAAAAGAACTAGGACTAGGAGTTTTATAAAAAATGTTTATACGAAAGATTGTCCACATCTGTAGTTTATTTTTGTTACTAATTCCCACACTAGTGTCAAGATATGTAACAGTAGCCTAGACAGATACCTGGATTACGATTCATTTGGTCTGATTTTCATGTAAAATAGGCAAGGGAGTTATATTGCAGTTCCTACATTGTAAAAACCATTGCCATATCTTCGGCACAGTAGCACAAATACGCACTTATTTTGTGATAAAGTTTAGTAAACAGCAGTGATAACTTTAACATAATTAAATTAAATTGTTTATGCATTGGCCTGTATATCAACAAAACATTGTTTTAATCTTTATTAGTCATTATTTATATTAGTATGTAGTGCAATGAACGAATAGAAACTAGATTCAATGTCATTCTACCAATAAACGTATGAGAAAAAAGAAGCATTTTAAAAATGGTTGAGAACAGAAGAGGATGTTAGAACATTTGATGCGACACGATCATTTTATTCGAGAACCTTCTCTTCCACTCAAAGAGCTAATTTGCTGTGCTGTGTCGGCGACTTTTTTTCTCCTCCGGAACGCCCCATTTCCGATTGGGTCTCGTAAGAAAACACCGACCATAGCTCTCTCCACAGCTCTTTGGGTGACTGAGCTCGAATGCAATGCAAGCACAGCGATGGAAACTAGCAGATGATCTGAAGAAGCAGGCAATCCCTGGATGCAGGTCGCTTCCAAATGGTCATTCTGGATCCTTGGGGGAAGCCTATGTCCATCTGTGGCTGAAACAATGATGATAATTAAGATGATGATTTTATTAAAAACTTAATTGAAGGAAAGATACGTGTATGTGTACGGGGTCCGTGATAATAAAGGTAGGTATCCGTAAAAATGTACTTATAGACAAAAAAATCTGCTGGTTTTTTATTTTAAACCAGGTGTGTATATTTTCATTTGATCCGTGCCTGTTAAGAGATATAATTATTTTTTATCCCTCTTCAAACCTATCTTAATCTGTTTCTTTTGATATTCCAGAATCTTCGCATCCAAGAGATCAGGGAGAGATCGGTAGACCTTCATCGGGATATAGCTGCCTCCATGCAAGAGTTGGCAGTGCCTGTAGATGAAGTGGATGACTACATGCTGTCAGGAGATGTTCCGCTGTTCCCAGCTAAGCTCGGGGAGAGGGGGTATCTGGGCAACAACAAAATATTAGGTAAATGCTTTACTTCCTTAATCATACAAACAAAGTAGAGCACATTTTAACCAAAATATCACGGAGTTTTGTGTGAATGTTCCTATTGATATGGTTTCCTTGTAAAAAGAGTTACGGAGGTCAGACGGCAGTCGCTCCATTGTAATAAACAGTACTGCCAAATCTGTTACAATGATTGAATTTTGGGCTTTTGCTTCATAGCCTTCAAAGGGTACGCTACCATTTACCAGGGTAGGCTCTGAAGCGAAAGCCCAAGATACAACTAGGAAACACGCTCAGATGATGATTCTAAAGTCCACGTGCGGAAAAAAATCAATAAATCAAAGAATTTTGATGGTCTTTTCAGGTGCTCCCTTGGATATGAATCGTTACAAGCCCGGCAATTTGGACGAGATTGTGCCATTTGATTTCATCAGCAAATCTATCTACTCCGTGAGCCATAGTAACCCTAAGAGAAGGATCGAGACTCCATTGAAAGAAGCGCTTGATGACGTTATTAGAGAAGTGAGTAGTATTCTAGAAGATATAATACAATACCTAAAGGATAAGTCAATGTTTCGGTATTAACTTTTCTACCAAAATTGCTATTTCATGATATTGAGAATAGTGTTTACAAGATCAGGTTCTTAAAGAAAAGCATGAACAGATTCATTTATGGTCTAGGTATGTTTACTATAAAAGTCTCAAGAGTAGTATAATAGAACAAAGAAAAAGAAACCGAGCACAAAAAGACTTACTTATAAAAATTCTTCCATTTTTATAATCTACTCAAAACAAACGGAAAAACAAGCAAGCAAACAAACATACAAGTGAAGCTAATTAAAGCGTGTTTATAATCTTTGTATAAAATGCAACCTGTGAATGCCACTGTATTTATTTGTGCAAGACTTTCTTGTTACCTTGTCTTTCTGATAGTGATGATCTGATAAAGTGCTCCCAATGTAAATAGTACAAAAATATATAAAACTTTTAAGACACACGTGAAGTGTGAACGCATCAGTTCTAAGCGCTAGTGGAATTATTAAATAGATACAACTCTTCTTACTTTTCAGGTCATGGAAATCATCAACGCGCCATCCCGCCAGCGCGGGCGCATTATCGACTTCAACGAGCTCCTGTACGGGTACACCCGCCTGCAGCCGCTCCACGGCGTGGACCACATCCTGGACCTTCTCCTCAAGTACAGGAGATACCGCGGAAGGAAGATGACGGCTGCTGTGAGGAGGCACGCGTATCTACAGCAGTCCTTTACAGGTATGGTCCCACTTGATATCAGAAATCTTCGTGATTAGCTCGATACCAGTGCTTAGCGCCTGAATGTCCAAGGTAGATAATTATAATTAATGCAGAGTGCTCAGAGCGACATTTATACGCAAATAGTAAGAACTACTAGGCAATGTCAGATTCCTTTAGGCAACCTGCAAAATCTAACAATGTTGGCCATTAACACACCCGGGTCATGTTCCTGTGGGTCTGGTTTCCCTGTAAAAATGGTTACGGAGGTCAAACAGCAGTCGCTTCTTTGTTCAAGGTAACGGAAATGGAACTGGTTAATAACCAGTTCCGCTTATTAGGACCATGATTAATAGCGTAAGCTGAAGATGTAACCGGGAAACACGCTCGGATGAAGAAGAAGAAGTAAGAACAACTTCACAGCTAGATATTTTCTGGATATTGCTTGTTCACTTTGATGATTTCTAATGTAATTAATGGTGTACAACCACGCGTATGGATGGCGTATTTTGAAGCATTTATATAAATATGAAGAACTTAATTTTCAGCCCATTTTTTCTCCATTCGTTGACTAAAAGATAATACAGAACACTCGTCACGGCGTTTTCTTTACCCTTCTCCAGACCGGAACAATTAGAGTCTATCAATGTTATATTAGTCTAGTTAACGTTACATTGAAATTGCATTTTACTTATTTCAGGTATGGAGATTCGAGAACTTCCTATGGGAGAACCACCACCGTTTGAAGATCTAGATGTTCTAGGAAAAGAAGGAACGGTGAAAGAGTTTACAAACGAGTACAATGACTTTGACGAGACAAGTCAACAACAAACTGGTTTCCTAGACTTTGGTAAATTCGGTATGAGAGAAGCTCTTGAAAATGGACTGATGAAACTGCAAAATTTACCAAACGTATTGAATTGGAATAGTGAAGAATTCGAAGAATACACAGTGCATGATAGAATGATCTATTTCATTCTTCCCTTACTAGGAAGACAGGAAATATTCACAAGATTCATGAAGAATTACGAAGAAATCGTCCTAAAATCAAACGAGGCTGTGACACTTATAGTTGTACTTTATCTAGATGGTAAAAATCCCCTAGATTATAAAAATTCGGAGTCATTAATTAATTACTATAAAGAAACATACGGTAAAGAAATAAAAGTAGTTACTATGGGCTCGACTACGTTCTCTCGAGGTGCGGCATTGACTGAAGGACTTAAAATTTGTTCTAGTGACGATCTAGTGTTCTTTATTGATGTAGATATGATGTTTAATTTTATTACTTTAAGAAGAATTAGAATAAATACTATTAAATACAATCAAGTGTACTTCCCAATAGTGTTTAGTGAATATAATCCAGAAGTGGTGAACGGTGCAGACTATAATAAATTTAAGTATGAGAGTTTAGTGGTGAACACAAATTTAGGAAGATATATAGAAAGTTCAGAGAATGACGTTAAAAGTGATAGAGAAATAGCTAATCTGAAGTACAGCAAAGAAATTAATGATGATTATGGGTATTTTAGACAATACGGTTTTGGTATTCTCGGTATATACAAGCGTGATTTGGAAAGAGTCGGAGGATTTGATTTGAATATAAAAGGCTGGGGTTTAGAAGATGTACAGTTGTTTGAAACTTTGATAAAATCTAATTTGACTGTGTACAGGGCTCCGGATGACAGTTTAGTGCACATTTTCCATTCTGTGGAGTGTGATAAAAATTTGGAAAAGAGTCAGTTCATAATGTGCCTTGGAACCAAGGCGTCTACGTATGGAAGTGAAAAGCATATGATATATTACATGTTGAATCATCCGGAGGTCCTGTGGCCGCAGGAGAAAGGTGCTAGCTAGTACAGGGTTCAAATTAGGTAGGTTTTGAATTATACAATGAGATTTATCAATTTAATGTTGACAATACATATCATGTTGTTGAAGTGTTGTGGAAATTGAATATTTTTAAATGTTTTTTTTGATATTTTTGTACAAATAGCAACGCAGTCGTTATTGTATAGCTCTCTTCCACGCTTATAGGCCTCAAAACTATTTTACTTTGGTATTTATTTGTTTAAAAAAAACGTGCATTGATGGGTAAGTAAATGCTATATATATTTAAAGTATTCAAATATTTATAGCGTATGAATTTTTTGATAGGATAAACCATAGTTTAAAAAAAAACTGCGGTAGAGAGACCGCGCGCGATTCGAACTTGTTTGGGATAAACTATGAGAAACATCAACTATGTATGTCTCAAAAGTTATATCCATACTAATATTATAAATGCGAAAGTCTGTCTGTCTGTCTGTCTTTCTGTCTGTCTGTCTGTCTGTCTGTCACCTCTTCACGGCTAAACTGCTGGACCGATTGTGATGAAATTTGGTAGGGATGTAGTTAACGACCTGAGGTCAAACATAGGCTACTTTTGGGCGCGATATAACCGAGTCCCACGCGGGCGGAGCCGCGGGCAACAGCTAGTCTTTTATAAGTTAGTATATCGAAGTTTTTCCATGTTGTGATAAAATATGCATAATGTTTTTACATTAACTGGCCTGACATGGTCAGTCAAGGATCGCATTTAGTAGGTACCTATTTGATTTTTGTTCCTGTTAATTAAATATTAATATTATAAAAGGCAAATACACAAGACTAGGTTTCTTACTGAGCTGTTACTTTGCGAAAATATATATTATTGTTCAGTAAGTTTAATTATTTTATTAAATTACTTAATTAGTACACTTTACGTACAGTATGTATTTGTATGTCATTAGTGAGAAAAAAAAACCTAACTGTTCTTATAACAAAACAAACAAGTAGATATACACAATATTTATTTATAGCCAATTGAATTGTTGCTGAAAAATTGATAAATTGGCCTAAGATTATTATAATTAAATTGTACAGAAAACAAAAATACTCATACATTATAATATTATTATACCTAAATAAACGAAAACGCGGTTGTGAGCTGATTAAAATAAATTGTTTTGGCAATGCACACAGTTTTAACTCTTTTGTTTGTAAATGAATAAATCTAAGAGCATTAAAACAACTATTAACTATTTTAGTTAAATACTCTAAGGAATAAATGAATCAATCTTGAATTTAAATATGATATTTACCTATATTATAATCTATATGACGTGGTAATGAGACTTAAATGTTTCAATTTTAAATATACAGTAATAGTGTCTACAAATTCAAATTAAACAAGTGTAATAATATATTTGTATTACTTTCAGTATTTTTTAATTTGGTAAAGGAAACAATATTTTATATAAATATTGAAATTTAATAAAACATTACTGTTTGTTTGTCATAATTATAAGCGTTGGACCAATCGTTCTTTTCTATAGTTGTCGAGGTATATAAAAGCCCATTTTAAAGCTATTTTTTTTATAAATGCGATTTTTTTTTGTCTATTTATCTGTCTGTTGCGCTATTACGGCTAAACCGCTGGAGCAATTTTTACAAAACTCGGTATAGATATAGTTAAAGACCACGGTTTAAACATAGGTCTATTTTAGCTGCGATATAACCGAGTCCCACGTAGTCGTAGCCGCGGAAAACAGCTAGTTATATATAATTATTTTCTTTTGCTAAAACGAGTTTTTTATTTATCTCGATAATTATTAAATCTACAATTTAAGTGCATTAAGATTATACAGGGTGTAGCAGAAGACACGTAAAAATAAAAATAAACTATCGAATTTCATTGAGAAATTTCGAAAATACTTGTAGCAAATAATAAAATAAATAACTAGATATATCATAAAATGCAATACCCATTTTGCTGCTATTCGTAGGTTATTACTCTCAGATACACCCTGTATAGAGAAAAATTGTTTGTAAATAATGCTGTATATTAATGTGCTCACTAAGTGCCAATTACTAGACGTAAGTAGGTAATTTTTATTATGAATTGCAAGACAAAAGGTTTATCACAGGCCGATAATTTAATGTTTTTTTTTAGGAGCTCGTTAGCCTAGCTTCGCGCGCGTGTTCGTAACGATAGTGCGCGTCAAGCGAAGACGACGGCAAGCGCGGGAATGTTTGGATTGGTCGCCATTAGTGGCATTTATATCTTGCTTCTTTTTTCCTCCGTGCTTCGGAAGGCACGTTAAGCCGTTGGTCCCGACTGTTATCGGTAGATGGCAGTCGTTAATAGGCTATGTCAAATGCCTTTAGGCAGCCTCAAAAATCTGACAGTGTTGGCCCGGGTCATGTTCCGTGGGTCTGTTTTCCTTGTAAAAAGGGTTACGGAGGTCAGACGGCAGTCGCTCCATTGTAATAAAAAGTTCCGCCATATCAGGACAATGATAATTTGCGTACCCTGGGCTCTGAAGCGTAAGCTGAAGATGCAACCGGGAAACACGCTCGGACGAAGAGAAGTTTTTTTTTATTTCATACATTTTACTTAGTGTCATTTTCATCAACAACAGCTCTGTCTATGGTAGTGGTACCTATAGCAATTTACCCTCTTTTTCGTCCGAGCGTGTTGTCCCGTTTGTATCTTCAGCTTCGCTTCAGAGCCCAGGGTACGCTATTAATCATGGTCCTGATTTGGCGGAACAATGGAGCGACTGCCGTCTGACCGGTAAACTCTTTATGTGGACTATGTACTATATAATATGAAGTAATTTTTTTCACTCTCCATACTTAAGCAGATCAGCTGATTCTCAATGTGTATGGGTGGTCAAAATTTTTTTCGTATTTCGATATAAGTTTATTTGGAAAAGTTGTTCAGTATAGTGGTCTGAATCTACCCTTAAAATATTTGCAGTTGATTTGAGTCCACCTTATATAGCGTCCTCAACAATTTGGCTAACAAATCTAAAAAGATTTTTTTCCAAAGGTTTTCTAAAACGTTCGGGCAAAAAAACTACAGTTTTTTTTTTGTTATTTTATGAATAATTGATTGATCTGTGATAAACCTTTATGTTTCTTTTGATATTATGTTTTTATTGAATGAAATTAAGGTATTGTGATGCGGCACAGATGTCTATGGAAGAAATTGAATAAAATCATATTTTTTTGGCAAATAATGTATTTCATTTCATCTTATTGTCACTCACAAATATTTACATATTGAATAAAAACTGAGATCCCTTTACCGTTATCATATACATGTGTGTTATAGATTTGTGTGGAAGTTTAGAAAAAATATCTACACGAAATTTATTTACTTATTAAATTTATTTATTCATTTAGTTTTGTATGTTTTACAGTTTGGTATATATGTAGATCGTAGTGGAAGTCGAACAGAAACAAAATATAAATCATACCAGAGCTTATAAATAACAATAACCTGCGAACAAGCTAAAAAATTCGACCAAAAATCTAAAATACTGCAATGAAAGAAACCTAACTAGTTTTCGTAATTAGCCACAAGACAATAAGATTGCGAAGATGCTTTGTCTAGTGCAGTGCAACTATAATTAAGACTGCGGTTTTAGTAACAGCGAGTAGCGGCAGCGGACCGGAGAAAGGCTTATTCCTCTTTTTCACAAATAGCGATATTAAAACGTAAATAGGTACTCATCGTCATCGAACCATCTTGCGACAGGGTGCAACTTTCAACTATTGGTTTTCACTTTACTCTGTCATAGACGTCGTTTTTGTCTCACCTACAGATGCAGTTTTTTATTAAGTAATAAATTAAGATAATTTTGACCGTACACGTAGCATTCCACATAGTAAGGTCATATTCGAACCATTTCAGCCAGTTGACCGGAATATTTAGACTCCGAAAACTTTTTCTGAAATATCTGACACTATGACTTTTAAATAACATATAAAATATAACATTCTAGTTTATATGCTACCATTAGAATATTATATTAAACCCACATTGCGATCTCTGCTTGACCCAAAGGTTGACTGTTAGATATGCTTTTAGCATTAAGTTCGCCTATTGTGCTATACAACTGTATTTTATACAATAAAGTTTAAATAAATAAATCATTTGAAAAGATAACCCTGGGTTTTTTAAATTAAAAGTCTTTAAAATGACTTACTTCGGGCGTGCAGGCATGTCAAAAACTTGATTATTCATATAATCAAAGGTCAAAAATTGAGTTGCAATCCAGTGATAATGCGGTCAGCATTTTAGTTTTAATTATGATTATGATTTTTATTATTTTTTTTAAGTGTATATGTAACTAATACAATAAATAACAAACAATATGACCTTCAAGGTATAAGTTTTCGCCGCTACTACTGCTCCGCTGTCAACCAAACCTCATCCTAAGGCAGTGTTCACACGCGAGGTTGCGACACCATAGGTGCTCCGAATCTGCTGTAGGCGATGACCATTGTCTGCTGTGACGTAACTTTATATAATGTGTATTATGGGTAGATTCAAGCGATTAGTCGTGGGATTGCGGTTTCATAATGACCAGACGATGGTACTGTTCGAATGGACATGTAGAGCCACGAAATGCAAAAACTTGTGCTGCACATAAAAACATAAAATAGATTACAATAAGAATAATAATATAACTAATATTTAACCTATTATACAAATGGTTCCTGCGGCATTGTACCGAAGACGCTGGCAGCATTTCCTCGTTGAATAGCCAAAATAATTCGGCGGTAATATAAAACGGCGATATAAATAGGGTATTTTTTGGATTTTGGAAGGTTATAATTTTTTTGATAATTAGTTATAAAAAGAAAAATCAAAGCGTAGGGGCAGGCAGACCTACAGTAGATCTAGATTTTTTATAATAAAAACAGTTACTCTAGAGACATTTTCCAGTGGGAAAACAGGGTAATACGTTTGTATTGAAAAAATGTAGGTAGTATTTCCTCTGTAATACAATAAAATCAGTCAAAGAAAACCAAGTGATAGCACAGCTGAAATGGGCTTAGGAAATGCATAGTGAATATATAAATAAAAACAATATAACCACGTGAGAAGTCGAAAGGGCGATATGAAGAACTCTGACACCATGGTGTGCATGGTCAGTTAATCGAGTCAACTTCACTAAATGATGTTGATGAGTAAAAACAAACTGTGATAAACAACGCTGTCTTCGTGGCCCCGCGCTAATGACAGGAATAAAATATTTCGCATTGAATAAAGTGCATTTGCAACTGCGTTTGAGAATAATGACCTTAATTTTCTATTTCTACTCCACTCTAAACGACTTTATTCAACCGAGCGTGTTTCCTAGTTGTATCTTCAGCTTACACATCAGATAACACTATGTTTTTAATCATGGTCCATAGCTAGCCCTAGATTTGGCGATAACGGTTATTAGACTGACTAAAAAAAATCCATACTAATATTATAAATGCGAAAGTCTGTCTGTCTGTCTGTCTGTCACCTCTTCACGGCTAAACTGCTGGGCCGATTGTGATGAAATTTGGTAGGGATGTAGTTAACGATCTGAGGTCAAACATAGGCTACTTTTGGGCGCGATATAACCGAGTCCCACGCGGGGCGAAGCCGCGGGGAACAGCTAGTATTTTATAAATAATAGTAATATCAATTGGGACCCATTCTTCATATAATAAAACAGTAAAAATATTTTGTCCGTACATTTAATAATTTTGACTGAAATTGATAGAAATGGTAAAAGAGACACTAAGCAAAAAAAATTATTTTAATTTCTAGACACGCGGCAGCGTGTCAAGCCAAGTTCAAGCAAAGGAACTGGCTAGCCAGCGCCGAGTGTAATATTACACGAACCACTTGGTGCCACTTTTGACCCTTCTATAACTCGAAACCTCTTTAATGTAAACACATAAAACTACGTGTGTTTAATAAGATCCATCAGGACATGTAGAAGCCCAAATTTCATGAAGCTAGCTCAAACGGTTATAAAGATATGAAGGTCAAAAAGTTGTAAATTTTAGCACTGACTGACTGACTTATAGTACCTAAACCTAACCTACTTCCAGATGACCTAGAAGGATGAAATTTGGAATCCAGCTCGGAAATTGTGTGTAAGCGTAGGAAAAAATCAAAAAATAAAAAAAAGTCAAAAAATAAGTGGTGTCCCCATACAAAAAACTTGTAATACCTACGCGCTAAACAACCGGCCAACAACGGTGTGTCGTCAGCGGCGCGCGGCAGCACACCAGCCAATCAGCGTCACGCTCTGACTTATGGTACAAAATTATAAGCGGTAGCGATTTACTTAAAATTTAGCGGGTCGGTTGGTTTATACCTGCATAGTATTATCTTAGTTATCTTATAGTCCACGGCTCACTAAATTAACAAAGATCAGTGCCCAAGGTTCGTTTCTCTGATTTCTTTTGAAAATAAGAAATAATATTTTAAGGTATAAATTTGTTAGTTCGAACTCTTTGTACCCTAAAATAAACTCCAATGTGTATGTATACCAAGGTCAAGGCAATAGCGAAGTCTTATTGGTACCGATATATGTATATATTGACTAGTCTAAGAATGCTGCTTGAACTCGCTCGCGCCTTGCACTTGTGCGCGGCTCACAGCGCTATACGACTTAAAATGCGAACGAACCAAAGTATGCTCTTAGCGGCGCTCATTCGCGCTAGCGTCCTCGTTATGCCCGGTTGTTTAGCGGAAACCCACCTATTAGATTGCGTTTAATGCTGCGTCGTTCGACTAAATTTATTTGAGTTATAGCTGGAATAGTCCAGATATAAATTATTCCTTTTTAGTATTGTACTTTAACGGCATTTGTGAGTTATTTAATATTACGTAAACCGTTTCTTTCAAAACCTCATTTGTTTGTAGCTCTTTTAGGTTAATTTGTCATTTGTTTATTAGGTAGGACCGTAGGAGTAAGATTCACGTGTAATTGAAATAGGAAGACACAGGAATATTAAACTAGTATAGAATAGTATTCCTTTCTTTAAAAAAAACACTTTAAAACTAGTAGTAAGTTTTCTTGACAGTTAAATTTATTTTTTCTTTTTAAATAAATAGGTATTTCTGTATTTTAATAGCTAGGTACTTTAACTGTCGCACAATGAGTTGTACCATAGAGTTAATGGTGGATGATACACTTGTGTTACACCGCATTATTCCAATGCCTCCTGATGGGAGCTGCTTATTCCATTCGCTTGGATTTTCTTTGTTCGATTCGACTGAACATTCAAGAGAATGTAGACAATAGCATAAAAAAGAAAACCACGCAGCGGAAACGCAAAAAAAAAACATTAAATAGGAATACTTGCCTAGTTTTCTTTACAAAAAGTAATGATATCCCACCAAAAACATAAATGTAAAAAACGAGAGCCAAGTTCAATACAAAAATTATGCTTGGCGGTGAGCTTCGGCCGCAAAAAGAATGGCGATCTAAATGAGTGCCAAGTTCTATGCAAAATCGAAATATGTTTTTATAGGAACAAAATAACATTATGAACAAGTATTAAACTCTATTTCTTTGCTTTATTAGATACCTATAACAATTGCTGTTATTTAAAAATGTGAGATCTTGAAGTAGGTCAGATTTGACTTGGCCAGTTTTCATTACATAAGTCATTTTATAAAGTTATTCAACACTTTAATTGTGTTAAAAACTGGCCAAGTCAAATCTAACCTACTTCAAGATCTCACATTTTTAAATAACAGCAATTGTTATAGGTATCTAATAAAGCAAAGAAATAGAGTTTAATACTTGTTCATAATGTTATTTTGTTCCTATAAAAACATATTTCGATTTTGCATAGAACTTGGCACTCATTTAGATCGCCATTCTTTTTGCGGCCGAAGCTCACCGCCAAGCATAATTTTTGTATTGAACTTGGCTCTCGTTTTTTACATTTATGTTTTTGGTGGGATTTGTATTTCTGTCTGTATGTATGTATGATCACGCTTATCTTCGAAAGTACTGAAACGATTTGTATTAAACTTTCAGCAATTGTTTTGTTTTAACTCGAAAGAATATTTAAAGTTTGTTTCACCAAAAACTTTTTTTTTAATGAACCGCATTAAAAAAAAAGTTATCGTCATTTGAATGACATCCAAGGCATGTTTGCCTGCAAATATAATATAGCAATTTCGAAGTAAATGAATTAAATTGGATAATTCTTTTTTTGTGTTAGACTTTTGTGTTATTAAACTTTGTATAAAAAATGGGGATTTCGGGAGCACTTCCCGAGATTCCCACGATTACGGGAACAAAGCCCACGCGCACGAAGTCGCGGGCTATAGCTAGTAAATCCATATAAAACCTAGTACTATTTATATATAAAGTCGTCCGAGGGAATCGCCGAATGGGGAAATCAATACATAGGCGATGCGGCTAGCAACCCATCACTATTGATTTCCTGTTTCAACTACCATTATGCTAAACGTTGCCTAAGGTCTTATGGCCCTAGGCTCTGTCTACCCCGCATGGGATAAAGACGTGATTATATGTATGTATGTACTATTTATTATATATTCTGTGACCTAGGAGTAAAAATCCTTAAAGTTCCTCCTGCTGCTGTTGTCAAACTGTCAAAACTGTTAAGCGACATTATCATAGCGGAGACGCTAGTGTTGTCAGAAGCACCACGTCAAATTAATTTCTTCAGTGACTACGTTTTTGTCAACAATTACTTTATATTTAGGCTGTTTTAGGCTGTTTGGGAGAGATCTTCCATGCTGGTCTGGGAGAAAAAGAAAAACATAGAATGTACCAGCTGCTTCTCTTCCCGCGCAAGCCGTAAAAGTCGTCTGAGGGAATCGCCGAATGGGGAAACCATTACATAGGCGATGCGGCTAGCAACCCATCACTATTGATTTCCTGTTTCAACTACCTTATGCTAAACGTGGCCTAAGGTCTTATGACCCTAGGCTCTGTCTACCCCGCATGGGATAAAGACGTGATTATATGTATGTATGTATGTATGTTTGGGAGAGATTGCGTATAAGTTTGTCATTTCCTAATTGTATATTTTTAAGGTGCAATAAAGAGTTCTTGTCTTGTCTACGTGTTTAATACATACCTACCCCATGTAAGATAGAGTAACTATCACTACGGTAACCGCTATCCATCAGATAGGCCGTAGACTTGTTTGTCTTCTTCTTCATCCGAGTGTATTTCTAATAAGCCTAAATTTTGCAGTACTGGTTATTTCAATAGAGCGTCTGTTGTCTGACCTCTCTGCAACTCTTTTGTACTACTACCTTTATTTAGGAAAACCAGACCAATAGGAACATGCTGCAGGTGTGTTAGTGTTCAGGAGTGCTATTTTTGAGATGTATGACTCACTTAAAACCAGTGAGTCGAATGATTATCGTTCGAGTCACCGGTTATGTCGCATGAAAATAATTCGAAAACGAACGATAATCATTCGACTCACCGATTTTGCTGTGTCATACATTTCAAAAATAGCACTCCAACACTGATTTTTCAAGCTGCCTAAAGACGTTTGACACTGCCAAACGACTGCCATCTAGCGATAACAGGTGGAATCAACGGTTTATAGTGCTTTTCGAAGCATGGAAAAGCTCACAATAGTACGACCAATCTAAATAAGGTCGCGCTCGCCGTAGTTAGACACGCACGATTTTAACGAACCTGTATGCCCTAAACTATCAAGCTCGTCACGTCACACTATGAGTGTGGAACCTTAGACAGAAACACGCTTATTACTAGTTGGTTTATACCTTCTAATATTATTAATAATTCTTTCCCCACGGTTATTTTACGCAATCGGGTCAAAGGCTAATACGGAGATGTTTTCATCGTCACCTCAATCGCCTCCATTAAAACAGCCTCCAGCTTATGAAATTGACCTTTGACGTGATTGCTTCCATGATTTAGCTCTATTACGTCATCTCTGCGAGTCTATGGTTCTACTACACTAATGTAGCTTAGCAGTTTTGATAACTGTTGAATGCTCGTTTCTTCTTTGTCTATTCTGAATTTTGACTCTCTTACCCGTTTTAACTTAGTAAGATTATTTTCATTCCTTTTTGATAAAATTTAGTAGGCAACGTGTTAGTGAATGGTCAGCGTAGCCTATGGAAGTAAGCAACACCATGAGTGTCACATGTGCATGTCCGACCCTCGAGGAATCTTTTCAAGCTCTATTTCGAAAGATCCCATGTTGTAGTAGACAGCAGGGTTCCACATATTTAGGGTACGTGGGTGGGTGGCTTAAACGCACTGTACTCTTTGGACTTCAATAAATAATGATGAACGATGTCGATTCTTTGTTGACACAGATTTTAAGTGAGCTTGTATTTGCATGGTCGATAGACCATGACACCTACACGAAATGAATGAATGAATGAATGAATGAGTGAGCTTGTTTTGTTTGGTTTAAAGGGTTGTTACGTTGATGATTGTCTTGATCACTGAGCCAATGTAGGTCTGAATTGAAGCACAAATTACGGTGTCAAAATGTATTTATTTTTTGTAAACAAAAATAATAAAACTTACAACATAAATTATGCTATCTTATGATACTTTATACACATGAGCCGAGTCCAGCGGCAAGCCACTTCGTTTTACCAGAGACTGTCACGACTGGCTCGCCGCTGGTGCATCTTTCACTCAACCACCGAAACCATATTCACAGCATAGTTATCCACTTATCTGACTCCACTTTTCTTTACAAAGATAGGTAAAGAACTAACAAGATGTATATCGTTTCCGTGGGTGAGCTGGTAACCCGTGATCGTGCACAGTCGCAGGCGTTGGCCGAAGGTGGAACGACTCGGCCGGACCGGCACCACCTACATTGTACGTGGTTACCGGTCGAAGTTTTAACACATTCGCAAGCACCCAGAGATGTAGAGAGCGCACACGAATAACATCGACCGACGGGGACAGTCCACTTTTTAGTGACTGAAAATTGAACTGCCCCGTCTTGAATTTGGTTGGTTAGGTACTTAGAAGGGGGCACCATAGCTGCTGGAGGGAGCGCGGGCGGGGGCGCCGTAGGAGGAGGAAGGTCCAGATGGGTAGCCACCAGATGAGCCACCGGACTGCTCGAATTGAGCGACCTGGATAGCTTGACGAACTCCTTCAAGATCGATTCCTACAACGCGGGCAGAGGGGGCACCGTATGAGGTAGAAGGAGCACCGTAGGATGAAGATGGGGCTGGGGCTCCGTAGGATGAGGAGGGGGCACCGTATGAAGAGGAAGGAGCGCTATGGCCACCGCCGAATCCACCGCCGAATCCTGATCCAGACGAAGATTGAGATTCTTCTTTAAGGAGGATTTGGCGCACTTGTTCCAACAGCTGAGGGTCGACGTTCTGGCCTTCGGAAGTCTGGTAGCCAGAGGAGACGGCACGGTAGCCGCCACCGCCGCTCAGTCCACCGCTGAAGCCGCCGCTGAAGCCACCGCTGAAGCCTCCGGATGAGGGGCGGTTGTAGTTGTAACCAGATGGCGGCTCCGCGGAGACAGACACCAACGCAAGGGCTATGCACTGTAACAAAAGATTTGAAAATTTAGTTGCTTCGTCAATCGTCAATTTCAGATAAAAGTATATTTTAAAATATTCTTCATTGCATTTGACTAGTGCTTTGATAAAAAAAGTTTTGTTTTTTGAAACGATTATTCATAAAAATTAAATTTCATGAAATCAACATACGGAAATAGGTTTATGGCAAAATTTAGTTACGTATATCTATCTTGACTGAGTTTCGTTATATACACATCATGTGTAAGATCCACAGGATCTCATCAAAATACATTGCCTAATAAAAAGCAATAAGCGTTTAACATACTTCACTAAGTATCCAGTGAATTCATAATATTCCGCCACAAAAGACATTCAATGGGTCATCCATAAATGTAAGTCGATATGTCTGTGTGTCTATTCTTTATACCGAAGCTATTAGCGACAGTAAGTAATGCCGAGTCATGAGCGTTAACAACTATTTCTAAAGCCCTCAATAGCAGGTCATAGCGTGTATCTATTCAATGTTGTAAAAGTGTCGTTAGGCTTGAATAATATTATATGCTTCTTGAATTTTATCATAGGCCATTTAAATGTCTAGCTAAATAGAAACTAAACCCATCATTAGTCTTGTGAATGTTTCCTTGCAGTTAAATTTAGGTTGCTACTGTTTTATGTTGAGTATGTCAAAGATTTATTTCATTCAAGCTATACCGTTACGGTAAATATGACGATACTTTTAATTTAGACTTGATCAAAAGAATTTAAAACTATTTTTTATAACATTATGTAATTAATACTCTTGTAAGAGGTACAATCTGGGTAATGATAAATGTATAAACACCTTATTGCATCATTTTCATAAAAAGAATTAGCAAGGAAACTTTTTGATCTTAACTCCAAGCTCGTGAATATAACAGAAAAGTTTTAAAACGGAACCAGGAAAATTGACAAAAAAACATAAAGAATGGAAAAATATATACTACTTAATTCAAAATGAGAGGCTAAAATGAATTGCACTGAAAATTTAGGTACCGTCGACTGATTAATTAATAAACATTTCAGATGCAAATATTATTGCAAATAAAATGTATAATTAACGCAATAATTTTAATAACTAAGCAATTGCACACTAAATGTGTGAAGAAACATATAAACACATCGTTGAATTTGCAAATGACCCTATACAATAACAAGTTAGACCACAATAGGGCATTATAAAGACCATTTGGTTGCTACATCTAACAATAAATGCATGTATTGTCTTAGCTTTCTATTCCGATTCGAGTTGTTTGCTAATGCGTTCGCATCTCAGTATTAAAATATATGTAAATAACAGTTATTCAACGATTGCGTAAATCCTCTTTATTGACCAATTCCTTGCGTGTTTTTCTAGCTGTTGAAGTTAATTGAAAGTGAAATTTGAAGTCTCATTTCGGGGTCAAGAGGTAACTTTACTTGTGATCTATCTGACTTTTACTTTTGCTCATCATGGTCATTTTGGGCATGTTATTACATCGTGACTTCTTTTGATAACATACACACAACTTTAATCATGGGAAGTAGGTCAATTTTCAATTGTGTTTGTAATGATATAAAGTTCAGTGTTAATTTACAGTCCAACAGTTTCTATAGTATTGTTAAAAATTGTTTAAAACCTTGGATTTGATCGTGTAGATTAGCATTAACATATATTTTAGAATCCTCTACAGCATTTACGAGTATAGTCTCTGCAGGTATTTTATCTTTAATCTTATACATTTAAAACTCATAATCTTTTGTAACATCTGTTCTGACATCGTTTGCATGAAAATGGTAGCTTGTTTTTTCTCAGCTGATGTGTTTTTGATCATTCAATAGACAATGATTTGGAGTGAAAGTGAGAGGTCAGAGTTTAACGGGAAGGGTTGCGTCACGGAGGCGCTGGGAATCGCGGCACAAATCAGATTCGCATGGTGCTGATCTCTGACCCCAGGTCAAAGGACTGTGATATAACTAAATCAAGATTTTTTAATTTTACTATTCTTTGATATTATGGCTTTTTGACCCAGAATTTGATATATCTTTGCCGTTAGCTTCTGTAGAAATATTACAATACAATTTATCGAATGGTTAGTATAATTACTTTAACCATGATGATCTGTGCAACATTGATATTAAATATAGATTTCATTATAAGAAAAAAATACATCGCGAATTTGAATTTGCACTTTTAATATATAGAAATTTGTATAGTATCAAAATGTCTATTATCAACACGGATTTACATAACTACTAATATAACATAAACAGAAATTTCAAGAATTTCCTACATCTAAGGTTCAATTACGACACACCTCCGATGACTCCGGAAATCACGCGACGACATTATACCTTTCAAATGCGATTTTAGATTATGTGGTGATATATTGTGGTATGATAGTCTTTATCATCATCTTTGTACTAGCGAGACCTTAAATTTTGTAAATAGGTAGACTATAACTTAAGTCCTTCAGGTCAGTAGGGACCAGTTTTCATTCAATTTTAATCCATTTATTGCAATTCACATTGTAAATTGTTGACCTATACTGAACTGAGTTGCTTTCGTCGTATTCTTCAGCAGTAGTTATTGCAATATTTTAGTTCCATTTCGTAGCTTAATTTCGTAACTCGCTTCGAAATGGAAAACGAAAATCCCATTTCGAAGCTGGCTTTGAAAAATATTCATAAAAGGTTTTACTATTTAAAAGTCTAAAAACTATGCCTCTTTTTAATGTTTTATTGTCATTCTGTGGTCAAGTAACAATTGCGGTATCCTCATACACACGTAAAAATTACCAGCTTACAATTTTCAAATCAACTCTATTATAGCCAACTCTATTTTTGCAACCAAAGATGAGTTATTAAAGACAAATTTTCTTTTTTTAAATAACTTTTGGTGCCAGTGTTTTATTATTGAATTCTTCCTAGTAATACAACTACTGTCCTCTCTAATGGAAAAGACAAACAGTCAACACCGTTTATGTGGTCATTTGTTTGCACAGGTCAAACATAATGTTTGCATGAGCAGGCTTCTAGTCTTTTGATTTCCTGATTTTATCAATATACTGTCTGATTTCTAATATTCATAGCTTTTTCTTTCTACAAATACATTAAACATTTTATGATTAAGTAATCTTTGTATTTTTAAATTGAGACATTATAATTTGCGCCAGTCTGTTTGTGTTGTTTTTTTTATAAAAAAAGTTAAGTTTTTATCATTGAGATGCGATATGAGCCATTCTTGTTCAGTCTCACAATTGTTACTAACAGTTGTAAGTCCAAAATATAAAAATGAAGAACTGTGGGAGAACCTTATAGGAGAACCTATAACTCTCTAATTTATGGAGGAGAGATCATAAATTAAAATCTTGTTGGCTTTTAGGCGATCAAGGAAGAGAGCGTAGATAAAAACAAAAGAAAAAATTGAAAATATAAATAATTTCGAACGCGCGTTCGAAGTTTGTTTTAGAATTTAAATCGTTGGAACGCGCGGCTCTTTGGAAATCCTATAAGTAGTACATATTATGCGTGATAATGTTTAGTGTTTTGCGTCACCATTGCCAGGTGGAATACCCAACCCAATGATGAGCGAATTCGCAAGCTGATCACATGCTTTAGAGCCAAGTGGGTGATGGCTACAGTTAGGAGGCTGTGTTTTGAATTAATTATCCTATTTTTCACGAGTCTCTCTCTCATTTGGTAATAAATTATTTATTAAAGTCGGTATGTCTGATATAAAATCTTTTTTCTAAATTCTTATTGGGAAACTGTAGGAAGACGCTGGATACTTAGAGAAAGGTCTATGTCTAGCAATGATTCTTGTGCTTGGGCTATTAAATAATGATAATAAAAGAGTCTGTCTATCTGTTCTTATGTATAGGAATTACTTTATTATTTTATTTCTTACGTATTCTTTACTATTAATTAAGTATTTACTTCGTTTTTTTATTAGTTTTCAATCAGCTCTAGAACTTAGAGATTAATCTAATGTGTTTCTGAAGTCTCTATGGGAGTATTTGTTAAATTATTGGATGGATATCTAAGGCACCATGTTTTAATAAATTAAATAAGTTGTGTCAAAGAATTAGATGAATTAGAAATTAATAAACTGTTAAGTCGGGGAAAGTAATAAAAAAATGCGAAGGATTAGATATTATGAAAAAAATATGCAAAACCCGATAGACAGTTATATATGTATATTACTAATCTTTCGCACTTTATTCTTTCTGTCACAACACGAGAAACTTACTATTAAAAATATATCAATTTAATTATTTTACTTTTACTAAGTAAGTAGTTATTTATTAAAGAAAGAAAAAATATCTCTACATACATTAAAAACATTTATAGCGCTTAATTTGCTATTCTTATTCACACTATTTTATATTCAAAGCGATAAGTTATGTAAATAAAATGAATATTCTTTCTCGTTATAAGTCGCGTCATTTAATTAAATTCCTACATTAATGCACATTAGAAAGTTGTTAATAAAATGTTTTATACAAATTTTAAATAAAATATGCAAATCTCCAAGATAATTTTATTATTTATTTTACGTAAATACATATACTATGTTGTGGGCATGTGTTTTTGCAAGATTTAAAAATGTGGAGTTCACATAACTGGTGTTTTCTATTGCCTGCGGCTTTGCTCGCATAGTACTAGAAGTACTGTAACCTATGTCCACATGAAGTACCTTTTGAATTTTCAAATAGGTAGGTGCGAAAGTCAGTCTATCTCTAACGCTTTTACGGCTTAACCGCTGGACCGATTTGGATGAAATTTGGCATAGATATAGTTTACCAGGGATCAAAAATAGACTACTTTTGGACGTGATAAAACCGAGTCCCACGCGGGCGGAGACGCGAGCTACAGCTAGTAAATTAACATAGTTCCGACCAGTCAGAATTACTTCTAAAACAAGTCACGTCTCAATAGATTACGAAATAGACAGAGCCTTAAAGGACGATTCTAGCAATGATACTTCTAAGCATCTCATAAAATTGCACTTAGTTTAATACTACATGATAATAAATACAGCTACTGATTACATTACGAAAGGAAGGTACTTCTTCCGATTGAGCAAGCGATGATGGGTGGCCACAGGGCAGAGGTCGCCACGATCATGGAATAAGTACCTAGGCTTGGGAAATTACATGTCCCGTACATGGTACATTTCAATGTGTCTATTGGTTAAGGCGTTTGCTTTACCTGTAGGAGGTTTTAGGTTCAAATTCACAATTTTCTGCATTTTTACCCGATTTTCAGAAGAAAGGTTTATCACTACATAGTATAAAAAAAGTCGATTTTTCTGTTCCTATATCCCTTTGTATGCTCAAATCTTTAAAACTACGAAACGGATTTTTATGCGGGTTTTATAATAGATAGAGTGATTCAAGAGGAAGGTTTTTATGCCCATGCGAAGCCGGGGCGGGTCGCTAGTTTGATTATATGTGTGATTTGACTAAGTTGAAGAATCTCAACTCAACCAATGATCATCGGAGACATAAGGACATCTGATTCTGGGCTTTGAAGCAGCCTGCTGAGAACGCAACCGGTAAATCTCTAAGATGAAAACCAACTCTATTGCAAAATGGGACTCACGCCATAAATATCATAGCTATATTTATTTAATTCATGTAAGACACTCAAATACAAACATTGGAAACTTGAACTAAGAAAATTGAGATCAAGAGCTACTTACTTTTAAATATATTTCTTTCAGTAGACATCAGATAGAAACTTTAATAACAGCCCTCTCTTTTTGCGTCGTGGGTTAAGAAAAGGCGTAATAAATACTGTTTTTGTCAATGAAATTGTTACGTTCTATGAGAACCTTATACAATATGCTATTAATCTTCAGAAAAAGTTAATAAAAAGGCAGAATGATGATCGTTTGAGACAAGACATTTGAATGGGAGATTGAAATATTTGTATCGTGCATGATCGATATCCATGTGAATATGTATGGGAGAACTCTCACTTGTATGAAACCATAAGTAAGATGGATTATTTAAGAAAGTGACAGTTTGATGATTTTATTAAAATCAGTTAGATTAATGTGATAATGGATTGAAACTTCTTCTGTAAATAATAAATTTCAAGTATAGGCCGTTGTTGGTCGGTTTACTAAAAAAGCTTGCTTTTTTTAATTTCTAACAAAAAAAGTAGATTGTGCCATAAGAAGAATATTTGTGTGGATGTGTAGGTAATATTTTTTTGAAATTTTTAACAGAATGCTGAAAGTTATTATCTTTTATGTAAAAAATTAATACATGTTCTCGATAATTGTCACTTTGGATAAAGCATATTCTTGTCATGTCAGGCTATAAATCTAGGAAAATCGAAGTATTTTTTTTATGTTGAATTGGTTCCGAACTAATATTAGATTGTAATCCTACATTCCAAGTTTTCATTACACGCTCACTTCGATTTTCGATTGTCCAGATTCCAATCCAATATCGATTCGATCTAACGACATTCGGAAATCAAATGTGCATTGTTCCATTTTCAAAATTTCCGAACTCCATGTTAAGTATTCAATTTTTTTTTTATTCACTGTCACTAATGCACTTTTATTTGATTTCGGAACGTCACTAGCACTGTCACTATTTTACTTTTTTTATTCACTACACAACACTGCACTAGACTTACCGCTACGAAGGCTTTCATGATGTTTAGTGTTGGGTCACTTCGGGTCGTAGTGAGTTTGTGTGATGTTGAGGATGGTATCTGGTGCTATATACCTAACCCGAAGCGCGGTGGGGCAGAGAAAGGATAGGTTAGGTTGTGCAAGCAAGGGAGATGTACATAGGAAGTTTTGGTTAATTGGAGGGCAAGATTTTTCGGTTTTTTAGCCTGATAAGGTCAAAGGTTAGAATGATAATTTTGGCGGGGTAATTAAAATTTGAATCATGGAATTGGCTATTTATATTATATTGCAGAATTTTAAATCAGTGGTCAAGGATACATTACCTAACTATGAAAGATTCGAAACCCGACATTATGTTCCCATGTTCGCCGTTCCTACCGTTGTTTGGTATTTTCTTATTTTTATTTTATTTTAAAATCACCCTTGAAAGTTAAGCTTAGAATACATTTTGTACAAATATATTATCGAGATTAACAAACAATTAATAGGTACGTATACTTATACGTAAAGAATAAATAAAATAAACTAATTAAAAATTTAATTAAACATAAGTCTATAAATAGCAATGTGTGTGCTAAGCCAGCTATCATATTTACTAATATGTTAAATATGTTATTTTTGTTTATAACCTTGGTATTCTAATAATATTTATATCTGAGTATTAAAATGGAAGAATGTTAGTGTTGTTTGCTCATATAATATTACTTTATATGGAATATCGAAATATTTAATGTTCTGACCATAGCTTCATATTTAACTCTACTTTTTTTTGGAAAATTACTCATAGGTTCATAAAACTTTGACACCAGGGTGGGCAGGTCAATTGACCAGGAGTGCTATTTTTGAAATGTATGACATACCTAGGTCCTCGAAATCGATAAGTATCTAATATTGATTATCGTTAGTTTTCGAATGACTTTGTCGGTGACATTCCTTTCAAAAGATCTCCTGGCCGCCATCGAGGAAAGTGTTTTGAAGGATTGAACCAGACTTAGATACAACCAACTGAAAATAGCGGCCCATAGCCGCGATGGTTTCCGTTTGCTGACCTCCAAACTTCGATTCGAAGATGGCACCCCATGATAATGATACCGGTGACACGAACGATAATCATTCGACACACCGATTATTCCTATGATGTACAATTGGCTAGCCCAATTTTTTACAAAGATGTCTAATTCGAAAACCATTTAGAGGAATAGGCTTATTAAACAGTTTGCGCGGTAATCCTATTTTTTATTAAGCACGTATTTTTTGAGATAGATAGATGCAAAAAAATACCCAATGATCTTCATTTTCAAAAATTTACTACATGGTCAAATAAATTGTACAAGCCGCTTACGTGTGACCTAAGCGGCTTTCTCAATTTTTTTTCTGTTGGTAAAATAGGGATTAACTCTTTGCTTTGAAGTACTGCAAGCACAGGCCAGCCATATCGTCATAATCTGTCATTGTCATATTTTTATTCTAGTAAACATAATCTAAATACTTTGTTTCAACGCGGAGTGACGTCATCGCTGTATGTAAAAAAATATTAACAATTTTAAGATTATTTTATTTCTAATGAAATCTCTAAAATGGTATATTTTTATTGAAAAAACGCATAAAAATCACTATCATATTTTTTTGGACTAGCCAATTGAAAAATAGCAGTCCTGTGATATCATAAACGCAGATGCAGCGACGCGTTAAGATTTTGTTTGGAATTTGTTAACTACCTACAATTCGCCAGGGGCGCTGTACAGGTTTGTTAATGCAGTAGTGGGTAGCTACGTTACTAAAATCTCATGGTACCCCTAAAATAGTGGTAACTTACTCGAAATAAATATGAATAAAATGGATAAATGTTTAGTAATTTTTCTCTGAAGGCAATGCTACTTAGATGTATGTCTAAAACGCTGTTCTACCCTGCTTTTACCATTAATAGAACTGGATAAGTGCGAGTCGTACTCGTGCGTTGAGGATACCATCATATATATCACTATACTTGTGGATTTCTAGGTCAATTTTCTCTGCAAATCCTAACTTACTGCGATGGCTTAACGACCCAAAAAAGAATCTTGGCCTCCGATTCTCCACCGCTCCCTGCTCAGCGCCACCTCTTGCCAGTCGGCTTTTTGGAGGGCTTTCAGGTCCTTTCTCACTTCATCACTCCAACGGTACTTAGAACGACTAGTCGCTTTCCACTTCAGTCTGCAAATCCTAATGTCAATTTTTCTTTACTTGCCTTTACGCCTCTGATATTTGTAATTTTATTTCGCCTTGAGGATTTTTGAATGATTCAGTGTTAAAACTCAATGTGACATTTAGATAAGTGGATTTTAATGTAAGCTAGTTTAGTCTGCTAACCTCTCGGTTATACGAGCCGAATCTCGGGAGAGTGCGCTGTACTTACATTCCAGTCGCACCTGCTTGATATCCCTACAAGTTCCGTATAGTGTCTATCTATGCAATCATACAACAAATACAAAAAAAAAAATACATAGGAACATGAATGGTGTTCGTGGACTGTCCAATTTTTCAGGCTGCCTAAAGGTATCTTACATGGCTTAATGACTGCCATATAGCGATAACAGCCGGGCCATGACTTCCGAAGTATGGAGGAGCAAAGATAAAATACCACTAACGGCTACCAATCTAAGCATGGCCGCGCACTCGTCGTCGCTTGACGCCCTCTATTGTTACTAACTCGTATGCTCCATTCGGATATACTTGTCAATATGGACTGTTAATGGAAAAAAAAAGTTTAATGAATACGGAGAAATTATAAAGATGATGGTTCCAAAGTTAGAGAGAGATAACGAGATAAGCTTAGACTTTTCTATTGATGGCTTATTTGATTGAACGTGTAATTAATAAAACGTATTACGTGTTTTTTATGATACTGGTATTGTACGGGATATGCCATTATATGTATATTACGAGAGTTTAACCGCAGTTTAGCATATGTACTGTTATGTTCGGATGGCTGACATAACCTTAAACCGTAGATTAACCGCTAAACCACGCTTAATGGTCGAAAGTGGCGCCCTCTGTGACCGGCGACAACATGTAAACAATCTCTTTTGCTCGAGCATACCGACAGCAAAAAATGGAGAGTACAGAAGTATATAAACCTACAGCCGACAGCAAAAATGGAGAGTACAGTAACTCGCAAAAGTCAATGAACAACCCTCACATGTATTGTTTTCCCCTGCGTTACCCACTGTACCATTATTTACTGATTCCTGGGAGTTTTCATTTTTATTACTTAGCTAGTTAAAAGATCAATAGATTTTATATATATGCATCTCATTTAAGTGCAGTTTGTTTTGTAAGTGCGATCGTTGCGCTGGTTACAATACTTTTTGACTACTCTATATGGACTTTTGCCGGTGACTCTACCTTATTTTTAAGAATTACAATAATTATTTTTTTTAGGAACAAGAACTTTATTCTTTTAATTTTTTATTATAACACTAACAGCACCCCGCGGTGTTACCCTTAGTTCGTCATCCACAGCAGCGTCATCTACTTTATAAAGTGCCATTGACTAATAGACTTTTTGAACAAAATGTCAAGTTCGGGATTAAAAGTACCCGATTTATTAATCCAAGGTGCTTCCATACCAAATTTCATAAAAATCGATTGAGCGTTGGGAAGTAACAATATACTCACAAACCTTGGCATTTATAATATTAGTGGGATGGGATTAATGGGATTTAGGTATTTGGAAGAAAACCTTATATTTTCAGGTTACTAAGCGTTATCCCGCTGCAATTAGGGAATCTAAAAATCTAAGTATACGTAGTGATTACATACTCTTTGAATCTGAGATTTATTTCTGGTATCAAGGAACCTTATTCCTACTGACAAAAAAAAAATCAAGTGTTTTAAAAATTTTCAGTCCTTCCCTGTTGCTTTGAAGCCCAGTTGAAAACTGAGAAATCCCACGATAAACGCGATTTCTCAGTTTTCAACTTTTTAGATTTGGCATTAAATTTATGATAGTCCGCAAGCCTAAAATCAACTCTCCTTGGGTTTGCCGTTGGTAGGATATTATATTATACAATAACATGTTTTCTTTCTTTCTTACACCACCAGTTGGAGAAGTATCGTAATTTAGGCGCCTATACGTTCATTGGTTGCCTTTAACAGCATTCACGGGAAAAAGTGTTAGTTCTGTAAACACTTTATTTGGTGGTGTAGTTGCATTATGTAAGCGTCTCGTGAGTTACTGGCTTTAATTTATGACAAATCGCTTAGATATCATAAATCTTATAAGAACCAACCAACTTGACAAAAGAGGGAGTTTATCCTTTTTAAATTTTTATATATGTCCGTTAACGTTGTCCCCGTCACGCGTAACTATAAGTTTTTATTTTTATTTTTAATCGGACATTTTAATACGAGGCGATCAATTTGATTCAACTATATAATTTTGAAGGTATTTTTATTTAGTCTATACCAGATTCTACTGACGTGTGCCATCCATAAGTGTATGAAAGTAAATATGTTTGTTCCTATTTTTAATTGTTTTTCCGGACGTATCTCAATAGCTTTTAATCGGATAGCACAAAGTTTTTGGTAACTGACTTTTTACCATCTTTTAAAACCATGCAATAACGATTAGGTAGAGTAAGGGAGATGTCACCCTATATCATATATTGCGCTGTCCCGCTTACTCACTTGTCTTGCATGGTTTTAAGAGATGATAGTAGACCACCTATGCAACTTTGAATCAGTTCAGTACTGTTGTAGATAGAGCTAATTTTGTATCGACTCTACACCGTAATTCTTCAACGTGTCATTATAATATCGTCGTGGCCTTAGGCTCAGTCTACCCCGTTTGGGATAAAGACGTGATTATGTATGTATGTAATTATCATTATGCATGTTATTTGAATAAATTTTTCTGGGGCTATGTTTGCGTGTTAGTCGGTTTAATTAAATCTCCTGGTCTTTAACTATATTCATATAAAATTTTATCAAAATTAGTTCAGCAGTTTAGCCGTGAAAGCATAACAGACAGACATATAGAAAGGCATTTTTAATATAAATAAGGAAGTATCGACTTTTTTTTTGTTATTTTTATTGGTTTCCCAAAGAACTTACACTGGGATCAGTTCAATCTGCATGATTAGCTTTTGTTTATTTGAATTGAAATTACTTTTCTTAATTTTTAGACCCACTGAAGCATCAGCCTTAAGGCCGTGGTATAGGTCAATACGTTATATTTGATCTCTTGCTCTAGTACTCGTATGAAACTTTTCAATTTGACCTTTAAACCCACGTTTAAGTCGATGACCATAAGTCAAAACTTGGGCCTAGTGCCAACTTTCGTGTTACCACAGATTATAGAAGTCTTACTGACCTTTGTAGCTAAGCCTATTATTAGTGTACTATAATCAAGCAATATTTGTATATATATAAATTTGTATGCGTATATGTAGGTATGTATGTAAAAACTTTATTGTACAGAAGAACATTGATGATACAACATAGAACACAACAAAAGGCGGACTTATCCCTAACAGGGATCTCTTCCAGTCAACCTGTATTTTAAAGGAAAAAAAGTACATGGGCATTAAAGAGGGTACATCGCAAAGAATACACATATGAAGTTATAAACTAATTACAACACAAAAGTTACTTATCCTATACTATCAACTTATTTGAACGCGTTCGCGTGTTCGAAAACGGCTCTAACGATGAATTTTTTGAATTTTCAAACTTAAGTTTTTACATAGTCAAAAAGATAATCTAGCTTTCATGTCTGGGAAAAATCATTTAACCCATGTTTTCACACAAATATTTTCTACATAAAACCAGCAAAGCTCGGTCACCCAGGTATATTAGTTATGTTATTTATCGTATATACTATAAATTATTTAACATAATTAGAATGATGTAAAGGAAGGACTTAGTGTCGAGGGCTTTTTTACCAGTCAACCAAGAGGACGGAAAAAATAAAAATATTAAAGGTAAGTTATGTTCTATTATTAAAAAAAATTTAGTATATTTTTTCCATTAAAACAAAAAAAAATACACCATGTCATTGGTATTCTGTAATCTGTGGTAAAAATGACAAAACCTGTGGCGCCAATAGATATTCTGATGTTAAAATTTGCATAGAATAATAAATTATATTTTGTTATATTGCTGCTACTGAACATAATTACGGACACCAGAGCGAGAAACAGACTGAAGGCGACTAGCACCTGAGAAACACGGATTACAACAGAAAGATGTCTACAGCACTGACACCAGAGCGAGAAACAGACTGAAGGCGACTTGCACCTGAGAAATACGGATTACAACAGGAAGATGTCTACAGCACTGACACTAGAGCGAGAAATAGACTGAAGGCGACTTGTACCTGAGAAATACGGATTACAACAGCAAGATGTCTACAGCACTGACACCAGAGCGAGAAATAGACTGAAGGCGACTAGCACCTGAGCATTATAGAAGAAGAATAAGGAGGAAAGCCCGCAGTGCCATTAGGAAAGCAGCAAGAAGAGGACATAATAAAGGCCTGGAAGGTCACGTCCCAGCATCAACTTTATTGCAGCATATCCCTTCCCCAAGTATATATTACACATCAAGTATAGTATCTATATCCCAAACACTGGTTTGACGCGAGTACTCGGCTGGTTCAAATTTCCCGTCACTCCGAAATTCCATAGCTGCACCACCCACACATCCGTCCGTATCTACGTTCCCAACCGGTTCCTCGAGTCTGAGCTAGCTAGCTTCAGGGCGGACTGACGAAGCCGTACATGATGAGGAAGAGCCAGCACCACCCCGTACCCACTCGGACTCGATGATCGTGCGGATGCGTCCCTTCGAACTGGAACTCAGCTCTGCACTCTTGCAGCTTAACCGCTGGCTGGGCGGGAACAGAACAGAACAGAACAGAATTGCTGCTACTGAATATAATTACAGTTTTATTAAGTTTTTGCGTTCGTTTGGTAGAAATTAAGTTAGCGCAGTTTATTAATGTGAACGTTATAGAGAAAGTCGATTTTTTACATTACTGTGGGTATCTGGCAAGGCTAAACTATTAATATTTAAACTATATAACTCAATCTTTATAATTTTTTAAATGTGGCCAACACTGTCAGAGTTTTCAGGCTGCCTAAAGGCATCTGACATAGCCTAACGACTTCCATCTACCAATAACAGCCGGAACCAACGACTTAACGTGCATTCCGAAGCACGGAGGAGCTCAGGATAGAAATGCCACTAATGGCGACCAATCCAAACACGGCCGCGCACTCGCCGTTACTTGATGCGCATTATTGTTACGAACATGCGCGCCGCGCTAGGCTATCAAGCTCCTCTAGCCCTAACTATATCCATACCGAATTTCATCGAAATCAGTCCAGCAGTATAACCGTGAAAGCTTAGACAGACAAACTTTCGTGTTTATAATATTAAGTAAGGAAGTATGCATGTTATTTAAAAATTAAAGATTCAGACACGATCTTAAAAAACTATAAGACTTATGTAATTATTCTTCTATACGTTTTGTATTTTGTAAAAATGTGTAATAAAATGAGATAAAATGATATTGCACGACGTGATTTTGGGGTCAAAGTTAAAAAAATGATCGTTATGAAGAGTTAAAATTACATCTGACATTTCTTAATTTGAGTCTCTCGTTGATACGTACAATTTGAAAGCGTAAGCGATTTTGAGTCATATAGTTAATAAAATACACACTAAAGAAAATTAAAGTTGTCATAAGTCATACTTTAACGGATAGCTTCAGTTAATATAATAATAATATAATATATTGAAACAAATAACATAGTTTGAGTTAGTAAAATTAATTTAAAAGAAGTAATGTGGTGTCGTGGGACACCAGGTAGGAACGAAGTTCCAAAGAGGGAGAAAGAGAAAGGTATTATACACTACTAGCTTGTGTATACGACTGTCGCGCCTGCGCAAGTCTCATTTAACGGTTTTATTCTACGGACTTTTTCTTACGGTTTTACTATCACATTTTTTTCAGTTCGGTCGCGCAGGAAAATCACTATCTCCCCAAGCCTGCAGTAAGGAACTTCGTTCCAAAAAAGTTAAATAAGTTTGAGACTTGTGTTATGAGATACTAACTCAACAATACTATATTTTATAACAAACTTGCGACCCGCCCCGGCTTTGCATGGGCATAAAAACCTTCCTCTTGATCACTATCTTTAAAAAAAACCGCATCAAAATCCGTTGCGTAGTTTTAAAGATTTAAGCATACAAAGGGACATAGGGACAGAGAAAGCGACTTTGTTTTATACTATTTAGTGATTCATGAAATTAACTTTAGTGCTCCATCGCGATCTCAAAGAATTCCTCGGCTATTTAAGATACCGGCTTGCTCAAATAATATTGGTCACAAGAATCCAATTAACCGTATTAACGTCTTCGGAATTCCTTAAGTTTAACAACTGACTTTCCTGACATATTTTGTCATTCACTTGCGGCATTTAAGAAAAGAACTCTGACATCAGTGAAAATTGTTTTTTTTTTCTGATCTAGTAAACTCACATTTTTTTATAAAACTACATTTTTATGACCTAATAAACTTAATGCTAAAGGACATCTAGCATTCAACCTTTGACCCAAGTGAGATAATAATAGGGTAGGAGTGAAATTTTTTAAAACGCTTGAATTTTTTTCTGTAGCTAGGAATAGGGTTCCTTGATACCAGAAATAAATCTCAGATTTTGAGAATAATTTAATTTAATCTATTGTGGGTGTTAATTGTAATATAATGATTAGGGTATCTAATGTGAATGGTATAAAAAATAAAAATAAATAAATATTAGATTTTTTTATAGTCTATTTTAAAAACGCTTCAGCGAATGACTCGAGGCTGACCCAAAGAGTAATAGTCACACTGTTAGCTTGCACTTGAGCTTGTGAAATTCCCAGTAGGCAACGTTTTATCAAGCTCTACAATTAAAGTATTTCGTTTTCTAGCAATGGGAACATTTATGCAATATGCTAGGTCATCAAATGATGTGCCCGCAATTTACAGGTTACGGAAACATTCCCTTTGAAAAATTTTTCTTTGGAAAAGAACTTTGGAAACTCTCCCAAAGTTTCCAAAGACGTTCGGCAATTCCCGGAATATTTCCGGCAATATTTCCAAAGTTCCCGGGAAAGTGTTAAAATTCTCGGCAACAGCACATCACTCATCATCTTAGCATTTTTCTGGTTCAATTCAATTCATCATCATCATCATCTCAGCCGCAGGCTGTCCGCAGACATAGGCCTCCCCCAAGGATTTCCAAAAAGCCGGTTGGAAGCGGCCTGCATCCAGCGCCTGCCTGCGACCTTTTTTAGGTCATCTGACCATCTGTGCCCCTAGTATGAGTTTTTCTTAACGTAGACGCTAGCGACTGCGTTAGCGATTTAGTATGGCAAACCTGTACAGCGCCTCTGGCGGATAGTAAGGCAACTAAGAAATTCCATACAAAATCCTAACGCAGTCGCTAGCGTCTGCGTTAAGAAAAACTCATACTAGGGGCACTGGTCGGTAGGTGTCCGATGCTGCGCTTACCGGTGCGTGGTCGCTATTCGAGAACCTTTCTGCCCCATCGGTTATCCACTGCCACTTCAAAGAGCTAATCCGCTGGGCTATGTCAGCAACCTTTGTTCTCCTACAGATCTCCTCATTTCTGATGCGGTCTCGTAGGGAAACACCGATCATTTCAACTCATTCAAAACAATTCAATAAAAACGCGAGTACAAAAATAAAAAATGACAACTAGTTAGTAACTTGAAAATTTCCATTATCTATTGATGTAAGAAGTACTTCTAAACATTTTTTATGGAAATTGATATCTCAAGTCATCCGGTATATGTGTACTCATGGTGTTAATTGTCTCCAAACACAGTGTTACGTAATCAACCATATTTGTCCACAGATGTCAATATTTGAGGCTACTGGTACTTGTACTATCACTTATACTGTGCTACTGGCTAACATAGGAAAAACCGAATGTAAAAATATTTTTTTCAATACTCATTTAGGACGTTTTATTATTTTACTAGCTTTCGGCCGCGGCTTTGCCTTCGTGAATGTCGATTATCGCGACCTAAAGAAGCCTCTGTCCACTAAAGTCTCGAATTCATTTAAATCCGTCTCTCTCCTCTCTCGAAAGACGGATATACAAACAAACACACACACTTTTACGTTTATAATATTTATTTGTATGTTATAACTTTATTGTACCAAAACAAAAGTGAATACAAAAAGGTAAAATTAGTATGGTTTCTATCCCTACTATACGCAGACGCTAGAAACCAGTAAAAAAATATAGTATTCTTATTATAGTGGGGCTGTAAAAAGTTAAATTTTTCATAACGTATTTTATGTACAGTGAGCTACATAGATATATGTACGCCAGATAAGGGATAGGAGTAACACAGCAAGTAAAGTTACTCTTACCCTTTATCTCTGTACTTTCATTTGCATTTAGTAATAATAAAAATGTTAAATACACTTAAATGTAATTTATTTGTAAATTACGCTTCCATACTGGTCTGGGAGAAAAAGAAAAACACAGAAAATCATGACATAGGCGATGCGGCTAGCAACCCATCACTATTGATTTCCTGTTTCAACTATCATTATGCTAAACGTGGCCTAAGGTCTTATGGCCCTAGGCTCTATCTACCCCGCATGGGATAAAGATGTGATTATATGTATGTATTTATGTATTTGTAAATATACTGGGTAAAAGGTGTTTCATACAAACGACATCAACGCGTCATATGTTTTTGGGATTTGGACAAATAATTTATTAATTTTTTTACTCAGATCATTCAGCGTTCTGAATAACTCTGATACCACGGTGTGCATGGATAATTGACCCTGCAACGAACACGATAGAATGATGAGCTCAAAAAAGTCCAACATCCTGCAACGACGCCGGCCATCAGGCCTTCTTTAAAAATTCGATTCTGGTTCAGCAGATAGGGCGTGAAATTGTAACAAATGGTGTAATAATGGGTAGGAGCAGCAATTTGATCACACATATAAGGTACTTTCATTTCAGCCTTCCAGTTGACAGTGATGCGGAGGAATATTTCGACGCTTAGTGTTTCGTTAGTACGTTTTTTTGTATATATTTATTTATTATTTAATATTAGGATGTATATAGATAGTTGTAAAGTGTGTATAATAATAATTAATGTACTGAATTGTTGTCATCAGCTAAATTAAAATAAAGTAAATACATATATTAAATCAAGTCTTGTTTTTTCTCCCAAACTCGATCACAGAATTCTAATCTACCGAAAAACGAGCAATTCGCAAAAATTTAAATTCCAAAAACAATTCTAACATATTCGGCACCTACACAACAAAACGTTATATGAATACATATTATTATTTACCGTATTTTCGTATCTGTATTGTGCACACATAGAGATGCAAATCAGTTACAAAACACGACCTTGATCGGCGGTCACTTTTAGAAATACCTATTCCATACACGAACTGCAGCATGCGGTGTGCCGTAACATGAATTTAATATGAATATTTTATTTTAATTATAGATTACATAGTTTGGCAATGTTAAGTACAACATATTTTTGATTATCGTTTCAAAAACAAACACCCACTTTTTAATAAGTACCTAAGGCCTGCCCTTTAGGTTGGAGATTGCGATTAAATGATCGCCTTTTTTACCCGACTATGGCGAAGCCAAAAGGAAGGGTAATGATTTTGGCAGTCTATGTATGTATGTTAGTTAGTATGTATGTTCTACTGGACCGATTTTAATGAATGAGTTGTCAAAAGATCGCGACAGAAACACAAAAAATATTTTTTTTTATATTTTGGGTAACTGTTGTGAACATGTTTAAAACACTGTTTTGTCCTAAAAATAATATAAAAACCCTTTAAAACTGGTTCAAACAGAAAACGTATATCTGTTTTAATTACAGTTTCAAAAGTGTTTGAAGCCAAACAGGTTTAAAACACCCAAATAAGTGTTACAGGAATATTTTATGTAACAGTAATGGGTAACCCTTATGAAAGTGTTACCCTTATTATGGTGTTTTCACTTCAAAACTTTGACACCAAGGTGTGCAAGATCAGACCTTGCAACCTATGACATTAAGTTAATTGAAAAATGGTCGAAACTCCAACTGATGATGCTCTCAGTTGCGTAATTGGAATTTAGCCTAACCTTACATCAGATAAGTGCTCTCAAAGTAGCCATAATAAATCAAGAGCCTGTGAAGGCTTCGTAAAGGTCGATTACAGATAGAGTGTGAATTTAGTGTTTACATTAGCCAAGTGAGAGGTCGTCTTGGCTCGGTAGACGATATGTGTCAGATTGATTTAATTGTTTTCGGTAATTATAATAGGCATAAATAATATACGATTTTAGGGTAAACTTTTTTATAAAATTACAAAAATATTACCTCGATGAACACTAGCGCCACCATCATTTAAAAATCATTATTCACTGAAAACACAAGTTATCAAAAACCCCTGTTATGTAATTAAGGTTCTGGATCTGAAGTTAATTTTAATCATATTAAATTATAGTTCCCTATAGTTACAAATTGCAATATTGCTTAAAACGGCCACTTTTAGCAGTTTTGCAATTTATAACTATAGGGAGGTATCGTCTTAAGGGGCTGACATCAGCCAACTAGCGACACCAATCTTTTTTTATATCTTTTAACCTAAAATCAGGTCAAATTGAAAAATATATGAAAACAATTTGCTAGTAAACAACTTATAGTATTTTTGGTATTACTTTTCATTATTTTTCCTTCGGTTAAGTAATTCAGAAAAAAAAAACTCATAACCGCCAAAAGTGGCCACTTGAGTTTTTGTCGTTCGTATTGAGAATAAAATAATGAAAAGCAATAACAAAAATACTAGAAGTTGTTTACCAGCGAAGTTTTTTATTTCTTCGTATCACTACCACTACATAGTATAAAACAAAATCGCTTTCTCTGTCCCTATATCCCTATGTGTGCTTAAGGTGATACCTCGGTGAACACTAGCGCCACCGTCATTTAAAAATCATTACTCACTGAAAACACAAGTTATCAAAAATCCCTCTGCTGTAATTATGGTTCTGGATCTGAAGTTAATTTTAATCATATTCAATTATTAAATTTATAGTTCCATATAGTTACAAATTGCAAAACTGCTAAAAGTGGCCGTTTTAGGCAATAATGCAATTTGTAACTATAGGAAATATTAATTCAATAATTTAATATGTTTAAAATTAACTTCAGATCCAGAACCTTAATTACAGCAGAGGTGTTTTCAGTGAGTAATGATTTTTAAATGACGGTGGCGCTAGTGTACACCGAGGTATCCACCTTTAACTTCAGATACAGAACCATAATTACAGCAGAGGGATTTTTGATAACTTGTGTTTTCAGTGAGTAATGATTTTTAAATGACGGTGGCGCTAGTGTTCACCGAGGTATCACCTTAAATCTTTGAAACTATGCAACGGATTTTATGAGTATTTTAATAGATAGTGTTTGTGCTCTTGGATAGCTGTGGTTATTTATTAATTGATATTACTGCCGCTAGATGGCACTGCTGCCAATCCTGACTAGGAGCACGACGTTACTTAGTAACGGCACTAAGAGAAAAATAACACCGTTTTCATTGAAAGAAAAACCCGCATCGCATCTAATTTTTATGTTCATCAAGATAACTACGCATTTTACTATATCGCATCTTCACGCCGCCGGCTCTGCGTTTGTCAAGGATTGCATTTAAGGTAATAATCGATTTATTAATAATCGCAGTGTCCAGGCCAAAAACTTTTTCCGCTTCCATCATTTGGTTGATCCGCATCGCATCGCATTCAAAATTTATTGATTTAACCGCCAGATAGTGATTCAAGAGGCAGGTTTTTATGCCCATGCGAAGCCGGGTGGGTCGCTAGTTAAGAATAAAATAAAAAAAAGTAATAACAAAAATACTTAGAAGTTATTTCCTAGCGAAGTTTTGTTTCCTTCGTATTGAGAATTAAATAATAATATCTTCATGGTTATCATACTCATAAAATATGGTTAAAATCATAGTTTAAAATGCCCTTTGTTGCTGGTAACGCCAGTTTATCATCAAACTTTGACAGAAAGTGAAGGGCTAGTATTGACGTTAAAATTGTTTTCTCCTCACTGTCGAAACGTGTGATGCAAACGTGAATGCGAAAATTGTTTTAAGATATTAGCACATTTCATAAACAAGTACGAAAACAATGCGTGGGTAGTATTAGGTCCGGATCTAGTATAGAGGAGCGGCATTATGTATTAGTTTAAGAAAAAAAAATCCGCCTTTTAGCGAGTCGGACCCACGTCCTGAGGGTTGGTTGCGTACAGAAATAATTGAATCGTTCTGTCGACGAACAGTCCATTAGCAAATTGGCCGTAGGACAACGGTTGGGAAATCTACCACCACACAATACTAAAATACTTACTTTAAAATGTTTGCCTTCCTTTAATTTTTCTGCAAAAATTAATAAGTATACATATATATTATATATATATATATATATATATATATATATATATATATATTTCTTAAAATTTAAAGACAGTATTGCTGTATTAAGATTTATTCCTATGTACTTGCTGTATGATATTGCTTCTGCCCAAATTTCATGAATCTAGTTCAACGGGAAATAACCCATAGGTTTTGATTTGGCCATCAGAAAACGCAGTTTACGAAAATTTACAACATTTACATATCTTTTGATCGCTTTGATGTATAATTTTGATTATTTTACAGTAGAAAAAGACCGCAGGCTTTAAAATATATTTAATGCATTAGTTTAATACTTATTGTCTGTGTTTCCCTTTGATTATTTAGTCAATCAAAGGTGTGTCCGCTCACAAACACTAAAATTAAAAACCACCAAAACTTTTGTATAAATCAAAAAAATAAAATCAACGCATTAATTATTAAGTTCAAACTAAAATTAACAACTAAAAATAAACATAACGTTGTTAATTATAAGTTGTAATTAAATCAGATATATCAACAACGATTTCATGATAGGCTTTGAAATGTGCGTGAGATTATTTATATGATACGAAACGATCTCGACACGATTATCTATACATATGTCGTCGGCATATCGTACGATTCGTCTATTTACAATCGCCGTGGTCAATTTCTAAACGCTAGCTGTTTTGCACGAAACGCCTCTCTGTTTGCGAGGTTTATGGTTTACGGAACCACTAAAATATTTATCGTTATAATACTTGTAATATATTATAAAATCCGGTAAATACCGACATTATATTTTACAATTCAATTAAGCAATTTAATTGGTAACAAAGAAAAGTATCAACATAATTACAAAATTTAAACTAATTACTTAAACTAAAAATATATATATATATATATAAATAAAATAAAATAAAAATAAAAATATATAAGTATTTAAAACATGCTGGTCTGGGAGAAAAATAAAAACGCAGAATGTTCCAGCTGCTTCTCTTTATGTGCAGGTCGTAAAAGTCGACTGAAGGAATCTGTAAATGGGAGAATTTTGACGCGATGCGGCTAGCAACTCATCACTATTGATTTCCTTTTTCTACTGTCATCATGCTAAGCTTGGCATAAGGTGTTATGGCCCTAGGCTCTGTCTACTCCGTATGGGATAATATGTATGTATTTAAAACAGTAACGTTAGAATATGTGCTGAAATTCTAAAATCGTAACGTATAAACTGTACTTGTAAAATATCAATCATAAAAGCAGTTGAAACTACAGATAGTTTGATTTTACAAATCCAATTGAATTGCATATGTAAAACAGCAAACATTAGAAAATGTGCTAAAATTCTAAAGTCGTAACATGTAAATTAGATCCAATATATCTATAAGATCGTGATCGTCGTTTCAATTTGAAAATAAATGACTGACAGATATATTTTGTGGTACAAGTTACTTACTTCTGGCGAATGAAGACAGTATTACTTACTTAATGTTATCATATCATTGTCAACATCTCTATAAGACAAGGATATAATTTACTAAACAAAATATCCCAACTAATCCAAATTGATATTATAAATGCGAAAGTTTAAGTAAATTTGTTTGTTTATAACGCTTTCACGCCCTATCTACTGAACCAATGTTCTTGAAATTTTGTAAATATATGTTATAAGTACTTATAAGTTATAAGTATTTTTCTAATAAATAAAGCTTTACAATATCTATTGTACAATCAAAAAGTGAAATTAGTAAAGTACTTAAAATATTAAACTGATTGAAATCATTCAATATGATGAAGCTTTACATGAATAATAATCATAAGTATTCAATATTCAAAAGGCTTACATGAATAAACGGATAAACTACCTCGTTAAAAAATATTTACAAAAAGCCAACTGACGTTAAAATTACTGTTGGTGTTTTGTAGATATTTTTTTGACGAGTTAATTTATCCGCTTGGATAAATTAAAAAACGTCAACCTCACGTAATAGAAGATCTAATTAAAGGATACATTTTTGAATAATTGCAATAAAAACTTTATTAAGTCTGGGTAAAGAGAGATGAAGAAAAAATTACTGACTGAAAACTGATTGTTATAGTTTTTTATGCATCTAAAGACATCGGCACTACCCTTAATATCGACATTGCTTACTTTTTACCGCACGTAAGCGTAAGCTAGGATTCAATAGAAAATGTAAATAACTCCTTAGGTATTTAACATTTATTTTCCAAATTTTATTTACCTAAAATGCTAAAGCTATGTAAATCCTACTAATATTATAAGCGCAAGTTTGTAAGAATGTATGAATGTTTGTTACTCATTTACAGGAGAACGGCTGAACCGATTTGGCTGAAATTTGGAATGGAGATTGCTTATACTGTGGAACAATACATAGGCTATATTTTATCCCAAAATTCCCACGGGAGCGGAGCTTTGGACAAATGCTAGTAAAACCATAAATTAATATACTAACGGTTCGCTTGTGACTTGTACTAAACCTAATCACTGAATTGTGATGTATGATGCGACCTTCTATTACACGCAACCTTTCGTTTTTATGTTCGTGAGGTTACTCGGTCGCACACAAGTATAAATTAAAGAGGGTTCTGACCCAAAGTATTTTTTTTAGTTTTTCCATATGTACTATGTATATGACCTAGGCGGAGAAAATTAAATTTGGAACCTTCCACCGCACAGCTCTTCCAACCTTTTTGTTATACGAGCGAGAGCCAAATAATAAATAAATTTGGCGAGAGCGCTGTACTTGCTTGGCTCTTTCCAGTCGAACCTTCTTGATCTCTCTATAGGTTCTCTCATGTCACTTGTTATCTGCTATCTAGTATATATTTTTCATTTTCAAGCTACATAGATTTTTTTAGTCTACAACATCTAAAACATATTCTAATAAGCTTAAAAAAACTCAAATTAAACTAAAATGAAACTATAATAAAACAAAATCAAATAAAAAAACTTAAATATCTAATAATTGTATATCTATGTATTGTTGACTCTTCTACATTATTAGGAAGCTTACCTTTTTTCTAAAAACCTAGGATATTCAACCTGCATAATAAAAAACGCGCTGATTTTCTTGCACTTAAACTAATAGCGTACTGCCCACATAGAATTATATTAACGCCGTCTATCGATCACTTTACAAAACTACGTTTTAATAAATAAATACTTATTTTATGTATTTATTAGTAAATTAATAAATTAAACAAAAACTAAATTTGAAAAAATCAAAAGTAAGTTAAGATGAAAAACTTAGCCTGGGTTCTTAAGCACTCACATTTAAGCAATCACTCTTATAATCACATTAAATATGTACTTACAAGTAACTAGGAAACACGCTTAGATAAAGAAAAAAGTGGAACATACAACAATAAATCATGATCTAACATGGCAACACCACAAAACGATAAAAAAACGTTGTCGTGGCGTACAGTAGGTCGATAGATATAATTACTGTTACAACGATGATGCCACAACCTTTGAGTCTCCGCGCACTTTCCAATGACCCGCAAATCGCCGACTAGTGATGTAAAACGATGATTACATCGATAAAACTATTCGTCTATGGTTCTTAAGATTTTAAATTATCTATTATAAATGAACTGTTGTGCTGCTCACTGGTTTTTTTTATAAATTATGAAATGTATAAATTAATGTAGGTATTTATAGTTTTTCTTCATTCATTCATCTCGTGTAGGTGTCACTATCAATCGACTATGTACACCCTAGTGTAAGAGTTCTTCGGAACCGCCTCTCGGCCTCTGAAGTGGTTCCTTTAACGACTACCAGATGGCAACCGGGACCAACGGTTTAACGTGCCTTTCGAAGCGCGGAATCATCTTTATTGTCAAACAATCATGTGATTCAAGCCTGCAATGTCCTAACCAAACTGGAAACAACTAAACTAAGTATTCTTCCCGTGGGAATCGAATCGTCGACCCCCGGGTCTACAGGCAAAACGCCTTAACCACTGGACCACGGAGGCAGTAAATAATTAGTAAAAGTAGTTTTACTTAATATACCGAGTTTAAATTTAAATTTTTGTATTTGAATGCATGAAATAAATGAATAAAAAAAATTAAACGGGATCACACCAAAGGGAATTTACATGGAAAATCGCGGCGAAATGGCTTTTTTTTTAATTTTTCAATGTATATTCAACCGTTCAGGAGTGGGCAAATACATACACTATATTGAGATAAACCTAGCTAATACAATAGACTATGAATCCGGTTACCCTCAGAAACTGAGTTAATGTATTTGGGCTTGTTATTTTGTAGATACGGGCTACATTATCATCAGCTCTCTACAACCCACAGCTGGGCATAAGCCTCCCTCTGTCTACGCCATGCATCCTTACTCTGAGCCCCCGCAATCCAGGTTGTTGCCAGCAACCTTCCTAATATCATCGACCCATCTAGCCGCTGGACGTCCAGTACTTCGCTTTCCGTATCTAGGGTACCACTATGTTACAGCCTCTCCACCTACTATCGTTCCTTCTAGCCAGGTATCCTGCCCAGTTCTATTTTAGAGCTGCAACCCTAGAGAGTACGTCGTGAACTTTCGTTCTACGTCAGAACTGGGCGTCGATTCTGCTAACGTTAAGTCACAATCGTGTCAAAATAGTGTTTCAATGGTAGTGCTTTTTTACACACTAGTTACAAGAAATTTATATTTTTTTTATATCACTTCCGATGATCACACCACATACTAAATTCACATCACATCATACAGGCATAACTCTTGTAAATAGTGTGTAAAAAGCACTACTATTGAAACACTATTTTGATACGATTTTGACTTTACGTTAGCAGAATCGACGCCCTGTTATTTAATCGATATCAAATCGGTTTTCCAAAATCCCAACCTTGCTTACACTTGCTCAAGTGTGTGATTATTATAATGGCTCTATAAGTAACATTTGCATTATATAAGAAAATTTTTGTATTATTGTTATTACTTTGTAGCTTTATTTATCTTATCATAGTTTTAGGTAGTATAAGTAACATAGTTACCTACATCGAACTTCATTATATGAGGTTAATAAAACAGTGGTGTTTTGTTTTTGGATTGGTACGTTCACACAAATTACCTAGTATTTATACCAAATTACAGAATAATGAGTACAGACGGTCAACGGTCATACAAAGAAACGCACCGATTTGTTGTATACTAATCCCGTACTGCCCATACTGAATTATGATAAAGATGGATGATGAAGTTAGATGTAAGTAAATAAATAAAAAACGCCATCTATCAATCGTTTAAGGTATTATGACTATAAATTCGATAAAAAATGCTAAGGATAAGATAATATGTCGCATGAATTTCCCTTTGGGAACAGTGCTTTTTCCCGGGATGAAAGGTACTCTATGTCCTTTTCAATACTCTATGTCTTTTTCAATATACTATGTAAGTAAATGAGAAATATCAAAAAGATTGATTCAGTAGATAGGGTATGAAAGCGTGACAAACAAACAAACCAAAAAACTCACTTTCGCATATATATTAGGTATTTATTTCATAAGTATAAAATCTGGGAGCAAAATACTCTTAAGTAATGTTTATGCAACTAGCATATTTTGACGAATTTTCTGTCCATCACAACAACCTTTTAGATCTTGCAGTAATCATTACTCATCAATTCTTGCTACCGTTGCTATAGACTGCCATCGCAATGGCATCTAAAATTATGAAATACTAGTATTTGCCTGCGGTTTCGACCGTGAACATTTCAGTAAAAGGTCTCTATCCTTATAATACTTTAAAACTGTGTATGCGAAATTATAGTAACATTTGTTCAGGTAGGATGTGAAAGCATAACTCACTTTCGCATTTATAATATTAGTTGGGATTTTATCTACTACTACTATTATTTTGTTATACAGACAAACGACCCCAGAATTGGTTTCTCTATATCTTAAATTTGGTATTTCACTTTTGATTATCGTATAATTCCATCTATAATGGACTTACTAAACATTCCTTGGACAAATAGTTTGATATACATATTTATTCATAAAAAACTAATAAGTACTTAAATATAAAAGAAACCTACTCAATAAATAAATAAAAATGAAAATTTATAATCGGTAGTCCATTCGGTATTTCGGTAAATAGTTACGTTTGTTTTATTTTCTCTACAAATGAAAACAGAAATGCAAAAAGCATACTCTATGGAAAACTTACTTTCACGAGACCGCAGAATCCTTTTAGCGCTTATGACTTAAGTTGTAAGCGACGAGCGAGTTTGCTTTTTTTATTTTATCCTACACTAGCGATCCGCCCTGGCTTCGCATGGGTATAAAATGGCTTTAAAAAAAACCGCTTTAAAATCCGTTGCGTAGTTTTAAAGATTGAAGCATAGAAAGGGACATAGGGACAGAGAAAGCGACTTTGTTTTATACTATGTAGTGATGTAAGCCGCCTCTTGGCCTCTGATGTCGGTCCAATATAACCACTACTAGATGGCAGCCGGGACCAACGGCTTAACGTGTCTTACGAATCTTAGAATTAACTTTATTATCAGACAGGTACAAGTACATATGCTTTCCATGGGAATCAAATACGTACATGTTAACACTGACTACCAAGAAAGCCTCACACTTCTCAGTGTTTTGCAAATAAAAAAAACTAAAAGTGCGAGTTTTAAATTTTTTTACACGTCTCTCTTGTTTAGAGATACCTCTTAATTTACCATACAAATTTGAGATCTGTCGTTCCAACTAGACAACTACATTTAGCGCTTTAAGTCACTTCGAAACCCCGTGAAAAGGAGGGAGGATCTTTGCACACGACTTATATAGGCTAAATCTGTTTTTGAATGATTTTAAAATGACCAAATTAGTACTCTTGTATCATAATGTACTATTTATGGTCAAGGTGATTTGAATATGAAATCCATTCAAATGTTGTTTGTTGATGTTGGTTTGGTGGAGGTTAAAGCCTACCGTGAACAGGGACATAGACCATTGCCAAATCACCACATAATTGAAAATTAAATGATCATTTTGTTCCACGGTTTGTAGATGACTATATTGCTTAGGCATTATTGTATTAGGTTCATTTATTGTATTTTCTTAAAGTTTAAAAAAACAATTATTATAAGCCTATAATCTGATGCCAGTTTGTTGTGGCGTTGTTGACTACATACTTTATTTGAATATAGCTATTCCTATAAGGTATATATTTTGTTAAACTATCTACTTTCTCATCACTTGTACTCACCGTTAAAACATTGTGCAGTCGACATGAGTACACACGGAAGCCAGGTGATATAATAAGTATTCTGCTATCTCACCCACACGTAGACGGCTATTATTTAATTTAGACACAACATACGTCACAAGCTAAATGTTGTTTAACTCTTGTTCTTCTTTAATTAAAAAGAAAACTTGTCCCGAGGTGAAATAATAAGAAATATCCGTACATAAAAGGGGCACCGAGCTCTCCGATAACATAAATGAGCTAGTGACTCCTTAACTCCTTGTCAGAGTAAATCACTATCACTACATAGTATAAATCAAAGTCGCTTTCTCTGTACCAATGTCCCTTTGTATGCTTAAATCATTAAAACTACTAAATGAATTTTGATGCAGTTTTTTTTTTTAATAGATAGTGATTCAAGAAGACGGTTTTTATCCCAAGCAAAGCCGGGGCGGGTCGCTAGTATATATATTTTATTACCATGAAGTTCTGGCTAGTCTCAAAACCAAGAGTGCCGTAGATCGGGTGCCCTGGGTTGCTATCCAAAGCAACCAGCTGAGGTTGCTACCGGGAAAGCGCTAAGATGAGAGAGAAATAAAACAACAGTGAATTTTGTGATTGTATTATTCAGTTACTGTCAGAATTGGATTAATTTATTCTACCTGAACTTATACTTTTTACACGAACTTAAAGAAGTACATAATTATGAATTTTTAAGAACTTTGCATCATCATTTCCGTTGCAGGCTGTCTACACTGAACATAAGCCTTCCCTGAGGATTTCCAGAATGACCGGTTAGAAGCGGCCTGTACTGTACTTATCCAGCGCTTGCCTGCGACCTTCTTAAGGTCATTCTTCAGGTTGGTGGTACTTTTAGCATATGAATACGTACAAAGGAAATTTTAATTCAAAATATGATTAATATGAGTTTTAAAACATCGTTAATTTAAGTTTCCCAATTTTCTAAAGTTGTTATATTCAAAAGCCTTTTTGATTCTTCCCAAAGATTTCGAGTTAGGTCTTCATCATCAGCAAACCAGCTACTATAATAAGTATCGCAATACCTAAAATGCTTCCCACTAGAATTTGAAACTTTTGGATCTGTAGCCAAGTATACAGGTAAAGTAGCCACTCTATGTAAAGGCAATCCAAATATTTCTAATCCTTTATTAAGAACATTTTTCACACCTTCATTATCTAGATTCCTGAAAAATTTTGACTTTCCTAAACCTGGATCCATGCTATAAACATTAACACCACTGCCTTGAATTATTTTATTCATTTCAACAGTAAATAATATTTCAGCTAGCTTAGCGTTGCAGTAATAACCGAAATTGGAATATATGCCGACATCATTCATATGTTCTAGGTCTAAATTACCTAAAATTAGAGCTAGAGATGAAACGTTTACTATTCTGCTTGGAGCAGAAGCCTTTAATAAGGGAAATAACAAATACGTTAGCAGAAAGGTTCCGAAATAGTTGACTTGCATCATCAACTGCAAATTGTCTGTTGTTAGTGTGTCTGGTAGGCCAATCGCTCCAATGTTGTTGATCAATATGTCTAGTCTGGGTTCTGTACTGATTGTTTCTCTTACGAAATCTCTAACAGTTATTAATCTGCAAAGGAAAAGTTTAACTTTACCATTTGATGACAGTGACATGGGCTCAATTTTTTTACTTAAATGAAGTGTAGTTTTAATTTTAGTTTTATTATATTTATGGGGTAAAATTTTTCATGAGAGAATTGTGTACAAATTTATGAACTATTTTAGACACATGCCACATAATTTTATCTAAATCTTTAGCCATTATTGTTTTGATTTATTTCGCATCCTTTTTAGCTCCTAGATCAGTATAGAAGTAAGAAGTTGTTGGTGTTGCACGCACACCCTGGTAGCAGAGTTCATCGGAACCACATCGGCCTCTGATGTCATACCTATAATCACTACCAGATGGCAGTCGGAAACAACGGCTTAACGTGCCTTCCGAAGCACGGAATCATCTTTATTATCAGACAATCAGGTGATTCAAGCCTGCAATGTCCTTACCAAACTGGAAACAACTAAACAAATTATGCTTCCCGTGGGAATCAAAGCCATGACTAGGCGGTCGACCTACGGGTCTACAGGCAAACACCTTAACTACTAGGTGGTTCCACACTTATAATCTTACCTCTCGTAATCCAGTTTTTTTGATACAATATTATCATTTCCCGATGATTCTCTGATAGTAGTCTCAGCATCTTTAAGCCTTTTCGTGTCTCTACCTGTAATTATGACTCTGGCTCCCCGTCTAGCCAGATTTTTGGCTACTTCCAGTCCAGTGCCTGATGTAGCTCCAGTCACTATAGCCACTTTACCATTTAATTGCACGTCTGTATCACATTTGGAAAAATCATCACAGTCCACCATTTTGGAATTTTAAATTGTGCTTACTTGAAAATTCACATCAAGGAATAAATTTTATTTTGACTTGGCTTCTTTAGACTCAGTTCTGGTCATTTCGAAGCATTTATTATTTTTATTTTGGCATTGAAATTGATTTATAGTAAAAAATGAGTAGGTATTATTTTTCACACTTATTCTTTATAATTTTATTTATTAAGCAGTTATTTTTTTATTCACAAGTGAATAATTAAGTCCACTCTTAACTGTAGTTCTAAGAATACTGGTATCATATTATAAAATGACCTTAAACAATGCAAGTTCTGTGTACATGGTCAATGGCATCCTTCGAGGTAAACCAGATTTGCAATGGATTGTGTAATAACGAGTTTTGTTTTAAAATTTTCGGTCAACTCCAAAATACTACGTAGTTTGGTAAATGTACATTTTGCTACAGGCTCTACATCTCCACACGTGTCTTGGTTTAAGTTGAAGTAAATAAGTTGACAATAATACAAATTATACAAAACTTAAAATGATAAAAATGGTCCCTGCGGCATTGTACCGAAGACGCTGGCAGCATTTCCTTGTTGGATAGCCAAACTAATGCGTTGGCCGAGAAAAGTGCCAGCTCTTCGATCTCCCGTTAAAATCAATAAGCCTCATCGAAATATCTTCGAAGAGGCCTATTGCTCCAGGGCCCCACGGACCAAGTGTCTCGACGCCGAACGGGACAAAGTTGTATTCGGCGCCGAGACCGCTATATTTTGTCATTTTATTTTATTTTATTAAAAGTTAAGGTTGAGAATAAATCTAAATTAAACAGTACAACGTAATGACATTAAAGTTTAGTTATTCGGCCATTCTCAATTTTGGCATTCTTAGTCTAATTACCACAACCCTTTTAATTTTTTGAACTTATTCATGAAATATGACTGTAGAGAGAATGAATATGAATCAATTGTGAATTTAATCGTATTGGCATTTATTTAGCTTATGTAGTATCCAAGTTATCGGTATCTAAAATATTTGTTGGTTGTGACAATTAGAAATTATAATTTTACCTCGTCCCGGTAATTAGAAACTTGAATTTTTCCATATAAGTATATTGAATAATGACCGCTTTATGTATTTAAAGAAGATATTTACATATTATATATATTAATTTTGTTAAGAAACTATCATATAAAACGCAACAATTCAACATTATAATTAGTTTATAAGTATTTGAGTTTGCTTAAATCTAACGGAAATAACAGCTGTTTTGGTTTTTAATTGTCGGTGGCGCTAGTGTTCACCGAGGTATTACCTTAAATAACAGCTGTTATATACTTATTTTTAAACAACAGCAGATGGCAATTAGAAAAGTTGTGGCAATAAGCGTCGTGGCTCTTAGAGAGAAACATGATTTTCCAAAAAAAAAAGCTACTTAATAAACAGAATTCTTATAAAGACACATTATAATCCATAGAGCCCAGAAATCTGCTTTATTTTCAATAAACAAGAATAAGTTAACAATAACTCATAAGTTTTTAATCAAGGCTACTTAAATTAGAAAAATCGAAAACCAAAGTCATGGCAATTGGATACTTAGGTGGCTAATTGGCGATTACTCGACACAGCGCACAACCACACTCGACGAGTACCTCGACAACACAGACGGCTCGGGACCTGTTCTATAGTGATGTGCCAGAGATTCTTATTTAGGGATGTGCGCCCTCGATTGCAAGTGGTTTTGGCAATTATTGTCCAAGGTCGGACACGTCTTCTTATGATAATTTTGACTAAGAAAGTACTAGTAACTTGTTATATTTTTGATATGTTGTCAAATATATATTCCTTAATATAAAAAAAAAAATCTAAAATAACTAAAACTCTTTCTCTGAATTAGTATTAGACAAGTTTCCAAACTGGGAGAGCGCGTGGACGCGTCGTGGTAATTTAAGAACAATGTTTTGAAAAGTTAATTCTGTTATACTATGCAATATAGAGGTATTTTTTAAAGTGCCACACATAGAAATAGTTGTTAGCTACTTTACAAAAAAAACAGCACATAATATTATTATGTTTACATGAAAACTTTGCACTGGACGCTCTAAATTAAGCCTTCTGAGAATGGCCGTATTATAACTACCTCTATAATATGCCTAATTGGTGCAAAGCGTTTAGTAGGAACAGAAAAATAGTAGGACCATTGCAAAATGTAGCTTATCATTATGGTGACCACAATGCTGCGAAATGGGGCGTGGGACTTCAGATTACGTATAAAAAGTTCAAACTGAGTGTTGAAAATTCATTATCGGCATCATCTGATGGATATAGAATAGAATAGAAAAACTGTTTATTGGACCAAACAAATGTATACATAATTTTTTTAAACTAGATTACGTACAAAGGCGAAATGCTGCAGATAGGTGTTTGAATACTTGAAGAATGTTGTAAAACTAGCTGACCCGGCGAACTTCGTAGCGCCTTTCTTAATATTTTTTTCCGTAAGAACCTTGTACAGAGTATTAGAAAACTACAAAAAAAAATCAGCCAAATCGGTCAAGCCGTTTTCATGCTATGTAGTGACAACGGAAAATGGGTTTCATTTTTATATATATAGATATTATTTTAGTTAGTCCTTCCATGCTGGTCTAGGAGAAAAAGAAAAACATAGAATGCATCAACTTCTTATCTTTCCGCGCAGGTTGTATAAGTTGATTAAAGAAATCGTGGAATCATGACATAGACGAAGCGGCTAGCAACCCATCGCTATTGATTAAACGTGGTCTCAGGCCCTAGGCTCTGCCTACCCCGTATGGGATAAATACGTGATTATGAGTATGTATGTAGTAAGTTAAACCTACAATTACTCTTGTAATGCATCGGGGGATAATATAGCTGACACGAAATTAATGTAAGACAAGGCAAACAAGCTACATGTTATTGTTGCAACACTGAAATTTTCTGAAATAATACTTGATAGTTAATTAAGTGAATACTTATTGCTACATTGTGAAACGTTTAAGTTAAATTTGAACCTCATTGTAAAGCTTACAAATCAATCTTTTTTAGTCTCTTTGTGTTTATTATCAACCCTTGTTATCCTGCTAGGTACATAAGTTCCGCCACTATAGATAATTTTTTAAATGGTTCAATGCAAGTTAAAATAGCCACTGCTTCGAAGACGCTTACGTTTGCGACTTTACTTTTTTTTCTTAACTGGGACTATACTAGACTAGATTATATGTGTTCTATAGAATTTTTAGAATAATTTGATTATACACATAATATACTTATTGAAATACTGAGAAGACGAAGTGGGGGAGAAAAAGCAATAAAGTCAGCTGAGGAAGCATCCGGGAAGGTGCTAAGATGAGAGAGAGAGAGAGAGAGAGAGAGAAAAGATAAAGACGAATTTATATGAAGATTTTTTATTTATCAATCTTTTAATAATACAATTACTAACTTGAAGTTTAAAATAACACAAGTTGATAGGATTATATCAGTAGACTAGAAACTTAGAAATAAATAAAAATCAATTTAAAATATTAAGAGTGAAAATGAAAAAAAAATGAAATTAATCCCACTCTTCTTTCTCTGTTATCTTGACCAGTTCTTTACTTTTTTCCCACAACTTTCTCCTTAAATCTTTATCTTTTGCCAACCAATGATTAGTCCAAACATTACAAAACTTCAAGTTCTGTCCACTAACATCATCGAAATCAGGACTTGCTGCCAAATATGCCAACTCAGCACCAACGTCTTTCCGTTCCCTACCGACTAAATTGACGAAAAACTTTGATATTTCACTTGTAAAATTGTCAAGGTTACCAAATATATCAGTATCACGTACCACAAAAGGATCAAAACCGTTTACATTGACGCCACTATCCAACAAACGATCATGTAGTTCCACCATGAATAACGAATCTGCAAGTTTTGAACTTCCTAGAGATGTCAATAAATTGTATCGGCCGAAATCATTCCAGTGATCAAAATCTATTTCACCAATATACATTGATGTTGCTGTACCAATTATGATTCTGCTGGGTGCAGACAATTTCATCATAGGCACTAGTAAATATGTCAATAGAAATACTCCGAAATAGTTTACTTGCATTGTAAGGTTCAAGCCATCGTCTGTCAGTCTATCAGGCAGACCAACTGCCCCAGCGTTGTTTATCAAAACATCAATTTTATCTTCAAGATATAGCTCATTCGCAAAACCTCTCACTGATTCTAAAGATCCCAAATCAAGAGTTTTAAAAGTCACATCTTTATTGCCAGTTTTGTATGTAATTTCTTCTTTAGCTGCCTTCAATTTAGTTTCATTTCTGCTTGCAATGATGACTTTGGCTCCATATTTTGCTAATTGCTTTGCAGTTTCGAATCCTACTCCAGCGCTACCACCAGTCACAACAGCAACCTTACCATCTAATCTCGTTTTTAAACTACACATTACAGTATTATCAAGCACAACTTTGCAAAAAGGAGTCTGTTTGGATACTGTTGGCAATAATATCCTGGTCGAACCTGTTATTTTTATTATCAAGGCAAAAAGAAGTGACGTACGTACTACAAATACTCGCTTAATTATCGCTTTTGAATTCATTGTTCGTCGCTACTCGAGCAAGAAAATGCAGTGCGTCAGAGGTAGGATAATGAACGAAGGTTTACAGACTTCCTGGTGGCAAAGTTATTTGATGGCATCTTAACGCTACCTTACTTCTCAGATCTATTTATATCTGTCATTATACTTGTATTGCATTATATTATCTGTACTTTTTGAAGTATTTTTCATATGATGGAAGAGTATGGATACTTACATAGAAATACAAATACGCCCGCCGTTTGAGACGCCACGCCAATTTTTTAAATTTAAAAAGAAAAAGTATCTAACTAAATATATAATTTCGTATATTCGATTATTGATCACATTAGAAGCTGAAGAGTAGTTATTAAGACGAAAATATTGATTAAGATAAGTACCTAGGACTAGGTACATAAAATTGCCTATTGCGCTAATGGAGCGACTGCGGTCTAACCTTAAATCTTTTTAACGGGAAAAGGACCAATGGAATCATCAGCTGCGTGCTAGTGGCCAATAATTAGTACCAAAATAAGTTTGTAATAATAGAGAAGTTTCCGAGATTCGATGGTAATGGTCACACACAAAATGTAAATGAGTTCGTCCTGCCCTCACCAAATATGACGTGTGGACATAGCACTGTGCATACTTAGCTGCAACCAAATTATCTAACTTCCTGGATTTTATGTTAGACTAGCTGTTTCCTACGAATTCACTCGCCCAATGTGTGTATTACTATAGCCTATAACCTTCCCCAAGAGACAGGCTTTCATATGCAGAAAGAATTTTTCAAATCCGACCAGTAGTTCTCAAGTTATAAGCGTTCAAACAAACAAACTCTTCAGCTTTATTATATTAGTATAATAGTATATAGTACCTGGGTGACCGAGAGAGAACCAGCCTGTAGGAAATACGACCTTATGGGGATGACAATAGGTGCAATATGTGGAAGTATATTTGGCATCCAAAAACTGCCTCCGTCGTCCAGTGGTTAAGGCGTTTGCCTGTAGATCCGGGGGTCGAAGGTTCGATTCCCACGGGAATAAAAAGCATACTTTGTTTAGTTGTTTTCAGTTTGGTTAGGACATTGCAGGCTTGAATCACCTGATTATCTGACAAAAATGATGATTCCGTGCTTCGGAAGGCACGTTAAGCCGTTGGTCCCGGCTGCTATCTGGTCGTTAAAGGAACCACGTCAGAGGCTGAGAGGCGGTTCCGAAGAACTCTGACACCAGGGTGTGCATGGTCGATTGACTATGACACCTACACGGAATGAATGAATGAATAAAATTTTATTGACTAGCCGACCCGGCGAACTCCATACCGCCCGAATGCATTTTTTTAACCTTTTAAACATTCCCTGAACTTCACAAATATTTCAAGACCAAAATTAGCCAAATCGACCCAGACATTCTCGAGTTTTAGGCAGACTAACGAACAGCAATTGATATAGGTATATATATATATATATATATATATATATATATATAGATAGAAGATAGATACGAGTTACCTATTTGTGCATATATAATAAGGTACGTATTAGATTTTTGTTCACTTGTGTGTAATCACATGACCTATGCTTGTTTCTGCTAATGATAATGACATTTTTTATTGTCATATATATGTATTAGATAATGAAAAAGATATTCTTTATGTGGTCACCAAACTGATATGTATCAGCGCAATTTTACGCATGAGAGCCTAACAAGTTTCGGCATACACCAACGTCATTTCAGGAGATCGATTGAAATGAAAATGTTCATATTAATACATTTTTTTGTAATATTCCATTTGATATACAACGCTCAATTCAAGGTGAGTGTACTCCGTAAAGAATACCTAGTTATAAAAATAGTATTCGTCTTACATTACGAGTCTTTTTGTGTTTTCCATAAAGATAAGCGCATAAATTGGACTTGTTTTTTTTTTTAATTTATTTATTGATTCCCTTATTCATAAAAATTAACCAACGTTTGTTCACCCCACTTTTTCTAAAATTACTCCTCATCTTTCACGAAAAAATCGATTGAAAGAAAATCGATAGAGGGATTAAAAAGAGTTTTGCAATCGTCTGTTATTGGTAAGGGTCACCGATATAGGAACATAAAGGATATAATATGTAGGTATAAACTTTGATTATGAGTGTCGAAGATGGTATGTAGGTATATGTATGTGGACTGTGTTTTAAAAAGGCGCTAACTTGTGAGAAACGGATTTATTTGTTTAGCAAAAAGATAAGGTAAGAGGTGAAGTCCGAACGAAAATGGCCGCCGGAGGATGTCCGTCCTCCTTATCGCCATGTCCGGTAGTGTTGCCAGCTGCGGCCGTAACAATTAGAATAAATAATCAAATGGTATTATATATTGTGAAAATAGTAAGTTCATTCCGCGCTCAGACGATCACAGCAAGTTGTGTTATGTTAGGAACAAGTGTCTACCCATGCCGCCTCCTCCGAGGTCTGGTAGAAACCAAAAACCAAAGTGTTGGCTTGAGGTCACGGCGCAGGGCTAATGTAAAAAATAAAAGACCAAAGCGAAGACCATAAATATATCTAATGAAAAGATTTTGGAGTCACTCTAGTTTACTTCTTGGGTAATGTCTAGATAACATTTATCGGCTTAATCCAAGTGGCTTACCACCATCTCTTAAAACCATGTAAGAACGAGCGTAAGCGAGACAGCGCTATACATGATGTAAGGCGACATCTACCTTACTCAATCGTTCTTGCATGGTTTGTAGAGATGATAGTAAGCCACCGGGATTGGAAAGAGTCAAAAGAGCATATATAATAAAGGAAGCGTGTTTAATAAACTATTTTTTTGACTATTTTATTCAGGCTTTACAAGAACGTGCCATGATCCAGAGCTATGACCCCAACTATGTTCAGAACCCTCAGGCGTTTACAGCCAGGGTACGGCGCGGTGATGCATACAGATCAAATATCTCTATGACAATACTGCATCCGTGGGGCAACAATGTCACGGTAATTTTATTTAAGTACGTATGTTATGTATGGGACAGAAAGCACGTCGAATATTGGGATCCTTTTGTGTTCACCCCATCCTATACTCACCTACATTGGGATTTTTTAAATGACTGCATGAGCATGAACATAACCTAATGCAGAGCCTATAGCCCTCCAGGTCAGATGCTGCTCCAAAGAGGTCTTGCTTGATGGCCAGTCACAGCATCACAAAATGTGGCTCATGGACTCCTCTGTTTTTGCTCATACCCTTCATTAAGGGCTTTCGACAAGTTTCGGTTTAAATAGGCGACTTCGGTTTTCAAAATATCTGGTCTAAGTTTTTTTTTTCTGTGTTCTGTTATACCCACAGATCTTTCTATGCCACCAAGTGCCATTGGCGCCAACTTATTTACTCACTGCGATGACTTAACGACCTAAAGTGGACCTTGGTCTCTCATACGAGTTTCCACGCTGATGAATTCATATATTATTTCTTTTGTTTTTAGTTTTCAATGTTTTACGTAAACAAACGCACCGGAAGCGACCTAATCCTCGAGGTGAAGTGTTGTGATACCTTTGCCCTGCCCTGGCTAGCAGATTTCATATGGAGCTATCTACACAAGAAGAAAACCTGCCCTTTTCCTGTGGTAAGATTCTTCTTCGTCCGAGCGTCTTTCCCGGCTTCAGCTTACGCTTCAGAGCCCAAGGTACGCCATTAACCATGGTCCTGATTTGGCGGTACTGGTTATTACAATGGAGCGACTGTCGTCTGACCTCCGTAACCCTTTTTACAGGGAAATCGGACCAACAGGATCCAAGTGAGTTAGTGGTACACTATCAGATTTTTCAGGCTGCCTAAAGGCATCTGACATTGCCTAACGACGGCCATTTATCGATAAGATAGCCGGGACAATCTCAAAGCTCAATATTGAAATGCCATTAATGGTGACCAATCCAAACATGGCCGCGCACCTACCGTCGTTATCGTTACGGACACACATCAGAGCCCGAGAGGCGATTTCGAGGAAATCTAATAGCAGTGTTTGCATGGTCGTTTGACCATGAAACCTACACTAAATAATGATGATCACGCCTGTCTTCCGCAGAAGTAGGCAGAGACTAAAGATTTCCACTTGCTTCGATCCTGAGATACCTCTCTCGCTTCCTCCACACTCATCACTGTCATACACGCTCGTCGATTTTGGATTTTCTTAACTGATTCTAGATGTATGTCTCCAGGGCCGTTACTACGTTAATAACCTGGAGTTGCCTCCGAAGAACTATCCACTGCCAGTGCCCAAAGGAGAAGGACAAATAATATGGACGTTTAGCCTCACAGGCACTAAACATACTTTGGCAAAGATATCTATAAAAATAAAGATTTAATAAACCTACATTAGTATTTTTTTAAATTTGGGTATTAAACATCTATTTATTAAGATAAACTAATAAATAAAACCTAAATATCTACTTAATAAAACTAAACTTAATTAAAAATAAAATTAAATAAACGTAATTAAAATAAAGAAAAAAATAATAAGAAGAGATCACCCACTCATTAGTGTTTCCGGTGCAAAGGTGTCCAGAACACTAGCGGCATTTCCTCGTTGAATTGCTATTAATGACTTAATAATTATTTTTTTACAGATCGGCTCGTGGGTTCTAGTCTAGTTCTGTGGTTTTATCTCACAGGAAGCCGGACACAATCTGGAAAGTGCTAAGACGCTAAGAGAGGCTATGAATGAACGAATTTATTCTACCTCTTCCCCGTTATCACTATCTTGCCTTATGTTTTTCATACAGTCGTGCCGTATTAAGTGTCCCTACACTTCCCTTTTTATTTATTTATTTTTCGCTTACATGTACATAATATGAAGAAGGTGGAATTACATAATTTGGTAAGAATGTACATAAACCCAGGCTGGGTGTTGCGAAGTCTTTGAATTGGTACCAAAATCTATACATTACAATTTAATTAATGTCGAAATAAAAATAAAAATAATGATAATAAAATAAGTAAGTATGTCAATAATGTTTAAATGAATTTAATTAATTAGATGAATGAAATGAATACGTCAGATAGTATAAAATAACAATGAAACCTATGTCATGATACGGTTGAGAATTCTCCAAAACGTCGGAAGTAGCCAGTTTTTTGTTCTATAGTCATATGGTAGTCGGGTAAATGAAAGATTTATTTATATAGCTTTTTTAATGAGATCAGCAGCTCTTTCCGCCATTGCCACCAATATTGAGTTAGGGAACAATGACACCGGAGACGGAAGTATGCTGGCGTCCATGACACGAAGATTTGATACTGACTTTACTCTGAAATCAGAGAACACAATTGGTCAAGTGCGAGTCGCATTTTCGCAAGTTCCGTACGAGCAACTTATTGAAATCCATATTGTGATTTGAACAGGAAAATAATTCTATTTCGCTTTAGGACTGAACAGAAAATCTGTGTTCTGGTCTTAGATTATTTATCAAAGATTTCTGTATTTCGGTTTTTAAATTATCTATACTTATTTATTAACGGTAGAACAGTAATTTTGACTGAAATAGATTGAGGGACATTTAAAAAAAATAATAGAAAGCAATTTTTTTTGTTTGTCTCTCTGTCTGCATGTATGATTACGCTTATCTCCGAAAGTAGATACTGAACCGATTTGCTTAAAACTGTCACCTAGTTTGTTTCATCAAAATTGGTTTATTTAAAAAAAAAGTTATCTTCATTTGAATGAACTCAAGGTATGTTTGCCTGCAAATATAGCAATTTCAAATGAATGTACCAAATTCGATAATTCTTTTTTTTGTGTTGGTTATGTATGTATTTGTATTTTTGTATAAAAGAAAATGGGGATTCCTGGGCAATTCCTGCGGGAATTTCGGGAGCAATTCCCAAAACTTCACGATAATGGGAAAGAAGCCCACGCGCACGAAGTTGCGGGCTACAGCTAATGTAAAATATGCATATTCTTTTTAAGAAGGATTATTTAATTACCAGTCTATTTTTTCAAATTCCCTCTATTGCAGTAAAAGAGGCGTGATATCGTCTCGACACTCTTGACTCACCTCAATTCGTTATCAACAACAGTCCCTCCAGCGCAGGTACCGCCAGCGTGATGTCCCGCTACAGCCAATTCTCTGATAATACACTCCAAGTAATCATCAGGGGGGGATTGGGGTAGTGAGTGTGCTGTCTGTTTGATCACTTGAGGTCTTGACTTACTTTTGCTCTTGAGTCTGGAAGTAGGAACATGGTTTGATAGAATATAAGCACAGATGACAGTGCCCCTAGCATGAGTTTTTCTTAACGCAGACGCTAGCGACTGCGTTAGCGATTTAGTATGGCAAACCTGTACAGCGCCTCTGGCGGATAGTAAGGCAACTAAGAAATTCCATACAAAATCCTAACACAGTCGCTAGCGTCTGCGTTAAGAAAAACTCATAATAGGGACACAGAAGACTATACTGGTACAGATATTCAACCGCCGCAGAATTTTAATTTAAGTACCTAATAGTCCTCCTCATATTGAGACATATTAACGCCATCTATCAATCACTTGAGACACTATGATTCTAAATCCGATAACTTATTATCTTCTTTGTCCGAACGTGATTCCCGGTTGCATCTTCAGCTTACGCTTCAGAGCTTAGGGTACGCTATTAATCATGGTCCTGATTTGGCGGTACTGGTTATTACAATGAAGCGACTGCTTTCTGACCTCCGTAGGTAATCCTTTTTTACAGGGAAACCAGGCCAACAGGATTATGATCCGGGTGTGTTAGTGGCCAACACTGTCAGATTTTTTTAGGCTGCCTAAAGGCATCTGACATAGCTTAACGACTGCTATCTGCCGATAGAAGATTAACGGTTCAACGTGCCTTCCAAAGCACGGAAGAGCTTAAAATGGACATACCGCTAATGGCGACCAATCCAAACATGGCCGCTACACTCGCCGGCCCTTGACGCACGCTATCGTTACGAACACGCGTGTCGCGCTATGCTATGGAGCTGCTTTAGTGGCTAGTAACTTTTGTAATGATGTATTTTGCCTTAAAGTAGTGTTAAAGAGCTAACTTACTTCTGTCGTTTTGAGTTGACTCCAATCTGGTCATGTCTGGTGTAGGTCCACAGTGAGAGACATCGTTCTGGTCGAGGCCAGTGTATTTTTGCTCCGATTTCTTTGAACGGTTTGGATAACACCAGCTGTTCTGCTCTTCGTAATGCTGTGAAATGACGTTGAAATATAGTATCGAAATATGAAGACGCATTCCTGGAATAAGTTCCTACTTAGTTGAAATAACTCTTTCAAAAAACTGCAAAGAAAAAGTGAAATGCCATTCATTACTACCAGATAGCCAGGACCAACGGCTTAACGTGACTTCTGAAACACGGAATCATCTTGTTTATCAGATTAATGGGTGATTCAAGTCTGCAGATGTTCTAAATCAGACTGGAAACAAAGTCTATTTAAGGACTTCCATACTGTACAGGGGGGTTACTACAGTCTCTTTAAACCATGCAAGATCCAGTGTGTAAGCGAGACAGCGCAATACATGATGTAAGGCGACATCTCGCTTACTCACTGGATTTTGCATGGTTTAAAGAGAAACCACCAGGGGAGATCGCCACCAGGTGGGAGCGTTTTGGCTGGGGTTTAAGAATTGCCAATAGCAGTGTCTTATTTTTCAGCGTTCGAGTCTGGCCTTAGTCCATACTAATATTATAAATGCGAAAGTCTGTCTGTCTGTCTGTCTGTCACCTCTTCACGGCTAAACTGCTGGACCGATTGTGATGAAATTTGGTAGGGATGTAGTTAACGACCTGAGGTCAAACATAGGCTACTTTTGGGTGCGATATAACCGAGTCCCACGCGGGGCGAAGCCGCGGGGAACAGCTAGTCGTTAAATAAAAATGCAAATTCGTTATGATACCTTTGACCATGCATTTGATATCAGCAGCGTTGTGCAAGTAGTTGGGATCAACCTCAGGTGGCGTCGTCGAGCTGGTGTCCTTGATGGTCACTGATCCTCTGCTTCTTGGCTGGGAGCACGTCGCCAGAAACATGAAACCTTCTTTTCTTGTGTCGTTGTGGAAGGCGAATGTATCGCGGAACACCTATTATGCTTAGTGCTTTTTAAAATAATCATAGACTAGACATTTGACAATTTGATATTTCCCTACGAGACCGAATCAGAAATGAGGAGATTCGTAAGAGAACAAAGGTTGCTGACATAGCTCAGCGGATTATGGATTAGCTCTTTGAAGTGGCAGTTGACGGGGAACATAGCGAACCAAAGAAGAAGGTCACAGGCAGGCGCTGGATGCAGGCCGCTTCCAACCGGTCTTTTTGGAAATCCTTGAGAGAGGCCTATGTCCAGCAGTGGACAGCCTGCATCTGAAATGATGATGATGACAATTTGACAAGGTGGGATAATGTCTAAGAGAGAAATGGGTAAACGGAAAGCTGATTTATATTGATTGAGGAGCTGGATCCAGTGACTGGATTCTAGCGCTGGATTTTTATTTTCTTAATACTTTTGCTTGGATCGCGCACAAATACGCCACATAACAATCGTTTTTCTATTGTGACTAGATTCAGCGAGCAGGCGCGAAATAGGAAAATTAAAGTCTGATAATGGGTTTCAATGTGTCATACCTGCGGCTTATAATTAGACAGGGGTCTGAGAAGTGTCTCGCTTGCAGTACCCATGGAAAACAACATCAGCGCTGATGAGTTCTGGTACTCAATACCGGCGACTGGAGGAAACGATAAATATCCTGAAAGCAATTAACAAACCAGATGTATTTTAATCTGCTATGCTGGTCTGGGAGAAAAAGAAGAACATAGAATGTGCTTCTCTTCCCGCGCAAGCCGTAAAAGTCGACTGAGGGAATCGCTAAATGGGGCAATCATGAAATAGGCGATGCTGCTTGCAACCCATTTCCTGTTTCAATTACTATCCTATTCCACAGCCAGTTGCCCCGGATTCCAGGTTCCGCTTTCGGATTTCCTACTTTTTCCTTTGCACTTCGCCTTATTTTCGCCATCCTTGGTGTTTCGAGTACCTATACTAAATAACTTTCTCGTCAGCAGAGATGGACAGAATACTTATATAATTACAATGAGAGAACTTTTTATAATATACTAACTTAATAATAATAAAATAATAATCTCGATTATCGATTACTGCTGATAATCTGTTACAAATGTTATTTTGTTTGTTTGTTTTTTTATTTATTCAATTTGTTCATTACATACAAATGTAAATGGCGGACTTAAAACTAATAAATAAAAGTAATAACTATTCTGTACTAAAAAAAAGTGAATACATAAGCATAGAAATAAAACATACATATCTTCACGTCTGTCCCCCGTAGGCCTTACTCTCTCGCTTCCTCCACACTCATCACTCTCGTCCACTGAACTTTTAATATATATAGCAACTCTCGTCATACACACTCGCCGATTTCGGGTACTCCTAATGACTCTCTTTTTCAAAAGGTCTGCGATTTGGTCGCGGTATGCTTTTCGAGGCCGACCCTGACCGCTGTTTACCTTGATTATTCCAGAAATAGTCCCAAACAGTAGAGAAGCTGAAGACTTTGGCGAGGGTGACGCTGATTGGTTTAGTGATGCTGATGTAGATGGGAATATTCATGTGGTCGTGGAGATTCCTACCCACCCTCTCATTGGCGACCACTAGTTTAATCCTCAACCTGGAAGAGTCGGTTGCCATAATGAGAATTAGCCCTAATGCGCCTAAACAAAATAAAAATGGCACCAAACTATCTAACTCAACAAAATTTAACTATATTCTTACCACATAACTATACATTCTTTCGACTGGGGGGAAATAGCCGTGGCCGATGTATTTTCATATTTTTTTTAAAGACACAAAAAACGGGAGAATATTATTGCTTCGCGGTAGATCGGGAGATGGAATTTCCCGTTTAATCGGAAGGTTCGGGAACGCAGTTTGGCACTGAACCTTGATTATTTAAATCTCGCGTGCTTGTTAGCATTTTGAAGGTATCTATGACTATCAGGTTATAACTATAAAACACATTTATCTAATCTATCCATTGACCAACAGAAACATTACCGTGACAAAATTGTTTCGGCACTACGGTATACCGACTTAATTGGATAATGAGGCATTTCAACAAATCAAATTACGACATTGATGGCTATGTCTACGAAATATAGTAACTTATAATATAAAGGTGCTGTTTAACTGTCACAAATGTTTGTTTGTTCGTTTGTTTGAGGTAATAACTTTATTACACAATCAATTAATTAAAGCCCGAAGAATCTATCAATAGCACTTTTTACATTTCTCCACACCGCGTCAAAAAGGTGGTTCCGAAAAACACTGACACCATGGTGAGCATGGCCCTGGAAACAACACTTTAAAAAGATGATGACGTGCAGATTGGTACATCCATCCACATTATAGTCCAAAAAACTAGCAGGCTTGTTCTAACTTTTAACTAACTAACTAATTTGTAAAAGAATGATACCTCTGAATCAAATCCTTAGGTCCAATCCCGGAATTCATCAAGAGTTGAGGAGATTTGATTGCGCCAGCTGACAAAACAATTTCTTTGTTGACGAAAATGTTGTCCAAATTCCTATGGTTCTGCAGTACGTACAGAGAAGAAGCTGTTTTGTTTTCGAAGCGAATCTAGAAAATATATAATAAGTTTATCAAAAGCCCAGTGGTTCTTTCTAGAATTATTTACTTATCCTCCTCATTTTTATCACCATCATTTCAGCAGCAGTGCCCCTAGTATGAGTTTTTCTTAACGCAGACGCTGCGACTGCGTTAGGATTTTGTATGGAATTTCTTAGTTGCCTTACTATCCGCCAGAAGCGCTGTACAGGTTTGCAATACTAAATCGCTAACGCAGTCCCTAGCGTCTGCGTCAAAAAAAACTCATACTAGGGGTACAGATCTATTCTGAGCCCGGTGCCTCTTGGGTGTTGGTACAACCCTCTCCTTGCATTTCAATGCTGCAAGGAGAGGGTCGGTCCAGCGCGTTGGTAAAATTGGTACATGGTAGAATGCATACATATCTACATGAAATAATCTTGGCACTTGTACTAGAATAGTTTACCGAAATAGCTTGAGTATTGATCACGACATGCAAATTCCTCCGTTTCAATGCTGGCTTCAAGTAACCGTCGAGCGTCCCGAACCTCACACCATCTCTGACTGTAGCTGTGGACTTTCTGAATATGGTGTGTTTGTCAGATAATCTTCTTGACGCTTCTCGTAATGTTCTCATTAGTTCGTTTTGTTCGTCGATTAGTTTTAGTTTTAATGGCGCCTGCAATCAGAGAAATGTAAGTAAGTAATCCGACGGTGTATCGTACCTAGAAAGACCGTCTTCTATAAGATATGGAAATATACCTATTCCCGTCCACCCCTCTACCACAGATTACAGAATACTATCCCAGTACAGATATTCAACCACCATATTAAGATACGCGCCGAATTTTAATAAACCAATAGAGTCATCTATCAACAATATTAGAAGGGTCCCTTTTGGCCTTTACGTACGGAATCCTAAAAACAAGATTGGTTCAACTTCTTACCTCAGATCCTGGACATACTCCATGCAAGGAACAGTGTTCAGAATCAAACTCACTCTTGACAGTGCCAAATGCCTTTATGAAGTACGGCTTCAAGTGTTCCTGCGTCCAACCTTTGAACCCGAGACGAGCCCATCTTTCATAATCCTCGGGTAAACCGAATCCATGCATCATGAAGTTAATCTGGCCTGATCCGCCAAGCCCCTTGCCTCGGGGGATTATTTGGGTCTGTAAAAATGGATTAGGTTTACTGATCATTCATTTATATACCTACTTGTCAATTTGTTTATTCTTAATTTAAAAGAATGTGTGTGAAGTTTGTCGCTTGTGCGACGTGCGTCGAACAATTAACAACTTAGTGCCAGATGCCTGAAGATGCCTCACTTAGAGGTGAAACACGTGTCGCAAGGGCAGTGTGTGCAAACTAATGGTGGCGGGAATGCTGGGACTAACAGTAGTGGGTGGGTGCCGGCCAGCAGTAGTTTGCATGAACTAACTGGTGACGGAAGCACGCAAAGTAATTTGGCAAGTACTTGTAACTAGGTAGGTAGTTACCTGTTCCCACATCCCAAACGTAGAATACTTTTGCGGAGTCGTCCTCACAGACCAGTCGTTGGGCCCTTGCTGGGCGGCAGTGGGTGTCAGAGGTATCTTAGTGAAGTACCCCATGTGGTCTCCAGCTTCTATCAGCAATACTTTCGTGTTAGGATCTTCAGATAATCGAGACGCCAGCACGCATCCTGCGGTGCCAGCGCCTACTATAAGAGAATAGCAAAAAACTTAAATGAGCGTATTGCGTTGCGTGCGTTTGTAGCTGCAAATAATGATTCACATAACCTGTTCTTTCCTTGACCGTTATCGCCAGTCGGTTAGTCGTTCATTCAATCCAGATAGCAAAGTTGAAATTCATTCCCATTCCCAGACACCATTCAAATGTTTATAACAAACATTTGAATGTGAACCCTTGACAAAAAAAACGTAAGAAAAATTTTTTTGCTATAATTATATTACCAGGCGTTAAAATATTAAAAGAAAATATTTGCAACTTACCAATAATATAGTCGTATATTTTTTCTGGTTTCACTTTTATACTAGTATAAACATTCAAATATTTGTTATACACAAAATAAGATATAAAAGCAACGAGCACTCCAAAAATATAGGAATAGATGGGCATTGTTATTAATTTATAAAAAACAAAAGAATCCTTTATGATATGCACTCACTCTTAACATAATTTCTCATAAAAGAACCGTATTTCATCATATTACTAAACAGAAATAAAGCAGTATTATACTGCTTGAGTAATTGAATTAGGCAGGCGTGCGCAACAGTTTCTTTCCACAATTTTATTTCTTAATTTGCACACCGTTTTTGCTATATTTAGGGCATCCCGCATCAACCAAATTTTTTGCATCTATTTTTAAAACTGGCAAACTTATACATACCCTGTATGAATGTATTTGGTTAGCTATTAGCTTGAGGTATTAAACGAAACGACCGTTGGATTGAAGTAAGATGCCAAAGTCGTTGTATTGTTTTATTTATTTTAGAGATCATCAATAATTTACATAATTTATGATAGGTTTACTTAAGTTTGTAAAAAAATAAAATAACAAAATGTTTATTACATCTGTTCTGGTTTAAGAGGATTAAAGTAGTCTCTGAAATCAATACATTCTTAATTGTAACATCAGTCTGTAGTTACGAAATAGGTCAGCAATAATACAAACGTAGATATAGTATCTTGACTATGGTTTGTAAAATTTGTTCTTCTTCACATAAATCACCAGGCTAACTCTCCAACTGGATTCCACCAATAACAGCATTCCTAAAAAAGGTTTACGTCAGGCTGGCGGCTGGTTATCAGCACCTATGCAGGGATAAGGAGTCCTGGCTTTGAAATATTGTATCTGAAGATATAATAAAAGATAAGATATAATATACCGTTACAACAGGTACCATTTGTTTTGGGGCCTGGAACTTTGCGTTTAATCCAATGAGCAAATGTCTTCTTCTTTCCCTTTACCTTATCCCACTTTCTTATTTAGGGTCAGCAAAGTATGTGTTTCTATCATTTAGATCTATTGCTAGACATTCCCTTCCTAAAACCCCTCTGGTCATAACTCCCTCACACAATCCATCCATCTCTTATTTGGTCTTCCTTTACTTCTAGCTCCCGTTATCTTCATTTATTTAATCATCTTTGCATAAATAATATACCTGAAGAGTTTGTTTGTTTGAATGCTTATAACTTCAGAACTACTTACAGAGTAATAAATAAAACCAAAATAGTAAAATATAATACATATAATAAACAAACTTGCGTATAGTAAACTTAAACTTATAACTCTATATCGCCTCCATCCTCAATCATTTCTCCCGTAGCGGGCACCATTACCGGGGCCTCGATGACTTGCTTGCGGCCCTTAGCGTCAACCACCTCGATGGTTTCAGGCTCCACCATATCAACGTCTTCTTCTTCAGCAGCACGCTGTTTGAGCCCAGCTGCTGGGGACCTGGAATTTAATTGAGTTGAAAATTTTATGTGTTTTTTTTTATCTTACTGTGTGGCACGTTCCAGTCGGAACAGGCTTCCTGAGAGTGTTAAGCGCTGCACATTCAGTCAACGCTTTTAAAAATAGATTAGACAATGTATAAAATCTCCAAACTTAAGATGCACATGCATCAGCTTCATATGCTGCTAATGTGTTTAAGAATATAAATAAATAAATGAAAACCTCAGTTGAATTGAAAGTAAAAATGATTTAAGAGCAGTAGTTTAAATATGCTTATGCCTAACATGTTTGTGACACTCCGACAACACAAAATAAGTTTTATTGTAGTAACTGCTATAACAATTGTGTCCATTAACGTGCTAAGGTGATAAGGACCTAACATAGCTTATAATTAAAATATAAGTACCTGATAAGGGAGATATCCCTCTGGACCTCCCTAACATCTCTCTGCCACTCTACTTCACGGCCCTTCCTCAATCTCTGCATGATGTAGTTATTAGACCTCTTCTGTCTGATTTCCTCAACTCTCTTCATGGCTTCAATAGTCTTATTCCAAAGTTCTCGATTATACTTCACTGGTACATGACGCCGTTTTTCGAACTCGAAAGATGGGTCAATAGCCAATTCCTTGCCAGCAGTCTTACGGTAGGCTTTAGTCCATTTGGTTTTACGCGGGTTCTTCTTCTTTTTGAACGCCGCATGGCATTTGGAACGGCAAAATCTGAAAATCTAACATCAACATTGGTTAGTTTCGCAATATGACTTCAACATAAATTACATAATGAAGTGTACTTAATTAGTGAGATTTGACTTACCTTACAATCATTTCTTACAAATTGGATACCATGGCCAGGATATATCCTGGAAGAGCAGAAATAACAAGTTTCTATACGCATTTTTCACACGTGCTTGTTTTTGTTGTTTGACACAGCACGTCAAAAGAAATAAATAATGGCGGACAGATGTCACGTCAACCAACATTGACATTGACAGCTGTTGACAGCCATCTAACAGTTTTGTGAACTCTTGTGTTAACGCCATCTAGTAGCGAGTAGATAATACAATAAGCAACTGCCATTGGTGAGTGGGTGAGTATGCAGCTCTTTTAAGTCAGTTGCTACTGCCAGTCAACACAAGATGTCGCTATGGGTTCAACTTTTAAACTCAAATTTAAAAATTATTTAATTAAAATGTAATAAAATTAAATTATAAAGTTTATATAACGAATTTAAAGAGCTGTGCTCTTTTCGGTGGTCTCTTCCAGGTGTCTCTATCTTCCATTAGCCTATTATACGACAGGACTCTCACTTTTTCCTTTATTTGATCTACAAAACTCCTTCTTGGTCTACCTCTTGGCATCACCACAGATTATAGAACGCTATACTAGGCATCACGTACAGTCGGCCCTAGAGAAAGGTGTATCATCTTACCTTTACACGTACTCTTTTATTTGAGGCCCACGGTACATGATTCTAATCACGATCGAGTAAAAGGTATCAAAAATACCATGCTAATAAGGCGTCGAGGTGGTCTCTCTAAGAGATTCGTGCTTAGATTGAACATAGCTTGATTATTCGCGGCTCCACCATTATTATCCGATTACCCCTTTGTGCGATTGCTGACTGAATAGTTATGTTTCGGATTAGGCTAATGAACCACTATTTGTCTTAATTCAAAGCTTTTAATGTCGATTTTTACCACCGGATGTGTATATGAAAGAAATAATAAACAAATTTGAACTTAAGTACATAGAAATACATATGTATGTTAACATAAACAATAAATATATAAAAACATAACATACTTACAACATTTTAGAAAAGTAGAAGAAAGTACAGATACAAAATAAATAAATAAATTTTATAGGGAGATATCGCCCCAAAGTTCGAGACTTGTGTTATAGGATACTAACTAAGCGATACTAAATTTTATAACAAATACATATATACGAGTAGATAAACATCCAAGACCCGGGCTAATCAGAAAAATATCCTTTTTCATCTTGATCTGACCGGGGATCGAACCCGTCCCGGGTTTTGCTGAGAAGTATAGAAAGACTAGGTATGTTTATAATTCATAGAGATTGTGCTAGCCCCAAAGTAAGTGTTATAGTTGTACCTACCCACAGAGAAACTCGGTTGTACCTAATAAGGGATCCTATCTCAACGATATCTAATCTACAGAGTCCAATGATATCTTGTATACAGATTAAATCCTAAAACCCAGGAAAAGAACGGTTATTTTCCAACTTGTCCTGACTTGGGACAGAACCCAGAACCTCTACATTAGCGGGCTAGCGTGTTGACCACTAAGGACCGTTATGCAATCATGTTCCCATTGGTCTGATTATCCTGCAAAAGGATTACGGAGGACAGTTAACTATGTAACATCTTATTGTTCCACTAGCGACCCGCCCCGGCTTCGCATGGGCATAAAAACCTTCCTCTTGAATCACTCTATCTAAGTATTAGAAAAAAAACCGCATCAATTTCCGTTACGTTGTTTTAAAGATTTAAGTATACATAGGGACAGAGAAAGAGACTTTGATTTATACTATGTAGTGTGAAACATCACTACATAGTATAAATCAAAATCAAATAAATAATTTTATTTCATTTCATATATATATACACACACACACACACAGATCCATGGTCCTAATGATTTACTTTCAGGGAGCTTTATCTTTTTATCTTTCTTAAGCTGAAGATGTATCTAGGAAACACGCTAAGATGAAGAAGGTAATCTTAATGCAATCAACGTGTTTAACATACAAATAAATCGTGAACAATTGCATCGGTGGCCGCGGTAGGTAAAACTGCACTCCACATTCCGATGGCGCCGTGATTCGGTTCTCACGTTATTTCGGCTACTATTTTGCATATTTCGATGGATTCGGCCTAAAAATAATATTTTATGTAGACAATCTGTATCGATGGCCTTATTGACGACGCGACGTAATCTTGATTTATGGTTGGTAAATCAAGATTTTAAAATTAGAATTGTTCGATTATGTTTTTATAAATTATACACGGGTCATAATTTTTGGCCAGTACGTAATACAAATAAAATAGCAAGCATCAATTTAAAAAATAACCTTGGTGAACACTAGCGCCACCATCATTTAAAAATCATTATTCACTGAAAACACGAGTTATAAAAAATCCGTGTTATGTAATTAAGGTCTGAATTTAATTTTAATTATATTAAATTATAGTTACATATTGCAAAACTGCTAAAAGTGGCCGTATTAGGCAATATACCTAGCACCTTAAAGCGTGCTAGTATCTGAAGGGAAGCGTAAGAACTGGGATACACGCTTAGAACCAGAAGATGATGAGCAAGAAAATAGGAAAGTATTAATAAGAGGAATCTTGTTATTAAGTAGCATAGTCTTAGTTAAATAACGAAGTACCTATTGTTATTTATTTTGGTGCAAGATCCCCAAACAAATAATATAGGTACTTACTTACCTAAATAAAAATGAATAAGCGCAAAAGTTAGACATCGATAGATGTAGTGTAAAAATTGTAAAACTTACAACTTAGCTAACTCAATCTGTGTGATTTGTCCCTATATATTTATTTATTTATTTACAATAATATGGCCGGATGGTATATTGTCATAGTAAGTTCTCTACATTTTATTGTGAAATTATAACTGAATCTTAAAAGGCACATTAATTCACACGTCATCGCAAGCTATTCTGTATTCCCACAGCTTGTATGCAAATTCGGTAACGTGCGTTTTTTTTTTCACCCGAGCTGTGGCCGTGTAATGCGAGATGCATTCGCCTTGGGCATTTAAAAATCACGTTCGACTGTAAACGTTGACAAACGAGGTGACATGTTGAAATGGCGCGAAATGAATTTTAATAAGTTTATGACAAAGTTAGGGACCGACTTTCTTTTGAGTGCGAATTGCCGAATTCTCGAAATCGTCGATAGTTACGTAATATTGAATAAGCTAATCATAAATTAGTTAAGTATTGATTTATTTCTAAAATGTAGTTTGTTCTACAAGTAAACATACTTATACGAATTCCGGCACTGTACTTAGCTTCTTTTTTAATAGTGAAGTTATGTAATGATCGCAGTTTATGAATAATCACGACTAATAAGACAATTTGTACTACGTCAAGTTCCTTGACGTTAAGTCAACCCTCCTTGGTTTATTGGAGGAATCCCCCACCAGTCGGACAGAAAAACCGAGACCACTGTTTTTTATTATTTTATTTGGTTACAATGTCAACTGACCATGCATACCTTGATGACCTCTAGTCATTTTTTACGATACCCACACTGAAAGCAAGGGGGTGGTCTAATCGCCAAAAAAAAAAGGCTAAAATCATACAGAAATATTTTAATTCAAGTTCTAGCTGTTTGATATTATAACACGGTTAGGAAAGTTTTAAAAACAATTTATATGGAACTCCCTTGAGACCTCTTTCATTTGTTGATGGAAATCGTTGTCACTGACTTCAATAATATACTATGCTGGACTGAATATAAATTGATTAAAAACTTTTATTACTTAAGTATGTAGAAACTATTTGTAGCTAAGGTTGCTAGGTGTAATTAAGGCTAAGGTTATAAATAAATAAATAAAAATACCTGTGCATAGAAAATTATGTGAAAAAAACTAGTTAAGACTCCCTAAGTCTCGATAGAAGCAAAAAAAATTAGGATTCAACCAGAAAATCCTATGATTATAGAGATTCCAACCAAAAAAAGGTACCTATACCGACCGAGCTGGATGATCTAATTAAAAGTAACTCCTGGAACGGAGACATTTATTCAAATAATCAGTACATATATAGTTCATCAACAAAATGAAACCATTGCGAGTTTTAATATTTAATATTTTGTAGTCGATAAATTATTGTTATGTGCGACTGTGAATGTAAAATTTAATTTATATGGGTCAAATAGAACCCTAATTTTTTTTAAAAGATCAAAACCGCCATCTTAATAAACTAAAATATACTAGACTAACACAAAATTTGAAGGCTAATATGTGGATTAGACAGATGCTTAAATGGAGACCAATCTATGTCAAGGACTTATTTACACTGCCTGATATTTTCAGGCGTTGTCTCTGACATCTTACTCTAGATCTCTTATTAGACTACCTGAACATTCGGGAACTTAGGAATATGAGTAATCAGAAATCGTTAAGTGTAATACATGCAATGGCCCGCCAGTTTACAGTGACCATTTCATGTTACAGGCACTACTGCATTGGCACCATGGTTTCAGTGTGACAATTTAAAACGAGTCCTACCACAATTGACACCACGGTGTCAATACTTTGTGAAGTCAGTCGATGTTTCCTAATATCTTCCCCAAATTTGGTGTTTTATCGCAACAATCAAATACTATACTTTTTAAAATATAGCTTAATTAAAATGAGAGCTGTCAAATCGCATACATTTTCTTGTTAGTCTGCCGCACTTCAATGTTATCTATATTTCTGTCTTGCTGTCAAAGTCATCACCTATATTTTATAGATTATAGTCCAGCGAATTCGGGTTAGATGTCAGCGGTCGCGATTCTTCGGACAATGCTATTGATGTTAACTGTTTATCATAATATGTCACGTTGTTATACAGACGTCTTGTCGGGTTTTTCAACGTTCAGTTCTGGTTACGATGTGTTGAGGAGCGGGGTTCTTAGAATTGTTACTGGGGATCTGGGTTGGCTTGACGGATGACTGACGAAATTAAGTTAATATGTAGGATATATTATTGGAAGAGCTCGATCGACTAGCGCGGTGTTCGTGTTTGTAACGATAGCGCGCGTCAAGCGACAGTTGCTCCATTGTAATAGCCTTTTTCTACGCCCGAGCGTGTATCCCGGTTACATCTTCAGCTTACGCTTCAGAGCCCAGGGTACGGAATTAATCATGGTCCTGATGTGGCGGAACTGGTTATTACAATGGAACGACTGCCGTCTGACCTCCGTAACCCTTTTTTACAGGGAAACCGAAATAACTGCCACCTGCCGATAACAGCCGGGACCAACGGCTTAACGTGCCTTCCGAAGCACGGAGGAGCTCAAGATAGAAATGCCACTAAAGGCGACCAATCCAAACATGGCCGCGCACTCGCCGTCGCCATTGCTTGACGCGCACTATTGTCGAGCTAGGCTATCGAGCTTCATTGTAATAACCGCAGTTCCACCAAATCAAGACTATGATTAATAGTAATAATAGTACCTTGGGAAGCGTAAGATGAAACCGGGAAAGACGCTCGGACGAAAAAGACTCGAAGCCAGGATATCTCTCTCTTTCTAACATTTTCCCCGGTTGCATTCTTAGCTTACTTCTTTACAACTACAGGGTCCGTTTTTCTTTCTTTATGTGCTTCTAAATCATGGTCATGATGCGTGTTTTTTACTAACATCCTTAGTTTATAATCCTTAGATTTTATTTTATTTATTTATTTATTTATAAGCAGGGACTTTAGCGGTAACAGAATAGTGTTTTGAACACTGTTTTCCATTTCTTTTTTTTTAATTCTTTTACACTTTCAATTCGTTTTCAAGCAAACCCCTTTTTATACTTAAACAGTTTTTGTAAGCAGGAATATTAGCGGTAACTGTTTTGAACATTAAACTAAAAAATATTTGAAAACCCTTTACAAACAGGTTCAAACAGAAGACGTATATATGTTACAGTTTCAAAAGTGTTTGAAGCCAAACAGCTTTAAAACACCCAAATACCTAAGTGTTGCAGGAATATTTCTATAACAGACTAGCTGACCCGGCGAACTTCGTACCGCCTTTCTTAATATTTTTTTCCGTAAGAACCTTGTACAGAGTGACTTAAAATAAAACTGTTTAAATTCAAGAAAGGCCTTAAAGGACTTGTTTCCAGGGCCGTAAAATATATTAATAAAAAAAAAGTATTAGAAAACTACAAAAACAATCAGCCAAATCGGTCAAGCCGTTTTTATGCTATGTCGTGACAACGGAAAACGGGTTTCATTTTTATATATATAGATTTAATGGGTAGCCCTTATGAAAGTGTTACACTTATTATGGTATTTTTGAATTCCTGCTTCTAGCTCAAATACATAACCTTCTTTTTTACCGCAGTCAGGTAAAAATACAATAATGTCACTGACCACACACAACTAATGCGATGATTGTCACGTACAGCGTGTCTAGACGACGTACCTCAGTGTGATTGTAAAAATGTCTCAGTTGAAACATGGCCGTTTTTAGACGTGGTTAGGGTTATTTAATTTGTGTTGACTCCTCAGAACAGGTTCTAAAAACGCCACTTTGAGCAATTCCTCGACTCGATTCATATTACGAATTCCTTAGCAATTCCTATTTTTTTAATTTTTTTTTAAGAGGAATTGCAAAGTTTAGTTGGCTATTTTACAAAAACAGAGGAATTGCTACAGAATTGCTAAGGAATTCGTAATATGAATCGAGTCGAGGAATTGCTCAAAGTGGCCTTTTTAGACCCCCAGGAGTGCTATTTTTGAGTGAGAGTGATTATCGTTCGAGTCACTAGTTATGTCGCATGAAAATCATTCGAAAACAAACGATAATCATTCGACTCACCGGTATTGGGTGAGTCATACATCTCAAAAATAGCACTCCAGATAAACTGTCCGAATAGAAATTTTGCGGACATAGTTCCAGGATCAGTGTGGCAGCGTATATATTCTCTCTTCGATCTTCAATTAATACATGTAAAGTTTACATGTATTAATTGAAGATCGAAGAGAGAAGTAAACCCATGTAAACCACTACATTTCTTATAAGGTGGGGTCACCTTATAAGAAATGTATTACGTAGTTTACAATAAAGCCACCTAATATTATCGACCAATAACAGTGGGAATAAATGACGCAATCAAATTCCCCGCTATTTTTTTTTGAAACTTTGGCTTGCAAGCCAAACTAGTGACACGTTTTTCGTACCCTTGTTAATATTTCTAAATCCTGTGGTTGACTCTTATAGGAGTATTATATATAAGGAGCTCCATAGCCTAACAGGGCGTGCATGTTAGTAACGATAGCGCCGGCCAAGCGATTGCGAGAGTGCTGGTTGCTTGGATTGGTCGCCATTAGTGGTATTTCTGTCTTGAGCTCTTTCGTGCGTGCTTCCGGCTGTTATCGATAGATGGCAGTCGTTAGGCTATGTTGGATGCCTCAGTCTGAAAAATCTGACCGTGTTGGCTACTTACACCCGGATCATGTTCCTATTGGTCTGGTTTCCTTGATAAATGGTTTCGGAGGTTAGACGGCAGTCGCGTCTAAAATGTACGCGACCGAGCTTCGCTCGTTTTATGCCGAAAATCTTTTTGCTTGAAAATATGGGTGAAATTAATTTTCCCAGACATGGAACCTAGCTAGATTATCTTTTTGACTATATATGTAAGTAAGAACTTACGTTCAAAAAATTTGAAGAAATCGTTAGAGCCGTTTTCGAAAACGCGAGTACTAAAAAATATGTATATTGCTCTTTTAATAGTATATGATTTACTTGTGTTAGTTCTTCGGAACCACTTTTCGGAATCTGGCGTATGGTTCCTCAACGACGACAAGTTACTTTACTCCAATTTTAATAACTGCCTTTTTAGGGCATGTGCAAAAGCAGAGGAATCCATAATCTACATTTTGTGTTGCTGTGACTATCTGGCCAGCAAGCGAATGGACCTCTGTGGAGCAGCGTACCCTGACCTGGAGGACTATAGGTACTTCGCCCCAGGTGATGTTCTGAAGCTCATGCAGTCCTTCAGAAATCCCAGTGTGGATAAGTAAGGAATGGGATAAGAACAAAAATACCAAAGATTCGACGAGCTTCCTATAATTTAAGACCCATACTTAAACTAAGAACTGCCTTTTTAAAGAAGATTAAGGGTAATTTTAATGTTTCTCCCTTATTTGCCTTCTACGACTTTCCTCTCTGTTCAAAAGAAAGTCAAGTAACAAACAACCTATTTAATAAACTCACGCATATCAATATCCTGCTACTCAAAACTTCACGGTCATATCGCAAATCGAGTCAAGTGCCATAGACTAGAAAATGATAGAGCACTTTGTATATGATTACCACAAACAATATTGGCGTACGGTACTCTAGCTGCCATCTGGGGAACAGGAAGCTAGCTCCGCATTTAGTGATTAAACTGTGACTGAGAGATTACATACGCCGCACTTTCCACTCATAGACCACTGATTTTGATAGAGATGTTCGTGATCACAGAATTTAGAAATATTAACAAGAAGTGGCATAGCGCACGAAAATCGTGTCACTAGTTTGGCTTGCAAGCCATCGTTTCACACAGAAAAAATGGGCGGGTAATTTGATTGCGTTATTTATTGCCACTGTTCTCGATAATATTAGGTGGCTTTGTTGTAAACTACGTAATACATTACTATTAAAGTGTGGTGTGATTTACATGTATTAATTGAAAATAAGAAGAGAGAATATGCTGTCTCACTGATCCTGGAACTAAATCCCTGTCAAAACATTTCTATTCGGATAATTTCTCTGTTCTGTGTTTGTATTAGAGAGAATAATCCGTCATTCAATCTCGACTGAAACGGACCCGCAGAATTGTGTGACCGCACGCGTGGGACTCGGTTATTTCGCGCCGAAAAGTAGCATATGTTTGACCCCTGATATAATTTGATACGTATATAGTTTGGATCTATATAATATATAGATCCAAAATAATATGTCATAGACCACTAAGGAATATCTATTGTGGTTTCTGTAAGCGTGATTTCAAATATTTTTTTTATATTATAAATAATATATAATTTATTTATTTTAAATGTCATTAATGTTAACTTTACAATGTTATTTGTCACCTATTTTTATAAAAAAAATACAAAATTTTCCTGGATTAAGACCGGGAAAAACTTAAGATAGGTACGTTTATTCCAAACATTATGTAGGTATTCGTTAGTATGGATATAGGTAAAAACCGGGGGTCAAACATAGGCTAATTTTTGGCGCGATAATTGACAGAGTACCAGGCGTGCGAAGCCACTAGCAACATAAATTTCAATTTTTTTTTAACATTTTTTATGTGAATCCAACTCACGCTTGACCGTTTTTATTACTCGGTTCAAAACTACCAGATTTATCAACCTTTACAAGGCCATCTGAAGTCGAATGTGAACAACTTTCCCTACAAGTTGTCCCATTCAAGTCCCAGTCGAGTAATTGACCGAAGATGCGTATCGTTAGAATTGATACGGAACTCGTAATCGAACTGTTTTGATGTAATCGATTCAGATTTCGAGTGAAATGAGATATGTAAATTTAAATTCATACAGTGTTAACATGTTTTTACTCAAAGTTGTTGGATGATAGGCTTGCTTCTTCTCCACTTGAGCTTTGGAAGCGGTAAACAAAATATATTACATGGAATGAGTCGTCGATGGAGAGACTTGTGGTCCAGGGTCGGGTGGAAGACAAGCGATCTCAAGGTAAATCTCCAACTTGCTGGATAGACTCGATAAAGACCGCGACCCATTCTTCGATGGTCCAGTGTACGCGCAATGCTACCAACAGGCAGGAGTGGAGAGCCATAGCAAAAGCAGCTACACTCGCCTAGGGGATGGGCAGTACAGAAGATCTCATGCCTACATCGTCTGCACAACCACGACCTCTTTGACAAGTGTGACCGACTAAGAAGAAGACATACTCATAGTTAGTTCAAGAACTCGATTTTTTACATTTCACTATAAAAGTTTTTGACTATCCCTTGGTGTCTTTATAAAAACAAATGTTAATAAGCAATAAATTAAATTAAAGAACGATCTATATTCCGAATATTTGATAAATCAGTGAACGACAAAATGCTTGGAGCGGTACAATTTTTGTGAGTAATTTTCGCATATAAATCTTTTGTCGGCATCAATCCCAACCTTCTTTGAACATATCCTATGAACCTTGACACCTTTATATAAGGGTGTTAATGGATTGGTAAGGTGTAATAATAAGTTTGTGGGTTATAATCGGTTGTCTACTCGCGTGCTACCCGCCCCGGGTGACGCGTGATCTTTGACTCTTTTGTCTTCTGATTTGGTGCAAGTTGTGAGAAAAAGCGGGTGTATGTTTGTGCTCATATTATGTATCTTTATTTATTTAAACTTTATAACGTAGGTAGAATTTACTAATTACTTAAGGTATGTGTGAGGAGAGAAGATAAATCCAGGTTTCAGCGAATCGCACAATATTTATTATTTGTACTTTACAACAGGTTAGACTCTTAAGGATAACCGTTAATGAGAGATTATAGGGGTCGTGAGATCAAAGTAGGCACGAGATCCAGTCAGGCAGCCGCTATGAAATAGCCAGCCACTTAACTTGAGATGGTGAGATCAGCCGAAAGAGGTCTTCCAGTGGACGCGCGCAGCCTTATATATGGCCGTCGGGGGTGATGCGGTGCGGGGCAGCGAGGAAGGACCGCCGTAGGAGAATGCGCGACGTCACAACTTCATTATACAAAATAAAGTTGTATAGAAATTTATGTGTTAAGAGGGTTTCGGACTTTGACCAAAAATCCCCTAAAAGTGACGCACTTTTTAGTAATTTAATTAAGGTGAAACCTCGGTGAACACTAGGGCTACCGTCATTTAAAAATCATTACTCACTGAAAACACAAGTTACCAAAAATCCCTCTGCTATAATTATGGTTCTGGATCTGAAGTTAATTTTAAACATATTAAATTATTAAATAATAATTCCCTATAGTTACAAATTGCATTATTGCTTAAAACGGCCACTTTTAGCAGTTTTGCAATTTGTAACTATATGGAACTATAATTTAATAATTGAATATGACTAAAATTAACTTCAGATCCAGAACCATAATTACAGCAGAGGGATTTTTGATAACTTGTGTTTTCAGTGAGTAATGATTTTTAAATGACGGTGGCGCTAGTGTTCACCGAGGTATCACCTTAACTGAATTTGATTTACACTTTCGCTAACAGTAACGCCCCTCGACATAGATAAAACTTACAGTTATTGTTATCTCGTTTACTGTCCGCGAAAGTGTTAATTTTTCCTCAATCTCTTTTTATTGATTATATTTTTTAATATAACTTTATTTATTTACATGAAAATTATTTCACCAGAGATGTAAATTTTTTATTATTAATTAATTCGTTTATTTATTTATTTATATATAACTTTGAAAATACAATTGTTAATATTTTTGTGCCCTCACAACTCAAAACCTTGACTTCGCAACACCCAACAAGGGTCCCATGTATTTTTTTCCATCAATTTGTATGCATGATAGCCAAATAAAGAATGAAGTATAAATCGATGTGTGACACTCAGGTGGTATATTTCTATGGTATAAATTTAGACCGATGTCACAGTCACAGCTAGTTTCGAATGCAATGGGGCAAATACAAATATGTCCTGCCTTATAAATCTCCTGTTACCGGCAACGCTTAAGACTTAACCCACATACGTCATCAACCATCTATACTTGAGGTACTGAGACTTTTGATTTTGGTAAGGTATCCATATCCATACTTCCATACTAATATTATAAATGCGAAAGTCTGTCTGTCTGTCTGTCATCTCTTCACGGCTAAACTGCTGGACCGATTGTGATGAAATTTGGTAGGGATGTTGTTAACGACCTGAGGTCAAACATAGGCTACTTTTGGGCACGATATAACCGAGTCACACGCGAGGCGAAGCCGCGGGGAACAGCTAGTTATAAATAAAAAGAAAATTCCAATTCTTACCTTTTCAGCAACCATCACATGACCTAGTGATATCCTTTCCTACTTACTACTAATATTATTGTGAAAGTGAGTTTGCTGGTTTGTTTGTTTGTTGCGCTTTCACGCCCTATCTACTGCACCAATCTTCCTGAAATTTCGCATACACATAGATAGAACATAGGATACCTTTCATCCCGAAAAAGCACTGTTCTCGAGAGAAAATAAAGCGGGCGAAGCAGCGGGCGAAAGCTAGTATAATTATAATGAGTGAAAACAGACACACAGCGACGAACCGATGGCCGATGGGGCAGAAAGGTTCTCGAATGGCGACCAATCACTGGTAAGCGCAGTATCGGACACCCACCGACCAGATGGTCAAATGACTTGAAGAAGGTCGCAGGTAGGCGCTGGATGCAGGCCGCTTCCAACCGGTCATTTTGGAAATCCTCGGGGGAGCCCTATGTCCAGCAGTGGACAGCCTGCGGCTGAAATGATTATGATAATGAGACACACAAAAGGACACTTGCAACTACATACAAATAAGAAATGGGCATAGATTTAAGAAATGACAGCCTTCCAAAATGAGCAAATTAGCAAGACATTCTTGTCTTATTGTTTTCAAGCCACAATAAAATTTATTTAGAGGTTTGTACCTCTTCGGAATTTTTTTTTCATAAAGTACAGAGAAACAGAAGTATAACTTTAATATTTTGTGATAAGTGTTAGTTGTTATTTTCTACGTTTAGAAGTTGTCTTCTAAACGTAGAAAATAACAACTAAAATTGTAGACAATCAATAAGTTAAATTGATTTAAAGTTGGCCTAAGCAAGGACAACATGTACAGATGGGGGTACAGCTTAGAGGAGACCTGCAGATGTGGTGTCTCTCCCCAGACCATGGCACATCTTTTATCGTGCCCTGCGTGCCCAGCCACCTGCACGCTCGGGGACCTATACGAAGCCACTGACAACGCCTTGTCAGTGGCGGAGTTCTGGTCCTCACAAATATAAATTTGCCAGAGTCGACTCGCTAAGAAGAAGATTAAGATTGATTTAAATATTTTTTACTGTTTATTAGTCATTTTTTCGTAAGTTCCGGTGCTAACCGGTGAGAACTAGTTGGATGGCTTCGTGTTATCATGCAATGAATTCACTGACTATAATCAGTAATAATTACCAATTTAATCAAAGCCCCCGTCGTGATAAACTTGTGACATGTATGATTCGACTTAGCTCTACCTTTTATTTATTTATTTATTTATTCACCTTATTCAAATAACTGGTGACCCGCCCAGGCTTCGCACGTGAACAATGCTATATAATACATGTATTATACATATATACCTTCCTCTTGAATCACTCTATCTATTAAAAAAACCGCATCAAAACCAGTTGCGCAGTTTCGAAGATCTAAGCATTCATAGGGACAGACAGCGGGAAGCGACTTTGTTTTATACTATGTAGTAATAGTGATAAATAAATGTTTATTCAAATTACCTAAACACTAAAGTTTTTACAAAAGAGCTATCAAATAAATTTCAATAAAAATAAGTATTTCCGAGCTAGGATATAAAAAAAATATCCTGAAGGTGTTATGGGAGTTAATAGGTTTCAGATAATAAAGATGATTCCGTGCCTTCTTAACGAGTACTATTTTGGAACCACGTCAGAGTCTGCAAGGCGGTCCACACACCAGGGTGTAATACAAAAATAAAAAAATACAAATCAACATAGATTAAAAAGAAATTGTCTAGAGAGACCGCGCGCGATTCGAACTTCTTTGTTTAAACCAAAGAATTCATATACAACACTAGAATGCTTACGAATAACACTAATCTCAAAAAACAACATTCAAAATTAATCCTTATTACTCTACTGCAAAGTTGATTTTTCTTTAAGGCATACATACAAATACCTTACGTTCCAGAAAAAGTTCCATAATTTGTAGGTGTCCCTTTTCCTCTTGAATATTATACAACTTACTAGAAAGAGATACCTACAAACTTTAGGTGTAATTTCGGGAACGGCTTTTGTCCTCCGTAAGCATTCTAGTGTTATATAAAAATTCTTTGGTATAAACCCATAAACATACGATTGTGACATTATTAGGCTTGTTCAAACCATTTATGAGTATTTAGTATTTCGCACCAAGCTCAAGTATCTATCAACTCTTTTCTTAATTAAAAATAACATTTTTTTTTTAATCTTTGCATTTTAGCCGCATATAGCCTGCTGATGGATGCAAAACTAAATAATGTGACATACGGCACAAACTAATGCCACATACACAGAGAATTTAAAACTTTTTTTTAAGATTACCTATCATATCGCGCCTAAAATTAATCATTGACCGCCAACTTTTGCGGTGAAAAATCCGTTTCCGCGCTTTTTAAAAATAGAATTTTAATTATTTAATTTTCCACCAGTACCCACTTACCATAAGCCGTCCGACGGAAACCCCGTTGCCTAACTCTTCCAGTTTCTTGCATATTAAATAGACATAATTACTTCATAAATTCAACTATAGTTGCGTCTTTAAGCGTTGTGGCTCTTTAGATAGTTCTAAGACATTTGGACGATATCGAAGTGATATATGTGCCCGTGGCTCTGTTGGTCTTATATTTGAAGCTTATCCGTTATTTCGCGGTAAAAATTGATAATTTCCTTTATTTAGACCCAATCAGCCGTTCTGTTTAAGTTGAGTATATCCATTTAGACTCTTACATTATAAAAAAATAGGTGAGTGTGGAAGTAAAGACCGCAGATTAAAAAGAAAGAGTTACATAATGGAATGGTAGAGAAAAGAAAAAAATCCGCTCAAAATTAAATCACAATGGGCACGCCTTGTAAGTTGTATAATATGTCATGACAAAAGGAATAAAACGGCTGCTGTCAGTCTTGTTGACGATAAGTGAACGTGCAAAATTAATGAAAAATGCTGCATTATCTGCCGTGGGTGTTCCAAACAAGCTGCACGATAAACCTACCCGTTTCAAGATTATATCCTTCCAGTGTATAAATAAATTTGATTTGCATAATTTCGGCTCCCAGTAAAAGAAAAAAGAAACATGGCGTTCTTTCGGGCCATGGGCGCAGCGGATTAACTCGCCAAAAATGACGTGCAATGAGTGAGTGGTTCGATTATTACCTGCTTTGGAGTATCAAAGAAAACCGCGCAAAGGCAAACGATCTTCGCCGATTTTTCTCAGTTTCAAAATAAAAGAAAAAAATAAAATACTATCACGGGAGATTGCTGTGCGGTAGCTCAGTGCGAGTTTTGTAGGCAGAGAGCGCGCCCGCTCCCGCTTCTCGTACTGGTGTTCCTAGCACCACTCGAGTCGGTTCCAATTTTTAAAAATTCGAAACGGACTCCCGAATTTTCAGATTTGACATTTGTTTTTTTTTGTGTCAGTGTTGACGTATGTGATATGTGACGTTGTGCTGTGTTTCAGTTCATGTGTGACTTTTCTAAATAATTTTGAGTGTCAGTTTGATAAGGTGATTGGCAACAGAGGAACATGCGAGTTTGTTTTGGTATGTACTACAGCTAGTCTTTTAATAGTAGCTAAGACGATCTAAAGAATGCGAAAAATCTATCATTTACTACACGTTTTAGCTTGAATCGCATTATATAAGTTAATTTGGTGGCGATTTAATTAGAATGGCACTAAAATAGAATGGAATTGCTATTGGAAATACAGAGAATTCCTTCGCCTAAGAAACTGTCAGACAATGATTCTTGTATAAATAGTCATCCACTTGACTGCGACTAAAGATAATTAGCAACTTTCTTTATATTGACTCTGGTTTTTATAGCACAAGTAAAAGTAGAGAGTCAAACGTGAAATTTTGACACGTGTCACTATTTAGTGATGAAGACTGACAAATTCGTCAACTTGGACTATACTAGTAGGTACTTAAGTATACAAAGAGTTTTGCATGTAGTGATAAAAAATGGTGAAATTATGAGGATTTCTTTTGAATTGTGGAATCCTTTTTAGGAATTAAAAAGTTATTAAAAATTTAAAAACCTTTTAAGGTAAATATTGAAGAAACTTTTTATACCACTTCTTTTAAACGCACAAAAAAAAGAAATCCATATCTCATGTAAATTCAAAAATAACTCCGTCTACCTGTCTTCCTGGATTTTTTATAATATATATACTAGCTTTCGCCCGCGGCGTCGCCCGCGTGTACCTCCCTCGGGATCTTTTTCCCGGGATCAAAGGTACCCTATGTCCTTCTCCTGGTTCTAAGCTACCTTCCCACAAATTTTCAGCCAAATCAGTTCAGCCGTTCTTGAGTTATAAGTGGAGTAACTAACACGACTTTCTTTTATATATATATATAAGATATATATGTGATACATGCTAACATTGCTAAACCAATTTGGATAATATTTGGTTTGGACATCGTTAGACTATTTGTTGGTTTCCTGTCATATCGCAGCAACCGCTTATTATGCTTGGGACCAAAATTTAATCTAAATTGGTATTTGGTTCAGCTGGAATAGCTTAGTAATAGACAAAGTTGCTATTAGGTACATATTATAAGTACCAATAAATTTATCATACTATGATTTTATTATCTTTGAAAGATAAGATTTTTTTAATATATAAATTATTTTTTACATCCACATTAAACTATTTACTCTAATTAACATTGAATGGCACTTGTATCTCAACAACGTCAAGAGAGCTTCAAGCTCTGCGTAATTCGTTCTAAATAAATTTTACAAGTTGTTACGAGTTAGATAGTAAACTTGCTTTAGATCTATTTACTATCGCTAAATATTTATTACTAGGCTGCCCTACTCGGCTTTGCGCAGTTTGTAAACTCGAAATGTCAAATGGTTATCCAAAAGGACATAAATATATAGGGGACAAATCACACAGATTGAGTTAGCCCCAAAGTAAGTTCGAGACTTGTGTTATGGGATACTAACTCAACGATACTATATTTTATAACAAATACATATATAAATAAACATCCAAGACCCAGGTCCATCAGAAAAAGATCATTATTCATCTTGACCTGACCGGGGATCGAACCCGGGACCTCCTGAGTAGCGGTCAGGCATGTTAACCATTACGCCACGGAGGTCGTCAAATGTTATCATGATATCTAAACGAAATGATGATGATTATGTTCCGGGTTTGTTAGTAGCCAATAACACCCTCACAGCAACAAAAAACACAGCCTCTAGCGATAACAGGGTAAAGGCTGTGCTTTCCAAAGCACGGAAGAGCTCAAGATAGGATACTGGCAATCAATTCATGTAGGATTGTAGGGCCACACTGATCGACCATGCACATCCTGGTGTCAGAGTCTGATGTGGTTCCTTTAACGACTACCAAATGGCAGCCGGGACCAATGGCTTAACGAGCCTTTGAAGTGGCGGCGAGCGAGGCACATAGCGCGACGAACTGATGGCCGATGGGGCGGGATATTCTCGAATGGCGACCACGAACCAGCAAGCGCAGCATCGGACCGACCGACCAGGTAGTCAGATGATCTGATGAAGTTCTTAGGAAGGCGCTGGATGCAGGCTGAACATTTTGAAAATCTTTGGGAGAGACCTATGTCCAGCAGTGGACAGCCTGCAGCTGAAATAATGAAAGCCTCCGCTTGTCATGCGCGATCGGTACAAACGCATGTTCCGCTAGATTGTCCAAAAACGTATACAGGGGGGTTACTACCGTCTCTTAAAACCATGCAAGATCCAGTGAGTAAGGGAAACAGCGCGATACATGATGTAAGGCGACATCTCTCTTACTCACTGGATCTAGCATGGTTTTAAGAAATGGTGGTAAGCCACCAGTACTATAAATTTATTTGTAAAAGATTTCTGTACACGAAAACAAATATAAACATAACCGTCTCGAAAAAACGACCTAGTGACAGACAACCAGCCAGACACAACAGAAAAACAGCGAATTTCTTTTTTCAAATGACATTTGTCAGTCTGGCCACGAACAAGCAACAAATCAGTCAGATTATAGTCATAATCGTAAAGTTTGGGTAATGTTGGCACGGACGAGACAAGGCGTTTGGCTGGACCACGCAGCATAAGATAAATGCAATCGTAGGATCTATAGTTATAAATAGTTCGTCGTGTTGACCGACGGATCTAATCTACTACTAATATAACTTTCAGACTCTATGCGCTTATCATATTTTGATAAGCTGATAATAAAAATAATTGCGTGCTTTATAAGTCACGTTAAGCCATTGTTGACTGCTATTTGGTAGTCCTTTAAGGTACTCTGGTACGATTTTATGTACCTATGGTCAATTGACCCTCTAACCCACACGATATATTAGGTACTAATGATATGTTGAAAATTGCAGCAATCTTTGTATTTGAATGGTGCAATGAATGAATAAAATGAATGTTCATTAATTCATTCTTCACGAGTGTATACATTCTCAACTTACTCAACTTTTTTTTAAAGAAACCAGACCAAATATACATATATAACCATATTTATATTACCGGGTGTTTTAAGAATTTGAATAGAAAATCGTTATTTTTATATTTTATACCGACGCATTTTTTTGTTAGAATTATATTTTCTGTTGAAGTTTGAGGGAAACATATAAAAACAGCCTCTAAGGATTACAGAGATACTTTTTCTAATTAATTTCAAATCGACATTAACAGGAAACGCATTTGGCGCAAAATTGGTATTCTTATGTGGCGCCTTTGATCTTGCCGCGAGATATGATGCGCCCGCGCCGGTATGCAAGTGTAGCGTTCATTGATGGACTGACTAAGTAGTACACAAATTTATTTATTTAATAGTGTAGGCGATCGCTTTCTATTGGTTATATTTTTGTCTATAGACTTAGATATACTTGACAAATATTTAAAAAAATGTGGTCCAAACCAAAACTAATTAGATGGTCTAAAAAATGTCGTCGCAAAATAAATCCTCATTAATAAAAATGCAAATTTTCTTAAAACGAATTCGTTACATATTCCAACAACTTTTATGCTTATGTAGGCAAGGACAGTCACCAGTTTTATCGTATATCAAACGACCTACAGTCAGATTTATTCGATACAGTTTGATTAAAGGAATCCAGTTTGTAACTGGCAAATAAATTTATAATGCGACATTAAAACTAGCCTTCTGTGTTCTAGCTCTCCGACTATGTCACAATGCGGTCGTAATAAGTTCGTTTAGGAAATTATTGAGCTGTTCTTTAGTTATTTAAACAATCATTAGACCTAAGGCCAACTAACCTAAATTTATTCATAAAAATTAAATATAAAAATAAATATATAAACATGAAAAAATGGCACTTAATCAATTAGATGGCGCTATTGTGTATGATAATCCCCGGGTAAGCCGTGAGGTGCAGCTAGTATAACAATATTGTTTTCATCCCTTCTATTCGAAATGTTCAACTTTGCTGCCCCAAAAGGGGGAGCAAAGTAAGTCTTTTCCGATAGGGTTTTTTAGCGGGCAATAATGAGTTTCAAATTTGGAACAAAACAATACGGTCATGCCGAGTGTACAAATTACCCACCAAAAACATAAATGTAAAAAACGAGAGCCAAGTTCAATACAAAAATTATGCTTGGCGGTGAGCTTCGCCGCAAAAAGAATGGCGATCTAAATGAGTGCCAAATTCTATGCAAAATCGAAATATGTTTTTATAGGAACAAAATAACATTATGAACAAGTATTAAACTCTATTTCTTTGCTTTATTAGATACCTATAACAATTGCTGTTATTTAAAAATGTGAGATCTTGAAGTAGGTTAGATTTGACTTGGCCAGTTTGTAACACAATTAAAATGTTGAATAACTTTATAAAATGACTTATGTAATGAAAACTGGCCAAGTCAAATCTGACCTACTTCAAGATCTCACATTTTTAAATAACAGCAATTGTTATAGGTATCTAATAAAGCAAAGAAATAGAGTTTAATACTTGTTCAAAATGTTATTTTGTTCCTATAAAAACATATTTCGATTTTACATAGAACTTGGCACTCATTTAGATCGCCATTCTTTTTGCGGCGAAGCTCACCGCCAAGCATAATTTTTGTATTGAACTTGGCTCTCGTTTTTTACATTTATGTTTTTGGTGGGATATCATTACTTTTTGTAAAGAAAACTAGGCAAGTATTCCTATTTAATGTTTTTTTTTGTGCGTGACAAATTAACCTAAAAGAGCTACAAACAAATGAGGTTTTGAAAGAAACGATTTACGTTATATTAAATAACTCACAAATGCCGTTAAAGTACAATACTAAAAAGGAATAATTTATATCTGGACTATTCCAGCTATAACTCTAATAAATTTAGTCGAACGACGCAGCATTAAACGCAATCTAATAGGTGGGTTTCCGCTAAACAACCGGGCATAACGAGGACGCTGGCGCGAATGAGCGCTGCTAAGAGCATACTTTGGTTCGTTCGCATTTTAAGTCGTATAGCGCTGTGAGCCGCGCACAAGTGCAAGGCGCGAGCGAGTTCAAGCAGCATTCTTAGACTAGTTAATACATACATATATCGGTACCAATAAGACTTCGCTATTGCCTTGACCTTGGTATACATACACATTGGAGTTTCTTTTAGGGTACAAAGAGTTCGAACTAACAAATTTATACCTTAAAATATTATTTCTTATTTTCAAAAGAAATCAGAGAAACGAACCTTGGGCACTGATCTTTGTTAATTTAGTGAGCCGTGGACTATAAGATAACTACTATGCAGGTATAAACCAACCGACCCGCTAAATTTTAAGTAAATCGCTACCGCTTATAATTTTGTACCATAAGTCAGAGCGTGACGCTGATTGGCTGGTGTGCTGCCGCGCGCCGCTGACGAGTCACCGTTGTTGGCCGGTTGTTTAGCGCGTAGGTATTACAAGTTTTTTTGTATGGGGACACCACTTATTTTTTGACTTTTTTTTATTTTTTCCTACGCTTACACACAATTTCCGAGCTGGATTCCAAATTTCATCCTTCTAGGTCATCTGGAAGTTGGTTAGGTTTAGGTACTATAAGTCAGTCAGTCAGTGCTAAAATTTACAACTTTTTGACCTTCATATCTTTATAACCGTTTGAGCTAGCTTCTTGAAATTTGGGCTTCTACATGTCCTGATGGATCTTATTAAACACACGTAGTTTTATGTGTTTACATTAAAGAGGTTTCGAGTTATAGAAGGGTCAAAAGTGGCACAAAGTGGTTCGTGTAATATTACACTCGGCGCTGGCTAGCCAGTTCCTTTGCTTGAACTTGGCTTGACACGCTGCCGCGTGTCTAGATGAAAAATAAAACACTGACTGGTAAGAATAAACGCAATCATCGGATGAAATAAATTTCTCATAGAGCGAGATGAAAAGTAGAGTGTATCATTCGGGCGCAAACATATTTTTGGCTCGGGCGATGTACTTTGAATCCCTCTCTCCGTTCAGGATTCAAAAATCGCCCTCGCCGTAAAAATATTATTTTGCTCCCTTGTGATACAATCTACTAAATAAAGTTAAGCTCTTAAAATTTACCTTTCTTGTCTTATCCCTTATTCTCTCACAACGAAACTAATAAAACTCATGCATCGCTAAGAAAAGCATAAGTCCTGAAAATTTTATAGCCGACTCAGAAAGTAAAGTAACTCAAGATTAAAATGGTCCTTTAATAAGCAAACTCATTTGCTTGCTGGCTTTTAACATTACGCTATTTCAGTGTCAAATATATCTAAAATTTAATAGACGGATGCAAAATATTGATGATATAGAATGGACTCATCTCACTGAGCAGTGGAGCTATATGAGTATCTGTATATATAGTATCGGTAGAGCGAACGATTTAAAATAAAACTTTGATGCGAATCTAGATGATGTTTAATGTTGATAAATATTGGTAAATTCTAAGAAATAGGGTTGGTTAGCATTATATTTCTGATTCTGTTAGACCCAATTAAGTATAAAGTAAGTGGTAGAATAAAGTGTCAATTAATTAGTTCATTTATTCTAAAAATCTAATTTATCAATGTCTCATACCTAGATATATTCTAAGATTTAGTGTTATGTTTTTGACTCGACTACTTCATATTAACTTTTGTAACGAATAACTGGGAGAAAAGCAGGAGTTTAGGAAAATACCCATCGACTAAACACAAACATTTTGTGTTTAGTCGATGGATTGTCAAGTGACGTTTCATAAACGGTAAGTAGCAATCAATTTTCAAGCGTTGATAATTGATCCCAGGTAATTTTAAACATAATATCATCATTGATTTCAATACAATACAAAATTTTTAAAAAGATTGTAATGACCAATGCTCTAAGCCGAAAGCTAAAGATGTAAATGGAAACACTCGAATGAAGAAGAAACGAATTTATTAACCATAATGAATATCAAATAATTTTATTATAATTTAAAGGTTTTGTCTAATTCTTTGTTGTTCTCATTCAAACATGTAAATAATTTACGTACGTTTTTTTTTAAAGTATAAAACGGAGTTTCCCTTCTGTAATCTCTTTATTTTGCTCCAAGGCGCAGATTTACAAGAAATTTGTGATAGGACACACAAGGAAGCTGTTAAGTGTCTCTTAAACTATTATTTTAATCCTGTGGGATAACTAGGCAGGGGGTCCAAAGTATACCAAAATATGAATGCATAAGAGAACTCTATTAATGAGGAGTTAAGGTTGACATTGTCCATAAATTGTAAGTAAGAATTTTGTTAAATTATTGATGTTTTTACGTAGTTCAGTGACATTATCCATGAGATCTTGGTTTTAAGTTCATTTAGATACTATTAAAAGATTAACAGAATCTAATTATGATAAAAATTGCTAATGTGATTTCTTATACATATTTTCAATGATTTTGGAAATCGCTCGTGGCCTCTGGATTTTTTTTTATAATCTATGCAAATTTGTTAAACTAAAATCTGCTCGAGATTAAGTTGACTCGTAGAATCCAGACACAATTGAAATAATTATTTGGTATGTGAACATATTCTGTGAGCTAACGTGTGAAGTACAAAACGTGGGTGGTCTCTACCAGTGATTTTTTTAATCTGTGGCGCGAACATTCGTGACCATCGACACGCTATAAAAATATTGCATACATAGGTATCATTCAAAGAATTTTGAACCGCGCGCGGTTTGACGCGAGGCAATTTTTTTTTAAATCTATGGTATCACTTGTGTATTTCTACTAGAAATTTAAATCGTAGAAAGTTTTAATTTGAAATGGTATTTTCTCGCAACACTAAAGACATGTTGATCGACTCGTCCGGATTTAGAAACTGTAAAAAGACTGAGAGTATACTCGTACTCCACTCCACTGAACGCGTAGATTGGATTAGTAGTAAACTTAGAACAAAAAGAACCTATCTTCTTTTTTAATCAATGACTCAGTTCTTAAGATAGGGTGTGAGGAATTGCAACGAAGTGTACTTTTAAGTTTAATTTGAAATAGTATGTTGACTAGTTATAGTACTGTGACTTACCTCTATTATACAAATAAATAAAATTGGAGCGTCTGTTTGTAATATAAATAACCGCTTTTTACTAATGAATTTGATTACACGGTACACATACCGAAATAACATTTTTTACAATTTTTGTCGATCTGTCTGTTTGTTTGGGTAATCTCTAGAACGGCTGGAACGATTTTGACGGGATTTTCACTGGAAGATGGCTGAAGTAATAAGGGAGTAACTTAGGCTACTTCAATTTTACTAATTTTTCGTTAATCACGAACTGAACAATACTTTTTGCAACTATCAATCAATGCGACCTGCGCTATTGGGACAGCTGGTCTGATATCGCTTACTTCTATTGTTATGCCATTGATATAGTTTTTTTTTAATTCTTCTTCGTCCAGGTTTCCTTCTGCCTTGGATCTTGCCTTGCAGAATCAGTTGAAGGAGTTCGTATTTGTTGTGGCGCATTATATGGCTCACCTCCAATTTCCAGTTTTCCGAATTTCAAATTCTTTGTCCATTCTCATCCAAACGTGGTCCCTTACTATGAGCCTCATAAGAAAGCTCAAGGTCACCCAAAGAGCTATGGAGAGGGCTATGCTCGGCGTTTCCCTTCGAGACCGCATCAGAAATGAGGAGATCCGTAGGAGAACAAAGGTTGCCGACATAGCCCAGCGGATTAGCTCTTTGAAGTGGCAGTGGGCAGGGCACATAGCGCGACGAACCGATGGCCGATGGGGCAGAAAGGTTCTCGAATGGCGACCACGCACCGGCAAGCGCAGCGTCGGACATCCACCGACCAGATGGTCAGATGACCTAAAGAAGGTTGCAGGCAGACGCTGGATGCAGGCCGCTTCCAACCGGTCGTTCTGGAAATCCTTGGGGGAGGCCTACGTCCAGCAGTGGACGACCTGCGGCTGAAATGATGATGATCCAAACTGTAGCATACTCTGTACCCATTCCTGATTCCATATCATAAAAAATCCAACTCACGCTTGACCGAATTTATTTTAAAACTGATAATCATAATACTGCATGTGAATTAATTATCAGTTCAAATTACAAGTTTTAGATTAATAATCGGATTTACATTAACTACTAGTAATTACGATGTTGCTAAATATGGCAGTTCCTTCGTAACCGTGCTCCTAATGATATTTTAGATAATCCTACTTTGTAATTAATAAATATGTCCAATAGTATCATTAAATGCGACCTCCTCCGTGGCGAAATGGTTAACATGTCCGTCCGCTACTCAAGAGGTCCCGAGATCAATCCCCGGTCAGGTCAAGATGAAAAATGTTCTTTTTCTGATCGGCATTGGTTTTGGATGTTTATCTATATATGTATTTGTTATAAACTATAGTATCGTTGTTAGTTAGTATCCCATAACATGTTTCGAACTTACTTTGGGGCTAGCTCAATTTGTCCCTATATATTTATTTATTAAATCCAACAAATCCTAAACGTGGTCTAAGGTCGTATGACCCTAAGCTCTGTCTACCCCGTATTGTCTTGATCGCACGTACCGAGTAGACGGGCGAGACAGTAAAATGTTACTCGGCCGAGACAGTGATTTCCTCGGTCACTCGCTAGGCTGAGCACTGGAGCGTATATGGAAACCCTTCCAGTATTCAGAACTCCCGTATTTCTGAGATGCGGGCTGGTTTACTAGAATTAATTCACAAAAAGTCTCCTTAAACCATTCCACTATTCAGAGTTGCAACCGATCTGGGTTCGGGTATTATTTCTGTTGTAGTATTCAAGACTTCGAATTAAAAGTACTTCCACTACTCAGATCCCTAGAAAGCATAAAAGTAGATACTTGGGTTAGGTGCGATCAAACGCGCGGGAGGAATTTCTGCGCTACGCTCCCCGAACTCAGATCGCAAGAGTGCCGAGAGAGACAGTGAGCAGACGTATAGAAAAAGGCGTAGGTAGAAAGTCTAAAAACCGCATCTCTGCAGGGAAACCTCCTAAAATGATTCATTCGTTGATTAAAAACATAAACAAAAATGTGCCTAATGCTCGATAGTCTTGTTTTGTTTTTAAAAAGTTATTAAATATAAACTTATAATTTTATGCAACTCAAATTATTTTTATGTTTTACTATAGTACCTATATGATATTTATCATTGTTCCTTATGGCTCGCTACTAGCTACTTATGACTTAGAACCATTAAGTGATCTTTAAACGCAACTATTAAGTTAAAATTTGGTTAAAATTAACTTTATCACTTAATGCGTGTAAACGAGCCATTAATCTGTGTATTTATATATACTTCTTCACCTGTTTACCTATACTAAAGTCCTTACCGAGCTTAGGTAGGAATTCACATCATTAACGTAGTCATTGTATGTGCCTCCCGCATTACAGAATGAAAATCAAGTTAGGCTAACCTGAGTAACTAGTGGTAGGAATTTCTATCCATAACGCTAATATTGCGTCGATAAAGCCTCCCGCATTACAGAACTAAAAGCAGGGTAGCATTTTATCTCTGAAATTGCCCCGTTCAATCTAGTAATAATCAGAAGTATTGGGGTTCTGTATACTGGAAGGGTTTCCATATACGCAGCACTGGAGCACTGTTTAGACGCACCGAGTATTCGGCCGAGGGCACTGTCTCGCCCATTTACTCGGTACGTGCGATCAAACCATATGGCATAAAGACGTGATTATAATCATGTATGTAAATCCAACATGGTTTTATTGAGATTATTGATTTATATGAAATTACTCTTTTACTGAGAAAACATAAGATGCCGAAGACCGGGAAAAGTGAAAGACACAAAGCAAGGAAGCAGAAAGCAACCGGAGGTAAGATGAGAAGAGTGATAGAAATTAAATTAGTGAACACATAGTGCATATAAAATTTTTGGACGACTTTTACAAAAATAAGGAAAGATAATTTATTATTAAATTGTATTCAAAATATCATCATCTTTTAAACTGCAGGCTGCCTCCCTCAATGATTTCCAGAATGACCATCCAGCGCTTGTATGAGACCTTATTTAAGTCATCTGACTATAAAAATATACTTGATCTTAAATCTCTACATAGTATAAAACAAAGTCGCTTTCTCTGTCCCTATGTTCCTGGTATGCTTAAATCTTTAGACTACGCCACGGATTTTGATGCGGCTTTTTTAAATAGATAGAATGATTCAAGATAAAGGTTTTTATGCCCATGCGAAGCCGGGGCGGGTCGCTAGTATATAATATTTTTGAAATCATTGAAATGCAAACGATTGAGTAAATAATGGGTTCAATAAAAGCTAGATGCGCAGTTTAACTAGAATAAAATTAAGATGTAATACAGTTTTACAGACATAAAATTAAATACACTATTTATTTCTTATAATTGCTGTGAATAATTCCACTTTCTTCTCGTAAAAATCTTGGAGCTGGTCTTGCCCTGTATTAGGGCTAGTTCACATTTGTATTTTTACTAGCAAATCGCCCCGGCTCCGCACGGGTGCAATATTATAGGTTTTACTTACATAAAAACCTTCCTCTTGAATCACTCTATTTATTAAAAAACCGCATTAAAATCCGTTGTGTAGTTTCGAAGATTTAAGCATACATAGGGACAGAAAGCGGAAAGCAACTTAGTTTTATACAAAGTAAATGTATATTTTTTTACCTGTGTTTTATTTTTAACTAGCTACTCGCCCCGGCTTCGCATGGGCATAAAAACCTTCCTCTTGAATCACTCTATCTATTTAAAAAAAAGGTAGTACGTTTCAAACGACTCTACGCATTGATGTGACCAAGCCTTTAGTATTTAATTGAATATTCATTAAAATTGAATCATTAATTTAAAACATAATTAAGATACGTGGTCAGGTATAGGGTGGTGGTGATTAAACTAGTTGATTCAATAAAAGTATTATTTATTTCATTTAAATTATTTCCTGGTTGCATCTTCTGCAAATAATATTATGCAGCCCACGCAAAAGCTTCTTTTTTTCTGCTATTTAATCTGTGATAATAAAAAAAAAATACTTTGATCTACTCTGCGCTAATTTCACATGATAATTAATTATATACTCTTTCCTTATTGCATCAAAATCTATAATATAAAAATGAATCGCAAAATGAAAGCGCATAACTTAATAACGCCTAGACCAATTTGGCCAATTTTTTTTTAATGTTTGCTTGAAGTACGAGGATGGTTTTTACGGCGAGAAAAAGTCTAAAAACAACTATATTCCCATACAAAAGATTCGTAATTATACTTATAAGTCAATTTAAACTAATACCATACTATAAAGTTTAAGTGTTAGTGGAACCCGGAAAGGCAAAACAATTGACTGACGTTAGTATCGTATAATATATTTATGTAGGATATTACTAATAATTCTAAGGCGGTATGTACGAAGTTCGCCGGGACCGCTAGTACCTAATAAATCTTGAATAGTAAGAAAGAATTAAAGTAAAAGACAGAAGACAGTGTAACGTTTAAATTGCTAGAAATAAAGATTTTTCCGTTCAAATGATGTAAAGACATTTAAATATAAATAGCATCTAGACTCGTTTTATAACTCTGTAACAACAAATAATTTTCTAAATTCAACTTCAACAGTTCATTTTGCTATTTCAATAAGCAATTCCAGAATGTAGATTAATTTCACGATAAAAACCGAACAAATAACTGACGCAAAAAGCGTTAACGAAAATAAACAACATCAGAATGATCCCTTTGAAGCCATCGACACTATCATTTGCAACGTTTATAAAACCAACAATATGGGAGAAGATTGACGCGTTTTTAACAAGGCGACAGTTCATGTAATATTCATGTGCAAGCTCTGGAAGGATGTCCGTAATCACGAGTTGCTAACATAACCGGCATAATTTCTGCAGGGCTGTCTGTCTGTGTTGATAACTATTTGAATAATGAAGCTATTTTAGAATTTCATTCTAACGTTATTTACATATACTCAAAGACTAAGGGTGGGTTGCACCAACTTTCTATACTGTGTAGTCAAAGTACCGGCTAGGTGAAAAATGGGTTGCACCATTTTGTCAATCGTCAAAATACGTCATAACTTTTACACTAACCGTAACCGCCCAAACTTGACCGGTTACCGCTATTGTTATAGTCAACTTATCTCTCAGACGGGTCGAATAACCTCCACCGACGTCATTATACTTGTAACCCTAGTAGCTAACTATGCTACAAAATACGACGGTGGAACTTATGTCGCTACAAGTTAGCAGTAATGTTACTGTTACATTTGGCTTTAACTGTTACGATAACTGGTACTTTGGTACAACCCACCCTATGAAGTTATTGGTGTTGTATTAACAGTAGTAAATAAGAACGATTGTTATAAAGAAATTTTATTTGATACTTGCTTTCGTTCTAATGAAACAAAAGGGATTCTTTCGATGACAAAAAATTCCAAATTAAAAATAAATAACTACAATCATATTCACTAATATACAATGTCTTAATAAATTTTAATATTTAAATTTGGGAAATATACTTTTATTAACAAATGACTAATACAAAAATACCTAAGACCACTGTAATAATTATGCTTGAAGGATTTGAACACAATTCAGTTAAGTACATTTAATAATTAATACTGTTAACTATAAACCTTAATGTATTGTGATTAAAAATCCTGACAGCACCATTTGTATCAATTTAAATGGCATTAGTACAAGGATACATCATAACTTTCACTTCTAAATATAGATTGTCATGACTCTCTTTACAGTTTCAGAATAAGTCCTGTTTATTTGCTCTACTATTTTATGATTCATAACAGAATTCGCCTCCTAACAAATTTATTAACCCATTCGTTTCCTATTTTCGCAATACTAACTAGACAGCTAGCTATGTAGTCCTTATATGAACAGTTGTACAATGGCTTCTGTTGGCACATTTTCAAATAAGTCTTGTACTTCACGAACGCAATCTTTTGCATGTAATATAAATTTCGCATTCAAATCTAGACCTTATGTATTAATAACATAATGATCTAACTTCCTTAATACTTCAACAAAGCAAGAATATTCTTCTAGTCTACTGTGTTTACGAGATTTTGATTTATAAAGCGTACTAATTTCATCTTTAAATATATGTGTTAAAGTTTCTTGTCTATTGCAAAAGCTTGCACAATATGAAGAACAGACGACGTCTGGATATTTATGAAAGTAAACTAATATAATTAATGGCGAATTAAGGAGGAATTATTGTTTTGTCGCCGTCAAACTGTTGCCTCTTTCTTAGTTGATTAATACCACAAGTGTTTCTTGAAACGGCTTTATTAGATCTAATGTAAATATAAGTATTTTTTACATATTTGGGCAGCGATTGCACTGACTTCAATCGCTTGTTGACAAACTTATTGCAATTTATACCTATCAGGAATTTAAAATAAATACTAAATATATCATTTAATGTGATATATATGGAATTAATTATTCATTATTTTTGGGAATAGTTCAGTAAGTCCTTTGGACATTGCGCCTTGCATGCCTTATCACGTTATTTCAGCTAATGTTTTGGTGGTAAAGTCACTAAATATCTTGTAATGTAACAACTACTGCTAAAGAATTTCTTCCATATTAAACATAGAAATAACACAGTGTTTTCATGAATTGGTATAGTTTAAATTTGACAAAGATTGGCATTATTGCAACATATTAAATGTTCCCATTTTGCGAATTCCTGGGTCAATCGTTCGTTGTTAACAATAGTAGAAATTTCAATGGTGGCTTACACTAGTAATTTGAATGTGGCATCTGACACAGCCGTTACAGTGTTTTTTTTTTTTACTAACAAACGTACAATATCTTGCAAGTAATTCATAATCTAAATATGTTATTGCTATAAAATATAATATCGTTGAGTAAACAAGTCTCGAAATTTATTTGAGGCTAACTCAATCTGTGTGATTTGTTCCTATATATTTATTTATTTATCATCCTCTTCCTTACGTTTTGCCAGTGGCATCCTCATTTATTTATAGTTTTCTGCACATTACAGTAGGACTATACATAGGAAACTAAAAAATACATAGCCTGCTTGGCTTGGTGTCGGAGCCCGTGAGCCCAATGCGATTTTCTTTTTTTTCCCTCTGCATCTTTATTCAAGAATAACATACTATTTGTATTGTAAATTTCATTTATTCATTCATTCATTATTCATTTCATTTTGTAAATTTGCTGTAAAAATTCACAATTGAACACTGCCAACCTTACTCACATTATCATAAGATATTATCGCCGCGTAATTGCAGGGCTTCGGCGCCGAATCATGCGCAAGTTTGTTTAGCGTACCGTTAGCAGGTTAAATAATTATTTTTCATTAAAAAATATTCTTCTTCAATTTTTTATCAACATTAGTGTTTTCTGTTTAGGGTTCCGTAGCCAAATAGCAAAACGAAACCCTTCTAGATTCGTCATGTCCATCTGTCCGTATGTCAGTCACAGTTTTTTTTTGTTTATCCAATCAGCAGTATATATTTGCATAAGATTTGAAGGCTAAAAAGGCAAGGCTGAGGATTCAAAAGGTTGTCCGAGGTTGCAGTCTTAAGGTTATAATCTAGGCTAGATCTAGGCAAAAAGGTATCTTTATCTTCTTTTGCATGCTTTTATCATCTCATGATGATGACATCATCATCATCAGCGTTGTACCGGTTGCAGCAACGAGCATACGGGATCTGCTTAAACACGATGTCTTATTGTTATATACGACTTACGATTTGCCTTGGTGGCCCGGTGGTTAAGGTCATGGGTTCGATTCACATGGCAAGCATACTTTGATTAGTTGTTTTCAGTTTGGTTAGGACGTTGCAGGCGTGAATCACCTGATTGTCTGATAATAAAGATGATTCCGTGCTTCGGTAGATACGTTAAGGCGTTGGTCCCGGCTGCCATCTGGTTGGTAGTCGTTACAGGAACCACATCAGAAGCCGAGAGGCGGTCCGAAGAGCTCTGACATTAGGATGTACATGGTTTATTGACCGTGACACCTACACAAAAAGATGATAGTTATATGTCATTCAGCAGAATTTTCTTCACCTCTCGGCCGGTCAGATCCCTCGTTAGCTTTTCTTTGTGAGATCCATTTTCCCATGCAAATTTCTTCGTTGGACAAAGCAATTAAATTGAGTACACTGTTATTCCTTTATTCGCCTTCTGGCGGCTTACTTTTATCTCTTAAAACCATGCAAGATACAGTAAGTAAGCGTGACAGCGCAATATAGGATATAGGGCGACATATCCCTTACTCAATCGTTCTTGCATGGTTTTAAGAGATGGTTGTAAGCCCCCTGTTGTTGATTCTTAAGCTGGCATCGACACTGTTATAGAGAGTATATTAATACTGTTAAATAAATCAACTGTAAGTTTATTATAACGTGGGCGATGGATCCAAAGGTTAAGGGCTCAGTGAACACTGACCACAAATAGTAAATAATGTCACATAGACTATATTTCACCGGCTTACTTCAAAGTTGTTTTCGCAAATCGGAACTAATCTCCACTCAATCTAGATTTATTACTTAATCGCCTTAACTTTCAACATTTTTGTCTAAAATATAACAATAAATTATTATAATGAGATTTATATGTCTGTTTGTGGGATTTGACATCATTAACTGTATCGGATGTCTAATATAAAATTCAGAGATATGAATCATTGAATAAATCTAATAAACCAGGTTAAGCTTAAGTCTAATTCGCGGCTTTGCCTTAAAATAAAGCGATTTTTGTATAAAAAATCGGGCAAGTGCGAGTCGGCCCCAAGCATCGAGGGTTAATTAGCCCACACAACACCAAACGAATTACCAGGTACTCTACATTTATTTAGTGAAGTATTTTAGTGGTTATTATTATTAAACTAGCTGTTGCCCGCGGCTCCGCCCGCGTGTAGGTCGCTTTTCGCGTAACCTGTGGAAACTACAACTATCCAGACCTATAGTTAATTCTATTGTATCCTTTTCCCGTGCCAATTTTATAAAGCCATTACATTGCTACGATATCATTAAATATTAGGGCCACTTCTTTCTCAAATACCGTTTTTGAAATCAATAGGAATCAGTATTAAACAGTCGTAAAATTCTGAAAAAAATATATGTTTTTAGTTGAGGATCTAGCAGAGTAAAATTCGCTTACAGTAACAGTAACAATATCAGACAAAATTCGCTCGATAGAAAAATCAAAGTTGCCTCCTTTGGAAGTTTATTTTCAATACTATGCCTAAAATAATGAACTTATTGTCCTGCTTTTATGTTATAGCCTTTAGATAAAGTATTTATATAGTGAAAATCGCTGAAGTAGATTTTGTAGTGTTATTTTCCCAAATATGATGTCTAAATGCCTACAAAATGAGTGAGCGCCGCGACTACGCGGCTTACGGACAACGGACCTTCAGAAGAAGGAGCTCTTAACATTCATACTATCAATCTTTGTCTCTAAAAGAGTAGACGCAGCCTATTACAGAGTCATTAAGACCTAAAATCCACTCCCAAAGTTTTAGTGGGCGTGTAAAGTGGAGAAAATCTCAATAAATAGTGATAAGTCAGATAAATTCGTCCTTACGACACGACCGTATGTTCCGTGAAACACTGATTTGATTATTTTTTAAACCAAAGCCAACCCAAACCAACCAATCAATTCAAATAGCTTACAATACAACACAACAAACGACCGATAAACAAACCAACCAATAGTACTAAATCAACAACCAATTTTTTTTTAAATAAGGAAAAATTTCAATCTGCTATTAAAATAAAGTCAGCGCCATCTATTGGTATTTTATGTAACTAAATCATACGCCCACAAACATTCAATGTGTTATTTTATTAAAATTTAATAGAGACTGCAGTGTGTTTTTGTCTTTATTGATATAAGTAGAAATTCTAGCTTTATCTAAATTAAATACGTTTATGTAAATCGCATTCAACTGTTTAAAAGTTTTGAAGCAGTGCTTGTAGTAAACTTTAAATGACCATAACTTCTATTTCCCTTAACCGATTTTGATGAAACAAAGATTTTACAACGCTCCTAATTATATGTAATTCACCTGTGAAAACAGCGTTCAAATCTGTTGAGTAGTTTTGAAATTATAACGCACCACACAGACAGAAAGACAGACAGACAAAAATTGTTTTTTTGGTTTTTATTACTCTTCTTTAATTGCCCCGTAGAGGTTTTTTAGAAAAATATTTAATGTACAGACACTCGATTTTTACTGTCTTATTATATGTATAGATAGATAAGTACAAAATACTTTTATATTAACGGAGTTAACGCTAAGAGCTTTCTCTAAGTAAGAAAATAATTCTAGAAAACAAATAAAAAACGAAAACAGAAAATTATTGTTTATGGCAGGATTCGATCCAGCTACTTTCTAGAAACATTTCTTTACTAAAATATTTAAAAAAATAGACTCCTAAAAAATTAATACAAAACAAAAAAAGGGTAAAAACAAAAGAAGTAATGTCTAGCAGGATTCGAACCCTCAACTTAAAGAAATGATCCGCGACCTCTACCGATAGGCCAACATGCTTTGCTTGTTACTGCCGAAATTTCAAATGGGTTTTGTCTATAGGTACGCAAATTACAGTGTTTGAAGTAAATTTACAATCGACCATAACTTCTTTTTCCCTTAACCGATTTTGACGAAACAAAGTTTTGACAACGCTCCTAATTAAATGTAATCCAACTGTACAAACCGCGTTTAAATCCGTTGAGTATTTTCGAAGTTATAACGTACCAGACAGACATACATACATACATACATACATACAGACAGACAAAAATTCCAAAAACTGTATTTTTGGTTTCTGTTACTCTTTTTTAATCGCACTCAATCAGTCTTTTTGAAAAATATTTAATGTACAGACACTCGCATTTTAGTGTCTTATTATATGTATTGATAATAAAAAAAATCTTTATTTCGACTCATAATGGCTATATGAACTCTATATTGACTTGACCCAGTACTTGGCCACCTCCATCGCCCGGTCGGTCGTCTCGTTCAAGTCCTCCATTGTGCAGGAGACAGGGCAGCTAGGGCAGCACGACGGAAGGTGAGCCATCGACTGCATCGCGCCGCAGTCACACAGGCTGCTGTCAGAGAAACCACACCTAGTACGGCTCTCCTGGCATCTTCCATCTCTAGCCCGATTATCGTCATAAATTTTATAGATTTGAAAATGTCAAGAAGTTAATCAAAAGTAGTTAGTCAAGGACCCCCGCATCGCACACAGCGCAAATGTGCCCATAGCGCTTGCGGCATTCCCAAGACTCGTACTTACGGCATTTATCAAGTTATTATAAGACTTTTCATAGGCTTTCCTTTAATTTGTTCGTAAAAATATTTCATCATTTCAGCCGCAGGTCGTCCACTGCTGGACTCCCACAAGGATTTCCAGAACGACCGGTTGGAAGCGGCCTGCATCCAGCGTCTGCCTGCGACCTTCTTTAGATCATCTGACCATCTGGTCGGTGGATGTCCGACACTGCGCTTGCCGGTGCGTGGTCGCCATTCGAGAACCTTTTTGCCCCATCGGCCATCGGTTCGTCGCGCTATGTGCCTTGCCCACTGCCACTTCAAAGAGCTAATCCGCTGGGCTATGTCGGCAACCTTTGTTCTCCTACGGATCTCCTCATTTCTGATGCGGTCTCGAAGGGAAACACCGAGCATAGCCCTCTCCATAGCTCTTTGGGCGACCTTGAGCTTTCTTATGAGGCCCATAGTAAGGGACCACGTTTCGGACCCATATGTCATTAAAAATATTTATCTACTTTATTTTATTATAAAATTAACAAATTTAGCAATGCCCTCTGACGAACGGACGAACTGATAAATATATGATAAGGTTTTATAATAGGGTTCCGTTTTCACACATTGTGTAAGGAATGCTAAAAATAAATAAAGTACAAAAAAATGGATTCTTACATTTTGCTAATATAATCTATAATTGATTGCTTTTCTTCAGTATTATTCAAATATGCCACCAGATAAAGCTGATATATTTGGGATGAAGAAAATTTATTACTGTCATAATGTAAAATTTATTCATTCAAATTAAAAATAATTTGGCGGTTTAGTTAAAAAAGTTTCGGTCTTCACAGTACATAAGTAAGTACTATAGTCTATACTGTGGGTGGTCGTGTCGTTCTCAAACATCCAAACTTAGAGGAACATGAACAAGATATTTTTTTAATTGCAAATTTTTGTGAAATCACGGAACGTTAATCTAATTCATACGAGATGCTGCCTCATTAGTTTGTATTTATTGATTTGGAATTGACCTTTCAAAAATGTGATATACTTATGAATGTGATCCTATTAGTTAAGAATTTTGTAATGAAATATTTTATCGGAATTTTTTATATTTTTTTGTGGGATGAGGTAACACACACAGTCACATTAATGCATGATGCGTTCACGTCGCTACGCACACACTTGACAAAATTATCCAATACATGTAAAAAATACACGCACACAGGTACAAGCAGTTTGACCGGCGGTCTTATACTTTTGGCAGAGGGCGCCTGAAAGTGGCCCACGATTAGGTGGCGATGACGGCGAGGGTGGCGATTTTAGATTATTTGAACTTAAACTATGTTTAATTTCACGAATAAGCTATTCATATGTTTTACTACAAAAACATTTGATGATATCAGAAGGAAATTCTACAAAGAAAATCATGACTTCAAACTTTCTACGTCATCAGTCAGTCAGACCATCAAACGTCTATTTTTGAAATAGCACGAAGTCCACTATATTTAAACAACAATAGGTATTTCCTAGAAGCAGTTGAATTAATTTATTTTACACTGTATCGAAGACGATTCGGCTGCAGGGTAAGGGCGGCCGAAAACGGCGACGTATCACTTTTATTTGACTTTGCTTGTCTTACTTTTTCTAGAGCTTTAATCACGTAAGAAGTAATTATAGCAAAACGTGATCAAAAATAAAACTATTTTTGATCTGATACATTTTAAGCATACATTGGCAAGACATACCAAACACACAAAAAATAATTACCACTTCTATACTATTATAAAAAATATAGAAATGGATAGAACAGCAATATTTTTAGAATGTATAAAGGGAGTACAATATAAGGTCAATTTGAAAACTAAACAAAATTATTCAGTTATTAAAAATATCGCACCAATTAGTATCCAGTTCAAAATTGTGTTAGGCTTGTAGTTTAATTAAATTAAATTATTAAAATAGTATCGGCTTTAGTTTTAATGTACTACTTATAAACTAAATACTTACAATCTGGTACGGTAATGATTCAGATTATTACAAGCCACCTTTTATAATATCTCTATATGAAGAAGTAACGAGAAAATTTAAATGAATGAATTAATAAATAAAAAAATAAACCAGTGTTGGTCTGCGACGGCCCTAAAAATCTATCACGTTGCGGTTTCAAAGTTTTTTTTGGAATATCGCCAGTATTTTTAATGCCGCGTCAAATTTCCATTTTAAAATAGACCTATACGTATTTATTTTAACATTGAAGATCCACAAATTTCCCTACATTTTCCGAATTCACAGAGGTCTCGTTATAGTGGTCTATGAACTAGATATTGTAAGATTTGACAGTAATGTGTATTCACACGTCTTTTTTAAAAGAAATCAACCGCAGACAATGCTACTGTTTTCTTGTAAGATTAGAGGGATTAAAAGTTGTTAATATATTGTATTTTGCATGTTAATCTATTTTAAAAACTATGATTTGGGATGCTCATGGTTCATCGATCAGATACTTATTACTTTTATGAACTTTCAAATTTTTGCCATCGCCAATCTATGTATATTATCTTTGGCAGTATTAGGATATTTACTAGAGGAAATCAATAGCCCGATGGTACTCATGCCTCTCTCAGGTAAAGCAACTAATGGCGTGGCTATGACTTAGATTAATCACCACCACTAGTCGCGGCCATTACAAGCTTGAATTAACTGGCTGGCTGATTGTGTGATTATAAAGACGATTCCGTGCTTCGGAAGGAACGCTAAGCCGTTGGTCCCGGCTGCCAACTGGTAGACTAGAGGCGGTATCTAAGAACTCTGACACGAGGGTGTGCATGGTCGATTGGCTGTGACACCTAAACGAAATGATGACGATGATGATGAGCGCCCATTTCACGCAGGTTAGCCTGCACAGCATCTCTCCAGTGATATTTGGGCTGCCGTCTTTCTGATATCTTCTCCAGATGGATTTCTTTGACGCTTTTATCAATATTTAGAACCAGAATTTTAAGTCCGCATGTTTCTCATAAACCACACAACGGATTTCGATGCAGTTAAGATCGTTACTCCTAGACAGATTCTTCTGTAAAGTGTGTATGCATAGAACCCATGCAAAGCCAGGACGGAGCACTAGTAAAGCATAAACGAATAGCTAAAGCACTCATGCCAACAGAAAAATCGGGCAATAAACACTTTAGTTTATGTCTATGTGGTCAGTAGGCGTCGTAATTAGGTTTTCGGTGAAAGTTCGAATAGATAAACTACTGAGATATATTATACACTATTAATGTGACCAAGCGCAGTATAGGTAGATCGGACGATATTCGTTGATTACTCTCGTAATCTATGGTGCGGTGTGAACGAACCTATGACACGTGGTTTATTTTTAAATTTGTGTATGTACTGTACGGCTTTTCGTCGCAGTAATGCACAGCAGCGGTTACTTTTATTCTCTTTTCAAATTTAAATTTCGGTGTGTTCGCAAACTCTATGGTTGCTGGGCATATTTAAATATAGTATTTCTAAAATGACGAAGAAAATATACACTACACGAAATAATAATAAAAGGGTTTGTCTGTGTGAACACACTTTTATAGATGATAAAAACTTTAGAATTTTTCAAATTCGACAAATATATAGTTCTAAATATAACTTTAGAATAATTTTATAATTTAAAAGAAAAGAAAATTTTAAAAATTATTTCTGAATATGATAGCTTGATTCTTAGCGAAGTTATAAATAGGCTAGGGGAGGTAAACTTAACCCACGCGCGGTTACTATGTAGTACGGTAGAGGGGTCACTTTTATCTGTAGTACCCCCACTACTACTACACACAATGGAAAGGAAAAGGCTAGCCCTTTGATTGATAATACACTCTATAGCTTTGAGTATTCTTTTCTTTAGCTGGAAACCATAGGGCAATTTTAAAATCAATTCTTATTACAGATATATATGATAGCACAAGCTTTTAATCTTCTATATCTAAACATATAATAAAACAATAAAAATATTTTGACTGTACATTTAGTAGTTTTGACTGAAATGGATAGAGGGACACTTAAAAAGAATAATAGAACCAAAAATAGTTATTGGAATTTTTTGTCTGTCTGCTGTATGTATGTATGATTACGCTTATCTCCCAAAGTACAGAACCGATTTGCTTAAAACTTTTACCAATTGTTTTGTTTTACCTCCTCAAAACATCTAAGTTTGTTTCATAAAAATCGGTTATCGTCATTTGAATGAACGCACGGCATGTTTGCCTGCAAATTTCGAACGAATGCACCAAATTGAATAACTCTCATGACAAACTTTGTACATAAGAAAACCTTTCAGGGAAATTCCCGCGGGAATTTCGGGAACAATTCTCGAAATTCCCACGGGATCAGGAGCGAGGCCCACGCGCACGAATTACGAATTATCCTCATCAGTATTGAACATAATGTTTGCCGGTACATAAATGCGACAAGTATTGCACAGAAACTTAGATCCGATCTAAATGGACAATCGTAGTAGTTACAAAGTAAATTCTACACGTTTGTATGCGGATTATAATCTATGAAGATAAGGGGTAGCGCTATGAAATTAAAATAAATAATTCTGGATAATAATATTTTATTAAAATCCTGTGTTCATCACACACAGTTTTCATGCCGATTGGTGGGGTTACAAGGATTGAAAAAATTCAATTTAGTTAAGACCCCGTTTATTTTAGGCGAAAAAATTGTGTATATCTGATTTAGAACCAAATTGTTCAAGTGATGGCTAGATGGCGTTATTATGTCTCAGTATTGGGTCTCTATTAGTACAATTAAAATCGGTGGACTTATTTGTATGATGGTTGAATATCGTACTAGTATAATATTTTGTTATTTGTGGAAACACAGAATCATCTTTATTATCAGACAACAACACAACCTGTGGGAATCAAAGTCACTATCTACCTCAGGTTCTTCACGCAAACACTGCCTCTGCCTCTTAGTCATACTATTCGAAAATCATTAAAGGATGGGCTTTTTGGCTTCGCCGTAGTCGGTAAAAATGAGAGGCAGAGGTCTATTTTTCTTAAGCCGTATATCACAAGGCTTAATTTTAAAACAGACCTCCCCTTATTAGCACATATTTAGAGTAAGCGCCGTGCGACGTTTTGAAACACGACCGAGTGAAATGTAAACTGAACATTCGATTGTTTCACAATCGATACCATTTCCGCGACTCGAATCGATACCGATTGTCTTGAGACTTTATTCTTATGTCAACAATGGATCAAATGGAGTATTATTGGTATAAAATAGTTACGGCCACTAGGAAATTTATAGCCTGTGGAAAATACTTAGCTTGCTGCCTGATCTAACTTTTATTATTAACTAGGTTTTGTTAGGGGGTTTGCTCCTGTTTGTGTTAGTTAATTTAGGTGAAATTTTATAGTCGGGGTAAAGTAGTAAACATCTTTTTACAATCCAACTTTCGTGAGTATAGATAGTAGATTAGTCGAGTACACCACATTATTTCAAAAAGAGATTAAATAAAAAAAGTTGAACTAGTACAAATCTACTCTACAAATACTATCTACAAATGTCCAGTGAGATATGCAGAACGTGAGACGGCGATCTTGCCTTCAAATTCTATGTGATTTAGACTATAACCTATTTCTTAACTCTATCTGATAGACTATTAATGATTTCAGGTCAATATGAAAAATAGTATTTCTCTGATTGGTCTTGGATGTTTATCCATATAATAATATGTATTTGAGTTAGTATCCCATAACACAAAACTCAAACTTACTTTGGTTACTTTTGGGTACTCTGTGTGATTTGTCTCTATATATTTATTATTTATTTTATTTACCGTTATTTTTTATTCTTTAAAGTATACCTTTTTCCATCCCTGTTGAATACAGGACGATGGCGTCATTTCGAAAACAGCGAATTATGATAATACAACTAATTATCAAATACCAGTTTAGGACATAGATAATTACTAAACCTTCGTACCAATCCACCTAATAAAGATAGCCACTTTATACGAGTTATATGCAAATGTGACGTGTATTTAGTATTATATTGGTGTAATTACTGATATGCGAAGTAAATTTGAATACTGTGTTTTGCTAAATTTTATGCCAATTGAATACCTTTCTAGGTGCAATGGGATGGTAAAGTTTTCATAGTAAATTAAATTGTTAACTTCCATTTCTTTATAAGGCTGTACATAACATGTAATGTAAGTTACATAATTACAAATAGAATCAGGGACCGTAAGAAGATCAAGCTTAAAGTCGAGAGAGAAGAGAGAGTCATTAACCATTATAGGGGAATAAAAGGAAAGTTTTGTACGGACAGTGCCGTTTAACTTTAAGTAAGATGAGATAAAATTAAGCTGCTGTTTATCCCTTGCTCTGCCTGAAAATTCTTTCTGGCAGTGACCTTCATCTGGTAGTTACTTAAAAGACTACGGGGTGGTGTTGGAAGATGTCGAGAAAATCGTGCTGGAGTTTCTCTGACAGCACCCTGGCGATATGGGCGCGGTGCATCCCATGGCTCACCTCCTGTCGTGCCCTAGCTTATCTGCCCTGTATCTAGCACGAAAAAAAACTAGGCAAACGACCGGGTTGCGGACCTAGCTTTTGATCAAATTTAAAATAAAATAAAATCTTTTAATATCAAATATGATCCATATTTTGTTAGTAAATCTTACGCTATGTTAGTAAGATGTATTATAAGGCCGTTCTTCATCCGTGCATGTTTTTCAGTTGCATCTTCAGCTCACCCGTCAGAGCCCAGGGTACGCGATTAATCGTGGTCCTGATTTGGCGGAACTGGTTATTACAATGAAGCTACTGCCGTCTGACCTCCGTTACCCTTTTTACAGGGAAACCAGACCCACTGGAACATGACCCGGGTTGTATAATAGTGGCCAAAACTGTCAGATTTTTCAGGCTGCCTAAAGGCATCTGATAGAGCCTAACGACTGCCATCTACCGATAACAGCCGGGACCAACGGCTTAACGTGCCTTCCGAAGCACGGAGCTCAAGATAGAAATGCTACTAATGGCGACCAATCCAAACATGGCCGCGCACTCGCCGTCGCCGGCGCTTGACGCGCACTATCGTTACGAACACGCGCGTCGCGCTAGGCTATCGAGCAAGTAAGTACTTAAAAATATACTTAGTCAAACTTCTTTTTCTAAGAAAAATGTTCCTAATCGTTCAATCAAACCATCTCATTACATTGCGGCTTCATAGTGTGAAATCCAACACAATCTAACCAGTTCTTAATTTCCTCCACATTCTTGTATTACTTGACAAATGTTATTTATTCTTAATTGTCGACAAACTAACGACCACAGACTACCAAATCAATTTATGAGTCCCCGCGGCTACTATCTAGTTTATTAATGACATGTTAATAGATAAATTTGTAAGATAACACGGAACAATTATATGGGAGTTGGTAAATATTGGATTGTGGTAGTGACTGTTAATCTATAAGATTAGCTTTCCCAAGAATTAGGCTATCGTATGAACAAAGAATCTTCTAAATCTGACCAGTATAGATACCAGTTCTGAAATATAAGCATTCAAATCAAACAAACACTTCAGCGACTTCAGCTTAATTTTATTAGAAGTAATATAAGTAAAATTACTAGGTTTACATAATATATAACGTAAATTTCCCGCTTATCTTTTAACTCGCCATATGAGAAAGTAAGATTTTTCCTAGAGTGTATAGCTATAAGTATTTTAGACATAAGTTGGAATCGATAGGCATTACAATGACGTAGCAGCATGAGATTAGTGCTCTATTATCAACTTTATTCTCCAAATACGATAATATGCCCGCCACCATTAGTTTGCACACACATTCCTTGCAAGGAAGGTAGTTTGCATAAACTAACTAGTGTAGGGAACACGCAAAGTAATTTGTTAAGTACTTGATTGTGTTAGAAATAGAAATATATTAGAAAGAGAGGAAGGCCAAGGAAAAGATGGTCAGATGACTTAAAAGGGTCTTCGAAAAGGATTGAAAAGAAGCGGCACATGACAGGGACGTATGGAAGAAAAGAGGGGAGGCTTTTGCCCAGCAGAGGGACAACTTGATTAAATCCCCCATTGTTCTTCTGTTTTTAATTGTATCCTTTTGTATTCACTTCTTTTTTTTAGTACAAAAAGTTATTAGAAACAAACAAACTTGTATTGAAACAAAAAGCCATGCCGTTCTCAGTAGCTCGACGACAACTTAACAGACTTGTTTTACATGCCACCTGACGAGCCAATAGTAGACATCCGACTATGACAACATTTCAACAAGGTCACAATCATTCTCAACTGCCGATTGGCCCGTTCACGACCAGTCGTGTATAATTATAAACGTCGTCGAATCAAATTTATTGTCTCCTAGCCTTTTAGAGGCGATAGGCTCAATAAAGAACTACATTTGCATGTGATTGACATTATTAGGAGAAAGCTGTTGCTATATGCGTGGTCAGGTGGTCGTGACGTCATTATTGTGGATTTTTACACACCCTTGTTGGTAGTTGGTAGTTGCCGATAGTTAACTGTCGATAGATAATCGATAGATCAAAAATATCAATAGACCTATCAATAGCAGTTTTCAAGCAATACTCTTTCTCTATCTTTACCATTACACAGTATAAAACAAAGTCGCTTTCCGCTGTCTGTCCCTATATATGCTTAAATCTTCGAAACTACGCAACGGATTTTGATGCATTTTTTTTTTAATAAATAGAGTGATTCAAGAGGAACCTATATTATTGCACCCATGCGAAGGTGGGGCGAAAGAACAATACTATCGGTAGTTCGGGAACACTACTAGTTGGTATTATTGTTAGTAGGTATATCATCTGTGGTATCATGCTCTTATACTAGCAACTGTTCAAGGCTTTGCTTTATTATTACTAGACTGCTCGTATTTCGAAGAAAATATATCTTTGAATGATCTAATTGTTCTACTACTATCTGTCAAACTAGCTCTCTGTATAGACAAAGTAGATTTTTGGTATTAAATTCATGCTATCCTTTGGAGGTGGCTGTAGGCTATATATCTTGGGGGTAAAGGCCATCATACCTTCAATCTTGATCTGATCATTTAGTGTTGTTTTAAATGAAAATAATTTTTGATTAAACAAATGTAGCCCCGAAATGGCGAAACTAAGTAAAGTATAATGAAATAGCAGGAAAAGTAGAATAAAATTTTTAATGAACTTTTAATAAAATTATTGTATTTTTACGTCATTGGGCCGGGCCTATGGATTAGTTCCAACGGCCCAATGGCGTTGTTGGAAAGTCAAATATAAAATCTGCTTAAATATTAACGTTCAGTTTGATATAAACATAATGAATATTTAAAGTTTTCACTTTGATTACCAAAATAGATTAGTATGCGATTTTACGACTTGATCTCGAACTGATTCGGAGGACAGCTGAATAAATTGTCGTAAAGGTTACTGTTTATTCTAATATAGCTAAATAAAGGTTCGTAAAGGCGAACACACAATGAGGAGCTCGATAATTTAGCGGGGTATGCAAATTTACAATAAAAAAAGGAAAAATAGAGGCAAGGAGAGGGAAAGGAAGACTAAGGACCTAATAGAAGAGATGGCTGAGATCATTGAATTTAGAAATATTAACAAGAAGTGATATAGCGCACGAAAAACGTGTCACTAGTTTGGCCTGCAAGCCAACGTTTTACACAGAAAAAACGGGCGGGGAATTTGATTGCGTCATTTATTGCCACTGTTATTGGTCGATAATATTAGGTGGCTTTGTTGTAAACTACGTAATACATTTCTAAAGGTGTGGTGTGGTTTACATGTATTAATTGAAGATAAGAAGAGAGAATACGCAGCCACACTGATCCTGGAACTAAATCCGCGTCAAAACATTTCTATTCGGATAATTTCTCTGTTCTGTGGCTAAGGTAGTTGGTATAGAAATGTGAAACGGATGGCTGAAGAGAGAGGCCAAGTGCCTTCTTGGTCCAGTGGTTAAGGCGTTTGCCTGTAGACCAAGGGGGCCGTGGGTTTAATTGCCACGGGAAACATACTTAGTTTAGTTGCTTCCAGTTTGATGAGGACATTGCAGACTTAAATATCCTGACTGTTGATAAAGATGATCCCGTGCTTCGGAAGACACGTTAAGCCGTTGGTCCCAGCTGCCATTTGTTGTCGTAAAAGGATCCACATCAGAGGTCGAGAGGCGGTTCCGAAAAACTCTGAGATCAGGGTGTACATGGTCGATTGACTGTCTCACTTACACCAAATGATGATGTACCGCGAACAATGTCACTGCAAGAAGTTCTCTATACATATAGCTTTGATAATGTATTTGTAATGTAAAAAACGTTGAGTTGAAAAAAATGTAAAAGTAATAGAAAGTATGTTTTAAAGCAAGGAAATGCTCATAAGTGTCCATTTCTTGTCCTCAAGTGTAAATCTCTCCTTATTTTGTAGTACATTATTGAGCCGTTAAACTTAAAGCTTATATCGGGTTACAAACTTATGTTTACAAGTCGTGTATCTGTTTCCCCATTTTGTTGACCGCCCACTAACCTACAATAATAGAGATATTATCAGTATAATTATTTTGATAAAGTAGAGTGCGCTTAACAAATAACGGGGGTAACATGAGCTATTTGTTTATTAAAATTTATTATTTTCTCTTAATGTCAATTTTATTTTACACAATAAAAAAATAATGGGTTGACTAGAAGAGATTAAATTAAAACAAAAGAGAGAAAAGCTAGAAATGTTCTGGCTCAACGTCACAGCAAAAGCATATGCGTGCCAATGGTCTTACAACCAAAGATACCGAAGACCGGGCTTAGTGGAGAGAAAAAGCTGGAACGTAGACCCTGGGCTCCGAAGCAATCACCTGAAGGACAGGGAGAATCCGACACGTAGTTCCAAAGTTATAAGTGTTCAATCAAAATGACAAACTCTTCAGGTTTATTATTTGTATGTCAGATGACGTATAGATTATTCTTTCCGATTGGTTCGCGCAAGAATTTGTCACATACAAGTAACAATAGTGTTCTATTGTCTACAAGCCGTGCGCGCGCTCTGTTCAAATTGTTACTCTAAAGCCTAAACCTACAATGCTAATGTGTTATATTTATTAATGTGATCGTTTATTGCCCTTATCAATTGTTTGATATCAGATATGAAAATGGCTTCTGTGTCTTAAATTTATGATGATATATTGGTACTTTAATTGATTCAAGAAATATTAGTTTAATTCAGTTTAGGTACTCTTTATTACACCAAAGCAATAATAGTAACTCATAGAACTAGGAATCGCGCGCGGCTTTAAAGCGAGGCAATTTTTTTTTTAATTTTAGTACCTAGACATGCAAAAATATTAAGAACTAAGTTGACAGAAGTAAGTAAAAACCCTTTCATCATCATAAATGTAATAGCTAGGTTCTTTTCCGCGGAGTTCCTTCCATTTTTGTCTAACTCAACTTATTGACAACAAGTTGTTTTTTCAACTCTATTTATCTTTATTGCACAAAGAAATACGATGTGAAATAATAGCAAAAGGCAGCCTTAACACTGTAATTTCTAAATATTTTGAAAATTTTAATGTGCTTATTACAATTTTATTCAGAAAACCAGTAAAATGTCTCATTATTATACGTCCAAAATCATAAATTCTCAAGCATAAATGATTAATATCTCTTTGTTTATTCTCAAACACATACTGCGAATAAATCCCATACCTCAAGAAATAGCCAAAAATAAATAAGCTTGAATGACGAGAGTGATGAGTGAAGAGAAAGAGAGGGAGGTCTTTGAGGATCGTAGCAATGCCATACTCCTGCTGAGTACAGGCATGTATTTTTTCCTTACATTACTACATACATACATATAATCACGTCTTTATCCCGTACGGGGTAGACAGAACCTAGAGCCATAAGACCTTAGGCCACGTTTAGCATAATGGTAGTTGAAACAGGAAATCAATAGTGATGGGTTGCTAGCCGCATCGCCTATGTCATGATTTCCCCATTCGGCGATTCCCTCAGACGACTTTTACGGCTTGCGCGGGAAGAGAAGCAGCTGGTACATTCTATGTTTTTTTTCTCTCTCAGTTTAGCATGGTCATTACATTAGTAACTGTTAAAAATATTCTTCTTCCTTGTATAACTATTCAAAAATTGTTTATAAACACTGGATCCATTTCAATTTTAGATACACTTTATGGTTAACTGTTTGGCTATAGATACTCTCATATGTATAAAAAATATTCATAAGGCATTAGAAAAAAATCTTAACAAAAGGCATGCTTCTTCATAATATAGAGAAAAAAATCTTTTGATCAATATCAATTGAATAACCGCGCGAGATATTGTAACTTTGTAATCCTTTTGGAACGCGTTAAAAATTGTTCAGAAAAAATAATGTAGGTACATTCCTCACTTATAATCTCTTACATTGCTCTCTTGACATGTCCCCGATGCTAAGAATATTCTCCTTCTAACATATTATTGAAATGATGATTGGGTTGTAGTAAATCCCTTTAAAAATCGTCATTATCTTAATTTAGCTTACTTTATTTACCACTTATGTGCAAAAGACGAACTTAATGCAATTATTTTGTACGTATGTTGACAAATTGGGCTAGCCACTCTAAAAAAAGAATATGAGGTCACTATGCTCAGTAGCGAGAGACTAAGTAGTGAGAGATAAAGAATAAGGACTCCTTCTTCAATTCTTCATCTATCTCCACGTCCAGCACGTTAGCTAATTTCTCACTGTCAGTCACTAAGCGCGTATATTTTCAGTTATTGACAAATTCACATATAGATATTTCAAGTTGAATTGCCGCCAAGTCCTAGTAAATGGATTAATTATTCATGTTTATTTTGATGTAGTATTAATAATTGTCGCATTACCGTGTTCGTAAAATTCAGTGGGCAGGTAGACCTGCTAGTCCAAGCAGTGGCATATAATCCTACTAAATATTATAAACGTGTTAGTTTGTATGAATGTTTGTTACTGACGGCTGAACCGATTTGACTGAAACTCGGAATGGAGATTGCTTAGATCCTAGAAGCGAGTGACGTTTGCGCAGCGATTCGAAGTGACGCCTTTGTTTACGTTCTGCTATTAAATTAAATTAATAACGTAAATAATTCATATTTTGGTGTGATCTATATATCACTAAAAGCGTACTGCATTAACTGTTCAATGGTGCAAGTGTTAATGGTGAAACTTTCGTGTTTAGAGTGTCTTTTGACGAAAACAAATTTCTAATCTAACCTATCTTTGGATCATCATCATTGGCCACCGTACGCTGACCTCTTGAGCTGATACATCGAGCCTCCACTGCCGCTGTTTCGACCTGCGTGTGAGCGAGACGGCGCATACCTCTATAGTTCACGTATCTGCGCATGTACCGCTCAGCCATCTTTATATTGTATTTATTATTAATAGGTATATAACTAGCAATTTAGACGCAGGTGAGTGTTAATAAGTATAAACATGGAATGTTTTGCGTGCTTAAAACCTATCTCTAATGAGATCCTGCTGGCATGTACTTCTTGTAAACATGCATACCATTATACTTGCGTGAATTTGACCAACTCCTTTTATCGAGTACATAAGAAAGAACTTCTTACATCTTGGATCTGCCCCTTATGTACTAATGTTAAATCACGGAAAAAGGGAGATGAAACACCTGTCGCGCGTACATTCCATGAAATTGACATGTCATGTGATGATTGCGCCCTTGACGATAGTAGTATGTTGCATAACACCTCTGAGTTGCGGCCAGACGACGATTTGTCCACCTCAAATGCATGCGGGCTGGTGCCGGGCAATTCTCACGCTTCGTCTTCCTTCTCACTGGAACAGCTTGCGACCTTGCTTGATAGTAAACTCAGCAGCAATAATGAGAAAATATTGTCTAAGCTAGATGAAAATAAGTCGGAAATATTAAGTTTAGTTAAAACCGAACTTCAAAAGTCAATTGAAGTGGTCAAGGCGGAATTCACTGCAACTACTGATTTTTTATCCCAGCAATTAAATAATTTGGATAGCAGTCACTCCGCGCTCGCTAACAGGGTAAAGTGTCTGGAACAGGAGAATGCAAACTTGAGCTCTAAACTAAGTAAGGTCAAAAATGAATCTCGGCTATCCCTAGAAGTTGAAGAAACTATTTTAAAGTTACGTAACGAGATAAATGAGCGTGAGCAGGCGTTCCTATTGAATGACATCGAGTTAACTTGTATCCCTGAGTTCCCAGCGGAGTCTCCTGTGCATGTTGTTATTGCAGTCGCCTCTAAATTGGGACTACACCTGACTGACCAAGACATCGTCAGCGCAGAGCGCGTGGGCTCGCGCGGCCGCGGCCGTGTTTCTCAAGGACTCTCGGAAGAAGACAACAGCAAAGCCCTGAAGCCGCGGCCTATTGTGGTCCGCTTTACTCGGCGGGCCCTACGTGATGAACTCCTACGTCAGGCGCGAGTGCGACGGGATGCAAAAACAAGTGATATCGGGCTCCCACAACACATCCCAAGAAAGTTCTATATCAATGAAAGACTCACTAAAACTAATAGAATAATTTTTGCGAAGACACTCCTCGCAGCTCGTAATTCTGAACCAGAGAGTTGGAAGTTTGTGTGGACAAAAGGAGGCAAAGTATTTGCTAGACGCACTGCTACGTCTACTGTCTATCATCTGAGCAGCCTGCGGGATGTCGAGTCGGTGTTCAGCAGCTTGCCGCTAGCTCCGCCGCCGGCACCAGTGGCGCCATTGTCCGAGGCCGAACAGCGGCAGGGCCAACACCAGTTATAGTATTAGTGATTGTATTACATTGGTTTTATGTCGTTATTTTCTCTTATCACAAGTGCGTCCAAATGGTGTTCGTAGTAGTCAGTGCAAATTATACGCAAACTTGTAAAAAAGTATCGTTTTTCTTATTATTTAAAACATTGAAAAGACACTTTAGTAGTAGGGATTCGTGAATTCTGGCGCAACCCCCCCTCCTTCAGCACCCCCCACCCCACCCTCCCCTGCTTTCTCCACCTGTCGTCCTTCGTGAAAGTAGAGCGACGTCCGCTAAAAAAAAAAAAAAAAAAAAATGAAACACCCCTATTTGAAGCGTTTGCGATGGGTTTCAGAGCTCTAGCTGCATCCGTTTTCAATCTAGATCTTTTCAGGAGCAGCACCTACATGATTAGCAGTTCCCCCATTAACGAGGTCATTAGTATCCGAGACTCGCCTGACGTCATTACTAACTTGTACTACAACAATCTCTTAGTAACCACAAATTACCATCATTACTAATTACCATCATTACTAATCACCTTGTTGTAACATGTTTGTATTTACATAACATGCATTAAATTCAAATTAATGAAATACGATCTGCTATATAAAAACGTAGGCGTCCTAGCTCTTCACATTGTTCGTTCGAGTCTACGCATCACCGAATCTTCGTCTTCACTATAACTTTAAATATGTCTGACATGGACGTAAGTAACTCTCTTATTATTTTCATTGTTCCTTAAATTCACATTATTTTGTTCTTTATATCATTTCTCTATCTTCTTACTTTACGTACTTTATTTCCTATATTGTGTGTGTTATATATCTAAACTTTTTTAATGTACTTGTTACAGCTATCGTGTTGTGTGGGAAACAAAATTGATTACAACCAGAATACCTTCAAGCAATATTACTTGCAAACATCATCTGACGAGGAAGACAACTGTGTTAACTCACCTACTCAGACATCGTTCGATGAATTATTTGAAGAATCAAAGAAGAAAATTCAAAAGAAGGCTTCATCTACCGTGGGGCGTGCTATGAAAGGTGGAATGGCGTACGTATCAACAAACGAGGAGGACGGTGCCGAAGCTACACACCTTATAAAAATTGAGATTCTAGATCTACAAAAGTTAAAATCCATTGCTAAAGAAGAACATTGGAAGCACCCAGAAGTACGATTGAAGTATTACGTCAATAAAAAGAAAAAAAACTAATCACCATCAAAAAACAAGGAAGCTTATATATAATATAACGAAGGAAATATCCAGTGCAAAGAATTGTAAAAAATACTCCTATAAGTATGATTAAATTATTTTTGTCTTCGATATATGTAGTAGTTAGTACTTTCGAAAACTCCTCATAATAAAAAAAAAACAAAAATAATATGTTCTATGAGAACTCATTTGTTGTTACAATTCCATTTAATATAATAACTTACATAAGAATAATGTATCAAAAATTCACCATCAATTCCCAAATGTAGACCTGCTTGAAACTGCATTTGGGAAAAGAATTCATACATATAGAGTAAAACCTCTTAGTGACACCGACCTTCTACTATTCGAAATGTTTTTTACATCCATACGAGGAATATTGTACACTTTAATCACAGATAGTATTGAACAGTTGAAAAATTGTAATATTAACTTCATTTTAAATGCTCGGTACATACAATCAACTAAGGAATTATTTAAATTAGCATCTAATTTAGCTTCGCCGAACTTTAAATTTCGAACTCACTCCGCTCGAGAGGTCGCCGGCTCGCTTCGCTCGCCACCTCCTCCCCTCGCTACGCTTCGGCCTCGTGCCCTCATTTCTCTCAGGACCTCCTTCGCGAGCTTCTGGTTCCGCGCGAAGGAATAACACTCTAGTATATGACAAAGTTGAGCCACGTGGAGTCGGGGTGCTCTGAGTCGGATTTGTAATCCATGGTTCTCTATCATACCCTAAATATTTTCAATATAATCTAAGGTGTAATAATTGTTTTAATATTTCGAAATTTAAAGTTCGGCGAAGCTAAATTAGATGCAAAAGTTTTATGTGAATCGGAGGGCACCATAATTAATATTATGACAAATTAATATTCGGACTAATACATTATACAATACAACAGATATGGCATGTGACTTTATACCATTACTAATTATAAGATGCTATTGTTCTAGCACCCGATATTATGACACAAGAGTATTATGACTAATGATAATTATGTTACCAACTGATACGGTGAGTTGAACATTATTATAACTGAGGATTATAGAAAACTTGTTATGGATCATGACATTCGGATAATAAGTCTTAGGCAATCTGATAGGATACTATGGTAAATACGGATATTGTTAAGAATTTTATAAATGAAACAACAAAGTACAATTCAAAAGACATGAATATAATATGGAAAAAGGATTTTTTAAGATATACATACAAATTGTCAACTTATCATTACATTAAATAAAATAGGTACTATGTGTCTTTATACAAAAAAAAAAAAAAAAAACTTACAATTACCTACTTATAAATTTACAATTACTTTATCTTATAATGACCCCACGCTAATGTATCTGTTGAGTTTGGGATAATAAAACGTTTCGTATCATTGTATGACAAACATATTTTGTTAATTTTCTGTGTAAATATAACATGTTTGATGCTACGAAAACGATACATTTCAGCGTGTTGTATATTTTTATTTAGGAGACACGACTTATATTTATCAATGCTTAACTGTTCAGTTACATTTTTGTTTACTCCTTTAGCTTTCGTAATTGTCTTATCCTCAACTTTCATCGCATACATCTTCGATCTTAGATCTCCAACAAATTCTATAAATATTTTCCCTTTATAAAAAAAACCAAGTTTCTTTTTGTTCAATTGTGGAAAGCCAAATACGTTATCATTAGAGTAATCTGAAGTATCAAAATGTAAATGTAAATCTTCTTTTATTTCCTCATAAAAATCAGTACTAAAAGTTTGATACACTAAACTGTCTGTATCGGTATACAATAATTTTAAATTATTAAATTTGTTTTTCTTATAATTATAATGAAAATCATACATTAAAGTCTTAGATATATCTAATATAGAGAAACCTAAATATATAGGCTTATTATAACAAAGTTTCATTTTACGGAGTTGAACAGCGACCAAATTTTCAGAAAATATGGATAGGTTATAAAAACCTGGATGAGCAATTAAACTTTGCACTCCTTTAATTTTACCGCGATCTTTCCAATGCGTTAATAATTTAACATTTACCCGTTTTTCTATATTTTCCATTGTCTTACCAAATATTGAATTATTCATAAGTTTATAGAAATCTTTTTCAAAGTCAGACTTGGCTAAAGTGCGCCTATGAGTATTTAAATCAATATAAGTCTTCAACCAAGGACGTTGCTTAAATTTTAAAACTCTATGCACTTTTATAACCTTCATACCTAATCTTTCACATTGCAAAAGATTTCTGTAATGTATTACATAATTAGTTTTATTATTTAAATTTGTTACTAATTTAGAGTCTTTACTATTACCAATACATATGTTTTCTGGGCATAATGGAAAATCAGAGTGAGCATCGTGTAAACTATTGGGGTATTCTAAATCTACTTCTAAAATATATCCAACGTCAGATGTATCCAATACATTATAATTTACACTTGGGTCTACCCACTCGAAATCAGATAAAGGGAGATATTGAGACATTGCCCATCCATATAAATTGTTTGCATCTAAATATGTAAGATAGGAAGTAGGTTGACTGTTATCAAAATTATTCATGTAGGGGTTATTAGCTTTTGCATAATGGTTGCTACATTGAGATATACCACCTCGAATACCTGATTGAATGAAAGCTATTTTATCAAATTCTGTTAATAGCTCTAGCTCAACCTGAGTACATTTTAACATAGCATCCCAACTTAACCCCGGAGCAGTATAGTAATGTGCTGGATCTAAGTCATAAGTACTCATACAAACATTTCTAAAATATCTGTTAGTAGCAGTACATCTGTTTTTAGGTAAAGATCGGAATAGTTTGCCATAGTTTGACATTGAAAGTGTGACCAAACTTTTAAAGCATGATTGTAATCTTCTGGTGTAATACCACGTCCAGTTAATATACTAGTAAAGTTCTCAATCGCTGGTAAGTTTGGTAAATTCAAATTTTCAAAGCATGTCATATGATCATAGGGATAAATGCCTTTTCTTCTCAACAAATTAAAATCTGTATCACTTGGATATTCTTTTTTCAACTCATGAAATTGATCATTATTAAGATTTTTAGCTAGTGATTCTAAACTGCTAGATAAAAATTTAAATGAATCTATAAATCTTAAACTAACATTTTTACCTTTTATCTTCACATTTTTTGAAAAGGAAATATATTTCTCTTTATTTTGTGGAATTATTTGTACCTCACCATCCGCAAAATTTAAGGCATGAACGATGAAATGAGCATCGTAATTGCTGAGATTATGTTATACTATTGGTACAAACGGAGTCTTGTGATATTTATCACTACAATTCTTATGACACACTCCCATAAAAATACCGGTATGCCAGTTAAAATCAATGTTACGATCGGAAACTATTTCCTTTTCACATATAAAACAAACTGAGGTATCTCTTATTGATATTTTATTTTCCTCGGAAGTGGAAGAGGGCACTTTTGAAAACTGTTAGCTTTACATATCATCTCAATGTCCTCATATATTTTTTTCATAAATTCCTTCGCACAGTTTTCACCTGTATATGTAACATATTTGGAAAGTCTATCATCATATGCACATTTAATATAATAACCGAAACTATATACGTCATGTCTTTGCACATTCGAAGTTGATGATTTTCTAGGATCATCAGTACACGATGCAATAGGACTTAAAAAAGATTCAAAGTCTGCATAAATAATAAAAGGTACACGCATTTTCTTATCAAAATTATTAAATTGTATTTTATTTGTGGGGACGTTTTCACCGAACCAATTCTTTTTAAATTCGCGTTCATTTGGAATATCAGTTCGGATATGAGAACAGTCATGTTCTTGATGTCTTTCAAGGGCCTCTTTTTTATGAAAATGTAAAAGACAACCGTCACATACATATATTGGATCATTACGTGATGAAATCTGGCGGAGGACTAATCTAGACAAATTCTTTATGTAGCAGTAATGGGAATTACTATTGTTCGTTAAATATAATAAATTTATATGAGTGGGCTTACGTAATTTAGTAAAATATAAAGGACCAATAACGATATTTTTTTTATTTTTTTTAGTTGTTACATCATATTCTAGACCATACACATTAATACTAAGGTTATTTAATTTTTCAACTTTATGTATATCTGTTAACTTTACTGGGAATGAAATGCCACTAAAATTTAAAGTATTTTCATATCTTGCATATGATTGAATACGATCAGAACTTTGATTTGTTGGATATACAGCGGAAAGTAATGCCCATTTAAAACATTGATAATCTGCATTTTTTACATTTATGACTGCTTTTTTATTTTTTATATCACATGGTAAATCTATATACGAACCACCTTTTAATGGATTGAATTTGTTAACATTAACATCCATACAAAGGATATGTTGAAGACTCCAACCACTATCTTTTTTCTCGAATTCACTTATTTTATGTAACAACGTTTCCTTCAAAGAACTTAGAAAATCATCAATATTATCAGTTGGAGTAAGCGCGTAAAATTCGGAGTTTGTAAATCAAAAGTATTAAATAATTCCTTAGTTGATTGTATGTACCGAGCATTTAAAATGAAGTTAATATTACAATTTTTCAACTGTTCAATACTATCTGTGATTAAAGTGTACAATATTCCTCGTATGGATGTAAAAAACATTTCGAATAGTAGAAGGTCGGTGTCACTAAGAGGTTTTACTCTATATGTATGAATTCTTTTCCCAAATGCAGTTTCAAGCAGGTCTACATTTGGGAATTGATGGTGAATTTTTGATACATTATTCTTATGTAAGTTATTATATTAAATGGAATTGTAACAACAAATGAGTTCTCATAGAACATATTATTTTTGTTTTTTTTTTTATTATGAGGAGTTTTCGAAAGTACTAACTACTACATATATCGAAGACAAAAATAATTTAATCATACTTATAGGAGTATTTTTTACAATTCTTTGCACTGGATATTTCCTTCGTTATATTATATATAAGCTTCCTTGTTTTTTGATGGTGATTAGTTTTTTTTCTTTTTATTGACGTAATACTTCAATCGTACTTCTGGGTGCTTCCAATGTTCTTCTTTAGCAATGGATTTTAACTTTTGTAGATCTAGAATCTCAATTTTTATAAGGTGTGTAGCTTCGGCACCGTCCTCCTCGTTTGTTGATACGTACGCCATTCCACCTTTCATAGCACGCCCCACGGTAGATGAAGCCTTCTTTTGAATTTTCTTCTTTGATTCTTCAAATAATTCATCGAACGATGTCTGAGTAGGTGAGTTAACACAGTTGTCTTCCTCGTCAGATGATGTTTGCAAGTAATATTGCTTGAAGGTATTCTGGTTGTAATCAATTTTGTTTCCCACACAACACGATAGCTGTAACAAGTACATTAAAAAAGTTTAGATATATAACACACACAATATAGGAAATAAAGTACGTAAAGTAAGAAGATAGAGAAATGATATAAAGAACAAAATAATGTGAATTTAAGGAACAATGAAAATAATAAGAGAGTTACTTACGTCCATGTCAGACATATTTAAAGTTATAGTGAAGACGAAGATTCGGTGATGCGTAGACTCGAACGAACAATGTGAAGAGCTAGGACGCCTACGTTTTTATATAGCAGATCGTATTTCATTAATTTGAATTTAATGCATGTTATGTAAATACAAACATGTTACAACAAGGTGATTAGTAATGATGGTAATTAGTAATGATGGTAATTTGTGGTTACTAAGAGATTGTTGTAGTACAAGTTAGTAATGACGTCAGGCGAGTCTCGGATACTAATGACCTCGTTAATGGGGGAACTGCTAATCATGTAGGTGCTGCTCCTGAAAAGATCTAGATTGAAAACGGATGCAGCTAGAGCTGTGAAACCCATCGCAAACGCTTCAAATAGGGGTGTTTCATTTTTTTTTTTTTTTTTTTTTAGCGGACGTCGCTCTACTTTCACGAAGGACGACAGGTGGAGAAAGCAGGGGAGGGTGGGGTGGGGGGTGCTGAAGGAGGGGGGGTTGCGCCAGAATTCACGAATCCCTACTACTCACTTTTTTATTTATTATACCGATTTTGAAGTAAATGTGCAAGGTGCATGTACTGTGCAGCCAATTAGTCACATTGTTTTGGTTCTCTTTTTTTCTTTTGTCATATTTAAGCTGAAATTTAACACTATGTTATACGTGGGCAATTGTTCAATACGTTATAGTTATCAATCGTATAATAAAATTTATTTAATAACCTGTATTAACATATTTAAGTATTCATACGTAATTTTGCCATTCAATATTGAACGCTTTATATTATTATTATATTATATTTACACACCAGTATGTAATAAATATATAGCTCGCCCATACATAATATATAACTCATTATACTTAAAATACAATCTAATGCATTTTGATAATTTTATCCATAAATCACTCGCGCATCTTTTAACTAAAAAGTGCTTAAATCAAAAAAAATTACAATTGGTCTCTTTAATAAAGGGTCTTTAGGATCGAGGCACGACGAGTTTTTAGCAACATTAAACCGTTTTTCCCCAGATATCCTTGCCATAAATGAAACTTGGCTCTCCGATGGCGAGGAGGGCCGTGCTCCCTCTCCGCCTGGGTACAGACTGCGACACATTCCACGGCCCCCGACTGTTGAGCGTACCCGCGGTGGCGGCGTGGGTTTTTACATACGAAAGGGACTCCAAGTGCGAACCTGCCCACATCCAAAACCCCCCACTCATGTCGATCAAATGTGGATATCCCTTAGGGTTAATTCTGTACGCTTGTTGATCGGGACGGCTTATCGGCCACCTTGGTTTAATATCGAAATATTTTTAGACGCATTAACAGACTCACTTTCTTCATTTAATAATTATGACCAGGTATATTTAGTTGGAGATTTCAATATAGATTTGATACAAAAAGTTATTTACAAGTATCCACCACTTGACAATTTTCTTAAATATTTTAATCTCACAAATTTTGTTGATAAACCCACTCATTTTACATCTTATAGTGAAACTACTATTATTTGATCTGTTCTGACAGCCCGGTTCAAGATGTTACTGTTGACCACATACCTGAGCTTGGAGCTCATGCTTTTATAACAGCTCGTTTGAATATCAGAAGAGGTAAACTGCCTTTACAATATATAAGCTGCAGAAAATTTAAACAAATACAGTTAAAAGATTTTGAAAAGGACTTGATGGACTTGAAATGGTCTCATTTTTCACATTTAGAGTTCTCCAACTGTTTGACTTGCATGCGCCAGTTGTCTCTATGTCCATTCGTCCTAGAAACACTCCATGGATCACTAGTAATCTTCTTTATCAGATGAAATTGCGCGATGATGCACATAAAAAGTACAAACTGTCTGGACTGGAAGGGGATCGTAGGACTTACAAGGATCTTAAAAAAATGGTTGAAATTTGCCTTTACACAGAGCGCAAGGCATACTTTGAACAATACGTGAACTGTAATATTAAAAATCCGAAAGCTTTGTGGAAGAATCTTAAAAGCTCTGCTGCTCTTCCTGATCCGAAGAAGTCATGTGATCTCCCCCAGCACCTCTCCGAACCCGACTTAATTAACTCAAATTTTTTGAACGTCCCTGGCAACAATTCGGTTTCCATCTCTGATCTCACGTATTTCGAATATCATCGTAAATCTTTATCTGAATTCAAATTAGAGATTGTGACTGAAGAAGTTGTAGCTAATATTATTTTAAGCATGAAATCTAATGCACAGGGAATGGATCAAATTAGCAGAGATATGGTGTTGTTGACGTTACCACATACATTGGCATTCATTACCGAGACTATAAATAAATCAATATTATCTTGTACATTTCCTGACATATGGAAAGCTGCTATCGTTCGTCCAATACCTAAGACTAACAATCCCCAGAGTCTCAAAGACTTGCGTCCAATTAGTCTTCTTCCTTACTTATCCAAGATTATGGAAAAAGTAGTATATCTTCAATTATGTAAATACTGCGAATCTTGTGGCCTTCTTCCAGACCAGCAATCCGGTTTTAGGAAAGGACGTAGCACGGCGACTGCACTGCTCGACGTAGTTGATAATCTGATTTCGAATCAGGATGAAGGAGAGGCCTCTTTGCTCGTTCTTCTCGATTTTTCGCGTGCTTTCGAGTGCATAAACATTCCTCTTCTTCTTTCCAAAATGGCATTCTATGGATTTCATTCGTCTACAATTCAATGGTTCGATTCTTACCTTTCGGGTAGAACGCTGCAGGTTGTATTGCAATCGTTTAATGGTACAACACTTAAATCCAAAAATAGCCCTGTGAACAGGGGCGTGCCTCAAGGCTCGATTCTTGGGCCACTGCTGTTTATACTATACACGGCTGATCTGGTTGATAGTATAAAATAGAGTAAGTACCATCTTTTCGCCGACGATCTGCAGGTGTACGTATCACTCACCGAAGATAACTTTGAGAGTAAGATGGAAGATTTGAATCGGGATCTTGACAGTATCGCATCATGGTCAGAAAAGAATTGCTTAGTATTAAATCCTACCAAAACGAAATATATGATCCTGGGGTCACAGAACCAAATAACTAAGACGATCTCACGGAATCCATGTGTTACCATCATGGGTAATAACGTGGAGCGGGTCGAAGAGGCGAGAAACTTAGGAATTTTAATGGATAGTAGACTTCGGTTTGAGAGTTACGTAGCTGAAATAGTTCGAAACTGTTTTTATAGATTGAAGGTTATGTACAGAATCAGAGACTATATAAGCGTTGACCTTCGAGTGGCTCTTTGTGAAGCATTGGTACTATCAAAACTTAATTACGGCATCACCGTTTATGGCCCTTGTCTCCTAGCTAAGTCACATAAACTATTACAGCGTGTACAAAACGCTTGCGCTAGGTATTGTTTTAAGATTCCACCCCGCACTAGTGTCACACCTTATCTGTACTCCTCTAAACTTTTGAAGATGCGTGATCGACTAAAACTGTATACAGCGACTTTATTGTTTGGTGTTATAAAGAACAGGTATCCCTTATATCTATATAACAAGTTAGAGTGGCGTAGTCAGAGGAATAATCGTAGACTACGAGCGTGTGTTCCCCCGCTCGTCTTGCCTCGACATAGGACTGCTGCATTTTGCAGTAGTTTTAAATATAATGCTACCAAAATATGGAATAATATCCCTCCTCCCATTAGAGAGCTAATCTCAATCTTTTCATTCAAACGTAAATTTAAAGAACATATTTTAGCCGCTGCTTTCCAGGTAGCAGGTTCTCGACCCTAACATTGGCCAATAATTTTATAAAATATAATATACACATAATATATTTTAAGTACCTATTGTAATAATCGAACTAATCAAACATTTCGTTAAAACAATCGTGTCTATATTATATATTTATTTGTCATATCAATTTATTTATCAATAGTGTACATTTATTCTATTTATAAAAAATTATTACAAAAACGTTAATAGCGTATTGAACAAATACTTATATATGTGTATCATCCCCTTTACTTATAATTTTTCACCCTATGATAATCAAAACATTATATTTCCCAATTTGCATTAGCCCTTGCATAAAATTGTTTGCTTATCATAAATTTTGAAGTCTTTAATTGGCTCATTTTGTGTCGCTTCGCTGACCTCACTCTGGGTTCTGGCAGAATCATCAGCGTCGCAGCGTGGCTACATCACCTGCGACTATTTGCTGAGTCTGGACCCTTTCTCATTTCCATTTATATATAATTACACTTTTATTAATATTACATTGGTGTAAGGTTACAGTACATTCAACTTGCACATTTCAATTCCGTCTAATGTTTTTTTTTGTATCCCGCATTAAAATCTGTAGTTTGCTTTTTTGTTGTACTGTAATTCTATTTTTGTACAAATTGTAAATGGTTGAGAATAAATCATTTATCTATCTAGAATAACACATAAGCTATATTTTAAATTCGGGAGCGGATCTCCGGGCAACAGCTAGTTTGTACTAAATAATGCCCAAGGGACGAAAAAAATAAAATACTATGTCAATAATAAGTCTACTTGTCAATTTTATTATGGCTAGGGTTTGTGCACCTTCCTTTTAAGAACCTGTTGCCATATCCATGTTTATATTTTTGCCCACTATGCCAACCTATCTGAAATTATTAACTGGAGTTTGTCTTTATGGTTAAATATATGTAGGGGGAGTATTAGTCGACAATCACCACTAAAGACAAAGAAAGTCGGTGTTTTTTTTTAAATATATAATTTTATAAAAGACTCACCTTTGTGAAATAGAAAAGAGAAAAGTAACGTTGATTTAGTTATTTATTTATTTTATTTTTATATTTCTTGAGCATTTTATCCTACTTTACTTCGACTATAGATGTGCCTCGGGCTATGTAACAAAGTTCATAAACCTTTGATAGAGTTATCCGCACCTAATATTATAATAACATTTTACGATGTACCTAATCTGATTTATGTAAACATTAATAACTTTATATGAAATTATAGAAGTTGGTTATGTAATATTACTTACTACTACCTTTATCAAAGAAATAGCATAAATTTTCAAATGACAATTACTTATTAACCGACTTCAAAAATAGGAGGAGGTTATCAATTCGTCGGAATGTTTTTTTTTTGTTTTGTTTTTTTTATGTTTGTTACCGGATTACTCGAAGATGGCTGGACCGATTTGAATTTTTTTTTTTGTTCGAGAGGGTTTATTTTCCAATTGGTCCCATGTTCAGCAGGTCAGGGTCTGATAATGGGATCATGGAGAAATCGAGGGAACTCTTCAAGTTTTGTATTGGGCATGGGTATTTTTTGATATATTCCAAGTTATTAAAGTGAGACGAAGGTGAGACGATGCTGGAAAATTTAACACACTTTCAAAAATGCAACGTATTTACAACTTTTTGATTGTAATATATCTTGCTCGATTACTCGAAGACCACTGAATCGATTGGTAAAATTATTTTTTTGTTAGAAAGGGTATACTTTCGATATAGTTCCATAGGAATCAGATCAGGATCTGATGATGGAATCATGGAGTTATCGAGGGAGCTCTTCAAGTTTTATTCGTTTTTGATATATTCCATGTCAATAAGGTGAGACGACACTGATGACGTTTACCCGACTCTCCAAAATGCAAACTGTTTACAACTTTTTAGTTATAAGGTTTTATATTGCGTACTCAAAACTAAAAAGTAAAAAATAATTGTTTTTGCCAAAAAAACCAAACCGACTTCATTAACTAAAAACTTCAAATTTATTAAAATGTTTGATATGAAGCATATTTAAACAACAATGTATTAATTATTTCATCCTTTTTAGTTGAGGAAATGAAGTCGGTTTGGTTTTTTTGGCAAAAACAATTATTTTGTTGATACATACTTCATAATGCATCTCATTACGTAAGGGAATTCTACTATCCCATAATTTGAATGTACAGTCGGAGGACTCGGAGGCAATAAAGTGATCCCCCTACCGAACGTGCCATGTCTGTGTATATTACACCTCGACTGTACTATATTATGTGCTAATAAATGATTTCGCATATCATATTTGTTTCCACTAAGGCAAAAATGTCCAAACAGCGTATCAAAAGTGATTTTCGTTTTACATTGAAGTATGGCCTCACAACAAAATTTAAGCGTAAGGTAAGACTGGAAAGGCTTGATATCAAATAAGTATATATATATATTCTCTTTATTTCTCTCCAAAAGAATCTTCGAGGCTTCTTCGAGGTTACTCCCAACCAACTTTATAGGGCTAGACATTTATAACTACAATATTTGCTAAGTATGGGCTCACAACAAAAATGAAGTTTAAGGTAAGACTGGAAAGGCTTGATATCAAATAGGTCTAGACATTGTATCACTACTATATGTGCTCCTTCCCGTTACATGTTTGTTGTCACAGCCAAGCTTAGATGGATGTCCACCATGTTAGCCTCAACAAAAAAAAAAAATTGTACTACCCCACTTCATTCATTCATTAATTCCATGTAGGTGTCATGTTCAATCGATCATGCACACTCTGGTTTCAGAGTTCTACTACTACTACCCTACTTAAAATGAAAAATTTATTATTGTCATCGATAGTTGCTTTAAAACCAACGATGTCAAAACATGCGAAGTAGAGAACAAAAGGCAGGAAAGCGGACCCTGGGCTCCAAAGCAGTTTAGGCACATAGAGCATGATAATAGATGCGCTATAGTTTAAAGGGATAAGCTGCAATCGTACTGGTTTTATTTGTAAAAAAAAAACAAAAGCATAGACAAAGAGGCGAGTTGGCGTGTGAAAACATAACAAATCTAGTTGTAAAAGGTATGATAAATACTAAGAGCATGACAATCTGTTAGATAGAGTTGAAATGATGTACACTAATGTATCTTTAGTTTGATACATTAATGGGTTTGATGTGGGCTTGAAATAATCGTACATCATACGGTTTTAGATCGAGGAGCTCGATAGCTTACTGGGAAATGCGTGTTTGTAACGATCGTGCGTGTCAAGCGACGGTGAGCGTGAGCTGTATTGGATTGGTCAGTAGTAGAGTTTCTTAGCTACTCAGTTCTTCAAAGGACACGTTTTAGCTGTGACAGTTATTAGGCTGTGGCATCCTGCAAATTCTGACAGTGTTGGCCACTACCACACCCGGATGATGTCCCCATTGTATTGTATTATTATTGTAGGTGTTGGTCTTCCTATAAATAAATAAATATTTGTAGACACTGTTCCCTTTGTAGTAATAATAGGTCTTTGCCTAACAACGTTTTTAAACGGATAAGAAAACTGACAGCTCTAAAACTACGTGATGGTAAGTGGTTACCATTGCCTGTTTATACATGTCGTGGCTTCAAAACCCACAGACCTATGGGATTCGAACCCACGACTTATTATTTGGTAAAATGTATTTCAGTTAATTAAAATAACAAACTTCGTGCGATAAGAATTCATCGATTTCTCTGATGACAAGATAAAGCATGTATATAACTTGTAAAACATTGCCATATATAATTACAACTCAGATGTAATCTTTAATGTTTTAATAATAATTATATTATTATTTAATATCTCTAAATATATTATTATCAAGTCGAGATTTGTATCTTATTTATTAGCAGAGTTTTAATTAATTGTTATTGTTAATGAACTTAAACTTCCTGTATAGTATAATATTTTATAAAAGCATACGCTAGCAACTGCGTTAGGGATTTTGTATGATAAACATGTTCAACGCCTCTGGCGGATAGTAAGGTAACTAAAAAATTCCATACAAAATCCTAACGCAGTCGCTAGCGTCTGCGTTTATAAAATCTCATACTATAAACCATGCAAGAATGAGTGATTAAGCGAGACAGCGCAATACATGATGTAAGGAGACATCTCCCTTACTCAATCGTTCTAGCCTGGTTATAAGAGATGGTGGTGAGCCACCAGTACTTATTACCAGTATTTTTAACTGTTTCCGTGTTCTGCAGCTGTTCTATTATTCTATTCTAGTATCGAATCTATTGTAAGTCTATGAAATTGAAGCATTTGCGTCACTTTATGTACCCTAAAACGACATAATGATTCTGAGATTTATACCAATTATAATAGAACTGGATCAGTAGCTAACCACGTCTCGAAACAGTATAAAATAATGATGCAAGTTGATATAATATTACGATCCATTATGGCCGATCTCGTTCGCATAATTAATAGAACACGAATATATTTGCAGATATTAATATTAATTTGAGGATTTGAAGACTTCGGCATAGAATATGTAGTAGTACAGTCGGGGATTCGGGGACAGATAAAAGTAACCCTACCATAGAAATTGGGCAGATTAATGTATAAATTACCTTCTTAATGAATTGAGTCAAGATCCGCTTGTTTTCGGCGAAAACAGTGTGTGAATTATTAAAATATGTTTTTTAAGAATCGTCATCCACTACAACTTGATTAAGTGCTTTATTTAATAAGTTATCGGATTAGAATCACACTTTCTCAAGTGATTGATAGATGGCGTTAATATGTCTCAGTATAGGGAGGACTCTATTACTACACAAAAAATCGGTGCATGTCTTTGTATGGCGGTTAAATATCTACCAGCCTATTATTTTGTAATTTGTGGTCTACGTAATAACGCTGAAGATGCGACTGAAAACAAAATAGAATGAGGAAATCGCGCGCGCTCGGGCAATTTTTTTTAATATAAGGAAAAACTGAGATGTGGAAAATATGAAAACAATATCAAAGAAATTATTGCTTTATCAGACCACACATGCAGAGGAAGGTCAATCAACAGATTGTTTGCCAAATGTATTGCAAAAATACCGCGGCATCAGTGGCGACCGGATATTTCGGGATTTGGGATTGACTGTGGGTTAAGGGATTAAGTGGGATTAAAGTACTAAATGTGGGATAGGTGATAGTTATAGAATAGTTTACGAGTATAGCCGATGATAGGACAACTCATTTTCAACGCCGGTGGTCGTAGCATATGTCATTTTCTTTTTTAGTGTTTTTTCTCGGGATAAAAGGTACTCTATGTTATCACAAACATCTCACGTGATTGAATTCGCGTAACTAACTACTGCATAAACAAAAAAAATATGGCACATGAAGTTTGCAGTTTTTGCCAGAATTATCCCGTTAAAACAAATTATTGATGGTTTCTTGGAAATCCCAATAAAAATCATAAATTTGAGCAACTTATCATCTGAATGTCCTCCAGACAGTTGCAAAAAGCTAGACGTGAATGAGTGAGAAATGGGCAATTTTCCACTTTGCCCAATAATTTGTTGACATTTTTAGTATTGAAACTTTGATGTTAGTCTGTAGTTTTATTAAAAGTTTAATTTCAGTGGATTAGAGTTGGAAATAAATTACAATTGTCGTATCTCATCTTAAGTATGGGTCTCAAATTATAGGAAGCACGTCGAACCTTTGGGTCCTTTTGTACTTACCCCATCCCTTACTCACCCACACTGGGATTTTTGAAGAAGGACTGTATGACCTTCAGAACATCACCTGGTGCGAAGTGTCTTTAGTCCTCCAGGTCAGGTTACGCTGCTCCAAAGAGGTCTATTCGCTTGCTGGCCAGTGAGTCACAGCAACACATAATGTGGCTCATGGATTCCTCTGCTTTGGCACATGCCCTACATTCTTTCAATTCAATTACAGTTAAAATGTAAGAACATAAAATTATATTAACCTTTTCAAGCTGATTAAATGTATTAGACTTTTGTATAGTAACGACAAATCAACAACCCTCCACCTCCCATGGCTCTACCAACCTTTCTGTTATACGAACCCAATCTCGGGAGAGTGTGCTGTAATTGTTTGGCTCTTTCCAGCCGCACCTTCTTGATCTCCCTACAAGTTTACTAATACCTTCTTATCTTCTATTTAGCATTAATAACTCTTCCTCATTATTAGCGGGCTCACAAATACAGTAACGTCTTGCTGGCCTTCTGCTCAGCCGTCTTGGTCGACGTCACCTATAATCAACAAAAAAAAATTAAAGTGTGTTGAGAAATTGATATACTTAATTTACTTTTTTAAAACATAAGAGTACATAGAAAAACATAAGAATTTAAGTGCGCTAATTTTAAATTCGTAATATAGTTAAATAAAATGTTAAGAATAAGATCTATAAAAATTTTAAAATGTTATCTATTTTTATGATTTTGTATTTAAATACTACTAAATGTTTCTAGAAACAATATAACAATATAGAATATCTAGATATTAAATGTAAAAATCGTGTTCTGTATGTCTATCACTAAATCTACATTGCAATCGCTCTACATATCAACGTCTAAAAATAAATCATTTTCAAATAAAACTTTCCAGCAATAAATAAGCATTAAATTTCCCTGAACGAATTAACAGGCATTTCTTGCAAAATTTAAAACCGAACCATATTAATACGCTTCGAAAAAAACGTCTGGCGCCATTTATAACAATTAGTCTGAAAAGCTGAATCTTGTAAACCAGCAGACGATTTATATCGTCTCAGATTTTCTTAATTTTTGCATGAAAATGTTTTGCCTCATTACTCACCCGACTGTTCGAAGGAAAGTTGGGTTTTTAGCGTTTATATGTTTGCTTCTTTAACCTAAGGTTTTCTGAGGATCGATGTATGTATAGTAAGGTACATATATGACAATTATTATTTTGCTTTCTGTAGCGTTAAGACTGAATGGATTTCAACATTTAAGATATCATTAGATTTTTTAAATTGTGAATGAAACTACAATTTGTACTTTTTTGTATGTGCGCGTGTGTGTTTCAATTCTATTAATCCAATTGATTCAACTAATATTAAAAATGCGAAAGTGAATTTGTTTTTACGTTTGTTTGTTACACTTTCACGCCCTATCTACCGAATTGATCATCCTGAAATTCGCATAAACATAGTAAGGAGAATTGAGAAGGACAGGGTTACCTTTCATCCCGGGAAAAAACACCGTTCCTGAGGGAAGTTCACGCGGGCGAAGCCGCAAGCAATAGCTAGTTTTACCATAAATATGCTATATATACTTGATAGAAATTCAAAGAATTTCAGTAATAACAATGCGGTTAAAATATTATTACGACAAGTAGGAAATAGTCAACTGCATATCAAGTATAGTTGATCTTTGCTTAGACATTGTTTGACGGTAATTGGAATAAAAGCTTGTTGTTGTCAACATTTACATTATTTTAATGATGAAATGTATCGAATTGGTAATAAGTTATAGTAATGCTTAGTTTCGAATTTAAACAATTTATTTTAAGCTATTGCTTCTATCATTTATCGCTGGCTTTGGGAGAGGAGAGCGTATCAAGAAATTCTGTTACGAAAATAAAACCTGACACCTCTATCTCGCTTATCATATATCTTCCATGCTGGTCTGGGGGAAAAATAAAAACATAGAATGTACCAGCTGCTTCTCTTCCCGCGCAAGCCGTAAAAGTCGTCTGAGGGACTCGCCGAATGGGGAAATCATGTCATAGGCGATGCGGCTAGCAACCCATCACTATTGATTTCCTGTTTCAACTACCATTATGCTAAGCGTGGCCTAAAGTCTTATGGCCCTAGGCTCTGTCTACCCCGCATGGGATAAAGACGTGATTATATGTATGCAATAGTTTTACCGCGGTAGTCCCCGAGTGCCGCACGTTTTTTTTTTTTTGTAGGAATCTTGCGTTCGAGTATAATTTTGACAGCATTTATGTATGTCTAGTCTATTTCATTGTCTTTTTTACCATAACCGACTGGATTTCAATGCGAGAAAACAACTCTTTTGCCAGGGTATGCATAGTCAATCGACCGTTTAACCCATATTCTTTCATTGTAAAGCCCACACAAAATAAAGTTGAATGCGAAAAATAAGAGACATACCTGACTTGTCTGGACTTACCAATGGTATTTGTTTTGTTTTACGTAAAGTTTAGTATAACAATAATTCTGTAATCTGCACCCGTAGCCAAAACCGCTAACGAATGTCGACAAGAACCAAATGTATGGGATTGACATAAGCTGCGCTAAATCACGTGGTCAATCCCATACATTTTGTTCTTGTCGTACCTCGTTAACGTTTTGCGATTGTGACTTTGGCTAAGCCCCCAGTAGAATCACTTAGTTTAAGTTTTTTGGACGAAAAAAAATCTTCAACATTACACTTAGGCTTAAAATGTAAGAGTATGTATGTAAATTAATTGTTTTATCAGTACTAAGCTTAAGCCTCAGATTATTATACCGTGGTAGGCAGGCGCCAACTTCAGAACATTGCGATAAGATCACCGCGATATACTTAGTGCTTTGACAAGGATTAATGACTGGGGAATAGGCTGGTGATTATGATTAGCATTGCTTATTATTTATTAAGGCCTTTGGTGTATACTTATACTACAATTGACAATAATTATTAATCTGTATGATTAGTCGGTATGTATATTTTTATTTTATTTTTATTTTTCCTCTAGATAGATAATATATAGATATACTCTTTATTATTTTTCATCGTGTCGATGTCTGATTATTTTATATCATGTCGGACCAAATCTCTAAACCGACCAAACTCTTTATCGTACCATTAACATACAAATCATACTTGATACAAATACAAACAATGTGTACAAAGGCCTAGCAGAACGCTCGCGGTGTTTATTTTATTTATTTTTTTAAAAGGAAAACTCACAGCAGATAAATAGACATAGTTAATTTAAATAAGCTACTGATTCCAGAAAACTGCTTTAGCTACATAACAAAGTGCGAAGTAACAATATGATAAAAAATAAGATTTTGAACTTAATCGCAGTGTACCTATACCCGAAACCTCGAAAACTCGAAACTCGACACTACGAAACAATACAAAATAGATTTTTGGCAAAAAAAAAATATTTAAAAAAAATAGTAACCCACGTTTCCTGCACAAAAGTGCTTACTTTATAAAGCGCCATTAACTATTAGACTTGTTTAACCAAACTTACAGGAATCGCGTATGTTTTGGAGTAAAAATTACCTATGTGTTAGTCCCAGGTATCAGCTACATCCATACCAAATTCCATGAAAATTGGCGAAACAGTTTGTGCGTAAAGAAGTGACAAACATACTGAAAAACTTTTGCCTTTGTTATATTAAGTAGTGGGATTATTTATTAGGCGTTACTTAGAAGAAGTCAAAATAACAAGTACCAAATTATTTCTTTGCGTGCTTCCGTCACCACTTAGTTCATGCAAAATACTGCTGGACGACGCCCATCCACTAATGTTAGTCCCAGCATGCCCGCCACCATTAATTTGCACACACATTCCTTGCGACCCCAGTTTCAATTTTTTACGAGGCATCCTCAGGCACTATGGTACTAAATCAAGCTGTTAATTATTGGACGTTATTATTATTTAAGTATAATACATAGTCACCTTCAAGAGGAGGTAATGACTGCTGGCACACTCAAAAAGTAAATTTTTCAACTAACCCTGACTGGGCTTGGGCTTCGAACCAAGACCTTCCAGACTACGGACTAGCATATTGACCATTCTTCTTCTTCAAAGCGTGTCGACTATAATTTATAATTTGTGAGGACCAGAACTCCGCCACCGTCAAGGCGTTGTCAGTGGCTTCGTATAGGTCCCTGAGCGTGCAGGTGGCTGGGAACGCAGGACCATTATGCCAAAAAGTCATCAAGATATTATGTAGATGTGTAAAAACCTTTATAATCTAAGGTAGCCTCGTAAATCATTTAATATTTGGTTATTTGCTAATTTCGATGCAAATTCGTGCATTATGTATAAGGGCATGATTTATAAAGACAATTCATATGCTAGCGATAGTACCTTGAAATATGATGACGCAAAATGACTACAGAATAATAATATGACTGCAAATCATATCTAAATACATTTTGAAACAATACAGGAGTCAACGCAATCCGAAAATGCTGAGTGTAGAGAGAAATTGTGGAAGTATTTGTCTAAACTAGTATTATAAAGAGGAAAGATTTGTATTTTTCTGTGTATGTTTGTAATGAATAAACTCAAAAACTACTGAGCCTATTTCAAAAATTCTTTAATCATCGGAAAGCTACATTCATCCTGAGCATCCATAGGCTATGTATGTACCACGGGCAAAGCCGGGGTGGACTGCTAATAATAGATATTAAGAGTAATCAAAATCGGCTAAGGTGTATGATGAGGGAGGTGAGTATGGATTAAGTGAGGGAGTTTTGTTAAAATGCCTACCCTTTCAGAGAGCGAGACCGTGATTATATTCGTGTATGTAGTACAATAGAATACTCGTAGATAAATAGTACTAGTATTTGGTTGTGAATGATAAGATATTAAAATTTACAGTTACAAAGCATAAAGTAATGTAAGTAATAGTTCATGTAATTTCATTCTTACATCATATATTGATAAGAGCGCCATTATCTTGCCTCTCTTGATAATACTAATTGAAAAATCAGACTAGAAGTGACCAGCCCCCGTAGCCAAAGTAACAATTTCAAAACGCTAATGAATGTCGACAAGAACAAAATGTATGGGATTGACATAAGCTGCGGTAAATCACGTGGTCAATCTTATGTTAATCCCATACATTTTGTTCTTGTCGTACCTCGTTAGAGTTTTCCGACTGTGACTTTGGCTAAGCCCCCTGTTTATATAACCACTTTTTCACGCATTAGCAAGGCCATCCGGGGTACAGTGCAAAGTTGTTGTAATAAAGCATAAATCTTTCGATCGTAAATATGAAATTAAATATTTCTAATTATTGTAAATCACTCAAACAAACTTTAAAGACCCGCTCGAGCAAGTGAGACTTGATAAATTTCTGTACGTAACGAAAACAAGCTATAATTGGTACTGCGGTTTCTCAATGCTCACAGAACACCAAATAGGAACGAATTTACTCGTATCGAAAATAGACTTGGTAAAATACGTTGGTGTTGTTGTAGCGCAGTTGTTCTCAAAGTGTGCCCGTACTGGCAGGTAAAATTTTGGGAAAAAAATCTTAAGTGGTAAGAATAATAATTTTGAATTATTTTAGCTATTAGAAAAAGTCATTATAACTAGCTATTAAAAATATACTATTTTTTTTTAAAGTAGCATAGATTAAAAAAAATTATGCTGCAGTAGTTTTGGTGTTATAGACGATTATGCCAATTATGAGGTGATTGATCCATGCATAATCTAGTTGAAGCCAGCTGTTTAATTAGCGTGAAAGGCCATGATATCTCACCTAGGGATTTCCTCTCTCGTGGTCTTTTTTAACTCTGTAGGTAGGTCTTATTTTGTTTCATTGAATACAAAACAGTAGTTTAAGTGGGAAGACAAGTTGATATTTGCAAAGCCACTATCGGAACGTAATTTCTATATGCTTAGTTATATCGAATTACACATACACAGTCTCATGAACAATAATAATAACATAAACTCAACTTCTCCAGAGGGCCTCTACTCGTTGGATCAATATCCCCGTGCAAGCCTCTCAAAAGTCCGGGGTGAATAGATCCGTGATTCTCAAAGGAGATACAAATAATAATAATAATATTTATTTGCCAACTAAGTGTCATTTTGGTCTTAGAACTAGTACTTGCACTTTAATACTTAGTCACCTTTTACAGGTATTGCAAATTTGTGCACTCATTGACATACACAAAAAAGGCACCAAAATTATTAGAAAAGATGTTAGCCTGTGGCAAGTATTGCAGTTGTATGTTTAATATGTTTATATGTAGTTTAAATAAAATGATTAATATAACAAATTAACAATTTTCTGTTGTTCTTTTTTTATATAAATAAATATGATACCAGTTTGAGAACCAATGTTGTTAATAAATGTGTTGATCAGCCGCGATTGAAATATGGATGGATGTGGACGGCTTGTTTGGCATTTAACCACAGATTACGTAAAGATGGGAACTACTGTATGTATCCTAGTGAAACACGTCACAAGTTGCTGCAAACTGCATAGTCTATGGTCAAATTTAAGGTTATTAATTTGTTTATGACCTGTTGCACAACATGTATAAAAGAAATAGTTAAATGATTATTATTATAATAGAATGGCTCTTGAATCGAGCGCAGTGTCGGACCGCCAGATGATCTGAAGAAGGTCGCAGGCAAGCGCTGGAAGCAGGCCGCTTATCTTTATGAAATTTATAGCAATATCGCGATATGTAAGGAATATATTTGTATTGTATTGTAAAACGTACAAGGGTGCAACATTACCGTGAGTCAACTCTCAAATTCAGTAACTTTTTTGACTCTGTAAAGTAGGTACTCAAATTTTTTTTTGCTCATACATGTTTGTGACCACATTATAAGATTTTTTATGCTACTTAATATAACTAGTAGAACATTTTCCATGAAATCGAGATCAAACATCATTGCGAAACTGCAAGTAGGAAACAGGTCGACTAATAAACATATAAAACTTACCTCTTTATGGGTTTGATAAATTCTTTTGATCTGATATCTGATGGTTTACACAGACATGATAAAGTTTAAGTTTTGTAAGATTTATAACATTTACAAGTGCTTCGGGAAGTGATGTCGCAAGACTCGCAAGAGTTTGAAGTAATGCAATGAATGTTAATGTAAACCTTTATTTTATTTATTTATTTTCAAATTCATGTACACAGAAAAAATATACAAAAGAAAAGAACATAGAATAAAGAACATTAGTACAAGGATGCTGCTTATTTCTAAAAAAATCTCTTCCAGCAGACCCAAGAGAGAAAACGAGAAGAAAAGGGTAACAGGCGTGTAATAGAATATTATGAAAGAAAGAAAGAAAGAAAAATAGTTTATTTGGCTGATCTGAGCATTAACTACAAACATTTAATATACAAACGCCAAAAGGGCCCCCGCTCAGCATGTGTCGTGGACGTTTAATATAATTTAATGATATAATTTCTGCCCCATTGGTCGAATGGCGATCACGCACTGGCAATCGCAGCATCGGACACTTACCGACCAGATTGTCAGATTATAGATATAGATAAAGACCGGGGGCAAACATAGGCTGCTTTTTGGCGCCATATAACCAAGCACCACGCGGGCAACACCTAATAAAAAATAAAGTTCTAAAAATAACATAAAAACACCTACACGTTATCATTTATATTGCGACATGAATCAACAGCATTTCTCATCGGAATATAGAGAATCACTCAACAGTGCTAATTCTTATACAATAGCAATTTAAAATGACGAAACCAAACTCAAAGATACTCCCACACTTATTCACCAAACAAAAATCATGAATAGTACAAATAGAGATACAGAGAAACATGACAAAAGCGAGTTCAACTTGATTAAGACTTTATATACGAGTCAATATGTAACCATTTAATTTCATAATACTTCGTGTTAATAACCTTTTCAGTGATACAATTGATTTTGAGCTTAAAGCTGATGATGCTTAAGTTGAAACTGAAGATATAAATTTAATATGTACCGCAATAAATGATGTAGTTTCGAAAATGTTTGATTTATCCTGTATTACCAAAAAAACTAAAACTGGTTCTAAACATCAATTAGTTAGCATTGTAAGTGAACAATTAAATCTGTTTGGTCTTTAAGATTAAGTTAACCACCTGGTATTTGAAAGGGAAAGTAATAGACCAGCTGGGCTGTAAGGAATTAACTTACTCACAGATGTTTCAATAGTGGTTCATTATAGATTTTGGCCAAAACAATCAAGTCTGCTACTTGATTTCTTAGTTAAAGAATTAATAATAGTAATCTGGAATACGCATTTCATCATGGATAAATAAATAAACAAATATATAGGGACCAATCACTCAGATTAAGTTAGCCCCAAAGTAAGTTTGCGACTTGTGCTATGGGATACTTATTTAACGATACTAAATTTTATAACTAATAGATATATCGATAAACATCAAAGAACCAGGGCAATTAGAAAAATATAATTTTTATCTTGACCTGACCGGGGATCGAACCCGGATCCTTCTGAGTAGCGGGCTGCCAAGGCATGTTGACCATTTAAGCCACGGAGAAAGTAAAGTAAAGAACAAAATGAGATTAAATTATTCCATTGGTAGATGATTTCTTTAAAACACCAGTCAACGTTTACCAAGCTGTACTAACAGAATAACTGCGTAAAGTAGTAACCACAGAACAGGGTAATGTAGTAACCGTGTTAGGAGTTGTCGAAGGTAGCGGAAAGTAGCCAAAGTTAACACACACATGATTGTTTCTTTACATTTGGTTGTTGTCTTATACTTAAAAGCTGTCAACGTGAGCTTCAGTAGTAAATACACGCTTTTCGTTTTCGCTTGCTTACTTCACGTGGTCGAAACAGTTACATGGTCTTTTTGTTTCAGACTTTTAATGTCTGTTTAGACTTGTGACTGACTCACCTTTAAAATTACTATTGTCTCTGAATCGCTTATAGTAATTAGACTTCGGTTTTGGTTACCTTTTTTTTTTTTTTACTAGCTGTTCCCCGTGGTTTCACTTGCCCATTCTGTGGCCTTTTCGAAGAGGCTGTCATTAGCAGAAAGAATTTTTCAAATCCCCCTAGTAGATTCAAGTTAAAAGCGTTAAAAAAAACTTACTATTCAACGTTATTATATTAGTATAGATGTTTATTTTAGGTATCAGTAGGACCCTAAAAGAATCTTTTAGATCCATGGAAATTTAACAGCAAAGCAAATAATATAAATAGTTGCCTCCGTGGACCAGTGGTTAAGGCGTTTGCCTGTAGACCCGGGGGTCATGGGTTCGATTCCCACGGGAAGCATACTTTGTTTAGTTGTTTCCAGTTTGGTTAGAACATTGCAGGCTTGAATTACCTGATTGTCTGATAATAAAGATGATTCCGTGCTTCGGAAGGCATGTTAAGCCGTTGGTCCAGGCTGCCATCTTGTAGTTGTGTAGTCGTTAAAGTCGTCGCGGTTCCGAAGAACTCTGACACCAGGGTGTGCATGGTCGATTGACCGTGACGCCTACACAAAATGATGATGATCAGCAAAGCAAATTATGTATGTTACCAAATTTTCTATACAATACGAACAACTAATGTGACACCTAATAATCAAAAAACGCCGATCAGAATCGATGAATCACTGATAAAGTCATCTAAAAACACGACGTGTCAGATTTTCGATAAGATTAAATAAAATTGAATAAAAATGTGCTTGACCTGAAGCCTCTATGAGCAACCTTAATAGTATTAAAGACCCGAATTCTTTCTAAACAGATTAGACAGAAGAAAATGGTGGAATCAAAGATATAATTTACATTAAGAATTATAATAAGGCAAAGCTTGTGGGAATCCAAACGGCATGTTTGTATTAATCATGGGTTGTTTGTATTGTAATCATCTATTTGTTCCAATGGCCGAATTAGTTTGTTTAGGAGGTCATCATTTCGTGAAGGTATCACGGTCAAACGACTATGCACACCCTGGTGTTAGAGTTCTTCGGATCCGACTCTCGGCTTCTGACGTGGTTCCTTTATTATGTTTATCGACTATCATATGGCAACTGAGCAGGTTGGCTGGGACCAACGGCTTAATGTGTCTTCCGAAGCACGGAATCATCTTTATTATTGATGACACCTGACATGTTGATTAAATCCTTCATGCGATAATGTAAACCATATATTTGAAGTGAAAACTTTTGTATCTGCATTGTGCACTTTTTCGAATGGGTAAAAAATGAAAGAAACTCGAGTCACGACACGTGACCTTATAGAAAATTCGTAAGACGGAGGGAGAGTAGAAGAGGAAGTAATATCTAGTCACTTTCTACCGCGCGGCGAAAATGTATGCCTGATTCTGTTTTCATTTCTGCCGCCGGCATTCCCTGAATGAAAACCGTTGATTTTTTTTTTAAATATAGCATTATAACATGTAGTACAAACTAAACGATGAGATATTTCATACCAACGATCATGTTATTGAAATGTAGATTTATACGATCTCAATAATAACCGGCTATAAATAAAATAGCCCGGATGCGCTTGCTTTGATAAGTTTTAACTTGATCGTGTTGTCTTAATAAATATGCAACATTTTATTTGAATATTGCTCTAGATAGTGTATTCGTAGTTAATCTGGATAGCTGTATAAAGGATGAACGAAAAAAAGTAGTACGCATCTTTAGTTTTAATCTGTTGTTTAGGGTTCCATCAAAATAACAGGAAACCTTATATGATCCCTATTTTGTCTGTCTGTCTAACTCTCTGATGAACACATGAACGTATCAAGTTGAAGTTTATAACATATACTTAAGCCTACGATATCTTTTGGCTGAAAAATATTCAATATTATAAATCAACACGAACTAAAAATATTATTATTTTATAGCCTGTATGTATGCGTAGATCTTTTGAACTTTGAAACTTATTTTAATGCGGTTTTCACCAATAGATAAAGTCGTTAAAGTAGAAGGTTTATTATGAATAGTTCATTATGTGTTGTTTAAATAGGTTAAAATATGACTATTTTTGATAAAGATGTTGAAAGAAATCAAACTGTCTGGAATTTCTCATCCGCGTGAACTAAGGACTGTTCGCTAAATTTATTTTTAAACTATCTGTATAACATAGGTATTAAACTTTCAATAGTTCCAGTACGCCCTAGTTTCAGTATCCGAACTGAAAACTGTTTTTGTTTATATATGAAACCTTTAAAAGAACTGGTGACTATTTAATTTAATTCAATGTTTATTATGGTGGTCACGACCATCAACTATGAGAAACATGACTTGAAAGAAGAATTTTAAATTATAAAAATAAGTTCGCAAAACACAATGGAATCGTGAGAAAACAATTAGTATCTGTTTTAACTTCAATAACGTTCCCAAGTACCAGTATTTCACTACAGGCCCTTCACTCTATAAACAAGCAATTAACATCGAAGACAAACAAATCAATCGAATGCAAACGATTCTGAATCGATAATCGCACTCATCGATTGTCCATTCACGTACGTAAACAATTTGCTCATTGCTGCCGCCGGAGCAGAATGACGAATTGAGAAAGGAAAGGCATCATTTAAATCGATTGTTAATCGTCGATTTGTATGAGTAGAACAGCCTTTTATATGAGGCGATAAGTTCTGAGCGTGCGCCAATCGAGTCGCGTCGCTTCCCTTTTACAAACATAACCATACAGTTATAAAACTTTGTTACATTTGAAAATTGTTCTTAATATTGAGTAAATAGAGTTAGGAAATACAGAAAGAAAATTTCTAACGGCAAAATGTTTTTTCTTTTTTCAATATGGCGCCATGTCCGTCGCGTGTTTATGGACATTTCTACATGAAAATTAACTGCGAAAATAGTGTTTTGTGTCGGATGAGAGTGTGAGACGGATGTACCCAGTATGATTTTCTTGTGGCAATATTATCGTATTAGCGATAATATTATCTATAATGCAAACGTATTTTTGTTTATATCAGTTTAGGCGTGAAAAGCACACATACAAACAGAAATGGATAAAGTAGGAAGATGGACAGCCAACCTTTGTCATGTCACCAAGTCTTTGTTCATGAGATTGCGACTCAAGCTTTTCGCAATTCCTTTCTTCCTCATTTTAGTGTTTCTTGTTTGAATTCACATGTAGTAGCTTCGCATTTTTCTTCACCAGCTCGCATAAAATCTATCTTAGTTGTAAGTGCAAATACGAGTACACGTAGAAATCTGGCTGTCGGTGCCGAGTTTCTACGCTTAAGACGCCCAACGGCGCAAGTAATCGACGCCGACAATTTTTGTGCCTAATCGTCGCCTTTAAAGTTATTTGCACGTCTATCCATATCCATATCATACCAATTGATGTCGTATTACTATGTAGATACGTTTGAATGTCCATTGGTGAAGATTTAAAATACCTTGCCATGCCGTCCCTGTCTGCGTAAGCCTTAAGGAAGTTTGTATAACACATATTATTTGTAATACGGCGCAACTAAAGCAACGGAAGCCGGTCTATTTATATCAAAACCGATTCGTTTTATCTGAAAACCGGTGCTGTTTGACGATTAGTGATTTATTTTGTAACTAGTTTCCAAGGAAAGTGAATAATAAGTAAAATAATATGTATAGTAGTGGACGTAGTGGTATATGATGTTGCAAATCTCTACCCGTAGTACACAGTTCAGTTAGGTATATTTTAAATGGCAATAAGTGACACGTAAATTTAAAAAAAAAGGTTAAAGAATGTGTCATGAAGTATCTTCTAAGAATTCTATTATTGCCATTTTACATGTATCTAGATGACGTGCTCCTAGTAATTTACGGTAACTTTCCTATTTCCGTTTTACGGATATTCCCAAAGTTAGATAGATAGATAATATGATTATTTGTATAAATCAGATAACAAAACATACGACATTCACATAAAAAAACACTGGCAAAAACAAAATTGTACCGTAAAAGGACTGGAATTCGAAAGTTCCCGAAATTCCCGGGAATGACCCATCACTACATTGCACCTATCAGTGCCGGTGGTCCCATAAGGGTAATATCAGACACCACTCTGCGCATACGCTCGGCGACTAATGAAACAGCGGCGTCTAGTCTAGACACAATTTGTCGCGTGCTTTCACGTGTGCGCCGCCTGTGTCCGGTTGAGAATTCCGCATGCTTGTTCTTTTAAGGGTTCCGTATATAAATTACTAGCGACCCGCTCCGGCTTCGCATAGGCATAAAAACCTTCCTCTTCTTTCACTCTATCTATTAAAAAAAAACGTATCAAAATCCGTTGCGTAGTTTTAAAGATTTAAGCGTACAAAGCGATATAGGGACAGAGAAAGCGACTTTGTTTTATACTATGTAGTGATAGGGATGATAAAGACGAATCGTGTGATTAAAAGCTTTCCAGACGTTTAGGCAAAGAAAAAGACATCAACTTGCCCTGAGATCACACCCAAAACCTCTAGATTAGCGGACTATTGTATTGACCAATACGCCACGGAGGTCGTCATTTAATTATTAAATAACAATTTTATTTCCGATGAATTCCAAGATTTAATTTATGAATGAACTAAAGCTCAAACCTGCAGATAACACGTAAACATTAATAAATTTCAAAACTATCAAAATAAAAAAAGGATACCCGAGCAAGAAAAATTCAACATCGATCTCTACTATTTAAATATTGTTTTCGAATGTGAAATTTATTCCAATATCTTATTATCATATCCGGTAGTACTATTAAAGGTTAGCCAAACGGAACCTGCTCGTATAGAGTGGTCTTCGTCTAGACGTCGCGTCACGTCACGTAGTAAACTCGCGCATTACAGCGCCATTCATGAACGATGATGGCGCCTACTGCGCTGGTACATCTGATGAAAGTTTTCTTATGTATCATCACTACATAGTATAAAACAAAGTCGCTTTTTCTGTCCCTATGTCCCTTTGTATACTAAAATCTTTAAAACTACGCAACCGATTTTGGTGCAGTTTTTTTAATAGTGATTCAAGAGGAAGGTTTTTATGCCCATGCGAAGCCGGGCAGATGCTAGTAAATAAATAAATATAAAAAAATCGGAACCTGTCCATAAATTGTTAGTAAGTATAATCTTACATCCTATGTTAGTATTTTATATCTTAACCTAAATATTTTCCTGATCAAATTTAATAAAAGTATAAATATCCTTTTTTAATTTTATTTTCAAATTCTACGAAGGCGGCCCGTGACGACGCTCGGTAACGTTTTCTAGACTCACCGCCAGTAGCGTCTAGCGTCTTTTGACGTTGTCATGCAGCCAACGCAGCCTCGAGGTGCTCAGAGCAAGGAATAAGCATTTATTAACGCTTTAAACAGCGTGAGATAAGATAGTATGGTTGTCTCTCCCCAGACCATGGCACTCCTTTTGTCTTGCCCTGCGTGCCCTGCCACCTGCACACTCAAGGACTTGTACGAGGCTACTGATAACGCTTTATCAGTGGTGGTGTCACAATCGACTTGCTAGGAAAAAGAAGAAAAAGCATGAGATTTGCAATCGCCTATGGATGCAACTAGGAAAACGCTAGGATGAAGAAGATGAAAATAGAATGAGATTTCTACTTTTTCGTATAAAGGTTATACAATTTATGAGTATATGTAAATAGTCGCTGATATAATTCTATTTTTTATTTCAGATTAGGAGAACGTTGAAATGAAAGAAAGAATATTTGGTGAGTATTAATGTTAAGATTTGAGTAAGAATTAAAATGGAAGAAGAATAACCTAAAATCATTCAAAAACAACATCTAAAGACCGCCTATTGTATATATTGTTATAGACAACATTTCATATTGCATTTACTATGATATAAAGACATTTTGCTTACTATTCATTCTAAGCAGGTTTTGAACCCTTGACCCATAAGATAAAAGGACCGAGGGGTCCAGGGGGGTTACTACCGTCTCTAAAAACCATGCAATTTCCAGTGAGTAAGCGATTCGAGACAGCGCGATACAAGATGTAATGCGACATCCCCCTTACTCACTGGATCTTGCATGGTTTTTAGAGATGGTGGTAAGCCACCAGGTAGACCCGAGGCATAGCTATGATGATATATGATATGAAGCAGACAAAAAAATAAAACAAACGTCGTATCGTATCAAGAAATAAAGGAACTTGTTAATGACAGACAGAGACGGAAGAAACTCTACCGACAAGAGACTAACTCTTTTTATGATGATGACCCATAGGGTCTGGAGATATTTACGGCCGTGGTCCAGAAATCAGGGCAACACGGAAGCCCGTGTAGCCGTGGGTGGATACAGGCAATAATAACTTGTAAGGGCATTGTGTGGGAGTCTACGAGTGACTCAGATTGTGCGCAGATGGGTAGGGTTTAGTGGGATATATGTACAAGGTAAACTCTTGATTGTCTTGTAAAATAACACTGAAACTATAATAGTAATGTATTGTTTAATTTGTATCCACATAAAACAAATTAAATGAAAATAATAAGTATGAGATTTTTTGGCGCAGACGCTAGCGACTTTATCTTGTATGGAATTTCTTAGTTGCCTTACTATCCGCAAAGGCCGCTGTACAGGTGGCTTACCACCATCACTTAAAACCATGCAAGATCCAGTGAGTAAGGGGGATGTCGCCTTACATGATGTATTGCGCTGTCCCGCTTACTCACTGGATAAATAAATAAATATAAAGAGACAAATCACACAGATTGAGTTAGCCCCAAAGTAAGTTCGAGACTTGTGTTATGGGATACTAACTCTACGATACTATATTTTATAACAAATACATATATAGATAAACATCTATATATGTATTTATTTTTTGGATCTTGCATGGTTTTAAGAGATGGTGGTAAGCTACCAGGTTTATCATACAAAATAGTTAACGCAGTCGTCAGTACTAGAAGTACTATTGGATTTAATGTAGAGGCGTTTTCTATGGTACTATGGTTTTAGTTTGGCACCATGACCATGACACGTTACCTGGTTATAATCTATTTTTCTGCCAAAATTAATCTCAATACGACTACAAAGTTTGATATTAAATAATTGCCCGACAAAGCGAACACGATGCAGTCAAAGACTTTTTATATATAGATGCGCCACTCTACAATGTTAAAATTTTCTGGAAACAAATTTTCCATGTAATTGTATTTAATTTTTAATTTAATATTTATAGTTACTATCACTATCACTACACAGTATAAAACAAAGTTGCTTTATCTGTCCCTATATACCTATGTATACTTAAATCTTTAAAACTACGCAACGGATTTTGATGCGTTTTTTTATAGATAGTAATTCAAGAGGAAGGTTTTTATACGAAGCCGGGGCAGGTCGCTAGTTATTATATAAAAATTACTATGAATTGATTTATACAACTAAATATGAGTTTTTAACGCTTCGCCCTATAATTTTGTATGTAAAGACCCACCGACGACGTTTCGACTGCGATCAAAAGCCTTGGATTTGGATATGAAACAAATGATCTGACAGATCTTCTAGCTACTTTCAGAATAAAACGCTTCTAGCTACTTTCAGAAATTAAAAATATGAATAACATACTTCTAAAATCCACAAATTACACATTCTTAATTTGAATGAATGGAGATATTTTAAAAGATCACGCCAAAATTAATGTAATCAAGATGAAATTTGGTACATAAAACTTGTAGTTTACAATAGGACATAAGCAACTCTTTACCAAGATATGACAGAGTATAACACTTGGAGACAAAAGCTCACTCATCACTCATACATTACGAGTACTTCTAAAAATGACGTATCTTAACCTTTAATCGCATCTATGGCTGTGGTTGCAGTAGACACCGGTTTTCCTAAATAAATCACACGACTATTTAACATCGCTTATTGGCCGGCGTAAATCAACGCAAGATCAAAGACGTTGTGTTAGTACCGACAAATGATAAAAATACATCACATTTTTTTTATTGCACTATCACAGACTTAAAAGAAACACAGACGGATTGTCGTCGAATCATCAGTCACAAAATCTTGAAAAAGCGTCGCGTGACGTGACGTTTGGTTTTGGTTATATTTGTGTGAATAAAAGCCGTATTTGACAAACGAACGGACGTAGTTTGAAAGCATCGTTGATTTTCTTCTTCTTAATGCACAGGGCAAGGCCACTTTATTCGCCTTCCAATTTGTCTCTATCAAGTAGTCCACAGACAGCGGTGTAGTAGGTGCGGTAGAGGCGGGATACGACAGCAAGTATGCCGTTGTTGGTTTGGGTACACCCGCAGCGATACGTCATCATCAGAAAATCCCCACTTCTTCCGCAACTCCTGACATCTTCCCACCACTACCCGAGTGATCTCCATTAGACCAGGGCATACTGTGTCTCACCGGATTTTTTTTTAATATTATGTGATACTATGTCTGTAGTTCTTTTAAGTCTGTGTGCAATGTGGACAAGATTTACTACTCTTTTTAAGTCACAAAACGTCATGATTTTTGGATTTATTTATAATTTATTGTATTGTTTGTAAGTTTAATACAGACTAGACGAGCTGGGCCAGACACGACAACTTTTTTTATTTCATCTTTTATTTCTGATCCGATTTTCCATCGCGAATATTTTTTATAGTTTGTTATTTTTGTGATAGATATTGTAAAACTGTTATATCGAATATTGTGCATATCTGGTGGCCTACTATCATCTCTTAAAACCATGCAAGATCCAGTGAGTAAGCGAGACAGCGCAATACATGATGTAAGGTGACATCTCCCTTACTCACTGGATCTTGCATTGTTTTAAGAGATGATAATAAATTTGACCATCAGACATTATAATAAGCTTTGCAATTTTGTATGAAAAATGAGTTTATGATGTTGTTGTTTTGTGAATAAAAAAGTAATCATTTTCAAAGATTCTAACAGACATGCTTGCGGTATGTAATCAAGCTCCTCTCCTTATCGAGTAATTCTCCTCAAAAATATACAATCTTAACCATCGTTTGGTCACACGGGAAGATAATATATAACTAGCTTTTGAACTAACTTCCCTCGGGAACAGTGCTATTTTCCGGGATGAAAGGTACCCTATGTCCTTCGCAATACTTCTAACTATGTGTATGCAAAATTTCAGAGATTGGTTCAGTAGATCTCGAGTTAGTGTTGTAACTAACACCACTTTCTTTTTTATATAAGATGAACTGAAATCAACTGCAAATATTTTAAGAGTAGATTAAGACCACTAAACTAAACATCTTTCCCAAATAAACTTATATCGAAGAAGGGCTAATCTAGTTTAGTATGGAGAGTAAAAAAAAAATTTCGTATTTCGATATAAGTTTATTTGGAAAAGTTGTTCAGTATAGTGGTCTGTATCTGCCCATAAAAGATTTCCAGTGAATTTTGTCCACCTTATATATTAGTATAATAGATAGATAGATTATTACATAAAGATCCGCTAACAAACCACGAAGTCGGAAATAGACGGAACAAGTGTCCTGTCAATATATCGTTTGTGTTAGACAAAGCGGTGCGCTGACTCCATTAGTTAGAACAAGTAGGGCGTCCACGCAGTAATAAAGTTGTCAGATTGTTTCTTATTTACGAAAGTATGTAAGTAAAGTTTTTTGTAGTTTTATTATTTTGTGGTGCTATAAAGAGTATTTGTATTGTATTGTATTGTATGTTTCTAAAAATACACAATTTACCATAGATTAAAAAACAAATGCCTGAGAGACCGTGCGAATTTTATAATTCTATGCAATTTACATTGCTGCTTAAATATCTTAATAATTTCTGGCCTGACAGAAATACTTACTCGGGCAGGCCGTAAAATTGAAAGAAGGCATAGCTTTCTTCTTGTTAATTAAATGATTAACCCGTACAAAATGATGATTACAGTATTTTATTTCCGTTTGCCATGTAAAAAACAACTTTATGCTGAATGTGTTTTTTATGTCGAAAAATCTGAGATTCTTTAGAATCTAGATCCCTTAGAATATAGAAGTACAATTTCAAAGATATGTCGAGCATAGACACGAGTATGGACATAAAGTAGCCAAATGCTGAAATAAAAATTTAGAATTTTTATCCAACATTTCACTGTGCTCTACTTTTGCTCACGTGTTAAAAAAATATTTCGAAAACAAAAACTTTTTTCTTTTTTGACCTTAATCATTATTATCATAATTTCAGCCGCAGTTTGTCCATTACTGTAATGGCCGTAGCATCTCAGCAATAGTTAGAACTGTTTTTAAAATTATCCATTCCTATACTAGTTTCAACTTATGGTCACCCCCGTAAACGTGAAAAGCATTCCACAGAAATCCCAAACTTTACGACGATTCGGCTACATGTATGGAAACAAATCGCTGAAATTTCTACACAAAAGATTTATTAACGCAATAACCTAATAACGTATCTTTTATTGTGAACTTTAAGTAACAGATAGTAGGTATAAAATTGTTTGAGATGCGATACGAAGAGCTTTTTTTTAATTGTTAAGAATGGTGTCAATGATGTCAAAGAATCGTCAATTTTGTTAGTTTTTGTCTAAATTCGTATTTGATGGGTCTTTATGGCCATTGATGAGTTTGTCGAGGATACATTTGGTTTTCTTCGAAAATACAATACAACGGCTACTGAGATAAAAATAAAATATTTTATGTTATTTCGTTTTTAATTTTAAATGTAGCAGTAGTACGCATCTTGACAACATGTCTAATTGTCTATTCAAATTGTGATTAATAATGGATTTTATTATTTTTAAGTTATGTATTTTAGAAAATACGACATTTTGTTGTCAGTGCCCGAGAGGCTGTTTAAAAAATACTGACACCAAGGTGTGCATTGATAATGAAAACCACACGATATGAATTTGAATTCTCCGAATAACAAATCTTTCTATAATAAAGTTTTGACCAAATTAAAAGTCAAATTATGCGTTATTTAAAAAAAAAATACACTTTTACATCAAGATCATAAATATGTCTTAGGTCAATAAATAACTAATTTTATAGTTTTACAAACGAGACTACTATGGCATTCACAATCCTGTTTTTTGTCATATATATTATAATACAATATTAACATGTGGTTGACATGTCTGTCACGATGTCTACAAGTAGCACTATTTAAAATTCCGGTTTATTTAATACTTATTATATTATATATTTCTCGCCAGTTTTTATTGAAAGCCTGTAGTTCGTTTGACCATCTAGTTGTAGGCCGTTGGGAATTTCGGGAATTGCTCCCACGGAAAAAGCCCGGGCATCCCCCTTTTCCTGTTATACAAAGTTTGTTATGACAATAACCAACCCAAAAAATGCATTTATCCAGTTATCGTGAGAATTTCAGGAATTGCTCTCAAAATTTTTCGGGAAATCGGGAATGGCCCGGAAATCCTCCTTTTCCTGTTTTACAAAGTTTAAAACAAAGTAGAAATTCTTTATCAAAATTTTACGATTAAGTAAACCGCATTCCACTCTATTTAAGTTTTGAAGCAGTGCTTGAATTAAACTTCAATTGACAATAACTTCTTTTTCCCTTAATCGATTTTAACGAATAAAAGTTCACACACCGCTCCGCTCCACACCCGCAGTGAAAACCGCGTTCAAATCCGTCGAAAATTCAATAAAAAAAATGTTTTTTGGTTTTTGCTACTCTTCTTTAATCGCTCAAATATTTTTCCAAAAAACTGATAGGGTATCAGTTTTTGGAAAAATATTTAATCTACAGACACTCGATTTTTACTGTCTTATTATAGATATATGTATATAGATAATATATATGTTTTCCCTATTCTGGACTATGCTGATGTATGTTATCCGGACCTTAATCAAGATCTCCTCAATCAGCTAGACCGTCTCATAAATAATTGTATTCGCTTCATCTTTTGCCTCCGTAAATATGACCACATATCGTCTTATCGTTCCGAGCTTAGATGGCTGCAAATTCGTCAACGTAGACAACTTAGGCTTCTATGTACGAATCCTCAGTCACCTGAATACTTAAAATGTAAGTTCAAATTTCTTGCAGACTCTCACGACCGACAGCTTCGTTCTTCTAACTCTCATTTGCTGTTTATTCCTTTATTCCGCAGTAGTTTTATGGCAAATTCCTACACATTACAATCCATCCGATTCTGGAATGCTTTGCCTGCCGATATATTTAAAGAATTTCTTCTAAATTTACTTTAAAAAAAAGAGTTCATGCTCACTTCTGCGTGTGAAAGTTCTTTGTGAAAGTTTTCGTAAAAGTATTTATGTAGGCTTATATAATGTACATTTATATACTCGTAGGTATGTGCATAGATATTTAAAAAAAAAAAATATGTAAATATATAAGTAAGGGTATAAGTATGTATATTTATGTATTGTGTATGTATGTTTACGTAGTTTAGTATGATATGCATTAAAAATACCCATCGTGGTAAATTTGTTTATTTTTAAGTACCTATTTTCCCTTGCAACTTTTTTGCGCCACACAGTTTTTCTGTTTCTCCCAATGGTTGACTGGTAGAGAATGCTTTTAGCATTAAGTCCGCCAATTGTATAAGTATTTTGTATTTATGGAACAATAAAGTTTTAATAAATAAATAAATACATAAAAAAATCATTTTACATTACATTACCACACATTGTTTGTAATAAATGGTTGTTAAGTATTCATCCTATGACGTCTCATCCCATTTCTATACATTTCATTCACATTTCTAAGATTAAAAAAAACATATCGACTCGCGGCACCGTTACCGACACCTCAAAGAATATGCGTTAGATGTCAACTTGTATCACCCTATAAAATCATTAAATTACTGAATAATCACAAAGCTATATCGTAATTAATGATATTGTTGACACCAGTTTCTAATTCTTGTGAATGGGGTCGTCTCAATGATAAAGTCACACATTATAATCTTATTTCTAGTTTTTCTTTTATTCAAGCGTTCAAAAATTGTTCTTAAGGCCATTTGATTTCAATTTATTGATGAAGACAAGATTTTGATCTCGTATGGCGTCAACTAATTTGTAAATTTATCACAGAAATTAGTGATTGTTGTAAATTAAATAATTTTTAAAATATACAGAGTCCGTAATAGGTATCTAAACCTTTTGCCCAAAATAAGCATTAAGCCCCGGAAAAAGCTGAAAAGACCCTGTACCAGTATAATATAATCGCAACAAGGTACTTAATGTAATCTTGTCTTCCACAAATGTATAAATTAGCTTTTACTAGTTAGAATTATCGACAGATCTTATCCTACTAAATTTTAAACGCGAAATTTTGTTAGAATGTATGTGATGTTGTGGAACAACACAATGGCTATATTTTCTTTCTTCGTCCGAGCGTGTTTCCCGGTTACATCTTCAGCTTACGCTTCAGAGCTCAGGGTGCGATATTAAACACGGTCCTGATTTGGCGGAACAGCACCTGTAGCCAAGTGACAATTTCGAAACGCTAACGAATGTTGTCAAGAACAATATGTATGGGATTGGCATAAGCTGCGTAAATCACGTGGTCAATCTTATGTAAATCCCATACATTTTGTTCTTGTCGTACCTCGTTAATGTTTTGCGATTGTGACTTTAGCTAAGCCCCCTGGTTATTATAATGGAGCGACTGCCGTCTGACCTCCGTAACCCTTTTTACAGGGTTACCAGACCCACAGGAACATGACCCGGGTGTGTTACTGGCCAACACTGACAGAATTTTCAGGCTGCCTAAAGGCATCTGACAAAGCCTTACGGCTGCCATCTACCGATAACAGCCGGGACCAACGGTTTAAAGTGCCTTCCGAAGCACCGAGGAGTTTAAGATAGAAATGCCACTAATGGCGACCAATCCAAATATGGCCGCACACACGCCGTCGCTCTCGCTTGACGCGCATTATTGTTACGAACACGGGCTAGGCTATCAAGCTCCTCACAAAGACTATATTTTATCTCGGAATTTTCACGGTAGCGGAGCCCCGGGCAACAGCTTGTAAATTATAAATTAATAAAGAAATGACATACTTTAATGCAATTGAATGGTCATTAAATTATATAGTCCAGTATTTGGGATAACCAGACATGTTAAAACATTTTACGGCCTTTTCACACCAACTGATATGCTATTAATAAATAGTATTATATAGATAGGAATTTAAAAGTGTTGTGTCGTAAATATTTATAGATATAGAATTTATGATCTAGATAATCCCCCATTAAATAAAATACATGCAAATATAACTGACGTAAAATAGTTAATTTCAAATAATTTATGCAAAATGAAATGTCGTTACAGTAATAATTATTTATTGACCTAGTAAATAGAAATAGTTATATCTGTGCGTATGTGATTAAAATGGATTTTATTTGAATAGTTTCGTTAGGATCCGTTTAATATTCATATGTTGTGTACCTGTATGTACTACTTATTGTTGGATCAATGATATAAGGAAAGTTTCAGGGAATAACTGGATTGCGGTTGTTTAGAGTAGGGAAGTATGGTGTAGACAAAAGCAAGCTTATGCCCTTATGCCCAGCAGTGGGTTGTAGACATCTGACATAGCCTAACGACTGCCATCTACCGAAAGCAGCCGGGACCAAAGGCTACGTGCACGAAGGAGTTCAAGGTGAAAAATACCACTAATGGCGCCCAATCCAAACATTGCCGCGCACTCGCCGTCGCTTGACGCGCGCTATCCTTGTGAACACGCCGCGTTTGGCTGTCGAGCTTCTTAGAGTTTCTAACACATTCATATATTTAACTAAATATTATAATTTTATGGGTAAAATTCTTATATTTTGGTGTTTTACAATAACGATTGTAAATTATGGTGGATTTAAGTTTTCGCCACTGTTATTGTCAAGGGCCGATAATATTTCAAAAAATCTGCCACCAAGTTTTGCGAGTCAATTGACCTTATAACCCTTATATGAATGACAGATTTAATGTTAAGACTAGGATTGATGATAAAAACGATTTTTAACACTCACTCATGACACCGAGCGAAACGTGTCATACTTCAAAAATATTTTTCAAATGGTTACAAAATATAACAAATTTATAAAAGCTGCCTATAGATATTTAAATAAATAACGTAACAATTTAATTATTGAATTACTCCATAATAATAAAGTACTAGAACTTAGAATGCCAGCAGTTCACGAGATAAAATGTCTAAATAAATCAGAACTAATCTATATGTTGTGTCAGTAGTAACAATACAACGCAATCTGGAATTATTCTGGCATTTCAAATAGCTGGGAGAATTTTATTGGTGTGTGTGTATATAATTGTATTATATCTCCATAATGCTTATGATACAGCCTTAGGGATTGAGAACTAGCCTCCGTGGTCCAGTGGTTAAGGCTATGCCTGTAGACCCGGGGTTATCATTCGATTCCCAACGGAAGCATACTTTTGTTTAGTTGTTTCCAGTTTGGTTAGGACATTGCAGGCGTGAATCACCTGATAGATGATTTCGTGCTTCGGAAGGCACGTTAAGCCGTCGGTCCCATCTGCCATGTGGTAGTCGTTAAACGAGCCCTACAGGTGGTTCCTAAGAAATATGACACCAGGGTGTGCATGGTCGATTGACTATAACACCTACACGAAATGATGATAAGAGGTTACAGTGGCCTCTTCTGACATCGTCATGAAAAAAAAAGATGACTGTAAAAAGTATAGGCTAAAATAACAATGAATCAAAAGAAATGATTTAAAGCGGTTAAAATGTTGCCCAAAAACAACAATACAACATAAAAAGAATCAACAAACTTCGATATGGTAGTTACAAACCAATAAATTCCCAAATATAATCGTGGGCAATTGAGTTATCAAACATTTTGGAAATCCCCTTTGTTGAAGATTGCAATTGAAAAGGGACTGTATTTTTTGCTCGCTTGAACACAAAATTAATTCTTTTGAAAAAAGAAAATGTATCAGATTTGTAATCTTTATCATTTGCCGAAGAACTCTGGTTACTCGATTTTAAACTTTCAAACGGCGCGGAAAGGTATAAATGTGTCTATTTCAAGTTTTCAAATCTAGTTTTGAACGAATCCGTAAGAGAGTAAACTGAGGTGAAAATTCTTTGCCCGTTCCCGGCGCGTTTTATTTTTACAATTTATATTAGCGAAGCCGAATATTTTTATTTATTGCTAAATGAATGTTATCTAGACACGCGGCAGCGTGTCAAGCCAAGTTCAAGCAAAGGAACTGGCTAGCCAGCGCCGAGTGTAATATTACACGAACCACTTGGTGCCACTTTTGACCCTTCTATAACTCGAAACCTCTTTAATGTAAACACATAAAACTACGTGTGTTTAATAAGACCCATCAGGACATGTAGAAGCCCAAATTTCATGAAGCTAGCTCAAACGGTTATAAAGATATGAAGGTCAAAAAGTTGTAAATTTTAGCACTGACTGACTGACTTATAGTACCTAAACCTAACCTACTTCCAGATGACCTAGAAGGATGAAATTTGGAATCCAGCTCGGAAATTGTGTGTAAGCGTAGGAAAAAATCAAAAAATAAAAAAAAGTAAAAAAATAAGTGGTGTCCCCATACAAAAAACTTGTAATACCTACGCGCTAAACAACCGGCCAACAACGGTGTGTCGTCAGCGGCGCGCGGCAGCACACCAGCCAATCAGCGTCACGCTCTGACTTATGGTACAAAATTATAAGCGGTAGCGATTTACTTAAAATTTAGCGGGTCGGTTGGTTTATACCTGCATAGTAGTTATCTTATAGTCCACGGCTCACTAAATTAACAAAGATCAGTGCCCAAGGTTCGTTTCTCTAATTTCTTTTGAAAATAAGAAATAATATTTTAAGGTATAAATTTGTTAGTTCGAACTCTTTGTACCCTAAAAGAAACTCCAATGTGTATGTATACCAAGGTCAAGGCAATAGCGAAGTCTTATTGGTACCGATATATGTATATATTGACTAGTCTAAGAATGCTGCTTGAACTCGCTCGCGCCTTGCACTTGTGCGCGGCTCACAGCGCTATACGACTTAAAATGCGAACGAACCAAAGTATGCTCTTAGCGGCGCTCATTCGCGCCAGCGTCCTCGTTATGCCCGGTTGTTTAGCGGAAACCCACCTATAGATTGCGTTTAATGCTGCGTCGTTCGACTAAATTTATTTGAGTTATAGCTGGAATAGTCCAGATATAAATTATTCCTTTTTAGTATTGTACTTTAACGGCATTTGTGAGTTATAATGAATGGGCAATGCGTACTATTATCTCTAACATTCAAGAGAATGTAGACAATAGCATAAAAAAGAAAACCACGCAGCGGAAACGCAAAAAAAAAACACTAAATAGGAATACTTGCCTAGTTTTCTTTACAAAAAGTAATGATATCCCACCAAAAACATAAATGTAAAAAACGAGAGCCAAGTTCAATACAAAAATTATGCTTGGCGGTGAGCTTCGCCGCAAAAAGAATGGCGATCTAAATGAGTGCCAAGTTCTATGCAAAATTGAAATATGTTTTTATAGGAACAAAATAACATTATGAACAAGTATTAAACTCTATTTCTTTGCTTTATTAGATACCTATAACAATTGCTGTTATTTAAAAATGTGAGATCTTGAAGTAGGTCAGATTTGACTTGGCCAGTTTTCATTACATAAGTCATTTTATAAAGTTATTCAACATTTTAATTGTGTTAAAAACTGGCCAAGTCAAATCTAACCTACTTCAAGATCTCACATTTTTAAATAACAGCAATTGTTATAGGTATCTAATAAAGCAAAGAAGTAGAGTTTAATACTTGTTCATAATGTTATTTTGTTCCTATAAAAACATATTTCGATTTTGCATAGAACTTGGCACTCATTTAGATCGCCATTCTTTTTGCGGCGAAGCTCACCGCCAAGCATAATTTTTGTATTGAACTTGGCTCTCGTTTTTTACATTTATGTTTTTGGTGGGATACTTAATACTGAATTAGTTAGTACTGAATTTAATAGAAAATTTGTCCTACCAACTAGCTAGTTAGTGTAATAAAGAATATTTTATCGTTGTAAATTTTTGTGAAAATTAATACTTTGCGCAGACCTCTGATAGGTCATAATGATCTTAATGGGGTAAAGTTTAAACATTATTATTCAACGAAGCCGATGGGGCAGAAAGGTTCTCTAATAGCGACCACGCACCGGACACTCACCGACCAGATGGTCAGATGACCTGAAGAAGGTTGCATGCAGACATTGCAGGCGCTGGATGCAGGCCGCTTCCTACCGGTCATTTTGGAAATCCTTGGGGAAGGCCTATGTCCAGCAGTTGAATTATAAAAATATTCAAATGTAAACTCGTCTGATTTGACTCAAATTTTGTGAATTGACGTTTTTGAAGAAAATGCTGCTGTGGAGTTTGTGGCGCCACTTCTTCTCCACTTGCGCTTTGGAAGTGGTGGTAAACTTAAAATAAGTAACAATTGACGTCAATAAGTGATAAAAATATCCTATATTGAAAATAAACAATTTGAATTTGAATTTGGACAGCCTGTGGCCGAAATGATGACGATGATGATTATTCAAGAGTTTAAAAAAAAAGATAATATTTACTGCTTAGCGATTAATCGCAAAATTCTAAATGGATTAGAGTTAGACGACGAGAAATTACAGACGCAGCAGTTCCGGTACATTTAGTCTCCCGTATGTTTCCACACCAAGGCGGTCTCACACATCGCTCGCAAAGGACCCGTAATCATAAATTGAGGAGCCCTAATAGGCAGTGCTCGAATAGCCTAAGGCTTGTGTGAATGAACTCTAAAATGCGATCCTAACTTTTTCGCGAAGTTCCCTCGAATTTGCACGTTTCACATTTCTGGAGCGCGTAATTTTTATGATTTATGTTTTGATTAATTTCAGAATAACTCCGACATGAGATAAATTTATATGCCAAAATAGTAATGTATGTCTGTTGAAAAAACCTCAGTAATAAAATTAAGTAGCTACATATGTCAATATTAAGTAAAATACAAACAAACTAGATACTTGAAACTAGCTTACGGCAAAATATCCTTTTGCAATGCAAAATAACCATTTTGTAACCTTTTCGTCATCTAAGTTACAAATATTACACACAAAAAAGTGAAATAAGTGAATCTTTATCAATACTAATGAAAAATGGCCTATTAAATTTGGAATTAGTATGTATGTCGGTTCATTGACTCCGTATCAGCACCAATTTGTACCAACGCGTGGCCATTTTTTATCTGAGCCATTAAACCATCGTAAAATACGATACTAGCAAAGACATTGTGATTAATAAGAATTCGAAAAATAATTTATGGTCTGTTTCCGAAAATGAATTTTATCTCGTTTCACATAAAGTTTTTATTGCCCAGTTTAAAATAATTGATGGTGACGAAATATTTGTAGAGCGGTCGAGTGATGGAATCTGATATTTGAGTGAAATTTTATTCATGGTTGGTTACTCTGAACTAATAAATAAATAAACGAGGCTTGGTTTACCCCTGTGAAAATTTCTATGTATGTACTTGTATTAAAATTTTATCAAATTAGTTATTTTAAAACAGACATTTTGGATACTAAAATGGACAAGAAAGGCTAGCTTACTAGATTATATAAAGTATAAGCAAAAATAAAAAACTCGGCATATCTCAACATGGCATTTTATGTTGTTGTACCTAAACTGACATATCACCCACTGATCAGAAAGAGAGAAGAGAGAGAGAAGAAAGAAAGTAATTAATACTGAAAGTAGAACATTATTTGAACTATTTAACGGTAAAAACAAGCACCAATATTTTGTTTAATAAAGAAAAAAAAAACGTCGAATTCTTGATCCACACATTTGAAATTCCTTCATTTCCCCAAAGCTAAATGCTAATTATTCGGGGAATGGTTTAAATGTCGTAAAAGCGGATGTGGGATATTAACCGGGGTTCCCACAGTTAACGTCCGAAGCCTCACTAAACAGTCATAAACTCGTTCAGACATGCTCTTTAATACTACATCTATCAAAAACCGTGGTTTCTTTACGACCACACTTGAACATAAATCATTTGTAATCGTAAAATGTCGGATTTGTTCTATTTATACTATTTGCCATTTTTAAAGCGGAAGAAAATCTAGTTTTGACGACTTTGTGTGATTGTTGAAAGAATTTTCTTTAGAGATATGATTTAGGAGAAAGAATAAGTAATTATTGACGGGATGATTCATTTATGTGATACTAGCTGTTTCCGCGGTTTCTCTCGCCATTAGTGTGTATTTACTATATAGCCTATAATCTGCCCCAAGAATCAGGCTTTCATATACAAAATTTTGCAATTCCGACTGGTAGCTTTCAAGTTAAAAGCATTTAAACAGACAAACTCTTCAGCTTTATTATATTAGTATAGATAACTTAGAAAGAAAATCAAGAAATTAATTAAAAGGGAAAGGATAAAAATGAAGATTTTTTAACGAATACAATGTTTTTGGAGTGTCTTCGTTAGGCGTTGAGTATTTTTGAAATTTAAAAGAGAGGTAAAACTTGATTTATGAAAATATTATAATAACTTTGACCAAACACGAGTAAACTCAGGTCACATTACCTCATAAAACCTATCTATATCACAATGAATTACACATTCGCGCCAATATCCAGTAGGGATGTGACTTTTACGGGTAAACGGTACTTTTATAACACTGATTCGTGGCAAGTTAGTTCATAAACAGGAAAATTTATTTATTTGTAACATTTTGAAAATAGGACACCATATTTTAGCTGTAGAACTAGGAAATGAGGGCTTATCAGCTCATTGGATTTACCCGTTAGCGTCTAAGCTTTTGGCACTAATCACGGTAAAGATAGGAGCACCAACCCCGCTCCTATCACTGTGATCCAGCCTTTAGCGTACCAATCCCTCGTCCGTACCTACCTTTTCGAAAGTTACACTATGAACGCATATTATTAACATCAAAAACAATATCAAATACTAATAATAAAGGTTATGTTAAATGACTAGAGCACAATACAACTCAGCTTTTTTATTATCCAGGGAAATACACAGATTTTCAGTTGAGACCTGAATGCAGATGTATGCGTGTTCATGACGATATTTCGTGTCAAGTGATGTTGAGCGCGTCCTAACTTGGACTGGTCAATTTATCTTGAACTTTTCCATGCATCCAACGTCAAAATCTGGCTGATGTTGCACAGCAAAAGCTTGGGTTGCGTGTGATAAAATACTCGTAATACACATGGTGTGACTACTCAATAAAAACATGAGCACATGTTTGAGAATAAAACTATGAGCGAGTTGAATATAAGTATGTGGGTTCCTTACATTCATGACACTAACAAATTTAATCATTACAGCGCAAAACTTATATGTGCCTATATTGAAAAACTATAAAGGCATTTAACAAATAATATTTTTAACAAATTGAGACATGTTAAATTTGTTTACTTAATAGAATTAGGCGTCAAAGCCGCAAAACGAAAAGTAAATTTCAGAAGTTAAAATTACAAGTAATTACTTAACAAAATACTTTGCATGCTTCCGCCACCAGTTAGCAAATGAAAAATAATCCTGAATATGAACTAGACACTCTCGTCCAATCAATAAACCGCTGAATGATAGCCAGAATAACTAATAATTTCTAGTATCGTTATAAAAAAAGGATTTTACGACTTTTAAATGAGGTGATCGGTGTAAACATATCGACACAAGTGCGAGTAAATCATGTTTTTTACGAGAGTCGAGTGAGATACATTAGTTGCGAGTTTACGACTGTTTGGATATAAGATATATCTAAACTAGTGCCTAAAATCTGCTTCTATCATGAAGTATATAGTTTGCATAATGTTATGTCTGCAGTTGGTTGTTTCAACTTTTATTATATTGTCTTGATTGGTGAGGATGCGTCTAAGGTAGAGAGCGGACTTGGAAAATGGCAAGAGACTGGAGAATGTAGGTTTAAAGAAAGCAGGACCAAAACAGAACATATGTACCTAGATTTTGGCGGTTTGTCCAGTTTCTCACTGATTGCATTAAGTGGTGTGTCCTTACCGTTCAGGTAGGCTCAGTAGTTCAGAATGATGGAGATATTGACCGGAATATCAATAACTGTATTAGTGCAGGTTGGGCAAAATGGCGACAGGTCACGGGAGTCACCTGCGATCCTTGTATGCCCCTTACATTGAAGAGGAAAATATATAAGAGCATGATAAGGCCTGTTATGTTATATGGATCGGAAGGTTGGACAACAAAAGTGACGGATGAAAGGAGAATGCATGCAACAGAAATGCGAATACTGAGATGTATGTGTGGCAAGGTTAGATTCAATAAGAAATGAGTATGTTAGAGGGAGTACGGAAGTGGCATCCCTAAATGGGAAGCTATAATAGGTTAAAATAATATGGCCATGTCGTGAGGAGGAAGGAAAGCCATATTACGCGAAGTTTATAAAATTTGTAGATTACGAGAGCTAGGAGCGTTTTGACGTTTAATATCACACACGGAAAATGCCAACTCTACGCTAAATTACAAATACTTACACTACCACATCCAAAGGTAGAGGATGACCAAAAATATAGTGGAAATCTATACTAATTAGTAAAAAGATATCTCTAGTCTCTAGTAGTGTAGTTTCATAAAAGTCTATATTAAATTCAATATTTCATTAAATCAATAATTAAAGACAAGCATATGAAACCCAAACACCAGGTCCTTATTTTATTGAATAAACAGAAAGTTCTGAAATAATATATCTCGAGCTATAAAACTGAAGACTTTCTATCAAAACTAGTTATAACTTACCTAGTTACCAGCTAACATAATTTAACTTTTGGCATTGAAAAGTAATTGATACGAGTATAATCTCAATATTCTCAATCGTAATGTGATTATGAATTTAATAACGATTATTATTTTATGAGTAGTAAAATCAATAGTATTGATTTAATATATTGAGTTGATTAAGCGTTGATTTTGCATGTGTGTTTTCATATTTTGGTTTGGTCAACTGTAAGAGATCCCTGGTATAAGTCCACCATATTATGCTTTTGTTTGAATTGTACACTTTTGTATTTACTTTTATTTTAGTACAATAAACGAAGTAACTCCACTAATAAGAGCTTAGCTCTTAAAATGATGATGCTACTAATTGACCACTTCTCTCCTCATTAAGTTAGATGCTTGCAGTACATGGACACTTATTTATAGAATAGATAAAAATAAGTTAGTGTCCTTCCTTTCCATTTCAACGTTAAATATCACAAACGGAAAATGCCAACTCTACGTTAAATTCCAAATACTCTTACTGCCACATCCATTAAATACCAAAGTCGCGAAACACCACCATTGGTTTACTGAAAATACCAACTACTTTAAAAAAAATAAGTAGGATACTAAATTCTAAAAATACCAACTTTATATTGAAGAGACTCAGAAACTTTAAGCCAAGTATGTAAGTCAGATCTCACAATGGCTAGGTCATTGGTAGAGCGTCGGCGTTTATAGTAACCTATGATAGCCTATAAACTGACGGATTAAGGTCATGGCACACAACACTCAGGTCAGAAATTATTTGACGACATTTATCTGATTTTTACCCAATTGTTAATGAATCAAACAATAATCTTACTATTTGTAAAGGTGTAATTAATTATTATGTATATTATTTTGTGCTAAATACTGGGTAACTAAGAACATCAATTATTATAGGAGTACTAACTTAAAACCTTTCGTTATTAAATTAAAGTCACGTTGCTTGTTGACGCCGCAGGTGACAAGAGGGCTGGCTCATTCCTTGCACAGAGAATTGCAATTGCAATTCAGCGCGGGAATGCAGCCAGTGTTTTTGGTACCATGCCTCACGGACACCACCTAATTTTAAATTTAGATTAGTTTTAGATTTATATTTATTTTAAGTTCTTTTTAAGTATAGTTTTTAAGGTTTATTTAATAAGTTTGTTGTTTTTACTTGAATAAAACACAGTAAACTATTAAAAAAAAAAAAAAAAAAAAAAAAAAAAGTCACGTGCAACATTAGCGTCAAATTAAATAAATTTGATTTATCATCGATATTATGGTTCGGCACGTAAATAACGGAGTTTGTAACAAAGAAATAATTAATACTTAATTGAGAACTTGCTTCTTCTCTACTTCATTTAAGTACAGACCGGACAGTTTCGCCAATCCATATTATCTTTATTTTTATTCATGATGTCCTTATGATCCCCTTCCTGAAAGTAATAAAAGCAAGTTTCGCAATATAACGAGAAAACGCTGCTAGTATTCTGGGTACGTTGCTTTCTTGTGGCGCGGTAGAAAACAAATTTTTATTTATTGTTTGTTAAATTGTAATTAATTTTTGTAACTTTATTGACAATAAATCCATAATCCCACCTGATGACATCATAATATTATTTTTGGACTCGCCGTAGTCGGTTAAGATGTAGCATGTCTGTTGAAGTGTTAAAAACCAGTCGCTAACTTGAGTCAAGCACGTCTTATGCATTTCCGGTAGGCTTCAGTGGCATTTAGTACAAAACACGGTCATGTCTACCAACTATTTATTTGCTATAAACAGCGCTTAAGATAGCATAAATTAAAAAGAAATTTGCCGTAGAGACCGCGCGCGATTCCAAATTCAATGGTTTCAAGTTATAAACACAGCTTTTGCTCGGGGCTATGCTCCCGTAGGAATTTAGGAATAGAAATAATTTATGAAAAATATAAATAAGGTTTTGTTAAATCTTCTCCTTAGGTGTTAGAGCCCAGTGTGAGCTTTAACCATGGTCCTTGACATGCCAGTACAGGTTAGTATTACAATGAAGCGAATGAGTTCTTACCCCTGTAACACATTTTAGGAGAAACCAGACTAATCATCATCATCATTTCAGCCGCAGGCTGTCCACTGCTGGACATAGGCCTTCCCCAAGGATTTCCAAAATGACCGGTTGGCGGCCTGCATTCAGCGCCTGCCTGCGAGCTTCCTTAGGTCATCTGACCATCTGGTCGCTGGGTGTCCGATGCTGCGCTTACCGGAAACCAGACTGATATGATATAATTCGTTAGACGCCAATCTTATCAGATTATACAGGCCGCCTAAGGGAATTCTGTCACAGCCTAACAATTTCTATCTAGCGACTAAATACAACAGCTAGAAGCAATGGCTTTACATGCCTTTCTAAGCACGATGGTGCCAAAAATAGAAATGCCACTAGTGGCGACTGGCGACCAATCCAAACCAAGTCAGAACACGCTTGCCGTCGCTTGACACGAACGATCTTTAAGAAAACGCCTGCTAGGGCTATCAAGTCCTCAACCATAGACAAAATCCTTTTGCTCCAATACGCCTGCATTTATAATATTGGTAAGGATTAAGTGTATTGTAATAAATAAATAATCAACGTTCAAAAATAATGCATTAGTGTTAATTTTATTTATAGGTACACTAGCGACCCGCCCCGGCTTCGCATGGGCATGGGCATAAACACCTTGAATTACTATCTATTAAAAAAAACCGCATCAAAATCCGTTGCGTAGTTTTAAAGATTTAAGCATACAAAGGGACATAGGGACAGAAAGCGACTTTGTTTTATACTATGTAGTGATAGTAATATTCTGCGTGTTTCTTCACCCAAAAATGTGGCAGACTTTTTCACGTAAAAATAAGTACGCGCACCGTTTCCGGTTGGTTTAGGTAATACTCTAAGATTGTAGTTCAACCAATAAATTAACCCTAACAAATTCATTCAACCCACGGCAACGTCAGCTGCAGTTAAACACAACATAATAAGAGCATTAGATTAGACAGGTTAATTCAATAATTAGCATTATAGAATAGACCACACAAGGCCCAAATGTCCTCCCGCGCAAAGTGATCTATTAACCACAGATAACATAAATATCAGATACGCCATTTTGTGTCATATAATTTTAATATTTTACGCGTCGTAATATATGATATGCACGCGGAATATATTACTGCCCCCATCTCATGAAAGGACAATTTTCCACGAACCAAATGTATCTAGATGATTTCGGAGATTTATGAACGTTCAAGTAAGATTCCTTATCCCAATAATAAAAAACAGTAGAACTCCGGGAGTGCTGATAGAAGACTTGTGCAAAAAATATGTATTTTTGAAATGTCGGTGATAGTGTAGCGAGTTAATGATTCTTTTTCATCGCAATGTTACCAAATTAAATGTCAATTTCAACGTGCCTAAAGAAGTTTTGACTTCAAAAGACTATTGTCTTATAAAAAACAATTGAAGGCGCAACCTGTCTGTAAGAAGCATTAAGGTCAAAGAATTAGGAATCGCGCGCGGTTGCAAATTTTTTTTATATAAGTTTCTAATCCATATAAGTTAGGTGTTTAGACATGATAAATTAGAATCCGCTTGACGAGTTAGATTAGAACGTGTATCAGAAACTAAATTGAGAGTAAGAATTTGAACCATATTTCTATCAAATCTTCGAGAACTATTTGTTATCTGTCTAATAAACTCGATGCGGTTAAATCCGAATAAACAATCAAAACATGCTTTAGACGGGAATATTTCGAAAGTTATTCTCACAAACAAAACAATATCGGCTGATTTATACTGCAATTCGTGAAATCTATGGATAGTAGACGCATAAAGTATGGGCCTTTTCGGGATTAAATTTTGGGGTGAAAAATCTTTGATTTGTTGATTTGATTTAATAATGATTTGATATAGTTGAGGTTCGATGGTGATATCTCCCTTACTCGGCTTCCAGAACTTTGATAAATCTGACACCATATTTAATGCTTGATACCTCAAGGTCTGTGAGCAAATCGCCTGTAAGGAGAAATGTGAGAAAGTAGTCTTACATCCGCCCACCAGCGTATCACAATGAAACCGTTTTCATTATGTCCGTTTGTATGTCTATCTTGTGCTGCTCCAGTTCACTTGTTATTTATTACCTCTTCACTTCACTAATTACCAACTACAATGTCGATTGTAAAATTTGAATCAATGTGCACCTGTTCTTTTAAAAGCCATTATATGTATCAGTGTTTAGAAACAAATATATAAGGTCTTACTACAAAAGCAGGTCTAACTTTAAAATTTGGTTTAAACTGTTACCACCCAAATCAAGTTAATATTGGACAGATAGTATGATATTATTACTATTGTCTACTTGATTTTGGCAGATAATGGTCTAAACCTAAATTTAGTTTTAAAGTTAGACCTGCTTTTGTAATGAGACGGATAATATCTACTTTCTGTACCTTAGTGTAATTTAGTAACAAGTTACTACTTTGCTAAATATTTTAACGGATCTGTAAACATCTGTTGTATTAGTACCTTTTTAGTAATTAAAACTTGTCTTTTATAAATATGATTATTTGTCAACTTACTTCAAGATTTCAGCTCTTGTGTTTTATCTTCTCAATATAAGAAAAATATCTCAGTTTATATTTCTCATTGCATTTACCACAACATCATCTGTTGGTTGACTGTTTTAGGAAGAACAAGCCCACGGTTTTATGTTCCAAAAAGTTTATTAAATAAATTAAATCTGTGTTACCAATCAATATATTGGCCACAAAACGTCCACAAAATTTTACAAGCTGACCAACTGGTAGGTTGATGGCTCATGCTGCATTCGCCAGTACGTCATATCGACTTTCTTAATTATTTACAAAGAAACAAACGATCCCAATATAGCAAATTACTTAAAGATTGATTGTTCGTTCTCTGCAAAATGATGTAACTGCATCTGGTGAATAAAATATAGCATTAATATTAGCTAAGTGTTTAGTAGAACGATTACAATCAAAGCTTTGACGTGTAATAATTAGTACAGATCAGAAGCAAAGGAGACGGTCCGTAATACATTCATCCAGTTACCTTCCTGTATTTAGAATAGTTTCTATTACAATGACAATAGGTTTAAATTCGAAATCAAAGATAACCATTAATACAATGTTAATAACGATACCTAAAAGTTGATTTACATTATTCTCTAACTCAAAGAGCTAAGGTTCAAATTGTTCGTTAGTGTTAGTCTCTGGGACAATACTGATGTTGGTTTCATCTTTTTGTATATCTAGTTTATTTCTGCCTGTGGATGGAAATGAGTCGTGTCTGTCTACGGCCGATTTGAGCAATTTGTTAGTGAAGGACGCTTTTCACTATGTTTTAAACACTTTTTCATCTTTTCTTGTCATTGATAAATGTTTAAATATGATTAGTATAGGATGAAGCCAATGGTCTTCTGATTTGCCTCCATTAAATTGTCAACAGAACAGGATATGGCAGAGGATAATTACATAATTAAAATAAAGTAGAAAAAAGAAGTACACTAAAAATAAAAAAATACATCTATCGAACTCCAGTCAACAACAGCTAATATTTTTCACAGCTCCGAAAACAACTGTTAAAATGATAATTTTCAATCGATCAATAATCTTACTATTCCAAGAGATTTTATTAATTTATTACTACTTGAGCTCTTTAATAATACATATATTAGTCTTCTAAGCTGACCTATATAGCAAATGCCTACTTTGAGTAATAGCGCATCTGTGTCTAGACATAATGAGAAATTTTCTGAAGATACTAGGGATTGTTTACGATTTATCGATAGGATTACATTGACCTTAATAGTTTTGTGTAAAATAGAGAATTGGAATACAAAGTACTTATTCGTATCAATCGTAAAATTTTGATGAGTTTATAAGACGTTACCATCTCAGCTGATCTTGTACAATCATTTGATGAGATTCATGAGAATTGGAATGCGATCTGTTATTTCAACTTCTTCAGATTGTTTCTTATGTTCAACTAGCTTTCGCCAGCAGCTTCGCCCGCGTGAATATCGCACAGGAACAGTGCTTTTTCCCGGTATTAAAGGTGTCCTATGACTTTTGTTAATACTTCTATATTTTATTTTATTTTATTTTATGATTATCATAATGCCTACTTGTTGGAAATACATTTATATTATATTATATATACCTACATTAATAACACTACACACCTATTTAACTAAACTTTAGCGCTCGCACCTATTTTGACGGCAATAACTGAAAATTAGTGCTTCTGTACTAACGTGCAGTAAGATCACTGAGTTATGGCCTTTTTGCCTTGCTGCAGCACACTAATTATTATTTTTGTGTTACTTGTATTACTTAGTTTAAGCTTTTCTTCATCATTGTTTTAGTGTCAGTGGCAATTCAAATAAACCGTTTTCTATTCTATTCTATACTATATATGTGTATAAGAGTTGATAGGGAGTGAAAGCGTAACAAACAAACAAACTCACTTTCGCATTTATAATATTAGTTAGGATAGCCTGATTTAAATAAAATTATGATCGGCCGAACTATCATTAAAAAAAACATCCCAACTAATATTATAAATACGAAATTGAGTTTGTAGGTATATTTGTTTGTTTCCTCTTCACACCCTATCTACTGAACCAACCTTTCCGAAATTTCGCATACACATAGCTAGGAGTATTGAGAAGGACATAAGGTAGGCATCTTTCACCCAGGAAAAAGCACTATTCCCGAGGGAAATTAAAGCGGACGAAAGCTAGTATGATAATAGTTGATTGCTAACCACGGTCGGGTAAAACCGCGAAGCGTCATTTTAACACTACACTAAATGATATGCAACTATGCCCCAAATACCTAACCTCTTAAAACTGCTCTTAATTGACTAAGCCTCGATGAAAATCTCACTACTTCCTTCTATGAATATAAGTTATCTGTCAGCATTACGATTGCAAATTGATTCTCCGAAACCTAATCGAGATAAATGTATCGATTAATATGGCTTCATATCGAATGGTTGGTGCTACCAGAACGGCTTTGGTTAGCCGGTGATTTGTTTCAGATATTAAGGCAATAAACATTAATAATTCTAACAAAGTTAATGAAAATAAATCTTGTTTGAATATCATTAAAAATCAATTCGGTTTTTTTGTACACATTTGTTCAAATTAATGATGTCAATCTATACTAATATAATAGAGCAAACGAATTTGTTATTTGAACGTTTGAACAGTTATAGCTTTAAAAGTGCTGGTAGGATTTGAATTAATATAAATTTGATAAAAAATTTGGGGGGTGAAATTGTATAAAATTTATCAATATTCAATGTATTTATGTAATCAAAATAGTAAATTTAATTATTTATTTATGTACTGAATACTTTAACTACCTAGTTATGCTTCAAATAAATAAATCAATATATACGGACAAATCACACAGATTGAGCTAGTAAGTTCGAGACTTGTATTATGGGATACTAACTCAACGATCTATATTTTATAACAAAAACATATATAAATAAACATTATAAACATCCAAGACCCAGGCCAAGGCAATAATTACAATTTTTCATCTTGACCTGACAAGGGGATCGAACCCGGGACCTATTCAGTAGCGGACAGTCATGTTAACCATACCGCCACGGAGGTCGTAATGACCAATGCTGCCATAATGGCGACCATTCGTCGTGCTAAGAGCTAAATAAAACCACTTGTTAATTTGAGGTGATATTTCACGCGTAAGTTACTTAACTTTTTATCGGATTAATTCGTGATTAGCAGATTAAGTAAATTGGTTTAATGGTAACAAGTATGGAGGTATCTGACTATACCAACCAATCGTTGAAAACTGTTAGGAAATTGCAGGCTTGAATCACCTGATTGTCAGATAATAAGATGCTTCCGCGCTTCGGAAGGCACGTTAAGACGAAGCCTTGATGAACACTAGCGCCACTATCAAATAAAAATCATTATTCACTGAAAACACGTGTTATCAAAAATCCCTGTTATGTAATTAAGGTTCTGGATCTGAAGTTAAATTTAAACATATTAAATTATAGTTCCCTAGTAGTTACAAATTGCAATATTGCTTAAGACGGCCACTTTTAGCAGTTTTGCAATTTGAAACTATATGACACAATTAAATATGATTAAAATTAACTTCATATTCACAACCTTAATTACATAACACCGATTTTTGTGTTTTCAGTGAATAATGATTTTTAAATGATGGTGGCGCTAGTGTTCACCGAGGTATCACCTTAAGCCGTTGGTCCCACGCCGTTAAAGGAACCACGTCAGAGGCCGAGAGGCTGATTGGAAGAATACTGACAACAGGGTGTGCATTGGTCGATTGACCGTTCACTTTCACGAAATGACGACTAAAATCTATGGATTTCACTCATCATCATCATTAAAGTTTTTCAGATTTTCGGATTATAGTAATTGCCTGGCGCAATTCCAAATTCTTTGCTGAAATCTGTTAGTGCAATTCATATTATTCTGGTATCTGTGATAGTTTTCTTTATCATTGTAATAACATATGCAGAAATAAATGTTGAAGTCAAACCAGTATTTCTGAAGTTATAAGCGTTCAAACAAACAAACACACTCTTCAGATTTATTATGTTTGACCTACATTATAAATTTTTAAAGTGTATGTATTTTTCAAGTATATTTTCGTGATATTGCTTCTTAACTATCTAACTGTAACTTCCATCTGACAAAACCTCAAGTAACTTAACGTCTTCTTTTGACCATAAACTTTAAACGTAATGACGAAAACTATACAATAGTATACAATAGTACCCTTGACATCCAAAGTAGGACATTTCGATAACCATAGACATACGTAGCAATAGACGAGCGATGTATAAGATCCGATTCGGAAAGACATCATTCGATTGTTGCTGTGCGGCAAGGTTAAAACAGTTTTTGAAATTTCATAATGTTCGTTAATAAATATGAAACAAATTAATTTAAAGGTAAAATTTGAAACTTCATTATGCAAAACAAATAAAACTTAATTAATTTTTATAGTTAATTAATTGAAATAGTTAGCATAGTAAGAATTTTCTTAAATTAATTGAGAGTACCTAAAATAAAAAGCAAGTGAGGAAGCTGAAGAGTGCGCTAACTTTCAAAATCTATTTTTAAAGTATGTCTGTGGCGAGAATGCACATTCGAAATTCAATATTCCGATGTGGGTTTGGCGAAAATGGATTTAATAATGCGCCGTAAATATTACTATCATAAAACATTTTACGGTTTGTACTAGGTATGCCACTGGCCATTGAAATCATGTAAACGACAAGAATTTAGAAAACATTTTTGAAGGTGACATCGAAACAGAGCTTTCCTGCACTAGGTTTCACTAAATAGTTAAAATTCCTTAACAGGGATCGGAATCCTCGTTTGAATCAAAAACCAGCTCGTTATTCTGCCATTATATTTTTGCAGCTACCTATATAGCATTACAGTTTTGCTGAAACAGTACCTAAGTATATACCCAAAAAACTGTCTTAACCAGGTATTTAGGGACCTCAGACCTAATTTTATGCTCTCTGAACAAACTGCTTAGTGGTTTTACCTTCGCTTTACACACCTTCTTTACACCTGGTTCATTTTATAAATCAACTTACTTTTACATTCTTAGATCTCCAACGTTTAGGGCAGCAATTTGCCTTCGGCTTGGGGTCCCGGTCTGTGCCCCGCATCAGTGTCCCAGTGGCAGTACTGTCGACCGTCTGGGACATCACGGGCTATCTTGCCAGAAAAGTGCCGGCCGCTTCTCAAGGCACGCTGCTTTAAATGACATCCTTCGCCGGTCTTTTGCCTCGGCTAATGTACACCAGCAATTTTAGAACCAACAGGCATATCAAGAACCGACGGCAAGAGGCCGGATGGGATGTCTTTGATTCCTTGAAGTATGGGCAGGGTGCTGGCGTAGGATGCCACATGTGTGGACTTACTAGCTCCTTCTCATCTCCAAGGAACCTGTGTTAGGGCAGCAGCGGCCGCAGAGGCCGAAAAAAGTAAAATTAACAAATATAGCGGTATCGGCGCCGAATACATTTTTATGCCATTCGGTGTCGAGAGTCTGGGTACGTGAGGCCCTGCAGCAATGGGCCTCTTCAAAGATATGTCGAAGAGGCTTATTGATGCGACGGGAGACCGAAGAGCTGGCGCTTTCCTCGGCCAACAAATAAGTTTGGCAATCCAACGAGGAAATGCTGCCAGCATCTTCGGAACATTGCCACATGGACCTTTTCTATGATTTTTGGTAAGTATTTTTGTTTTTGTTTTATTTAGTATTATTTAAGTCTTTAGTTTTATTTTTTCAAGTTATTGTAATTGTCTTTTAAATAAATATATGTATTTACTTACAACAACATTTGGAGCATACATTCGAATTTTTTATTCATCCTTCTTCTTTTCGAGTCATAATGGTTATATGGACCCTAAATTGACCACTACTCGACCACCTCCACCTCTCTATTTATTTATAATTAACAAAACAACTATATAAACGACGGACTTAAAGTCTACTTTTTCTATCAGTTAACCAAATGATGCAGAAAAAGGTAAGAAATGTCGCTAATGTCATTCGCAATGGCATTATATTGCACCTTATTACGTTCACATAAAGGTTTTCTTTTGTCCGGCCGAAGCCAATTTCGCGTCGATAAGTGTCGACGCCCTTATTCAGTTCGAATTGTGATTATAAATGGAAAATCTGAAATACCGTCTAATGGAACAGGTTATAGAATCTTAAATCACTTGATAGCAATTGATTTAAGGGTCCTTAATCGGCGCCTGTTAACGACTAGGCTTCGGCGCCAGTGCGATGATAATTTCTGGATAATTTACATTTAATATTTTGGTTACTTGTACCATGAGGTAAAAAAAAAAAAATTGCCTACTTCTGTTCCCGTACATTTCGTAACGGTGTAAATATAAGGTGAGTGAAGAGGACACGTAGATTTTAAATTTCCTTGCATCTTTGTGCGCCTGTTTTCGAATTCCACCAACGATTGTAATTCCAATGTATGATCTCTGTCTATGTACAGTCGGCTGCAGAGAAATCTAACCCCACATCACAAGTATCACTACTGAAAGGGGGTCATATTTCTGTGCAGCTCACTGTACAAAACCCTAAAAAAAAGTGAAGCATGGAGTTTAATTATCAAAATAAAGCTCTAGTGCTGTAAAATATGTGTTCTTAGATTCAAACCAACCGGATTCAGTTGGTGGCGGTCGTGCTTTTCCTTAAACGGCTCGGAATCTAATCCGTTTCACACCGTCTATCTTTGGTGGTGTTTCCGATAACAATTGGTTATTTGTCAAACTTGTTTACGAGAAATGTACAAGACAGGTCTCGATAAGAGGGAATTTTGACGGATTTTCAGTACATTTCTAACTTAATGTCATTGCTAGAACCATCTGGTATCAGATGAATTTAGGTAGCCTGAAAAATCTATGAGATTATAGACCCCTATCACACCCGGATCATGTTGTTTTTTCTTTGTCTGGTTCCCATGTAAAAAGGGTAAGGAGGTCAGACGGCTGCCGCTCAAGACTGCCAAATCAAGAATCATGATTTACGTTCCCTAGTCACTGGGACGTAAGCTAAAGATGCAATTGGGAAATACGCTCGAATAATGATGATCTTTAATGTCAGGGTATGAATAAGGTAAGAATGGGAGTTAAAGAAAGGGGATAGCAAGAAAGGAATGATTCTTTTCGTCCATGGCAAGACGTAAACCTTTCCCAATTTATGCCACTCTCTCCGGTCTTGTGCGACTGTCCTACAAATAGGACAATCTCTTCATTGAAAAAAAAAAAACACAGCAGCAGACGTTGTTACGAGATTCTTAAGGTCATCTTTAAACAACACAAGAACATCTTAGCCCGTTGAACAGCTTCCTCGTGTATTTCGTTTTTAACCTATCATAGAGATCCACCGAAGTTCCGGATTTCCGTCTCAACTTGTATACTTCATCAACTAATATTTACATAATCACAAAGCATTACTCAGATTTTACGACTTCCCATCCACGAGGCAAGAATTCGTATAATTACTACCGAATAAGTCGCTAGTAAAGTAATTTTAATTAAAATTTATGCTCTCATCTGTTGAATGACATGAGAAATGAGTAAAATTCTTGAAATTTAATTAAAAGACATTCATTAATTAGTCTATATTGATTGTGCATTTATGGTCACAGTGTACTTACAAAAATATTTATTAACTGCGATTGAATGGTACTAGTGGCAAATACCTGAACAATTTCATAATAAATATATGCAACTATTTATGTGGTACTATTGAATTCAAATTGAAAACTACATTTATGAACGGTTGTATTTTTTTCTGTTAAGTTGGTTAATCAGTTTGTACCACTAGTTTAGTATAGTTTACATAATAATTGTAAGTACTTTTATTTTTATATTCCTTTTGCTTTGTATGTTTCTTGTTGTGTTATCTCTTGTACCGCGTGTGAAGTGTGATTTGTTTCAAAATATATATTCTATTCTATGTACCCTTTAAACCAAAGCCGGATCATTATTACTAGTTTCAGTAGAAATATTTTTGCTCCGTAGAATCATATGTGCTTTCGCTTTAAGTTAGTTCATCATCATTATCATTTCAGCCGCAGGCAAGATTTCCAGAATGACCATTTGGTAGCGTCCTGCAATCAGCGCTTTCCTGCATCCTTATTCAGGTCATCTGAACATGTAGTCAATGTATGTCTGAAGCTGTGTTTGTCGGTTCTGCGCACTATGTGCCTCACCCACGTTAGTTCATACGAATGTTACCACTAATGTTAGATCAGCTTGCATATCCCCATAGTTAGCACAAACAACCCTTGCAACTCCATCAAATGAAAGGTAATAGATAAACTTGATGCTAGCTGTGCAAAACCAGTAAAGGGTACAACTCTTTAAATTATCTCCAATTCTCCATCCAACCCACATGGAAATAGGCCAAGAAGGATGAGATTATATTATTATCAGAAAATATAGATGATAAATTCTCGTATAATATCTTCGTGATCATAATAAGATATCGTGTCTGTTTATTACGGAGGTTATGTTTGACCTTTCAGGGGATTTGCCCGGCTGGAATGTTGCCACATGATCAGAGGATTTAGTTGTTACTGAGTTGTGATGAGGTAAATGGAAATATCTGGCCGGCTTAGTTTTGTTACCTTAGTTTTTAGCTTTGAGAAGTAAATACGGCACATTTATATGTATCACAATTTTAGCTATTCTGACTTAAGAAACTGCTGCAGGATAGAGTATACTTCTGTAGTTTCTTCAACTAAGAGATTTATGTTCTTTCTAAAGTATGTTTTCCCTAAAATCGCCTTTACATTACAAGCTAGATAAATGGGTTTACTTATTTCCCTCCTTTTTATGTATCCAAAGTCAAATGCTGGAAGTTATAAAAAACCTACAATAGGTTCTTTCATAACTTCCAGCATTTTTCTGATTCTTTTTGATTGTTCGGGAGTTAACTATGGACGTAATTGTTATCGGAGTAGCTCAAAATAGAAATGCCACTGGTGACCAATCCAAGCATGGCCGCGCAATTGCTTTCGCTTGACGCACGGTATCGATACAAACCCGCGCCTAGCTAGCTCGAGCTCCTCAAATACTAAACACGATATTATCAAAGCATATGTTGAAAAGATAATATTTACTAAATGCAACACAAGCATTACAAAGTCCCTGACACCTATATTGTAAAATAGGATTGTAATATAAATAGCCACCTTTGGATTACTGTAATCCCCATTAGTCCACGCCACGCTTGTGGCGCCAAGTAGCTAGACAATTTTGCATTTGCACAAAACCAAAGATATCTAACATACAATTTTACAAATTGATATTATTTATTTTTAATATAGGATATTCTTATTACTTATTGACGTTAATTTTTACTTATTTAAAGTTTGCCAAGTTGTGCAAGAGGAGAAGAAGCGGCGCCACAAACTCCACTGCAGCATTTTCACCAAATACGTCAATTCACAAAATTTGAGTCAAAACAGACGTGAATATTTTCGTAATAACAATAAGTTTATCATTGAATATTGAAGATTATTGAAATAGTTTTATAAAAATGTTAAGTAATAAAAGATGTCATGATATTAAACATATTTATATATATAACTAGCTGTTCCCCGCGGCTCCGCCCGCGTGGGACTCGGTTATATCGCGCCCAAAAGTAGCCTATGTTTGACCTCAGGTCGTTAACTACATCCCTTCCAATTTTCATCACAATCGGTCCATCCGTTTAGCCGTGAAGAGGTGACAGACAGACAGACAGACAGACAGACTTTCGCATTTATAATATTAGTATGGATATATGATTAGCTACCCAAAAAGGATCTTGGCCTCTTGACACCAGAGCTCTCCACCGTTCCCTGCTGTGGCTTACCACCAGCTTTTAAAACTATGCAAGAACGACTGAGTACTCGAGATGTCGCCTTACATCATGTATTGCGTTTTCTCGCTTACTCACTCGTTCTTGCATGGTTTTAAGAGATACTAGTAAGACACCTGTGCCTCAATATTTTAAAGAACCAAAATTTGATAAGATCTTTAGTCTCTACTTTTTTTTATGTTTTCAACGACCAGCGATTGGCCACGATCCCACCTGATGGTAAGCGCATATGTAGTCTAAGATAGAGCTCGCTGGTTCATTAATAGCCTATTCATTCAGGTCTTAAAAAGACCCGGATTATAAGTGTCCGGAAATATGTCAGCCGGGTACTCTAGGTCTTCAGGCCCAAGAGACAGGATTCCCACGGGAAACATACTTTGTTTAGTTGTTTTCAGTTTGGTTAGGACATTGCAGGCTTGAATCATCTAATTGTTTTAAACAAGATGATTTCGTGCTCAGAAAACCACGTTAAGCCGTTGCTCCCCAATGCCATTTGGTGGTCGTTAAACAAATTAACGAACCACGTCAGAAGCCGAGAGGCAGTTTCGAAGAACATCGACACCAGGGTGTGCATGGTCAGTTGACCTTGTAACCCACACGATATCATGATGAATGGTCCTAAACGGATATATTTTACTGGCGGAAGCTCTAATTACAATGAAATTTTGACACCGGCCGTTAGTATGTCCGTCTGTCAATGGCGGCGAATCGCGTGTCTCGTTCGCGGCCATTTCGACACAAATTATGGTCATTTCGAGCCTTTTACTTTTAAATTTCGCTTTGTCGGGACGAGGTTGTCGACCCATTTAGCATATTTTATGTCATGTAAAATCAGGTGGTATCACAATATTTCTTAGTTTGGTACAGGGAAAACAGAGCAAAATCAATATCATTTCATTATCACTTCAGCCACAGGCTGTAAATGACCGGTTGGAAGCGGCCTGCATTCAGCGCCTGCCTGCGACCATAATCAATATATCCATACTAATGTTAGATTTACTGTCTATCTTTCTTACTGTTTCTCTTTCACAGCTTGATGAGATTTGGTATAGATATATGTAGTGCCTAGCTGTTTCCAATGTGTTCGGTTCGTCCCGCGTGGGACTCGGTTATATCGCGCCCAAAAGTAGTCTATGTTTGACCTCAGGTCGTTAACTACATCCCTACCAAATTTCATCACAATCGGTCCAGCAGTTTAGCCGTGAAGAGGTGACAGACAGACAGACAGACTTTCGCATTTATAATATTAGTATTAGTATGGAAGTATGGATATGGATAGTATGGATAGACCGCGGGGAAAAACATAGGCTTATTTTATATATATCGCGATATACCGACTACCACGTAGATGGAGAGCGTATAAATCTATAAACGAAAGTAATGCCTTCAGCATTAAGACTATATGTGCTAATGTGCAATTATATGTTAATATCTATAAAAAAGTTAAATCAACGAGCATTATTAATAAATAACTAAAAATAACTGCACAAAGTTGTGTCTTTAAAGCCGATTGCAACTAAATATACCCTAAATAGAGACTTACAAAAGACTAACTTAAACTTTGCAAGTTTTGCTTACAGCTTCCGACCGCCCGCGTGCTTACAACAAAACAGCAGTTAGTTTAACAGTTGTTTATTTTAGTAAACAGTTTTAAACAATGATGGCGCCGTCAAAGCCAGTGCTGCTACTTTGCTAAGCCTATGCATTGAAATGCTGATAGCTTATAATATTAAATTCAAATTCAAATTCAAATTCAAATTCAAATTGTTTATTTTCAATATAGGATATTCTTATCACTTATTGACGTCAATTGTTACTTATTTTAAGTTTACCACCACTTCCAAAGCGCAAGTGGAGAAGAAGTGGCGCCACAAACTCCACAGCAGCATTTTCTTCAAAAACGTCAATTCACAAAATTTGAGTCAAATCAGACGAGTTTACATTTGAATATTTTTATAATTATTAATAAAATTATATATTAAATAAATATTGAGGATTATTGAAATAGTTTAATAAAAATGTCAAGTAATAAAAGATGTCATGATAAAATAAAAAAATAAAAAAAAATAATGTACTGAATGTACATATGATCAATTTTTAGCTATAGTTTGGAGGACTCCGCACCAAGCTTAAGTTACACATCCTTGTCATTGAGAAAATCATGAGCGCTATAATAGGCTTTTTTACAAAGTAAATTCTTAACATGTGCTTTGAATTTTCGGTCAGGCAAACTAAGGACCGACTCTGGAAGCTTATTGTAATAGTGTATACAGTTACCCAAAAATGAGTCATTAACTCTACTTAGCCGATATGATGGGAGATATAATTTATTTTTATTCCGTAAGGGTCTATCCGTAACATCGCAATTTTTTTTAAAAGAAGAAATATTTCTCCTGGTATACATAATAACCTCAAATATATATTGAGAAGCGAGAGTTAAAACATTAATATCCTTAAACAACTCCCTAAGCGACTCCCTTGGCCTTAAACCATAAATGGCACGAATTGCCCGCTTTTGCAAAATAAAGATAGTCTTTATTTCACTTGCCCTTCCCCAAAGCAATAGTCCATACGACATTAAGCTATGAAAATAACTAAAGTACACTAGTTTAGCAGTTTCCACATCTGCTATTTGTCTGATTTTTCTGACAGCATAAGCGGCAGAACTAAGTTTTTTAGCTAGGCTTGTAATGTGCGAACCCCATTGCAATTTAGAATCAATTGTGATTCCTAGAAAGGTGGTATTATCTACAAGTTCTAAAATCTCTCCATTCAACGTGACATCAACTTGAACCTGCCTCACGTTTGGTAGTGTGAATTTTATGCATTGGGTCTTATTAGCATTAAGCATTAAGTTGTTAGTTGAGAACCAATTAGAGATGGTATACAAAATATTATTCACATGATTGGTATTTACACTACAGCGATTCATTTTAAAGATTAAAGATGTATCGTCTGCAAATAAGACTATATCAGCGTTCTTTTCAACCGCGTAAGGCAAGTCATTGACATAAATCAAAAAGAGGAATGGTCCAAGAATTGAGCCTTGAGGCACGCCAATTTTTACTGTTGATCCGTCTGATTTGACACTATTTATATCAACAGTCTGACATCTATCACTTAAATAAGATCTTAGTAACTCAATTGACTTAGTATCAAAGCCATAATGAGAAAGCTTGAGCAAAAGTGTCTCATGATCAACACAATCAAATGCTTTAGAAAGATCACAGAAGACCCCGATAGCATCCTGTGATTCTTCCCACGCGTTGTATATATGAGTGATGAGTGCCACTCCCGCATCGGTTGTTGATTTACCGGCAGTAAAACCAAATTGTTGACTGTGAAAGAGGTTGTAGGTCTTAAAGTGCAGTAGCATTTGGTTGAGCATAATCCTTTCAAACACCTTGCTCAATACTGGCAAAATGGAAATAGGTCTGTAATTGCCAGGTTCTAATTTATCTCCTTTTTTGAATAATGGGATTAGTTTACTGTATTTCATTAAATTTGGAAAAATACCTTGATCGATACATTCATTAAAAATAAAAGCTAAATCTGAAGCTACAACATTGATAATGTGATAAATCACGCTAACAGACATACCCCAGTGATCCTCGGACTTTTTTAAGTTAAGCTCTTTAAAAGTTTTAACAATATCACTGGGGTGTATGTAAGAGAAATTAAACTTGGAGTTGCAAGGGGTGACATTCTCTTTAAGCAATGTTTCAGCAGCTTGTGGGCAAGAATTTATATTTGAAGTTATTTGCAATGGAATGTTTGTAAAATAATTTTCAAAAGAATTTACTATTTCTTTAGGGGAAGAAATTTTTTGATCTTCGAATTTGATTTCTTGAATATTTTCCCTTACTTTACATTTCCCAGTTTCTTTATTTATGACCCTCCAAGTCTCTTTCATTTTGTTAGGAGCAACATTAATCTTTTTTTTAATGTAATTAGCTTTAGCCATCCTGCAAACAATTTTGAAAGTCTTCGAGTAGTTTCTAACATAATCAACAAAACAGCTATCAAAAGTGTACTGTTTTTGGGCATACAAATCGAACAGTTTTTGTCTACTTTTATGAATACCCACAGAAGCCCATTCACTAAATTTTAATATATTATTGCGCTTAAGCTTTTTTTGTTTAAAATTTTTGGAGAAACTGTCAGAAATAACACTAAATAGTTTATTATAGTGACTATCAGGATTGTTATCTGTATAAGTCATTGAGCCTAGTTTATTCTCTATTGAGTTTTTAAATTGAGTAATTTTTTCTTTTGTGATGGGTCTACACATAAAACTTTCTTCTGTTACACGCGAATTTTTATTAAGAGTTATCAATTGACCACAATGATCCGAGGGTAATTTACTGAAAACAATTTTACTTAGCGGTTTTTGGCTACTGAAAAAATTATCAATACATTTAGCCGAAGTGGCTGTAAATCGGGTTGGTTCAAAAAATACATTATCTAGATTATAGCTACTAAATAGGTTTAGAAATTGGGAGCTTGTTGCAGAATTTACTAATATATCAATATTAAAGTCGCCACAGATAATTAATCCTTTCTTACTCTTTGATGCTACTGTAAGAACACCATCAACAACTTCCAAGAAGTCACCGAAATTACTACTGGGTGGACTGTACACACATAAAATTATAAATTCCTCAAGCTCGGCGCAGGATACCTCAGCACAGCGTTCAACAGAAAGTCTAGCTATGTCTGACCGCTCTTTATAGCGTAGACCATTTTTTATATAAATAGCGGAACCTCCTCTAATTGCAGACTTCCTCCTGAAACAGCTTGCAACATTAAAGTTGTTTAGACTAAGCATTGTCTCACACTCTTTAATCCAATGCTCTGTTAAACATAAAATATCTACATTTAATGTATCTAGAAATAATTCTACTATAAATTCTTTGCCGGGAAGCCCTTCTAAGTTTTGATGTACTATTTTTAATTCCTGAGGGTTTCCCATTGTCTGGGTTTGCAGTTTAAATCTGCTATTGCGTCTCCTGAGTCACCATTACAAGTATTTGGCAACTCAGCAGATGTTGTCCTATGACTAGATGTTTGTTTACAATGTAAACTCGTCCAAAAATTAATAGTATAAGCTACAAGTGTAGCAAGCTTATGTCTATAAAAATTTGAAAGATAAAAATTATCTTTTGTCATAGAACATCCACTAATAAAGTTATTAGTGTCGAAATAAATTAATTTTTCATTATGACTACATGTCAAAGTATGTATTAAGTTATTAAATGAGTTAATGTTCTTATTTATGTTTGGAGGCTGGCAACTAAGATACGGAAATGCACATATAATTACTTTGAAAACATTTAAATTATTTAGGATATTAATACTAGAGATAATATCTTTTTTAAGCAATTTCTTACAGTTACCTACAAGTAATACAATAGTTGTATTGCTGTTAAATTTTTTTTGTTTAATTTTTTCTATTATTTGGTTGTAGGATGCATTAGGAAAGCAAAAACTAGTACAATTGTCTAAAATATTATTAAAAATACGACCCATATTACGACCTAAGCTGTCAGAAAATATCAGAGTATTATGAGTTGGGTTGTCAGTTGCGACACAAGCTAATACAGCAGATCCTAACAAATCACTATCACATGAAGATAATACAGACACAGAGTTACATATGTCGGGTTTATTTAATATCCCACAAGTACATAGTTGTACTGCTGTTGTTAATTTCTCTTCAATATACCTACTGTCATTAATCAGTTGCTCCGTAGCCAACTCATGCTCAGTGATTTGCTTTTGCACTGAATCATACTTAATTTTAAGGCTGTAAAAATCGTCACTTAGTCTACTAATAAAAGATTTAAGTTTAGCCGTGTCGACACTGTACAACTCTTGACTTTCCGCCAATTGTTTTTTACTTATCTCGAGGTCTGAGCAAATTTTTGAATACATTTTCATACCGTTTTTAATTTTTGATATACAAGACTTCACTAAACAATTTTTTATCTGAGATTGTTTTTTCTTTATTATTCTATTTAATTTACAAATTTTTTTACACTTGTTATGACTGATTTTTGCCCGAGGCAAGTTAATAATGCTGGGAGATGTGTCATTAGTTAGATCAATTACTGAAGAGTTAGCTGAAGGAGGCACAGTGGTAGATACAATGAGCTGGTCATAAAGGTTATTCACCTCCGATGACTGATGAGACTGCTTGTCTTGCTCGCAGTTGTTTATTTGGTTTAGTGCCTTCTTCAGCTCCCTCTCCAACTCAGTGTTACGTGTAAGGATTTCCTCATACATATCACTGCATTGGCGGAAAGAATCTATTTTGGACACCAGTTGGTTAAGTTGGTCGTTTAACTCATCACAGTTTAATCTACTAGCCGATAGCTCAAGCTTCAAGTTCGAATTTATCTCTAATACAGATTGAAATTCCAGTTCGTTCTGTTCCCTTTCCAGTAGAAGTTTGTCATTTTCGTCTTTTAAAGCCTTTAGTTCGAGTAAGGCTGACTTTAACTGCATTTCCACTTGACGGGCAGTCACGGCTCTGCTTGAAGTAGACATTATAGACAATACAGAATAGATTTATATTTGCAAGGAACAGAACGAACAATTTATTTGCAATTAACCAGTAAAACCAACTGACCTAACCTTAACGTCAACTACCTACTTGAACAAAAATAAAAATACAAAATTTACAAAATATTGATTGTGAAAGTAAGTGAAGCGTATTTTAATCTGATAATCAGTGTTCAAAAAAAACGTGGTGTAAGGTGAAAAGGAGTAAACGAAGCTAAATAGTTACCGATTTCGCCTTGTAAAAGTTGTAAACAAACGATACCGGCTTGTTACCCACTAACCTTTTTGTTCACTATTTATCCACCAAATACACTTATTTTCACTACACAAATATTTAAATTCACAAATATTATTACTATTTTATACAGTTATTGTACTTTTATTATAATTTATGTGCATTTAAATTTAATTAAACAAATAGAAATACGGAGCTAAATAATTGACAAGTGAGCTCCAGTGTTGCCAGCCGCCCGCTGGTTATTAAACCAACAGGTGGCCTACTATCATCTCTTAAAACCATGCAAGATCCAGTGAGTAAGGGAGATGTCGCCTTACATCATGTATGGCGCTGTCCCGCTTACTCACTGGAATTTGCATGGTTTCAAGAGACGGTAGTAGCCCCTCTGGAGACGCAAGCGTACTTTTTTCTTCGTGAAAATGTCGCCATATTCTACACGCGGAGTGAGGGAACACACACAATAAGTATTAACACTAATGCATTATTCGATCACGTCGTAACGCAAATAATTCACAAAATTATGCAACACAAGCAAAAAATACACTCACACAAGTAGAAGCAGTATGACTTGCGGATTATTTTAAGTAGTGTTTAGAAACATTTGGATGCAATGTATATTGTTTTTACAAACACCATTCTAGCCAATGCTCTTTGCTTGTTAATATTTACTTTAGAAGGACAGGGATTATACAATGATAGGAATCGTGGATAGAATAGAGGCTCGGCCAGAAACTCGAAGCAAATTAACTTTCCTTTTGCTTCAGTTCAGTTCTGTGCCCGCAGCCAGTGGTAAGACTGCAAGGATTATAGGACTGAGCTCCAGCTTAGCAAGGTGCAGCCACACAGTCCGGCCCTGACGTGTACGGAGCTGTACTATCTAGACTCATCTTACGCGGCTGCTCGCTGCCACCCTGGTGCACTGTCCTGAACCCGAGAAACCAGTTGGGCACGAAATAGGGACCAGGAGGTGTGTGTTGAATTGCAGTACAGGATGGCGGAACAGAGGATTTTAGATTCGACCGAAAACCAGCATCAAATCGAGGAAAATGCTCCCTAAAACCCTACCGTTTTTCTGTAATGTATCTTTCGATGTAATGAATCTTCGATATCATAATACTCACCATGATATTTTATTTGAAAAAAAAAGCCATCTCAAAGTACAGCTACCCCGAAAATCGTTAACAAAAACATCAATCGATCATTCAATTCAACTATTTGTCACTCCGCCGCGTTAATCTCGGCCACCATGTAGATCAAAGTGTCCGAAACACCAATATCAAAAGGCTTTTGGAGCCGACTGTACATAAAAATAGACGTTACGTGACCGGCGACCGAACGTGTGAATGCAAGTTGTTTTTGTTTACGTCTGTACCTACTACCGCTTCCGACTTTAAAAGTAAAAAAAATGTGCGGCTGAGTGACGCCAAAGTGGTTACCGTTCGTTGAACTCTTGTGAATAAAATTACTATTTATTAATTGTTTTACTAATTGTATCGAAATAATTGTTAATCAAATCCGTCTATTGTGCGATATTAATTATACGTACTTATAATGTGCAATAAAAGTTAAACAAATTAATAAATAACATAAACATAAAATTTTGATTTTTCTGTTTTTTGTAATGATTAAAAATGGTAAAAGTATTTTGTTACTTGTGGTACAATAAAAAAAAAGTGACTGCATTTGTCTCTATTTAACACAAAAATTATGTACGACGTTGCATTTATCTTATTTAATTTATTATTTTAGGAACATTTTGAATAGTGAATATATGAATACAATTTCAAAGCGTGACGTCTTAATTTTTACATTGGACTTATTAAAATGGAGTGCTCATTAACTAGTCAGGGCTTAGAAAAAAAACAATAGATAAAATCACACTATATTCGTAGATGTTTTCTGTGAATTAAATTAAATTCAATCACGCATACTCTTAATTCAGGGAGCAGGTTTATCGTATAAAAGAAATCCCCACCTATCTCATCCCATTCCACTAATATTATAAGCGCGAAAGTTTGTTTGTTTTTCTCCACGCTCAAATGGCTTGGTCAATTTTTATGGAATTTGGTATGGAGATAGCTGATACCATGAATTAACACAAAGAATAATTTTTATCCTGAAAATTACGCAATTCCCGTAGGCTGCTTGGTCAAAAAGTCTAATAGTCAATAGCGCTTTATAAAGTAGATGGCGCTGCTTTTTTAAATACTTTACGAGGATGTAAATAAGAGAAGCATTCGAATTATCGCAAATTTTTAAAGACAAGTAACAATGTAATGAATATAGCAGTTATAACAATTAAACTTCTATTGTTTTCTAAAACATCCGCCAACGTATTATTGTCAAAATTTCCATTGATACAACTACATACGAAGCACAAAAACAATCGCGACTATTTGCAAACATTAACCCAGATTTAAACGGTCCTTTAATCTACTGTAATAAAGGAAATGGCGGTTGGTCATCGTTGTCGACCACTAATGTGATGGAGTGGGAGCCGTTATTAAGATAGCTACAATTGTTAGTTTAAATAAAGGCTTTAAAAAAACTAAAAGCCGAATTAAGGAATTACGATATTTAGCTCGCTGACAGTCAGACGAACAGACAGACAGAGCTGAGGTTTAGTAAAACGGTACAAAACGGAATCCTTATAAGATCATTTTATTGTCAGTCTGTAAATTGTTTTTCTGAGTAATGTAGGTATGAACGTTTCAAGTTGAAATTCATAACGAAAATCGTATTCGTATCAAATTATTTCATAAAATAGTCGTACATGTGTTTAGGAATATTGCCTATGGGAGTTTCAATTTGATTATAGGAACAATTAAGTACTTAATTTAAAATAGTTAAATCAAAACAAAATTTAAGAACAGCTGTTTTATTCCTAAAATACGATCTTAGACACAGCACTATAAAATCAGCTTTTACAAACAAAATAAAGGTCATCCTTTGATAATGCTTAATTTTGAAAAAATCTAGTATCTTTTTTTATTGTGCATTGATATGGAACCCTCAGGGTCCAAATCCTACTTGATGTCAACGCTTTTTTTAAATTATGTCTTAAATAAGGAAAAAATATATAAATACAGTACAAAGAATAAAATTTTCCCTATGTAATACTTTTTTTCCACATAATCCCTGTTTACAAAAAAACCCACGTCAATTCAGTAAGCTCTATTAACCTAATGGTTAGTTAATTGGCGTGTTTTTAGGAAAACGGTAACATGAGATTAAGTTTATTTTAAGACATTGAAAATGCCTTCTTACCTTTAGATTCATTTTCAGCCGACTTCCATAAATGAAACTTTGCTTATACGCTCCGACATTACTGAACCGATTTTGAAAATTGATTTTATGTTTAAAAGGTATACATTTTATCGATCCCATAGAAATCTTATCAAAATCATTACAGAAGTTTTTAAAGTTAAATCAACTAGAATAAGTAGGTAGGGACAGACAGCGGGAAGCAACTTTATTTTATACTACTTATATCCAGCGGTTTGATAAACCGCGAACAACACCGCGGGGTGCAGCTAGTAATCTCATAAACAGTCTATAATCTCTTTTCACTGGCAACACTTAAGGTTAAACTTACCTAGTTAGTCTTTTGCTCCTTAAAGGACAATACCACATTAAATTGCTGAGCGCTGCACAGCGACAGTGCGGGGGTGTAAGCAAGTGTTTATAGTGACAGCAGTGACAAACAGACAGACAGCCATGCTCTTTTGATGTACCGTCCTCCTACGCTAATAAGCTTTTTGATTTTCAATCGTTTAATGTATAGAATTTGTTTTACTAAATTTGAAACAATAAAAATTAAGTTAAAAGATTTTATCACGGAAGTAAAGGACGTAAGCCTCAAAACTGTTTTCACTAATAACTAAAAAAATTAACCATATAGACAAGTAACGCCTTTGGTGTCTGTTTTGTTTATGCTATTCATATTATGATCGATAAATTTTTGTTATGTAAAAGAGTAATATAAAATTATGATTATACATTAGAAATACAAGATAAATCAAAAACAAAGAACAGTTTCTAACTAATTAGTGGAAAAATAGACAAAGGTTCAAACAATCATGTGTCCGAATTTGTCATCCTTGAAGTTTGTATTTCATTATCGGTTTCTGTTTAAAAACATAGCAAATTTTGGGAGCCTAGTCTTAAAAAGCTATCTAAAAAGGATGAAACAAGGAAATCATTGAGATAGAAATCCAGAAATGCATAGCTACAAGAATGGTTATGGTAAAGCCGTAAATCTCTCTTTTCTCCTACTCTATTTAAAACCTCTTGTTATATCATGTCATAAGTATGGATCTCCATAAAGACCCATACTTATGATATCACTTCATTATCATTATCACTACATCATTACATAGTATATAACAGTGACGTGCACAGACATTTTCCTTAGGGTAGGCAAAAACCTACCTAGACCAGAACTACCTATTTAGTTACATCTAAAACAGCAACGACGAAGAAGATAATAAAATTAAAATATATTAATCATGTACCTACTTAGGACCTAAATTTTTTAAAAAAGACGACCGCCTTCCTTTGGCTCCCGTGGGAGTTTTAGAAAAGCATAGCAAACATATTAATTTGAAAATGTTAAAAAATGTTGTTGTTAGCTTACCCTTCACTTCAACTAAATCCAATCAATCCCGTTGATAACGTCAATTTATTATTATTGCCATTTTTTCGTCAAATGACAGATTACTTAGCGCGTCATTTTATAGTTTTTGTAAACAAACACTCTGTTTACGACAATCACATGAAAATTTTACAATTTTAAACTACAACTGAGTAAATTTGTTAAAAATAAAAGTGCTATTTTTTCACCTCATTGTAAACAATGCACATTGCAATTATCAATTAATTAAACATTCAAAATAAACAAATGCATGCAAGTAAAGCAAACATATTGTTGAAAATAAAAATATAACCCTACGGAATTGGGAATGTCAACTTGTTTCTATAAAGTCTTCAAGTCTACGCGTTTTTAAATTTGCAATATTACTCGTTTAATATCCAATAGACACAGTTATCATGTTGCTGCAATCGATCGTAATCACTAATCAGATTTAAGTATGTGTAACGTGTAATTCTAATTGGCCGTAACAAAAGTGAGAGCGAGATGAAATGTCATCTCATAGCATTTTGTTTCATCTATAGTGGAGGTCTTAAATTTACTCACACAGGCGTGATTTAGCGCATATGTGTCTGTTCATGCAAGTTTTTTACATGCACTACTACACGAGCAAAAGCACATCTATACATAGTGATTTCTTAGTGAGAGTAGTAAACTTCAGACGTTTTACTAAAAAGCTGGACTGGCTGGCCTAGCTAGCAGCGCGTATGGGCAGGCGCGCGGCGCGCCGCGTGTTCGCGCGAATTCATAGATGGCGTTGTTAAGATAATTCAATATCTTGTGTGAAAAAATATTATATGTATTGATTATATATTTTTATTATTATTGTTATTTATTACAAAAGTACAGGGTAGGCAACGTCTAAACGTCTTTATGATATGCACGCCACTGGTATATAACAAAGTCGCTTTCTATGTCCCTTTGTATGCTTAAATCTTTAAAACTACGCAACGGATTTTCATGCGTTTTTTTTAGTAGATAGAGTGATTAAAGAAATGGTGAGTGAAAAGTGACTAAAGAAAGGAATGTTTTTATACCCATGCGAAGCCGGGGCGGGTCGCTAGTGATTCATAAATGTAATAAGTTTAAAAAATCCTTAACGGAACGATTTAAAAACTATAAAACATGATTTACTATCAAAATACCATTCGTTTTTCAACGACAATTGTATTTTGTATCCCGATCATGTCTCACAATGCAAATCACCATTACCAACACAACAATAAAGTACTGTAATAAAAGAAATGGTTGAATTTGAAAATATATCAGGGAATTTATTTTGATACTAGGGGCAGGATTATGTCTGGAATTTGGATTCTACGAGCCAAATGATTAACATAATATACTAGCTTTTGCCCAGTGAACTTCCCTCGAGAATAGTGCTTTTTCCCAGGATGAAAGGTACCCTATGTCCTTCACCTGGTTCTAAGCAACTTCCCTACCAATTTTCAGCCAAATCAGTTAAGCCGTCCTTGAGTTTTAAATAGTGTAACTAATACGACTTTATTTACCTAAAGAAAATGATTTACAGAAATGTAAATACGAGCATTATTTTTATACTAAGAGTATTAGATCATCTGGAGACAGCACAGAAAACTCTGCCACATTCTGTGCGCGAAGTGAGAAAACACACACAACAAGTATTAACACTAATGCATTATTTGAACACGTCGCTACGCACACACTTGACAAAATTATTCAACACAAGCAAAAAATACACGCACACAACTACAAGCCGTAAAACTGGCGGTCTTATACTTTTATCAAAGGGGGTCTCCTATCAGTGGCCACTTGAGTAATTAAACCAACCGGTTGGTTTAATACTCTATAAGTTTTTATATTATCGGGTAGACAAACAGGCATGCAGTTCTGATAGAAAGTGGTCACCACAGCCTATGAGTAAGCCTGCTAACACTAGCATAATTATTAACGACACTAGAAGTCTTCTTCGTCCAAGCGTGTTTACCGGTCGTCTTCAGCTTACTCTTCAGAGCCCAGGGTACGCTAATAGTCATGGCCCTGATTTGGCGGTACTGGTTATTACAATGGAGCGACTGATGCGAAAGTGAGTTTGTTTGTTACGCTTTGACGCCATATCAACTGCAATAATCTTCCCGAAATTTCGCATACACATAGATAGAAGTATTGAGAAAGACATAGGATACCTTTCAACCCGGGAAAAAGCACTATTCCCGTGGGAAATACACGCGGGCGAAAGCAAGAATATACATTATATTAACTACACTTGAAGTATCGCGAGTCTAATCTAATGTTCCCTGATGTATATAGGTTACCCTTAGGTTGAATGGAACAGATTGCATAAAGCGATAGTCCATCTTTGTAACTAATCTAGTTAAAAAAAAAATTAAAAATTACTTCGTGTAATAAAGAGTTTTTATACTGTATTGTATTGTAGAGGTACATCAACTTTATCACAGCGTTTAACTATTATAGTTTAATTCTCAGCGATATTTTCAGCTAGCTAAATACAATTTTAGACCCTCCACTTAGATTTACAAAATATTAATAGGTACCGTACATTTAATCACCATTTCTATTCTAAGAAGCTGCTCTTCTAACGTCAACCATACTCTTAAAAATGCTGGGAAAAAATGGCATTACGTATTCCCTACCATGAGTGGCCTTAATACTTCTACGTCAATGTAATATTGATAAAACATGAATATTTATGTTAAACGGTGCATACATTATTTTCCCACCTCCGTCTGATGTCTGATATTTAATATTATAATAACCTAACATTAACAGCATGTTAAGGGAACCCGAAACTGGTAATAAAAATAACTCCGCATTGGGATGCTTATAAATTTATCATCATTCTAACGTTTACCCGGTTGTACGAAAAACTATTAATTTAAATTTTAGAATTAAAAAAAAATTGGAGTTTAAAAATTGGAATCTTCCTCTGCTATTCATTATATAGGTATAATTTTCTTCGTCCGAGCGTGTTTCCCGGTTGCATCTTCAGCTTACACTTTACAGCCCAGGGTACACTATTAATTATGGTCCTGATTTGGCGGTACTGGTTATTACAATGGAGCGACACTACCGTCAGACCTCCGTAACCCTTTTTACAGGGAAACTAGACCCACAGGAACATGACCCGGGTGTGTTAGTGGCCAACACTGTCAGATTTTTCAGGCTGCCTAAAGGTATCTGACATAGCCTAACAACTGCCATCTACCGACAACAGCCGAAACCAACGGCTTAACGTGCCTTCCGAAGCACAGAGGAGATCAAGATAGAAATGCCATTAATGGCGACCAAACATGGCCGCGCACTCGTCGTCGCATCGCTTGACGCGCACTATCGTTACGAACACACGCGCTAGGCTATGGCTATCGAGCTCCTCAGTTTTGCATTCAAGTCTCGGTTACTAACTAAAACGGTGCAATAGTCATATATTTGTTTCCTGTTAGTAATAATGCATTATTTTAAAAAGCACTCGAAAAGGCATTCAAGATTGTATACGTATTTAAATACACGACACGGCGTTACAACTAACAAACAACAATTCTGAAGACGGACGGACTTGTAATTGTTTGCGAAACTCTCCAGACAAGACCTCCCTTCTTTATTCGACTTTAAACTTTAATACAGTTATTTTAAAGTAGTAATATGTATTTAAGGATACAAGGAAAGCCTTAAAGACAACAATGAGACCAATTACAGCAGGTACGTTTGGAACAATGGTCGGTTAAAAGTTTTTTGTTAGTTGACTGTTCGGTTTCAACAACACAGGTTAAAATTATAAAAATATATATTTTTATATTTATCCACTTGAGTGTTATGGTTTATATAAACAAATTAAAAGTAGGTTACTAAGTTATTCAAATACAGTTTGTTAAACGAAATTTAATTCTTAAACTTTAAATTTAGAATAGACTATAGTAAGTATAGTATATATAGCACCGTTAACTATTAATTTTATCGGAAAACTCAAGATTAAAAATACATTATATTGACTCCACAAGTAACACAATCAAATTACACCATTACACATATATATTTAAATACAAAAATTTGCAGAAGCCCTGGAGACTCAAACATATGTTCATATAAAACATTTAAATTAAAACCTAGTTTAGGTTAAGACTATTATCCGCCCAAATCAAGTTGACATCCAATAATATCACACTATCTCACCTGTCAATATTAACTTGATAGGTGGATAATAGTTTAAACCTAGTTTTAAAGTTAGACATGTTTTTGTAGTAAGACGGTTAGAAATTTTCCATTTCAAAATTTCTTAAATTTCGTATTTTAAAACGTAGATAATAGATTTCGGTTGTTAAACTATTGAAATAGATATGTAAATCCATTTAAAACACGCTGCACTAATAAATCATTGCAAACCACACTGAATCGTAATGTCAAAAGCTTTTCAGACTTACCAAGTTCAATAGCGAAGGAGAGCTTACGCCAGTCCGAGACGCACGCGCACGGCGATAACACGCGCGGGCACGATTATCGATTGTTTACGATTATCGATTAATCGAATATCAATACTTCGATTGTGGTCTGGGATTGAGCGATTTTTCGTTTTAGGATTCAGTGAAAATTTGTGCTGTTGATTTTTGTGACGTGATGTGATGTGTTTTGTGTGTTAAGTTATGTGTCCTATTTTGGCGGGTAAGTTGTCTGTTTGTCTGCATCGATTTAGTTAAGTTACTTATTTTATCAATTTATGATTTACAAGTTAAAAGTGCAAATATATTGTAGGAAAATCCGCAAAATTCTTCATTTTTTTTTTAAATTTAGTACCTACCTAACAGTAAGTCATCTGCAACATGCTTCGTCAAAATTTTAACAAAAAAATCACAAAACTTACTAATTTGCAAAAAATTTGGCATAATTTAAAATAAAATATTGGATAAGTGTGTTGTAGATTAAATAAAATATGATAAATATTTAATGCTCATTGCAATATCTAATTGAAAAATCATTGAAAAATCGTTCCATTCTAAAGTCAAGTAACAGTTTTGAAACGTGCTTCGTCAATAATTAGATAATTAAGTTAAAATCAAAAATAAAACAAATACCATAAATTAATGAAAACGTATCTCTTTTTTGGGCAAAGGTACAAAAATTAATTTTGCCTAGAAATTTCTAGATTTGTTTTGAAAAAAAAGGCATTATAATTCTTTTCGGTTATCACTTTCGCAATGAATACTTCGAAAAAATCTTTTTTATGAAATTAATTTTCATTTTAATACAATATTAACATATTACAATATTCTTTAAACACACTAAAAGTATGTAAGAAGCTAATTTTAAACAAATACCTCTCTAAAGTAGTTGAAGTTTACTGCTAACTACTTAACTGTAGGGGAGACCGGGGTTGGAAGTCACATTTTTTTTATTTCGCACGTATTTCTCCAACTATCTTATTTAGACTTGACATTTTTATATTAATGGATAGTGTAATTATTCTTGTTTTAAAGGAATTAAAAAATATTTCTCTAATGTTACGTTTCGTGAAAATATATTATTTTTTCATGAAGAAGAGAAGTGTGACTTCTAACCCCGGGTCAGGGATGGTTGTCACAGTATTTGGGGTAAGTAGTCACATTATTAAAGTGAGGGCAGTTCACAAAAATAAATACCAATCATAATTAAGTAATCATTTTTATTAGAAAATATAAATCTTATACATTGTACATGTACGAAAGAATAACAAAAACTTGCTTCAAGCAAATAGTATGTATATTTTATAAATCTGGTAAGTAACTAAAAAGGAGTAATAATCATTAATTCAAAAATAACATCTTTTGGGAGGGTATGTTTTTTTAATCAGTCATTAATATCTTAATCAGTCAATAATCTCTTAGGCAATACCTTTTATTACGAACTAAAAATTTGTAACTTAGTGAGATCACAGGATCAGTCAGAATATTCAGAATCACAATTTTGGCATATGTAATTGGGTAGTCCAGGTGTGCATGCTTCGTGAGCCCAAAGTTTGCAATCTTGGCACTGGATCCAAACTTCTCTAGACTTGCTAGCAGAGTAGGGCGACAAGCAGACTAAGCAATAATCTTCCTCCTCTTTCTCGTCTTCTTCATCGTCAACAAATTTCTTCTTTTTATTTCCTTTAGTTACCTTTTTCTTTCCTTTCTTCTCACTCAACACACGTTTAGATACTTTGTTTTTCTTTGCATCTTGTTCCTTCTTTTTCTCCTCTAAGTAAGTCTTTTCCGGTGTATCAGTTAGGATTGCTGATTTTCCTTTTCTTTTGTCTGCTGCTCGCTGTGACTTACGTGGAGGTGCTTTTGGTAGGGGTTTCAAGGCTTGCGGAGATACAATTAGAGACGTTCTTGAAGAACAACTTGGTCCAGGAGTTGCTAATTGTTCAATTGTAGTTTGATTCTGCGGTAATGCTTCTGGCAGTGAGCAGACAATCTTATCAGGTGTAATTGCACGAGCACAAATATTGGGGTTATCATTTTTAGCCAATATAGAGTTGTCGATAACAGGCAGGATCATAGCAGGTTCATTAGTCCCAAATTTATGATCTTCAGCTTCAGGCGTTGTAGGACGGCTAAGTGCAGAGTTATTGTTTTGTTGGACGGCATCATTAGGCACAATTTCATCGTCAGGAACCGTAACTAGTGGTCTATCAGTGACAGACGATGGCATAAAATCGTGGTCTTGAAATATGTCTCTGTTAAATGGGCAAATCCCGCAGGCTTTATACCCTGTAACAATATTGGATGGTGAAACTGCCAATGGGAAAGCCTGAGCAATAATTCCAGGGATATCGTATATTGTCATGCTCTGTCCTGGATGATTTACCATCCATTGATCCATTGCGTTATTAATATATTTCTTAAGAGGCCCATAAACCGACCTGTCCAAGGGTTAAAGGCGATGAGTACAGTGCGGTGGAAAAGATAGCATTACTATGCCATTTTCTTTAGCAAAGTTTAGTCCTTCGATAGATAGATGAGAGCTGTGGTTGTCTAAAAGCAAGAGGCAGGGATTTTCCTTAGTTGACTTTACGTGGTTATGAAAATGTTTCAAAAAAGCAACAAATAACTCTTCTGTCATCCAGCCTGAGGGATTGCTACCACCTTTGCAGCCAATTGGTCCGTCTCGTATGAAATAGTCTTTAAAATGAACCCGGGGAAAAACAAAGAATGGTGGAACTGAATTGCCAACTGCCGAAACAGCAGCAGCTAATGTGACTAACGTGCCTCTCTCAACCGAGGTAATGGCACCAACTTGCTTAAATCCCTTTCTAGCAACAACTTTGGATGGTTTTTGCACTGTAGTTACCCCAGTTTCGTCCATGTTCCATATGTCTTGTGGTTGAATATCATTCCGTTTAATTACCGATTCTAGGTTATCGAAAAAGCTTTTGACATTATGTGGATTCAAGCTCGTGGCGCGAGCCAAGCTAGTAGCTTCAGGAGTTCTTATTGACAAAACTGGGTGTCTCTTCAAAAAGCTCGTGAACCAATCGGAGCCAGCCAACTTGTTCGATTCCCAAGCCTTAGGGACCTTTAAGTTGTTAGACATTGCGAGCTGGAATGCTATTTTACGAACCTCCTTCGGAGACAATCCGAAATAGACACTTGAAGCCAGAAGTAAGTATTTTTCCAGTTCCTCCTCTTGTTCATCAGTAAAAATTTGTCGATTCCTTTGGTAGCCTATTTTTGTGGATGGTCTTGAAATGGCTGTGTTGCTGATCTCTTCAGAAGTAAACTTTTTACAATATCTAGTTAAAGTGCGGTAATTAATTCCAAAATCCTTCGCAACAGACCTTATGGACTTGGCATACATTTTAACTTCCCTCGCCGCACGCAACATCAATGTAGCTGAAACAAGCCCTCTATTGGTCTTCCTCTTGTGAACTCGTGGCATGTTGAAGCTGAAATAAATAAAAGTCTATTCAAAAGAACTTTAATATCAATAGAAACAAAAAAGGCATACCAGGGGCTGGTTGTCACATGTGACAACCAGTCCAAAAGTTCCTGTGACAACTTGCCCCAGTACACATTTTAGAAAAGTAACCTCCAAAGCAAATACCCCTCAAAAGGTATTGAAAAAACTATATCTCAATATAATAGAAGACATATTTCTCACCATAAAACACATTAATTGTTACTTATTATAGAAAGTTTAAGTATACTTACGAGACTCGATCCGGGAACACAAAAATTTACTTTCGATGTGCGAAAAATATAAACGTGCGTGTCACCGTCACAGCATGGCGGAGCGGACTGACGTGAGGTAGGGAGTGAGGTGTTGCTAACCCGCTCCTACGACGTATTTCACTATACTCATTCACTCGTTCGTTTCTCTGTTATAGCCACTGAGACAAACAACCCGTGAGACAACCATACCCGGTCTCCCCTACATTTTGTATTATATAGCCTTAAACCTCTGTAGAATACGATGATATTCGTAACATATAAAATGAATAAAACTGACTTGGTTTTTATGCTTAGAATACATTTAAATATATATATATATATATATATATTAACTTTATTGCACAAAAAAGTACAAATGCTTACTTATTGCCATTGCATGCAGACTTCCGTGGCGTAATGGTTAACATTACTGCCCGCTATTCAGGAGGTCCCAGGTTCGATCCACGGTCAGGTTAAAATGAAAAATGATCATTTTCTAATTGGCCTGGGTCTTGGATTTTTGTCTATATATGTATTTGTTATAAAATATAATATCGTTGTTAGCATCCCATAACAGTTCTCGAAATTTGGGGATAACTCAGTCTGTGTAATCTATCCCTATTACTTATTTAAGTATTGTAATATTTGCCAACCAAATGACAGAAAATGTATAAAGGTAAATATTTGTAACTGTATAAGTTTCAGCCTAGGATAAACATGTGGAATCTTGATAGTTGACGTCAGGCAGTCATAAAAATATATACCGAATCTTTGAACATGTTTTATCCGTACCTCTCTCTCTCGTCTTAGCGCTTTCCCGGTTGCTTCCTCAGCCGATTGCTTCGGAGCCCAGGGTCCGCTTTCCTACTTTTTCTCCTCCACTTCGCCCGGTCTTCGGCATCCTTAGTTGTGAGACTATTTGCTCGCACATCGTTTACTGCGACGTCGAGCCAGCACTTTTGCATCTTATCAGTACCAAATGGAGGTAAAAAATTGTGTGCTATTGTCAACACACTCTACCTTTTGTACTGTCGACAGAGTAGTACTAAGTAATACAAAGAATTTCGAATCGCGCGCGGTCTCAGGCAATTTTTTTTTAATCTATGGTTAATATGAGTTCTCAGTAGGTTCAGGTCATATAAATTTGAAAGTAGTTTCTACGGAGGTATTGCAAAATAGGGTCTATTTTATCGTTTAAAATATTTTCAATATAGATAGATACTTATTTCTCAAATGCTTCGAAGACACGTAAACTCGTTGGTTTCGGCTGTTAACGATAGATAGCAGTTAGGCTATGTCAAATGTCTTTAGACTGCTGAAAAATCCGACAGTTTTGGCTACTAACACATTCGGGTCATGTTCTTATTGATCTGGTTTCCTGTAAAAAAGTGAATTCAGACGGCTCAGTCTCCAGTACCGCCAAACAAACACTAAGTATGATTAAAAAGAGTACTCCGGGCTCCGAAGCGTAAAGGCTCCTACACACAAACCCGACATTACCCGCCGGCCTTACGCAGGTTACCCGGCTGGCAAAGCGGGCAAATTTTAGTACAAAACTTGATGCCGCCGGCATGTGTATAGGAGCCAGCTGATATGAAGAAGCAACATGTAAAAAGAAAACGAGTTTGGACAAAGAAAATACTTACACCATACTTGTTTCCATCTACACAAATGAAGTCGCAGACAAAATTAAGTAGATAATAAGATTAACAGCAGTCAATTAGACCACTGTTGTGTCAGCACTACTAACCAACACAGACATTGGGATGGAAATAACAACTTCAAGAGCATATTGCCTATAAATCAAGTTGAGCACAGCCGCCCTCCGCTGAAATGTTGATGGTGTACCGGGGGCACTTAGCGTGTGGTCTAATACAGACGCTGAGCGATTTTACTGTTGAATTGAGGATAAGTTTATTATCCACTTGACCCTCCCTGGCTTTGCATGGGTATAAAACCTTCCTCTTTAATCACCACCTATTGAAAATAACCGCATCAAAATCCGTTGCGTAGTTTTAAGGATTTGAGCATACAAAGGGATATTGGGACAGAGAAAGCGACGGTTTTATACTATGTAGTGATAAGTAATTCACGTGTGATTGATATAATTTTTATTAGGTTTTTAATGTTCTTGTTAATAATAATCCCCAGTTATCGATCTTAATTTCCAGCAGGCAGTCTTTGCCGATAGGCTATGCCGAATCAAAAATGGAAAATCTTACAGTATTGGCCTCTAACATACCGGATCATGTTCATATTGGTCTTGGGTTTCCTTTAAAAAAGGTTACGAAGGTTATGAAAAAAAATTGAAGGTCAGTCAAGAAGATAGATCGTAAAATTTTCACAAAATCTATTTTTGTAATTATAGGGTAGAAATTTAGTATCTATCGTTAATCACGAATTTGGCAAAGATAAAGTTTAGAGGGAAAAATTTAAAGATTTTTAAGTCTCAACCTCACAATATGCCGAAACTTTTAGTTTGCGAGATGTTGTCATATTTTTTTGATTATTAATTTAACTCAAAATGTCAGAAACTGGAACAACAAAATTAATGAAAATAGAAGATAGACATTTAACTAACTAATCAAACAAAATGTCAAAATTTCAATTTACTAATAATTTCTCAAAACTAATTTTGAAAATGAAAAAAAAACCTCAATGAAGTTTTTAAATAAAAAAATATCTTTCATGATTTGGGCCACACAACATAAAGGTCAGAACACACTTACGACAAAATTACGCGCCTTGACAAATAGAGTACTTATTAGCTTCTAATGTTACGGTTTGGGACGGAATGTTAATACTAACCTAACACCCCATTGTAAACGTTCTTCCTTCATAGACTGTTGCGTCATTTATAGGTTCTGAAAATTAACGGCCCATTCTCGGAGTGCTTAATTGCAAACAAATGAACTTTGTTTAAGTATTGTTACTTTGAAAAATAAATTGAAATGTAGAAGAAAAACATTTATTTAGAACCCGGGACGTCCTTTGTAGCAGTCAAGCATGCTAACCATTACGCCACGGAGGCGTCAAATTTATGTAAGTAGAATAAATAAATATGTATGTATACAGAAAATTAAACTACAGTAAAAAAAAACGATCCATCTGCTTTTATTGATAAGTTCTCCTCCACATGTCTACTTAAGGTGATACCTCGGTGAACACTAGCGCCACCGTCATTTAAAAATCATTACTCACTGAAAACACAAGTTATCAAAAATCCCTCTGCTGTAATTACGGTTCTGGATCTGAAGTTAATTTTAAAAATATCAAATTATTAAATTATAATTCCCTATAGTTACAAATTGCATTATTGCTTAAAACGGCCACTTTTAGCAGTTTTGCAATTTGTTACTATATGGCACTATAATTTAATAATTGAATATGATTAAAATTAAATTCAGATCCAGAACCATAATTACAGCAGAGGAATTTTTGATAACTTGTGTTTTCATTGAGTAATGATTTTTAAATGACGGTGGCGCTAGTGTTCACTGAGGTATCACCTTAAAGAGATTTCTTTTTAAATAGGTACGTAGTACTATACTAACTTTATTGTAAACAAATGTTTCAATTGTTTGTATTCCACGTGTACCTATATAAGTAAATATACAAAATTTATATATTCTATGCAATCGACACAACCAATGTCGATTATGCTAACGTTAACCATAATCGTGTCAAAATAGTGTTTCAATTGTAGTGCTTTTTTACCCACTAGTTACAAGTAATGTATAATTTTATTGTATTACTGCTGATGGTCACACCACACACTACATTCACGTCATATAATACTGTTATAATTCTTGTAAATAGTGTGTAAAAAGCACTAAAAATTTAAACACTATTTGACGATTTTGACTTGATGTTTGCAGAATCGACGCCCATATGTTACTTACATAATTATTATCCAATATTGGCGAACATGTCGACTCAATCGCAACATTTTATATTAAAATGGCAATTTAAAATCAGCCAATCAATGAACGGAAAATCGACCGCACCCGATCTCGAAATTAATTAAGCGACTCGATTTCACACCGACCATTATGATTATGAGTTAATTTCCGTCATTTGGTTTAAAATTATTATTTTTTACAACCTGCATGTGTTCTACTTTCGTTTTCTATCGTTCATTATCATTTCGTGCAGGTGTCACGGTCAATCGACCATGCACGCACAACTGCCTCTCGACGTGACGTATTATATTAAAAGCTTTTATTCAACTTGTCATAGTTTATATGTATGTATGTAGGTCTTTAGCTTGTAGTACTACCAAGTTAAAATTTTCCACACGGCTTTTGTAGATGACAATGCTTTATTATGATAACCATGACTTGATAGAGCACCCAGATTCAGATCCTAAGGAGGGACTCCTCAGCTGTTGCACGGAAATTTATTGTCAAGCATTAAATGCATCAATATCTTAGATACTAACATTTAAACGCGAAAATTGGTATAAATGTATGGATGTCTATTACTCTTTCACAGAAAATCTACTGAAAACCGATTTGGCTGAATGGAGATTGCTTAGACCCTGGACCAACACATAGACTATATTTTATCCCGGAATTCCCAAGGGAGCGGAGCCCTGGGCAATAGGTAGTCTTCAATAAAGCTGTGCTTGTGCATTAATAGTTGACACCTTAGTAACAATACTTCGTTACAATTTCTATAAATAGCCAACCAATTTCACACCATTGTTTCTAAGAAGAAAGTACTTACAAAGTTTCAACCGTCGCAAATACTGCGTTTTACCAGCAACTTATTAAATATGTTCCATTAGGGCATCAATCCATTACTGCGCATGGCTACGCTATATATATGAATAACTTAGTGCAGTTTTTTGAGACTACTTAAAAGGTGGAACTACAAGATCCACCGACCTTGCAACCCATTTTTATGAAATAAATTAAATAACGAGAAAAAAATACGTTCGTATATTTTGTATCCCTGACAAATTATTAGAAGATGTAATTCAGTATGAATGAATTAACGAATCATAAAATAAAAATACATTTAAAAAAGGCAGTAAAACAGCTAGTCTACCAAAAGATAATCAAACCCACCAAACTGTATAATCCCCAACGAGGGTAAGCCAGACAGAACCTATATTCAAATCACCCCGAAATCTTGAGTATTTTTTTTTCATAAAATTGTTTCTTTTGCTAAAAATATAAAATTTTATATTCCTGAAATGATGAAATAGTTACCAATTAAAAATGAATAAAACTTCTGACTTATTTAAGACTTATTTAATCTGTGTCATCTCTATCTTTAACTAAGTAGTAATGTGCTGTAACTACATAGTATTCCTTTACCCAAGAACTACTTTTTGGTTCTCAGTTGACTATACACATTTTTATGCAAATAAATATTGTTTGTTTGTTTGTAATAAATTTATTTTACAAAAGGATATACATTTACACAGTGTACAATAGAACATACAAAGGCGGACTTATCCCATGTAGGGATCTCTTGCAGTCAATCAGCGCTTAATTGAGAGGAAAGGTATTTCGTATATTAAACATAGCGTAGCTTACATTATGCACAGTAATGGAATAAAACCTTCTATCCGCAGTACCCATATTTAGATAAACCGGTTGGGTTCGAGGATGCCGGAAGCTATCACTTTTAACATAATATTTGCTCATAAAGTCGTTAGTATATAGGTTTCTGCAATTAATAAACACTAAGTTGTGTGTTGTGAATGTAGATATTACTTTACCTTATTTTCATCAGCATCATTGAGTAAGGCATTCGTCTTGCATGGATTAAATCTCCAAATTCAAATTCTTCAGTAATTTTACAACTCAGCAGGAGTAAAATTTTGAACATAATAAATAAATGTATAGGGACAAATCACATAGATTAATTCTCTACAGCAACTCAACAAGCGCAGCGTCGGACATCCACCTACCAGGATGGTCGGATGACCTAAAGGAGGTCGCAGGCAGATGCTAGATGCAGGCTGCTTCCAACCGGTCGTTCTGGAAATCCTTGGGGAAGGCCTACGTCCATTGGACAGCGTGCGGCTGAAATGATGATTATATAATGAAGTTATCCTCAAAGTAAGTACGAGACCTGTGTCATAGGTTTGATTATTTTGGTTTTTATTTGCTTTCTGTTTATTTTTGTATTATAAATTGACTTCAACAACAACATCATTTCAGCCGCAGTCTGTCCACTGCTGGACATAGGCCTCCCCCAAGGATTTCAAAAATGACCGGTTGGAAGCGGCCTACATCCAGCGCTTCCATGCAAACTTCTTCAGGTCATCTGACCACCTGGTAGATGGGTGTACGATAAATGAAGTGGGTTAAAAAAGATGTCTTAAATCAATCGATATAGCTAATGGCAATTGCGAAAACATCCATTTGAATAAATTCAAAGTAATTCTGTGACAAACTGTTATATTCATTGTGAGGACATTAAAATCATCTCAATGTTCATGTGCATAATGACTATTTTATTGGATGCTATAAAAACATCTCATTATTGGTTAGCATGCTACATCCCTTTAATGAAGATAGACCCCACTCACTTCTGTTACGTCATTATATCGTTTTCCCGCCCGATTGTTTAAAGATTTTTTTTTTCTAACCGAATAATGAACCCTAAAACGATGATCTCTTTAGTAATATGTATGTGCCAGCGAACTTATCCGTTCGGCTAAAGTGCAACTTATGTTCTCTTATAGATCTCTCGCTCATGTTATTGTAGATGAACTAGAAGTCAATAAGGACTTTCAGAAAAATGTTTTCTTTTTATCAATCTGAACGGAGTTTAAACTAATATTTCCACTGCACCACAAAGATACATGGTCTCCACGAAGAACGAGTATTTACAACTCGTATGTGAGGTGTAGAAGCTACCACATATATTATATGTGTATTTACTATCACAGCAGGACATTATTTACTACAGCTATGTATTAATGTAGATGTTTGTGTAATTAGTCAGTGGCGCCAACGACTTAGTTATAAGTCTCCTGATTTTGAAATTAACTGCTATCGGTATTAATGCGCAATATTCTGATTCAATTCAATGATATCATAAATTTATATTAAGTGGTTTCTGGACTTGATAGCATATAAAATTGTATATGTTTTTTATTGTATTAACCTTAATGTAGTTATTTTAAATGGCTGTCGTGTATCAGCTGCTTTTCGTACTGAGATTTAGCTAAAGCGTCTGATTTAGCCACTCATGGCTGCATAATAAAAGGCCAAATCTTTAGTTTATAAATTTTGTAAGCCTTGGGCTCCAAAGCAATACATGAAGGGATGAAACCTGAAAAACAGTTAGTAGGTTGATTTAAAAATTTACTTCCCACATCCTTAGACTCATGAAGCATAATTTTATCATGAAATGGCTCATCGTTGTTTTAAATATCTAAATCTTAACCAACCTTTGGCCGGAACTATAAATTACTTTTTTTCTTTTCTTCGACTTGTAATGTTTATTTAGTAACAAGATGGGGCGAGCGGGCCTTAAGGGCCCGTGTGGGGTCTGTGCTGTATTTCTATCACTTTTTGTTGTTAAGACATATTACATATTTTAATCGCTTTTCCTGTTTAAATCTTGATCAGTGTCCAAATGATCGATAGAGTAATGATAGAGTATTGACAGTGTCAATATCGGATAAAGTATTGTATTACTATTCATCATCATCATTTCGGCCACAGGCCACTGCTGGACATAGGCCTCCTCCGAAGATTTCTAGAACGATCGGTTGGAAGCGGCCTGCATCCAGCGGCTGTCTGCGACCATCTTCAGGTCGTCTGACCATCTGGTCGGTGGGTGTTCGATACTGCGCTTACTATTACTGAGCCATTCTATGAATTCGATTGCATTCATAGCACGAATGTTGAAGAAAATATATAGAGTACACTGCGATTGTGCTACTCCATTATTCTAGCTTAGAATTTAATGTCCCATTGCGGGACGAATCAGGCGTGGAAACCGGTATTTTTAGACCCAAAAATAACGATCTTTAATCTGGTAAATAGAAATAAAGGTTGATTTTAGGAAACTAAGTACGGCTCCACGGGAAAAAAAGAAGCTGGTTATAAATTAGCCAGTTCCTTCTAAAACTTCTAATCTATATCCCTGGTGAATATGACCTCCCTGTATCTATATTCCCCCGCCCGTTCTTTAAAAACACAAAAGCTTCGGGGCAGCGCGGGTGCATTCGCTAAATACATACATCAATTAAGTTATCAAACCATTTGATTCACATTGCTTGACCCATTCAGGCAAGTTGAAAGATATTAATCTGATATTGAACGTTGAAATGGATCTGATGCTAGTATTGGTCACAGGCCTCAATAATAAAGAAAGTAAAAACGAAATTCAAAACGTGTAACTCCACAACCGAACTCCTTATCCTTATTAACACAGCCTTGCTAACAAAGTAACCTACAAATTCAAATGCAACGTGGCGATTATTTTTTACACCCAACAAAGGCACAGAACCGACCGCACCCTTTCCAAGAAACTTTGGTGTTTTGGACTCCGCTTATTGTTTTCTGAGAAGTTGAAGAATGACCAATATTTGAATGAACCGCAAGCAATTGTTCGTGACAATGCAACATGACCGATAAATGGAGCTGTGGTTGCAGGTCGAATAAATGCTGATATGATTATATTTAACACTAGCGACCCGCCCCGGCTTCGCATGGGCATAAAAACCTTCCTCTTGAATCACTCTATCTATGAAAAGAAACCGCATCAAAATCCGTTGCGTAGTTTTAAAGATTTAAGCATACAAAGGGACAGAGAAAGCGACTTTGTTTAATACTATTTCGTGATAGTGATTTGCGTCCAGATTGAAGACTTTTCGAGAAAGGGAGTAGGCAATAGATAGGTTTTAAGTTTCCGCAATTGCCTTACCTAAAAAGAAGTGAAGGAGCATAGATAATAGCTTTTAATTTTAAATCTACAATACAATAATAATTCCAAAATTGAGGTTTGGTAAATACTTAGTTGCTTGTGGATCTGTATAGTCACTGCTGTCTCTAAAAGTTATCAATGTGAATATCGTATCAAAAAATTGCCAAACTATGTATATTTACGCTCAAATTGATAACTTCCTTTTTTGGATAATGTCATAGGAGATCAAAACTTGACTTTGATTAAAAAGTCTGGACCCATAGTAAAGCCTCAAGATATATTCCACACAATTAATTAGCATGCTAGGTTGGCGTCGTCGGCTAATTGAAAATTTATTTGATTAATTATTCCACGCCTGCGCCTGCGCTTAGATTCAAGTCATAGGAGAGATTTAATTTGATTGGGAACTTGCTTGATATTTACTTTATTTTTATTTATTTATTTATGCTGATTTGGGATGTATGGTTTTCGGTTGAACAAAAGACTCCATTTCTTCTTTTGAATTTTGAAAAATAACAGAGTCATATAACTAGCAATAATAATAATAATAAAGTTTATTGCTCACCAAAATCAATTACAGTTACAATAATAACTAAGGAAGCAGTAAGCCTCCTGTGAGCCTCTACTACGAGATTTTATAAACGCAGTTACTTGCGACTGCGTTAGGATTTTGTATGGAATTTCTTAGTGAACTTACTATCCGCCAGGGTCGCTTTACGGATTTGGTAGCTAGCATTAGCGACTGCATTTGAAATATGGAAGATGAAGTCGTTAAATTATCCTGAAACTCTAAATACTCATACAGATGACCTGAAGAAGGTCGCAGGCAAATGCTGAATGTAGGCTGCTTCCAATCGGATAAAGGCTAGCAGTGGACAGCCTGCAGCTAAAATGATGATGATTAAAATACTTTTTAAATAACGTATTATCCAAAAAATTAAGACGTGGTCGCAAGTTCAAAGCCTGGAAAACGCTGTGATTATGTGAAGTGTCTACTGCCGTTGTGAGTACATATTATTAGAATAACATAGATAAAAGGAATAGAATAGAAGAGTTTTGTATCTTTCTAATTGTTTTGGGTTGCATCAGCATTAAGAATTGTTCCGATTCAAAATACCTCTTGACATTAACATTCCATGTCTAGTATTACCTTACCTAATTGTTTTACGTAAATCAAAGTTGCCGCTTCTATACCTTTTGTACATACATTTAAGTCATCTATGAAATTGCTTTCCTACAAAAGCTTACAATCTCTATGAGTATTGTCTTCGACATGTATGAGTTACATTATCGTCGTAAGTAATATTAACAGTGTTAAGATTACTTTCTATATTAGGAAGTTTTCTAAAATATAAACCGTTAGGTCGGTACCTTTATCACCACAATTTTCTTTATCTTGTTTTTTAGAAAAGTTCTTAATAATATTGTTTAATACAATAGCTTAATATGACTCAGTTTATAACTCGAGGCTTTTTGACTACCTACTTACCAAGATAGGTATCTCGCATTCTGATACTATGGTGTTTCTAGGTGGTATACATGAGAAGGGAAATGTTTGTACCGTTCATCTTAATTCGTTTTAATATTTCTCCAAAGGCAAAGATTATTTTCCGAAATTTCACAGATTTTCACATAACTTTATCTCAGATATTCATCATACAAAATTTTTAATAGAAGAAAAATTATAAATCAATAAGCTTATGCAAATATTTAATAGACATGTCGCAGTACGATAGATAAAGCCGTGATATAGTTATATCCCTAGGGATATAATTATATACCGTAAAATAGTTATACGTAAGAGAATAAAATTTACTATCTTACTAGGAATATAATTATAATACGGTTGCAATCTAGTAATATGTTTATCTGACTAAACTAATCTAGTGAGATGATTATTTATTTATTTCTCGCTTACATGTACATAATATGAAGAAGGTGGAATTACATAATTTGGTAAGAATGTACATAAACCCAGGCTGGGTGTTGCGAAGTCTTTGAATTGGTACCAAAATCTATACATTACAATTTAATTAATATCGAAATAAAAATAAAAATAATGATAATAAATTAAGTAAGTATGTCAATAATGTTTAAATGAATTAAATTAATTATATGAACTAAATGAATCTGCCACATAAAATGAAAAAATACGGAATGTATAAAAATGCATTTAATACGAGATTATGATACCTATTTGACCGTGATGCCTACTCGAAATGATGATGATGATGATATAAACTATAGTTATAAAAAGTTAAGGTAATAGGTAAGTTATAAATTACCTATGTTGTACTTAAGTTTTTCTAATTCTATGGCCAATCTATTATGCAAGATCGCCCAGAGGCTCACTTTCAAGAAATATAAACTTGTAAAGTAAAAAGTCATTATCCTAATAAGCAGAATCACTGGCGCCAACGCCGATCTCCAAACATCTCATATTGACAAGTTTTACAATCCATATCTATTACAACAAAGCAACAAAAATTTACCGTCACTCAATGGCTCCGACAAATGAGACAGACGTCTGTCGTCAAAAATACCAAAAAAGTGTGGAACTGATGTAATTTGACACTTTCTGTAGGAAATAGAATATTAAAAAAAAGATCCAGAAATTTCTCTGTTTCGTACAATTCTTATTGAGACAACAAAAACATCTATTTCATCATCACGCTAATGCTCTTTCGTAAATTGAAGAATGGAATGTACGAAACATTAGTAAAAAACAAAACATTGGTGGCCGTTATCGAAATCTGGTATATAAGCTTGATTTCAATTAGTCTTAATATATGAAAGATGATAACAGAAGTGAAACGCAAGCTGAAGATGCAACTAGGTGTTTCCTAGCGATTGTAGCTTGGATGAAGGACGTAGAATTACTTATATGAAAATAAATTCAATAAAATACAGTTCAACCTAAATTTCAACTCAAAAGTGCTACCTCGAATTGTATCCGGTAGTATATATAGTAAAGTTTCCATTATACAGGCGTACTTTTAATCAGTAATTCAGTACTACATTGAGCTGTAGTATATTCAACTGTCTCGTTAGGAAGGGAATAGACTACCTTCGATTTTTTCCATACAACCGTATTACCATGTTTTTCCTCTAGATATTATCTCTAGAGTAATCAATTTTGTTTTATAATATCTAGATCTACTGTGGGCACTGGGCATGTTCTACATTTTGATTTTTTTGAATTACTAAATAACAAAAAAAACCCTTTGAAAATCCTAAAAAATGCTTGTTTACTACCGTGATCGGACGACTTCCTTTAAATAGGTTTTTAAACAAAAGAAAAACGTACAAGCATAGATCTACTCTTCCCAATGAATTTGTAAATCGCGTCTCAGGCAAATTTTTTTAACCTATGACTAACTTTATTTTTATTTTTTATCGTATAAATACAATACCTATTTAAATGTTTTAATGCTATAAATATTAAACGTGTCAAAGCTCTACATATTACGTCACTTGTGCATGAATAGTTCCATTAGTATTTATCCAGTTACTACTTTATCGCTAATTGTTTATTTATGTTGTTCATCTTGGTCGACATTTAAAGTGTTTTTCTCATCTTTACAAGTCACTATATTTGCCACTCGAACAAACCAGTCACCATTTGGCCCCAATATGTCATAAATCATAATTCAATTGAGTCTTTATATTTTTAGCAGCGTCAGACAAGACTTTTAGTTTTTCGTACTTGATATCTCATAAATTGTCGTTCTAAAAGGTCTTTTATCTTGCGGTTGACAACGAGTGAGTGATCACTTTGAGTGTGAAAAACGTTTCATTATGAGTCACAATGAAAGAGTCTTAAAAGATTCCGTTTAAAATATAATTAAGCTTCGTAACCAGTTATGACAGTTTCGAAATGTGGACATGCGTTTTTCTGACGGTATTCTGATTTTCTCAACGTTTCACGACAAGTCTGCTGAGTATATCAGAATAATAATTTTTAAATAGCGTTCTATTGATTGTCTTCCTTCTATTGATAGCGCGATGGAATAATAATACGTAAAGTATTTTTGTCGTCGACGCTTCTATTTTTACTAAGTTTCGTATTTAATTTATGTATAACACGTTTTTTCTTCTTCATATTTTTGTATAATCTGCGTAGTTATTTAACCCGTTCGGTCTCAGAATCCAAACACACTAGAAAAACTATTGTTAGATGACAATTGTTAGTTTTTGTCAACAAATAATAATATTTAATTGTGATCTATTTCATTTCAAGACGCGGTGAAAGCTTCCATTCATATGTTGTCGAAATTCCATCAGCTCGCACAGGCGTACTTACTATACTCGTACGGCTAAAGAGTAGAACTCATGCCAGCATACGTATTCCCGGACACATCCAATTTGGGTATTTTCAAGGCTAGAGTGAATAGGCTATTAATGTGCCAGCGAGCTTCATCTTAGACCGCATCTGTATTTAACATCAGGTGGGATCGTGGTCAATCGCTGGAAATTGAGAATATATTTAAAAAAAAATCAATAGTAGTTTTCTCTTTATTAAGTTCTTTAGAATTGCCATACCATATTGGCTCGAATCCAAAAGATCATTCACACTTACTCACATTACTGCAGAAATTAACAAGCATTGTCGATTTAATTGGACATTTTGTAAGCCCGTCGACAACTTTATCAACAAATCGGTTCTGCGCGTGCTGAATTCTATTAGACATCGCCAGCCAATATTTATTGACAGCAAATACTAATACGAGATGTGATTGTGACATGGCATCTTTACCATTACAAATGTGTATTTTAGTTTCTGTTACTACTTCAACTTTGTTTTTAGATTTTTGTTTTTGAATGGTACAACTGTTTCTACTTAGCGGTGACAAAGTTCATCATTTGATGTCAAATGATAGCAAAAGTGGTATTCACTTCTTTTTACTTCATTATTTAGACAACATAGAAGTTAGTAATATTGACAATATAACTTGTGTATAGTAATATAAATTCTGATATAAAATTACTATTTTTGTATAATAAATAGCAAAGAAATTGCATGTAGTAAATTACTCAAATGATAATGTGGTAACTAGTATAATTTACAGATCTGACTGGTACCATCACTATAATTCTTATATCTTGAAGTTCTGAACCATAAAAAACTACAAGTGCAATTCCCAAGGTCTCTGGCGCCGCTAAGAGCCCTGGAGACGAGAGTTCTTGACTTGACGCCTCGAGAAATGCAGGTAGACGAAATAAAATAAAAGAATCCGTATCGATAACTGTGGAAACAATAGGGGCTTCAAGTGTCAATTCAACAGCACGAGGGCCGGAGCTAATATGGTATTGTTTCGCAATTACTTTATAACTAGCGACTTGCTCCTGCTTTTCATGGCATAACGTCCAGATGACTTTTTATGGATACGTTCATAAATTAACTTTACATTTGTGGAAAAAAAACTGTCGCAAAAAACCATACTATTGAGATGTGCTGTAGAACGACTTGAAAATTGACATACAAACGTAGAAATTGTACTAACAATTCGGGTTTCACTTGTTCATGTTTTCGCTTGGTTAGCGCACGAATATGTCACATAACAATAATGTTTCTATTGTGTCTGAATTCAGCGAGCCAATTGATTCAAGTATAAGAACATACATGAATCATATTGAAAGTTCAGTCCTACAACCTGTACTGAATCAGCTGAATAGTTGTAAATGTCGAATACTACATAAAAACCTTTCTCTTTCAAATCAATGCTATAATATAATGGAACTAAACAAACTAATGTATCAAATGCATTGACAACACCATCCATTGACCCAGGACCTCTGCTTACGACAAATTTTAATGATTCAATAGCTCTACCTTTATTGGCTCTCCATAGATCACCATTGGAATTTGCGTGGGCGTCATCCATAGCTTGTTTTCTTTGAGTTTTCGCCTCATTAAGTGTTTGTATACACGCATTGGATACGTCGTCGCTTACATGATAAATGGTTACTCAATATAAAACTTGGGCTCTTATGGGAAAACTATTGTAGTATTTACACGCGTTTTCTTGAGTTACTTTGCTTTTATACATATTTTACAGTCATAGCGATAATATTATGGTCTATCTTTTATTTGGTGTTTATTTTTTAGCCTTTTTTAGGTGTTACCTTAACAGTTAAGTTGGCATTTTGCATATGGCCCGTGAAAGATGAGCGCGTGGTCACTGTAGCGTTTTTACGCTGTATTACCTGGAAAATGTAACTAGCGCTCTGCCAACTTGTGGCTTAAGATAATTCATCATAGTACCTAGTGATATCACCGACTCTTTTACCCTTCAAACTGGAACACAAAATAGCAGGCACTGCTTTTTAGCGACAAAAATAGGTGAGACTGAAGTACCTCCAGCAGACAACCAACAAAGGTCTTCTTCGTCCGAGCGTGTTTCCCGGTAACATTTTCAGCTTATGCTTTAGAGCCCAGGGTAAGCTATTAATCATGGTCCTGATTTGGCGGAACTGGTAATTACAATGGAGCGACTGCCGTCTGATCGCCGTAACCATTTTTACAAGGAAACCAAACCCACAGGAAAATCTCATGGTCCGGGTGTGTCCGGCTCGCTCGCCCGACCTCGTGCCGTATGGTCACGTTTCGTTGAGCTCCGCGATTTTTAATTCTTTAAAAATAGCTTTCCTCGGTTTTTCTTCATTTTCTTTTTAAGTGCTGTGCTATATACACTTATAGTGATAGTGACACGGTTAATTGTGCGAATTAACGCTTATTTTCGGTATTTTTAGTGTCTAAGTGTGGACCATTGCGGCAATCAGGACAAGGACCTGCAGCTAAGTTTTCCCACTTTTCATCGACTTTTCCCCTTTTTTATACATTTCACTAATTATTTATAATTTTTCTCAAAATTTTGCCAATTTTTAAGTGCTTTTCGATAATTTTACATCTAAAAGTAGGTAGTGATTATTCTTTGTTTACATCTTGCTAACCGAATTTAACCGAGCTTTGTGACATTTGCTGTCAGCTGTTATTGACAGTTTAAATTGAAGTTGTCATTAGCATCTTCTTGCTCGTCGAAATTTTGCTGTCAGCTGTTATTGACAGTTGAAATTGAAGTTGACATTAGCACCTCTTTGCTCGTCAAAATTTTACGGCACTGGAGGCGAGGACATTTAAGCTTATTTTGAACTCTTTAGCTATAAGTGGTGATGGTAGTTTAGGTTAAGTTCTCGGTATACAGTAAACTGAAACTAGATTTATCCATTATATTTAGGAATATTATAAGTATGTCGGACGGCTCAGACGACGACGGGGGTCCATCCCGCATCAGGACCCCGACCCGCGACCCCTTTAAGCCTAGGGACTCCTTACTGAGGACCCCACCAGGAAGGCGACTATCCATTCTAGAGGATAACACGTCGAAAAGCCTGATGGCCGCAGTGGTCGTGGAGACGGTGACGAACGTCCTCAGAAGATTATCTCCTGAGCTTCAAGAAGATTTCCCGCCAGCCAAGGGAACGAAGGCCCCCTCGACAACCGCCGCTAGGAAGAGGGCATCGGCGGCTAAGCGCGCGTTAGCGTCCCCAGAAGAAGTCGGCTCTGCGAAGTTGTCGAAAAGAGTACCGACTCCAACGAGCTCATTGATGCCCCCGGAACCACCAGTGTCGGAATTTGGTACACCCTTCTCGTCCGATAGCGAAGCAGACCCAATGTCCGAAGAAGGAACAGACGACCTGCACGCTCTAACTGCGCGTCAACTTTTATCTAGGGCCCATAAGGAGGCGAAGGGGGTGGCCTCCATCGCGGGTGGCCCCACTAGTAAGTTGAAGAAGTCGGACCAGAGTAATATAAACGGCCATGTAAGCACCATTCTGGAAATCGTTGCCCACCTGGCGCTCGTAGCTGAAGAGGGCAAGAAGGACATCAAGGTGGCCCAAACGGAGAAGAAGGCCATTGATGAAGCGCGAGAGCGCGAGAAACAAAGGGCCGCCCAAGCAGAGGCGGCCAGAATCGAAGCGGAGGCAGCCAAGGCTCGCGCAGAGGAGCAGGCGGCGGCGGACAGGGCTGCCGCGGCCATCACTGCAGCGTCAGCAATCGGTGACGGGACTTCCTACGCCGAGAAGGCGAAGAAGAAACCGGCAGGACCAATTATTGCTATATACCCTACAGACGCAGATATCAAGAGCGCAGAGGAGACAAAGAAGATTCTGAAAAGCTCCGTTACCCCCGCCCAGCTGCAGATACATGTGGACAAAGTGCGCAGGGTCGGCAACGCGGGCGTTCTCGTGCAAACGAGAACAAAAGAGGATATGGCCAAATTGAGGACCGCACTCCCGGCTACCCTTAAGGCCAATGAGCTTCAACATCGGACCCCGCTCCTGTGTATCAGGAATGTTGACGGAAAGGATCTGACACTCGACGAGTTGCTGCCGATGGTTCATGACCAAAACTTTAGGAACGACTCCACTTGGACCCTTCAAAAGTTGAAGGACAACTGCCGCCTGGCCTTCAAGAAGAGCAAACTCGGAGGCAGGATGACGACGTTCGTCCTTGCATGCTCCCCGGCCCTGCGCTCTACGCTGAAGGTGATGGGCAAACTAGCCATAGGCTGGGATGTGTGCCCAGTCGATGACTTCACAACGGCGATAAGGTGCCATAGGTGTCAACAATACGGCCACCCAGAGAAACGCTGCAAAGGCGATAAGGTGTGTGCTAAGTGCGGAATTGTAGGCCATGATAGCAAAGGGTGCAACGAAAAGAACACCGTGTGCGCTACTTGCAAGCGATTTGGCAGAGGCGAGCTGCACAGTCATGAGACTGGCTCTAGAGATTGCCCAGCCCGCATTCATGCGGAGAACAGGATGAAGGAGGACACTTCATCCTATTAATGGATTACGGCCCAAATATGAAACCCACAAAACTCAAGCTAGGCCAGGTGAACCTGGGCGGGGGTATGCTTGCCACGACCGAGATTCCACAGGTAGCCGAAGAACTGGATTTAGATGTAATACTAATTCAAGAGCATTACTCCCGACTTCGGGAAGAAGAAGCGAGTAGGTTCCTCCAGTGCGGCGGCACGGGTGCCAAGGCGTGTATCTACATTCGGCGCGCGGACATCCCTTGCGCCTTCCTCCGCCACCTGTCGGGGACACACTGTACTGTGTGTCACTTGCAGGTTGGCGGTGGGGGCGTGTACGTGGTGTCCGCGTATTTCCAGTACAGCGACGATGTGGATGTGCATCTTGAACATCTGGGTAAAGTTTTGGACGCCCTTAAAGGGAAAAATGTCATCATAGGTGTGGATTCTAACGCCCACTCACCAATGTGGTTCTCCAACGAGAGACAATACACAGGACGCGGGCCAGACGTCACGCACCGCAAGGAGTCTGTGGAGGCGTTTATCCTGGCGAGAGGTCTAGAAGTGGCCAATGTGGAGGGAGAACCGCACACATTTCAGACATCGAACGGAGCGTCAAATATAGATCTTACGCTTACTACCAGAGGTATTCCGGTGGCAGAATGGAAGGTGAGGGTGGGGTTGATTGAGAGTGATCACCGACTAATTACATTTGTCGTGGCAAGCGAGGTCGCTTCAAACGACGAGCCTCTAGAAGAGCCTATAAGACTACGGGATCGTGGTGTGTGCTGGGAGCGCTTCGAGCGTGTCATACATGGGCGTGTAGGAGATATAAAATGGAATTGCCCAGCGGGAGAGGTCTGCGAGCAATTTACTAATTTGATACTACGCGCAGCGAGAGAGACGTTAGGCGTGGTTAAATCGAGAAAGACAGGCAAGGGGTATGAATGGTGGACTCCGACGCTAAGCGGTCTGCGCGCGAAGAACAATAAATTACGGAAACGTTGGCAGTCCCTCCGTAGGGTGGGGGGGCATAGAGAGGAAACTGCACGAGACGAGTTCCATGCGCATAGGAGTAGGTATAGGGCGGCCATGGAGGAGGCGCAGCTTTTGCATTTCAGGAAGATCGCTGACTCCGGTGACTTGGACCCCTGGGGACAAGCGTACCGGGTCGCGAGCGGGCGGCACAGACCGCCCAGTAATGTTATTAATGGTACGGAATACGCACAAGGTTATGCTGAGGATGTGGACGGGGCCATGCACGGTCTCATGTGTGCGCTGAACCCGGATGACGACGTGTCTAAGGACTCCGCGTACCACAGACAGGTGCGTCGTGTGGCTTCGTTCATACCGTCAGGAGAAGATGCGCCTTCGCCATCGGATGAGGACATAGGGGACATAGTTAAAGAACTTCCCAGCACTGCTCCGGGGATCGATGGGATCAGCGCTCGTATTATCCAGCATGTCTGGAAAGCCGCGTCCGTAGAGTTCTCGGAAATGTATAGACGATGTGTCAAGGAGGGCTGCTTTCCGAACGTATGGAAGGATGGTAGGCTAATTGTCTTGCCCAAGGGCAACGGCAAGCGGCTTACCGACCCGAAAGCGTACCGCCCCATCGCGCTGTTGCCGATTCTAGGTAAGGTTTTAGAACGTATCTTGATAAAATGCGCTCCGCAGATGACCAGAGGTCTTTCAGAATGTCAGCATGGCTTCACACGAGGTCGGTCGACGGTAACCGCGCTAAATTCCATCTTTGGCGCGGCTCGGGATAGCTCGTCTAAGTACGTTCAAGTGATCTTCTTAGACATCTCTGGTGCCTTTGACAACGCCTGGTGGCCGATGATCCTGCTGAAGGCAAAAAGGGGAGGGTGCCCACCAAACATCTATAAGATGCTGGTGGACTACTTCACTGGACGCCGTATCGGCATGTTCGTTGGAGGAAGGGCCTTGTGGAAGACAGCAACAATGGGTTGCCCGCAGGGATCGGTGCTGGGGCCCATGTTATGGAACCTGCTCATGGACGACTTGCTTCGGCTCCCGCTTCCGGCGGGGGTTAGGATTGTGGCGTATGCCGACGACGTGACCATCTTGATCGAAGCTCAATCCCGAGCGAGCATAGAGACCTCTGCCTCTGCTACTTTGAAGCTCGTTGGCCAATGGGGGGAGAGGAACCGACTGGAGTTCTCGTCGAGTAAGTCCGCCACTATGACAATCAAGGGGAAATTCCAGCGGCCACCTGTCATCAGGTTCGGTGGAGCTTCTATCAAGAACGTCACGTCGGCTACGGTCTTGGGAGTGGTGGTCGACTCGAGTCTCTCGTTCGCGCAGCATGCGTTGTCGATAGGGATGCGCGCGGCAAATTGCTTCGGCAAGATGTCACGGGTATCGGCAACCTCATGGGGTATTCGGTACAGGGCACTCCGGGTCCTGTACAAAGGCACTTACATCGCCACGGTAACGTATGCTGCGGCGAGCTGGTTCCATCGTGCGTCACTGCACGTTGTGCGGAGCGCGCTCCTGCGCACCCAGAGACCCGCCTTGATCCTTCTGACCAAGGCGTATCGTTCGACAAGTACTGCCGCTCTACCAGTATTGGCTGGTGTTCTGCCGGCCGACATCGAGGTGGGCCGTGCTGGTAGGTTAGGGGAAGCACGCGAATCCGTGGTTACCCGGGAGGAGCTACAGCGCGCGAAACGTAGCATTGCGGAGACCGCACTGGCCACATGGCAATCGCGTTGGGACGCGTCGACCGATGGTAGGGAAACATATCGATTTTTCCCGGACGTGGCGGGTCGGCTAAAGGCAACTTGGGTCGAACCGGACTATGAGACCTCGCAGATCTTGTCCGGACACGGCTGCTTCAGGGGTAGGCTCCATCGCATGAAGCTTTCGGACACTTCAGCCTGCTTCTGCGAGGAAGCGGTCACTGAGGACGTCCATCACGTACTTTGGGAATGCCCGATTTATGAGGAGGCGCGTAGGGAACTATTAAATAATGTTGTTCCGCTCGGGGTGGGCCCGGTCTACTATTGCGATCTCGTGGGATCTGAGGCGAACTTTAAGCGGCTAAAAGAATTCTCGCATCGGTGGCATAAAATTCGAAGCGGCCTCGAGAGGGGCATAACTTGAAAAGTAGGAGCACATCAAGAATACTGCCACAAGCAGACAAAGAAGACGAAGAGAAAAACTGAAACTGTAACAAACTCAAAGACCTAGAAGACAGAAGCTGGCCTCTGGCCGAGAAGGCAAGCGAGGCGTACTTGTGAACGTAAGCCCCCTAAGGATGGGGGAGAGTTATTAAAATGCAATGATTGCATAGATAGGCGACACTATAGAGAACTTGTAGGGAGATCAAGCAGGTGCGACTGGAAAGAGATGCGAAATGCTAGTACAGCGCACTCTCCCGAGATTCGGCTCGTATAACCGAGAGGTTGGTAGAGCCATGGGAGGTGGAGGGAAGTGGTCCGGGTGTGTTAGTGGCCAACAGATTTTTCAGACTGCCTAAAGGCATCTGACATAACATAACGACTGCCTTTAACCGATAACAGCCGGGACCAACTGCTTAGCGTGCCTTCGGAAGCACGGAGGAGTTCAGGATAGAAATGCCACTAACGGCGACCAATCCAAACATGGCCGCGCACTCGCCGTTGCCGTCGCTTGACGCACACTATCACTCAAACATCCTTGACAAAAGGCCTACCCACGTCTAACTCTGGCAGTTTTACCCTTTTTCCTGTCTAACACTACTCTGAAATTACACGCCTCCCAATACTAATAGTGAGATCGTGATTATTCCAAATAACTAGAATTGTACCAATAATTGCAGCCTTTTGATAAATTAATTTATCTGTCGCTTTAAGTAATTTTATGTGACATAAATTTATTTCAAATTTAGCAACTAAGGTATAATTTTAGGATATAATTCCACTTTAATCGAGCAACTGGTTATCGATGAATGATTTTATGTTTTAAACCAGTATTTGATGTAAAAGGGATTAGAAGAGGAAGAAAAAAATTAGTTCGGTTTCTGATAGTTATTCAAACTGTGAGTAACATTTTCACTAACAGTAACGCCTCTTGACGTAGACAACAACTAAGGGTTCTTACAGACGAACTGCAAGTTGTGAACTTCAGCCGTCGCCATCTGTCGACGGCAGCAGTCAATACGTCGACGGCTGCCGCCGAGAGGCGGCAACGGCTGCCGTCGACATGCGACATCGCTTGCAGTTGGAGTGCCGCGTACTGGCAGTCGTGGTCAGCTTGTATAGGAGCCAGTTGCAAAATGGCGTCCGATGAAGAAACACTGTTATTGCTTTTGCTCCGCCGTCGCCGACAACAACGAAAAAGAAAGATACGTTCAGTGTGGGTTGAAGAAATATTAATGTATAGAGAACAAGAGGGAGATTTTTATACTCTTTATCCACGTTTGCGAAGGAATGAAAACAAATTTTTTAATTACTTTCGAATGTCAATCGCTTCTTTTGATGAGTTAACAACTATTTTGAAAGCCTCGATATCTCGCCAAGACACCGTGATGCGGAAAAGTATACCAGCTGAGCAAAGACTCGCCATGACATTAAGGTAAGCGGGTTTTATTTAAAAAAATTGTAGACACTGAAGATTATTTTTTTAATGAGATCAAATCAATATAACTTATGCAACATTTTTTAATTTAAGTTATAAAGGGAAATTTACTTAGCAACAATAATAAATCAAGTGTAACTGTCCCAAAAAAATAAAAAACCTCGCCATTATATTGCGGAAAATTATAATAACTTGTCAGAAATGAATTCTCCATAGCAATGCAATTGGGGCCGTCACGAGAGGTTTTTTATTTTTCTGGTCAGGATTTAAAATATTTTTTTCTCAAAATCAACTTGTAGCAAAACCACGACAGAAGAAGCATAAAAAAGGGCTAGAGGATATTTTCCATCTTTGGGCGAGTTATAACAAAATCGAACAAAACCGTATATCTCTTACATTTATGCTTTGTCTGCCTTTTACAAAACGTTACTTTTCTAAGTAAACTTTCATAAAAAAAAACATAAAAATAATTCAGTATTATTTTATAGGAGAATAGACAAAATATAGGAAACTTGGTGTACCGATAAAAAGGTCATTTTGTATAGATATTTTATTTCTTTGTAAGACAACGTTCACATATGGCATATTTGTTGTCAAAAAAATAAATTATATGAAATGACTTTTTCAACGACATATTGGTCATTAGTATTAAATTGGTAGACTAACTTGCCCATCCTCCTTTACGATCGATAACATTCTTTAAATTTTCACTATAATTATTACAACATAAAATTTAAAAAAAAGCTAATATAACAATGCGTAATTGAGACGAAAAGAAAATTATTCTGAGAAGATATCAGTAATTATTGTATTTGGAACAGAATCCTCAGAGCTTTCATTCTGTGTGCGCTGACTTTCCGGTCTTGCAGGATGTGTTGTAGTAGAGTACCCCGAATAGTTATAGGAGGAATGACTCGTTGAAGGCATTGTGTATTGCACGGAATTCTGAGACGACAAGCTTTCATTAGTTGTGACTTGATTCTGCGGTCTAGCAGGATGTGTTATGGTAGAGTAACCCGCGTAGTTATATGAATACTGACTCGTTGAAGGCATTGAAAGAGACTTGTAATGTTTTATTACTTGTATAACTTCTAATTTAGCGTCTAATTTCCAATCTGCTGTTATTTTTTTGAAGTCACTTACTAGGGACAACAGAAATAACTTATCCTCATCTGGAGGAGACGAAGGGTCTCTCTCAACTTTATCCAGTCTATCATTTAATTTCCTAGTTAAGTTTGTAATCAAGACATCATCATCATAAATTTGGCGTTTCCGTTGTCTTTTTGGCTCTGCTTCAGTTGATTGAACTGTTGGTGGTGAATTTGTCTGAGAGGTAGCATCAAAGTTTGAAGTACTCTCACCCTTATCTTCGGTAACATCTTTTAAAAATAGTAGCTGATCATAGAAGGTATATTGTTTTGGCGTAGACATGCTAGAACCACTTTTTCTCTTCAAGGTTCTGCAATACCTCATGAAGCCGTCTTTCAATACTTTCCATTTAGACTGTACCTGTATGGCTGAAAAGTGGGAATATAATTTTAAAATAGTGAGTGATAATAATCTTTATTAGGAAAAATAATAAAAATTAAAATAATACAATGTAGCCAAGTAGTATGTAATCAAAAGTCGTCTTCAATGTCGCAATTTGATTTTAATAGACTGATTTCAAATACCACGGTAAAAAGAATGAAGTTAATAAAGTATGTCTTTAATTTTTCAGGTTCTTAGCAACTGGTTGTTCATTTGAAGATCTACAGTATGCGTATAGATGCGGAATTTCCACAATAAGTAACATAATAAAAGATGTCTGCCAACAAGTATGGATAAATATGAGAGGCGATATTTTACCACAAAATATAACTGAAGAAACTTGGAAAAGGATTGCTGATAGATTTGAAAGACACGCTCAATTTCCTAACTGCATAGGCGCAGTTGATGGCAAACATATAAGAATATTCAAGCCAGGAAAAAGTGGATCTTCTCATTACAATTACAAGAATTATTTTTCGATTATCCTTTTAGCTATTTGTGACAGTGATTATAAATTTATATATTGTGACATAGGTTGTTACGGACGACATTCGGATTCAACTATTTTCGAAGATTCAGTGTTTTTCACAAAGCTACAAGAAAAGTCACTTAACATCCCAAAACCCAGATCGATTTCAAGTGACGGGTGTACCTTGCCTTATGTTTTAGTTGGAGACGAAGCATTCAGTTTATCAGAAAATTTGTTACGTCCATATCCAGGCAAGAAATTGACAGAAAAGATGAGAATTTTTAACTATCGCTTAACACGTGCAAGGAGATACATAGAATGTTCATTTGGCATTTTAACCAATAAGTGGCGAATCTTTCATACCCCCATGAACTTATCTTTGGAATTTTGTAAGGATGTTGTTAAAGCATGTTGTATATTACATAATTTTATACGTGACAGAGATGGTTTTACATTTGAAGATACACTTACTATCAACGGTTTGGAAAATATAGCCACAATCCCAAACGAAGGGGATTCGTTATCGGGTCCGTTAATAAGAGAAAAGTTTTCAAATTATTTTAGCAGTAGTGAAGGCAGTGTCTCATGGCAGTTGGATTGCATATAAAACAAATAAAAGTATCTCGATTATTATAAGTTGGAAATAATCTGCTTATAGTACGTTCACATTAAGAATAAAGTGAGTCATCAGTGCAACTGCAGGACAAGGTGTATTCACAGAGGTGATAAAATTCAATAAATTCTATTTTAAAAGATTAAGTTTAATGAATATAAAAGCTTAAGATCACTGCATTCTTAACGCGTACGAACTATAATAATTAATTAAATATTTAATAAAAACTCACTTACCGATGGCGTTTTTTTCATTAACGGTTTTATCCTTGAAATCACTTACGATTTCCTCACATACTGCTGCCCATGTCCGGTTTTTTATTGTTTTGTTACTATAGTCTTGTAGCTTATAATTCCAAAGACTAGGCCTTTTTTTTACTGCCACAATTAACAATTCAACGTCAATTTCGTCGCCGGAGCTCATTTTGTGGGCGCGCGACGCTTGCGCACTCTTGGTCTATGTGCTGTCGACACTGACAAAATGGCGGACGCAACTCGCATCAACTGCAAACGTCGCCACCTGTCGGCGGCAGCCGTCGACGTATTGACTGCTGCGGCCGACGCGTCGACGGCTGCCGTCAACAGATGGCGACGGCTGAAGTTCACAACTTGCAGTTCGTCTGTAAGAACCCTAACTGTTGTTGTCACCTATCTCGTAAAGTAAACGTAATGTAAAGATTAAGTTTTAGTACACATACAAGTACACGAGCCACCGCCTCTACCTGCGTGGTCCAGTGGTTAAGGTGATTGCCTGTAGACCCGGGGGTCGTGGGTTCGATTCCCACGGGAAGCATTGTCTGATAATAAAGATGATTCCGTGCTTTGGAAGGCACGTTAAGCCGTTGACCCCGGCGGCCATTTGGTAGTCGTTATAAAAACCACATCAGAGGCCGAGAGGCGGTCCCGATTAACTCTGATACCAGGGTGTGCATGGTCGATTGACCGTGACGTCTGTTCGAAATTATGATGATGACGAGCCTTCTGATGGAAAGTGGTTACCTATGGACGTCTGCAACACCAGAGGTATCAGAGCACATCATCTTTCTAGTTTATTCAAACTTTTACTTTACTTCATGAATGAATTAACTGTAAAAAAACATAAATCGATTTTCTATAATTATCTTATTAATTAAATTAACATTTCTTTCTCACGTCACTATTACACAGCGGGGTTCCAAATGGCATCAAGATTTAAGAGAACCATTATCGAGATATCGATATAGGTTTCGAAACGAGTACGTAATCGGTATCGGGCAATCGATAACCTCTGGGCCTTCCGTGTTGACAGAGACGCGAGGAAAGTTTAATCGGGAAATGATCAGTTGTTTAACGTGTGATTTAACCACATTTAAATAGAAAGAATTCTAGATGGAGATAGTTGTTAATTGATTTACGAAATATTATGTGGGATTGAGTTGGAAACAACGGGACGTGTCGTAAAAAGGGGTAATTGTCAATTTTGTTACTTTATCATATGGGCTTACTTATTTCTGTGTTCTTATGTTCCTCGAATTTATGTTTTGTCGCAGCAGTGAATCGTCGAAACATTATTTTTCGAAATAAAGACAAAACAAAGCCAAAGTCACAATCGCAAAACGTTAACGACGTACGACAAGAACAAAATGTATGGGATTGACATAAGATTGACCACGTGATTTAGCGCAGCTTATGTCAATCCCATACATTTTGTTCTTGTCGACATTCGTTAGCGTTTTTAAATTGTCACTTGGCTACGGGTGTCTGTCATATTATTTATCGGTCGAAATACAATACATATACTATACATAGCCTTATTGGAGTTTGGTAGTGAAGTTTTGTTCGTTTTGCAATTATGGACCTTCTTTAACACTTTCGCTGACAGTAACGCCTCTCGACGTAGATAACAATTAACTGTTATTGTTATCTCGTTTAGTGTCCAACTTGAGCAAGATAACACCTTGTCAAAAATAAATAAGAAAAATTATGATAATTACGAACAATTTAAGACTATTAATCTTACCCACTGGCGCCGCAGGAAGGATGGCTAATCGTGGTTACAAACAATTTAGTTAATCGGTTATTAAGTCTAAATCATAAACTATTATATGTAATGTGGCTATTAGTGACAAGTCAAATGGCAAAAGGCTTATATCATTGCTAGATATGTATGATAGTAATCAACGATTGAGTAAGATATATAATATGATTTTTTACCAAGGCTTGGAATCGGTACCAAAAGTACAGTTCTGTACCAGTATTTAGAGGTTACTTTCATTTCGGTACCTGTGTACCTTATTGATCAGTAATGTAATAAAGCTGAAGAATTTGTTTTAACGCCATTCATAAATGTATATATACATCACAGACAGATAAAACCGCGAGGTACAGCTAGTTTATTGTATATTATCTTACCTAAAATTTTGTCCTTGATGCATACAAAATCGGTCTGGCTTCTGAGAAAGTAATCAGATTCGTATTCCGTGGTAGGTACAGCGGTGACATTGTTATACGATCCATCCACAATTTGGTAGCTGCATTAAGTGTTGTAGTTTCTGGCATAAGAATAGACCACTCCCTCTTTCCCTCAAACATACGTTGGTCCACTAGCCATTAATACACACGTGGTAAGTGACCCATATTTGACAATAAAAGAGTCAGTCCGGCTAGCCTGCACACGTAAGTAATAGCAATTTTGTTTTTGACGTAACTATTAATGTGATGACATTTTTGTTTTTTTTTAAGAGATATAAACTTTGTGTTTATATTTATGATTTATTTATATCGTAATTATTTTTAATTTAGGTTGATATACTTGGTCTATACATATGACGCCTTCCCTAAGTAAATCATTTTATTTTTCATGTGGCTGTTTCGTTATTCTTGTGCCAAGACTGCCAACCCCACAGAGCAAGCAGGGGGCTTAGTCAAAGTCACAATTTGAAAACGTTAACGAAGTTTGATAAGAACGAAATGTATGGGATTGACATGTGATTGACCACGTGATTTAGTGCGGCTTATGTCAATCCCATACATTTCGTTCTTGTCGAACTTCGTTGACGTTTTGAAATTGTGACTTTGGCTATAAGCTCCCAGTTTTTATATCGCTCGTAGCACAAGAAAATCATTACTCTGCCTACAAATGCTATTTAGATGAAGATAAGTACCAAGCATAGCCTGAACAATTACTTGGTTTTAAAGAAAGACTTGATATTCTTTCAGACACTTCTGATGTTGCAGGCGGGTCATGGACTACATTAACCACACGGTAACCCCTTTCTATGAGGTGGGTCGTAGGCTTATTTGCCTAATAAATAGCCTAAAAAACCCTCACGATAAGAAATTTTGAATGTTTGAAAAACCGTCAATATGTTATCCAAATATTTTTTAACCTATACAAAATGCTGTCACCTGCTATACCTACCACAGACCTAGTAACGGTAGGTAGTAGTAGGTAGGGGGTTCAAAACGTCCTCTTTCCCACGATAATGCATGCACAATGTGTTAACGGTTGACATACTAGTTAGTACGTACCTGTTACACGCGGTTTCATCGCTAGTATTTGTCACGAGTATCGATATTGTCAATACTGTTATATTACGAGTACGTACTAGGTATGTCATGTGGATATTTATTGAGGAAGTCAGTTTCGCACTCGGATAGCGAACTTAACACCTGTGAATAAGACTTTTTATAAGTAGCAACTTTTATACGCCCAGCCTTTTATCAATCATGGCCTATACGGCGCTGGGCCGACTATAAAATCATGGGCAAAACCTGGATGCGTGCAGCAGGAGACCGGGTGAAGTGGAAAATTTGATGAGGCCTATACCCAACCGTGGATGATACCGGGCTGAAAAAGAAGTAGAATTATCATGGCCGACGGCGAAATGACACCAGTTTTGTGCGCGTCAAGCGACGGCGACGGCGATCATGTTAGGATTGGTCGCCATTAGTGGCATTTCTATCTCCTCCATATTTCGGAAGGCACGTTAAGCCATTGGTCCCGGCTGCCATCGGTAGATGGCAGTCGTTAGGCTATATCAGAAGCCTTTAGGCAGCCTGAAATATCTGGCAGTGTTGGCCACTACCACTCCCGGATCATGTTCCTGTGGATTTCCCTGTATAAAAGGAATATGGAGGTCAGACGGCAGTCGCTTCATTGTAATAACCAGTTCCGCCAAATCAGGGCCATGATGAATAGCGTACCCTGGGCTCTGAAGCGTAAGCTGTAGATCCAACCGGTAAAAACACGCTGGGACGAAGAAGTTGCTTCGGAGTCCAGTGCAAGAGTTTCAAAAGAAGCTATCGAGCACCTTTCCAAATTAGATAAAATGTTAATAAACTTTGTGGTAGCAAAATTTATTCGTTATGAAATAACTAGGTATTTGTAACTGTTAAGTGGTCTTTACCGTCATTACTGTTAGTTAATTGTCCTGCTAGTTACTTCGACATTACTACGCCACTGTCGCATTTGGAAAGCTTTGTATTTCCGAATTCTATTGTAAGCTTAATTTTGTTATTTTTAAGCAGTGTCATAATTTTATTGTGCTGTGGACACAGGCAAAGCACCTCTTCTGCTGACTTGTCAAAATGTTCTGGAAGAAAGGACTACTCTCGTTCACTACCTGCTGTAGTAGAGTTGCAAATAAACCAAAATACATGATTACAAAAGCTTTAAAAAAATTTAAAATGGTTTAAAATCAATTTAAAACAGTTTAAAATCAATTTAAAATGGTTTAAAATCATGCCACGTGATCAAACTTATTAACAAATTATTATTTTGGAAGAAAGAATTAATTGTTAATTAATTGAAAACTTTTATGTTTGTTAGTTTTTCTTACAAAGTAATGTTTTTGAAACTTTTCAATACCTACTTGTCATTTTCATACAAAATTTGTTTATTAAAAAAATCAAATAGATCTTTTTTTTTTGGTGCAATAAATAGTATTGTATTGTAAATATTGGCAACAAGTTCAAACAACACTTACTTGAACCATACTCAATGCCAATCTCATTAATGTTAATTTTGACGTGCCATCCGTCTGTTTGTCACTTTGTTTCTCGCGAATTTGCATATAAATAGGATTTTACCATCGTGGGTGTTTCAATGCATTTAAGAACAAACATGTTTAATATGTTTGTTCGTTTTTGTCTTGTTTGTGTTGTTATGCAATGAGAGGGGTATTCTGATTGTGTAAGTAATATATAATTAACAAATAAATAAAATATAAATGTTGCAAGTAAATAAACATAACCCTCCTTCTGTCGCAGTTGGATAAAAAACAAACACCCTGCATCGCTTTTCTCAAAACAATTAAATTTTTACAATATTTTTAAAAATAAGTTTTAAATGGTGTTAGAAATTAGCAATGTGCCATGACACCCTTGGTATTGCCAATGTACATAGACCGTAGTGACCGCTTATTTCCCATAAATGTAAGATTTCTTGATTTTATAAAGTACGTTGGTTGAAATACATCGAAGGAAATAGTGGTTCTCATGTAAATTCCGCAAAAACAGAAACTTCATACTTTTTTTTCTTGTGGAATGCACGAAAGCGCAGCCATGGGTAAAAGCTAGCGACATATAATGGCAAATAGTTAACACCCATTCATGTGGTACCTAAATACAAAATATAAGAAACTAATCAAGAACTACTGGGCATATGGTGGTCTTTAGCTAATGTTTAAGCCTTAGGTTCGCTTTTAATCAAAATTCTAGATATGTCGGTAAATGATTATTAATCATTGTCATGGAACGACTGTCGTCTGATCTCCGTTATTCTTTTAACAAGGAAACTTAACCACGTCTAAAACGTAAATTGTCAAACATTTTAATTAGTTTGTGATAGAGGGGTGTAGCTAAAGCCACAATTTCCAAACATCGACGATTGTTGACAAGAACAAAATGTATGAGTATGATATAAGCTACGGTAAATCACCTGGTCAATCTTAAGTCAATCCCATATATTTTGTTAACGTTTTGAGATTATGACTGGCTAAGCCCCAGAGACTCCCTTCTCCCGCGTGACACGTGTCCTCAAATGTGTCATCATATTGTATAACCCGCCTATCTGGACAACAAAAGGTAACTACCAATGTCCTAGACCTAGACCCCTCGTGACATGACTCCAGCCCGGCAACACCTCGGGTCACATGAGGAAACGATCGACATCTGGTGTGAACCGGAATCACTCAGAATGGCGCGGTGAGAAGTCGCCCAGACACATAGATATTATTATGACACTTCTTCTTTGCGAGTCATAATGGCTTTGTGGACTCTATATTGATTGTGCCCAGTACTTTGCCACCTCTACCGCCTGGTTGTTTGTCTCGTTCAAGTCCCCCATTGTGCAGGAGACATGGCAGCTAGGGCACGTATTAGGACACTGTGATCGTTGCAGACAAGCGCTGGATGCAGGCCGCTTCCAACCGGTTATTTTGGAAATCCTTAGGGGAGGCCTATGTAAAGACCCGCCGCTGAAATTCTGATGATGATATCGATAAATTAATAGAGTCACTGTAGCCACAACATATAGATATAACAAGATGTTCTCCGTGGTGTTACACGCTCTTGTGTGTTTGTACAGTGGGCTGCAGAGAAATCTGACCCCCTTTCAATAGCGAAACTTGTGGCATGGGGGTCAGATTTCTCTGCAGCCCACTGTACTATTAATAATCAGACTGAATACAGAAATATTTTTTTCCGACCCGAGTTCTAAAGTTCAAATAAACAACCTTTTAAATAGTCTCGTGCTGTACCATTTGTTATTTGTAGCTGCTTGCTTATTGAGTAAGTTTGATCAACCCTATCAAGTCAACAATACTCTAAGACCTCAGTGGACTTCCTATGCTAATTCAGTAACATCAGCCAAGTAGTTCAAATGGTAAATCGCTTGCATAACAAGCTAAATCTCGACTAAAACTAAATGTCAAGACCTCACTTGAAAATTAAGTACGATTGATTATCAACAATGAATTTAAAACATACGACATCGAGGTGAATGCTCTAATAAATAAATAAATAAATAAATATATAGGGACAAATCACACAGATTGAGTTAGCCCCAAAGTAAGTTCGAGACTTGTGTTATGGGATACTAACTCGACGATACTATATTTTATAACAAATACATATATAGATAAACATCCAAGACCCAGGTCCATCAGAAAAAGATCATTTTTCATCTTGACCTGACCGGGGATCGAACCCGGGACCTCCTGAGTAGCGGTCAGGCATGTTAACCATTACGCCACGGAGGTCGTCAAATAGTCATTTGAGAATGCTCTTGACCTAAATACTTTCATTAAAATAACTAATAGCTGTTAAATCAGCATTCACGGGCAGACAAGTTCACACGAGCAGGTAGCAAACAGGTGATAACTAGTTACATATTCAGTTAACTATTCGCTAGTCACATTGTGAATCATTGTTTACTGTGGTTTCACACATTCCGTGACACCTACTTAGTAAAGAAAGCTACCATACCACTGAAATAAATAGTTGTTAACCGCAGCTAAACTAGCAAGGGACTTCGTTATCGTATCTCCAAAACAATAAGTATGTTCTCTAAGGTCCAATCTACCTGTGTATTATTTTCTTACAAATTGATTTATTAGTGTAAGTGTAACCGACATACAAGATTGATAAGAAAATTATCAACCCGATAAACTTATGTTAACGTGGTGACCTTGAAATTAGAACAACTAATTACTACTACTAAACTTTTATTATTACTAAACTTTAAAATAAAAAAATAAAATTTGTTTTGTTATTTTTATTTTATGACATTTTGTAATTAATTTTATTATATAACATTTGCATGCCTAAGTTGGTAAAATATGTGCGCTAGTAACAAACTTTTATAACACCTTTTGTACCGTATTTAATGCAAATAAAGATTCTGATTCTGATTCTAAACTTAACGAATTGTGTAATAAAGTCAAATATTTAAATAAGCTCTCATACAACCTAAGAGTTAAGTAGAAGATACAGAGTAAATAGATGACACTTACCACGTGTAAAAAGCTCTACACCCAAATGTCAACATGAAAGCTGCTAGCAAATCATTTAATAACAAATGTCAACAATTACTAGCAATAACCAAGGGCCTTCGAGCTAGTTTTTACTTCCTTCTACTAATTTCTTCTTGCATAAAAAGTTAAACATAAAGCAAGTAGATGATGATTCCACTAATATATATTTTTTCAACATGAATCTTACAAGCGAATCGTGAATTTAAAAGATGTAAATCATACAGTGGATGGGTGACTACAGACCTTTGTAAGGTCAAACAAATTGTATGAAACTGCAGCTAACCCGTTGTATCGTGAAAAATCGTAGTCCATCCAGAGAATACCCTAATCTCCTTGGACTCGGTCAAGTCAACCTTCAATATTCATAAGGTTATTAGTAACAACTACGGCATTTTTCTTTGTCCAAGCGTGTTTCTTAGTTGCATCTTCAGCTTATGCTTAAGAGCCCTGGGTGCTTAGCAAAAGTCCCAATTTTTTAGAATTTTTTAGAATGAAATAAAATTTGCTTTAAATCCAAATAATACAGCTAAAAGTCTAGCCTACAATCTAATTGAAAATTTATCAAAGACTGTAAAATAACCATGAACACTTACGAACAACCTACAGCTTCCCTTATCGATAATACTAAATAATCTACAGCTATTATACCATTCAATACCCAATTACAGCAAAGTAGCTAAGTTATTGAATACTCCCAAACGTTTGCACATTATTAAAGTCATAAGTCTGATGATATCTGAGTATAATTTATTATTATACCCGTGGAGGCAGACTGGCAAACTAGCAACAAGTGATATTACAAGTAAGATCTTAGACTAGATAGTTTAAGTTCACATCGGCCTAGTGGATTGAGCAAGGAAAGGAAATTTCTTAAGTCTATATCATATTAAGAGTACAATTTTGCCCTTTACAGAGCATCATATATAACCTATCTTTAATTATGCTATCCAATAATCACATTTATGTAGGAGCTATAAAAACATACAGAAATACATGAAAAGGCCTATATCTAACTATGGGTGATACCAGGCTGAGAATGAAAAAGAAGATAACAACTTTTAAGAATTCACCAATTCGCTTTAGCTGCATTCCATTCGTAGCCCAGCGGATTAGCTCTTTGAAGTGGCAGCTGGCAAGGCTCATAGCGCAACGAACCGATGGCCGATGGGGAAGAAAGGTTCTCGAATGGCGACCACGCTCCGGTAAGCGCAGCATCGAACACCCACCGACCAGATGGTCAGATAACCTGAAAAGTTCGCAGGCTGGATGCAGGCCACTTTCAACTGGTCATTTTGGAAATCCTTGGGGGAGGCCTATGCCCTATCTTATTTTGAAATGAGATTGTCTTGTGAAAGTAACAGGTAATGTTGTTGAATCATCATCATCATCATCAAATTCTTATTAAAACATTATCTGTGTTTTAAATCCGAAGAATTAATCGACAGACTAGAGCCAACGCACCAAGTCACTGTTTTGTCTATTCGTCCAATTTGAGCATTGCGTCTTTACGAAATGTAAATAGCTATCATAACCTACCAATTTTGAAATGGGATTGTCTTGTCAAAGTAACAGATAATGTTTTTACATTATGTATGTAAATATGAGTAACTACATGCTTGTGATATATGACACTATGTTTATAAGAGTTGCTAAATTAACATCACAAAGCCAAAGGTATGGTCTTACGTTTAAATAATTATGACAGTGAAGCAAAACATCCTGTGTTCATCTGAATAACTAATAACCATTTTATGTAAACGTTAATTTATTGATACATAACCTACATGTCATGTAGGAATGGCTATATTTAATAAAAAGATGATTCAGTTAATCAATACATATAATAAGACACTAAAATGCGAGTGTCTGTACATTTAATATTTTTCAAAAAAACTGATTGAGTGAGATTAAAAAGGAGTAACAGAAACCAAAAAAACAGTTTTTGAAATTTTTGTCTGTCTGTATGTATGTATGTATGTATGTATGTCTGTCTGGTACGTTATAACTTCGAAAATACTCAACGGATTTAAACGCGGTTTTCACAGTTGGATTACATATGATTAGGAGCGTTGTCAAAACTTTGTTTCGTCAAAATCGGTTAAGGGAAAAAGAAGTTATGGTCGATTAAAAATTTACTTCAAACACTGCTTCAAAACTTTTAATGCGTTTACTTACGTTTAATTTAATTTAGATAAAGCTAGGATTTCTACTTTTTATTATCCATATCAATAAAGACGAAAACACGCACTGCACCTATTAATTTTAATAAAATAACACATTGAATTTGATCGTAAATTTAGTAACATAAAATCTCAATAGATGGCGCGAATTTGCGTACATATAGACAAATCCCATTTGAAATTTCGCCAATCTCTTGCAACGTATGTTGGCCTATCGGTAGAGGTCGTAGATCATATTTTTAAGTCGAGGGTTCGAATCCTGCTATACATGACTTTTTTTTTACTTACTTTCTTTTACTTGCTTTTTTTTTACTTACTTTTTTTTATTTACTTTTTTTTTTCGTTTTGTATTAATTTTTAAGAATTTTTTGATACTTTAGTAAAGAAATGTTTCAAGAAAGTACCTGGATCGAATCCTGTCACAAACAATAATTTTATGATTTCGTGTTTTATTTGTTTTCTAGAATTATTTTCTTACTTTTTTTTTATAATTTTGAAAAGAAACAAATAAATTCATTTGCAAATTTATTTCAGGATAAACGATATCGCAACCCCTTACAAATCATATCTAATAGTTTGTCATTGACGACATTGAAAAAGAAGATTAATCAAATGGTTGACTGGTAGAGAACGCTCTTAGCGTTAAGTCCGTTAATATATAAGTACTAGCTGTTCCCCGCGGCTCCGCCCCGCGTGGGAATCGGTTATATCGCGCCCAAAAGTTTCTGTTTGACCTCAGGTCGTTAACTACATCCCTACCAAATTTCATCACAATCGGTCCAGCAGTTTAGCCGTGAAGAGGTTACAGACAGACAGACTTTCGCATTTATAGTATTAGTATGGATATGGATTTTGTACTTATCTATCTTTACATATAAAGGACAGTAAAAATTGAATGTCTGTACATTAAATATTTTTCTAAAAAACTGATACGGGGCGATTAAAGAAAGACGTGTAACAGAAACCAAAAAAAACAATTTTTGGAATTTTTGTCTGTATGTCTGGTACGTTATAACTTCAAAACTACTCAACAGATTCGAACGCGGTTTTCACAGGTGGATTACATATACGTTCAACAGTTTTGTCAAAACTTTGTTTCATCAAAATCGGTTAAGGGAAAAAGAAGTCATGGTCAATTGAAGTTTACTTCTAGCACTGTTTCAAAAATTTTACAGAGTTAAATCCGGTTTACATAAACGTATTTAATATAGATAAAGCTACAATTTCTACTTTGTTTTATCGATATCAATGAAGACAAAAACACACTGCAGTCTCTATTAAATTTTAAAAAATTAACACATTGAATGTGTGTGGGCGTATAATTTAGTTACATAAAATATCAATAGATGGCGCTGAAGTTCATTTAATTATTTTTTTCTCATATGGTATTATAGCAGATTGAAATTTTTCCAGCAATTAATTCTAATTATTTCAAAAAAATTTTGGTTGTTTATTTAGTTCTATTGGTTGGTTTGTTTATCGGTCGTTTGTTGTATTGTATTGTAAGCTATTTGAATTGATTAGTTGGTTGGTTTGGCTTTGGTTTAAAAAATAATCGAACCAGCAAGTCAGTTCAGTTTTTGTTCGACGGAACATACGGTCGTGTCGTAAGGTCTAAGTTAACTAACATAACACTATTTATTGAGTTAGGTTCTAATGACCCTGTAATAGGCTGCGTCTACTCTTTTAGAGACAAATATGTGATAGTATGAATGTTAATATTTTCAGTTTGATATCGTAGCAATGTAATGGCTTTATAAAATTGGCACGGGAATAGGATACTACTTATAGATTTAACTATAGGTCTGGATAGTTGTAGTTTCCACAGGTTAAGCGAAAAGCGAACTACACGCGGGCGGAGCCGCGGGCAACAGCTAGTGATATAATATTAGAGTATTACAAAAGTTAAAAAACGCAATGCAGACAATATCATTTATTAATTTTAGCAGCTACGACACAGGACACACAAAATTGAGCGAAACAAAACTTTATTTACTTTCAAGTTTTCTTCCTTAGTCATTAGATTCAAATTACAAAAGAAACTCTCTGTGATAGCAAAGATTCATTGAATTTTTACAGCATAGCACCGCTAATGTTATCCCTGAGTACCAATGTTTTACTTCGCCTGTTTTTACACTGCCAGCGTCTAAATGCAAAGCCTACGCCGACGTGACTGAACTTCTTTCTCTGTTAACTTTATTCAATTCCAATCTCGTACCTATATCAACTTGTCCACCAGTTATTATTAATTTGTCAGATTCCATGTCCATTTTAACTATAACTAAAACCATATCCTTCGTATTTTGTCCTACCTACACCGCAGAGTACACTAGGCTTTTATATATACGATTAGTAGCCTACTTGTAGCAGGCATAATAACATTTTAATATTCCATAGACTCATAAAACCTTCCGTCTCCAGCACTTGTTACCTACTACATATGCATCTTATCGCCGCCATTAATGCGTGCGTACAATGGCTTGGCTATATTTTACAGTCCGTTAATTATTTTTTCTCATTTAATAACTTCCACTGCTGCGGGTCTGGTCTGCCGACTATTAATATTTACTAATATTATTAAACACAAACGTTTAGCATCTCTTCAGAGAATGAAACACCAGAAAATGACGTGTCAGAAGTGCCTTGATGGTCCGATGAGCTGAGGAAGATCGCAGGCAAGCTTTGGATGCAGGCCTCATTTTGGAAATCCTTGAGAGAGGCCTATATCCAACTATGGACAGCCTGCGGCTAAAATGTTGATGATGATGTACCTTGATACTTTCATGCTGGATGACTTTTACAGGGCTACAGAGGTGACCCAGCTTTGAGCATCCAAGAGTATATAATTTTAAAGTTGTATATGAACGATTGTTGTTTCTTCAAGCTCTTGATAAGCTGAAATGAATCGGCTGTTTGGTAGGGTAAAGTATATATACCTGGATTGGCATTACCTACTTTACTATATGAAATTTCTACCGCAGTAGAAATTATTATCGCAAAACCTAGTTGTTCTATAAAAATGAGGAAATTGAAACAAATAAAATACGAATAATATCTCACCTAATACTTTAGCGCAGCGAGCCAAAGTTGAACTTGGCCTCCGATTCAACAACTATAAAATATGATAAAAAATTTTGAAACGCGATAAATATGTCTTTATATTTCAAATTATTTAACTATTTTACTGTGGTCAGGAGTGACTTAACAATCTCTGGACATAGTACTCGGCAGATTTAATCCTCTTGATTTTGCTAATTATTTCTGTGTTGTCAACGTCGATAGCAACGAGTCGAACAGAAAAACAAGAGATACATGCTCATTCTAAAATGAACTTAAATGTGAAATGAATCACGATTAATTTTAAAATCGTGTGCGGAATTTACAAATGAAGTCCCTTGTTTTTTATCTCATGTAGGTCATTTAATAAATGTACGGTATGTAATTAAAAGTTGACTTGTTTATATTTCCAATAAATTTAAATATATCCCGTTAAGTTCACTTAACTAGTTGACTAATGCTAACTATCAGCGTGAGTTAAGATCTAACTGGGCTTTAAAATGGAATCTTTAAAATATATTCAGTTTATTTAATTTTATATAAGCCTGTAAAAATTAGCTGATCGTGGCAGTGCCTCCTTTTAGTAGAGCCATTTTAGTTGCATCTTAATCTGTTTTGGTCCCGACTCTCATTTCTTCCATAAGGTTAGCAATATCTACTTAAGACATATTATAATTTTTGTCAATATTATTTATTGCTTGTGAATGTGTGTTGAGTAATACAGCGCTTTTTATGACATTTAGAAGGAGATGAAGCTTAACCAGGATAGTACAGCAAAAAAATAGTACCTATTTATATGCGCTGTACGCGTGACAGGGATCAGCTGTTTTATGATATGAGTTAATGTACCTGTTTTTACCTGTTTGCCGAAAAACTTGTTGTTTTAAGCTTAATTTAATAAAAAATATTTACATAATAATAACATGAAAATAGTCTATTGGCATAAATAGTTCGCAAGAGCAAAGATATAAAACTACTAAAAAACATCAAGTAAATTTAACGAACAGTTTAATTTGAATTTAAATCAATCACATAATAAAAAATACTAACGGGTAGCTGTACTTGCCAATGCTATTAAAACGTCTTCTCACAATTACTACCCTTTGATATCTCTGACCTACATTTTAGCCATAAAATAGTCCAAATTTTATGAACCACTAATGACTTGTGATAAAACGGTGATTAACACGTCTGTTGATCAATGATTATGTTCGGTGATTTGTGATTGTAAATCGATGATTGTAATTCCAGTCATTAAAGGAGCCGAAATCTTGTAATTGATGGAGCTTTATCATCACCATAAATTTAAGAGCTAGGAACTTGTCGGTAGAGTTCCTCCCATTTTTGTCTTTCATTTGCGAGTTCATTTAAACGACACGATGGTTATTTTCTCTGTTACCTGTTCCATATAATTACTATGCTTTAGTTTACCTCGACACCTTATTTTATCTTTTCTTCAGTTATATTTTTCATTAAATCAGTCTGTCGTATCAAATCTCCCATCATGATTTCTTTCTTCTTTCTCTGTACTAATTTATAAAAATTATAATGTGTTGCAATAGAAATAAATTATCTTACTTAGGTGGATTTCAAAACTGCGAAACCTAAAATTTAATTTCGTACATCATCATTCCACCTGTTGAATTTAAAAATTGTTTATAAGAAAATTAAAATTGAAGACTTTTTCTAACATAAGAAAATTCATTCTCTTAACAATGATCTCTGTTTTTTTATTTTGATGACAATAGCAAGCTCCTTTTAACCGATCTCACAGCCAATAACTTATTTAACACTCTCCCACCCTCACTGTCCCTATGAGAACCGTAGTAATTATATCGAAAGGCCAAGTGTGAAACGCGATAATTTGACGTAGAATTTTTATTGATCCATTCTTCATGTTGTTTATTGTTTGATTACGATTTTGTCATTGGTTTTGTGTGAAAATGATCTTTACAATATCTTGTCTACATCTGCTGTGAATAGTTCTGTTTAGTTATGTATATAAACAAATAATGTAAATTAAATAAAAATCATGTCATAGAAAATGATTGTTAGAAACTTTTCGGCAATAGAAATAGAGTTGCATATTTTATTCACAACTTTTGATTTAGTTAATGTGAATTTGACAACCTTGATGTTGCAGGCATTCATAGGCTACGGTACTCGCTTCTTCAGGCGAGCCGTATGCCTGTTTGCCAACTAAAGGGTATTAATAAGTATCATTGTAAGAAGATATCTTTTCTTATAAATAAAATATTATATTTTGTTGTTTTGTATACTTTTTGGTTAGACACTGAGCAGGCGGATATTTTTTCTACTTTTGATATTTATTTGCGAAAACTTGTTGATTGTGTTTTAGATATTTTAAGATAACTAGTAATTAAGACTTATTATACTCTGTTAGGTTTCCTAAAGAAATAAAATAAAAATAAAATAATTCAAAATTGCCATAAAAGATGAAAGAAATCCATTTGTCGACTTATGAAGTAATTTTTGATTAATCATTATGGCTTATAAGTAAATTTCTAGCTCTTTAAAATATGATAGTTTCGTACGTGGGAGAAAATTACTCTGGAAGCGGACTTTATGTGCATGAGGTTTACCTTCTTTATTTAAATACCGTATATCCTCTTTTGCATGTTTGTTGTCAACAAATAACCGTTATATTATCATCCTATCAGAATTCAGGAATTCCAACAATGTGCTAATTTCATTATTCAAACGCGATGATTGATAGAGTAAAGACAGGTTGGAATTGCAAATAGGATTTATTTCATTGCTTCCAGCTACGTCCCTGGGTGTCGCGTGTTGATATATGCCTTGATACAAACTTGTACTGTACACCAAAGGTCCGCACTCAGGTCAAACATGCAACATTAATATATCTGGACATAAGTATTTACCGTGAAATCTATAACCCAGATCGGGGTTCAATTTCTCGTAATTGAGAAGTCAGGTACTGTAATCTCCGTGTGGTATTACTGCATTTTTTCTTCCATGAGAGCAACCTAAGAATTTTCATAGTAAATAAAGTTATATCTATTGCCTAAAATAGTTCAAATTTATTTATTGAATGAACATAGGTAGTACAAAACAAATAGATGGTATACAAAAGCGGGTTTCTCTATGTTCCGCCATAAGGCATACAAAATTTATCAAATAGGTGTATATTTAAATATAAATCAAACATAACCAACAGTTTGTTTTGTTTCTTTCTTACTAAATAAATACGGGTAAAAGAGAGAGATAAAATATATTTCGTTAAATTGGGATCAACAAACGTTGTAAAATTTTTAGTCTTACTACAAAAAACAATGCTTACAAATAAGGCAGTATACTTTATTATTATACTAAATTGATAGATAGAAATAATCTTCTATCCACAGGATTTATTAACCTTTTAAATAGTTTTTCTCTGACATCCAGCTGTGAGCTTAAGCGTAATTTTTTAATGTTTATTGAGTTTAAACCACAACACGCTTAACCTACTTTTAAAAGTATTAAATGAAAAAAAAAAAATAACAAAATTTAATATTTTAATAAGCGTGAAATCCAGTGAAATTAAATTTTTTACAGAAAAAATGTTACTCATTTTGAAGGTCAAAGTCAGGTCAGACCATGCTCGTAACGTCAGTCATACCAAGATTACAAAACCACAATCATGTGATATCAAATAATAGGCCAATGACCGTGAAATGGCTGAATGATATCACCAACGAGCCCAACTTCATACAATTCACTACATCATATGATGTTGTGTCAGGTCAGGTGATAAAACGTTATTTTTTTTTATTTTATACCTCGGACTATCACTTTTTGATACTTGGAAATGTTTTGGTTAGTGAAAACAGTCATACAGCAGTTTATGAAAGCTAGCCAGTACGAGATTTTATTGACACAGTCGTTAGTGACTTTGTCAAATGAAAATCGTTCGAATCGAACGATGATCATTCAACTCACCGGTTTTTCTATGTCATACATATCAAAATAAGCACTCCAATAAGTCCATTATTTTGCCACCATAAAATATATTTATCTTTACATAGTACAAAACAAAGTCGATTTCCGCTGTCTGTCTCTAAGTGTGCTAATCTTCAAAACTACGCAACGGATTTTGATGCAGTTTTTTTAATTGAAAGAGTGATTCAAGATGAAGCTTTATATGTAAAACAAAACCTATAATATTGCATCCTTGCGAAGCCGGAGCGAGTCGCGAGTTGGTAAATAGTAAAGTAATGATAACTATTTAAAGAATGTTAGACACTCCTAAGCACACTACACATTGACTACTTGTTTAATAACAATATGCCCGGGATCTCGAACACTTAGCCAAGTGGCATACCTGTCATGCTCATGAGAAATTTCCATGTTCCTCTTCCCACGTCGATTCACGATTTATTACTGTAAATATTATGATTCGTGTAAAATCACTCGATTTGTAAACTAAATCGAGTTGGTTTCCGGTGTGTAATGCTCCTGATGACCCTAATAGTCGGTTGATTGGTGATCATGATTTTGATTGAGGCAATTGAAAGTTTGATAATGAGATTAAATGTTTCAATGTTATTGGTATAGGAAGGATTATTGGTAAAGTAATTAAGGTTTGAGGAGAGGTTGAAAATTCTTAAAATGATGATGTTATTGAAATTTTGGAAATACCTGTTTATGAATTGAGTAGTTTACACAATAGCTTAGCCCCCTGTCAACTCGGATGTACAAAGCCATTGACAATGCCCTCAGAGGCAATATTTTGGTCTTCTTAAATATAATTAACCAGAGCCCACTCCCTAAGAAGAAAAATATTATTAAACACCATTAAAAATTATTTGAAGAAGAAAGTTATGAGCATAAAAAAGAATATTTATTCACTTTCACATAATGACAACAACAATCATAAAGTTTAATCCTTTGTTCCCCCTAACTCAAGTCAATATACCTACTTATTATGCATCTTTATTGTCAATAAAAACTACAAAGTAGTGTCGTGGTTTCACTCCCATTTCATTAGTGATAAATAATATTTAACCGACACGTTTGAAAACATTCAATTTAGCTTTACGATCAGACATTTCAATTGGGAGTTTACTACTCAGGGTAGTATGCTCCTCAGTTGGCTTTCTCATGTAACTCTAGTCTTATGATAGTTCTCTGTTAAATAGTTAATATTAGTCTTTAATATTGCATCATTGAAATTGCATTTTAAAAATGTACATAATATTAGCAGTACTCTTTCCCGTAGGGGTAGTAGACAGAGACTAAACATTTTCACTTGTTAAGATCTTTACGGACATAGACCTCCCTCGTTTCCTATATATAAGTACTTACCATTCTTGTTGTATACGCTCGACAATTTAAGAACAAATAATTTTAATAGTAAGTTGTATTATATTTTAATAATATATCTTTAATAAAAAATAGATGTCACATAAATTATATAGATTATTTATGATACTAGTCTCACCCTATCTTAAACTCTATCTATAGGTTCGTATATGCCAGAGCTAAAATCATATTTTTACTTTCAGTTAAACAATAATAAAATTGAACCATGATTTGATAAAGATTCTGATACTGGACCACAGTATCAGAATCTTTATCAAATGCCTTTACATTCTCATCATATAAATTACTTAGGTTAATTCAATTAATTAATCGATTTTCAATTAACACCATTACAATATCAATTTATGGCTAAGACAAGATTCCAAGTCGCAAAACTATATAAGTGAATAAATAATGAATTGATGCTTCGTAAACTTGGGCAGGGTTTGTTATAGTTAAAATAGTGTAGGTTATTTCACATTTGATTTTCCATTTTAATTATTTACGGTGTATTCGTTCTATAATTTTAATTGCAAAAAATTTCAAGACTAGTCAAGGTAAAATGGTCAATATAGTAACCATAAATCTGAGTAAATCTAATTACCATGAGTTGTGCACGAAATACAATAACGTTGTGGCTTGAAAGCGAACAAATAAAAAACATACTGCAACCCATAAGCCACCCATGACGAATTCCAAGCTTCCAGTCATAAAAGTGACCCACAACAATGCATTATTTACTATTATATATCGGCAAAGCGACAGACAGACTAATTACAAACTTAAACACCAAAAGAAACGTAGGTGTAAAAGTTACGGGCGGTACCAAAAATGTTTGATGATACATCCAAAAAACTACCTTAGATGCGCATTCACAATGAATGCTTGGCCCAATATTGACCCTTGCGTAACTCCCAACGTTCCCACGGTGTCCTGACGGATTTTCTCATGTTATGAAGTAAAATAAAACTCTGGTTGTTGAATGTAACACTACTGGGCGCCTGCCCTTTAATATTTTCAGTAAACAAATTGAAGCTCAAATATTTAGACTGATTATTCGAGTACTGGCCGATGGTAGAGATCACAAAGGCGGCTTTTAGACCATAAAAGATGTGGTAATTGAATTGAATTTTTGTGTAATCGCTATCCACTTTTGATCCTTGTTTATCGTCTTTACGAAGTGGATTGCGTGAGGTTAGAGAAATTGAAATGTTCATTGAGCAGTTAACGTTTGTATCAAAACATGAATGTAGGAATTTGTATGGAGTTACACATCTCTGGATGATAAATGTTGTTTTAGGTGTTTATATTTGAATTGTGCTTGTGTATTTTATTGTCGGAATGGCTTCTTGTTAGGATAATGGACGAGGCACGCAAATAACGCAATCGCCTAGGCATTATTGCGCATTATAATGTGCATTAAGATTAAGATAAAAATAGATAGGAATCGTAAAAATAATACTGTGTAATAAAACACACTTAAACTTTCGATGATTTATGAATGCTTACAGGAATTTGTGTATTTAGAAAAAAAATTGTGCATTATGTTATTTGAATTGCTAAATATATAATGATATATCTTTTCATGTAACATTTAATGTCTCCTTATGTTGCACCCTAAGCATTCTGTGTATCCTTATTCAACATAAAAAAAAATATATATTGATGACTTTATATTACAAACAAAACATTGAAATTGACCTCGAAGATTTGATTGAATTTTCAGTTATATAGAAGTTCTTATTTCATCTTCATTCAAGGCTATCTGGCACCGTTTTCAAGTGAATTTGACTCATAAAATTGTTTGCCCTAATTTAGTATTAAACCTGAACAGTTTTCATATCAAACATCATGTTGGAAAATTCTAAGAAGTGCAACCAGGCGTGGTTTTGCAAGTGGTAAATTAAAATGGCGCCCTGACAGGTGCTACAAACAACGCAGCGGGACGCCGTGCATTACTCATATTGCTAGTGATGCGATTAGACTGATCGGGCAATCCAGTTACAATTATTTATTTATTCAAAGACCATATTAAAAAAAAACATCTATTAGAGTCTTGAAAACAAAGCTGATGACGATGGTAAAGAGGTAGGCAAAAGAAGAGACGGATGCATGATCTTAGAAAGTTTGATATACATTAAAAGGCAACATCAAAAGACCACAATGTGTAAAGTTTAAACGGAGAGGGTTTGCCTTTGCTCAGCAGAAAGTAAAATATGAAATTGCCAACAAATAAATAATCCTGCTACAATATTTTTTTATAGAAGAGTTAAACTTACTAGATTCGAATTAGTTTTGTAAGAAAACTTACTCATATTCTTGTTTCGATTGCATTTGAAGAATAAAAGAGGCAATGAAACTACCGAATACTATGACGAAAAAGTTTAGTTTAGTTTGTATATTCATTTATTATTGCACCAAAATAAATGAAAATAAAAATATAACAAGGTACAGAGCTCAATCGAAATTTTTATTATTCTTCTTTATACTTCCATAATTTTAGACAGCTTGTAAGGTTATTAACTCAAGATATCCCTAAACAAACAAACAAGCAGTCCCATCTCTACTACAATATTAAAATCACGTCAAATTTGAAATTACATAACGGAAGAAAAACACCGCCATAGATACTTAAACCCTATTTACAAAAGCATTGAATACAATATTGCATATAACCATTACATTCAGCAAGTGTACAAGTGCATACGCACTTCGAATGCAGTTCAAACATCGTGATTTGTTATAATTACACTTAGATGCAAATATGTACTGGAGGTAATGCAATCATAAATTTGTTTGCATCGAATAGTGCAGGAGATGGAGCATCTTAGATATGGTTTACACGTGAAACAAATGAATGCACAAAAAATTATATCAATATATAATTTTTTGTTATTTTAAATGTATTCAAACCTAAGGCTTTGATCATAGTTCTTAATTTGGCCGGACTGATTATTACAGATCAAAGTGCTCTGTAATATATCAGTTTTAGCATTTTCCATTTTAGCAGAATCATGCCAACCAAGAAATAAACTAATAATGTCGTTTGATTGTTTCAGGTCCGATGCAAAGGCAACTAGATAAATCAAGCAGTCGAATATTAATAAGGTATTTAATTGTGTATTTTTCGTTTACTTGCTGATTGCAATGCTATTAACCATTTATACAATCCCTGTATTCTTAGCAAGGATTTGAGACTGAGAAAGGAAAAGCTGTTATCTCTCTAAGTCTCTACCCAAGGTTGGCTGGAAGAAATTGCATTGAAGATAACTTCGCCTTTGTACTAATTTTTATTTTCGATCCTGTAGGTACAATCCAATGATGTATTTATGTAGTTAGTAATAATAAAGTATTAATGCATTCAAAAGATCGCGTGAGACTCTTTTCTTCCATTGCCGTAACATAGCGGATAAGTTGCAGGAGAATCGCCTACTTTGCAACAGAGTAACGTCTTACGGAAACTGCTAGGTTATGTAGAAAATACATGACTAGCCAATCCCCAATAGGACCCGGCAGCAGAAAGGGTGAATCCAAAAAATGCTGGTTTGACGCCGTTGCGGTAGATATGACATGTGAACATGCCTCAGAACCAAAGATGCTGCAAAGTAAAGTAGAAAAACGAACCCTGGGCTTCGGCCCGGCGCAGTTGAGGACAAACTAATAAAACACAAGGATGAAAGAATATAAAAGATGAAAAAATTAAAGAAAGACATATTTCTGCACTTACACTGTGAAAATTTGCATATTTTTTTCAATCAATTGCTCTGTCATTGACCGAAGACAGTGTCGTATCCATGATCATAAATCTATATAAGATTTAAATAAAACTGTGTTGAATACATTGAAAGAGTAATTTTTTGTGTCACTTACTGATGATGCATGGCGCCAATTTATTATTTTCAATGAGGGTTTGGCTTTTTTCTGCTACGATAATGTCATAAGATCCAACATTCGTTTCGACTACTTCCATACAAAATTAATTTGTCATTGTGTTGTTCAACAATTTTTTTTTTTATCGACATGGCTTATTAGATGTTTCGACCAGTACATGGCCACTTTCACTGCTCTATCGTCAGCCTCCTCCAAATCCTTAACAAAGCAGGAGACTAATAAATTTGGGCACACTTACTATAAATACAGTTTCCCGAAAGGTGTGGTGATTAAAATGCTAATTTTCTCAGCAACCCTGACATCGGACGACCCCTACTCGAAGCCAAATCATTTTCATTACATATTCTTTATATGTAATATGGATATCACTCAAACAGACTTGTGAAAGTATGACTTAGTAAAAGACTTCCACAATCAAGTCTTAATGTCAGATTGTTCTAACTTGCCGTAAGCCTTTCGTATTAACTCCAGCTCTTGTCGCATCCGTGCGGAGAGATGTGGTTTCAGTAACAAAACTGAGTCTGCTTATACTTGCTACTTCAATTGTACACTAGTTTTTGTTCTTTCAGTACTTTCCTTGTTAATAATAGCGAGTGTATTCCTTTGACATAGCCGCTCGGGCTGTCAACTACATATAACCATTTAAAAATTTAAATTGAAATGTCGACGCCGCTGTCTTTCATAATGGAAAACAAAGAAATGACAATTTAATGTGGCGAGAAATGTCATTTGTCACTTTAAGTGATAAACAGAAGATGAAAGTGGTAGAGTCATTGATTTCAGTGCCAACAATTAAAAGCATATGTTTTTACTAAGTACGATATAAGTTTTTTCATGCTCTTTCTTTAATGAAGTTAAATTTCTTATGGATTGAGCATTTTAAGATGGAAAAAAAAAATTAAACTCGCGGCACGTCACCGTCACCTCAAAAAAGACATTCTTTAAACTTCTGTCAGCATTCCCGGAGCGCCACTGTTGTTTTTTTTTATTATTATTTAAACTTTATTGCACAAATCCAAAATGGTGGACTTCATGCCATATCGATTTTACTATATTCCAAACAATTTTACTTTTTGGCTTCTATTGTTGTATTCGTTTTTCTTCAAAATCTATATACCGACAGTGTTATCTTTTACTTAAGAATAGACCACACCTTCTCTTCCCGTAGGTTTCGTAAAAGTCAGCATGAAAATTACACAAGTCTCGGTTTACAATTGTCCGATTTGACTGCAACGGATTCATCAGTCTAGCAACAGCATTTACAAGGTGGTTTGACGTCAAGTATGCTGCCATAAAAATAAAACCAAATGTTATTGAAGAGAAAAGGTAAAATAATAAGACATCAAGCTCAAAGACATTAAGTCCACCATTCCGTTTTTGATTAACGCTATTAAGAAAATTTTACTTTCTATCCGGTGAGCGGTGTGCCTGATTGCTTACTAGATAAATACCAAAAAAAGATAAATAATTATGTCACCTTTATTTAATGTATATTTCATATTATTTTTGGCATAAGCGAATTCAAACACTTAGCATAAATATGTCACATATTGGACATAACATATATGATATACAACTCATATCATTTACAATTTACCTAAAATAGGCCGTAAATATATCGAAACTGATCTTATATGCTAAGACGTCATACTAAGATTCAAAATTTATATCGAACAGTATTATATAAATACAAATCAAAGAAAATTGATCCGAAACATACAGATATAGTTCCATACACGGTTCAAAACATACATTAATAGCAACGTGATCGTATTGAATTGAATTCATAAGGACATTGTATTAAAACTAAAGTGAGTTATAAATTTCATTGCTTTGACGTGTTTCTTGCTATTGGCTATGATATTGCACAAACATGAGTTCTGTATACCTGAAATCTAGATAAGGCGCCAGTCTGGCTTCAAAATAAATCCATACTAATAATATGATTTGGAAAATAACTCGGCCAGAATTTGATGAAATTTGTTATATACTAGACATGAAGTGGACTAAAGGAAAGACAAGTTCTTTTTAGATCAATGACGGATAATTTCACATACCTACCTTGATACATCCAACTTTTCAGCTGGGTTCATACCCACGTAGGTTGTTATGTTATAGTTAGATGGCGCTGCTGTGTAAGGTAAACCTCGGGTAACACCGCGGGGTGCAGAAAATTTTCTTATAATAGGCTTGTGTCCATTAGAAATAAATATAATGGATAGGGGTTTATAATGATTAATTATATTATGGAAAAAATAACAAACAATTTTAATTGTTAAAAGCGTTAAAGATTAATAATATTTTTTAAAAATAAATTTCGTAAAATGAAACCTTTAGTCACGTGACAGTGAACACCAATCAGAAAGCGTTACGTCACGCCGTGCGAAACTCCAATCTTGTCTTTGACGTTTCGAGTATCACTACCCGTTCTTGATAAAATTTTGGTTTTTAACAACTAATATCAAGTTGATACAGTTTTTGCTAATTATAATTTGAAAGAATTAACCATGGAATCTGGATTCAGCAAAGCAGACAGTAATAATTTGCCCAGAATCGATGCCGTTATGCTTGGAAATTTTTTCGCGTCGAACAGTAACTTTTGCTCATCTGAATTTCGCAATGTTAAAACTTCCTTGTAAGTATAAAATATTTATTCTAAGCTTAAATGCTATGTGATATTTCAGTTCAGTACACAAGAACTTAATGTTGTGACGTACATTTTGCAAGATACTGTTTACTATTTTACTGTTCCCTTCATATGATACTCCATATAATTAGTCATATCATTTGGCAACTAGAATAATAAAAAGAGTATGTTTGTAACATTAATTAGAAAACTAAAATGAAACGTTCACTCCTAAAAGTGAAACAACTTAACCTGAACTCATGTATTTATTATTTAGAAAATAGGGATTCTACAAAACACATCTAGTTTGCTCGAATTAAGTAATAGATTGTATTGTGTGAAATACTTAATCAAAATGATCTCCACAAAAATACATTCTTGAACCTGTTGATAAAGTTTGTTTGTTTGTAATATCTTTATTGCTTTAAAATACATAGTAAATAGAACATTATTAAAATCAGAAGACAATGGCGGACTTATCCTAGGAAGGGATCTCTTAGCATAAAGTATGATCTCTACAGTATAAGCATCATCTCTTCTTGCAAGTTTTAGCCACTTTTTCAGTATTTCTCCATTGTTTGGAACATATATAAATAACTTGTTTGGCGTTTTTATAGTCGTGCTATCACACTGGGGCACTATACAATACTTATAATATGAGAAATTTATTTTTAAACGATTAAAACTAGCTATAACGTACGAAGACACGATCGCTCTATGGTTTGTTTCGCACGGCGTGACGTCATTCAAGACGCCATGACAGTCTTGTGCGTTTTGGAACCAAATTGAAAAATGGTTTTTTAAAACGCGAAATTTATGATGTAAACGCTCGATTAAAAATAAATAAACCTTTTTTTTCGATAAAATGCCTAATAAGCTAAAATATTAAGCAGTTATTGAAATTTTGTCAACTAGCCTATTGTCTAAAACTTTCTTAATGTTTAATGAATACAACCTTTGGGTACACTCATATTTAGATTTAATAATAATTCTTCTTCTTTCTTCTTTGTCCACCCCATATTCATCTTGGGTCGGGTCTCCTGTACATTTAAGCGAGAGGTATCTACTCCGGATTGTCTGTATGTCTTCTGTCTCATCATCATCATCATCATTTCAGCCGCAGGCTGTCCAATGCTGGACATAGGCCTCCCCTAAGGATATCCAAAATTACCGGTTGGAAGCGGCCTTCATCTAGCGCCTGTCTGCGACCTTCTTCAGGTCATCTGACCATCTGGTCGGTGGGTGTCCGATGCTGCGCTTACCGTGTGGTCTAGATGTCTCTTCTAATAATTGGCTAAAAATATCTTAATGTTTAATGTATATGCAACCTTTGAGTCCACTCATATTTATATTTTCTAATAATTATTCTTCTTTCGTCTTTGTCTACCCCTTATTCCAGTTAATCTGGGATCGGTCTTCCTCGTACATTTGCGCCAGAGGTATGGTATCTACTCTGGCTTATCTGTATGTCTATGTCTAGCCCTTCTTTCTACATCTCTTTCCATGTTTTCTAATAATCTAGATTTTCCATTGTCTAAAAATATCTTAATGTTATCGTATGCAACCTTTTAGCACTTCATATCTAGATTTATTGGTCTCATTCAGCTTGATGAAGTCAAATCGCTCGTTGGCACGAATGCGCGCATTTCTCCACTGTCACTGTTAAGGTCGTTTTTGATTGGAGCAAATTGATGGCCACAAATTAAGTGTAGCATGTTAGTAATAATATATGATTGAATGACCATAGGACGTGTTCTTTACATATTGTCTGCAATTCAAACAACAGCGTTTTTATCCCTATCTATCTAGGAGTAGAGGAAGACCAAAAAAGAGATGGATGGATTGTGTTGATGTTGTGTTGGATATGGACCGGGAAGGATGTGATGCAGGAAACGGCTGGCAATAAATCTAAATGGAAGGAACTTACATACTGTGCTGATCCCACATAGGAAAGTAGGATAAAGGAAAAGAAAAAGAAGAAGTTTCAATAAATCAAAGCGTACGCGGGAATAAAAGAACACTTTACGCAAGTGTATAAAGTTTACTATTTTTGATGTTTCAAGTATCTTGTACAATTATCATATTACGAAGCCAAGCTCTTTAGATTTTATGTCCAATATATTTTTTACGGCATACATATATCAATCAGACCCTCGCTTAATTCCAAAGTGATTTCTCTAACCCATTTTATAAATTAGTTTAACCTTGACGGTCCGAAAGCTTCCTGATCTTAATATCACTAGTAGGTATTAAGGTAAGACACGCTTTTCAGTAAAGCTAAGTGTAGATCAAGAACATTCGTCAGAGCGTGCAACACGTGATGAACGTGTGTATTGTACATATCTGAGGCAATCAAAATTCAAAAAACATTGTTTATTTTCACGAAAAAGAAACAGAATCAAAAAATATCTTTATGACAATGTGTTAAATTATTGAGACTTGGTTCCTACATCACTCACTAGGCATCCAAGACCTATAATACAGGGCGCTAGGTCTAACCATAAGCAATGTGATGAAACTTTTGCATTCAATCACAACATTAAGTAGGTTAATTATCGAAGTAATTTCACTGAACCTTCATCATAATCATCATAAATTTGAGAGCTTGTCGGTGGAGTTCCTTCCATTTTTGTCTATTTTTAGCAAGTTCCTTTATTTCTTGGTACGACACAACGTTTGTTTTCTCTGAACTTTCATATCTGTCTATTCTTTTTAAATTTTTAACTGAATACAAGAAAAAATTCAAAACGGAAACAATTGGGAGACACAAAAATACTATAAATCATGAAAGTAAAATTTTATTAAGTTAACGCAAGCAACTTTAAGTTCTTGCGTAAAAGACAAATGCGGAACGTTACTTGACAGAATGTTCCAAGTCAGTACGTGGCTCAATATTGACGCAAATAATTTTACTGTCCATAAATCTCAATGCTCACAGAACACCAGCGGAGTTGGCGAAAGAAATCGTCTGCGGCGGTTCGGCTAAGTGAATCGATGTGCACGAGTCGTCCGAATGCCGTTTTATCGATTTGCTAAAATTGGATTTCTGATGTTTATTTTTTCTGTGGCATTTGATGATACTTTGAAAATCTGTGAAATCTTGATTGATTGTATCGCGAACTCTGTTATTTTATACACCATAACCGATTTATAACTTAGTATTAACTTAACCTATTACAATGAATTAAGTGAAGAAGTTTTTATATGTGTAGGAGATAAAATGACAAAACTAAATTAAGAACAAAAGAGGAATCGCTTGTGAATGAAGTCTTGTTACGTTAGGTACTATAAAAAAGCTTGTATGATTCTTTCCCTATATAAATGACGGCAGGGTAAACACCATTACCCCTAATATTTGAGGTTTAGTATCATGAATATACTTCAAAATAAGTATAAAATAATTAAATAAATTAATTTACAAAATCCAAGTATACGAAAACTTACAGTTACAAACACTAATACCAATGATAACAAATACACATATAAGTACATAGAACTAGCCGCACGCGCCACGCTTTGTCATAGTAGAGTGAATACATATAAACTAATTCGATTTTTTTTTATTTGATAATATATTTTTGTTATATAGTTGTCCACTATTTGAATGACAACGATGTTTACCCTGCCACCCTGTATGACTGTAGGTAGTAACAAGGTAGTAACATAGGTCATGTCGTATTTCAGCCATCGCCACTGTCGGCGGTCGTGTCGATAAAATGCGAGCCGCTGTCGGCACCCACATCGCGGCATTGTTTATGGCCGTCTTTATTGTAATTCTCTCTGTTCGGTAGCATCATAAAATAACTAAAACACAGAAGAACTCAAGAAGATTATACCTAGATATCTTCAACTTATTACACACAAAAGCAATAATCAAAAGGGGTGCTGTTAAATCATAGCTGAGGAACTTAGAGAAGTGGACGGGAACTGCCAGATCCGAGGTACTGTTTCTCTTGACAAAGGATTGGGAGAAGTTTGCGGAACTGACGGCCAACCTACAGTAATATAGAGGCGTAGGTAGAAGAAAATACAAAAAGTGCCGGCTCGACGTCGGATTGAGCAATATATTCGTGTTTATGGTTCTCACAACTAAGGATTGACATACTTGGTTGTAAGACTATGGACTGGCAGAAAGCTTTAGGCTACTTATCAACCATTTGAGGATGCAGCTCAGAAAGCGCTGAGATAAGAGATAGAGAAAGAGAAGATTAATTCTAAATAGATTAATTTTCATTATTCTGTTTCTAAACGGTAAAACAAGATCCTTTAACTGACTTCTAATTATTATTTATTTATATATTTGCGAGTTGACCACTGTTTCAATCGCATATTTTTGTTTTTGTAATAAAACACCTAAATTGTTAAACCTAAGATACTTTATTATCGCCCAAGAGGGTAAATTCATAAAATTAAGATTTATTTTTATAAGAGAAACTTATTTTTATTAAAGCTTGAAGTTGAAAGTAACATGAAAATAAAAAGTGCCTCTTCTATATTCTCTTTATTTTGTATAAACATACAACGAATCAAGTGCACTTTTTGTAATTGCAACCCTGGCCTTGGAGTTTGATTGGCTTGATCACGAAACCCCATAAACTGTTTATGTTTTTATTCAGTGTATGATTTGAAATAAATTTAATAAGCTGTCTTGCAACGGTTTTTCTCGGAGCTCTTCAAAAAGATTTATTTCCTGTTGTACAGTCCGACAAACAGATTGTTTTTTATATATAGGCCTTAATTGTCCTTTTGTCTTCCACTCTTCTCGGTCAGTGCTTTTTGCCATCCATCCACTCTCGAATGTGTCCAGGTCATCCCATCATCTCCTGCGTGATTGATAACTCGACATTATTATTATAACCGATTGCCTGCCTTCTTTGTCATCCTAGCGGATTCCCGGTTGCATCAGCTGATAGCTTCGGAGCCCAGACTCTGCTAGAGATTCGCTAAGATAATGAAAAAGGTGACCAATACAAGATAGGCCGCGCTCGTCGTTGCTTGACACACACGATAGTTACAAACTCGCATCCAAAGCACGCGTCATACTAGGCCAGCGAGTTTGAAATTATCGCACAGTTTAACCCAGACTGATATTAAATATTTGTCGTATTAAGTCCAGTCTGATAGGATAAATTATAGCGCCAATGTACAAGTACAACCTGTCAGTAACAATACTACTAAGAGATATGGTACAGTGCAGTCCATTAATCATTATATCTCCAGTCGTATTGACATTGTATAATGCAAATCGGTCCTTAGTTTTAACCCTTGTAAATTTACGGAAATATTCCCAAATTTATCAAAGAAGTTTCGAAAAAAATATATTCGAAATTCCCGCGAAGTTCAGCTGGCAATCGCTTCATTGTAATAATTGGTTAGAATTGGAATGCAATTGGGGAGATAGAGTTTTGGCGGGAAGGTAAAAGTCACAACACATCGTTTGTATTTATTTTATAAAATTTATGTCTTTTCTGAGTATGTGTGCATAATAATAATGGATTATTATTCGCTAAGTGTTTATGAAAACGCGCGAGGGTCACTGATAGCTAAGTTAAATCTTCCACAGCTTCACTTTGCCCCCTGACTAGATTAACTTGAATAGACTGACTTGACTAAATAAAGAACGTTACAATAAAACGAGTACTGGCAAAAATAAGCTTTAAGGTGATACCTCAGTGAACACTAGCGCCACCGTCATTTAAAAATCATTACTCACTGAAAACACAAGTTATCAAAAATCTCTCTGCTGTAATTAAGGTTCTGGATCTAAAGTTAATTTTAAACATATTAAATTATAACTCCATATAGTTACAAATTGCATTATTGCTTAAAACGGCCACTTTTAGCAGTTTTGGAATTTGTAACTATATGGAACTATAATTTAAAAATTGAATATGATTAAAATTAACTTCAGATCCAGAACTATAATTACAGCAGAGGGATTTTTGATTACTTGTGTTTTCAGTGAGTAATGATTTTTAAATGACGGTGGCGCTAGTGTTCACCGAAGGTATCACCTTAAGTTTGATTGCTATTTTGTGGATTGCCAAAAATTTGGGGAGACTAGGATTTAGATCCAAATTAGTTTTATGGCACTAGAATATATTATGTATGTCCACAAAAATGTCCACTTTAATCTCGACTATGCCTCACCTGCTAGGCTTCGCTTATACTCGTTATATAATCAGAGTTTGCGCCAGATTAACATCGAGGTGTGGCAGTCGGCTACACAGATAAATGCACATAAGTAACACGCAAAAGTGTTTTATTTCATTTTTATGAATTAATTTAGCAATTATATTTATTGTACGACATTTGGGGCTAAAAATTGAAAATGAGTTTGAAAATAAATACGAGCTATTCTTATTTTATAATTTTGTGAATATTAGGAATTCCTCTGAAGTTATCAATGAAATTATCATTTTTTTAGTAGGAATAAAAATATTTTTTGCTTCCACGATGATCATAGGAATGCACTATGCAAAAATAACAAGCTAAGAAATATATAACCTAGATTATAGGTAATAATAAGGTAGGTATGTATTTTATATAAAAACAAAAAATACAAAGATAAACAAAACAAAATAAAAGATACATATAAAGTGATGCGTCAGTAAGTTCTTTTTAACTTCTTTTTCATAGAGTTTTTCTCTCCGACGCTACAATTCAGATCGAGATAAGGATTGCGATTATTCGACTCGATGTCTCAATTAACTCTTTTATTGGCTAATTCGCTGGGTGTCGGTGCCGCAACGCAAAAAAAAAGTTTTACTGCGAGCCGCATTGACTGAATTTATGTGTTTTTAATCGGTATTAACTTCTCGAGAACTTTTGAAATTATATCTCTGGGTACGGTTTTCATTCTTTTAAATATTTCTTGGTATTTGATATCCGACGGTTCTGAAATACTGCTTTATTCATCTTCGCGTAATGATGGGCCAAAATATGTAGACAATTAATTAGTTTTCAATCGTTTTCTACCGTTGTTTATTATATTGTCACGCTTTTATACCCTATCTACTGAACAAATGTTCCTGAAATTTCGTATACACATAGTTAGTAGTATTGAGAAGGACACACCCTTCAGCCCGGGAAAAAGCACTGTTCCCGAGGAAGTTTACGCAGGCGAAAGCTACCACATAAACCGAAGTATAAAATCGGTAGTTTATGAAACGGCGGAAAACTGTTGAAAATCAGCCACAGGCTGTCCAGGTCCACAGCTAGGCATAGGCCTTCCCCACGGATTTCCAAAATGACATGCATCCAGCACCTGCCGTTTATCTTATCGGTGGGTGATAATGCTCCATCAATGGCGGTTTGCTCATCGCAAATATAATAATGCCAGAGTCGACATGCTAAGAAAATAAAATTAAAATATTATTTCCTTCTATTTCCAAATCCGACCTTAGTACGGCCCTGTCATTGAGTTCGTTTACGACACGGCTAGAAACATCTATGATTTTACAGGATTTCACATAAACATCAAATACTCGAGTGGTTCGAAAAATTCGCAGGCTCTTGAAATATTTACGGATCGTTCCGTGGTAAACTCACCCGTTGTGGGGTCAAATGGTCCATTCTGATTTACAGAGGTATAAAACTACGCTATGTGTAATAAAACCGGTGTCGAAACTGCGTCTAAACGTTTCCTGGGAAGTGGTGGAATTTTATAATTGATTTTCGAGCGATTTTTGAAATAATGGACGAAAGTATTTAAAGTGTAGAGACACTAATTTATTTATTGAAAACTTTAAAGTTGCCGGGTCGTACTGTGACTCATCTTTATGCTTGCAGGTGGTGATTAGTTTCCCATGTTTGAAAGGGGGGAATCAATTAAATGGGGTCCAAGATTTTAAAAAAATGGTAAAACTGCTTTTTTACATTTTTTAGTTTGAATTATCTGTGGTTTGGAAACAAAAATCGACCTTTATATGTTTCCTGGGGCTAATTTGAACTTTTTCACATTAGAAAACGTCAGACACCTAAGTATGCAGGGTCAATTGAACTAGTACTCTAATGTATTACAAACTATAACAGTAGCAGTGTCCTATTTTTAAATAATTATTCCAAGGCATACAGGGTCGATTGAACACTCTGACACCACAGTGTGCAGGGACCAGAAACGACGAAGTTATTAGGTAACAAAAATTAAAAAAAAAAACATTTAAACGAATTAAGAACATCCACCTTTTTTGGAAGTCGGTTAAAAAGACGGCAATACACACGGGCGAGACCGCGTCAAGTCAGTTCAGTAAAATAAAAAGTGTTATTTAATTATGCGTATTTAGCTGCAGTACCACTAATAGTGTATTATTAGGACTACCAGCGTAGCCGGCGCCAATTTAGATGTTATTGCAAATTGAACAGAAAAACCGTGTTTTTATGACAAGCTCTGAGATGCGTTATGTTTTAACATGTTTAACGACACAATTCGTTTTTAAATTACATACATACATATAATCACGTCTTTATCCCCCATGCGGGGTAGACAGAGCCTAGGGCCATAAGACCTTAGGCCACGTTTAGCATAATGATAGTTGAAACAGGAAATCAATAGTGATGGGTTGCTAGCCGCATCGCCTATGTCATGATTTCCCCATTCGGCGATTCCCTCAGTCGACTTTTACGGCTTGCGCGGGAAGAGAAGCAGCTGGTACATTCTATGTTTTTCTTTTTCTCCCAGACCAGCATGGAAGCGTTTTTAAATTATAGAGTAGATATTATTGTGAATGAAAATAAGATTGTACATGGTCGATTGATCGTAACACTTACGTGAAATATTGATTTATACTTATGACCTGATGGTGCACTTGAGATGGGCTTTCGACAAGGGATATCTAATTAACTACAAGAAAATTTAATTTTTATCACGCATTTAGATAGGATATAGAGTTAACTAGACCGAGAGAACCGTTCTTCTTATTGACAAGTCTTATGGCCTATATGGACTCTATATTGACTTTGCCCAATAATTGGCCACCTCCACCGCCCGGCCGTTCGCCACGTTCAGAAAACTCTAATATAGGTACTTAAAAGGCAGTAAATAATAGAAGACATTCCTTCATTTTATATCCTCGAGAATACAAGACGAGAGGAAACTGAGGTCATTATAATCTATGTAAGTGTGGAGAAGGCTTGTGCGGTATATAATATTTTAACGTTAAGTGTCCATACCTTAGAGCATTAAACCGACCGAAGACGCCAAGCGCAATTATTTCTACGTGAAAAAAAAAATAGAAAGTATAACACTAATGTACATACATATAATCACGTCTTTATCCCATAGTGGGGTAGACAGAGCCTAGGGCCATAAGACCGACCACGTTTAACAGGATGATAGTTGAAACAGGAAATCAATAGTGATAACACTAATGTATTATTCAAATTACATCGCTACGCACACACCTGATAAAATTATCCAACACTAGCATGTCACTAGCCTGTGTCATTTGGGTATAGTGTGGCTATCCAACGATAAAATAATTTTGCAAATTGGTCCAGTAGTTTCGAAGCCTTAAAACGAAAACTAACAATCAAATCTTTCCTCTTTCTTCTTTCTCAAGCATAATGCACGCAAACGACCAGTACAAGAAGTATGACGAGTGGTCTTATAGTTTTGGCTGAGAGGGTCGCCACTCCGGTTGGTTCAATGCTCTAAGGTACATACAAATGATTTCAAAACAGTACACAATAATTCAACAAACTTTACAATCCTTTACAGTCTTGTGTTTTATTAGTAAAATGACACTATATTTTATTATTCTCTTTATAATTTACAACTTAGATGCAAGAACTACCTAAGAGTCATTGTCCGAGCGTGCTTGCAAACTCAGCTTACGCTTCAGAGCCTGGGGTACGCTTAAGGCGCTGTATCCCCAACCCTTAGGTATTTAAGAGGAGTGAAGTGCGATTATAGTACGTACGCGAAATGAAATAAGGTTGAAAGTGGCGATACTGGGTTGGCCTGTCACTAGTCTCCGTTCAATGCCATTTCGGGTGAAATTTTCCAGTTTTAATTTAATATTTCAATAATTATGACTAAATCTTGTAATTTTTTTAGGTATCCATCTGGGTCGTTATATTATTCTTTTTATAGACGTAAAAAAATTGGTAGTTGTCGCTGAAGATATCAAGTAATTCGCGACGAAACCTTTTCTGGATATAGCTTTTTTGCTATTTTATTTAGCTAGGTGTTAATTATTATTTTTTTAATATTTTTATGTATCCATTTATTTTGATCTTTGAACATCATATTTTTTTCATGCTTGTATTCAATGAAGAATAAAGCTAACTGCGCGACGAAAAAATAGACGTTTTACGGTATTCCCCTGATGCACAGCGCCTTAAATCATGGTCCTAGATTTGCCGATATGAGTTATTTCAAATGCTGTCTGGCCTTTGTAACCCTTTTTACAAGGAAAACAGACCAATAGGGTCATGAATCGGGTGTGTCATAAACACTTTCAGATGTTTTTGTCTGCCTAAGGGCATCTGACTAGGCCTAATGACTGATCTGATGAAAGGTAAAAGTCCTTTTCGAAACACCGATAGTCTTAAGATAGACATGCCAGTAGCGGCAACCAATCCTAGACAGGCCGCGCTGACCCTCTCATAATAAATAATAGCGCGCGTCGGACTGTGGTCACGCCTTTTTACTAACGTATACTTTTGTTTAGATCAAGCTTGAAATACCGGTATTTATGGGAACCAATATCATTGATTTCGGTGTGATACCGGTACCAGACTCGTAGGTACTTGTACCTGAAGAAAAAAGTAAAAATGTACCCATGTAACGAAATGAAAAGAACCTCTAAATACCGGTACGGCACATTATAAGACGTCTTCACAACACTCCTCTTTTTCTTCGAGCGTGAATCGAGTTCTTAGTACAACTCCAGACTTTTTTTCACTCTACCAAACCAACATTAAGTTTTTTTATTCCGCCAAATTGCTTTTAACTTTAACGATCTTTCGTAAGGCATTTGTTTACCTTAAACAGGAATAACGGTAAGCGTGAGGCGGCTTTTCGTAAAATAAAACCATTTAAACAACCCGACATTATGATACTTGTTCAAAATTTATGATTTTTCAATGTTCAAAGCGGTGGCGGCAGCCCTGAATATTGCTGGACGAATGTACAATCGAGTAAAAAATAGATAAAAAAAATATCATACTAATATTATAATAATCCATACTAAAGTCTGTCTGTCTGTCTGTCACCTCTTCACGGCTAAACTGCTGGACTGATTGTGATGAAATTTGGTAGGGATGTTGTTAACGACCTGAGGTCAAACATAGGCTACTTTTGGGCGCGATATAACCGAGTCCCACGCGGGGCGAAGCCGCGGGGAACAGCTAGTTATTATTATAAACGCGAAAGTTTGCATGGATTTTGTTACTCCTTTACAGGAAAACAGATTTGGCTGAAATTTGGAATGGAGATCGCTTAGACCCTGGAACATAGGCTATATTTTATCCCGGAAATTCCACGGTAGTGGAGCCTCGGACAACAGCTAGTAAAGTCATAAATGCACGTCCCTGTGGTCCGCCAGGAAAAGCGATTTTGAAAACTATCAAATTATTATTTTATCAATTTAATTATTTATGTATTTGCTAATATAGGATAAGACAAAATACTAACAAATATGGCCTTTTGGTATTAATTATTTTCTGATGTACTAATAAGTGAAAGTAGTTTGCTAACTGGTAGCAGAGATTAATACCTATGTGAATTCGATTGAATTGGTACGAAATAAGCAAGCGCGAAAAAAGAAATTGCGCGTGGTTGGCCCGCTCGCACGTTTATTGAATCGAAAACCGTCGCGAGGAATGTTGTCGCGAACATGCTGATTTGCCTAATAAAAATTTGAGTTTTTTTTATCAAACCCCTTTCCTGCGCAACTGTCCAACATGTCTACCAAGGTAGTAAATATTAATATTTCGCACGCTTTCGCTTGACATCGGTGGCACTTTGGATCGTCGATATAACACTTTTACACCGAATCGTAATTATGGTGTTGATGCGAAGTATAATAAAAAAGGGCTTTTACTAACTGCTGATATTAAATACTTGACTTAAAATTTGTAATATGGGTGTTTGATTTTTAAATTAGTTTTTAATATATCAAATGTATGAAAAATTGACATAGGTAGGCAAATTCTTTTACTTTTTGATTTTAAGAAAATATCCTAGTACAGTGGACCACATAGATAAGTATACTTCCTAACGTGTTAGTGTATAATGGTACATTTTTTCTGTGGCTCACTGTATTTATAACGACTTTCTCTGTAAGTTTTGAAGAATCAAATAAAATATGCAAAAGTATAGTATCCATGGTTGTTGGCTGACCAAGAATTATAATTTTTGAGATTTCTAAACTTAAGGAATTATTTTTTTTTTAAATAAAAGCTACTAATGCTCTTTGGGTACTGCGTGTGGTAGAAACTTTGATCCAGCTTCTATAATTTGCTCCCCATCATCATTTCAGCAGCAGGCTGTCCACTGCTGGACATAGGCATCCCCCAATGATTTCCAAAATTACCGATTGAAAGCGGCCTGCATCCAGCGCCTGCCTGCGATCTTCTTCAGAATGTGCTATTATGACTAAAACCTCGTCTCATCATCAGAGATCAGTGAATTCAAAACAAACTCACTATAAAATTTTTATTTATCGGCGCCTGTCTAGTCGCCGTCAATCACGAACTGATTCCTGATAATTAACGGACCATAGACAAACGTCAAGCTAGATCACGCATCTTCATTATTTTCCCTTTTTACAACACTAGTGCCGGAATCTAAATGATTTTTTTGCTGAAGTTGAAATGTAAAGAAATAACATGGTTTCAAAATGTTGTATTGATTTAGTGTTGTCTGTAAGTTTAAATTAAATTAAAATATTTATAATAAAAATAAATTCATAATCTAAAGTAAAAATAACATTATTAATGTACCAAACATTTATGAATTTACTAAAATAAAATCTTAAAAAATATGAAAGTAATGTTTATATAACGTAATGAAAATATTTTTTTATCAAAAGTGTGTTTTAAAGATGAAATAATATTGCATTTCGGTGTCTATTTGGATGCATGTCGAGACTCAAACCCACTATCTTTCTTCGAGCGGAACATGTCCTTATCTTGTCACAAGATAATTTAATTACTCGTTAATAGAGCCTGAAACTGACCACTTAAGCTACTATGAACGTTAAAAATAATGGTTTTATAGATTTACTAGTTTTTGTCGGCGGCTTCGAATACGTGAACTTCCCTCGGGAACAGTGCTTTTTTCCGGGATTAAAGGTATGTAATTCTTATTACTTCTTACTGTTTATGCGAAATTTCAGTAAGATCGGTTTAGTAGATAGGGCGTGAAAAGGTTACAAACAAACAAATGAGAACAAACTCACTTTCGCATTTATAATATTAATAACATACATACATACATATAATCACGTCTTTATCCCATACGGGGTAGACAGAGCCTAGAGCCATAAGACCTTAGGCCACGTTTAGCATAATGGTAGTTGAAACAGGAAATCAATAGTGATGGGTTGCTAACCGCATCGCCTATGTCATGATTTCCCCATTCGGCGATTCCCTCAGACGACTTTTACGGCTTGCGCGGGAAGAGAAGCAGCTGGTACATTCTATGTTTTTATTTTTCTCCCAGACCAGCATGGAAGAGGATTAATAAGATGGATAATATAGTTGGAATATATTAGTTGGGATTGGGATTAGTTTGATTAGTCTATTATATAGTAGCACATATAGTTACATACATATAGTAAGTGTATAAGTATAGTAGAATATAAGGTTTCCGTTTTGTCATTTTTATGTACGGAACCCTAAAAATGTCACAGGTTCACAATATAGACTAGCGTCATAGTTACGTCTGTTGTATGGCGCCTAACAATATTGCATGCATGCAAAGCAATGAATACGCTTGCATAGGCATGAGTTACGAGTTTGAATATTAATGGGATCACCCCATATAAAGTGATCATTAATTAACCGGTTTATAACAAATTATAAATGTTAAGTAACGGCGGGTATTGACAATATCATTATTACATCATGAATTCTCATTATTGTCATCTGAGCGGCTTCAGTTACGGCTTTAGAACCCCTCGTAAGCTCTATAATCTTGGTCCTATTTTTGGTAGGTAATGGAGCGAATTCCGTTATTCGTTATCTCTTGTAAATTTACCTGAAGGTACTAAACCGATTTTGATGGAATTGGAAAGAATGTCACAATAAAACGATAGGCTTCTTCTTCCAAGAGCTTGTTCAGTCTATTGGTAGTTTACGTATGTGATTGTTTCCAATTTTGCACATCACGCCATCTATGAGTAGCCCACAATCATGACAAAAATTCTAAATTTAAAATAGTTACGCTCACCTAAAGATATCGAAGGTCGTTTACAAAACAGTTATGCCATTTTCATGATAAATTGCGTCTAGTATTCCAATGTTTACGCTAAGCCAATAATGGAGTCAGTTCGATTAATTAGACATTTATTGAGCTAGGTGTCGCCAAGACTAACAGCTTTGTAAACCCTACAATTATACCATTATTTTAGACTTAAACTATGTAAAATTGCGAACGTAAATATTAATTTATATTTTTATTTGTCCATTTACTGTGAACTTTGCGAATTGAATGCAGGTATTTTGTATGGAAATTACTATAACATCCCTGGCGTATAGAAAAGTAACTTACATCCTTTTTTGATAAGCACAGAAAAATAATAACATAATAACCATTATTTAAATATCAGTATTATTTACTTCCATGCTGGTCTGGGAGAAAAAGAAAAACATAGAATGTACCAGCTGCTTCTCTTCCCGCGCAAGCCGTAAAAGTCGTCTGAGGGAATCGCCGAATGGGGAAATCATGACATAGGCGATGCGGCTAGCAACCCATCACTATTGATTTCCTGTTTCAACTAATAATATGCTAAACGTGGCCTAAGGTCTTATGACCCTTGGCTCTGTCTACCCCGCATGGGATAAGTACGTGATTATATGTATGTATGTATGTAAATATCAGTGTTACTGTCGTTCAAAAATACAAAATTTAATAATACCACAATTCGTCCAGGAATTTAAGCTACAGAGGGCATCAAGCTAACAAAATATATAGGAATAAAAATACATATGCTCAAAAAATTTAACCATAGAGAAACAATAAGAGAAAGCAAATAGAAATAGGCTCGATATATTTTCTTTTTATTTGAAAAACGAAGACTTGATCAAATGGCTAAGTCTACAATTACTTCTATAGCCATTGCCTCCATAAGGATTTAGTATTACATTTATTAACCAAGAGTCGTAAAGGCCCGTGTACGTGGCGCTAGTGTCTATTTAATAGAATATTTATTTAATGTCGCCGTACTTGTGTGGTCCTTAATGGCGCGTAGGATAAAATTTAGTTTTACGATTAAGTCGCGTGGGCGGGACACGTGTAGATGTCGCTAGTGATGATTTATTCTATATTCAATTATAATGGAAACGATTTATTACATTATTATGTCATCTATTTATCATATAAGCTCATTGTAGATTGTGTTGTACTTATAGCTATGATAATAGAATATTAATGGGTTTCGGAAGTGCTGATAGATAAAGATAGGCTTCCAGGGGGCTTAGTCAAAAACACAATTTCAAAAAGGTAACGAATGTCGTCAAGAAAATAATTTATTGGATTGACATAAAATTGACCACGTGATTTAGCGCAGCCTATTTCAATCCCATACATTTTGGTCTTATCGACATTCGTTATCATTTTGAAATTTTGACGTATCCAATGTCAAAGTTTGCCCTGCCCCTGCATCCGTAGCCAAGTGACAATTTCAAAACGCTAACGAATGTCGACAAGAATATATGGGATAAACATAAGCTGCGATAAATCACGTGGTCAATCTTATGTCAATCCCATACATTTTGTTCTTGTCGTACCTCGTTGACGTTTTGCGATTGTGGCTTTGACTAAGCCCCCAGGTCTTAATGGGAATAATTAACGAGATACAATTTATTTACAAAAAATATGTCGACTAAAACACCGAACGTATATTTAAATACACGTATTTATAGTTGTAACGTATTCATCCTTTGACGTCTCATCCCATTTCTTTACTCAACCCAAACTAGTATGCCAAACTCATCCTATCACATTATTTTAATATATTTTTAACCGACTTCAAAAAAAAGAAGGAGGTTATCAATACGTCGGAATGTTATTTTTTTTATGTATGTTACCGGATTACTCGAAGACTGCTGGACCGATTTGAAAAAACATTTTTTTCTAAGTCCCAAATCTAGAAATGTTATATAAATATATATATTTTTTAATGATTTTCAAAAAACATCTCATTTTTCTTATAAATGCAACATGCAATTTTTTATTTTGAAACTTATACTATTGTATTATGGGTATAGTATTAAATGACTTCGCAGTTGTTCGTTTATTACCATGGCATGTATTGTAACAGAGCATAATGTCGTGAATTAATTAATTATAATGAATAGTGTCAATTAAAATGCAATTGTTTTGATTGGGCAATACTTTACCATTGTTATACTGAGTTGCGTAATAAACTATCAGAAATAGTTAAGTAATATTTTATTTAATAGGAAATGGTAGGTTCCTATACATATTGCAGAGCGTAATGTTAAATTTATAAAAAAGGTATGTCTTCCGGAGACCATCCATGGACATAAAAAGCGACTTTGGGTATCATACCATAGATATACTAAATTCTTAATCCTTTCCTAAACTTAATCCAGACCAAAAAAACGGTCTTTAACCTATAGGGGTTACCATCAACTGTTTTAGCAGGCTTGGTACGAGTGTTGCGCAAAACATTATGTAAGGCGCGGCCTCATTCACTCGTATTGGATCTGCCAAAACAGTTGATGGTTACGCCCCTGAGACAGACAGACTCGCGTTTATAATATTTGTATGGATGATATAGATGGCTGTAAAAATGAGCTGGTATATTTTTTTAGCCAATCCATTTTAGAGGGGGAAATTAATCATATAGCCTACACGACACGTCATATTATATAAGTTAGGTATTCTTCCGCTGTTGGCTATATCTCGGGCTAATTTGCAACAACTCCTTTATGCGTTAAGACTCACATCGCCGGCTTTAAGTCATATGCGTTTTAATCGCTTGCGTGTAGCTATTTCACAGATCAGTGGGTCGGATAATGCGGCATGAGGTGATTATAAAATTAATAAGCAGTTAATTGATTTGTAACATATCTAGGTATTTATATTTCTATGGGGAGTAACCTCGGCATAGATTTATAGAATGTAGCCATTTGGCACTTCCGAATTTGATCGTTTTTTATCGACAGCACTTGTTATTATAATGGAGCGACTGCTGTCCAATCTATACTCCTTTACATGGAGAGTAGAGGGATAGATTATGGCTACTCCGGCCTTACTAGCGCCATTTCCCAAAAAAATAAAGCCAAAGTCACAGTCGCAAAACGTTAACGAGGTACGACAAGAACAAAATGTACCTATGGGATTGACATAAGATTGACCACGTGATTTACAGCAGCTTATGTCAATCCCATACATTTTGTTCTTGTCACTTGGCTACGGGTGCAGATCAGAAATCCTCGCGCAACTTTTTTGCTAGTATCCTTAACTTATATTAGAACTTCGAAAGTAATTGAAATACTATCCGCTTTAGAAACCTTTACAAAAAGCGACCAAGTCAAAAGCGGCCGTTTTTGGCAATTTTCACAAAGTAAACTAAAGCGAATAGTATTTCAATGATTTTCGAATTTATCTCTGAAAATATTAGAAATTACAAATGAACATCTAAACACACAATTCATACAATTTACTCGTAGTCCAGCTATATTGTGGCTATCAAAACACAGGCCACTCCCCTATCTTGTATCGAGATGCTGCCCTCGTATATCTTGCGGATATCTTGTCAGAGAAATGGAAAGCGCTTATTCTGAACACGAGATACTAAATAATCTTAATTGTTCAGAATCAGAAATACGTATATTATTACAATTGAGTTGTTAAATAGATATATATTATGTATATATCATGCTTCGCATGGGCATAACCTTCCTCTTGGATCACTCTATCCAAAAAAACCGCATCAAAATCCGTTGCGTAGTTTTAAAGATTTAAACATACAAAGGGTCATAGGGAAAGAGAATGCGACTTTGTTTTATACTATGTAGTGATAGTAATGTGATGGAAACTTTCAAGCGTAAGCGAAGAATGAAAGAGAGTCGCGTTTGACACTTGGGTACGGGTGCAGGAAGATGGCTATTTTGCCGCTCCAAATATCGCTGGCCTACATGAGATGGGCGCTGTAAACTGGCACTCCCTCATTTTGTAAGCCATGATAAACTGCTAGTGACTGAGCCAGCAAAGAACTTATCTGTGGTCCAATTTATAGGACAAAAGCAGGGTCAAGAGAAAAACACCGGCACAGACGGATCGACACCGACATCAAAAATACCGCTACAAGAAGACAAAGAAGACGAAGAGAAAAACTGAAACTGAGACAAACTCAAAGTCCTAGAAGACAGAAGCTGGCCTCTGGCCGAGAAGAAGGCAAGCGAGGCATACGTGTGAACGTAAGCCCTTAAGATGGGGGAGAGTTATTAAAATGCAATGATTGCATAGATAGGCGACACTATAGATAACTTGTAGGGAGATCAAGCAGGTGCGACTGGAAAGAGATGCGAAATGCAAGTACAGCGCACTCTCCCGAGATACGGCTCGTATAACCGAGAGGTTGGTAGAGCCATGGGAGGTGGAGAGATCGACACTGACGTTTTTGAAGTTAGTAAAGACACTGACGTTTTAGAAGGTAGTAATTATCGTGAACATTTTTAATCTCTGCTGTTACACGAAGTATACGACGGTGTAAATAATAAATAAAATGCTTATTTTCAAATGAAAAATGTACCACGCCATATAGTATCTCACTTTCCATTTTCCTTTTTATGTGGTTCATTGTACATATTTAATTTATATCAAAATATACTTAGCTACTAATCATAATAGAGATAAGTCTTTCTGTGAGTAGACTTAATTGGCGTGGAATAAAAATAACTCGAATCTGTTGAGTTTATTCAATGCAATTAAAAAAGAAAGATTTATTTCGTAACGACACTAAAAGCTGATAAGTAAGCGACACTATAGCTCAATGCTTGTGCTCTTTTTAACAACCAATACATGTTTTTTAACAACTTGAGATTATCCGGCGAAGTATCAGTAAAGCGTAGGTTTGACTGCAAGCGGCTAGCGGCACAAATATTCTTTCAAATAAAATAATTTTTGAGCAACCTAAAATATGTTATAAAAAGTTAATTTGTATTACCACAGTCTAATCGATATAATACATATATTGATGTATGTCAAAAACTATTTTACAGAAAGAACATTGAATATTTGTGTACTTTGAACACAACAAAAGGTGTCCACCTTTTGTTGGATTCATCTGTAGGAATCTCTTCCTTTCAACCTGTGTTGTTAACTAAATAAAGAGTACATACATTTTTGTAAGTACATTATTACGTTTTACATTATCGTAATTAAATTAATTAAATTAAAATTAATAATTTAATTTCTTGTTTATTTATTTTTATTTTTTTAAGTATATAGTTTTAAGGTTTTACTTGTAAAATAAAACATGGCAAATAACCATTCTCTCACTCTTGAATTTTACAGAATTAATAAATAAACAATAAATTAACAAACGTCTTTACGTATAAAGGACTTTCTGATGCATTGCAAAAACGTGGTTTTAAAATGACGTGGCAATAGTACTTTATAGTCTTTACACTCTTGCAGTCGCCCGGTGTAAGGCCACAGCCTTCGCGGCGCTAATTTTACGACGTCCATTAAATAATTCATTATTCATTATACACCGACCAATCGTAAATCAGGGTGTTGTCAGACACTCCTACTTCGCAATATTTGGAATTAATGTACATCTTTACTATATTATGATTAAACTAGCTGTTCCCCACGGCTTCGCCCCGTGTGGGACTCGGTTATATCGCGCCCAAAAGTACGACCTCTGGTCGTTAACTACATCCCTACCAAATTTCATCACAATCGGTCCAGCAGTTTAGCCGTGTCCTTATTACAAGCACAAACGACATAACCATTGTGTCGTCTGTGTATCCAAGCTATTTTAACGCTTCAGAGCAAGGAACCTTTCTGGGAACTTTGGAAATATTGCCGGAAATATTTCGGGAATTGCTAAATTACTACGGCAACTTTGGGAAAGTTTCCTAAGTCCTTGGTAACATTGGGAATATTTCCATAAATTTCCATAGGGAATATTTCCGTATATTGCCAGCCGGCACACCACTAGTTATGACAGCACTGGCCATCATTATTATCATTTCGTGTAGGTATAATGGTCAATCTACCACGCACACCATTGTGTCAGAGCACTGGTAATTACAATGGAGCGACTGCGTTTTGACCTCTGTCTCTTCTCTCTATCTCTCTCTCTCTTATCTTTTTAGAGAGAATAATTGTAATGGGGTCATGACCAGGGTGTGTTAGTGGCAAACACTGTCTTATTTTTCAGGAAAGCATCTGTAGTGATAATCCATACTAATATTATAAATGCGAAAGTCTGTCTGTCTGTCTATCAGTCTGTCTGTCTGTCACCTCTTCACGGCTAAACTGTTGGACCGATTGTGATGAAATTTGGTAGGGATGTAGTTAACGACCTGAGGTCAAACATAGACTACTTTTGGGCGCGATATAACCGAGTCCCATGCGGGGCGAAGCCGCGGTGAACAGCTAGTGATGATATATATCCGTGCTGCAGAAGGCAAGTTGAGCCAATAGCGTAATCGATTGGGTCAGAATTTAATGAAGTTTTGATAAATATTTAAAGTAAATGAAGCCTGCCATTACCAGTCATCTATGTTAATGATAAGCGCTCCATCTCAATATTCAAACTGAATTAATTTGCAATATTTTAAAAATCTAATTTGATTTTATTTATTTTGTTTAGAACGTAAGAACCTTTATCTCTGGAGATAACTAGCCTATTTGAATCAATGACTTTGATAAGGCTATATTACAATTTGAATATCTCAAAAAGTAAAAGTAATAATAATAGAATTGTGTCATCTTAGAATTTATTTATTAGTAACTTTATCGTTTATGTAAATATTACTTATACAATTGGCGGACTTAATTCCTAAAAAGCATTCTCTACCAATCAACGATAAGGAAGAGAAAATTTGTGCGGCTCAAAAAGATATTATTAAGCGCAAATAAGTATGTAATTTAATCTAAGCTTGATTAATTACATTAGTATTCCTTGGTGAACACTAGCGCCACCATCAGTTATAATATCAGATATCAGGATAATTCTTTAGTAGTTTTTTTTAAGACTGAAACTTATATCAATCAAAAGACATAATATAAAAATAAATTTTTCTTCATTAATATACAAATAGTTCGTGATAAAAGATACAGAATAGTCAATAGCTATATAAATATGAAACAAAAAATAAATAAAAAAATAATTAGTAAATACTTTAGAATATAGAAAACGTCTGTAGACCCCAAACGCAATTTTGCGTCCTATATTAATTACTATTATATAACGTAGGTTGAATTTACTAATTACTTAAGGTATGTGTGAGGAGAGAAGATAAATCCAGGTTTCAGCGAATCGCACAATATTTATTATTTGTACTTTACAACAGGTTAGACTCTTAAGGATAACCGTTAATGATAGATTATAGGGGTCGTGAGATCAAAGTAGGCACGAGATCCAGTCAGGCAGCCGCTATGAAATAGCCAGCCACTTAACTTAAGATGATGAGATCAGCCGAAAAAGAGGTCTTCTAGTCGACGCGCGCAGCCTTATATATGGCCCTCGGGGTGATGCGGTGCGGGGCAGCAAGGAAGGACCGCCGTTGGAGTATGCGCGACGTCACAATTATAATAGATAACTTCATGCCTTTAATGTCACTATGTTAGTGACCTCAACAATACTAAACTTATGTATCCGTTTCACATTACTAAACATTGATTTGTCAATTGATCCGCTAAATATGTTAATTGGTCAATTATGTCTGGTATCCTACTGTTTTCATATTTTTAATGAACCTTGCATCACTGCTAGATGAGACTTACATCATTGTACACACTGATTGGTGATTTTTTAACAGGGATGTACCCAGGCATGAATAAATATTTTCCTGGTCTTTTTGTGTGTAAATTTTTATTTTTTCTAATTTTTTCTCTTTACAATATCTACTATATTATTTACTATATACTATCGCCGAATGGGGAAATCATGACATAGGCGATGCGGCTAGCAACCCATCACTATTGATTTCCTGTTCAACTACCATTATGCTAAACGTGGCCTAAGGTCTTATGGCCTAGGCTCTGTCTACCCCGCATGGGATAAAGACGTGATTATATGTATGTATGTATGTATGTATGTACAATATCTACCTACAGGAAGAAATTGTACGACGTGCTAATTGCTCAATTAGTTTGTTCAAAAGTTTGTGATTTGCATGATACCTGTTACCTGAAATGCCTATTGCCTACACTTATGTTTAAAAAAAATAGTTAGCTACTAGCTATAGTAAGAATAGTCTGGTCATATATGCAGCATGCCGTCAGATAAATGGACCCGACTAGCAACATTCTGCAAGCCGTAGACCAAGGGGCAATCCACGCAAAAGATGGCTGGATGACCTGGACGTTCATGAGAGCGGTTGGTAACAATCGGCAAACAGAAACGAGTGGAAGACAAAAAGGGGACGCTTTGTCCAACAGTATATTTGAAGCTACTAAAGAGACAGCCACGTGGTCTGACGATGAATACTTTTTTCATGTCATACTGACTTGATTGATCAAATAACAAGGATTTTTCAGTTTGTAGGCCTACCATGGCCTGACAAACCTAGAAGGTTAATGGGGAGACTTTTGGCCAGCAGTAGTACACAAATAGCTAGCAAAAAAAAGTCCTATTATTTTATTTATTTATTTAACTTTATTGTAAAAATACAATAGGCGGACTTAATGCTTAAAGCATTATCTAACAGTCAACCTTTAGGTCAAGGGTATTAATCGGACAAATGAGAATATTCTCTGGCCCTATTTGAAAACCGAGGTCCTGATCGAACTTTCAAATAAAAAAATCATTCGATTCAATTGCGGAAGTAGTTATACTGAGTCCATCTCTGCCGCCAATAACGTCACTAATTAATTAAGCCTCATTAAAGATTCAGTGAATCCCTGTGACACGTTCGTTCACACCTATATCGGATTGTGAAACACGTCAACTCGAACAAATGAATTGACACGTAGTAAAACATCGGATATCTGATTGACTTGTTCATCTTTAATGTTCTTCTTTTGGAAAGAAGTTCCAAATCGCGCGAGAAATACATAGGATACCTTTCATACCGAAAGAGCACTCACGCGGGCGACGGCGCTGGCGAAAGCTAGTATACTATATTAATACAAACTAATCATATCTCCATTTGTCATTTCGCATAATTTCATTTGCAATTTTGGTGAATAATTGTGCAAATATGTTGACTGATAAGTGGCGCCGAGATATTGTACTGATAGGGCTGTTACTGATAGGGAAATGACGCGATCTGAAGGTGTGAACGGCGCCAGTGATGTCAATCTGTCGCACTGAATTCTAAAGGTCCATTTTCCTAAAGCATTTTTATTCGAAGGCCATCCGGGATGGGTCGGCTACAATATTATTAAAATATTTAAACCTTTTTTGCACTTGGCGACAAACGCGCGCGATTTCATATTTCTATATTAATATAATCGTCTCCTCTAAAATTTAAAATTTGAAAATAAAAAAGTCTGCTTGTAAATAACTACTCAGTGTCCTAGTATTACCCATATTAAGTTATTATTCTATGCCATAGATTAAAAAAAAAAATTGCGCTCGCGTATTCGAACTTCGTTTTTCTATGCTCTATAATTATAAAGTGGAAAGATTTGTTTGCATCGAATAGGTTTTGAAACTACTGATTTGAAAAATTCTTTCACTGTTGGAAAGTTACACTAGCCCCGAGGGACATCAGCTATATGTGTATCACGGACGAAGCTGGAGTGGACTGATAGTTCTATAAGATCAACTTTGGTTAAAGTTTATCCGGGGCCACTTTTATATTTACGATATCAATTGTACGCGCAATTGTACATGTAACTCACCTTTACGACAAACGATATTCCTTCGGACTTTGATTGATGACGTCACGAGGGTGACGTACCAATCTTGTGGTGACATGAGGAAAATAAAAAAAAAAACAGTACTGTGGTACTTTTTATGACAATGACAATTTTATTGGTATGAGGGTGTGGGTATTGTGGTACAATATGAACGTAAAACGCCTGTGACAATCATAGATATTACTTGTGGTGGGTTTATGTTATATATTTTACTAGCGACCCGCCCCAGCTTCGCATGGGCATAAAAACCTACCTCTTGAATCACTACGTATTTAAAAAAACCGCATCAAAATCAGTTGCTTAGTTTTAAAGATTTAAGTAGTTTAGTATTTCATACAAAGGGACAGAGAAAGCGACTTTGTTTTATAGTAGTGAAGTGATATACCTATTTAATAGTTAAGGGTGAGTTCATAAATTAACTTCGAGCATTAACCCAACTGGAGACGCCATGTATTTTTACGTGAAAAAGTTTTCCACTCCTGGACATAGGCCTCCCCCAAGGACTGACATAAGATATTCCTAATTTCAAAAGAGTGGAGAGGGCTTCACAATAGTCAGTAAATAGCGCAATGATCGAACGAAGGCGAGAGCGAGAAAGATCTTTGAGAATCAGTGAATATTATAAAAAAGAAAAATGGAAACTGTCACTTAATTATAATGCATTTAAAACTAATAGTTTTTATTGCGCAATGATCGAACGAAGGCGAGAGAGAGAGATCTTTGAAGATCTGTGAATATTATAAAAAAGAAAAATGGAAACTGTCACTTAATTAATAATGTTTATGTTCATTTCATATCCTTTATGTCTTTGCTAGTCTTTGTTTGCACTTCTACTCTTTTCTTGTGCATTTTCTTTCGTCATTCGCCGGTTGACTGTAAGAGATCCCATCCTGGGACAAGTCCGCCATTGTCTTCTTATTTTAATAATGTTCCTATTTTAAAGCAATAAAGATATTACAAACAAGCTTTTAAAACTAATAAATTTCTTTTTTTTTTGTCGTCAGGTGTACAATGAGTTGGCAAAGGTGGTAGAGGTCCGGAGGGCGGGGGGATGCGGCCCGCGCGCGCCCGTCCGTCCGCCGCCCCCGTCAGATAGCGGCGCCCGCAACACCGCCGCGCTGCGACTATGCGCATGGCAAGCGCCCTGCCCACTCTGCTCGCGGTAAGACTTGGCTGTAAGGCACACATTACATGCTCATGCACGCATGATGGTTTTCCATCAAACAAAGGGATGGTACTCGAAAGGTGAATTGAATCGACTGATTCCCAACCGACCGACAAACAAATCAATTTATTTTTTTTAATTTATATCAAGAATTTTGCGATGATTTGTTTGGAAATCAGTTGATTTAATTTCATCATAAATCATCGCAAAATTCTTGATTAAAACTAAAAAAATTAGGATTTTTTATTTGGAAATCAGTCGATTCTATTCATCTTTCGAGTACCATTCCTTTGTTTGATGGAAAACCATCATGCGTGCATGAGCATGTAATGTGTGCCTAACACTACCGTGCACACCTACGTAGCTACTACCATCTCTTGAAACTATGCAAGATCCAGTGAGTAAAGAGATGTCGCCTTACATCATGTATGGGCGCTGTCACGCTTACTCACTGGATCTTGCATAGTTTTAAGAGATGGTGGTAAGCCACCTGTAACTTACTCTTCATTTTTATAATGTACGCTTCATTATGTTTGCTGATCTTTATCCTGTTTTGTGGAAAACAATAAAGAAAGAGAGGTGAAGTGAGTGAACTGCGGTGTGCGGGGCACATAGCGCGATGAACCGATTGCCGATAGGGCAGAAAGGTTCGCAATTAGCGAGCATGCACCAGCAAGCATAGCGCCAGATACCCACCGACCAGATGGTGAACGCCCAACGCTGAATGCAGGGTGGTTGACATGGCACGACCCCCTGGTCTACAACCACGGGGTCGCGCGCTAAGTATTATACTCAATTAATCAATCAATCAATCAATCCTTTATTCTTACTATTTATTTACTCCTTTATTTTAGTAAAAAAAACTGATATACCGGTAAGAATTAGATAAAAACGACACCGAAAAAACAAGTGATTAAGAAAACATCTTTCAATTAGTGTAACGACTTATTAATAGCTACCAGTCATTCCAAAATACGTAATAGTCAATTTTTTAAAGACACAAGTACGTAATTAGAAATAAATGCCGTCAGGCGGTTACTTACACAATGTTGAGTATGTATAGTGGGCCACAAAGAAAATTATACATTAGACGTTTTTTTTTTTATTATTAGGTACAATAAACAACAGTACAATATAAGTCTTATTTTAAGTAATATTTGCGTTTAAATATATATAACTAGCTGTTGTCCGCGACTCCGCCCGCGTGCGCCTCGGTTATATCGCGCCCGAAAGTAGGTTATGTTTGACTCCTAGTGCATAACTATATCCATACCAAATTTCATCACAATCGTTCAGTTTCAAATCCAGCAGTTTAGCCGTGAAGCGGTGACAGACAGACAGACTTTTGCATTTATAATATTAGTATGGAAGTATGGATATGGATATGGAAGTATGGATGAACTGTACGTCAACAACACTGTCCACGAATTAAGTAAGTATGAAAAGTTCTGCGAGGGCTTATTGATATACATAAGATGTATATTTATTAAGGTGATAAATATTTCTGTGTTAGCCCCTTGAGGAGCTTCATAGCCTAGCCAAGTCAAGTACCGGTCAGTGCGCGGCAATGCCATAATTGGTATTTCTTTCTTGAGCTTCTCCTTGCTTCGAAAAGAACGGTAGGCCGTTGGTTCTAGTTGTTATCGGTAGATGGCAGTCGATAGACTGTCAGATGCCTTTAGACAGCCTGAAAAATCTGAAAGTGTTGGCCACTAACACGGCCGGATCATGTTCCTATTGGTCTGATTTCCATGAGAAACAAGTTCGGGAGGTCAGACGGCAGTCGCTCCATTGTAATAATTATTTCCGCCAAGTCAGACCAAAAATAAGGAAGAAATAAAAACTAGATTACGGGGTAGACAGAGGATGTACAGATAAATAAGCTTGTAGATGGAAATGCTCAAAAAATAGATTAATTTCCCTCTACTATCAGATTTCTTTTTTTTATCAATCACTGTCTTTTGGAAATGTCTAAAATAATAAAAACAACCAAACTAAACAAACTTATAGGTGATATTTATTGACTGTGATATCCAAAAGTATTTGGTTATTACAGAAGCATCGAAATGTAGAGATGTAAAGCGATCCGACGCTGAAAAATTGACAATGTCGCGCCTTACTGTGTAAAGTTACATACAAACAGACTAAATAAAACCCGAACAAGTTCTTACTGCTTCTACTCTACATAAGTTCTTGCATATATTAAAAGCCAGGTTCTCCGTTCTAGAATTAGTTTTATCTAGATGAGGTGATGACCAAACCATGAATACTAAGCAGTTCGACACTTCAAATCTCTTAAGTATATCCAATCGAAACCAACTCATTCACATCAGTATACGTTCAACCGCCGTGCACTACACTAGTCTTTAAAAAAAAGTTAGGTGCGGACTCTATACATCGCGCGCGCCACAAATTCAAAAATGGAATACAAATGCACAAATTAAAATATTTTAATCTTTTTAGTGATGGCCAGTTCTAAACAGTTATAACGATTATTAGTTACATATTTTAAGTGTTAATTATGTCGGAAAGTTGCACAAAATCGTTTCAAATATAAACATTTTCAAATGAACGGTGGTGGTGACCTCAAATTTTATGTATGATTTATTCAAGTCCTTGGATAAAATTAATTTTGCTGACGGCAATCAATATGGTGAGTCTTAATTATTTTTGTAAGTTTAACGTGATCTACGATGAAATATCTCATTTATATGTTGAGCCATTTAAGTAAATGGTTCTTTGATAGCTTTATTTATTAAATGGAATAATTCCACAGAGTTTTTGCGTAGTGTGTAAAAATAACTATTTATATTAAGTTATACATTGAAATTGTTGATTATAATATTAAAGTCTATGCCTTTTTCATGCCCATTTTTACTCTTACAGTTTTAACCCTTAACCAAAATTTCTCTCCATTGTATTTTCGTAAATTCAGGCTGTAATCTCTCAAAAAACTTTTTAAATATTTGTTTTAGTAGCTACTTCCTCCGCCTTCGCCTGCGCTCAATTATCGCTACCTATGCATGTTATTTTTCATGTCATTCATATACCAAACTTTGTGACAGATTGTGTTGTAAAAAAGTTGTGAAAACGTGACGAAAAACAAACTCACTTTCATATATAATAAAAGTTACTTTTAACTTGGTTCAGATTAGAAATTCGCCTCGAAAGTTTAATAATATATTTTAGAAAACATAAAAATATGTTTTTATTTGCAATAAAACAATATTAAATAATAAAACTTGCCACCGCAAGTAAGACAATAAAATATTTACGTCTCAATGTCTATGGTTACGCGAGTCATTAAAACCGAGTAACAAATACCATTTTTAACATTGAATAACGTCGAAGGATATAAACGTCTTAACGGTTTTTTAATACTTCATTGTGTGAAAAGCTATTAATTTTGTTCAATCAAATAATATGTTTTCTCGTAACTAAAATGTTTTATGTATGAGTACGTATATAGGTAAAATTTAATTTCCTACGCCAAATGCGGCATTTATTCTACAAGAGTATTTATTAAATTAAGAACTACTTTTGCTGTGATAAATCAGATAATTTGACACAACTAAAATACCAAATCAAAGATAAAAAGAGACTGACTAAAGGTATACATATACAAGCAGAGTTGGCTGGGAGGAACGGTCAGGGTCGGTCGCGAAAAACATACTGCGACCAAATCGCAGACCTTTTGAAATAGGGAGACATTAGGAGTTGAAATCGGCGAGCGCGAATGACGAGAGTGATGAGTGTGGAGGAAGCGAGGGAAGTATGTAAGGATCGTAGCCAATAGAAATCTCTAGTCTCTGCCTACAGAGAGACAGGCAGGATATAATAAATGTATGTATGTATGAAAAATACCAAATTAAAAAAACTAATATATCATAAATCATAACGTTTGAATATAATATCACTATAATCACTTTAATTATCAATGACTAAATTGTTGTTGATATAAGTCATTAACTAATAAGCGAGTGTGATTACATTCCATACATTTTTAGGATAAAAAAGTAAATTCGAACAAGCGTGAGTAGAATAAGCGCACCAAGAAGAATAAAAAAGGGCTTTTCGTATAAAGAAAAAAATACTTTTTGTTTATGCCTTTAGTTTGAATTTGGTGAAAGATTCACGAACAAAACACTATCTTGTTTGATAACATTACTTGAAATAGTAGTATGATAATATGATGGTAATTTGTTGCAAAGATTTTTTTACAAATATAATAATTTAAACAAAAAGGACAAAAGAAAAAATTCATCAGGTGGGCCGTATGCCTGTTTGCCTACTTAATTGTATAAAAAAAGAAAAAAAATCATAAAAATCTCGTTCTTTGGTAATGAATTGATGGTACCCACGTTTAAGTATAGCTTTTTTTAAATGTTGTTTTATTATATAAATTACTATCATTTTCTGATATCTATCACAATTATAATTTTGCATGCCCTAATGAGGAAATAATTATTTAACATCTGATGTAATCACATTAGTTTTAGAAAAAATAAAAATAAAATTGAATTTGATTTTAAATTTAAACTCTAGACGGCGAATTGAAATTTATTTATCACTTGAAAATGCACAGGCGCATACTAGCCTAAAAAAATTCCTGGTAGGTGAAGCCTTTTTTCCAGGTAGGTGAACAGACATTACTTTTGCCCAATGGAAAGCGGTTACCGGTACAGTTATAAATACTTTGTCTCTTCCGGTTAAATTTCATAATTAAGTATCACATATCGATACAAGATCGGGTAGCGTGAAATCAGAACAATAGAATCGATTAGTGGTCGAATTAACTGCTCCTTGTAAAGTTCGTTCTTCCGTGTCAAGAACAATGGCAGCCAAATGTTGAAATTACTTTCTTTTCGCAGGGCTTGGACCACCCTGTCCTTATTTTTCTTAAGAAATATTATTTCTGTAATGAATTCACCTTATTGTCCAATGATCTTTAAGTATTAGCACATTATTATTACTGAATACTATACTAGTAGTGTAGGAGCTTGATAGCATAGCGCGGCGAGCGTGTTCATAACGATAGCGCACGTCAAGCGACGGTAAGTGTGCGGCAATATTTGGATTGGTCGCCATTAGTGTTATTTCTGTCTTTGCAGCTCTTCGACATTTCTCCTCCATATTTCAGAAGGCACGTTAAGCCGTTGGTCACGGCTGTTGTCGGTAGATAGCAGTCGTTAGGTATTGTCAAATGCCTTTAACCAACCCTTAGTTAGACACTATCAGATAGATATTAGTCAGATATTCAATCTCTCACGGTATTACTTTTTAGTCAATGATACTGTCGGTTAGATCTGGTTAAAACCAGTGCGAGCTGGTTCACAAATGCGGCAAATTCAATTACTTTACTTCCATGTCCTCTAAATGGTTCAATAATGGGTCACATGTCGTTTAAGTGACTTTAATCCTTGTAACCGAAATCTCTAAGATAATGCTAAGTGAAATTCTTCCACCGCTTCACTTAGCCCTCTGACTCTGACTTGACTAGACATGACTAACTACTGACTTGACTTAATTCTGTGGCTTGACCAAATAAAGAAGTTGAGGAACATTAAAAAAAAACTTGATACTGGCAAATATAAGCTACAAGTTTGATTGCCATTTCGTGGATTTAAGGCCACAAAAAAAAAACTACGAAGATTTTCTACCGGGGTTTATGTCTTAAACAACTTTTGATTAAAGATCGTGTAGGTACGAGTAGCATTATAATATTTATGATCCTGAATTTCCCAAATAAAAACTTAATACCATTTATTATCTGACGTAAATTTGAAGAATTTTCAGTAATTTTCCGCGCAATCAAACCGTTGGCCATAACATTTTATCTCACAATGACTAGACGATGTTACAAAATATTCGACTAATGAGATAATAAAAAAATGCGATGATATAAATAATCGTATAGATTGCGATGCGATTATAGTTATTTCTACGTGACACACCCGCGATATTAAGATAAGTCTGTATTATAACTGGTTGTTATTAAGAATGCGGGGCTGCTTAGTCCAGGCTCATCTTCTGATATGCCCCAACTGCCCAGATTCCCAAAACAGGTGAGGATCTAAGAGCCAAAAACGAGGCAATAAAAGCAATACTGATCAAAACTAATTTGAGAGTTAAGCCATTTTGACTCGACAAGGAGAAGAAGAGGATTTTCACTATCCACAGGAATCTACTTATCCATGTTGATTATCATTAGTGTTGCCAAACTGTCGATAGTTTGACTATAGATCGATTTTAATTGAAAAAGACTAAACTATCGATAGGCCTATTGAAAGTAACGTAAACTATCGATAGTATTGTACTTTATCAATATTATCGATAGTATCAAAATTATTGTTTTTTCACAAACTATCAATAGTCTATCGAAATGGTATCGATAGTTGACAATCGAGCGGCAACACTCTTTATCATTATATCTTTATTGGATAAGTTTGCTATTTAAATCATTAAGAGTGGATTTTATCAACTATTGAAATTAAGTGTTATTGAGGGGAAATACAATCGTCGGGCTGATAAAACGGCATTATTTTCCACATCATAAATACATAAATAAATTTTATATAAATTGATTTTACCCCCAAGAATGAAAGGCTGTCAACCTAATAAGGGCGGAGCTTATGGAGCTTACTAAAAATGGCCGACATTTTTCTGCAAAGCGCATGCGCTTGTAGTGAAAATTGATTGGGCCAGTACAATCCTCCTTTACCACTAGGTACTTATATGCATAAAAAAAACCCTCAACACGATTTGTTTTTAGTAGTGAGGGTCTGATTAGATTAGGTATTTTCCCCACTTATACCTTCAGAGCTTTAACACAGCTCAACCGATATTCATTGAACATAATATTTTGTCATGTGCACGTTATGCGCTTTCATTTGAGTGATTCTTCCCCACATTTACCCCCACAACTTCTAAACGGCTCAACCGATGTTCATCAACATGTCTAAAAACACTCGCCCATTAGTCACTAGTATAGCAGAGTAGTATAGTAGAGCTATAATTCCAGAGACAGACAGACAGACAGACACGTCAAACTTATAACACCCCTCTTTTTGCGTCGGGGGTTAAAAATAGAAACATCTGAACAAAAGTAAACAAGATTCAGTATAATTTACTGAATTTCCATGTCAATTAGTCCTTGATGACAAAATAAAAAGTTAGTAGTTCATCTGGTACTCCTTTTACAAAACAACCAACCCAATAACATGAATGAACGCCTTTTATTTGCCCCCAATGTATGCGCCCACATCTGATTCAAAGCGCGCCGTCGTCGCCCAATGCTGGGCCAATGTTTGACAAACACCGAATAGTTTATGTTAGACATTTGTTCAACACCACAAAGATCTATTTCCTGTTTGTCTACGATAAGGGTCTCATCAAACTACGTAGGAATGTTGAACATGGGTACACTGGTTTCTACCCTTTCGTTGTTAGTTTAGGGTTCTGGACTTGAAAGGAAACTGGTTAAGTGAAAGTCAAATTCGCGCGTCAAAGGTTCCGTGCTAATAGTAGAAACTAGTTAAGATACTAATAAAGCGTAAAACTCTGTATCAGCAGCCAATTTTATTTAAAAAAAATGTTTTTTTTTTTTCTATCACGGCAAAACCCTATAGATAATAATATGTAATGAGAGAGCGTATAGTTATTCAAATAAAAAAAAAAAATGACAACCATGTTTCAAGCCTGTAAACACTACACCTAACAACATAGAGTTGTCACAGACACATTCAGCTGTCAAACACTTCGCCCCAATGGCCACTTAAATTGCAAATTAGCTCAATACAATATAGCTTTTATTATAGTATGGATAAGGTGTACTACGACAGTAAATTAAATTAGTTGCGACAAAACTGCTGTTTTCGATCATAAATTTATCAGACTGTGTAAATCTGGGCTTGTTTGAAGTGGCAGCCCTTTTAGTGTTTTATAAACTTTATGGCCTGTTTTGTACTCAGCTACATATTGTAGCAACATTGCTTGTGTAATGGCAACACTAGCGATATGTTATAATGTTTATTTCTTTCATAGAATTTGGAATCGCGCGCGGACAGTCAAATTTCTTTTTTAATCTATGATTTCTTGTCATTTCATCTTTGTTAGTGGCCAGTAATATGATACCATAAGGCAGATAATCTTCAGGTTTTTATTAAAATCTAAATATTTTTAGGCCTCGTCAAAATCGAGATTTGAAGTCTCCATGTCTGTTACAGCACATCTAAAGGCAATTATTAAATTTTGATTATTTTTTTATAACTGTGGTATTGCAAAACGCCATCTTGTGCTAATAATAGTGCTGAACTGCTAATATCCTAATCGATAAATTGTTTTGTGAAATAATGTAATGTATAGATGGCAATGAACTCGCGCTTATAAAAGCTAGTTCACATACAAACATACTCCTAAATCATCCACATGAAAAAGAAACCCAACAAGACTACATTATCGTACAAATAGAAAGCTTTAAAAACCAATACATCAAAGGCACAAAAGACCACCACATTAAAAAAAACGTAATTCAAGTAACAACCGAACAACACGATATGAGCCTAATGGATTTAAATAAAATAAATAATTTACAAAACGCATTAATATCATTGAACATTAGTCAAATAGGGTCGATGTCACAGAATTTAGAAATATTAACAAGAAATGGCATACCGCACGTGTCACTAGTTTGGCTTGCAAGCCAACGTTTCACACAGAAAAAGTGGGCGGGGAATTTGATTGAGTCATTTATTGCCACTATTATTGGTCGATAATATTAGGTGGTTTTGTTGTAAACTACGTCATACATTTCTAATAAGTAGTGGTGTAGTTTACACTTTACATGTATTAATTGAGTATAAGAAGAGAGAATACGCTGCCACACTGATCCTGGAACTAAATCCGCGTCAAAACATTTCTATTCGGATAATTTCTCTGTTCTGTGTTCGTTGTCCTACAAATATCGGTAGGCATTTCTTTATAAGAGAGCAGTGATCGGAAACGTGATAACAATAGAAAACCAGCACGGGCAGCATTCTTTGTTTAGTTGTTTCCAGTTTGGTTAGGACATTGCAGACTTGAATCACCTGCGATTGTCTGATAATAAAGATGATTCCGTGATTCGGAAGGCACGTTAAGCCGTTGGTCCCGGTTGCCATCTGATAATCGTTAAAGAAAAGAAGGTTCCGAAGAACACCAAGGTGTGAATGATCGATTGACCGCCTACACGAAATGATGATGAGTTTATTTTTCTGCCCGTACTAGCATGACAGGGACCAATGGCCTTACGACTTAGCTTGTCCTGAATTTACCCGAAAACAACGCTCTTCAAAAGGTACTTAATACCTGGTTCCCAAAATTGACCTTCATTTCTATTTACCAGGTTAAAGGTCAGGGTCTTGAGAATACTCAATAGTTTTCATGCTAATATTTGGCCTAGTTGAATATTTTATTTTTATTTTTAACTAGTTATTTCCCGCGGCTCCGCCCGCGTGGCCCTCGGTTATATCGCGCCTTAAAGTAGCCTATGTTTGAATTCTGGGTGTCGATGCTGCTAACGTAAAGTCAAAATCGTGTCAAAATAGTGTTGCAATTGAAGTGCTTTTTACAAACTATTTACAAGAATTATGACAGTATGATGTGACGTGAATGTAGTGTAGGGTGTGACCATCAGAAGTGATATAAAAAAAAATACATTACTTGTAGCTAGTGTATAAAAAAGCACTACAATTGAAACACTATTTTGACACGATTGTGACTTAACGTTAGCAGAATCGACGCCCTGGTCCTTAACTATTCAGACAGACTTTCGCATTTTTAATATTACTAAAACCATTCACAACTTCCTTTTTAGCAGTGGGATAAAAATACGCCTCAAAGCTTGCTAAGTAGGACATTTCTCGTCAGATTACCATCAGATCGCGAAGGTAGACTCAGGGCTCAGGACGCAAATCCTTTCCGTGGAGAATCAACTGTCAAACATCTGGGAGATTATAAACACTGCAGTCCAGTTCACTGCGCCACAGATTATAAATAAATAATGAATAAAATTAATTTATTTCAGACAACATATTATTATTAATTTGATTTTATTTAAATTTATTTTATTTTTATTTTAATAATTGTTTACACCATTATTCAGAAATAAAGTCGGGAGATTTATCCGTACAAAGTCAAGGCCGTCAGCTAGTATAAATATGAACTTCTAAATTGCCAACAGACAAATAAGTACTTAAGTATTCAATCAGCAATCTCTTATTGAATTTAATTGCAAGGCAACAACTATCGCAGTAAATCACTTTAATCATATTATCATTTACAAATCGACAACACTTTCCCATCATTAGTTCTCGCGATTATATTCAAATTCGCGTCCCACACGCGTTATCGATCACGTCAATCGATAAAATACAATCGATGCAGAATCGTGACAAATGATCGATTTGCACTTCTGATTTCTCAAAGGGCCGTATTAAATATTATTAAATGAGAGGTCCTTAATTTGAATATATTTTTTGAATCAAGTTATATCACTGCTGCATATTTGTATGGTATTAGTTAAGCTAAATCAGATGCTTATACCTAGCTTGTTAATAATGTACTGGCCCTTGCAGAATTAGGAAGTTCCTTCCGTCTTTAATTCCTAATTGATGAGTTTTGGCGGGAAGGTTAAAGTCACGACGTGTTTCATTTATTTCACAAAATTTATGTTTTTTCAAGTATTTGTGCATAATAATGGTGAATTTTACCACCAAATTTTACAACACATTGTACCACCTACATTTTATGCAAATAAATGATATTGATGGATTGATTTTTATTCGTTTAGTGTTCGTTAACAAGCGTGAGTGTTAGAAAGTGGTACAATGTCTTATATGACTTTAATCCTTGTCACCAAAATCTCCCAAAATAATGCTAAGTGAAATGCTTTAACCGCTTCACTTAGCCCTCTGACTAACTTGACTTGACATGACTACTGACTTGACTTGACTCCGAGACTTGACTAAATGAAGAACATTCAAATAAAACTTGATACTGGCAAAAAGAAGCTTTAATTTTGATTGACTTATTGTGGATTAATGCCAGAACAAAAAAAAAAACAAATTCCATTCTGGCCGCTAAGAAACATCAATAAAGAAGAAAAACAAACATTATAATAGTTATAAAAATAAACAATAGTTATAAAAATTTAATTTCTATAAGCATTGTTTCCACTGTACATCACACTACAGGTCACGGTATATAAATCCTAGTGTGCACGGTTCTAATCGATTGTTGACTTTATCGATTCTAGTGACAATCGATCGTTTCGCTCGATTGACGGCTACATTGTTCATGATTGAAGTCAATTACGATTGTGACGTAGATTTGCGTTCGTGATTTGTGTTTATCATAGATTTAGCACAATTTTTTTATTGTTGCTCAGATTATATACAGTAAGTACTATATATATACTTAACCTCGTATTTAGTTGTTACATCCACGGATGATTGAGTTTCGGATTTAGAATAGATCTCTTCACTCTTTATGGAATTTGGAAAACAATACTTATTTATAAAGAGTTCAAATTTATATATTTTTTTACAATAGCACTTCCTTAGGATGATTGATAACAAACAGGGTAATTTTAAGGCCTATCTTATTAAAAACCATACTTAGTACTTAGTATTTGTCTTATCTCGTGTAGGGTAACCAAGACATATGTGTTGTTTACCTCAGTATATTCGTCTTGGCAAACAAACCACGTCAAAATCAGCAAGACCAGGGCGTAAGGGTCAATTGATCTTGGAACCCACTCAAAACGAGCATGTCCATAATCTTATTGCGAACAATCTAGATTCAAACAATTAATTCAAACATTTATTGGCCCGGTTTCCAATGTAGACGAAACCGGGTGCCTTGGTTAGTTTATGGTGCTCTCAGCGGGAGGTGTGTCGGAGTTTGTTTGCTTAGGGACAGAGCAGACATTCTACTTTTCGTAGGTTAAAAAACACAGACCTTTCAATTAAGTCGCAACATAATTCAAATAAGTACAACCTACTCAAATCCATTAAGGAACTCTTATCTCAGCATTGTGGTAACATCCTCAGCCATATCATCGGAAACCGGGATTGCAAACGGCAAAGCCTTTTAATTTTTCTTCATAAAAGTACTATAGATAAGCAATGATGTATGTAATAATGCCCTACCTGATTTATGATAGGTATTTCTCATAATGACTTATCACTATCACTACATAGTATAAAACAAATTCGCTTTCTCTGTCCCTATATCCCTGTGTATGCTTAAATCTGTAAAACTACGCAACGGATTTTGATGCGGTTTTTTTTTAATAGATAGAGTGATTCAAGAGGAAGGTTTTTATGCCCATGCAAAGCCGGGGCGGGTCGCTAGTATAGTTCAAAACTGAACTAAATAAAAAAATGTTTAAATCTTTCAAGCTGCATAAAAACCTCTTCCAGTTAGAGGGATTGAAGTGACTCCAAAATCCTAAGGTTCAACCATACCATGCAGAATCGCTGGTTGTCGCAACTAAAAGTTGCTCGTATGCAATGGCTCTGAATAGGAAGCAATAGATTAATTTTATTGGTCTTCTGGTTCCCGTACTGTATTAATTTAAGGTAATTAGACCAAGTCGAGAATATTTTATTTAATTTGTATGTAAGACAAAATTTTCTTTTTTAATTAATTCATTAAATACTGTGGCGAGTATCCATCAATTTTTTTTATTACTCTGTAAGTATAGGTTACTCTGTAAGTAATACACAAGTACTTATTTACTTTTCAAGAAAAAGTTCTATGAGCTCAAATAGGTTAAAAGAATTTTGTGCAAAACTAAAATATCCAATCTCTATTTATTTGTCTCAGGCAACAAAAGTTTCCTTTAATATCAATTAATACATAGTTTAATTGTTATATAAACTTAAGAAATTATTAAAAATAATTGAAACTAACTTATATAAAAAATATTCTAATATAAAAATAAATAAAAACTAATTTAAATAAAAAATAGAACCCAAATCGCTGCCATCACCGGGTAAGGTACCCAAGAGGCTGACGGCATTACCACGCTGTATGGCTAAACTTAGCCTTTGACCGAAATGCTCACCAGCCCTCGGATCTCCCGAGACATCGATTAGGCGTGCGGATATTTCTTTAAATATTGTTTTTGCCTCCGCACCCCAGGGCCCCAAGGTCTCCACAGCAAAAGGCGCAAATATGTATGGCTCACCCAAAGTCGCATATTTGCGCCTTTTATTGACCTCTGCTGTAGCCGCGGCTGCACCGGCCTTACGGGAAGTCGCTTGTAAATGGCAACAAAATGTAACAATAGGCCCATATAATATATAACTTATTCTAAAAATACATATTTATATAAACACTTAAAAACCAATGCAAAATTATTTAGTGCGTAATGTTTTGTCTTGCTATACACATAATGAGACGCGAAGAGAACAACCCTATTAAACAATTATTAAATATCCCTGAAAAACCTAAGGGTGTAGGCAGGCCACCAGCTACATGGGTGAAAAACATGGAGAAAGAGATACACAAGGAGAAGCTAGACGGTAGACAACCCGGAGTAGATATCTCTGGCGCAAATTCACGAGGAGACCCGACCCCAGATGAACTGGGATAAGGGGTGGACAAAGAAGAAGAAGAGTTTTGTCTTGCTGTGATGCTCTACACAAAGTCACGGTGTCGGGTAACCGCGTCCCGCGGTTACGCCGGAAAACGACACTTTCGGCCAAAAAATTTTCTGAGTAAAAGTCGCCAGGTTTGAAGTAGGAACACGAACAACAAATGAATTAAAACTCACGTTGTGACGCTATTCCAGCTTGACGACCCTCAAGACGAAATTAGTCTTCATCTTCATGTATTTTATTTTCTATTTTTTTTATACCATTTAGTAGGCAAACAGGCTTACGGCCCACCTGATGGGAAGCGGTTACCGTAGCCTATGGATGCCTGAAACACCAGGGGTGTCACGTGCGCGTTGCCGACCATTAAGGAACCTTTTCACGACCTTTTTAAAGAGACAAATCATATAAATTATGCAGAACAAATAAATGGGTGTTAATTTTTCAAAATAGACAAAAAAAATTACTTTGATAAACTCTTAAGATGCTGAATAAGGGAGGTAATCATAAACTGATACCTCGCACTATGCGCCTACTAACCAGGCAATGACTTATCAACGCCTTGATTGCTAATTCGCCAAATTCGACATTTTCTTCGACAACAAACGTCTTTGTCAATTCATGTTTAATTTATAGAGTTTTTGGAGGGAAAGTAAACTGTCGCTATGTCCGCGCTGTATTTAATTTTCAAAACTTAGGTTTTTCGACTATTTGTGCTAAATTTAATTGGTGGATTATTATTCGCAAAGTGTTCGTGAACAAACGTGAGTGTTAGGAAGTGATACAGTGTCGATTACGTGACTTTTATCTTTGGCACCAAAATCTAAATAAAAAGTTATAGCTAAGTGAAATTTTTCCACCGCTTCACTTAGCCATCTGACTGACTAGAATTACTCACTTGACTAGATTAGACTACTGATTTGACTTTTTGACTTGACTTGACTTAAGTAGGACTGAAGATTAATAAATTGAAGAAAGGCCTTAAAGGACTAGTTTCCATGGCCGTAAAAAGTATTTAAAAAAAATATATATGTCAACAATATAACAAATGTATTGTGACCTAACTCTTAGCACGCCTTGGGAAACTGCATGGATTAAAAAAAAATTGCGTCGCGCGTTCCTAGTTCTATGGGAAACTGTAAGTGCTTAGAGTTTCTTTTAATAAAGAAATAGAAAATAAGAAAGAAAAATTAAAATTATTTACGAGCTAAATCACCAATAACTAGGCAATGAATTTTATTAATAAAAATCTAGTTATGTGTTCTATCCATAGTATTATGACAAACTTTGCAATTTTATTACATTTTTATTGTCCAAACTGATCAATATCAATAAAATTTTATAATTTACATATTTATACATCATTAACCTTTTTAGAAATTGATCGAATCGATGACAAATAGAAATCTTATTATTCTAAATATTCTTCGTAAAAAACTAATATTTTATTTAAAATTTATTAATTTTATTTTTATTATTATTTACACAATGACGAATTTATATTGAAAATAGATTTTCTAACATTTGAAATGATGTATCGACAGTTTTATTATTTTAGTAAACATTCTAGGCGATTTTACCCAGACAAGATTAGTTATATTAAAATTTTATTTATTTATTATGATAAGAAGTTTCGTCAAAGCCGTCAAATCTCATATTACTTTTGGAAAACTATCAAAAATAACTGTTTATTTAAAATTCCTGGTTTATATGCATCTACATTAAATGATTTTGCATAATTTAAGTCTCCGGTAAATTCATTCATCTAATGACAGATACACACTGTTATAATGTTCGGCAAATAATGTGATGAAAAATGTAGCATAAAATCATCTATTAATAACAGAAATAACATAGTTATTTAACCAACCTTATGATCCTTATTGTACAGTTCTCAGATATTACATCAAAAGTTTATGTCAATTAATAATAATAGATCTCATTTTATTATACTTATACTTTCTCTCGATTAGTTTTAGAATAGTTTTAGTTTGATTTGTTGAACCGACGGTCAATCTTTATACCAACTGTATAATAGTAAAAAAAAAAGTAAAAATCATTTATTCTCTCCTTAAAAAAAATTGATTGAACAAGCTGTTGCCATCAAAAGAAAGAGACTGGAGACTAAAGTAGGTCGAGCCTGAATTACAGTGGGTCTAAAAACGCCACTTTGAGCAATTCACCGAATCAAATTCATATTACGAATTCCTTTGCAATTCTTTAGCAATTCCTATTTCTTTCAATTTTATTTTGAAGAGGAATTGCAAAGTTTAGTTGGCCATTTAACAAAAAATAGAGGAATTGCTACAGCATTGCTAAGGAATTCGTAATATGAATCGATTCGATGAATTGCTCAAAGTGGCGTTTTTAGACCCCCAGTTCTTCAAACTAAATAATAAAATTGTAACTTTAGTAACCACTCTTAATGTATCTATATATATAAAAATCAATTGCTGTTCGTTAGTCTCGCTAAAACTTAAGAATGGCTGGACCGATTTGGCTAATTTTGGTCTTGAAATATTTGTGGAAGTTCAGGGAAGATTTAAACGGTGAGTAAAGTGCAGGTTCAGGCGGTACGGAGTTCGCCGGGACAGCTAGTCTTTTTATAAAACTACTAGTAACTCCTATATTAAGTCTAAGTAAATGTAATAATACTTTTATCTAAAACATAAATTTTTCATAATAATTTCAAAGTACAGCATATTTTAAAAGAAATGATTATGATATACATTTTAACTCGATTCAAACAAGTTTCCCGATCTACGCGACCGTGTGTTACCTACACGAGACCTTTTTACTCTACCGGTCTATAATCTCCCATTCACATGCGCCTGCGCCGCCAATCTCCATTTTTACGACTCGTAGTGTCGGCATCGGCATAGTTCTCGTTACTTCATAACTATGTCAATAAATTAGCTTGATACTGGCTGCTAATTACAAAGTAACAAAAACGAGAACGTGTTCAAATTAAAAAAAAAAAATGTTATTTGGCGACAGATATAAATTTTGATCAATTTGTTTCGTTGCGGTTGCGTGTTGTGTCGTGTTACTTCTACGCTAGTTTTCTATTCTCTTATTTTGCGTACAACATGTTCAAAACTCAGACAAACACAAAAAACATCAAACCGAAAATATAACTAACTCATTACCCTCGAAATGACTTAGGCAGCTTGGCCATATTAGACCACTACCAACAACCTTTGCCTAAAAATCTGATTTCGAAGGGATATCAGAATATAAAATTGTCATATTGATAGATCAAAAAACATAAAACCTCAATATAGCCAAATGATAACTTTGAAATTAACAGGAGCCTTACTAATAATATTAATTAACCTAAAACTTAGACTAATATTTACAGATTTTTTGAACAAAAGGATAAAAAAAAACAAATACTAAAATTTGAAAACTTCATGCTCTTGCCCGTGAAGCATGGTAGCAAGAACACTGGCAGCGTTCCCCCTCTGGATAGCTATGCTAATCCTTTGGGAGAAGAAGCAGCTGGCCCTCTTGACACCATTCTGATTATTAATTTCAATATTAAGAAGAAGAATTTCAACAGCATGATAAGTATTAATAAGAATTATAAGAAATAAGATATTGAGAAAATAATTCTAAACCGCTCCCTCAATTAAATTCATTTGATCTAAAATCGTTACATTTATCTTAATATTGAACTCAAAATTTCATTAGTTGAAGCATAAAATTATGTATTATCAGTTTTACTACCATCGTTTTTATTAACATTATTTCACTTATGTTCTTTTAATAAAGTATCTCTATAATGTCTTTTGTTATCTTTCGATGTACGAATTGCCTCATTAGTAATGTGGTTTCATTTTATTATTCTAGTTTGTGAATCTATATGAGCTATTAAATTCGTGACCTTTCTGTGTTTCCAACATTTTTCTAAATTATTGATGACCATTCAATTAGGTGTGTGAATTTTATGATTTGGCGATTGACAAAACTTGATTGCAATTCTAATTGATTCGAAACTCGATTGTCTAATAAATGTATTGTATTATAGTTAGCATCAGCAGATAATTTATACAAATTGGATAGTTAATAGCATCTTTTATATCTAATCAACTTTCGCATTTTATATCATCATCATCGTCATTATCTTTTAGTGCAGATGTCAAAGTTATATTTGCTTCGCGTTTTATTTATGGACTTTTATTACATGAATAATATTTTGTATCATTAAATTTAGAATGTCTTAATTAAGAATCTTAACATTCTAAGGAATCAAAAATTTATAGAATAGTTTCATATTTAGCCCATCAACTAGATTTATTGTTTAAAGTTTTCTACTTTACATTATTTTGTTTAAGACATGCCTAGTCAGTTAGTGTATATTTTCTTTGCTTTAGTAATCGTTCCCCGAAGTGTTTGAAAATATTGAATATTTTGCACTAAAAGTCAATTTTTATATTTTTGTTACCTGCGCCAAATTACCAGCAGTTCGGTAGATAAATATTAACTTGGATAATCTTACTCTTTATTTTATGTTTAATTTTATCTTTTGTGCCTGAGGCTATTCTACTATTTACTTTTATGATATAACCAGCAAGAAAACCACTAAGTTTAATCCTTTCTTTACTGTTTTTCTTGCCTTTAAAATGTTACGACTACGATCCAGACCCTAATCTAGCCATAGCTACAAGCTCATTGAAAACATTATTCCTGAGTCTACTGTCGTAAAATTCCTATATATGAGTCATATAAAGTCAGGTTCAATGTACCAGTTCAAGCAAGGGTAAAACAGTAGCAAACAATAAAATTAAAACTATTATTACACATATACATGTCATTGGAATCTTAGTATCTGTAATTAATCTACTAGAATATAAATTAAGAAATTCTAAGAATGAATTTTGATAAAACAGATTTTTGGTTTACTTTAAGATAAGCATATATGAGACCTTCTGCCTCTTTGTCATGATTGTATTATATAGATAGAAAAAAAGAAAAAATGTATATATGATATATCACACAAAAATACAATGGAAAAAGCAATTGGAAAATTTAACGAAATGACAAATATTGGTGTCTATATCAAAATGGTCCCCTCCCACCATAATGTTGTGGTGAGAACCACAACTCTGGTCTTCCGAGTGTACTTATTTAATAGTATCTTTATCTAGTAGTTAATATATTACTCCTAATTCGTCGGAAAAAACTACTACATACAATGGAATCTCTCTGTCCTTCCTATGTCACTATTAGGGGTCGGGTCTAATACTTGTATGCGAAAGACTTCAGTTCCATATTGTCCTAAAAGAACATTATGACATCTTTTCCATTCTATTTACAAAAAGAAACGTCTATAAATGGAAGCAAATATCTGCTTATTCGAATTTTCCTTTCCCTGTGGGCGGAAATCTGAATTGTTATTGATACTACATTCTCATTAGCATCCATATGTGACCACAACACTTCGATTGTATTCTTATTGCTTGTTTTACTCAGAATTCTCATGTAAATTACGTACTTGAGTTTCACTTTATGTCTCAATTTCATCTTTTTGAGACGCTTTGAGTCACATCATGACGTTGAAATATACCATCTACTACTGTTTCTTCAAGTAAAACTAAAATCATGTATATCTACTTCATTTAATTTTATAATTTCAAATTTTAAGTGTTCATAATTGTTGTTTTCAAGTAAACAATAAATAAGTAAATTAGCAAATTTAACATTTAGATGTGGTTTTTAATGACAATAATCATCCAAGTTCATCACACCATACCAGATATTGTTAATAATAGGCTAATAAAAGTCCTTCGTATTTCATATTTATAAACATAACAAGTTAATCAAGTGTTGCGTTGATAGTCTTAAGAAGTTGTTAATTACTTTATTAATAGATCACTCATTATTGCATCATCATGAAACACATAATTCAAAGTCTAAACTATCAGGTTAGTTAAAACACGGTAGTTTACGACAACAATCAACTAGTATAACACACCGCATTTAGAATTCGCTGCAAAGTATCAAGATTGATAGATATGGGTCGCCGTATGACGAACAGTAATTACGTCGTTGACTGATGGCGATTACTATGGGTTCTTGATGGCATTTTTGAGTGGAATTTATTCAGATTAATTTTATGGAAATGAAAAAGACGATGTCATGATAACTTTGCAACTTTAACAATACCTTATTTTAAAAATTGCAAGGTAGCATGACATTTTTAAAAGTATAAATAAAAATGAGCTTGAGCAGTTTTATGTTCCAAATTTCTGTGTATTTTCTATTGCCTATATATAAAGAAAATATTATAAAAAACAAATGAATATTTAAAAACGAAAAGGAAGATTTATTTTCATACTATTCCTCACTATTTTTCATTGTAAGGTTTATGGTGCACTTCAAGGAAGTATTATGGACCTTACATTGTAAAATAATATTAGAATTCGTTTCTCATGACTGGCTGGTCAAAGTGGTCAATAAACGCATTACAATAACGATTAAGTCTTATATATATATATATATATATATATATATATATATATATATATAAAATTCTGCATCCACTAATTTTTTTTCCCTAAAAACATACAAGAGCATTTCGGACAATATACTTACTACATTATCTTATTCGTTTGTCCCGTCTTAGTAGGGGTCATGTTTTGACGTGAACTAAATCCAAGCCATTGTTTTGTCTATCTTTAACCACCTCAACTTGCTAACAGACCAATTCAAGACTTTGAACTTTAATCCTTTATGTTAAGAAAAGCTTTTGATCAACGGTAAATGCCGAAAGGGATTGTATCGTGTACGAAAAGTAAACTAATTTGATTTCATAATATTATTACTGCCACACATACTCGATGTTTGTTAATCTAATACATCGTTTAATTGGATTTCATTGCGAATGACCACCTCTGCGAAATCAATTCATATCATGTTTATGGGTCATACTTTTTTAGAATATGAAAAAATTATTAAAGTCTTGGTGGTGCTGAATCAATCGTTTACATGGCAGTGGTATCAAATATCCTCACTCATTTACTGACCCACTTATATTCGCATCCCGTGAAGAGATTTCCAAATAGGCCAAGGCAATATAACTATCGGGCCTTTAGTGTCTTTCGTAGGTCTATGACATTCGGTATTGTATCCCTTCTCTCTCATAGTTGCAATCTGGCCAATTTTATGTCATCTAGGGCTTTGTAGAATTTAGGACTGAGATGTACTTATAGATGTGTAAGATCTTTTTCTCTCTTTAGTTCTGCAATATAGGCTTTATGTTGGCCAGAGTTAACTTCAGACTTTATCCTATTTTGTTCCAGGAAAATGCATTTACCTGACTTGTTCTACCATGATGTGTATAATAATGAAGATGTCTGTCATTTTCAGGTGCTGTGTGGTGCAGTGGCGGGCGCGGGCGAGCTGATGAGCAACATGAGCCGCGTGCGGCGCTCCCCACAGCCGCACCACTCACACCGCATACAGTAAGTGCTCTTTCTTATTTCTACTCTCCTGGTACCTCATCTCGACTCGTGAATACCATTTTCGATGACAGTGTTTCCCATAACCAAAGAAAATATACACACAACCGCATCACTCTCACCGAATATACAAATGCTCTTTCTTGATTCTACTCTCCTGGTACCTCATCTTGAACTTATCCATTTTCGATTACAGTGTTTCCCATGACCACTTACACCGAATATATAGTAGTAGTAAGTGCTCTTTCTTGTTGCTCATCTCCAACTATAATTTAATATATTTAAAATTAACTTCAGATCCAGAATCTTAAAATTACATAAGACGGATTTTTGATAACTTGTGTTTTCAGGGAATAATGATTTTTAAATGATGGTGGTAGTAGCGAGGTATCATCTTAAGATTACCTTTTTAGAGACTTCTCAGATTAGCTATTTATCCTATCTAAAGTTCAGCGAAGTTAAAAGGCATTGAAGAAGTAATCACATTATGAATCAAACACCATGACCAACGCTTATCTATGATTATATGTAGATTACCTTAATACTACTGACCTTAAGTTAATAGTCTTGTTAGTACATAATCAAACAGTACAATCGGCAACCATTTATACTGTTATGTATTATCACAGTTATTTATTTATAGTTTATTTATATTTAAGATTAATGGTTCTATGCGTAGTTAATGAGAGATATAAATTTGACACAAGTTCCTGAACTATATGAGAATATGATTAATTAAATGGCATAGTGTAATTTTCAAATGATCGTTTAAAAATCTGTCTTCTTAATCTCAAAATCTACTCAGTAGTTTACCCCTGAATAAGTTTTAGTTAAATTAGTGAGGGTGCAACTATTTTATGAAACAAAAAATACGTTGTTAAATAAAGATGATAATGACCATGTGAAATTTGAAATGCCGCGAACAATACTTCGTAGATTTATTAAAGACTAACAATAACCTCCTCCTTTTTTTTGAAGTCGGTTAAAAAGGTTTTTTTTTTGGTTCTGGCGTGAATCCACGAAACGACAATCAAACTTATACCAACTTATTTTTACCACTATCAAGTTTTTTCTCAATGTTCTTCAACTTCTTCATTTGTTCAAGTCACAGAGTCAAGTCATTAGTCAGTCATGTCTAGTCAAGTCAGAGGGCTAAGTGAAAGAAACAAATGGAAATTAAGGTGTTGCTACAATTAAAATAGAAGTGAACGCATGCTTCAAAGCAATGCATCTATTTGTGGTAATAAAAATAAAAACAGAAATTACAAATGTTTATGCTCAAGTGTATTCAATTGATTTTTTCATTTTATTTTAAACTAGCTGTTCCCCGCGGCTTCGCCCCGCGTGGGACTCGGTTATATCGCGCCCAAAAGTATGTTTGACCTCAGGTCGTTAACTACATCCCTACCAAATTTCATCACAATCGGTCCAGTAGTTTCGCCGTGAAGAGGTGACAGACAGACAGACAGACAGACAGACAGACTTTCGCATTTATAATATTAGTATGGAGTATGGATGTTGCACAAACAGATTGTTTTAAAAAAACACTTAACTATTCCAATTCCAATTCAATAGTTTTGCTGACTCTATCTGCCTCCGATATTGCAGAAATCGTTCGTAATCCTAACCCATCAGCAGAAGGTTCACCAAATGTCAACAAGATATTTGATAGCTGATAACATGAGCTTAGACTTTCAACAGCTTATATGACGATAAATCGCGACTGAATTGCTTAATTATGTTAAGTTTCTAGCCAATGAGCTGTTGAAAGTGATTTATAACAAAACGAAGAAGAACGAAGAAAGAAGAGATTTTTTTGCGATTAATTTGGCAGTATTTAGCAGCTTACTATCTTTGAAGCTAAAAATTTCTGAACAAAAACCTATACTTTTAATTAACTAAATCCCAACTAATATTATAAATGTAAAAGCGAGTTTGTTTGTTACGATTCTACGTCCTATCTACTGAACCAATCTCTGAAATTTCGCATACATATAGGTAGAAGTTTTGAGAGGGACATAAGGTACCTTACATCCCGGGGAAAAAAGCACTGTTCCCAAAGGAAAATCACTCGGGCGAAGCCACAGGCAAAAGCTAGTCCATACTAATATTATAAATGCGAAAGTCTGTCTGTCTGTCTGTCTGTTACCTCTTCACGGCTAAACTGCTGGACCGATTGTGATGAAATTTGGTACGGATGTAGTTAACGACCTGAGGTCAAACATAGGCTACTTTTGGGCGCGATATAACCGAGACCCACGCGGGGCGAAGCCGCGGGGAACAACTAGTATGTAATAAAAATGTAATTTGCATCAATGTTTATGTGTATACAAAGCAAACAAAGTACCTAAGCAAAATAAAGTTGTTCTAGATTCTAGTTCAACCAACCAAAACCAACATAGAAGCCTGAAAAATGTTATTTTATCTATTACTAGCGACCCTCCCCGGCTTCGCATGGGTATAAAACCTTCCTCTTAAATCACTCTATCTACTAAAGAAAACCGCATCAAAATCCGTTGCGTAGTTTTAAAGATTTTAAGCATACAAAAGGATATAGGGACAGAGAAAGCGACTTTGTTTTATACTATGTAGTGATAGTGATTTATTGTATAAATGTCTATATATATTTAATTTATTAATTTAATGTTATTATATTGATTAAAATCTCTTTCAGAACCGACGAAGAGCTAGACGCGACGATGGCGTGGCGGCGCTCTCACTGGCGCGAAATGAACTCAATCCTCCGCCGTGAGAAAGAGGTCGTCGAGTGCTGCCCCTCTGTCCTCGAAATGGTCGCCAAAAAGGGGGGCAGGACCTACAGCGGCCTCTACGTCGAGCTATACGAGGCTGGCGAGAACAAACAACGGCTGTACGAACTATCGTGCGCCCCAGAGGTCGTCGACAGACCTTGTCGTTTCGTGGACCCGAGAGTGTATAACCAATCGAGATGTGTTCAAAAATACTCATATTCTTACGCGCTAGTGCGGTACACGACTGCCACCGAGATGCCCCACCCGCGAACTGAAGGACACTTCGCGGTCCCAGGGTCCGGTGACTGGTCCATGGACTACGTTAAAGTGAGAGCTGGTTGCGAGTGCCAAATCACGCCGAAAAGGAAAGCGCCGCATAAGAAAAAAGAACGACATAGACAAAGGAGGAAAAACAGAAAACTAGAAGAGGACGATGAAACTTGATTTTTCTAATCTGTAGTGCGTTTAAAACCAGTGGGACTTAAATAGAACAGGGTTGCCTGTTTAGTATTACGTTGATTGGAGGTACTGATACCTGATTCGGTCCGGCCAGATGTCAGCACCGTCCAATTGTTTATGTTACCGATGGCGCGTGCGCCTCTACTCGGTCGATGTATTTTACTGTATTTATTTTGGAAATTTTGTGTATTTAATTAATTACGCTTGTCTTATTATATAGTTTTGGATGTTGGTTTTACTTTGTCAATTGCAAGAGTTGTATTTATCCAGATTAATATTTTCGTTGCAAAATTAAATTTGACCTTTATTATTAAAAACTTAAGGACTGCAATTACAAATTGAACATTTACCGACCTGCCTACAGCCCTAAGCCCTAAGGGGCAACCTTAGAACGAACAAGCAATTTTGTACTAAACGACATTTTGTCGTAAAACTGCATGGTTATAAAAGCAATGCTTACAAGTACCCCTAGTAAGAGATTTTATAAAGGCAGACGCTAGCGACTGCGATAGCGATTTTGTATGGAATTTCTTAGTTACCTTACTATCCGCCAGGGGCGCTGTACAGGTTTGTCATAGAAAATCGCTAACGCAGTCGCTATCGTCTGCGTTTATAAAATCTAACACTAGGGGTACAGAGTAATACTGGCAGGGTCGCTATGTAGAGAATACCAATCGTCGTCTCATCTCTACAGTCAAAAATAATGTTTGTTTCTTATGAAAGAAGACACAAAGTTGGATAAATTCAATTCTAGCAGTTGACAAAGTACCTAAAAACAGTGCCTTATTATTTTAGTTGTTGCAAATGTAAATTGCTATTCCAATGCGTATTTTTTACATGTATTAATAAGTATTATTTTTCATGTTTTTTTATCCTTCAAAACTTTACAACTCGTACTTGGGACTCCGCTAAAATGATTTCGACACGTATTGTAATAGAGTTAGGTTATCGAATTCAGTGCGTTTACCAAACGAGATTTCATAAACGCAGACGCTAGTGAATACGTTAATATAATGCATGGAATTTCTTAGATACCTTACTATCCCCAGGGACACTGTATAGGGGGCTTACTACCATCTCTAAAAACCATGCAAGATCCAGTGAGTAAGCAAGACAGCGCGATACAAGAAGTAATGCGACATCCCCCTTACTCACTGGAACTTGCATGGTTTTAGGAGACGGTAGTAACCCCCCAGGGGCCCAATTCTCACGCAATCGAAGTTCACTTCACCGATTTTCTCCAATTTTTTTCGATGAGTAGTTTAAGTCAATTCACAATCGAAAAATTTCGATCGATGCGTTCGATTGAACTCTTTCAATTGTATTTTTTTGAAAAAGCAGAAACCGTGAATATCCGTTGAAAAAAATTGGAGAAAATCGGTGAAGTGAACTTCAATTGCGCGAGAATCGGGCCCCAGGTTTGTCATACAAAATCGCTAACGCAGTCGCTAGCGTCTGCGTTTATAAAATCTCATACTAGAGGATGGTTTCGGGTTAATGCGACCGGGTTGTACGTATTTTTTATATATTTTCTAGCAGAATTAATTACATCACAGTCGTTATACTAGAGTCTTCATTCTATTTAGTGTATTTTTCTTATAAATAAATAATCTTGTGGCCTGAAATACGTATTATGTAATAGTTACCGAGTGCTAACGAGACGTGTCAAACTTTCGTGTCTTCATTGTTTTGGCATAAAACTTAGATAATAGACAATTAGACAAAACGATTTTTGTGGCAGGCCTTATAACCGGTTAATATCTAACAAATTGAATGTATCGAACTAAATTTTAATTATTTACACAAATCAAATCATTTATTGCCTCCTTAATGTACACTACAATACAGAAATGTTGTCGTAAAAATAGGAGCTATAAAGGACTCTGACGGGCGCTAAATTTTTAATTTTATTCTATCTATCTATATATCTATCTACGTGTCTATCTATAATTTAAGAGCTGTGCTTATGTCGGAGGAGTCTCTTACAAGGTGCTGCTTTATATCTCGCCAGCGTTTTTAACCGACTTCAAAAAAAGGAGGTTTCTTAATTCGATGTTTTTACAATACGTCTGAACTCCCATTTTTTGATTTATTTAGCGATTCTAGTGTAGAGATTGGTTCACTTGCCTCTCGATACCGAGTACTAGCTATAAGACCAGTAGGTCGACCGCCTATCTCGATTCTCTCCTCTCGCAATGGCTACTTGTATCGCTATCGCCACATTTCGCTCCGCCTAATACACAAAACGCTTTGAAAAATATTTTTTTTTTGTTTATATTGTCGAATGCGTTGTCACTAACAAAAGAAAAAAAAAATTAAAGCGTTCTATCATCTCTAAAAACCATGCAAGATCCAGTGAGTAAGCGAGACAGCGCGATACATGATGTAAGGCGATATCCCCCCTTACTCACTAGATCTTGCATGGTTTTAAGAGGCGGTAGTAACCCCCCTGTGCGCTACGCTGTACTCTTCCGTGCCTGTACCCCTAGTACCTATATGAGATTTGGAAACGCAGACGCTAGCGACTGCGTAAGCGTTTTTGTATGGAATTTTTTAGTTGTCATACTATCCGCTAAGGGAGCTGTACTGTACAGCACCCGTAGCCAAGTGACAATTTCAAAACGCTAACGAATGTCGTCAAGAACAAAATGTATGGGATTGACATAAGCTGCGGTAAATCACGTGGTCAAAACTTTTTGCGATTGTGACTGGCTAAGCCCCCAGGTTTGTCATACAAATCGCTAACGCAGTCGCTAGCGTCTGCGTTTATAAAATCTCATACTAGGAGTTTATTACTCTATAAGTTTATTAATGTTTTATTGTTCTCTCTTATCTCAAAGGCTGTTTAAGTAATAATATTATGTACGTGTTTAAATGTTACTATTTTCCATCCCTAGCAAATCAATGAAGGCACGTCTACTCATAACTTGCGCTCTCTTCCCATTAAAATTAAGAATATTTATTTCAAGTTAACAACTAGATAGATTTTTGTTACAACAATATAACGGCACTTACTTTTCTTAGACATAAGTACATCAAGTCAAAGATCTGTATTATTATCTATTTTGTAATACTTTTATTGTATTTAAATTTTAGTTTTAGTACGAATTAATTCATCTATTTATACTGTTTTATACGAGGTATTCCCATAATCAGTACGAGTATTAGCCACGCAAAAGTCGATTCTATATTGTATTGTTGAATTTTAATGACGCAATATTTTGTGGAATATTTTGTGCATTTTAAATGTGTAATAGCAAAAAATTGTATGTAACGCCATCTATTAGCGAATAGTTTTACTGTTGCAAACTGGCAACGCCATCTGTCGGCGAGTAGGAAAACAATTTAGTAGTTTTGTAGTTGGGTTATAAAAAGATAGATTTCGCTTTGAGAACATTCAGTGCCATGACTTTTTTATATTATCACAAAATAATGTTATTTATCAACATTGTACATGTACAGTCATTCATATTCCATAACTGTTAATTTTTACATTTCAAACGTTACATCACTTATGAAATCTGTGATGGTTTTCACACTATACAAGTTATCTAAGTAATCGTTATAATCTACATAAATAATATTTTACATACCTACCGTTTGCCATATTTCAAACATTGTAAATTTATTGTTGAGTCAAAACACGATATTAAATAAAATAAAAAACCAGAAATAGAAAAACAATTGTTTTATTGTCATTATATAAATGTCTTATGTAAGTACCACATAAAAGATAATTACATACAGTTACATATCTTACCTTAACTTTTACTTATTAATTCTTAACGCAATAAGCTGCAGCAATTACACAAGGCAATTACAATAATATTATACACTCATAAACTTAGTAAATAACACAAAAAATAAACACTGGCTTAGGCATCACGATCTGAAACAATAAAAAATTAATATGTAGCATGAAAGTAACAAAGAGGAGCTCTACAGTATAGTGGGGCATGGGCGCGTCAAGTGATGCATTATGCGGCCATGTTTGGATTGGTCGCCAGTGGCATTTCTATCTTGAGCTGTTCTATGCTTCGGAAAGCACATTAAGCCGTTGGTCACGGCTGTTATTGATAGATGACAGTCGTTGCAGGCTATGTCAGATGCCTGTAGGCAGTCTGCAAAATCTGACAGTGTTGGCTACTAACACGCCCGGATCATATTCCCTTTGGTCTGGTTTTCCTGTGAAAAAGGAGTTATGGAGGTCAGGTGGCCTACTATCATCTTTTAAAACCATGCAAGTTCCAGTAAGTAAGCGAGACAGCGCGCTACATGATGTAAGGCGACATCCCCCTTACTCACTGGAACTTGCATGGTAGTAACCCCCCAGATCGCAGTCGCTCCATTTTAAAACCGCCAAATCAGAACTATGATTAAAGGCGTACCCTGGGCTCTTAAGCGAAGACTGAAGATACTCGAATCATCATTTGTCCTTAGCCGCAGGCCGTCCACTGCTGGACATAGGCCTCCCCAAGGATATCAAGAATGACCGGTTGGAAGCTGCATCCAGCATTCGCCTGCGACCTTTTTCAGATAATCTGACCATTTGCTTGGATTATGAAGTAGAACAAATTATTTTTCATATGTAATGCTCATGCATGATACAGTGCCACAAACTTATCTGACCCGGTCGCGATGGCGCCACAATCTATGTCTATTGCACAAAGTTGTATGAGGTTTCCTTAGTTCCGATTTCTGCCACCGGGTCAGATAAGTTTGTGGCACTATAGATTACTTACCAAGGAACTTCGTCAATAGATACATAACCGCGAATCCCACGCACACAGAGACGAACTGCGTCACTCCCGCGCTGCGTTTTCGTTCGTGCCAACGCGCCCTCTCGCGGGGAAGCACCTCACTTACTGTCACGTATAGGAGGGTACCCGCAGCTAAAGCCTAGAAAAGGAAGTTAGAAATATATTTCTAATAAAAATGAAGTTAAAAACTACTGTAATGGGCTCGCCAAGACCTTTCTTTTCATTCCAAACACGTGATGACAATCTCAGTTTAATTTTTATTTGAGGTTAGAATCTGAGGTGTAAATTCCGTTAGTTAAAATGTTGATACAATTTATATAGCCTATGTTACATTCATTAAAATCTAATCAATTTTTATTTAACCCTTTGTATTGACAATAACCTAGTTACCTAATTATTTTAAATCTATGATCAATGGATGTATAAACTTTTACCCGACTACAACGAAGCCGAATAGACTAGTTTTTTACCACTACGGCGAAGCCAAAAGGAAGGGTAAAAGTTTATACATCCATTGATCATAGATTAAAATTAATAAGGTAACTAGGTTATTGTCAATCCAAAGGGTTAAATAAAAAATTGCCGACAGCGCGATTTCCTAATTCTATGTTAAGAATAGTAAGTATAAAAATTTTTTTACGTCATTTTAAAATGAATGTGATATTTTTTCAACTGACTTCTAAAAAAGGAGGTTCAAAAAGTGCACAACGCTCATCAATTAATGAATAAACACTTTATTGCACCAATTACATAAATACATCATTGGATTGTACAGGAACGAAGATAAAAAACGATGATGAAAAAGTTTCCACATAAAAAAAAATGTAAGTCTGAAATCTGTAAACGAATAAATACCTGCATAATTGGCACAGCAATGGAATCCTTCAGCGAACTGACAGACTCCAGCCCAGCCCCCACTCCGATCCCTACTACAGACCCCCCACTGAACAGGAGAACGCTGAAGATGTGCCAACAGACTCGGCCTGGTGCGCTTGCGCACAGCTCTGCGCCAAGGCAGAAACCGACCACGAATTTGTGAGAACTGACTGCCCCGAGCAGTAGTAGGACCTGAAATTGACATGTAAATGCTATAATCTTGATGATTAATTATCACTACTGAACGTTATTCGATGACGTTTCACCGATTCATTCATTCATTATTCGTGTATGTATGATCTATTGACCCTACGTTTACTACTCAGTGCCCTTAGTATGAGTTTTTCTTAACGCAGACGCTAGCGACTGCGTTAGCGATTTAGTATTGCAAACCTGTACAGCGCCTCTGGCGGATAGTAAGGCAACTAAGAAATTCCATACAAAATCCTAACGCAGTCGCTAGCGTCTGCGTTAAGAAAAACTCATACTTGGGGCTCAGGAGTCAGGAGGCTCGCTACTCAGGAGGTACCGGGTTCGATTCCTGGTCAGGTTAAGATGAAAAATTATATTTTTAGTATACTAAATGCCTCAGGAGTGCTACATACCAATGCTCCTGTAAAATATTGAAAGGAGCTCTTAAGGTGATACCTCGGTGAACACTAGCGCCACCGTCATTTAAAAATCATTACTCACTGAAACACAAGTTATCAAAAATCCCTCTGCTGTAATTAAGGTTCTGGATCTGAAGTTAATTTTAAACATATTAAATTATAATTCCCTATAGTTACAAATTGCATTATTGCTTAAAACGGCCACTTTTGTAACTATATCCATCCAATCAAAAAAATACATTTTTTCATCTTAACCTAACCGGGTCACGGAAGTCGTCAATATGATAGCATCTTGCATAGACACTAAGACCGAGTGAAATAGCGGGAAACAGCTAGTTTTAAATAAGTCGGTAAGTATTGTTTCATTATCATCATTTCAGCCGCAGGCTGTCCACTGCTGGTCATAGGCCCCAGGGATTTCCAAAATGACCGGTTGTCGCGGCCTGTATCCAGCGCCTGCCTGCGACCTTCTCCAAGTCATCTGACCATCTGGTCGGTGGGTGTCCAGTCATTGGACTGGACACCCACCGACCAGATGGTTGCTGAAGTATTGTTTATTATCACCGTACTCGGTACAATTGCGTTTTGTTTAATAAGTTTAGTCTATGGATACAATTCGTCTTTATTTACGGTAATAAAATAATGGCGTAATTTGCAATGCATTATTTAGCGCTTGAAATAGGTAGGTGTGTAGTAATTGTTTATTTTGATTTCTCGGTGTTTGGTTAGGACAATACATGCTTGAATGGGTCACCTGATTGTTTGATAATAAAGATGATCCCGTGCTTCGGAAGGCAAGTTATTTATTTACTAGCGACAAGCCCCGGCTTCGCACGAGTGTAATGCTATATAATACACGTATTAGGTATACATATAAACCTTCCTCTTGAATCACTCTATCTATTAAAAAAAACGCATCAAAATCCGTTGCGTAGTTTCAAAGATCTAAGCATACATAGGGACAGACAGCGGTATGCGACTTTGTTTTATATTATGTAGTGATAGTGAAGCCGTTTTGGTCCCGCCTGCCGCCTGCCATATGATAGTCGTTAAAAGGAACCACGTCAGAAGCAGGGAGGCGGTTCCGAAGAACTCTGACACCGGCACGCATGGTCGATTGACCGTGTCACCTACACGTTATCATGATGATTTCTCTGTGTGATAGCAATAAATATTTTGTTTTAGTTTAGCGGTTGACTTCGCGTCTAATATAAAATATCACGGTATCAGCAAAATAATCGGAATTTCAATGAAGGCCTTGTAAATAACCAAGCCCGTTTTTTTATCAGACCTTTTCTGCAAAGGTCATTGATAAATTGTGTTTTGCACTTTTGCATTGCATAGCTATTTATATACAAGGTACTAGCTGTTGCCCGCGGCTTTACCCGCGTGGGACTCGGTTATATCGCGCCCACAATAAGCCATAGCTTACTTACCGATTTTGATCTGTCATACATTTCAAAATTAGCACTCCTAGATTTTCCTGTTTATGTAAACTAACTAAAAAACTTAACTCATAACACTAATTATTTTTATTTTATTTGTATTTTTTTTTATTTTTGTACCTAGCAAATAAATGAATGTGAATTAAAAAAAAAACATAACTATTTGATCGTAACGTCGTATATAACGCCTTGGAATGACCTACCTAAATCAGCCATTCTTGAGTTATAAATAGTGTAACTAACACGACTTTCTTTTATATACCTACTAGCTTTTGCCCGCGGCTTCGCCCGCGTGTACTTCCCTCGGGAACAGTGCTTTTTTCCCTGGATGAAAGGTACCCTATGTCCTTCTCCTGGCTCTAAACTACCTCCCTGACAATTTTCAGCTAAATCGGTTCAGCCGTTATATACAAAAAATACAATTTTTCATCTTGACCGGTCCTCTTGAGTAGCAGTTATGTTAACCATTACGCCACGGAAGTCGTCAATATGATAGCATCTTGCATACACACTAAGAGGGAGTGAAATAGCGGGAAACAGCTAGTTTTAAATAAGTCGGTAAGTATTGATTCATTATCATCATTTTAGCCGCAAACTGTCCACTACTGGACATAGGCCCCAGGGATTTCCAAAATGACCGGTTGTCGCGGCCTGTATCCAGCGCCTACCTGCGACCTTCTCCAAGTCATCTGACCATCTGGTCAGTGGGTGTCCAGTCCAATGCTGCTGAAGTATTGTTTATTATCACCGTACTCGGTACAATTGCGTTTTGTTTAATAAGTTTAGTCTATGGATACAAGTCGTCTTTATTTACGGTAATAAAATAATGGCGTAATTTGCAATGCATTATTTAGCGCTTGAAATAGGTAGGTGTGTAGTAATTGTTTATTTTGATTTCTCGGTGTTTGGTTAGGACAATACATACTTGAATGGGACACTGGGCGTCGATTCTGCTAACGTTAAGTCACAATCGTGTCAAAATAGTGTTTCAATTGTAGTGCTTTTTTATACACTAGCTACTAGTAATTTTTTTTTATATCACTGCTGATGGTCACAACCCACACTACATTCACATCACATCATACTTTCATAATTCTTGTAAATAGTTTGTAAAAAGCACTTCAATTGAAACACTATTTTGACACGATTTTGACTTAACGTTAGCAGAATCGACACCCTGATTGTTTGATAATAAAGATGATCCCGTGCTTCGGAAGGCAAAGTTATTTATTTACTAGCGACAAGCCCCGGCTTCGCACGAGTGTAATGCTTTATAATACACGTATTAGGTATACATATAAACCTTCCTCTTGAATCACTCTATCTATTAAAAAAAACGCATCAAAATCCGTTGCGTAGTTTCAAAGATCTAAGCATACATAGGGACAGACAGCGGTATGCGACTTTGTTTTATATTATGTAGTGATAGTGAAGCCGTTTTGGTCCCGCCTGCCGCCTGCCATATGATAGTCGTTAAAAGGAACCACGTCAGAAGCAGGGAGGCGGTTCCGAAGAACTCTGACACCGGCACGCATGGTCGATTGACCGTGTCACCTACACGTTATCATGATGATTTCTCTGTGTTATAGCAATAAACATTTTTTTTAGTTTAGCGGTTGATTTCGCGTTAAATATAAGGTATCTAGGTATCACGGTATCAGCAAAATAATCGGAATTTCAATGAAGGCCTTGTAAATAACCAAGCCCGTTTTTTATCAGACCTTTTCTGCAAAGGTCATTGATAAATTGTGTTTTGCACTATTGCATTGCATAGCTATCTATATACAAGGTACTAGCTGTTGCCCGCGGCTTTACCCGCGTGGGACTCGGTTATATCGCGCCCACAATAAGCCATACCTTACTTACCTATTTTGATCTGTCATACATTTCAAAATTAGCACTCCTAGATTTTCCTGCTTATGTAAACTAAGTAAAAAACTAAACTCATAACACTAATTATTTTTATTTTATTTGTATTTTTTTTTATTTTTGTACTTAGCAAATAAATGAATGTGAATTAAAAAAAAACATAACTATTTGATCGTAACGTCGTATAACGCCGTCATGGAATGACCTACTTTCAGTAAGAGGTTTAAGAGATAGTGACATGATAACGAAACAATTAGATATATTTTGTGTATTGTGCAATCATTGCGTTTATTGCTACTCGAGTTGATATAAAAACTACTAATATCTCTACAAATTAACTGTTAAAATTTTATTTTTTCCTACGCACTACCTGCTGTTGATTTAACCCTATCCTTGTAGCCCACAAAAAATATTTTTTTACCACCTTTTTGTACGCCTGTACCCCCTAGTATGAGATTTTATAAACGCTGACGCTAGCGACTGCATTAGCGATTTTGTCTGCGTTTATACTTATAAAATCTCATACTAGGGGTAATGTTCTGCCCGCCTCTTTGGTTTCTGACTTGCTTTCTTTAACGATCACCAAATGACAGCCGGGACAAACGGCTTAACATTCTTGCCGAATTAGAATAAGAATCATTTATTTGCAATACAAAAGATGAAAGCACGGAATCATTTTTGTTATCGGACAATCAGGTGATTCAATACTGCAATGTCGTAACCAAACTGGAAAAAACTTCACAAATTATGCCAAGTACCTAAGTATGTATTCTCTCTCATAGGAATCTAACCCACTACCTCCGCGTATTCATAAAAACGCCTTAATCACTGGACAACAGAGTCTGTAGCTACTAGCACTGATTATTCTGTAATCTACACTACGTAATACTTGTCTACTCTGTGAGTCTACTTAATGAAGCTTATCTATGATGGTCTTGGGTTTCAATTTGTTTTCATACTATTAACAAGAAATAGCAAATATTTAAAAACTAGCTTTTGCCCGCGGCTTCGCCCGCGTTGACTTCCCCGGGAACAGTGCTATTCCCCGGAATGAAAGGTACTCTATGTCCTTCACCAATTTTTTGCAAAATCAGTTCAGCCATTCTTGAGTTATAAATAGTGTAACTAACACGACTTTCTTTTATATACCTACTGGCTTTTGCCCGCGGCTTCGCCCGCGTGTACTTCCCTCGGGAACAGTGCTTTTTCCCGGGATGAAAGGTACCCTATGTCTTTCTCCTGGCTCTAAACTACCTCCCTGACAATTTTCAGCTAAATCGGTTTAGCCGTTCTTGAGTTATAAGTGGAATAACTAACACGACTTTCTTTTATATATATAGATATAGATTGATTGAAAGAGAAACAACAAATCAGCTAGGCTGAAGTGGGACTGGGCACTGGGCAGGTCATATCTCCCACATGCCTTCGGAAAGATAAACTTATGTTTTGCCTGCCTTGGTTCTACTCATGGGTACAGGATGCGAGGAAGGCCTAAAAATAAATGGTCAGACGAACTACGCTTTCGATAAAAACTGGCGAGAAAACGCCAAGGTTAGGGTTATATGGAAGGTTAGCGGGGAGGCTTTTGCTCAACAGTGGGATATAAATAGCTAACAAACTTTTATCACAGATTATAGAATGCTATACTAGCACAGATATTCAACCGCCATACAAAGAAGCGCGCTTATTTTTTGTGTACCACTGTAGCACAGATTATAGAATGCTATACTAGCACAGATATTCAACCGCCATACAAAGAAGCGCGCCTATTTTTAGTGTACCAATCTAGTCTCCCCATACTGAGACTTACTAACGCCATCTATTGACCACTTGGGAAAATGAGATTCTAACTCCGATAACTTAATAAATAAAGCACTTAATCAGCTTGTGATAGGATAACGATACTTGAAAAAATCATATTTTAATAATTCACACTCTTATTCGCCAAAAACAAGCGGGATCTTAACGAAATTAGATTTTTTTCAATTCTTGTAGCGCCAACTATGGGCAATAAAAGGAACTAAATATTTTTATTACGTAATGGGACCACATGACTGTAGTCTCCCCATACTGTGACTTACTAACGCCATCTATCGATCACTTGGGAAACTGAGATTCTAACTCCGATAACTTAATAAATAAAGCACTAAATCAGTTTGTGATAGGATGACGATACTTGAAAAAATCATGTTTTAATAATTCACACTCTTTTTACGCCAAAAACAAGCTGGAAATAAACTAAATTCGATTTTTTTCAATTCTTGTAGCGCCAACTATTGGCAATAAAAGGAACTAAATCTTTTTATTAGGCAATGGGACCACATGCTTTTATAGACAAAGAGATGTTTTTAAAAGAAAAAGTTTTGCAATGAGTATTGGAGAATTCTCGTCACGGGAAAGTCTTGCAATTATCTACTGATAATTACTTATAGATACCTATATGTATAAAAACATCAAAACCTACATTTTCTTATCACGGAAGTCGTACTATCATTATAAAAGAAAGTATAATAAAATCAAGTCATCGGCATATTTGAATGGTGTTATATCCGGCTTGATAATAGACCACTCTCGTGGATGACGTAAAAGCCGGCTAAGGGACAAACGGAAGCCCAAATTTCGTTGTACCCCTGGGTAACAGATTCCATGAAATCCATCAATTACAGCATTTCCTGGGTTAACGTCAGGCAGGCGGCTGGTCTTAATAATAATACCAAAATAATACATACATATAATCACGTCCTTATCACAAACGGGGTTGACAGAGCCTAGGGCCATAAGACCTTAGGCCGTGTTTAGCATGGTGGTAGTTGAAACAGGAAATTAATAGTGGTTTGTTGCTAGCCGCATCGCCTTTATAATGATTTCCCCATTCGCCGATTCCCTCAATAAACTTTTACAACCTGCGCGGGAATAGAACCAGCTGGTACAATCTAAGATTTGGTTTTTCTCCCAGACCAGGTGGCTCACCACCATATCTTAAATCCATGCAAGAACGATTAAGTAAGGGAGACATCGGCTTATATCATGTATTGCGCTGTCTCGCTTACTCACTCGTTTTTGCATGGTTTTAAGAGATGGTAGTAGGCCACCAGCATGGAATAATAATAACATATGTATACCTGCGAAGCGTTTTCCTGTAGACCAATTGCCAATCCTTCCAGAAAACTATGTACAAACAGTGCACATAGCAACCCTACGACTCCTGATGAACTCTTATTACAAGGTTCGGTATGACTGACATGACACATCCTTGGATTATCAGCCTCTCCGCAACACCTCCTCAGCTCTCCATCTCTCTGAGCAAGCAGTCCAGTCTCCTCGTTACTTCCATAAGACCTCCCTTGATGTCCACTATTTGGTTGATAAAATAAATGAACAATCTCATCTACTAGATATACCAAAAAGAATCCGATGCATAACATCAGTTCTGAGTAATTTGGTAGCTTTTCCCTTGCTTCAGGTAACATGTGTGTTAAAGAAGTAGAAAGAAGGACTCCAGCTCCGAAACAGAGAAGACTAGATATGGATAGTGGGTGTCTTTGTCTTGTGCCCTCGGAGAAACAGGCAGGTAGCATACCAGTAATAAAACTACCTAAGCCTAAAGTCAACATTGCAATTGCTTTTGCTGTTGAAGCCTCCATTTTGACCCTTTTTGTCCAATTTTATCCTTAAAATGTCAAATTCTTAGTGACGAATCAAATGTTCCTCTGGTCCTTAAAAGTTGTCGTTGTTATTATCCAATAACGTTTTTATCCTTTCTATTTTAAATTTTATTATTAGTGTTCTAAATTTAAAACACAGTCATTAGATTAATCATTGTATTCACAGTAAAAGTAATTTTTCGAATTTAGAAATAAATAAATTTCGATTTGGTCTTGAAACTTCCAATAAGACACTTCCAATTTTAAAAACGATGTTCGTTATGATCTACAGTTATGATCCTTAAAATTAAAATATTCGTAAACGATCACTCGAATCTATCTCACCGGGGAAACTAATTCGACCGTCGCTTGACAATATTTACACTGTTATCGTTATCATATCACACACGTGTTTATCTTTTTTATTTATATTCACATGTTGACGTCCGCACGTCGCGACTGATTTTATAGAATTGACCGTTTGTTATGACTTGACTGTCATAGTGTCACTTCTGATTTGTGAATCATTATCTACTAGTTTATTTTAACTTTTATTACTAACACAATACGATTCATTTGAATACACCGTATATTATACGACATTATTAAATTTTATTCAAGTATCAGCAACAATTATATGAAGACCTGCGCATGAGTCTATCATTAAGAGACGGAATTAAAGAGCATGCTATGATTCGTAAGGGCCTTGACAAATTGGTCGTATCAGACAAAGAACAAGATATGTTATGCTTTTGGCAACAAAGTAACCATTTAGTTGTCCCTATATATTTATTTATTTATTTTATTAGTGAATTGCGTTCTTTTCCTAAATATACCTCTATAACCGGATGTCCTGAATCTGGACCTCGGGCTCCAGATTATATATTGGGTAGTTTCTAATTTTTTTATCATAATGTTGATCGACATCTCATTTTTTATTCCCATGTTCCCAATCCGTGTGTGAACCAAGCAGTAAAGAATTTTATCTGTTAAAACTAAAAAGTTTGTAAAATGTTTTTCGTTTGATATCTCTATTACAGTTATCTAGCCATCAATCGGACGATATGTTTATTATGAATCCGTTCTGAAAGAATTATAGTAACAACTAAAACACAATCATTAATCCTTTTGTTGTCTTTCACGATATCTTAGATTGCTACATTTTAGATATTCGGTATTCAAAGATTGAAATAGAAAAAAATACGTGCGTTTTCGTACAATCGTACAAATAGATCAAAGAAACGGCCCGTTATTTTTTCCACATGTCATTACTACTAAGAAACTAAAATACTGCTTTTTTCGTCTACAAGCTCAATGAACAACTGCAACTTTTAAAGTCTAGACTCTGTCTATCCCGTAATAGATTTAAGATGTAAATTATGCTTCGAGCAACGCGGCTTCCAGAATTATGCATCAAACAGAATGAAAATAAATATTGTTAGATGTCTTGACTGACTCATGTGCTTATGGCACTCGTGAGTAATTCGGGGATTAACTTTACGCTACAATTCTGTAAAATAAATGTAACATGGGGCTTTCATTTATCAGCACGATATCAGTCAAATTCGTGTGATACTTCCTGGCCGCGCCACTAAGCAGTACTCAGACGCTATTACACAAAATAGCAGCTACCTTATCAGTACTTTCTTTTGATTATAAAGAAAAAAAGAGTACCTCAATAATTTAGGATTAATTAAGCATTAAAAGGGGTCCGGCCACAAAGTAGTACTTCCCAGCCGCGCCACCCTACGATAACAATAACCATTAAATTACTTCACAGGTGCTATAGCTTAAAAAAGTCTACCTTTTGTCTACCTTCCAAGATACTAATAAAATATGGTATAACATTTTTCTCTTGGAATTTATAAGACGTTAAAAGTGGTCCGGCTGGGAAGTATGCTATGCAGCCAGTCAACTTACTGATGGTAAAGTTTTAATGGAAAGGAAAGGTTTCTATTATAAGCTACCTTTAGTCTACTTACGTTTAATATTATTTTAATTTCAGAACAATAATATAATTAATGATGAAAGGGTATTTTATCTTAGTAGTAAGTAACTTATAAAAATCAAGGCTAGTTGAACCTAGAACAGCTTCGAATTTTTTTTAACAATCCGTAAACTAACGGAAACATTCAAATTATGTAACTTAATAAAATATTTGAAAATAATATGATTCACTTTCCCTTAAACAGTGCAGCTAGCTATCAAAACGTAACAGCAACTTGTATACCTTAAGAGCAGAAAAGATCACACACTGTCTTTATATTTTTATCTTTACAAGTCATCATCATCAGAGCGTATTTCCTATTTGCATTCTTAGGGTTCCGTACCTCAAAAGGCAAAACGGATTTTTTTAAATAGTTTTTCGGCCATGGAATCTAGTCCTTTAAGGCCTGTCTTCATTTTATTAATCTTCTTCAGTCCCTACTTTAGTAGTCAACTCAAAAAGTCAAGTCAGTTGTCTAGTCTAGTCTAGTGATGAGTCAGAGTCAGATGGCTAAGTGAAGCGGTGGAATAATTTCACTTAGCTATTACTTGGGGATTTTGGTGACAAAGGTAAAAGTCACGTAATCGACACTGTACCACTTCCCAACACTCACACTTGTTCCCGAACATTTTGCGAATAATAATCCACCAATATTAAGCACAAGTACTCGAAAAAACCTAAGTTTTGGAAATTAAATACAGCGCGGACATAGCGACAGTTTAGGTACTTTCCCTCCAAAAACTCCAAACGGAAAAATTATATATCTTGGTTGTCCGTCTCTTTTTTTTTACGGTCCTGGCAACGAGTCCTTAAGGCCTTGGCTCTTGAATTTATTAATCATCTTTTGTCTTAGTTTAGTCAAGTCAAAACGTCAAGTCAGTAGTGTAATCCAATCAAGTAAGTCTAGTCACTAAGGAGCGCTGAAAAAATTCCACTTAGCAATAACTAGGAGTCAAAGATAAATACGTCACGTATTCGACACTGTACCACTTTCTAATACTCATGCTTGTTGACGAACACTAAGCTAATAATAATTCCTTTAGTCTCGTAATGTTCAAGTTGCAAAATAACATATATAGTTACAAAAAGTTAAAATCTCAAAGACCAGTCTCGCAACCTCAAAGTTGCAAAATATCTACATCTCAAAACATCCATGTCTCATTATATCCATACATAATATTCCTTTCATATATCTAACTCCCCGCCCTTCAGGTTCATTTGAACAGCTATGCCAAAGCGTCAACAGTTGCAACAGGGCGATTGCCCCACATTGTCTATTTCCCATTACGACAATTTCCTAAAATGTATGTTACCCATATCGAAAACTTCACATAATAACACGTTTTAGGTAGTCCTAAAATGTCTCTTACCAATATCGACAACTACCTAAAACGTTTATTTTCCATAACGACAATTAACCATCTTGAAAAGAATATGAACTATGAACCACTCAAACTAAAAAAAATAGTGAAAACAGGATTTTACTTAAAATTACTTTAATCAAACTAACAGAACAGTATAATGAATAATCAAAATTGTAAATGATCATAAGTGCGATCGTCTGATCGACATAAAACTGTAAAATATTCTGTTTAACAAACAGGCAATTCACATAAATATAATTATTCATAATTCATTTAAATTGAATTGAACTAATTATAAAATAAATAGTACGAAGTAGAAAGAACATATGTTTGTTTTTAACAAATTGATGGTAAAGTGTTCATAATAAAAATTGGCTGTGGATATGATGATGATGTAATATATAAAAACTAGCTTTTCCCTGCGGCTTCGCCCGCCAGATTCCCTCGAATAGTACTTTTTCCCAGGATGAAAGGTCCCCTATGTCCTTCTCAATACTCCTAGCTATGTATATGCGATTTCAAGAAGATTGGTTCAGTAGATAGGACGTAAAGAGGTAACAAACAAATAAATATAGAAACTCACTTATAATATTAGTTAGGATAGGATTAGTTAGGATTTATTTATTAAAACTTTATTTTTCCATAAGTACAAAATGCTTATACAATTGGCGGACTTAATGCTAAAACCTTTTTCTACCCGTCAACCATTGAAAGAAACAGCAAGTCTGTGCGGCGCAAAAAAAGATACAGGGGAAAAACTAAAAAGTAAACAAATTTTACACGATGGGCATCATAAATAAATACCATACTAAACTACGAAAACATACATACACAATACATAAATATACTTCAGTCCTTTGATTCATATTAACTTATTAGTAAATTAAGTAATGTTCAAGGTGATAACTCAGTGAACACTAGTGCCACCGTCATTTAAAAATCATTACTTACTGAAAACACAAGTTATCAAAAATCCTTCTGCTGTAATTATGGTTCTGGATCTGAAGTTAATTTTAAACATATTAAATTATAATTCTCTATAGTTACAAATTGCATTATTGCTTAAAACGGCCACTTTTAGCAGTTTTGCGATATGTAACTATATGGAACTATAATTTAATATTTGAATATGATTAAAATTAACTTCAGATCCAGAACCATAATTACAGCAGAGGAATTTTTGATAACTTGTGTTTTCAGTGAGCAATGATTTTTAAATGACGGTGGCGCTAGTGTTCAACGAGGTATCACCTCCGATTTTGACGAAACAAAGTTTTGACAACGCTCATAATTATATGTAATCCACCTGTGAAACCCGCGTTCAAATCTGTTGAGTAATTTTGAAGTTATAATGTATCAGACAGACAGACAGACAAAAATTCCAAAATTTTGGTTTCTGTTACTTTTCTTTAATCGCCCCCTATCAGTTTTTTGGAAAACTATTTAATGTTCAGACACTCGATTTTTACTTTCTTATTATATGTATAGTATAGGTTGCTGTAATTTCTTTGAAAAGAAAAGTTGTCATATTGGATTGTTGTCGTTTTGGAAATTTGTCATTTTTAAGTTATCATTTTGGAAAGTTGTCGTTTCAAGAAGTTGTCGATTTTGGTTGTTCTTTTTGGGTAGTAAATTTTATAAGTTGACCTTTTGGGAAAATGACGTTTTGACACAGTTGCCCATATGAACCTAACCCCTCCATGCGAACGAAGTCGCGGTTACAGCTAGTTAGTAATATTTTCATTATAGGTATCTGCCAATCTTCCTTATGTTATAGATCTCAATAAACACTTAAAACGCAAATTGGTTTGAACGAGGTATTTTGGATATTATGAGACATGGATGTTTTTAGATGTAGATATTTTGCAACTTTGAGGTTGCGAGACTGGTCTTATGAGATTTTAACTTTTTGTAACTATATATGTTATTTTGCAACTTGAACATTACGAGACTAAAGGAAATATTATTAGCTTAGTGTTCGTAAACAAGCGTGAGTATTAGAAAGTGGTCCAGTATCGAATACGTGACGTATTTATCTTTGACACCAAAATCTCCTAGTTATTGCTAAGTGGAATTTTTTCAGTGCTTTACAGTGACTAGACTTACTTGTTTGGATTAGACTACTGACTTGACGTTTTGACTTGACTAAACTAAGACAAAAGATGATTAATAAATTCAAGAGGTAAGGCCTTAAAGGACTCTTTGCCAGGATCGTAAAAAAAAGAGACGGACAACCAAGATATATAATTTTTTCGTTTTGCCTTTTGAGGTACGGAACCCTAAGATGCGTACCTTGGGCTCTGAAGCGTAAGCTGAAGATGCAAATAGGAAATACGCTCTGATGATGATGACTTGTAAAGATAAAAATATAAAGCCAGTGTGTGATCTTTTCCGCTCTTAAGGTATACAAGTTGCTGTTACGTTTTGATAGCTAGCTGCACTGTTTAAGGGAAAGTGAATCATATTATTTTCAAATATTTTATTAAGTTACATAATTTGAATGTTTCCGTTAGTTTACGGATTGTAAAAAAAAATTCGAAGCTGTTCTAGGTTCAACTAGCCTTGATTATTTTAAGTTACTTACTACTAAGATAAAATAACCTTTCATCCTAAATTATATTATTGTTCTGAAATCAAAATAATATTAAACGTAAGTAGACTAAAGGTAGCTTACTATAGAAACCTTTCCTTTCCATTAAAACTTTACCATCAGTAAGTTGACTGGCTGCATAGCATACTTCCCAGCCGGACCACTTTTAACGTCTTATAAATTCCAAGAGAAAAATGTTATATCATATTTTATTAGTATCTTGGAAGGTAGACAAAAGGTAGACTTTTTTAAGCTATAGCACCTGTGAAGTAATTTAATGGTTATTGTTATCGTAGGGTGGCGCGGCTGGGAAGTACTACTTTGTGGCCGGACCCCTTTTAATGCTTAATTAATCCTAAATTATTGAGGTACTCTTTTTTTCTTTATAATCAAAAGAAAGTACTGACAAGGTAGCTGCTATTTTGTGTAGTAGCGTCTGAGTACTGCTTAGTGGCGCGGCCAGGAAGTATCACACCAAATTCGTGTGATACTTCCTGGCCGCGCCACTAAGCAGTACTCAGACGCTATGACACAAAATAGCAGCTACCTTATCAGTACTTTCTTTTGATTATAAAGAAAAAAAGAGTACCTCAATAATTTAGGATTAATTAAGCATTAAAAGGGGTCCGGCCACAAAGTAGTACTTCCCAGCCGCGCCACCCTACGATAACAATAACCATTAAATTACTTCACAGGTGCTATAGCTTAAAAAAGTCTACCTTTTGTCTACCTTCCAAGATACTAATAAAATATGGTATAACATTTTTCTCTTGGAATTTATAAGACGTTAAAAGTGGTCCGGCTGGGAAGTATGCTATGCAGCCAGTCAACTTACTGATGGTAAAGTTTTAATGGAAAGGAAAGGTTTCTATTATAAGCTACCTTTAGTCTACTTACGTTTAATATTATTTTAATTTCAGAACAATAATATAATTAATGATGAAAGGGTATTTTATCTTAGTAGTAAGTAACTTATAAAAATCAAGGCTAGTTGAACCTAGAACAGCTTCGAATTTTTTTTAACAATCCGTAAACTAACGGAAACATTCAAATTATGTAACTTAATAAAATATTTGAAAATAATATGATTCACTTTCCCTTAAACAGTGCAGCTAGCTATCAAAACGTAACAGCAACTTGTATACCTTAAGAGCAGAAAAGATCACACACTGTCTTTATATTTTTATCTTTACAAGTCATCATCATCAGAGCGTATTTCCTATTTGCATTCTTAGGGTTCCGTACCTCAAAAGGCAAAACGGATTTTTTTAAATAGTTTTTCGGCCATGGAATCTAGTCCTTTAAGGCCTGTCTTCATTTTATTAATCTTCTTCAGTCCCTACTTTAGTAGTCAACTCAAAAAGTCAAGTCAGTTGTCTAGTCTAGTCTAGTGATGAGTCAGAGTCAGATGGCTAAGTGAAGCGGTGGAATAATTTCACTTAGCTATTACTTGGGGATTTTGGTGACAAAGGTAAAAGTCACGTAATCGACACTGTACCACTTCCCAACACTCACACTTGTTCCCGAACATTTTGCGAATAATAATCCACCAATATTAAGCACAAGTACTCGAAAAAACCTAAGTTTTGGAAATTAAATACAGCGCGGACATAGCGACAGTTTAGGTACTTTCCCTCCAAAAACTCCAAACGGAAAAATTATATATCTTGGTTGTCCGTCTCTTTTTTTTTACGGTCCTGGCAACGAGTCCTTAAGGCCTTGGCTCTTGAATTTATTAATCATCTTTTGTCTTAGTTTAGTCAAGTCAAAACGTCAAGTCAGTAGTGTAATCCAATCAAGTAAGTCTAGTCACTAAGGAGCGCTGAAAAAATTCCACTTAGCAATAACTAGGAGTCAAAGATAAATACGTCACGTATTCGACACTGTACCACTTTCTAATACTCATGCTTGTTGACGAACACTAAGCTAATAATAATTCCTTTAGTCTCGTAATGTTCAAGTTGCAAAATAACATATATAGTTACAAAAAGTTAAAATCTCAAAGACCAGTCTCGCAACCTCAAAGTTGCAAAATATCTACATCTCAAAACATCCATGTCTCATTATATCCATACATAATATTCCTTTCATATATCTAACTCCCCGCCCTTCAGGTTCATTTGAACAGCTATGCCAAAGCGTCAACAGTTGCAACAGGGCGATTGCCCCACATTGTCTATTTCCCATTACGACAATTTCCTAAAATGTATGTTACCCATATCGAAAACTTCACATAATAACACGTTTTAGGTAGTCCTAAAATGTCTCTTACCAATATCGACAACTACCTAAAACGTTTATTTTCCATAACGACAATTAACCATCTTGAAAAGAATATGAACTATGAACCACTCAAACTAAAAAAAATAGTGAAAACAGGATTTTACTTAAAATTACTTTAATCAAACTAACAGAACAGTATAATGAATAATCAAAATTGTAAATGATCATAAGTGCGATCGTCTGATCGACATAAAACTGTAAAATATTCTGTTTAACAAACAGGCAATTCACATAAATATAATTATTCATAATTCATTTAAATTGAATTGAACTAATTATAAAATAAATAGTACGAAGTAGAAAGAACATATGTTTGTTTTTAACAAATTGATGGTAAAGTGTTCATAATAAAAATTGGCTGTGGATATGATGATGATGTAATATATAAAAACTAGCTTTTCCCTGCGGCTTCGCCCGCCAGATTCCCTCGAATAGTACTTTTTCCCAGGATGAAAGGTCCCCTATGTCCTTCTCAATACTCCTAGCTATGTATATGCGATTTCAAGAAGATTGGTTCAGTAGATAGGACGTAAAGAGGTAACAAACAAATAAATATAGAAACTCACTTATAATATTAGTTAGGATAGGATTAGTTAGGATTTATTTATTAAAACTTTATTTTTCCATAAGTACAAAATGCTTATACAATTGGCGGACTTAATGCTAAAACCTTTTTCTACCCGTCAACCATTGAAAGAAACAGCAAGTCTGTGCGGCGCAAAAAAAGATACAGGGGAAAAACTAAAAAGTAAACAAATTTTACACGATGGGCATCATAAATAAATACCATACTAAACTACGAAAACATACATACACAATACATAAATATACTTCAGTCCTTTGATTCATATTAACTTATTAGTAAATTAAGTAATGTTCAAGGTGATAACTCAGTGAACACTAGTGCCACCGTCATTTAAAAATCATTACTTACTGAAAACACAAGTTATCAAAAATCCTTCTGCTGTAATTATGGTTCTGGATCTGAAGTTAATTTTAAACATATTAAATTATAATTCTCTATAGTTACAAATTGCATTATTGCTTAAAACGGCCACTTTTAGCAGTTTTGCGATATGTAACTATATGGAACTATAATTTAATATTTGAATATGATTAAAATTAACTTCAGATCCAGAACCATAATTACAGCAGAGGAATTTTTGATAACTTGTGTTTTCAGTGAGCAATGATTTTTAAATGACGGTGGCGCTAGTGTTCAACGAGGTATCACCTCCGATTTTGACGAAACAAAGTTTTGACAACGCTCATAATTATATGTAATCCACCTGTGAAACCCGCGTTCAAATCTGTTGAGTAATTTTGAAGTTATAATGTATCAGACAGACAGACAGACAAAAATTCCAAAATTTTGGTTTCTGTTACTTTTCTTTAATCGCCCCCTATCAGTTTTTTGGAAAACTATTTAATGTTCAGACACTCGATTTTTACTTTCTTATTATATGTATAGTATAGGTTGCTGTAATTTCTTTGAAAAGAAAAGTTGTCATATTGGATTGTTGTCGTTTTGGAAATTTGTCATTTTTAAGTTATCATTTTGGAAAGTTGTCGTTTCAAGAAGTTGTCGATTTTGGTTGTTCTTTTTGGGTAGTAAATTTTATAAGTTGACCTTTTGGGAAAATGACGTTTTGACACAGTTGCCCATATGAACCTAACCCCTCCATGCGAACGAAGTCGCGGTTACAGCTAGTTAGTAATATTTTCATTATAGGTATCTGCCAATCTTCCTTATGTTATAGATCTCAATAAACACTTAAAACGCAAATTGGTTTGAACGAGGTATTTTGGATATTATGAGACATGGATGTTTTTAGATGTAGATATTTTGCAACTTTGAGGTTGCGAGACTGGTCTTATGAGATTTTAACTTTTTGTAACTATATATGTTATTTTGCAACTTGAACATTACGAGACTAAAGGAAATATTATTAGCTTAGTGTTCGTAAACAAGCGTGAGTATTAGAAAGTGGTCCAGTATCGAATACGTGACGTATTTATCTTTGACACCAAAATCTCCTAGTTATTGCTAAGTGGAATTTTTTCAGTGCTTTACAGTGACTAGACTTACTTGTTTGGATTAGACTACTGACTTGACGTTTTGACTTGACTAAACTAAGACAAAAGATGATTAATAAATTCAAGAGGTAAGGCCTTAAAGGACTCTTTGCCAGGATCGTAAAAAAAAGAGACGGACAACCAAGATATATAATTTTTTCGTTTTGCCTTTTGAGGTACGGAACCCTAAGATGCGTACCTTGGGCTCTGAAGCGTAAGCTGAAGATGCAAATAGGAAATACGCTCTGATGATGATGACTTGTAAAGATAAAAATATAAAGCCAGTGTGTGATCTTTTCCGCTCTTAAGGTATACAAGTTGCTGTTACGTTTTGATAGCTAGCTGCACTGTTTAAGGGAAAGTGAATCATATTATTTTCAAATATTTTATTAAGTTACATAATTTGAATGTTTCCGTTAGTTTACGGATTGTAAAAAAAAATTCGAAGCTGTTCTAGGTTCAACTAGCCTTGATTATTTTAAGTTACTTACTACTAAGATAAAATAACCTTTCATCCTAAATTATATTATTGTTCTGAAATCAAAATAATATTAAACGTAAGTAGACTAAAGGTAGCTTACTATAGAAACCTTTCCTTTCCATTAAAACTTTACCATCAGTAAGTTGACTGGCTGCATAGCATACTTCCCAGCCGGACCACTTTTAACGTCTTATAAATTCCAAGAGAAAAATGTTATATCATATTTTATTAGTATCTTGGAAGGTAGACAAAAGGTAGACTTTTTTAAGCTATAGCACCTGTGAAGTAATTTAATGGTTATTGTTATCGTAGGGTGGCGCGGCTGGGAAGTACTACTTTGTGGCCGGACCCCTTTTAATGCTTAATTAATCCTAAATTATTGAGGTACTCTTTTTTTCTTTATAATCAAAAGAAAGTACTGACAAGGTAGCTGCTATTTTGTGTAGTAGCGTCTGAGTACTGCTTAGTGGCGCGGCCAGGAAGTATCACACGTCAAATTCGTGTGTTTTGACTCAAAATGGATAAATCGCTTTCTGTCAAATGGCGGAAAGTATCCTCAGTATGCAATGCCCCGATTTAAAGAAACCATAAATTTAAAAAACAGGCCTGGCCCGCGCGCCATTCTACTTCTATGAAAAAAAAAAACAGTTAATCATACAATCTTCTTGACATTTTAGACAATGTCATCCTGCTAAATTTAATCGAGAAACGCTGAAGAAAATCTGAGAAGAATATGAATGATTTACTACAAAAACATGGGTGTTCCGTGGTATTCAGTGTCCCTGAAGGGCTTAAGGAGCTCATGTCAGATATTACAAGGGAAGTGAGTATTGATAGAAGTTTCTAGATCTTGCGAGTCGACGCCACTGACAGATAATTTGTGTATTCTACTTCTACCAATTCTTGCAACTGCCTCTGTGGTCCAGTAGTTAAGGCGTTGGCCTGTAGACCCGTGGATCGTGGTTTCGAATCCCACAGAAAGCATACTATGTCTTGTTGTTTCCGAAAGTTTGTGATTGAGTATGTTAGTTACTCTTTCACAGGTCACAAACGGCTGAACTGATTTGGCTGAAATGATTTTTTAGACCTTGGAACAACACACAGGCTATATTTTATCTCATGGTAGCTGATGCCTTGGGTAAAAGTATGTAACTCCCGTTGGTTATATCAAAAAGACTGACAGCCAATGGCGCTTTATAAAGTAGATCATGATGCTGCTACTGTAAATGATAAACCGGGGGTAACACCGCGGGGTGCATCTAGTCAATAATAAAGTCGTATGGTAGTGACAGAGTGAAAAGAGCAGCTGGGGACAGCATCTTACAGAGCAGTCCATAGCGGTTGGTCACGATCCTCAGCAGTGAGGGATCGATGAAAAAAAGAAGATTGTAGTGCCAACGTAAAATCCCTCAACATCAATCTGCAGGTTCTCCGCGAACAACCCGAGAAGATCTATGATTTCATTGCAAACTACCTATCTGTTCTGATCCTGACTCGAGAACATGGTCTTCTGGCGGTGAAGCTGTTAGACGACCTCTGCGACTGTCGACCCACGGTCTCCGAACACTTGCTAGAACTCGGCTTGGAAAGGGACGTGGCGACCATACTCTCTGAAGTTATCAAAGAGGAGATTGAGGAGTTTGAACCTGTTGAGGGCAAAGGTTTTGTCTTTTTTATTCTCCGTATTTGTGAGATCTATAATTTGTTGGTACATACAAATCTGCAAATATTTCAGGTTCAGATCACAATACCTAACTTTTCCACATAAACTCAAATTTCGAAATATTTTTTTTGTTTCACTTTCAAATGTATTTTACCTTTTGGGTCATTGATTTGGTAAAATGAATCTGTATTTTTTTTTCTCTGTCACAGAGAAAGTAAAAGAAATGCAGATCATGAAGAAGATCCTAACAAGAGTATCACTCGATGAGGACATGGCGGAGAGGGTATGTCAAGTCAGCAGGAACGCATACCGCGACTACTGGTATAGAAAGAAGTTGTTGGAGAATGTTAGTGTACTTATACTTTTTAAGGTTCTGGAAACAAAGTGTAAATGCGGGAGCCCTAAGACTTTGCTGTCTGCCCGTCTGTCAAATCAGGGAGTCCCGTGAAGAGTTACAGAAAGACCGAAAAAGAACTCACAAATTTAGGGCAGCCTTTATGTACGTGACACAAAGGGCAAGCATCAGGAGATGCCTGGATCTTCGACGTTTTTCTGTAACTGGCAAGTTACATTGCGAACAAGTGCCTAGCCATGCGGCCTCCGCAATGGTTTCCATCAGGGCAGGGGTAAGCCTAAAAAGTGCAGTAAGGGGTTTGTATACAAATGGTCTCACATCCAAGGATATAACTAAGTGCCCTCCGGCCATATTGACAACTAATTTTCGCAACCAGTTGCTAAATATTGTATTCTCGCAGTGGAGGAGAAAAAGCAGGAAATGTAAACACGAAAAACGATAATATAAGAGGGAGAAAGTACTATAGACTAGTAGAATTAGCGGCTGTTGGAATAGGAAGGTCCTGGTAAGGTGATAACGTAACGGCAAACGCAGGATCCCCCTATCAGGTAGTCCAAAGTACTAGATTAGATATTAGGAAGATGGCTCGTTGTCAGCTTCTAACATATCTGCATGTCCAACAGAGGGCTTACTGGCCTTAAAAAAATTACTAATTTATCTATGAATGTGATAATTTTATGATCTGTCACTTCTTTACTTACCTATCTGTTCTTTAATTTTCCATACACTCTTAACTTTTGTATAGAAAATATGAGATGCTTTGAGTTGCGAATATAATGGACTAAGTATCACACACGAATATTTTATTTAAGCATATAATTTATCAATTATTTAATAAAACAATTTCTAGGCCCTCAAAACTCAACCAGAAGAGCCTTGGCAAATTGCAGCAGAACGCACTTTAGAGCTCTACAAGAAGACGAGACCCTCGTACACTGAACTCAACAGAGCTACCCAGAAAATACAGGTTTGCGCAAAGACACACATTTTGACAACCTCAAATATGAAACTAGGAAAGAATAATAATCATGAACAAGTTTATTTTGGAATTCATTTCTTTTACATATTAGTTACCCATTGTCTCACATTTAAGACGAATTTAAAGATTCCTCATGATAGGATCAGTTAAGCAGCTTATGCTTCAGGACGAAAAAGTTTGCCTCCGCATGAATCACTATGCTACCTTATAAAACTCATTAAAGTCAGGTAAAAAATGAGGGATGAGATTTGATTATGAGCAGAAAAACTTTGCTCGGATGCTTTTCACATCAAAGTGATTATTTTGAATTTATTTAGCCTTTCTCGTCATCTATAACAGGGGCTATATCTATGGTAATGTTGGTTCAAAAGGCATTAGGCTTATCTGAGAATCGGTAAGTTTACATTTAACAATTCTAAAACCTTAAGTCCTATCACAGGCCGCCTACCGAGGCTACTACGTCCGCAAGAATCTTCTCCGCCACCTCAAGCTGAAACCAAAGAAGGCTGGTCCCAAAGTGGACCTGCCTGGGCCTCCGATAGACATCGCCGGGTCCAGGACCACAGAACTGGGACCTGTAATAGTAAGTATAGTTTGGAATATTTATTAACTAGCTTTCGCCCACGGCTTCGTCAGCGTGAATTTCGTTTGGGAACAGTGCTTTATTTATTTTTATGCAAAATATCAGGAAGATTGGTGCAGTAGATATGGAGTGAAAGCGTAACAAATAGAAGAACTCACTTTCGCGTTTATAATATTAGTTGGGAAGTTGGGATGAATTTAGTTGAAATCTGGGAAAAATTCTCTTCTTTTTTGACAGCTAATACACGCCAATTACCTTGGTCTCGCGCTTTCCACCTCCAACTCCTTTCGGCAATTTAGACTATCCGGCATTGGGTTCATTGTCTTGGATCTCAAATAAAATGGGAAAAGTTGGGATCATGATATTAAAATTTATCTGTTATCGTGACAATTATTTTTGCACTAGGAATAGAACTCGAAACCGGAACAGTGGACTAAGAACGCATGATTTTTTTTTCAGACCCTAAAAGTGAAAGAGGATGACGTCGCAGGGATATACGAAAAGCATGCCAGTGAGAAACTTGGACTGAGTTATGATCCAATGAAGACCATCACGCATGTTGACGAGGATGCAGAGCAACCAAAGGAGCCTTCGGCGCGGCCAAGTGAAATCACCAGGAAGGTTTCCCTTTTACCCAAAAAAGAAGATTTGACTGACCGTATGAGAGCTCTGGCATCCTATTTATTTATAGTCACCGGATTTACAGGACACTTTTTGTTTCTCATACCTCTAGTTTGGTTACCGCAGCCCTTTTTTAGCGCTTTGCTCAGCAGTGGGATACTATATAAACGGGCTAAAAAGAGAAATCAGTTGTAAACTAAATTATAACTACGTAACGTGGCTGTGTGGCAATAGCAATCTCTTCTGGTAATTGGATAGGACCGGGAAAATGAATTAATTGATAGTGACGGGCGTGAAAAATTAATTCCATGAGTAAATTTGTAGGGTCTTTGTTTAGCTCATAACGAGAAACTAATTTTGACCATCACCAAACGCAAGAGCGAAGTTCCAACGCAATTTAAGTACATATTCAAATCATGTGTAATACAGTCGTGGGGATTCCACCTGATTTTGTGCACTTCATCATCATTTCGTTTAGGTGACACAGTCAATCGACCATGCAAACCTTGGTGTCCCGAAGCACCGGAATCGTCTTTATTATCGGGTGATTTAAGCCTGCAATATCCTAACCAATCTGAAAACCATTAGAGTCTGTTTTCGTGGGAATCGAACCCATGGATCCGAAGGTCATTGCTTCGATCGACTCAAATTAGCCGCTAGCCCAGGGGGGCAGTGTGCCACACTTGAATATTTTCAATTTTAGCTAGCAGAACGTCGTCGACTCGTCAAAGGGTAAGCGTGATGGGTTCGCAAGTAACCAACACGCCGGCTTCATCCGCTCACAGGATTTCCTTTGCTGGGGTAAGTAATTACATTTTATAAAGTCATCTTGTTGGATTCTAGTTGATACTTTCTAACACAACATATGGTCGAATATTTCGTTTCTAAAATTTGTTTTTTTCGTATATTTTAGCATGATAATGGTGGGTTATTATTCGCTAAGTGAACAAGCGTGAATGTTCGGAAGTGGTACAGTGTCGAATGTGTGACCTTAAATTTTTTTACGTTCTTGACTTTACTTGACTAAATTAATAGAACGTCCAACTAAAACTATACTGGCAGAAATAAGCTTTAATTTTGATTGCCATTTTGTGGACACAAAAAAGATACTTTCTTTGTTTCATTATATTTATAATTTTAGGCACACGTAAATATTGACGAAGAACCGGAGATACCAGAAGAGATCATTCCACCATTGGTTGAAATAGCTCCCGAGGTCCCAGATGAAACTCCAGGTATTATTAAAAATATTTATAACAATACAATTTGCACTAAAGCAGAAATCTGTATTGTGATAAAAAAAAATTCGTAAACTATTACAATGTATGTTAATGCTGCATCAATATGGGACATTATTTAGACACTGTGTTAAATTAATAAAAAACCTGAATCTTCTTCTGAATATTTCCTAAAAGAATTTAAATTTATATTCAGATTCGCGAAGCGAAGGTGATGGGAGAAGTACACCGTCATCAGCACCACCATCTACTCCACATGATGAGTCTTTACCTGATTCTACTCCGCGAGTCGAATCTGCAGCACCATCAACTCCAATGGAAGATGAGGCTCCACCAACTACACCACTTGAAGAAGAATCAGGAGCTGTTACTCCGGTTGATGCAACTGAGGGCCCAGAAAGTCAAGAACAAGAAGAAAATTGACTAGCTCAGAAAAATATTTAATACGCTCGTGTTACTGCGAATTCCTTAGCAATTCTTTGGCAATTCCTATTTCTTTAAATTTTTTAGATATTTGATTTTGCACTTGTATTGTTAACGGTGGCGAAGCGAAAAAAAAGTGTTTATGTATTGGAATTGTGTAATTTATATGTATGTTACCTACATACATACATATCATCACGCCTGTCTCCCGTAGGGGTAGGCAGAGACTAGAGATTTCCATTGGCTACGATCCTTACATACCTCTCTTACCTCCTCCACACTCATCACTCTCTTCATACACGCTCGCCGATTTCGGGTATTCCTAATGCCCTTTTTCAAAAGATCTGCGATTTGGTCGCAGTATGTTTTACGAGGCCGACCCTTACCGCCGCTCCCAGTTAACTCTGCTTTGTATATACTTTTCGTCAGTCTCCTTTCATCCATCCTCTCTACATGTCCAAACCATCTCAACATCCCCTTTTCTATCTTTGTCACTACATCCTCATTTACATCGCATCTTTTTCTAATCTCACTATTTCTTATTTTATCGCTCAAGCATAAACCACACATACTCCTTAAAGCTCTCATTTCAACCGCATTCACTCTACTTTTATTATTTTTTTGCCATACCCAACTTTCACTACCATACATAAGTGTCGGAATTAACACTGCCCTATGAACAGCGAGACGTGCTTTTTTGGACACAACTCTACTGCTCATAAAGGAATGTAATGCCCCATTTACCTGATTACCAGAAGCCACTCTTTTTTCAATATCACTCTCATGCTAGTAACTTCTAGTAAACTTACAACCCAGATATACAAATTCATCCACTTGTTCAACACTCTCTCCATTTATACTTACATTACATATTGTTCTACTTTCATCCTTTTCAAACACCATTATTTTCATCTTACTTACATTTATTTTCATACCCTTACTTTCTAGCGCTACATTCATTATTGTTATCATCTGTATTCTGTATGTCTTGCTCCGATTGAGCAAGTAGCACTTGGTCATCGGCATAAAGAAGGCATTTGATGCATAACTCATTCATTCTTATACCACATTCAGCATCTTTCAAATCTTTCAGACAGTTGTCCATAAACAGGTTAAACAGCCAAGGTGACGCTACACATCCTTGCCTGACACCTTTTTCGATCTCAAACCAGTCTGTGTAGCTCCCATTTATTCTGACACAAGCGCTGGAATCCTTATAAAGGGATTTCATTGCTCTTATCAGTTGGCTATTCAACCCGTACATCGACAAAGTAGACCACAACTCATTTCTTTCCACTCTATCATAGGCCTTCTCCAAGTCCACGAAAGCGCAATAAACTCTTTGGCTTTTAGCCAAAAATTTTTCAGTGATGCATCGTAAGGAGAATACTTGGTCCATACATCCCATCCCCTTTCTAAATCCTGCTTGTACATCCCATATCTTATCTTCCGTCTCTTTCACAATCCTTTCACTCAGAATCTTTGCATACAGTTTGCCGACAACGCTAAGAAGACTAATGCCTCGATAGTATTTACACTCTTGCTGTGACCCTTTTCTTTTATATAGCGGTACTATGACGGCTCTGCACCAATTCTTTGGTACAACGCCTTTTTTCCAGCAAATTGAAAAGGAGACATAACTGAGTAGCCAGGATGCCCTGTCCAGCCTTAAGCATTTCGACAGTAATTCTATCATAACCTGCAGACTTTCCCATCTTCATTTTATTCAGTCCATTCACAACTTCGTCCATTATTATTTCACCCTTACATTCTTCTATATCATAACTTCCTTCAGTAAGCACGGTTTTCATCTCTTTCAAACAATCCCTCAAAATATTCTTTCCAGCCATTCAAAACACACTGTTCTCCATTCAATATATCTCCATTCTTATCTCTTATCTTATGCAGTTGCACCGTCGACGTTTTCCCTCTAGCCTTTTTTATCGACTTCCAAAAATATTTTAAATTACTTTTGAAGTCCCGGGTCAACCTTTCATCAAATTCATGTTTTTGTTGTTGTTTCTTCTTGTTTACAATTTCTTTCACACTGACATTCATCTTCTTGTATTCCATTTTGGCCATCTTCACTTCTACTTCCGTCGCTTTCTTATTCTTGACGTCAGCTCGTACAGCTAAAAGATTCTTCCATGCTTTTTTCTTTGCAATGACCATTTTCAGAACCTCTCTATCCCACCATACATTCCTCGTATCATTTCCATTCTTTCTAGTTGATAAACCACACACTTTTGTTGCTGCGTCTACTATTCCTTCTTTTATAATTTTCCAAATGTTTTCAATTTCACTTTCACTATCTATTACTTCAAACTTCTACTCTTTTTTCGTTCCATCATCATCCAATTTTTCTACTTTTATTCTTTTTAACTCATTAAGGGATTCTTTTTTGTAGTGCCGCCAGTTTTTGAAAATTCCTTTAAGCCTACATATAACTAAGTAGTGGTCTGTATTTATTCCCGCTCCACGATATGATCTGGTATCTACCACACATTTTTTCAGTCTTTCATCTACAATCACAAAATCAATCATACTCTTCATTTTATGGTTTTCCCAGGTAAACATATGAATTTCTTTATGTTTAAACAAAGTATTTGTTACGCAAAGATTCTTTTCTAGACATATCTCAAGAACATTATTTCCGTTTTCATTCTCCCTTCCCTTAATTCCAAAAGGTCCTAAAACGCTCTCATAGCCATCACGCTTTACTCCCACCCATCCATTAAAGTCACCTAGTAGCACTATTCTTTCGTTTTTCTTACAATAATGTAGTACATCTCTCACACTATTCCAAAAATCTTCTCTTTCTTCCTTATTCTTTCTACTTTTTTCTTCCGCTGGAGCATAAACTCCTAGTACAAACATTCTTATCACTCCTACTTTCACTCTTACCCAAACAAGCCTCGGGCTTACGTATTTGTATTCATTTACACATTCTGACATTCTCTTGGAAAGGATTAGGCCAACTCCCTTACAGCCTCTGGCTTTTTCTGGTACTCCAGACCAATATGCCGTATATGAACCACAGTTCGTGGTGCCAGATCCTTTCCGTTTTGTCTCATTCACGCACAATATATCAATCTTTCTATCATTCATCAACTGACACACCTCATCCATTCCTCCTCTTACATTCAACGTAGCGAAACGGCTCTCTTCAGACCGCTTTTCGCCCCCGCGAGAAATCAGACGTGATGAGTTGTAAACCGCATCGCCGCCATATAGATTTTTATTATTTTTGAAAATCATAGCATTACCACGAGTTTAGGGGGAAAAAAACTGTCGCACCTAGCAGAGCCCCCCGTGCCAGGTGAAGGCTAGTCTCTTTCTGGGGACCCCAGGGCAATTGGCACGCTCAAGACTAGGCTCGCCCCTAGCCACGCATCTCTCGGCACGGCAACCTTAGATTGGCGGAATAGGGAAAAAGGGAGTAAAATAATAAATACCAGGAATATAATAATAAATAAAGATGAAGTTTAGGTGGGGGTGGGAGAGGATGAGGGTATTAGGATGCTACAGACTCGGAAGACATAAGGGAAAAATCCGTAGCAGCTCGGGAAGCCGGGGTCGCATACCCGGTGTCAAACCAATGTACTACCGGACAAGTAGTACAGGCTAACACTCCCTGACTATATACAGTAACATACATATGTTACTGTATATAAATGTTTAAAAATCAAATTGGCATCAAATGGACGGTGAAATTCATTGGACTAAACCTATATTTGGTGGAGTATTTATTAATCTCAATGATTATTACTACTACCCGAAAAAGGTAATGTTATTCAATTATGTGTGAATATATTTTTTATTGACATGGAGATGGATTTCGACCACAGCAGTATTAGCGATTTTAACTTCAGTCGGGCTTTCAAAATTATTGACTAAAACAGTGTTATTTTTATTGTTGTTTTGGTTTTTATGTAACTCCATGATGTTGTTTGTCTTTGAATGGTTTCAATTATTATTACTTAGTTTTATTTCAATTCTTGATTATTTTATTTAAACTTGTAGATTTAATTTCTGGATTTGAAAAATACTAAAATTAAACAATAAATGGATTTATTTATGGTTTATGTTTTTCGGATTAGGAATATAAAAATATAAACTTAAATGTAAATAGTTGTATACATTTTTAAATCATAGTTTATTTATATTCATAAGATCAAAATTAACCTAATTGACCTATGTAATAGTCACAGCTCTCTAGATTTGATTTTCTGTCAAATCGGAACTGATTTAAGGTAAAAAATGTCTGATCTATATCTCTTACAATCTCAAATAAGGGAGAGCTGCAGGCTTGCTTTACCTAATGGCCTTAAGGAGTTGATGTGTGATATATCTAGAGAAGTACAGTTTCTTTATATAAGTTACTAGCGACCCGCCCCGGCTTCGCATGGGCATAAAAACCATCCTCTGGAATCACTATCTACCGCAAAATCCGTTGCGTAGTTCTAAAGATTTAATAATACAAAGGGACATAGGGACAGAGAAAGCGACTTTGTTTTATACTATGTAGTGATAGTGATAGTCTAAAGATGCCAGTATGTTTTAAAATATATTTCTGTATAACCTTAACTGCTGGAAGGTTGGTTAAAGACTATTATCATCCCAGCCCCACTTGATTACCATACTTCACCATCTCCTTATTTCGTGGTTAGGCCAGTGCGAGGCTACCTCACTGGCCTTCCAATTTGCCTCCATCAAGTCTTCCACTGAACAAGATGCAGCAAAGGCGAGGACGACAGTAAGTGTTCCATGGTTTCATGGTGCCATCAGAAAATTCCTACTTCTACAACTCCTGACATCCGCCGACCCATACCCGAAGTCTATTCAGCGATCTCCATATAGACAAGGATAGATTGTGGACGGTGGAAACATTTCGTCTATGGGAAAGTTACTCGAAAACCTGTCTTTGCACATCTTGACTCTGATTTTTGCTGTATCCATGCAGAGATGTAGATGTTACTTACAACTAACATGTTGACTTTTTGTGCGTCTCACCCTTTTAATAAAAACCTTACCACTTGGGGTGGGGTATACAGTAGGGATATATGAAATAGGGGGGAATATTTGACTGATCTTTATCCCTCAGTATCCTAATCCTAACTATATTATAATGCGAAAGTGAGTGTGTTTGTTTGTTACGCTTTCACATTCTTATCTACTGCACCAATCTTCCTGAAATTTCGTATACACATATAGAAGTATTGTGAAGGACATAGGAAACCTTTTATCCCGAGAAAAAGCACTGTTTCCGTGGGATATTCACGCAGGCAAAATCTTAACCTACTTTAGCCTAAAGTGGAAATAGTATATAATTTATCTTAACTCTAAATCCTAAGGTACTCCGCGCACAACCAGCAAATTTATACGACTTTATCACAAAATACCTGACCGCTTTACTGGTCTCCCGAGAGAACCTGTCCATCGCTGGTCATCTATGCAAAGATGTTTGTGACCCTAGCTGCCATCCGGAGTTGGAAGACGAACTGAAGAACATAGGCCTTGAAGAAGAAGATGCAGCTAAAGCGAAGAAGGTTATTGAAGAGTACTTTGAGGCAGGAAGAGGTAACTATTATCATCATTATTTCACGACCTCAGTGGAGTAAAAGTCTAGTGTTGACCATTGTCCGCTAATCTGGAGGTTTTGAGTTCAAACTTCGGTCAGGGCAAGTTAGAAAATATTGTCTTTTTATGTTGTCTTAGGGATAAAAAAATATCTCTCAATTACATTATTGATTTATTTCCAAGAATTAAACCAATAATGCCAAGCATTAAATCTTCTGGGCTTCATCTAGATAAGCTTATCATACTCCATGCAAGCGATATTTTACTTTGGAACTCCAGCAACCGTTAACGCACAATGTCTAAGCTTTTCCCTTTTATAAAAACTTCATTGAAGTCATAAGTAAGAATTAATACCATGACATGGTGGGATGATTATTAGTCAAACAAAAGTTAAAGTAAATTGAGATTTTTCTTATGAGCTTAACCTTATGAGAGATATCATCAGCTGGATATCTTATGGGGTGACATTATGTACAGTCGGGGATAGATAACCCTGGCCGTGTCTACCTTAATGACCATGGGGTCAGCTTTATCTGTCCCCGACTGTACTTATGCCTTTTACGACATCTATCAGATGAGATGAGAGAGGAGTGGGCTATTTTACGCCAGAAAATGGCAAAAATGAAAAAGATATTTTAAAACGCAGACATTATTTTATAAGAATTTCTATAAAACCCCACCCATGGGATTTGACAATCAATTTCCTGACCTTCCAAATTCCAGCGAATGAAAGTAACCTGATGGTGAAACTGCTGAAGAGGTTCAGCATATCGCAGACCAATCTGGAGCTGGTGCAAGAGGCAGTACGGAAAGCTTTCATTCAGCATCACATCAACAACACTGATGACACCGTTAGGGAGGTGAGTCAGTTTTGAACTACAAGACGACGCTGGGTTCAAATTTTTGCACTGCCTCTGAGTATTACCGTATCTGAGCGTCAGTCTGAAGACCCGGAGTTCATAGGTTTGATTCCTATACATACTTTGTTTGGTTGTTTTCAGTTTAATTAGGACATTGTAGCCTTGAATCACTTGATTGTCTGATAAAAATTGCTTCGGAAGACGCGTTGGTCTCGGCTACCATCTGTTGGTCGTTAAAGGAACCACGTCAGAAGCTAAGAGGCGATTTCAAAGAACTCTAAACTTAGGCACAGAATTTGTAATAGTACTAACGTAATTTAGGTGTATGACTTAATGAGTTCAAATTCTTTGTTTTACCAGTATTGTACGTTCCCTTAAGACATGTTTTTCTGTTTCCCCTAATGGTTGACTGGTAGAGAATGCTTTTAGCATTAAATCCACCAATTGTACAAGTATTTTGTATTTATGGAACAATAAAGTTTGAACGTGGAAAATATATAAATAGCCGTCACTTTAATATAAATTTTTTAAGAAAAGCTAAATATTTTTTACACAAACGTTAGTTATTTGTCTTTAGATTGTGATTTAAACATAGATTTAAAAAAAAAAATTAGAGCCGCGTTCCTAGTTCTATGGATTTAAATCTATTTTGTCAGTTGCCGCCTGATGACAATGACATTGCACACGCTGCCAGACATACGTTGCAATTGTATGCGAAGACCGGACCTTCGGAAGAAGAGTACCACCAGAAAGCCTCCAGGATACAGGTTCAATGTGAAACACCATAAATTTGTTAAAAAAATATTCTTTTGTCTACCTGTCCCTTTTGAAGGTTTTTGTAAATTTTCAATTAGCTTTTTTTTGTTCATATACACTCAAATACAAACATAGGAAACTTAAAATTAGAAAATTTATTACAAGGGTGCTACTATTTCTATTGAAATTTCTTCCAGCAGACCCGCGATAGGAACTTAAAAACAAAAAAAGGCAGTTGGCATGTACTTTTAAATAACAAGTATTTTTATATATCTGTTTGTTTGTTTGTTTGTAATATCTTTATTGTATAAAAACATATTTAAATATAGAAAGTTGAACCAATATACAATGGCGGACTTATCCCATTATAGGGATCTCTTCCAGATCTGAATTGTTATTTCTTTTTATTTATCTTTTCTATAATCAAATCTAATATCTTTCTTGAGCCTGATTCACGCCAGTTCTGACTAGAATTCCTCTTGTACTTTCATACTGTCCTCTCTTTCTTTTTTGTCTCTTTAATTTACTGGTTTACTAATCGCACCTGGCGGTGTTACCCAAGGTTTATCATATACAGCAGCGCCATCTAAGTACTTTATACAGCACCATTTTTTGACCAAACTAAATTTCATAAAAATTGGCCTAGCCGTTTGAGCGTGAAGAAGTAACAAACATTCAAACTTTCGCCTTTATAATATTACTAGTAACCCGCCCCAGCTTCGCATCGGTGCAATATTATGGGTTTTGCTTACATAAAAACTTCCTCTTGAATCACGTTATCTACTTATTAAAAAAATCGCATCAAAATCCGTTGCGTACTTTCGAGGATTAAGGCACACATAGAGACAGAGTGCCGAGGGCGACTTTGTTAATTATACTATGTAATAATAATAATGAAGATAGTGAGATTTCATTTGAACTGAACAATTTTTTCTCGCAGGCTGCATACCGGGCCTACGGTGTACGCCGTTTTTGCTCATCAAAGCCTTCGCCGTTGAAGGAAAAGAAAAACATTAGATTTGATGCTGAGGTCTGTAAAAATTTGTCTTGTGTAGAATTTAAATATATTTTTGGGACATTTTTTTTTAAATTTCGTGGGCAAAAATGCATACGGCCCACCTGATGGTAAACGGTCACCGCAGCCCACGGACGCCTGCAGCACCACGAGTCTCACATGCACATTGTCGAACCTTAAAAGCACATACAAAAATAATTATGATAAATATATACAGTCGACCTACGTAACGTATAAGTTTAAAAAAATGGCGGCTCAGTATTATACTCACTCATATCATTATCATCTGCCTCCGGGGTCCAGTGGTTAAGGCGTTTGCCTTTAGACCGAAGATCGTGGATTCGATTCCCATTGAAAGCAGTCATAGGCTAGTTATTTCCGGTTTGATTAGACAAATCTAATTATCATAGAATCACCTGATTCTATGATAATTAGATGATTCCTTGCTTCGGAAGGCACGTTAAACCGTTGGTCCCGGTTGTCATCTGGTAGTCTTTGAAGTAAACGCGTCAGAGGCCGAGAGGCGGTTCTAAAGAACGCTGACACCAAGGTGTGAATGGTCGATTGACCGTCACCTACACGAAATGGTGATGATGAGCGGATCATGGCTTAAAATATATTATGCATACTGCTGACGTGTCAGAGTTCTTCGGAACCGCCTCTTGACCTCTAAAGTGATTCCCTTAAGGTGATACCTCGGTGAACACTAGCGCCACCGTCATTTAAAAATCATTACTCACTGAAAACACAAGTTATCAAAAATCCCTCTGCTGTAATTATGGTTCTGAATCTGAAGTTAATTTTAATCATATTCAATTATTAAATTATACTTCCACATATAGTAACAAATTGCAAAACTGCTAAAAGTGGCCGTTTTAAGCAATAATGCAATTTGTAACTATAGGGAATTATAATTTAATAATTTAATATGTTAAAAATTAACTTCAGATCCAGAACCATAATTACAGCAGAGGGATTTTACATAACTTGTGTTTTCAGTGAGTAATGATTTTTAAATGACGGTGGCGCTAGTGTTCACCGAGGTATCACCTAAACGACCAATTACCAAATAGCAACCCTGATCCGCTAAAACGCAATGTCTCAATATTTCCCCTGTTCATTTACAATATTTATTTGAAGAAATTCCTACGACGTAACATAAATAAATATACAATAACTCTTAAAACCTAGGCACCTACTTGTTTTTACTGTGGTATAAGTACTTGGTAGCAATTGATACTGTACCATTGTAGGTTACTTACCTACTGCAATGACTCAGCGACCCAAAGAAAATATTGTCCTTCGTCACCAGTGCCCCTAGTATGAGTTTTTATAAACGCAGACGCTAGCGACTGCGTTATAATTTTGTATGAAATTTTTTAGTTGTCTTGCTATCGGACAGGAGCGCTGGGTGTCGATTCTGCTAACGTTAAATCACAATCGTGTCAAAATAGTGTTTCAATGGTAGTGCTTTTTTACACACTAGTTACAAGAAATGTATATTTTTTTATATCACTTCTGATGATCACACCACATACTAAATTCACATCACATCATACTGTCATAATTCTTGTAAATAGTGTGTAAAAAGCACTACTATTGAAACACTATTTTGATACGATTTTGTCTTAACGTTAGCAGAATCGACGCCCTGTACTGGTTTGCCATATAAAATCGCTGACGCAGTCGCTAGCGTCAGCGTTTATAAAATCTCATATTAGGGGTACATAGCTCTCACCGTTCCCTGCTCAGAGCCACCTCTTGCCAGTCGGCTTTAGATTACTATTTTAAATTTTCCTTGTTTTTTTAGCACTTTGAAACCAGATTTAATCAAGATGAATCATCGGAAGCAGGTAAAAGAATAATTATTTAATATGAAATATTTCAAAAACACAAATCAAATTTTAAAATACGGATTTCCCCCTTTCAATCAATTTGTATTGACCAATGATAGTGATTTTTATTTACTTATTCATCATATGCGAGATAGACAGAATTTCATAATAAAATAAGGCAATCCCTTCACTTATTCAGCTCGTCATTTAGATTATGATATAAACAAATCAAATAAAACATATTTTGCTTTACAGATATATCAGAATCATCTTCAATACATTATGACCCAATTCAATTTTGTGAAATTCACAAAACTCCCAGTCATACGGTAAATCTTCATGAACAAACAAATTATGACATGAATCTATGTGAAAGGGTCCAATCATTTATAAATTACGAAGAGGAAAAGGAAAAACAAAGGCCTAAAGAACTTATGGTTCCTAAAGGTAAGAAAGAGAAAGATAATCTTGAAGCAATTTATGATGATGAACACAAATCATCTATTCTCTCTGAAGTACATTTTAGTGAGCCACTTATCAAAGCAATATCTAAAGATATAATTGAAGAATATGAAACAGACGAATCACACATATACTATGAACAATCTGCCACTGGAGATGAAATACAAGTTGTTGATGATAAGGCAGTCAATGCTGAAAATGAATCTGATGAATATATAGAGGAGAATATTGATGAAAATGGAAGCAATGACGATTTTACGGTGGATAATGACAGCAGAAGCACTTTTGAGATGAAGTAAGCAACAGAAGTTCTTAAGAACCAAATTTATAAGTAGATTTTGAAACCAGTTTGTTTAAACAAATGATTTTGCAGCTATCTAATTAAACGTCGTTGATGAAACTGATTGAAAATAAATAAATGTTAAATTTTAAAAGGTTAAAGCTAATTGTTGTTTACCACCTGGACGTGTTTCTCATTTATATTCTCAGCCTATATTTCTGAGTCCAGTATGAGATTATATAAACGCAGACGCTAGCGACTGCGTTAGGATTTTGTATGGAGTTTCTTAGTTACCTTAATATCCGCCGGCGCTGTACATTTTTGTTATACAAAATCGCTAACGACTGCACTAGCGTCTGCTTATAAAATCTCATACTACTAGGGGAACTGGTATTATAATATGGAGCTACTGGTTATTCTAATAGATCGACTGCCGTCTGTTTGTTTGTTTGTAATATCTTTATTGCTTTAAAATACAAAGTAAAAGGAACATTAACATTAACTGTTTGTTACCCTTTTAAACCTAAACCAGACCAAGTAGGTATAAAATTTGACATATTGGCCAAAAATATTGGTCAAAATTTTCAGGCCACTATCAGCGTCGCTTTACTTGATTAGGCTATCGAGTTTCCCTATCTATGTTGTTTTTTTAATCCCCAAAAACCTTTTATTTTCGACTTAAAATATATTCTTTTAAAAAAGTTAACAGGTATCAATACTTTGTTGTGTGAATAAAATAAAAATACATTACAATTGTTTTATTATAAATTTATTACTGCTTAGAAACTGCATCCTAATTTATTCGTAATATTTAATATACAATATAAACTAAAATATAATATATATTTAATATTTTTGGTCAATAATATTTATACAATGCACTTAAATTATAATAATAAACCTATATAACGTGTGGGATAAAACAGTGCGATTAATTTTTATTTTCTATATTTTAAATGCTTTTATAATATGTTCTGTCATTAACTGGTTATTAATACATACATTAAATTTATTTATTTAACAACAAATCAACAATAATTCAACAAATTAATTTACAATATACAATGTGTTAAAGCCATCTAAAATTTTGCAATATGGTTTTAACTGTATTTAATATCTAATAAGCAACTTTTAATAAGAGATGTATAATTGTGACAGAGTATTTTAATATTGTTATACTAAAATAATATTTAAGCATGAATAAATTGGTATTTTAATAAGAATAAAAATAATAAGAAATCACAGCAGACCTCAGTAAACTAGTTTGTTTAAACTAAAGATTATTATGACAAAATTATGCTTAAAAGTAATAGTAGTAATATCATTATATTATAAAAATTGTTGCTTTGCCAAATCAAGAGTTATGAAAGAGTTAATTATTAGACTAGCTCAATTATAAATATAATTAACTTGTTCGTCATAATATTGTCTTATATACAAACATGAGGTACCTTTAAGCGCAATAATATTGAGGCGCACCTTATAAGGCACACCTTAACTATTCCTCGGAGGGCACCAAAAAGAAAAAGTACGGTGCGCTCCATGTAATAGCTAGGTGCGTGCGCCTCAATATGGATTGCGCTTCGAAAAATACCTACCTCGCAAACATAATCCTAATATAATATTTACTTATAGAAAAAATATATTCTTATAAAAAATAAGACTAACACAAAACGGTAAAAATTGTCACAAAAAATATTTTTTGAGCGTAAATTTTGGAGATCTCATAATTAACTTTGGTATTGTCCAAATAGTTATATTGTAGGTACGTAATAGTATAAAATTATATTTATGGGGTCAACGTTGCCAAAAAGAATTATTTTGCAACAACGCGCCTTATAAAAACTTAATAGCAAATAATCTACTACATCTAATTAACAAAAGTTCGTTATTCCAATGCATTTTTACTTCCAATTCCTTATATTTATTTTCAAATTAAATAGTGCCTACCTACCTCTTAACACGTCTAATTTTATAAAATTAAAGAGAGACTGGGATACATCAATTACCGAGTTCAAGTACGTTTAAAATATTCCATATCCTATACAGTTTTTTTATTCAACAACAAAATTCTAGAAAATTAGGAACATAGTGCCAATTGAGATTCCAAATTACTAAGCTGACATGTAAAGCTAAAACTCAATTCCAATGTTTATAGTACCCTATAATGACCAAGAAGTACATAAGCACCTAATGGAGATTACAACGAACTTGAATAGAACATAATTTAATCTCTTTATCTAAATCAATGTCTTATTGTTGCGAACTCCATTTGGTGCAAGCTCCTGCTGTACTTGAGAAACTACACTACTAAGATATATCTACAACTTGAAGTAAACTTCGTAGGAGATTCTTCGTTTACACCACATACAACCTGTCAAGTGGTCTTTCATATAGTGTCAACACCGCCACCCATCAATTTGTTGCCATATTCACTGAGCACCTATAAAAGAAACATTGTAGGTTGAGAATTGGTCATCGTGATTTCAGGTTTTTCTCTGAATATTTAGCCTTCTGAAATTCTAAGGGAATCGCTGAATTGAATGGGGAAATCATGACATAGGCGATGCGGCTAGCAACCCATCACTATTGATTTCCTGTTTCAACTACCATTGTATTCATTTGAAGAGATTTCTCAGGAACTCACTGCTTAACAGCGTGGCAAGCGGTTTCGCTTGCTTGACTCTGGGAGCTTCCCAATTTGGTGTTTTTGGATGAGGTTTTTTTTTTGTGTTGAACAGTTTTTAAAAACCAAAATGTCCATGTTTGGTTGTAATGACGTGTCAGCGACCATTCAGATGAATTGTAAGTCACTCGACGTCAAGGAGCCAACCAAGAGTTAGAGACTATTTTTGAAATGTATGACATAGCAAAATCGGTGCGTCGAATGGTTATCGTTCGTTTTCGAATGATTTTCATGTGACATAACCGGTGACTCTTAACGAAAATCATTCGACTCACCGGTTTTCAAAAATAGCACTCCACATCATGTCTGGCTACGTTTGCCCAACCACTGACCTTGTACAAGAAGATGTAATGGTGCCTATTAGCCAGAGCAAGCGGGCAGCATGTCTTCAGCTACGCAAGAGGGACCTTGATACAGTTACATTACTGGCTGCGTTTGACCAACCACTGACCTTGTACAAAAAGATATGATGGTGCCTATTGCCCAGAGCAAGCGGGTAGCATGCGCAAGAGGGACCTTGCCACAGTAGATTACTGGCCACGTTAAGCGTTGGTCCCGGCTGCCATTTGGTAGTCTTTAAAGGAACCACGTCAATTGACTGTGTCACCTACACGAAATAATAATAATAACCGGCTACGTTTGACAAACCCACTGACCTTGTACAAGAAGATGTAATGGTGCCTGTTGGCGAGCGCGTGCGGGCGCTGCGCGCGCAGCTCGCGCACGACGCGCGGCACGTCGGCCGCGCCGGCCGCCAGCGCGCGCGCGCACACGTCCGCCGCCACCAGCGCCGCCGACCGGCCCGCGCCCGACGCGCACGTCACCACGCACGGGCGGATGCCTGGAGACAATTTAAACCTTCTAATACTTTTCAAGTTCGGTTGGTGGGACATGATTAAGACAAATGTATGTCTTGGCAAAAAAAAAATACAAAAATTTATGACAATTTAACAAACTTTAAATAATCCTCCAACGCGCCACAGGAAGGCAACGTAGGTACCCCACTGCAGGCTTCTTAAATTTACATTCCATTGCTACTCCATATCTGCCTTCCGCCTGCCTGACATAAGCTACTCCCTAATCCACAATCTTCTTATTCATCGATTAAGAAAGACCTTTAATCCTCGACTACCGAGAATTCAGACGCAATAGAATAACTATGCGGTATCAAGCAGTGGTCAAGATGTTAATATAACCCAGTTATTTCATTAGTAAGATTCTTTTCCTAAATGCTATTTTCGTTGGTATCTATTCTATATTTTGTGGTCAAGTTTAATACATATTGATCTATATACCCATAGCTTCTGTAAATCTATGATCCAAACAAGCAATAGTGGTGTACATACCCTCGATTTCAGATGCGGTTTTCATTCTCCCCAAGGTGCCATTGGTGGCATTACCCCTCCTCATCTGCTCCTCAGCCTTCGCTGGTGAGTACACATTCAGACCGTTTCCAGACCCACTTTCATCACTGCGAAGTTTCGACAGGTTCCCGAAGGAAGAACGGTTCAGATCGCCGTAGATCACTTCAACACCTGGAATATTTTGATAAATGATTTGTTGGTATTATGACTTATTATCGCTCTAAGAGTTGTTTGCTACGTAAAGCTTATCGCTTATCGTAAGATTGTCACTAGCACACTACCATGTTATAGTCTAGGATGTTCTACAATAATACCCAGTAATTTCATTACTTCTCTCATACTTATCAGAACACAACAATAAAAGCCCAACTGCAGACGACGCTTGATGTAAAGGTAAATGAACGCCAAAGGACTATAATATATTCTATGGTCAAGGGACAAAAAGGTGCCTCAATAATCATCTACCTATTACATCTGTATTTTGCACCGGCCACCAGCCACTTCAAGGATGGTTCATGTCAGGCATTAACTGGTGAAAAAATCTTTATCGAAGAACTAGCTTTCGCCCGCTTGAATTTCCCTCAGGAACAGTGCTTTCTTCCGAGATGGAAGGTACCCTATGTCCTTCTCAATACTCCTAGCTATGTGTATGAATTGGTTCAGAAGAGGTGAAGAGGTAACAAACAAACTATAATATTAGTTGGGATAGATGGAGAAATTGGAGGAGGAAAAAGCAGAGCTTCATTTATCCCTATTAATATTGGCTGAAGATAACAATGATTTCTGTTTTGATTTGACAAAACAAAGAGCATAGAAAGTCTTACCTTCCTCATCATACTCTTTAGCTGTCTGCGAAATCTTCATATAACTCCTCATTTCCGACAAGAAATCAATGACGGAGTCGTAATCGTCGGGCACGCCCTTCGCCGGCCAGAAGTACCACATGTGCGTGACCTCCCGCCAAGTTCTGGTGCCGAGGTTGATGAGCTGGACCGTGGAGATGGCGTACTTGTCCCGTTGCTCGCGCTTCTTTAAGATGATCTGGTAATCACCGAAAGTGCGACGGTTGTCGGACACCTCTGAAGGTGGCAGGTACTCGTAACATTTTTCCTGTGGGTTGTGTATTATTGGAGTTATTGTGGGCACAGTTTTAGTGGATTTAAGCAAGGATCGGAAATGTTGAGGTTTAATGATCTCGGTATTCTTAGTTATAAAGTACTGACTGACGTGTGTGTCTTGTGTCTTGGAAAAATGGCTGAATAAAATATGTATCGCTTATATGTTGCATTTATGATTTAATAGGAAACCTGGTTAAAATCTATAACCAGCTCATTTCGCTCAGTCAGCGACTCATAGCATTAGTTCCGCTCATCTAGTATTTCAGTCTTAACCAGGTATTTAGGACCCTAATCGACAGGTATTTGAATTTACCAAATTAAAGACCGTTATTTTTCGCTCTCAAAAATACCGGTTTCCATTCCTGGAACTAGGTATGTATTAATTCAATTAGGTATTACCAAATAAATCAAGAGTTCACATTTTCTTCCACCTCTACTACATGATCGACATCAATTGATTTTTGAGTTTTGAAAATTACAATAGTAAAATGATAGTTTCTTATTAGTAAAATAATTCTTGTTAGTGAAAAACGTATACCCAGATTTATCAGGTAAGATCAATCAAATATAATCTATCAAAAAAAATCAGAGGAACAGATTCAGCTTTCAAAAAAACTGAGATACATATTCGCAGAACGGCTTTAGAAGTCAATTACTTTTTTTATATACAGTCAATATGAACACAATCACTACTTTAACATCTAATGATCATTAACATATTCTTGGTAACTCTTGTATTGCCAAGTTAAAATTAAAGTATTGCCATATTGTAATTACCACTCCGTTCTCCATGTACTCCGTGAGCATGACGATCAGCCTGGAGTTTTGCTCCCAGATCATCCGCCAGAAGTCCACCACGGTGTTGGAGAGAGGTGCCTGGCACGCTATGTAATAGTTACGGATGTTGCCTGGACCCTGGACAAAAAAAGGAAATATTTTAGAAGGCTTCCGTGATGACATTTAGACGTGATGAAATGACGTTGGAAAAATACCCGATTAATATGTTCGCACCCACTGTTAAGTGCGTATAGTGTATACCAACAATGTTCGTTCAAAGGTGTTCCTATCATCCATTTACAATGGGTGCGACCACGGCTTTACCATGACCATTTTGTACCTATGCATTTCTGTCTTAATTATTTCTTTGTTTCATCCTTTTTAGACACCTTTTTAACGTAGTCTGGTTATAGTTTTTTTTAACTTAATTTTACTGTGTCCTACTGATGAGCAAAAGCCTCCCCTTCTTTCTTCCATCCATGTCCTATGCTATACTTACACCAAAACTCTTACCGTAATATAATTAGCATTAATATACTCCGAAGTCGGATCATTCCCAATCCTCTTCAACGGGACTCTGGTCTCCGGCAGCGGCAGCACGTTAGAATACCGGTTCTTGTCTTCGCAGCCTGGTGGAACCTCGTCAGGACGGACGGTGACTGAGGGGATCTCGGCAAACTCTGCGGTCATTGACTCCACGTCCATGGCAAAGTTGGCAAGGGCGGCATATTGCATGGGGTGAGATGTCACCTAGAATGACAGGGTTTTTATGAGATCGGCAAGAAGTTCGTGACACTCTTGGTATTCACGCGTCTATAGGCTATGTTAACTTTCCCATCAGATGGGCCGTAGGTTGTTTGCTAAACAGTACCTAGTATAAAAAAATCGGCTCCGGAGACTGAATGGAATCAAAACTGGTGATTATTTTCTGGGGAAGCTTGCAACCAAACTAGAAACAACTTAACAAAGTATGCTTCCCATGAGAGTCGAACCCACGACCTATGGGTCATCAGGCAATTGCCTTAACCACCGGACCACAACAGATTATTCAGCCAGAGTAAGCTTGGGGACGTCATTCTTTTGGACTTTGGGTAGACATCTTTTCTTCGAAGCTTTGAACCCTTGAGCCTTACGTACCTCATCATCATACGCCGGGTTGCCGTAGCTCCTCTTGCTGGCTCGTAGTCTATGGTTGCCTTTCCTGTGTCCCACGCTGACGCTGTCCAGACTGTAAGCGTCTAGCGACACCGGCGTACAACGCTGGGCGTAGACCCCACGGCGGCCGCGACGACGTACTACCAACTGTAAAATATTTAAGTAGGTAAGTACGTTACATTATAATAGCATCGATAATAATAGTGATAAATAAATAAAAAAAATAGTAGGATATCTCGGTGAACACTAGCGCCACCTTCATTTAAAAATCATTATTCACTGACAACACAAGTTAACAAAAATCCGTTTAATGTAATTAAGGTCCTGGATCTGAAGTTCATTTTAAACATATTAAATTATATTTTCCTATAATTGCAAATTGCAATATTGCTTGAAACTGCCACTTTTAGCAGTTTTGCAATTTGTAACCAAAGGGAACTATACTTTAATAATATGTTTAAAAATTGTAATTGCACGGATACCCATAATTTTGTACCCGTACTAGACTTTTAATTATTTATGAGGGTGTTATTTCTTCTATTTTTTGTCTGTATGTGTGTCAGCACATCGCGTAGACAAAACAATGGTTCCTTTATTACGTGACGTAATTCCAACGTTATCGCACTCTGTCAGCTTCATTCATCGAAATCTCAACGTAGCCAAAAGTTACTCGACAGGAAGTAGAGTCGACATACAAAGGGGTTTTATAAGTGTTCCTCCGAGCGTGTTTCCCAGGTATCCTAAATTTACGCTTTAGAAAATGTGGTAGATAAACAGCACTTTGAAGAGATGCACTTTGCCTAGCTTATAGCACGAATTGGGAAACTGTAAATACTATCAGTGCCTTTATTCAATAAATAAATAAATAATAAGAGAAGACCTTGCCAAAGTTGGCCAGTGACTTTGGCATTGTGCTCGACATCTGCCAGTTGAGTACCTTTACTATTGTCTTCAGTCCCCAACTTTTTGCTTGAACTATCCACGACCCTAACTTTAATTGTATCACTCTGGAAATAAACACCAGTGCTAGATTTCTATTTAAGATGATACCTCGGTGCACACTAGCGCCACCATTATTTAAAAATCATTATTCACTGAAAACACAAGTTATCAAAAATCCGTGTTATGTAATTTAGGGGGCTGGATCTAAAGTTAATTTTAATCATATTAAATTATATTTCCATATAGTTACAAAGTGCAAAACTGCTTAAAGTGGCCGTTTTAAACATTATTGCAATTTGTAACTATAGGGAACTACAATTTAATAACTTAATATGTTTAAAATTAACTTCAGATCCAAAACCATAATTACAGAAAATGAATTTTTAATAACTTGTGTTTTCAGTGAATCGTGATTTTTAACTGATGGTGGCTTTTATTTATCTATTACTCTCACGTATAGCTATAACGTTATAATCTCTCCAAGGTGCTATAGAAAAGATCCAAAACAAGAACAACTGGAGTGCATTAGAGGAGACCTATGTCCTGCAGTAGACGAATTAGGCATTAAAAGAAAAAAAAAAAAGACTAAGGTAAGCTTTGATTATGGTCCTAAATAAGGCACTGGTTATTATAATGCAGCACAGCCGTCTGACCTCCGACAAGGTCACCAGACCATTAGGATCCGAGAAAAACGGACCCTAATCTTCAGCAACCAGCTGACGATTCATCTTGTTAAGCGCAAAGAAATGGGAAATACTATCCGCCGTATTAAGTAGCGTTTGATAAGCCAATTTTAACTAAAATATATTTTGGCTCATTCTATCTTACCTGACACTTCATGTGAAAGAACGAGACGAAACACAATTTAACTAAAATAGGCTTAACAAACGTTTCTTAATACGGGGGTATATCTCTATATGTCCTCCGTGGACTATATAGCTGGCAAACAAGTATAAGGCCTGCGTATGAGCGGTGAACGTAACACAAAATAAAACAAAATAATCTAGTATTTATATTCATTAAAAAATTATATGGTTAGAAATTATGAAGTTATAACATAACAAACGTAAGTAAATATAAAATTAATGTTTATACCTCCTCCTTTTTGGCAGTCGGTTTAAAAAGACATTTCTGTCTGACTGTCCGGTAATGCAAAGCTCAATAAACAAGGTTATCGACAGGACGTACTGTCAACAACAAAATTGACATTATGCCGAACTAGACTGATTAAAAACTAGTCACAATTATATTCTATAACACTACAAAATTAAAGTTCTTAAAAAATAAATAAATATTGCTTACAAGATCAATTTACACAGTACACCCTTGTATCAGAGTTATCGAAACCGACTCGCGTCCTTTTAAACTCTTGCTTAGCGAAGCACTGTGTCTTTATCAATCAGGTCGGCTAGACCGATTTTGACGGGATTTTTACAGGCATATAACTGACATTATAAGGCGTAACTAAGGCTACTTTTATTTTAGAATAATAATTATGGTCCTCGCAATTAATATAAAGCCGATGAAATTTAGAAATAACTATGTTTTGCCTGCGGCTTGCTCACGTGAATTTCCCTCGGGAACAGTGATTTCTCCTGAGATGAAAGATACCTATGTCCTTCTCAATACTTAAAACAACGTAGATGCTAAATTTTAGGAAAATTGTTTCAGTAGATAGGGCGTGAAAGAGCATTTCAAACAACTCACTTTCGCATTTGAAATATTAGTTGGGATTTATAATGTAATCTCTACAAGGGCGGAGTCGCGGGTAACACAGCTAATTGACAATAAATTACCGAAAAGTAAGTGTGTGCACTTACAAATAGTTTAAAAAGTTTAAGTGTACAATCCCACAATATTTCTATACAGTTAGCACTTAAACTTTCTGCCAACGGAATATGTCGATACTTCTATAGAGCTCCACTTGAAAGTGTAATTTATGATGTGCCCTCTAATTTTGCACGTGTCCATTACCGTACAATACGATACGATACTTAGGCCTCTGTAGCGTATCTATTTATTTATTCTGTCATAGCGTAATAAATCGAATCTCTAAATATTGCCTATAAATATAAATTATATGACGTTTATCTCTCATCTTAGCGCTTTTCCGGTTGCGTCTGCTATTTCTCCATCCTTGTTTGTGAGACCATTAGCACGCATATCCCCCACTACGACGTCGAGCCAGCACTTTGGGCTTTCCCCTTATCTTATCTATGTATGTTATATTCTCTTATTCGTAAGTATATATAACTAAAAGGGAAACACAAAATCTCAAAAAGTCCTATCCCATGAAGCTTAAGTAAAATTTCTGTATTTTTAACTTTACCTTTTATATAATATGTGGTACGGTATCGTTAATTTGCATGATTTATTCGTGTAAATTTGTTTTAAATGGACTTAATTAATTATTTTTTTTAACACAACAAATTGGAGTTAAACAAAAACAAATTTTCCATAATATGCAAAGGTCCTGAGCAAGGCTACAATTTAAAAATATGTGCACATAGCAAGGTCAAATTGCAAACAAGATTTTTAAATTACATAATCCCAAAAAAATATACTTAATTAAAAAAATAAATATAGACATTGCCATTTCTCGCATCTCCCCAAAAAATCGTAAATACGCGAGCAATGGAACCGCGCCCCAAAGGTCCGTCATCAGCCCGTTTTGTTTATAATTCGCGTGTAAAAACATCCTTCGGCGATACGGCGACACCTACACCTTATAGAAATGTATGACTATGAGTAAGGCTAAGGACGCTGAAAATCCTGGACTAAGCCAACTGTAGTTAACTGTAATCCAAAAGGATGTGTGCCAAATATATAATGCTTTAAAGTATTCTGTTTAAACAAAAGAGAGCGCTGGCATACAAAAACTAAACAATTATTAGTCTTAATTTATTATGGATATAAGCTGTTCCCCGCGGCTTCGCCCCGCGTGGGACTCGGTTATATCGCGCCCAAAAGTAGCCTATGTTTAACCTCAGGTCGTTAACTACATCCCTACCAAATTTCATCACAATCGGTCCAGCAGTTTAGCCGTGAAGAGGTGACAGACAGACAGACAGACAGACTTTCGCATTTATAATATTAGTATGGGGTATGGATATGGATTTTAGCATGATTAATTGTGAAAAAGAAACTGTAAGTAAAAATGATTTATTATAGTTAAGGTAACTTAGCAGATAGATGTTAGATTAAACATACTAAACAATTAATTATTTGCTGCATTTTATATATAACTCATGCTAATGTAACTAATGTTATATGATGATAATGGGTCTGTTTTATTACAGAACACTGAATTGATTTTTATAGTTTGGACTTTAACTTAGAACTGTTATCCGTTGAGCTATGGACAGAAATCAAAAGAACCGCGCGACGTGGTATATTTGAACGAAGGAGTAAAGAAGTGAAGTAATCTTATAGCCTGGTTATATTTCCTACAGCAACTAAATTATCCGAGAGTTACCATATTTTCAATAAATCATCTAAAAACGAGTTAGGCGATATTCTTGCTTTGGTACCATACTCGTTCTTGAATCGACGGTCATGTACATTGTGGTCAAGATTAGACTAGCCCATGCAGACATGCAAACAAAGGTACAGGGGGGTAACTACCATCTCTGTTCTGGCTCGCAATTCCTTTTCCTTCCATTCCTACATATCCTAATTCAAATGAGACTCATAACTGTTAAAACTACCATCTCTTAAAACCATGCAAGTTCCAGCGAGTAAGCGAAATGTCGCCTTATATCATGTATTGCGCTGTCTCGCTTACTCACTGGATCTTGCATGTTTCTAAGAGATGGTAGTAGGCCACCAGTACTTTCGTTGGTCTTTACCAAGTAATCAGCTTCCTAGCCCTACGGTTGCCTTCGGCCCAATGCCCTGTACGGACTACGGTCACAGTCACAGTTCACACTCATGTGACGTACCTACCCGCGTTGGCACGCGTGCGCAACGAACCTGCTTCTCATTTCAAAAACAATTTGAATATAGAACAAACATTTTTAATTTAGGATATTGACAAATATTTAGTTTTTATTTTGAAATTTTATGTTTAGAATGCTGAAATTTTATTTTTAATAAATTAAAATTATTTATTTATTATTCTTTAGAGAATCAGGTTCGTTTTTTAAGTGCTTTTGTTTTAAAAGTTTAAAGATTGCAAAACCACATAATTTAAAGGTAATATTTTTTATAAATATTTTTTATATGTATTACTTAAATAATTTGTAATAGTATTTATTTTCCTTTTAAGTATTATTTTAATCTTTATTTTTACATAGTTTAATTTACTAACCCAATATGGGGTAAGTAAGTATCCTGTACGAAATAAAATATATTGATTCATTTTTTATTTTTTTATGTTATAATAAATCTATTTATTTATTTTACAAATTTTTCATACAAGTTATATAAATCAATAAATTTTACTAAATATTTGATTCATTTATTTGATTGTATTTAAAATTTTCAACTAACGTCTCATACAATACTTTATTATTATTATTTTTCAAATATTCAGTACGCCTTATCAAAATCAAATTAATTCTTCAGGAAATACATACATTCCTAGTTGTTTCGTTAATAATAAAACAGGACTTAGTCTTTGAAGCGGGAATTCCGGGTGCAATGCCAGAACAAAAGGTCCATTCATGAGTCAATATGAAATATTTTCCTTGAAACAATCGATACGTAAAAGTCATTGATTAAGACCATTTTTATATCCTTTTTTATACAATTTAGCAAACAGGCATACGGCCTACCTGATGGTAAGCCGTCACCGTAGCCCATGGACGCCCGCAACACTATTTTACCAGACTTTGCCCTTTATATAGCGGTTCCACGTGGTTTTGTCTCGCCAGTGGTATTATTTATAATATGGCCATTACATTTTAAAGAAGTTTGTACTTCAAGGAATAGGCTACAATTTTTAAAATCGATCATTATTATCATCATTTCAGCCGCAGGCTGTCCACTGCTGAACATAGGCCTCCCCCAAGGATTTACAAAATGACCGGTTGGAAGCGGCCTGCATCCAGCGCCTGCCTGCGACCATATTAGTCGGATTTTCTAAAATTATTAGCGATCAAACAAAAAAACTCTTCAGCTTTATTTTATGTAAGTATTAGTAATATAGACTAGTGGCCGCTCAGGGCTCCACACGCTCTTGTTCCCGGGGGAAAGTTTGTGAGTGTGTGTGTGCATGTTAATTACTCATTCACAAAAAAACGGCTGAACCGATTTGGCTGAAATTTGGAATGGAGATTGCTTAGACCCTGGAACGACACATAGTTATATAGGCTATATTTTATCTCGCATGAGAGCGGAACGGAAATCGAGCGCAGTTTAATCTATGGTTTTAAACAAAGAAATAGGAAAACCAGGCAATTTTTTATATATAGTTTTAAATAAATAAATCACATCGTTATATTTAGCGTTATTTATTTCAATAGGTACCTAAATTAGCAACAATTAGAAGATTTCAAAAGAAAAAGAAATGTAAGCAACTGGGGCTTCGAGGGAGGCTTATATGAGGAGTGGGTTGTAAATATTTTTAAATAAAAAAATCACATCGTCATATTTAGCGTTATTTATTTCAACAGGTACCTAAATTAGCAACAATTAGAAGATCTTCAAAAGAAAAAGAAATGTTATCAACTGGGGCTTCGAGGGAGGCTTATATGAGGAGTGGGTTGTAGACAGCTGATGATGATGGTGAAGCTTCGAAAGAAACCTCATAAACCTTAAGGTGCGTACATTTCTGTTTTGCTTACCTTCTTTAGCTTGTTGCAGGTTACATCTGTTTTTTCAATTTTTTTCTTCCATGTGGTATTTCAAGGTATTTGAAGTATTAATTGTGTAACTTGGTGACAAAGTTTCTAATCCAGATCACGGGATATTGACATTATTTATTTTAATCGGGTGCCGTCAACTTTCTTTGGGAATAATGTTGTTGATGAAATCGCCAACTGTATTTCTTACTAAGTTTTCATAATTTAAATATTCAAAATCTTTATTTGGCCTAATAGAGCGGTCAGACCCGCTCCATCGCTAAATATCATATTCTTAATTTTGTCTTGTTTTTTCATTTTAAATATCGATAAGAGAGAAAAGGACAAAACACATTTTAAACTTTTGTTATTTTTTTATGAATATGAGGTTATGTAGGATTTGGGTTAGATTAGAATCACACGGAAAACCTACATAAATCGAATAGTAAAACTATCTTACGTAAGTCAAGTTGTGTACCTTATCCGATGCCAAAAATTTTACTATACACATCTTAGTCCGAGCGTGTTTCCTAGTTGCATCTTCAGAGCCAAGGATACGCTTTTAATCTTGCTTTAGTGGTACTAGTAAATACAATGGAGCGACGGCCGTCTGACCTCCATAATCATTTTTATACATATATTTGTATGATCCGGGTGTGTTAATAGCCGACACTGTCAAATTTTTCAGGCTTCCTAATGGCATTTGACATCCATTTAATCACGGAGCTCAAGGTAGATATGCCACTAATGGCGACCAATCAAATGAAGGCCGCGCTGGCCATTGCTTGATGCGCGTTATCGTTACAAACACCCACACTCCGCTAGACTATTGAGCTCCTCATGTACATGGTTACCATCCCAACTAATTTTACTCGCATTTAGCGAGTCAAATTCAAATTTCAAATTCAAATTGTTTATTTTCATTATATGGCATTGTTATCACTTTTTGACGTCAATCATTGTGTTTGTTTATTTCTTTGTTTTTTACGCTTTTACGGCTCTTTTGTCGTTTCGCACCACAAGCGATTCGAACCGCGGTGCGAATCGCCCAAGAGCCGTTTTTGAATGGGTTCTTACTTTCGCACCGCAGTTGTTGAAGCGGTGCGAAAGGCCCAAAGTATTTTTTGGAATGGGTCGATTCGGACCACAGGGCGAAACGATCCAATACCCTTTGCGTGGGGCCGATTTGGACTCATATTAAAAATTAAAGTATTTGAACTAGTGGTTCTGTGAACAGTAGACCTCGCGAACCTCCTCCGTTAAACCCCTTTCCCTTTTAAGATATTTCCTATTATTTTTAAGAATTCCCATTTGCATTTGCAACATGACAATGACATTTGTTTTTATTTTACCGAACGAAGCAAAGGAATGCCGGACCGCAAAAACTGTAGCGACGCCATTAATTCGTCATTAAAATATAATATTTTATTTAAAATAATTGGCTGATTCTAAAAATCTGAGGTTTATTTCTGGTATCAAGGAACGTTCCTACAGACAGAAAAAAATTCAAGCGTTTTAAAATTTTTTACTCCTTCCCTATTCTTTTTCCTAGTCTATTCTCAAAAGAAGATTTTTTTCTCAGTTACTACCTATTCTGGACCTAAAAAATAATAATAAAAAAAATATAAAAGAAAACTTCTATGACCAAAAACTAAACATAGCGGATGTTAATAAATGATGATAACAAACTTCCCCCCTTTCCCCCCCTTTTCCCCAATTTTCCACCCATTTTCCCTCTAATCAAAAAAGCTCTGGACAAAAAATTACAAAAAATCAAGTATTACATGTACCAAATTTCAGTAGAATCCGTTCGTAAACAAACAACGTCACAGAAAACTTTCCCTTTTTTTCCCCCATTTTCCCTCCAATCAAAAAAAGTTCTCGACAAAAAATTACAAATAAATCTAGGAACACGTGCGCCAAGTTTCATTAGGATCCGTTCAGAAATGCGACCTCTAGCCCGGAACAAACAGACAGACAGACAGACATCCGGACAAAAGAAAAATTTGCCAGTCTCGAAATGGAGACTCTCGCTCGCTTCGCTCGCTCGGTCAATTATTTATTTTTACAGATAAGAAGAAAAATGAATAGTGATAAAAAAAACTTGCGAGATAGTATTCACGCCCTATCTACTGAACCAATTAAAACTTCAGTGTACTGAACCACTCTTTCTGAAATTGCACTTAAACATAGTTAGGAGTATTGAGAAGAACATAGGGTACCTTTTGTCCTGGGAAAAAACACTATTCCCGAGGGATTATTTTACAGGCGAAGCCGCGGGTGTAAGCTAGTACACTATAAACCACGCTAGATGTCTACACCCCAAGCAATAATAATTATTTAGTTGTTCAAGCCTTCGATGTGTAACGACAGTTTGTTTGTTTGTTTATAAATACCGCTGAAAAATTAAAGTTCCCATCTAAGTATACCATAATACTAATACTCACTTTTATCTTAGCGCTTTCCCAGTTACTTGCTCCCATATTATTGTATACTGTGCGTTAAGAAATTTCAAGTGCTAATCAATTTTACTGATATTATTTATTTTTCTTTAATTTTACCTTTACTCGACAGTGGCAAAGTTAAAAAGGAGCTTTATGTTTTTAATCTATACTTATGTATCTCACTCAAACATTACAAAAAAAATATAATTGGGTTAGAGTTTTGCACTTAGCAAAACTTTTTATAATCAATCAATAAATTCATACATTTTTGGGTGGTAATTTTATTTTAGCGCGTCAGTTTTCACGGCCAAACTAGACCAATTTTGATAGAATTAGGTATGGGTATAGTTAATGACCGAGGGTCAAACATAGGCTACTTTTTGGCATGATATAATATCGATGATGTACCATCGAATTGTAAACCTATTTTTGGAATTTGTTTAGTAAACCACTGTTGCTAACTGTACAGTCGGCTGCAGAGAAATATGACCCCCTATCAATAGTGATACTTGTGGCATGGGGGTCAGATTTCTCTGCAGCCGACTGTACATAGACTTTGCCAAGACTTAACCACGGACTTAACTCAAGTCTTATCTGCAAATAAAACATGAATCTTACTGCACCTGACCGACATGCAGTTCTACTAACAGACAGTGTCGGGTGACGAGTCGGGTCACGTTATGGTATTTTTATTGGCTACGTTGGCGGTTGGCGGTTATCGCAATGGCTTAAGATCGGATTCAAAATTGTTTCTTATGAGAGCGGTTATTCGTTATTTCTTAACTAGCCGCCTGCCCCGGGCCTGCAGGTCATGATTTTCCCTTACCTTAAAGTTCAAATACGAAACTTATAAGATCACTTGGTTTTCCGTCTGTCTGTCTATCAATTTTTTCTGAATAACGCATGAATATACCAAGTTGAAATTCATAGCATATACTGAGGCCTACGGTCTCTTTTGGCAATAAAATAATCAAAATTATTATGTAAACGCGATCAAAAGATATGATAGTAAATGTTGCTTCGTAAATTTTGCGATTTCCATCTGGAAATCAAAAGTTCCCGTTGAACTAGAATCATGAAATTTGTTAAGAAGCAATACCATAAATATTAAGGAATAAATCTAAATACTATATAAATTTTAAGAAAATAAATTTTTACAAACAAATTAAAGTGAAATAAAAATATCACCTAAAATAAGTTTTTTAGTATTGTCTCAACGCGCGAGACCGACTCCCACTTGGCCGATTTTTTATTTGTTCTACGGCTTTGAATATGCTTTGTATCCAGTTCCTCTTGTCCTTTCTTCAATTAATTGATTTTCTTCAGTCCTTCTTTAGACAAGTCATAAAAGTCAGATATTATATTGTGCATATTTTATATGTTTATATGAGCTATTACTTACGAAGAGTAATGTCAGAATTTGGTTTCTTGTTAGATATACTTCTATTAAGATTTATTTTTTCCGCCGCACAAATTGATTCTCTTTATGGTTGAGACTGGTAGAGACTACATTAAGTCCATTAAGTCCGCCAATTGCATAAGTATAATACAGTTAAATTAAAAACAAACTTTTTAATCTATCACTATCACTACATAGTATAAAACAAAGTCGCTTTCTCTGTCCCTATATCCCTATGTAGGTATGCTTAAATCTTTAAAACTACGCAACGGATTTTTATGTGGTTTTTTTATTTCCGGAAAAAGCACTGGTCCAGAAGAAAGTTCACCGGAGCGACGCCGCGGGCAAAAGCTAGTTAATAAATAACATTACCCTTTATTTAAATTAAAAACCCTTTTGTTGTTTGTCCTAATAATAAAGCTTGAGTTGCATTGTAATCATCCCAATGAATGGATTCTAAGTAATCAACTTTGTATATGTTATCCGATTCTTACTAAGCAGGCTACATCCGGACTTAGGTGAGCTTGTTGTGTGGAATGTCAACTTGCTGATTAGCAACTGATAAACTTTTAACAAGCTTTCATTTAACTTGCATTAATCGTCTCAGCGTTTTTCTGGTTGCTTCGCGGGCAACATGTCTTTAGTTTGGGGTCACTATTTTCTTTAAGAAGTAGTAAACGATTCGGCATTATTTTTATGACTATCCGGCTGCCTAGCGTCAACCCTTTATAGCTTTTGCTGGTAAACAAGTCTGAGAGGAACAAAGATATTTGGTTCTCTATTGATCACTTATTAGCGTTTTACTCATGAACGTCTATACGTCTTATTTTTTTTTATAGATTACTAGTTTTCGCCTGCGGCTTCGCCCGCATGAATTTCCTTCGGGAGCAGTGCTTTTTCCCGAGATGAAAGTTTCCCTATATCCTTCTCAATACTCCTAGCTATGTGTGTGCGAAATTTCAGGAACATTGGTTCAGTAGATATAGCGTGAAGAGGTAACAAACAAACAAACAAATAAACAAACTCACGTTCGTATTTATAATATTAGTTGGAAGTTGGATGTATTCCATAGAATAAAAATCTTCATCTTTGTCTCCGCCTACAGCTGCGGCAAACATGTATGTATGTTTGTATGTAAAATAAATACATTGAACAATCCTATTGCCTCTCAAAATAATATAAATGTTAAAAACTACATACCATTAAACGTTATCTAGACACGCGGCAGCGTGTCAAGCCAAGTTCAAGCAAAGGAACTGGCTAGCCAGCGCCGAGTGTAATATTACACGAACCACTTGGTGCCACTTTTGACCCTTCTATAACTCGAAACCTCTTTAATGTAAACACATAAAACTACGTGTGTTTAATAAGATCCATCAGGACATGTAGAAGCCCAAATTTCATGAAGCTAGCTCAAACGGTTATAAAGATATGAAGGTCAAAAAGTTGTAAATTTTAGCACTGACTGACTGACTTATAGTACCTAAACCTAACCTACTTCCAGATGACCTAGAAGGATGAAATTTGGAATCCAGCTCGGAAATTGTGTGTAAGCGTAGGAAAAAATCAAAAAATAAAAAAAAGTCAAAAAATAAGTGGTGTCCCCATACAAAAAACTTGTAATACCTACGCGCTAAACAACCGGCCAACAACGGTGTGTCGTCAGCGGCGCGCGGCAGCACACCAGCCAATCAGCGTCACGCTCTGACTTATGGTACAAAATTATAAGCGGTAGCGATTTACTTAAAATTTAGCGGGTCGGTTGGTTTATACCTGCATAGTAGTTATAGTCCACGGCTCACTAAATTAACAAAGATCAGTGCCCAAGGTTCGTTTCTCTGATTTCTTTTGAAAATAAGAAATAATATTTTAAGGTATGAATTTGTTAGTTCGAACTCTTTGTACCCTAAAAGAAACTCCAATGTGTATGTATACCAAGGTCAAGGCAATAGCGAAGTCTTATTGGTACCGATATATGTATGTATTGACTAGTCTAAGAATGCTGCTTGAACTCGCTCGCGCCTTGCACTTGTGCGCGGCTCACAGCGCTATACGACTTAAAATGCGAACGAACCAAAGTATGCTCTTAGCGGCGCTCATTCGCGCCAGCGTCCTCGTTATGCCCGGTTGTTTAGCGGAAACCCACCTATTAGATTGCGTTTAATAATTACTAAATTTATTTGAGTTATAGCTGGAATAGTCCAGATATAAATTATTCCTTTTTAGTATTGTACTTTAACGGCATTTGTGAGTTATTTAATATTACGTAAATCGTTTCTTTCAAAACCTCATTTGTTTGTAGCTCTTTTAGGTTAATTTGTCACGCAAAAAAAAACATTAAATAGGAATACTTGCCTAGTTTTCTTTACAAAAAGTAATGATATCCCACCAAAAACATAAATGTAAAAAACGAGAGCCAAGTTCAATACAAAAATTATGCTTGGCGGTGAGCTTCGCCGCAAAAAGAATGGCGATCTAAATGAGTGCCAAGTTCTATGCAAAATCGAAATATGTTTTTATAGGAACAAAATAACATTATGAACAAGTATTAAACTCTATTTCTTTGCTTTATTAGATACCTATAACAATTGCTGTTATTTAAAAATGTGAGATCTTGAAGTAGGTCAGATTTGACTTGGCCAGTTTTCATTACATAAGTCATTTTATAAAGTTATTCAACATTGTAATTGTGTTAAAAACTGGCCAAGTCAAATCTGACCTACTTCAAGATCTCACATTTTTAAATAACAGCAATTGTTATAGGTATCTAATAAAGCAAAGAAATAGAGTTTAATACTTGTTCATAATGTTATTTTGTTCCTATAAAAACATATTTCGATTTTGCATAGAACTTGGCACTCATTTAGATCGCCATTCTTTTTGCGGCGAAGCTCACCGCCAAGCATAATTTTTGTATTGAACTTGGCTCTCGTTTTTTACATTTATGTTTTTGGTGGGATTATTCATACAAAAATGCTTTTATGAATTTACAATCAAGAATACCATAGACTTTGGTACAGAACCCTTGGTACGCGAGTTCGACTTGCGCTTGACCCATATTTTTGCAGTATTTGTACAACATTTGTAGCATTTTGTACAACATTTCAAGCATTAATACAACATTTTCAAAGTAATGAGCATAATAATTTTAGAAACTTCATTAGAGAATGAGTGTAAATTCTTAAATCTTAAGTTTATCAAGTAACCGGAAGCTGGCGTGATTGGGATGGGTGTTCACTGGTTCTAACAAAGAAGGCCGTTCGTATCTTTATAAGCGCTTAAATGGTAGTCGTAAAAGACGACCAAGGGATAAAGCTTAATAAAAATACACACACAGACAGATGACACTAATACTACGTTAGTACTATAATTTTTGTTAGCTTGTCGCTGGATTGGACGCAACTGAGAAAGCGCTTAGATGAGAGAGAGAGAGAGAGAGAGAGAGAGAGAGAGAGAGGGAGAGAGATGAAGAAGACAATCAAATACAGCGCGCTGCGCTTGCAAAAACACAACTAACTATTATTCTATTCTAATTATTTTATAAATTTAATACGGCACGACAATTTTATAAAAAAACATTATGGAAGACAAGATAGAGGGAAGTCGGGGAAGAGATAGACCAAGAAGAGTTTTGTAGAACAAATAAAGAAAAAAGTGGGAGTCGTGTCGTATCAGGAGGTGAAAAGGCTAGCGGAAGATAGAAACACCTGGAAGAGACTCCACCGACAAGAGCACAGCTCTTAAATTTTAGATAGATAGATACCATATTGATGAAGATGATGTAAGATCTCCTGTAGCAGTTAGGGGGTTATAGCAGTACAAAGCCTTGTGTCTAGGTAAGATTATTTTGTTAATCTTACATACAAACTAACATAATTTTTCACGTGTTTCCAGAAAAATCTTTTATTTTCTGTTTTGACATGGTATTGACATTTTTGAGATGGGGAAAAAACATTGAGCTCGCGACATCGTTACCGACACCCAAAATACACGCAATTGTTCAAGTAATTATTTAATTCTGTCGACACTTCCGGAGTGCCACTTTTTTTTATGATCAACTGTTTGATCAAGACAATCTCTTAAGGCGCCTTTAGGTTCCTTACATACTCGGATAACATTGTCTCCTTTGAATCCTTAACGCCTAGAAATTAGTAACATTTAGAGCAAATAACTTTATATTTTGTTGTTACTTTTTCAGTGAACGAATGCTGGGATCCAGAAAGTCGACAACGTACCCCAAAGTAGTGAACGTAATTTATCGTGAGACTAACTATAGATATTATGCTCATTACTTTGGATACGTTGTGCGAATGCTCTACGAAGTCTGGCGAAGAACGAGAAAATGAGGAAATAATCAACAATATCTGCTCCAAGATCAAGAACAGGAAGATCATCAGCCACAACTTCAACATAACGACTAGAAGAAACTAGATTAAGTATATTGTATTAGTGTCCTATTCTTGCGGCTTTAAAATCTTTTTTTTATTTTGAAACTGGGAAATAGCGTAATTTGGTGCCTTCCTATTCCCGCGGGTTCGTATTTTTTTAACCTGCAAAATAGCGTAATTTGGCGCTGTAAGCAAAGCACTTTTAATTTACTTTAGTTTGTTATGGGATGAATCAATTTAGGGAGAAAATTTACAACAACCCAATTTAAAATTATGAAATTTCTCTCGTGCTCTCGATTCTATTGCCCGGACCTTGTTATGAATTCATTTAGCAATTTTAAGATCCTTATTTCTTCTGAAATCGCTTAATTATCCGGACTTTACAGATTAAACAGTGCTTAAATTACTTCTCATGGTCTGATCACTTAGACCTACCGATCAATCCATATAACTGGCATTCCATAAAAACATTCATTTATTTGGCTTAGACGACAATTCGGGCAACGAAAAACTCCAAGCATATGTTTTAGAGATACAGTAAAAAAAACTTACCAGTAGTCCAATCAGCAGAATTAGAGCTATGACGCCAATAGTGCTGACTGCTATCGCCACTGCTGCTCCCGAACCGGAGTCTTCATCCATGCCCGTCACCCTTGCATTGGCCTCTGTAGTCATATCGCCATTATAACTGCTCACATCCTCTAAACTATTCACTGATCTTGTACTAGAGTCTGTTGTAGATTCTTCGGTATTGTCCTCAACAGTTGTTGTTTCATGAATCTTTGCATTTTTATCTGTGGTAAAACTATCGTCAAAAGTCGTTGTCTCTGGTGTAGTCTCAATTTTAATTTCAGTTGTAGTCTTAGGAGTTACAGTTTCAGTTGAAGTTTTAGGAGTCGTAGTCGATTTTGTAGCTTCCTGAGTAATTATTTCATTACTATCACTATTTTCTTCTGAGGTACAGTCTGTATCATGCATTTCAGCAGGTGGCGTCTCAGTAGTACTCGGTGTTTCTGTAGTCATTCTTGTTTGTATTTCCGTATTTATCTCAGTTATAACTTCAGTAACAATGGAGGTAGTTTCTGGTTGTGATGTCGTTTCAAGTGAAGTAGTAGTTTCATTCGGTATTATTATTTCATTTACCGATACTGTAGTAAGTTCTTCAGTTACGAGTTCTGAAGACATTGTGGGATTTGTGGTAGTAACAGGAGCAACTTTATCATGCTTGACTGTCACAGTAGTTTCGGGAACTTTCTCAGTCATAGTTACTTCTTCATATGATACATCTATAGACGTCGAAGTAATTTCTGGTAAACTAGTTGTCTCTTCAGTATCGTCTAAGGTTGAATACATTGGCCTGTAAGTAGTAACAGGAACATCATTTAAAGTTGTCTGCCTAGTTCTCGTAGGGAAAACGGCGTGCCAATTTGTATTAGTGATAGAGTTTAGAGTTGATGTTTCACTACTAACGGTAGTTTCAGTTACTTCCTCCGTTGGTACGTATGAGAATCTAATTGTTGTTATCTCATAATCTGTTGTTGTCGGAGTTTTTGATTCCTGAATAGCAGCTTGGTTTTTCTGTTCAGAACTGGCAACAGTTTCATCCTGAGGCGTCGTTACACTTGATGGTAGTTTGGTTATAGATTCGAAACTAGTAGTTCTTGTAGCTCCAACTATCGGAATAGTTTTCATTTCCAGGGATTCTGTCGTGGCCTCTACTTGCATTGTAACTGGAACCCATGTCTGTGTATCTTTTGAAATCTCATTTGGTAAAACTGTTGTTTGCGGGCTGATAGTATCTGTTGTCATCTCATCAGGTTGCGCGCTGCTTTGTACTGATATAACGCTTTCAGCAGGCAAAGTTTCTGATCTTTTTGGTACAGTTTCAGTATTAGTGACTGTTTTAGATTTTGCTGAAGAGAATATTGGTCGCCATGGAATCTTATTTTGCTCTAGTTCTGTTACCTTTTTAGTTTCAATATCATTGTTTAATGTATTTGGTACTGTTGTTGGCGAAGCTGCAAATGTCTCCTTTTTGTCTGTAACAATTATAGGAGTAATTTATTTAGAAAATAAATACTTAAATAATATAGAATGAGTAAATACGAAATAGAATGGTTATGATTTTTAAAAAAATCCCTTGTAAATGTTCCTAGAAATATATCAAAATATTTTTTATCGTATTATAAGTTTTATTTTTAATTATTTCAACAATATTTTCTGTGATAGATAAATTACAGAAAATGTTGTCTTTGTTGAATGAATATATATTTTATACTGATAAATTTTTAATGAGATTACTATTTTCAACTTAGCTCAAAAACTCACCAGTTACTTCTCCAACTTTTTGTAACTCGTTTTCATCAACACTCTTTTGCGTTGAGACTGTCGAATTTGAAGCACTTGCCAAAACCGGAGGACTTCTTAAACTTGCTAGTGCCCATGCTGTTAATGTAGGAGGGATCTCTAAATCACTTATTCCACTTGTTTCTGATGAAGCTGACGTAGATGATGTAAATTTAGTGGAACCTCTTTTCCATACAGATGGTATACTATTATCCGATATTGACGAAGAATGAACTACCTTTTCAACACCTCCAATATCTGTCTGCAAAACCGGATCAATCTCAGAAGAAACTGTTGTTAACATAGTTCTATTCGGTTGTCGATATCGCGGTGTACTAGAATATTTATCTCTAATGTTAAAATGTTCTGAATAAATAGTCGTAGGTCGTGTAGGAGAAACTCTTGTTATGTTTCTTCGAGGGGTCATCCAGATAGCTTTATGTTTAGGGGTCGTGTGATGGAATCTTCGTGTTTGGGGTTTGCTTGATACTGAAATTGTTTCTGTTCTTGAAGTGACACTATTAGGAGAATCTCTTGTTCCATTCAAATTGAGTCGTTTAGAGTAACTACGATTTCTAGTAAAAGAAGAAGAGAAAATTTTGATTGTTCTGTCAGTTGAAGATATTTCATTGATAGGGCTTTGGGTGGAGGATAGACTGTAAATAGAGTTTTGAGTAGAAATTGGTATTGAGCTAATCGAGTTGTATACATCGGGTATTAAACTCGAAACCGGTAGGTAATCTGATGATAATGTGGAAATTGATTCAGAACTCAAGTTTGAGTATGTCAGATTTGTCGGGCCCGAAGTTGGCTTTGTATAGCTTGTTGTTGCTTTAGAGGTTCTATCTGAATTTGTTAATTTACTTGAACTAACAACTGGATCAGGGTAAGTACGTTTAGTTGAATCTGAATGTGTTGGTTTTGGTGAGCTTGATGCAGAAGTTTGTGTTCCTTTAAGTGACGCTAATTCTTCTTCAGCTGATGTACTAACTGTAGGCTCTATAGATAAAGTGTCGTTATCACAATCATCATCGGAATTTTCAATAGCATATGTTTCCGTAGAGAGCACCGACATTTCATAGTAAATACTTGTACCCTGAACATCAGAGAGCTCTTTATTAGCACTACTAGCACCTTCATTGTCTAGAAGACGTATTTCTTTGGTATTTTTTATATATACTGTAGATTTATTACTTGGTGTATTATTATTCAATCGTTCTAATCCTATATTCTCTTTAATAAAATGAACATTTGTTGAGTTCGATTTTGATTTAGGTGCACTTGAGGCTAATTTTTTCTGGATACTTTCAGATATTTGTTGAAACTTCTTATCAAAGAAGTCATTCTTTGGCGTAGTTAGCTCGGAACCAAAATTAAAGAAAGAATCGGAACTATAAGACTCATGATCCTTTTCTTTGGGTCCAAAAGAAGGAAAAAATGTTGAAAAGCCTCCAAAAGACGGACTACTGTAATCCTTTTTTATTTTTGTATCGGAATTTTGGTATCCCGGGAAATCATTATAACTTGGTATACTGAAAAAGTTACTATCAAAATCACTGGATGTATATTTTTCAAAAGATTCTTTCTCTTCTTCATCTTCGTCTTCATATTCCTCTTCTTCTTCACTATGAGTTTCTGCTTCTTTTTTAACAATTTTTGCGGAAGCACCCGTAGTTGTGCTTATCGTAGTACTAGAACTGGAACTTATTGTACTGGATGCAGTGGTAGATGCTACAGGCATCTTAGTTCTTTTGTATGTCCTCATGCTATCTATAATTTGTGCAGGTTTTTTCACTTCCGGTGTAGGAGTAACAATTATAACATTAGGGGTCTCTGTTGTAGACCTGACTCTTCTTAAATTAGATTCTGTTGTAGATTTAACTTGTGTATTATACCGCACCCTCCCCCTATGTTTATATTTTGCATTTTTTTCTGTGTTTTCTTCTATTGGTGATTCTTTAGGGCTAAGTTCATTTAGTGATATATCTGGGCTTTTGACATTTTGTCTGGGCACCCAGGATGTAGTGTTTGCTCTTCCGATTCGTGGATTCTTCTCGTCTTTAACCGTAGTCGAGGTCGTTTCGTGAGGTAACGCATTTCCACTAACTATTGTGCTGCTCAAGAGTAGTAAATGTACTACTAATGCTGCACCTGAAATTCAAGAAATTGCATATTCATTATTGAGTCCTGATAAGGAAAACAGAGTTTTTTAATGAGGTTTGAAGTATTTCATTATAATATAATAAGCGATCTCTGTCACCTGGGTTATACAAAATATATTAGAGGTTCAGTGATGATTGTAAGTCGAAAGTTCTGACACCAGGTGGCTTACTAACATCTCTTAAAACCATGCAAGATCCAGTGAGTAAGGCGACATTTCCCTTACTCACTGGATCTTGCATGGTTTTAAGAGATGGTAGTAGCCACCCAGAGTGTATAAGGGCTCAAACGAGAAACCCCCTTGATAAGAGATAGAAATCCTTTATTAACTTAACAATATAGATAAATTGTTTTATTTAAAAGCTAGGCCGAGAGGCAGGTCCGAAGAACTTTGACACCAAGGTGCGCATGGTCGATTGACCGTGTCTCCTACACGAAATGATGATGATTAAAAAGTTGGGATCCATACAGTGGATTTAGAACTTACCTAAACATATTCTAACTGGAGACTCCATGGTCATTTCATTTTGTCAGTCGATGCCGTCAGTGGCTCGCTAGCATCACGGTCTTGGCATGGCTTGCCCTGGAATCAGAAATTTTATTTGATTTAGGTTTCGTTTAGTGAGTGTCCTAACCTCGTTCTCATCTTTGCATGTTTATAAGTTCATTATAGTACTTAGATGTTGACAAGCAAAACAGAAGATGTGGTAACCCAAGTTTTACCAATTAACAATCTGAAAGATATAATATAGCGTTTTTTCATTTGTAACTTTAGATTTATTTCTTTTTACCTGCAATAAATAGGCAGTATATGTATGTATACGAATACTCGAGGAAAAACATTTGATATATTTCCACGACTATAGCCACCGGATTTCAGCTCTCCGAAATCAATATATTTTCTGGTATTTTGTAATAGATACTAGAAGGATAAGACTTATTTGTGTATCTTTTCTTTACTATGAAATAACACGGCATTTTGCACAAAACCAATAATGAGAAAACTTTTACTTTTGTGTACAACGAAAATTTAAAATTTTATACACCCTGTACAAAACATTTGAGTAGAATGAGCCTTTATTTACATCCTTAAATCATAATCATTATTACCATCACACATGTAAAATCAAATGATTTTAATTACACATAGATAAACTCGTATATCATCGTGAGAATATTATCACAAAATACAAAAGTGCAGAAAAGTAACTAAGTGGTATTATGTTTCCATTATTGTGTTTTGATATAGAGGCCAAAAGGAACATTTACCACGTTGATCGCTGTAATCGCAAAAACAATTGTTTTTAATTGTTTTATCGGTCACCGGTGGGCCACTGGACATTCAATTTGTTTATTGCCTAATAGGTTGTCGAAATATTACACTACAAAGCATGTTTATTTAAATTTTCATCAGAGACCACTTTTCCAAGTAATGCTCAACTCGAATGTACTTTAGTCAAATTTTATGTCAACTGCGCTGAATACTTACTCCTTTATAACTTCTCATTCGACTAAATCTAAAGATCTAGTGTCTTAGCTTGTAACTAGCTTTTTAACCCTTTGACCGCCATAAGCAAAACCGACAAACGTGTCACCGACGCCACGGGTACTTTTTGCGAAAACGGCGGCACTTTGAGGATAGGGTTGGGTAAATAGTTATCGAAAAAAATATTTAAAAAAAACGAACCTTATTTATTCCTTGTTTATTTTTTCCCGTTACCACACATATACATCAAGCAATACATATTACTTGATTTTAAACAAAAAAAAATGCAATTCAAATATACACACACATAAAAAAAACCTTTTTAACCCTTTGACCGCCATAAGCAAAACCGACAAACGTGTCACCGACGCCACGGGTACTTTTTGCGAAAACGGCGGCACTTTGAGGATAGGGTTGGGTAAATAGTTATCGAAAAAAATATTTAAAAAAAACGAACCTTATTTATTCCTTGTTTATTTTTTCCCGTTACCACACATATACATCAAGCAATACATATTACTTGATTTTAAACAAAAAAAAATGCAATTCAAATATACACACACATAAAAAAAACCTTTTTAATGATTAAATGACATCGATTGTTCACATCACTAGGCGACTCCTTTAGTCGTCCGTGGCGTCAGTAGTGTACCTTTTCGGAGATAATTTATTAAATCGATAGTGTTGTCCGCGAGCACGATAGATAAAATTATGATAGCAGTAAACGATTACCTACTAAGTAGTGTAATTTTATCTATTTAGTTCCAGCGAAAAATTCGATCACATTACACCAGTACAGAAAATTTTGACCTCGCAACACCTTTTTTGAATACCTATCTCAAAAAACAGAACCAATCTATATATATATAAGGAGATGTTACCACTGACGTATAGACGCACGCACAGCCGTAACCGCTAATGGTAGAAGCGTGACATTTGGACAGCTGTTTTAATTCAAAATGCGGACGCACACTAAGAAGGGATTTTGAAAAATTTTTACCCTAAAGGGGTGAAAAGGGGGTTGAAAGTTAGTATGGAAAAAATTTCAAAACAGCATCAGTCTTCATAAAAAACTCCAAAAGCAATCCACGCGAACGAAGTCGCGAGCAGTCAGCTAGTTTTTCTATATACCTACCTACTTACATAAAAAAAGGTATTTTGCTTCAACTATAGATTTGGAGGCCTTCGCTCGCTAGGTCAATAAAATATAAGTGAAAAGAAAGACATTATGTGATGAATTATGTACTGGTGCTGTCGGTAGTCAAGTAACCGTCCGCTCAGTCTGAGACTCTAACCAAGAAATGTCCCTCGATCCCTTCTTGTTAGTACCATCTCCACTGCCTCCCCACCGCTATGCTTGTGGTGTCAAAGCGGGGAGTTGATCAACCAATGACAGACTCTCGTAAGATGGCGCCACGGTTGTTATTATTTAAGCCTATTATCACCATCATTGCGTAGTAAATCATAAAATATATAATATAAATAAGCATAACCATAAAAATCATGACATTCGGCCATCGGACAACGTGCAGACTCCGGCGCACGTTACAAAAATTGTACAATTGGATGATCAATACAAAATATACCTTATTCACCTTTTAAAACATATCTGAGTCTATTTACATAGTGTGACAAAGATATATAAGTATTATTAACATAGAACACAATAATATCAAAATTTAAATATTTACAATTATTTCCTCTAAACATTTTAAATAATAAGCCAAATCAAATGAACAAATCTTTTTTCAAGTATAAACTAAATCAAACACAATAAAATCATATCATGACATTCGGTTGTTTTTTGTTTGTTATTATTTAAATGTATATTCTATCTGAATCACCATGTCCAGATTCAATCAACACGCAGAACAGCTTTAGTGGATTACCCATACACCCTACAGATGAAGAATCTGAAGATCAGCCAATAGTAAAATGACCAAGTAAACCACCATTACTCTTATAATAGTCAATAAGCTGGCAGAACTACTTCGTTCATCTGGCAGTGCGGATAGTTTCACCCTAAGGATAATAAATAAAAATCAACTTCAAGTAATCAGTGCCGGTATAGAAACTTATAAAAAAAATATCTACTCGACATGGTTGGATTGGGTATAAATTCATCCAAGAAGATCAACGTTGCTACAGAATCGTTATTTAAAAAAAATCTACACAGCACCTTCCAAAGCAATTGAAGCAGAGATAGAAAAAACCGGAAACATCATTCAAGGATAAATTATCAATGTGAAATTTGGACTAGAAAGAAAACCAACGTCAACTTTTTTTTTGTAAATATTGCTCCAGGTCCTAGCAATAGTGCAGTTAAAAATAACGAAAATTCACCACCAAGCAGTAAAAATAAAAGGTCCTCAAACGAGGCATACAATTCCTTAGTGTCAAAGATGCCAACAACTTTGTCATTCAAAAAAAATACTCATAATACTCATTTATTTTTATCCGTCAATACAATAGATTAATAAAAATAATGATAATTAACATCAAGTCAAATAGCAGAAGTCAAATTCAAAATAAAAATTAAAAATGAGAAATAAATCAAAAATTGATACACTGACATCATTAATACTGAAATATTACTACATTAATGTACATCGTACCTTTTGTACAATAAAACTAATATCAGTCCATTAATTCCTCGTTACTATAGTAAACTTTGTCATTGTCAATTAATTAGTAATAAGTTTTAATTTTACTATATCAGTGTGTGAAATGTGCTCAAGGTCATCAAGCTTCAGAATGCAAAAAAAAAGACCGTAGTACACCAGCACTATGCGCCCTTTTCCAAGGTGAGCATCCTGCAACTACTAGGAACGTAGTGTTTACAAGGAGATTCTAGCAAGTCGAAAGCCAAACCAATAAGGCTTGAATGCCCAACGAAAACTTCAAATGCATATATTATACAAAAATCTAACACTGATTTCATCAGATGCTACTCAAATGAAACTAAACTTTTTACACATGATATTAAAAAAAAAGAACTTTCTATGCCAAAATCCTAAAAGGCAATACTAGTGTCATCTAAGTTAACCAATAAAATTGAAGAATAAATAAAAAAAAAACTGCTTAAAGCATCAACCTCAATAATTAGACATGCTCCTACAACATATGAGTGCACTTTATAAGCCTCTTCGCTCTACTTAATTGTCAGAAGAATAAAATGACTACTGATTAAGAATTAGAAGACATTAAGAATTACTACCTGGAACATAAATGGCTAGCTCCAAATAAATCTGAACTTGAAGTACTTATTGCAACTCACAAACTAGATGTGACCTTAATCTCAAAAGCACACTGCATCAAGCAAAGTAACGTTCCATCAAGGACTACAACACTTATATCACACACCACCCTGATGGAATGAGTCATGTAAGTCCATAAGCATTACCTGCTGCCAGAGTATAAACACTCCGAATCCTAGCAACCACCATAGCTATTAAAGGTAAGCTTGGAAGTCTTAATCTGTCTGCAGTTTAATGCCATCCAAGGCACAAGAGTAACTGTTCTACTTACAGTAAGTACGTTTTGACACTAGGAGGCAGACTTATTTCAAGTGGAGATTGGGGTGCCAAACATTCTGGGGATTAAGGTTGACCTCAACCAAAGGTACACTGCTCAAACTGTGTCTTGGCAATAACAATCTTAATGTAATCACGACTTGTGAACCAACATACTGGCGATATGTTAAAATTCTCTGAATATTTTTTTTTTTTTGCAAAAGGGCCAGAAGTACACTATCTGAAAGCAGAAACTTGCTATGATAGCGGCTCTGATCATAGCCCTATACTGTTGACAATTAGTTCCACTATTATCTGCTATAATGAAATATAGTACAGAGACGGTGATTGTTTAAATGATCAAAATTTGATTGATTGCTGTGAAAGACGTCCAGAACAAAACAATTGGACACCAGCTAGAATACCTTACTGCGATACCATCCACCAACTATTCACTGTGGAAAACTACTAAAGGTCCATTTAAACCACAGGCATGAAGTTTCCATTTAAAACTAATACTGGGTGGATACATACTGGAAAAGAGAAAGCTGATATATTTGCAAGACATTTAGCTGACGTGTTTGCACCAAATGAAGGCTATGAAGACGTGGAAACTGAAATAGATAGAAGAGCTGAACCAAGTCTTCCAACTATCTGTTCCACTTAACCCAGTGATAGTACAAAAAGTTAAACAGGTCATCTCTAATTTCCAAAGACATAAGTCACTTGGTTTTGACTTGATCATCAAAGAAGTTCTAGAAGAGTTAATCAAATCAAATCTCTTTATTTGCATGAATGTATGTACAAAATGATGGTGTAAAAATATGAATGTGCGAATACATTTTACCTTAGTAAGGCGTGCAAATATATCATGTCTAAAAATACTTAATTATAAAGATACACCATTTAAAACAATGTCAAATTTAAAAAAATATAGTCAACATGGTATTTTATCATAATTTCCAACTTGCAATGATTCCAATAAAAGTATAATAATCTGAGTAGTCATAATGTGTTAGTAAAATAAATGTTTATCTATTAGCAGTGTTCGTAACTTTTCTTTAAATGCTCTATATCTTAACTCTTACATACTGTCAGGTAATTTGTTAAATAATTTCGGTTCCAAAACATATATTGTCCTACTTTACGACGCAAGATTAGATTCATATACAATCCAATGATGTATTCATTAATTGATGCAACAAAGTGTTTATTCATTTATTCATTCATGTTGAGGAAGTATTTGTACCATAATTCTTGTTGGTTTTGGTCGTCTATTAACAATTTGCTTAAAACTATTTATATTTTGCCTCACATACAATCATGCCTCAAAAATGAACAGTGAGGGTAAAGTCTAAGTTCAATTTTCTAAAATCTGATACACAAATCTCTTTGTTGTCTCTAAACATGGCTCGGATACATTTTTTTGTACCCTAAATGTGCAGCAGAATGTGTATCGTTGCAGCATTTCCCCAAAAAAGTATACCATATCTCAATTTAGAGGCAACACAATAATAGTCAGCAAGAAAGGCCATAGTCTATCTCACTACTCTATTCAACAGAATATTGAGAGTCCAATTCATTCTATGCCTGTGAAAAGTATCAGTTATAACAATGCTCTACGAGGCAGGCAAACCACCTCATTCTGCAAGCTCTTACAGTTAATTCGTTTCTTACCAATCTTGTCTAAAATCTTCCGAAAGATTTCTAATTAGAATTTTGCGTATCCTCTCGGAACCTGATGCAATACTAAAACACCAATTGGGCTTTAGTAAATATCACTCTACAATATAACAGGTTCACAGAGTATGCGATACTATTAGAAAATCTACTAAGCAGCTTTCTTGGACAATTAGCGGGCATTTTACAAATTGTGGCACAAGAACTACTTTACAAAATCAGGAAAGTGTATCCTCACAGTAACTTTTTGCTAGTGGATGCATAGCCGAAATACATTATTCCAGGTTCAAATAGATGAAGAGACATCAGACTTCTATGAAATTAAAGCGATGTTTCTAAGGGATTAGCCTTAGGTCCCAAATTGTTCACGATCTATATATCTGATCTCCCTGAAGCCGATAATATCACCAACCACCGTTACTAAATTTGCCGATGTTACGGCTATATTAGCAGGTAACAAAAATCCAGGTTTGGCGTCAACTATTGGCATCACAAGATTGCCTTGATAAGATTGATGAAAAGCTCCACAAATGGCGATCATAGCAAGTGACTCAAAATTGTACCCATATTATCTTTGCTTAAAAAAGAGAAACTGCCCACCATCAAACTAAGGGACATGAGCTTACCACAGAATGACTCCGTCAAGTATCTCGGAATGCATTTGGATCGCAAACTAACATGGAAGAAGCACATCAAAACAAAAAAAAGATGACATCTATCTCCAGTATCGAGGACTGGCTGATGGCACGCAACTCTGTTCTATTTATAGATAACAAGCTCCTCATATACAAAACAATCTTGAAACTCATTTGAACATACTGCCTCCAATTGTAGGGCAGTGCTTGTAATACAAACATAACCATCATGGTTCCTCACCAATGCTAAAATCCACGACACACTGCAGATCAACACTTAGGAAACTACAGAAATCGATTCTTGAACCACCCAAATGAGCTGGCACTTAATCTTATAAATTATGATATGATATTCAAGGACTCGCTTCAAGATTCTAAGAGAAGGCTACTTCTACTGAGCCTTTACAAGGGACACATATTTTTATCTTATTGCTCATCGTCAAGGCTCATAGTCCAGAGAACTGATTGTAGATAAAACCAGAAAAAAAATGTATGCATAAGAAAATACATTAGCTCTTTTCACTAATTTCATAAATATAATTAATTAGATGGACTTCATCTGTACATAACAAGACATTTTTACCCATAACTTTTAACATGCAGCTCGTCAGAACTTTAAGGATGTACGATTCCATCTATATATAAAATAAAGCACGCTCTTGCTAATAGCAAACTCAAAAGATGCACATTAACATCTAACATGATCTAGCGCACGCTCGCGCTAATAACGAACTTAAAGGATGCTAACTTTCATCTAATATAATCTAACGCACGCTCACGTTAGTACATGACTCAAAAGATGCACTCTCACATCCAACATAATCAAACGCACGCTCACGTTATTACAGAACTCAAAAGATGCACTCTCACATCCAACATAATCAAACGCACGCTCACGTTATTACAGAACTCAAAAGATGCACTCTCACATCCAACATAATCAAACGCACGCTCACGTTATTACAGAACTCAAAAGATGCACTCTCACATCCAACATAATCAAACGCACGCTCACGTTATTACAGAACTCAAAAGATGCACTCTCACATCTAACATAATCAAACGCACGCTCACGTTATTACAGAACTCAAAAGATGCACTCTCACATCCAACATAATCAAACGCACGAAGTCATGGGCTACAGCTAGTTATCAATTTTACCAATAATATTATAAACCACTAACAATCTTAAATCAACCATATTAACCGCTCACTACTTTATTCGGTCGGACATGAAAAATCCTTTTGTTCATGATAGCATGATTACTGGGGAAAGCCATCGTCATCATTATCATCGATACGATCTATAAGCATCATATCTGGCCTTACAAAACTTTAAATTTTCATAAAAGTAACGCCCCTTGTACAACAAATAATAAAAACAATAAAAAAATAAAGGCTAAGCAAATTAATATTTTAACCACAATGTATTAGCAAGAATGAAATGAAAGCAGAAAAACAAGCATAATAAAATGAGTGTGTGTTCTGTGGGCCCGGCCAGAAGCAGGCCTGGCTGGCTGGCTGGCCACGCAACCTTAGTCACAATTCATGTGATGTATGTATGATGTGAGTATTTCATTATTTCACACAAAAGCGACACTTTAACAATGTCTACTTAAAAAGTACGATAAGTTTAAACTCGACAATTATAAAAACCTTTACTTTTTTAAAATTATTTTTACTGTATTAATAATTAAATTAAATTTATTAAATTAAACTTTACACTACATAAATGTAAAATTAGAATAATTATTCCATCAAAATAACGAAACCACTCTTTAATAAAAAGGGCTTACCGCAACCACACGACTGGGCAATTCGAACAAGATTTTTTTTTTTTTCTTGTGATAAACACGTTAACTAACACATGATTAAAACACTATCATCAATAAATTTGCACTTTACTAATCTTTAAGCTAACCAATCTCACTATTATCAGTCCAGAAGAATAGAAACAAGGTTCCACCATTAAAGCTTCAAAACAAGTAAATGTAGGTAGGACGTACTAACAAAACTGAGGGTAGCAATCATTAACAACAAATCTAATCATGAAGCAAAGCAAAAATATAACTTGTCAGCCTGTACTGATGGCTTGAAATAAAAACATTAACGCGACACACATATTATTATAACTTAGTAAAAATAAAAAAAGTCTGAATTTTAACTTCTATCTGTAAAGCTTGTAAGCAAAAACTCATTATATTTATTTAAAACATTAAAGTACTTACAATTTCTATCTTTTTTCCACTTCTGCGGGCGAGATAAGAGCACTTCTGAAATGTGATGAATTATGTACTGGTGCTGTCGGTAGTCAAGTAACCGTCCGCTCAGTCTGAGACTCTAACCAAGAAATGTCCCTCGATCCCTTCTTGTTAGTACCATCTCCACTGCCTCCCCACCGCTATGCTTGTGGTGTCAAAGCGGGGAGTTGATCAACCAATGACAGACTCTCGTAAGATGGCGCCACGGTTGTTATTATTTAAGCCTATTATCACCATCATTGCGTAGTAAATCATAAAATATATAATATAAATAAGCATAACCATAAAAATCATGACAATTATAATTATTATTTTTTATGATAAAGCTGGAAACATGGCACTACGCAAAGTGCCACTTTACACACTGCACACATGTATCTGGTGTTGCGTCGTTTTTTAGATCGAGCACAAAGTTTACAGCGAAGTTTCTTTTGATTGGGAATGTATGACGGCATATGTCGAGCTGCATCTCCGGGTAAAAATCGCGTAGGCTGTTCTAAGGCACGAGATGTAGACGGTAATGTTTTATGAACTGATTGCTCACCATATTTCTGAACAAGTTGTTCTATTAATACCAATTGGTATTTTCTGAAACTAGGGCTAAAATCGTCATTGCAAGTTATTTTATAGATATGATACGAATTCAGCAAATGTAAGTCTAGGATGTGAAAAAATAGTTTCTTATACCATTTAATGGTTTTTCTTATGCATTGTAGACCGCTTAACATCATATCAGAGATATCCACGGCACCCATATTTTTATTATAGTCAATGATACACTCAGGCTTCAGTTTAGGCAAACCAGTCATTGGATCCATTTTTTCTGTTGGCCCCATTTCGTCTTTATGAATAGTTGTTAACATATGTATATTTTTTTTATCACGCCATTTCATAGCCATTATAGGGTCAGAATACAAAGCTTCTCTTTCTCCTTTTTTTAAATTCTTAAATTTTGGCATTTCGCTTCTATTCGGCTTTACTGTACCACATGTATGTATACTTCGTTGCTTTAAAAATATAGACAATTTTGGACTTGAATACCAATTGTCAATGTATAATTTCCTATTAACACCGTAATAATCTTCTAGAAGTGTTGCAACTACTGAGCCACTTACGCCTAAATTATCAAAATGTGTTAATTCCGTGTCTTTGCCGCAGTATACGATAAAATCTAAGATTATTCCCGACAACACATCACTTAAAACAAAGAGCTTGATACCAAAACGATTTCTTTTTTTGGGAAGATACTGTTTAATAAGAAGTCGCCCTTTAAATGGTACAATACTTTCGTCAATGCAAATTTTTTCGTATGGTATAAAACTATTCTTAAATGTATGACGAGCATGATTTACTGGGTAAATAATTTTTGACAATATAGTTTCTTCCTCAGTCCTAGGGCCTGGTTGGCAGAAATGCAACATGCCTAGAATTGTACAAAACCGGTTTCTCGACATAAGACTACCATATATGCCGGAATGCAAGTATGGGTTAGTAGACCAGTGTTCTTCAATCGTATTCCGGCTGTTTCTTGTCATTAACATACACACAGCGAAAAATGTATACATTTCTGGAACTGTTACAGGATACCAATTTTTTAATCTTGAATGAAGTTTTATATCAATATGTCTAACAACATATTGCTGATAACTATTGGTAAATTCAACAATTTTTTCTACATAAGCTTCATTACAATAATGTAAAAAAATATCCAATTCTGATGAGACCGACGACATCATAGACGGCGAAATACCGCTAAAAAAATCATCAAATGGCTCGTTTTTAATTTCGAAGGCTTCGGACGACCATTGAAAACTATATTCTCCAGCAGAAATGTTTTGACTTTCCTCAGTAGTCAGGTCCTAAAAAACAATTCTACAATAAGTAGGTATAATGAAATAATCGTCATGTATGTAGCTATTAATATACTAGTAGTTCGCCGCGACCTTAGACCTCGCGATTATTATTCGCGTTTTGAAGTGAAAACTTCTTTAGCAGCGTTGAGCTTTTTTCTAGTTTACAAATCATTTACAACCTCTAGGTCTAGGTAGGTCTGATTTCGACCAGTAGGTCTTATTTCGATATTACTAACATAATTTAGTTCCATAAGTATCACCTAGATGGCGCTATACGAAGTGAGAACGCGCTATGGTTTCGTTTGCGGATATTTTTATTAATATTTCAAAATCTACTAAACCGATTTTGATGCCCAACGAACTTGAAAATTCTATTGATATTTCCTACATGCCTACCAAATTTCATCAAAATCGGACCATCAGTTTGGCAGTTATCGCGGTACAAACAAACATACATACTTACATACATACATACTTGCATACATACATACAAACAATGTGTTTCGCCCCCAACTCGATTTAGAGACCTTCGCTCGCTCGGTCAATAAGTAATTACTGTAACTTACCTCAAAATCTGATAGATCTGAATCTTCATCAGAAATAGCAATAAATTGTTCGACATTCTCCACACCTTCCAGAATTGCAATGAGATCGTCATTTTCCATCGTAAAGTTACTTTTATTATCACAAATCACAACTTCCACAGGAAAAGATACATACAATATGAATATAAACCAACAAATGATTCACGGGTATTTCGATATATTTTATTTATTTTTCTACCCACATCTTGCAAGCACTAGTCGATAAATTGGATTCGCTTCTGACGTCACAAGCGGGCGCCTAAAGGCGTCCGTGGCGTATAGGGGACGTTAATTGTAAAACTATATAGAAACGTCCTTAATTTTTATCGATAACATGAAGGTATATAATTATAATATTGACATTTTAGGAAAAAAGTGAATAATTTCGTTATTTATTAATTATTTATGATGCTAAATATTTAGAGGTTTAGGAAATTAATATAAAACACTTTTGTATACGTAACTTCAACAACTTTAACATTAATTACCTATTACAGAGCTACATTGAGTGGTATTGATTGTTCTTCCGTTTCTTCTCCTTCACTTTCACTTTGGATTGGTACAAATTCTATCACTTGGTCCAAATCAGGGTCCCCTCTCAACAGTCTTATAAGATTTAAAATTTGCGGATAGGCATTTGAACGTTTGTTTTCTGGCAAACGCTCTAATTCAAAGGCCACCAACCTTGCAAAGTCTTCATTCCTTTTATCAGATGGTCTTCTATCGTCAAAATTAACATTGGGCAAATGACGAGTAGAATAAGAAATATTTCCTTTTTTTGAAGTTTTTCTGTACACCATAGTATCTGTAATAGTGTATTCTGTTTGTGTCTGCTTATTATTTGAATTTTCTGTTTCTCTATACTTTCTTTTACGACTTGAGAATGCGAATAATATCGACGGCGAAGATGGTCTCTCTTCTGCCATATTTAGGCAATGACACTACTACGACTACTTCAGATCTCAGAAAACTGAGAGCAATAAAAACACGTTTATATTGTATAGATAGATAGGTATACCCACTACAATAACATAAGAAAAATTCAATGTAGGTACTTGTAAAAAAAATACAATTTCCCATCACTACGCGACACTTAAAGATGTCGTTGGCGCTACGTAATAGTGTATTTTCATTAAATTTTAGGTAATTGTAAATTAAGCTATAAATGAATTGTTTTATATTTTTTCTTCATTCCGCCTAGGTTAAACCAAAGTTTGACGAATAATCAAGCTACCTAACGATATTATTTCAATGAGCTTAGTACAAAAGTAAAGTTTTTTTTTGTGGGAATGCGATACAAATTTCGACTACTTAAGAAGTCGTTGGCGTCTCAGGACAGTTTCCGCTGGACGCCTAAAGGTGTCCACGGCGGTCAAAGGGTTAATGATTAAATGACATCGATTGTTCACATCACTAGGCGACTCCTTTAGTCGTCCGTGGCGTCAGTAGTGTACCTTTTCGGAGATAATTTATTAAATCGATAGTGTTGTCCGCGAGCACGATAGATAAAATTATGATAGCAGTAAACGATTACCTACTAAGTAGTGTAATTTTATCTATTTAGTTCCAGCGAAAAATTCGATCACATTACACCAGTACAGAAAATTTTGACCTCGCAACACCTTTTTTGAATACCTATCTCAAAAAACAGAACCAATCTATATATATATAAGGAGATGTTACCACTGACGTATAGACGCACGCACAGCCGTAACCGCTAATGGTAGAAGCGTGACATTTGGACAGCTGTTTTAATTCAAAATGCGGACGCACACTAAGAAGGGATTTTGAAAAATTTTTACCCTAAAGGGGTGAAAAGGGGGTTGAAAGTTAGTATGGAAAAAATTTCAAAACAGCATCAGTCTTCATAAAAAACTCCAAAAGCAATCCACGCGAACGAAGTCGCGAGCAGTCAGCTAGTTTTTCTATATACCTACCTACTTACATAAAAAAAGGTATTTTGCTTCAACTATAGATTTGGAGGCCTTCGCTCGCTAGGTCAATAAGTAATTACTGTAACTTACCTCAAAATCTGATAGATCTGAATCTTCATCAGAAATAGCAATAAATTGTTCGACATTCTCCACACCTTCCAGAATTGCAATGAGATCGTCATTTTCCATCGTAAAGTTACTTTTATTATCACAAATCACAACTTCCACAGGAAAAGATACATACAATATGAATATAAACCAACAAATGATTCACGGGTATTTCGATATATTTTATTTATTTTTCTACCCACATCTTGCAAGCACTAGTCGATAAATTGGATTCGCTTCTGACGTCACAAGCGGGCGCCTAAAGGCGTCCGTGGCGTATAGGGGACGTTAATTGTAAAACTATATAGAAACGTCCTTAATTTTTATCGATAACATGAAGGTATATAATTATAATATTGACATTTTAGGAAAAAAGTGAATAATTTCGTTATTTATTAATTATTTATGATGCTAAATATTTAGAGGTTTAGGAAATTAATATAAAACACTTTTGTATACGTATCTTCAACAACTTTAACATTAATTACCTATTACAGAGCTACATTGAGTGGTATTGATTGTTCTTCCGTTTCTTCTCCTTCACTTTCACTTTGGATTGGTACAAATTCTATCACTTGGTCCAAATCAGGGTCCCCTCTCAACAGTCTTATAAGATTTAAAATTTGCGGATAGGCATTTGAACGTTTGTTTTCTGGCAAACGCTCTAATTCAAAGGCCACCAACCTTGCAAAGTCTTCATTCCTTTTATCAGATGGTCTTCTATCGTCAAAATTAACATTGGGCAAATGACGAGTAGAATAAGAAATATTTCCTTTTTTTGAAGTTTTTCTGTACACCATAGTATCTGTAATAGTGTATTCTGTTTGTGTCTGCTTATTATTTGAATTTTCTGTTTCTCTATACTTTCTTTTACGACTTGAGAATGCGAATAATATCGACGGCGAAGATGGTCTCTCTTCTGCCATATTTAGGCAATGACACTACTACGACTACTTCAGATCTCAGAAAACTGAGAGCAATAAAAACACGTTTATATTGTATAGATAGATAGGTATACCCACTACAATAACATAAGAAAAATTCAATGTAGGTACTTGTAAAAAAAATACAATTTCCCATCACTACGCGACACTTAAAGATGTCGTTGGCGCTACGTAATAGTGTATTTTCATTAAATTTTAGGTAATTGTAAATTAAGCTATAAATGAATTGTTTTATATTTTTTCTTCATTCCGCCTAGGTTAAACCAAAGTTTGACGAATAATCAAGCTACCTAACGATATTATTTCAATGAGCTTAGTACAAAAGTAAAGTTTTTTTTTGTGGGAATGCGATACAAATTTCGACTACTTAAGAAGTCGTTGGCGTCTCAGGACAGTTTCCGCTGGACGCCTAAAGGTGTCCACGGCGGTCAAAGGGTTAACTTAAACTTGTAATAGGGATGACGATTGGGTAAAGAAAACGTTATTTTTTTGTTTTATCGAATTAAAAAATAATGACTTAGTTAAAACGCATTAAAGTTTGGAAGTGGGGGCTCACTACGTCATAGTTTAGGCGTGACGTCATGCGACATTTCAACTTAATATATCTCCGTTATTTTATGAACACGTGAAAAAAGAAATATTACGTGTCAAATACTTTTCAATAATCTACCTGATAAACAAAGAAAAAACTTAGTTGTCATCACTAATATCTGAAATGTAACAAATAATGTTCAATTTTGCGTCAACGGAACGTCAACGCAAATACAAACTTCAAGTCACGACAATCTCAAACTCTCTTTGACGTCAACCAACTGATGATGTTTTTCCGTATAATCTTTAATTTGTGCTATTAATTATGTGGGAATAGGTTATGTAAACCGAACAATATGGTGTAATGGGTGTCATACAGCGTAACTTCGGTGTGATTGAGGCATTGTTCCGTTAGTAGTGTCGCTAGCTAATTAAGTGTAGTATAATAAACTAATTATATTTATTTTTATTTTCATGGAGAAGCAACAGCTATAAATATACAAATTATGAACAATTTAGACATTTATTCGCACGAATTTATACGGCGAAGAAAACATAGAATTACGAAATTACAGCACATTTTTTTATAATTTATTATTATAATTGATAGGTGGATAAGAAGGAACCAAGGAAACGCTACAACGTTAATGACAGGAACATTTTCTTTATCTTTTCCATCTTAACCTACTTTGACAAGCAATAAAGCCAGCAAATTACCTTCTCGACATGTCAAGTTCTTGACCTACACGAACACAACATAATTATGTGACAAATTGACCACAACTTTAGTGGGTCAAAGGGTATATAGCTGAAAAATTAGGGCAAGCACCGGCTAGTTCGTCCACTTTGTGACAAATTCGGAATTAAGTAATGCATTTGTTTTTGCAGATTCAGTGTATTTTTTTCATTTGACGCGCGCGTGGCCTACATGGCGTTGCAGGATTTCATAGGCTGCGGTAACCACTTTCCATCAGGCAGGCCGTATGCCTGTTTATACGTAAAAATATAACAGACGGAAACAATATTAATTACGCATATTTTAGTTGCATATTACAGACGTGAAAATTATCAAATCATAGTACACATATCTACAATTTGATTAGCAATGTCAAGGCATGTTTGTGTGGTCAAATATGGTCAGTAGACAATAATAATGACTCAGACTCGCTAAGGTGACCTCTAATAGACCGTGTAGGTGTTACTGTTATCATTTTGATAAAAAAAAAGTATCACTCGTCATGTCCATTGACATTTATTAATTAGATAGCTCATAGGTCACCTATAGATTTGACTTTTTAAATGTGGTGCAACAAGGATTAATAAAAAACATTTTGAAATCCCACTTGTTTTTGGTGGATAACGTGTGAAAAAACACAATTCTTTTAAAGTATCGCCGTCCTACCACATACTGATTTACTTTATTTAATGAGTTATCGGATTTAAAATTTCAGTAATTTAATTTATCGATAGATGGCATTAATATGTCTCAGTATAGGCAGGACTCTATTAGTAAAAAAAATCACTGCGCTTCTTTGTATGGCGGTTGAATATCTGTATTAGTACGAGTTTAGTATTCTGTAATCTGTGCTATTATCATATATTTATTTGGCTTTATAGGTATTTATTCTCACTTGCTCACTAGTGATCCATGCAGGATGATTTCATATTAATAATGTTGAAGACTTAGGTACCTTATATGAAAACCTAATCTATAATCTTACATTAGGATCTTGGAGAATGATATAAACTAATACCAAAAATAAAATCGTAACCTTAAAAAAATTCTTCATGTCCCTAGTTTTAAACAAAGCGAAAACCCAAGTGTAGAAAGGGTTCGTTTATTTTTATTAGAATTCAACTAAGATAGGTACTTAAAAGTAAAACACATCAAAGAAACAGAAGCTTAAAATAAAGTTTCAAACGCAAAAACCCTCCCAAGGCAATACCGGCAGAATCGTGCACAACTTGATATTTATTCAAATTTCAAATACCTCTATTAACCTTAAAATAAACCGAGCAATATCTATTGCAATATTAGTATGAAATAATTTCATATGCGTAGCTCAAACTCAGCAATGTACTGCAAAGTAAGCAATGGTGTTGTAATAAGACCTTAAATGGTAGAGACACGCAGTTGAGATCGTGACAGAATGCGCCTGCGCTCCGTTTACCAAGTATAGTGATGTCGCGTGCGTTGTCGATAATTTCTCGAGTAAACACGAAAGTACCCAAGAACTTATAATCACTGTTCTAGTGTTTTTATTATTAAGGAAAAATTAATGATAATAAGTAGTTTAAACAAATGTCTCATATTTTTTAAATATATTTGAATAGTAACACCGCAGCTATAACTTTTTATACTTAGGGTTTTCGTGGAGGATGCTTCGTCAAAGTGCAAGAAAAGTCACTCCACAGCTGTTTTTTCTTTTATTATTTGATATACACGCCTACGGAACTTATAATATTTACTACTACTTTGTAGCGACTTGGTTTACCAGTAGTGGTACAATTTTGATTATGTATGTTTTTAGTTTTGTAGAGCTTAGGCTCCAATACATCTTGACGTGGTAAAATTAAAAATAGTGTAAGTCTCCTTATTGATAGCACCTGTATAATAACTGAGGTTAAGATATTGATATTTACTAAAAAAGACGCATACGATAAATAAATGTTATGTCTATTAGTAATTAGATAAATATAAACTAATTCTGGGATTAATTTCAAACATTGCAATTTTCTGTGTTTTTACTCAATACTTTATTGCTTCCTTAATGTAGGAATAGGTTTACAAGGAAGATAGGTAGATTCAATTAAGGGCCCTGACGTTCGCTGTTATGGGAGAGTGGTATATTATATTGTCTAAAGAAATAAGTAATCTTTATTAAGTTATATTGTTAACTTCAGTATGTTGCAAAGTTTATTTATTTAGTAACGGGTTGATTTAATCCATTGATTATTGTATGTTTAAAATAAGAATATAATAAAAATCGATATCGATATTTTCCTCTTAACATCACCATACCAATAAAACGTCGACTTACGACGTATATACGGGGTCGACACTCGAATTCTAACGAGGTTCAATTGTGTGTACAACTACATTTACTACAAGAATTTAAGTGGTTAATTTAATGTTGTTTATGCCGCTTTATTTTAACTAGCTTTTCCCCGTGGGAGTCACCCGCCTATAACTTTCCCCAAGAACTTTTTAAATCAGGCCTTGGGCTTAGCCAAATTAATTAAAATCTTAAAACATTCAACAAAAACAAAATGTATGGTATTGACATAAGCCGCGCTAAATCCCTTAGTTCCATTTGGTCAATCGTAAGCCATCCCATAGATTTGTTCTTGTCGAACTTCGTTGACGTTTTGAGATTGTGACTTTGGCTAAGACCCAGAGTTCTAAGGTTTTGCTCGATCATACAACCAAAATATTTATTCAAACAAAAACTTTAGCTTAATAAAATTTGTATATTTATATAAGGTAACGCATGCAAACCATCTAAATAAACTTATATCGAAATACGAAAATTTTAACTAGATCAGATGATTGTCAATTTGAATGGGAGCTCAATATATATTTTTCGTATTTCTATATATTTTATTAGCTCAAAATATTTAAGTTCAATATGGAAAAATTGTTGAGTTTAATCGTCTGAATCTGTCCTACAAAATTTTGCAGTTGATTTGTGTCCACCTTATATATCCATTTGATAAAACAAAGAAAATTGCAATTATTATATTTGTTGGAAACAACAGAAAAATTAAGTATGTAGTTATTAATCTTTATTACAAAGTAATTTTATAGTATTTTTATTTGGTTATGGAATATTTCATTTAAAAAATATAGAATAAAGTTTTATTAAATTTATATTTTTTATTCAGACACTTCAGTACGTCCAACATATCAAATAAACACAGAAAAATAGTCAGGAATTCAGGATTATATTAATATGGAAGTTTGATTCAATTTATAAATTAATGGAATTTCCTCTTTAATGTAATCACATACGTTAAACATGAATAAGTAATCACTTATACGTAATTATTTATGCACAATCTACACGTGTAGTACAGGTACATACTTAGAAGTAAATCATGAATTATCTCAGCAATGAATAAAAATAAAAAAATCTTAGAAGCCTCGCTTCAGTTATATTATAGGTAACAGATATCACAAATAGAAATTTCACTCGAGGAGCTTCATAATTCTATAAGCAGTCCATCATATTCCTTTCTTTTTTTTTGTAAAAGTATGCTGTATCCATTAAACTTTAGTAAATATATTTAAAAAAAGAAAACAATATTTTTACAATGTGAATAGAATATTGTTACCTGCCTCCGGTTGGCGGGAAGAGATCCCTTCATGGGCTAAGTCCGCCGTTGCATTTATATTGTATAATTTATTTTCGTTTATTTTATTCCCAATTATATAAAACAAACATTTCGATTCTCAAATGTCTCACTGTGCGAAATATTGCAATTGCTAATATCGAATTATAAATCAGTTTGTAAATGCAAAAAGTGGACAATTACTGCAATCTAATCTAAAAGTGTTTATTTTCAGTCTAGTTTTCGATTCGGTCTGGGAAAATGCCTAATCAATAATATTTAAATTGCCCTCCCATGGAGATCTGTACTAACCTTATTGCAAATCGGTTTTTAACGGTTGGCAACACTAGTGCCACGTTATTCAAATTTGAACCTTATGACCGGTCGTCAAATATCCATTTGCTATGACAAAAAAGCTGCGTTATTTGCGTGAGCAATAATGCATGAAAAATATTGCCAGATAAGTAATTAACGCAATGGTTAAAAAAAGTTACGATTTTTCGGTTTCGGCTCGATCTGGGTGACAAAATATTGATGATTTTTTTTTTGCCTGATTAAGATTTATTTCGATATCAAGTGTAAACAAAGATCTTTTTTATCTACTGCTGAATATTATAGCGTCGCTTTTAATTGCCAAGTTGGTATATAAATATACGAAGATAAATAAACTTTACTCATACTTGAAATATCATAAATGTGAATAGGCATATAATATAAATATAATAATCTGTCTGTACGTCACTATCACGTTAATATCATAAATGCGAATATATATAATCTAAATATAATAATCTGTATGTCTGTTACGCTTTCGCGGCTAAACCTCTGGACTGATATTTATAAAATTTGGTGTAGATATAGTTATGGACCAGGGGTGAAACATAAGCACTTTTGGGCGTGATATAACCGAATACCACGCGAGCGGAGCCACGGGCAACAACTAGTAAGAAATATATGATTTGGTTTAAAACTCGCGTACTTTATTGTAATAAAGTTAAATAAATAAATAAAATCCTCTACCAAAACTTACAAGTAAATTTGGATCATTTTTATCCCGTAATCAACTATCATGTACTATTTATGTCAAGGTCGTTAAAATATCCAACGTTTCCGTATCATCGTCAACTAGCCATGACAGTATAAAAACATGACTTTTTTTAGAGGTATATAAAAAAAACAAAGAACCTTAAAGCATTCAGTCGACGTCCATCCGCCATGCTCTGCTTGCCGCAAATCTGTATCATTTCACTTTTCTAAGTAGCATACAGCGAAAGTGTAATATTTGAGATTCATCACAAATTAATTGTAAACAAATGTTTTAATGACTCACTTTCACGAATTACTTCCGATTGCTAAGTCCACAGTTGGATATGGACCTCCTAATTACATTTTTATGTAATACTAGCTGTTGCCCGGGGCTCCGCTCCGTGGGAGTTCCGGGATAAAATATAGCCTATGTCTAGTTCCAGGGTATAAGCAATCTCCATTTTAAATTTCAGCTAAATCCGTTCAGCCGTTCTTGAGCTATAAATTGTGTAAGTAACACGACTTTCTTTTATAAATCCATAGTACTAATATTATAAATGTAAGTTTGTTTGTTTGTTTGTCCTTCCTTCACGCCGTAGCTAAGCAACCAATTGATCTGATTTTTGGCATAGAATTAGTTGAAAGGATGGAGAGTAACATAGGCTAATTTTGGTCCTGAAAAAACATCAAGTTTCCAAGGGAGATTACTGGAATATTTGTATGTGTACACCAAAAATTTTCTAATTCCATGCGAGCGAAGCCGCGGGTAAAAGCTTGTAAGATATATAGATAATATATGGAGTAATTTGTAAAATTTAATTTTTAAACGGATGAAGGATGTCGCAGGCAGGCGCTGGATGCAAGCCGCGACAACCGGTCATTTTGAAAATCCTTAGGGTAAAACCTATGTCCAGATTACCCAGCATTGGACAGCCTGCGGCTTAAAAGAATTTGTACAATTATGTATAGAAGCAAAAGTATTTGGTGGTCGACGCAGGTTTGCGCTGGCAGGGTCGCCATGTAGAGGCGACAGTTTACGTTTGGCTTTAGACTCCTTTACACATTACATATACTTATATCTATACTCTAATATTATAAAGCTGAAGAGTTTGTTTGTTTGTTTGAACGCTTATAACTTGGGAACTACTGGTCGGATTTGAAAAATTATTTCTGCATATGATAGCTTGATTCTTGGGGAAGGTTATAGGCTATAGTACATACACACCAAGAGCGAGTGAAACCGCGGGGAACAGCTAGTTATGTATATACTTACAAACTATCACAGTACAATATAAACAAAACTATTAAATTTATCATTCGCGTATTCTAAACAAAAACATATTTTTGAGTTGTGATTCTTACTAAATGATGAATTATTGTAAAATCCCCAACTAACAGTAACACGTCTGGCGTTACTCACTAACTCATCAAATTATCACCATCAATTGTAATAAGAGATGGTTCCGCCCACTTTTATTCCCGATAACACTGCTATTGACTCACTACGATAGGTAGGTGAATTGTCTACATAGAGTTAAAAAAAAAACTTCGAATTGAAACTTATTAAAATTGTGTAGACAAAAGCGACGACATCGCCAAGATTGGAGGCCCTATGTAGAGAAGAGTCGCACAAGACCGTGGAGAGTGGCGTTCATTAGATGAGGCTTAAGTCCTGCACACTGATGCTGCCTACAGATTAAAAAGACAAAAGAAAGAGTTAAAGAATGAAATTGAGAAAATAAGGGGACTTTCAACACAGCACGGAAAGCATGACAGAGGGAAAACAAAGTCATAAAGAACAACAGATTACACAATATTATTAACACTATTAATAGAACAAAGAAAGAAAAATGTGGGAGTAATATCGTATTTGTAAAAATCCTGGCAGACTATAAGTCGAAGGACTTCGAGTGGGTTTAGTGACAAAAGCGCAGCTTAAGATGAATAAAGTCTTGGAAATGTATGGCTAGAACTGAAGAAAAATATCGTGGTAACAGATAGAGATGGCTATAGCGTATTCTATGGATTAAAAAGGGATAAAAAAGCCGGGGAAAGTAGCCGTAGCAAGGAGTACACAAAACTAATAAGGAAGCGACGATTGAGTCCGTCTTGCACAATGATAATAGCTCTTAGGTTGTGTACTTTAAACTCTGACTTACGTATTTCAATATTTTTTTATCTTTTTTTCTTTATCCGAGCGTATTTCCCAATACTCGTAGTCCCAGTGATACAATAAAACGTGTGACCACGAGTTACCACTAGTGTTAGATTTTTTTTTTGCATATATCAACCTCTGACGTCATTTCTCTAACTAGCCGGGTTAAAGGTGACTCGAGCCAAAATTATCCTAACCAGTGCTCCAAATCTTCAGGCAAACGTTTTAACCACTGAACCACAGAGCCAGCTTCAGATTCCCAGTTACATCCTCAGCTTACGCTTCAAAACTCAGGGTACAATTTAAAAATCATGGTCCTGATATGAGGACAATGAAGCGACTGCCGTCTCTATGCCGAATAGGTACTAAGAAAATAAAACCATGGAAAAAACTTGTCGGGATAAAATTTTAAAATAAAATGGATTCGGCATACTAGGACCGCGGTCCGAGAATGTCGGTCCCAGTTGCCAAAATATTCAAAAGTATCAAACAACTACGATCGCTTCATCTGTTACATAATCGAATGATGAGTAAATTAACGCTCCATTTCATTAGTCGGTTACCAATGACATGGTCATTATAAGGTCAAACTTCTTCCTACCGTGTCAAATGACACAAATTATATTTGTAAAGAACTTCCTTATAGAAATAGATAGATGTCTGCCCGCTACTCGGGAGGTCCCGGGTTTTATCCCCGGTCAGGTCAAGATGATCTTATTGGCCTGGGTCTTGGATGTTTATCTATATATGTATCTATTATAAAATATAGTATCGTTGAGTTGGTATCCCATAACACAAGTCTCGAACTTACCTTGGGGCTGACTCAATCTGTGTCATTTATTAATAATTTCATTTATTTATTTATCATACTTTGTGTTGCCTGCATTTTACTTTATATAAGTACTGTCAGATGCTTATTGCAAACTTGTTTTTTTGTTGTTTGTTACTGTTACTTTATTACTCAAAAAGATAGACAATTATTATTTTATTACAACTTTTCCCCGTCCAAAGAAAACATTTCCAACACTTTCACTTATTAACCCCAAAGTCACTAGTTTAAAGCTAATAAGCCCGTGGGCATTCGGGTCACAACACAAGCCCTCCTATCACCACGATCTTGACTTGACCATTTGGTCGTTAAGAAGTAGATTAATGCTTATATTTCAATGACTTTTGAGATTCTTATGTTAGTTAGGATACTAGCTAAAAAGTTGCGCGAGGATTTCTGATGAGCTCACTTGCAGAAAGAAATTTTTTTTGGGGATGGCGCTATTGTGACCTAAGGAACAGCCTCAAGAAAAATGCAATAACTAAGGGACATCGCTCACAATGAGTGAAAGTGTTGTTTGTCATACAAATTATCATATAAGCGACGCGGCTTTTATACAGACAGACAGACAGACAGGCATGTCTAATAAATAGAAAGAGCATAGAGAATTGTTGTCGGCTGAGGAATGCTGTCGTTAATAAATTAGTTTCTTGCTTGTGTTATTTTGTTAGGTTTTTTATTTTGTCATTGTTAAATTGTTGTTAGTTAAGGAAAGTTGAAAAATAATATTTAATAAATTAGTTTCTTGCTTTTGTAATTTTGTTAAGTTTTTATTTTGTCATTGTTAAATTGGTAAGTACTAAGATGGTAAGTTCCTACTTAGTTATAGAAATAAAATAAAAAAAGAACTATCAAATACCCCATATACTTGTAATAAAGATTAACATAAACATAAAAATCACGTCTTTATCCTATACGGGGCAGACAGAGCCTAGGGCCTTAAGATCTTAGCCCACGTTAAGCATGATGGTAGTTGAAATAGTGATGGGTTGCTAGCCGCATCACCTATGTCATGATTCCCCCATTCGCCGATTCCCTCAGCCGACTTTTCGGCTTGAGCGGGACGAGAAGCATCTAGTACATTATATGTTTTTCTTTTTCTCCTAGACCAGCAAGGAAGGTTCTCATATTATGAAAAGAAAAAAATAAGTTCTCATATTGTGAAAAGTTCCTAGACCTTTTAGTATTGGCGAGGAAATCCGGGGCAGACAGGAAGGCAATTTCATAAGAGCCCGAGATAATGACACAAAACAGAATGTGTGGTTTGTGGGTTTACCGACATAACGTTTGATTGCCAAACAACTAGAACCTGCTAGTCATTACGTGGAGGTTGGCCTCCAGGAAATATTTATTTATTTATCTAGAACATGTCTTAAACTAGAAAAACCAAGTACCTGTCTGTATGTAACGTAATGGTCAATATTGTTTTGGTTAAAGTTTTCGAAAAACGTAGGTAAGTGTTGAATCAACACTTACGTTTTTCGAGAACTTTATATTTTATTTTATTTATTTTATTTTTTTTATTTTTATTTTATAGGTTTACCAACAATGTTCGTCTAGGTATTCCTATCATCAATTTACAATGGGTGCGACCACGGTTTTAATATGACCATTTTTGTACCTATGCATTTCTGGATTTCTATCTCAATTATTTCCTTGTTTCATCCTCTTTAGACACCACGTAGTCGGGTTATAAGATAGGTCGGGTACATCACGACGCTCAGTAGTGAGCAAACGACTGGAGGAGGAGGAGGAGTCGGGTTATAGTTTTTTAACTTAATTTTTATTTCATAACTCAATGCGCCACACTTTGTCTTAACACAATAAAACGAATTATGTGTATTGAAAAACCGTATTACGCGAAAATCGATTCGATGTTATCAAATTATCGTGAAAGTAAATCGTTTTGCGTAAATTGTTGGAAATCATTAATAAATTGCTGGTTGCAACTATCTCGCGAAAGAGCATTGACATTGAACGTTATAGATTAATTTATATAACGTTTAAAAATAAAATAATGTTGAAAAGATATATTTTTATGACCATAATAGTTAAAATCAAAAAAATACTTAGTCCCCGGGCTCAAATCTAAGCTATTTTTTTTTGTTTAATCTTCTTTCGTTTCTTGTCTTGATCTCCATTAACAACACAAAATTCGTATTAAATCACAAAGACGCAACCATAAGGTTGACTGGAGATTATTTTTTTTTATCTATAAGTACCTTATTCTGAACCCGGCTACTATACGATTTGATGGAACTCTTTAGGCAAGTCTTCAAGCAGCTTAATTGACACTTGTATTTTTTCTCGCATTTATAATTTATTTATTTATTTGGGAAACAAACAATTTTGATATTACAAACAATGCTAGCTTTACATCTTTTTTTTGCCTCTGACCTACTCGATAATTAAAGAGAGATTATTCTTCTTTGCAGAAGGCTATCAATCTATTATTTTATTTTTTATAGTTTTGATTGATTCAATTCACCCTGGGTGTCAGTTTTCTTTTATATAAGTAAAGCTAAACTACCGCTAAATACTATTTGGTACCTCTGTTTAATTCTTTGATAATTTACTAATACACAAAACAAAGTACATATAACACAAACAGGCGTGTGTCGTGTAGAGTGCGGGCCAAAGAAAGCGTAAAGATGTTTGGCGGAGCGAGACACGCCGCACGCCATCTTGGCAGCGATGCTGCATCTGGCGCAGGCGCAACTAGTTTTGTTGTTATTTTATTCACTGAATTTGAAAACCACACCTAAACAAGAGTGCTTGTTTTACCGCAAAAAAAAATTGGTAATGTTACCGCTAGCATACAGACAGAGGTATTGTTACTTGTTTAAGTATTTTTAATACGGGTAACGTTAATGCAAACAAGAAATACGCTGTCAGTGATATCACTGTCACTACATAGTATAAAACAAAGTCGCTTTCTCTGTCCCTATATCCCTATATATGCTTCAATCTTTAAAACTACGCAACGGATTTGGATACGGTTTTTTTAAATAGATAGAATGATTCAAGAGGAAGGTTTTTATGCCCATGCGAAGCCACGACGGTTTGCTAGTTACTTTCATAAAATTGTCACACGATTTTTAACGATAACCACATCAAAGATAGAAGTCTTAAATTTATTCACAATTTATTTACCACGAGCATCCCTCAACTATGTTGAGAACTGATAGAATATTTCCAAAATTTGATAAAGATCGCAGATAAAAATGTATACTAATTTGCACAAAAAAGTGGCAGTCCTATAACTGGTACTGGACTGATGGAGAACTGATCATTACCTGATCAAATTCCTACAGTCCTACGTAACTGCGTGTTGATTGAAACCACCTGGACAGAACTTGTATGGTAACTACTGAAACCTTATGTGAACTTCCGGTGAGACATACAAATCACTTCTAAATAGTAATTGATTCAACGCTCATAAGTACGTAGAGTTTATACGTATATAACGAATTGAGAACAATATGTCCATTCAGAGATATTCACCTTTTTGTTTGTATTAGTCCTTTTCGCCCATCCTGTAACAATGAAAATATTAATTAAGAACAAGAACTGAAATGAAAAAGATATCCAACAGATTTATAATTCCCCTTTGTGCTTTGCAACTATTAAAAGTACTATTTAAGTTACTTAATTCCAGATAAAAAACAGGCCATTAATATTAGTATAATGTAAAACTAGTAACACAGACAAACGTCTACGTTACGTGTACATAAAATAACAAAAATACTTGGTCCACGTAAACTAAGATGACGAAACGTAGGTATAATCTACCGAAAAGGGGTAAGGTAAGCTAATTTCATTTATATATGCAATACGCCATTCACAAAAAATAGTAACAGGATGTTGAGGTTGTTGGTTTAATTTTTTTTTATTAGAATTAATTAAATTTATTGTTGAAAATTATATGAAACATTTATTTTTTTAAATAAAATTAAACATTTTAGGTCGGTCATGAAATCGTGCAATAATGTGTTTCCGTAACATGTTGAACGCAATTTTACTGTTTCTCTATTTTTATTAAAAAAAAAATATTTTTGTGTAAAAGTAAAAAAATAATAATAATTGTGAATTCCCAAATATCGCGTGAACTTCACTCCATACAAAACGTGCTAACATGATCAAACCTCGCGTGTTCACTTGTGTCAACTATTAGGACATTTACCCTATCATTATGGGTACCATAAAGCATGGCATATCAAATCATTATAATCCCATACGAGCTCCGGGTCTATTGAAATTGGTAGTTTTCGTGAATCGTAATTTGGAATATGAAATTTTATTACCTACGATATAAGGCATAAATTGCCAGATACGGTTATTGAGGCTTTACAGACAAAGGGTTGTTGGTCATCAGGGGTGATCGACCTATATTTTTACGCGTAGTTCAATGGCTACCACTAATGGTTGTACCAGTCATAGTTCTAAACGAAATTACTGTTATTTGAATATTATAATTTTTTATTATAACTGAAACAAAAACTTCATGGTTGTAATTTGCTTTCCCTCTTTCTTAAATATCGTTTTTAAAATCAATAGGAATCAGTATTAAATAGTCGTAAAATTCTGAAAAAATTATATGTTTTTAGTTGAGGATCTAGCAGAGTGAAATTCGCTTACAGTAAGACATTCAGACGAAATTCGCTCGATAGAAAAAAAATCATATTTGCCTCCTTTTAAAGTTTATTTTCAATACTATGCCTGAAAAAAAAACTCATTGACCTGATTTTTATACCAGCCTTTAGAAAAAGTATTTATATAGTGAAAATCGCTGAAGTAGATGTAGTAGTATTTTCCCAAATATAATGTCTAAATAGCTACAAAATGAGTGAGCGCCGCGACTACGCGGCTTACGGATAACGGACCTTCAGAAGAAGGGGGTACCCTTAATGGTACTAAGCAAAATACAATCTCCTATTTTCCGACCAGAAGCTCCGCAAATATTTATATTAATATATTGTATTATATGTTAATGATGTGTTGCATGCAGTTATTTATTTATTTATTTATTTTATTTATTTTCCAAATTCATGTACACAGAAAAATATACAAAAGAAAAGAACATAGAATAAAGAACATTAGTACAAGGGTGCTGCTTATTTCTAAAGAAATCTCTTCCAGCAGACCCAAGAGAGGAAACGAGAAGAAAAGGGTAACAGGCGTGTACTAGAATATTATAATATAATAAACATACATACATAAGTACATACATACTTAAATAAATATATATACCATATAAATACAAATATACTTACTTAGACTAAATATACATTTATTATGCTAAAGAAAGATAATAATCCTTTATGCGTTTCTTGAAAACAGAGATAGATTTTGAGTCTCGTATGTCGGCTGGCAATGAATTCCACAACCTAACAGCATGGACCGAAAAGGAATAGGAGTAAGTATCGGAACGATGAGTAGGGAATTTGAGAAGGGTTCTAAGGTGGGAACGGCAAGGTATATCCGCAGGACGGGCGAAGGAGAAGCGCTCCTTAAGATATGAAGGATAGGTGGGGTTGTATAGGATATTAAATAGGAGGCAAAGAATTCTAGTGTTTCTGCGAAAACGAATGGGGAGCCACTTGAGTTGTCTGCGGAAGTCGGAAACGTGGTCATATTTTTTCAAGCCATAAATGAAACGGATACATAAGTTTTGCAGACGTTCAAGCTTATTTAAGAGCTCTTCTGTAGCGTCCAAGTAACAGGCATCAGCGTAGTCCAGGATTGGAAGTATAAGAGCCTGGGATAAAGGATATGAAGGATCCATTTCTTAACTTCATCTTCAGTAACGGAAGAAAGTTCAAGAGGAGAATATAGAGGAACAGGGAGATCGGTGAGCCGGGACAGAGTATCGGTTTTTACATTTGAAGGTAGAGACGTAGGAGGAAGAGAGTTATGTTTGAGCATAGAACTAGGAATCGCACGCCGTGACGCATTTTTTTGTTTTTAATCTATTTATTTGAGTAACGACGTCACGTACGGAGTAGCAACGTGGCTCCTTACCCGCCCGGTACCGAAATTCAGTATTTTCAAACAAAATTAAAATAACCTCTAAATACCGGTTATAGAACCAGTACTTTAATAGATAAAGGTTTCCAGCCTCTTGCTCAATAAACCTTAAATGTTAGAGATGTTACGTTGATGTTTTAGAAATATGCTAAACAAATTTTGAAATAGCCTCTTTTATTATTGCTAAATGGTGGTCCTTTGAATACCTTTGGAACTGACACAAAAAGACCACAAATCTAAGTCTGACTTAAGATACCATTCATTTTCTATCCATTAAGGTAAGTTGTGTAAGTTCTATCTGGCGATGGCGCTGGATAGCTGTAAGGCCCGCGTTACATTTAAGGCATTGTATCTCTCAACCTTTCGGTATTTAAGGGGGTTTTTTGAAAATATTTTAATCTTGTAATCATTTATTTTGATCTTTGAACTTCATATATTTTTCATGCAAGTATTTTATGAAAGATTAAGCAAAATTCGTGACGAAAAAAATTGACGTTTTTACGGTATTCATCTGATGCACAGGGCCTTATTAATACGGTAGAAATTCCGAATTTTCCAGAAGTTCAAAACCACTTTAACAAACTAAAAAAGGTAAAAACAATATGAAAGCATAACAGATAGACAGGCACCAGACACTCGCATTTATAATAAGTATGGATTTATTTTTTTAAAGTAAAGTTTATACATACATTTTTTAAGTAAGCCCATTAGATAACAAACAGACAGAGGTTAGTGAAATTCAAATAAAAAGCTGTCAAAAATAAAGAAAAAGATGCAGAGCTCACAAAATTGAGACTAAATTGTATTTTAATGTAAAGAAAGCCTTATCATTTTAGCTTTTGCAATACTAGTAATTAGGAGACAAGAATTTATTTAACTGAAAACCAACCCTGTGATATATAACATAGAGTTGAATTACCATTACAATTTCAAGTTAAATGGTTTAGTAGTACTCATGAACTGGTTTATTAATAATAATTTGATTTTGTAATTGGATTTCTACTATTTAGAAGTAATTGCGTCATAATCATAACCCAAGGATTTATCCAGTTAAGGTTGGGTAGTAAAATATTATCAAACATACGTACTTATATTAATTTTACTTGCATTGTTTTGTTCTAGTCGTGTAGTCTTTAGATTAAAAGTAGACCTATATAGAGTACCTAAGTAGTAAAATATATAGTGTAATGATTTTTGGAAATTAAACAAATCTTAATCGTTTTTATCTTAGTAAACACAGCATACATTTGATACGGTTAATATGCCTGACCGATACTCAGGTCCCGGGTTCAATCCCTGGTTAGGTCAAAACAAAAAATGATCTTTTTCTGATTGGCATGCGTCTTGGATGCTTAACTGTATATGTATTTGTTATAAAATAATAGCGACCCGCGTCAGCTTCACATAGGCATAAAAACCTTCCTCTTGAATCACTCTATCTATTAAAAAAACCGCATCAAAATACGTTTCGTAGTTTTAAAGATTTAAGCATACAATGGGACATAGGGACAGAGAAAGCGACTTTGTTTTATACTATGTAGACTTTTATACAAATTTTAACGTGCGCAGACACATCCCGTTTGTGGCCAACTTATGTGCCGGGTATTATACTTCTTTAACCAATACTTATTAATAATCTTATGTACTTACTTTCGTTACTAAATACGCAAAAACTAAGTAATATCTTGCATAAGCAATATATAACGGTCAAGTACCTCGACAAAAACAGGATCTAATGTAATATCGTAAATGATTAGCCTTCAGGGATTTGAACCCATTAACCCCTTACTATCACCACCTGACTGTCGACATTTCGATTAACGGAGTTACTTGTGGTTAGAATCTCGAAGACAAACTTATACATAAGAATACAAATGAAATGAAATAAAATTATTTATTTATAAGATTATTAATTTATTTATTTTCAAAAAATCTTCTATTTCCTTTTCAATAGGTTTGCCTGATAGACACTGTGACTAAATCGCATTATTACTAGACAAATTAGGCTTAGAGGTACAAGGCTTATTTCGTTTTAAACCAAATCAAGTTTTTATTTGATTAGTTAACAATTTTGTCATATTTAAACTCTACAAAGTTATATATTACTAACTAATAATTAAATTATACTTAAGCTTGAAAGTAAAAAAAAAAACTAAAAATATTAAATTACAACTTATACTCGGGGGAAGCCGCGGGCGTAAGCTCGTAAAGTAATAGATAATAATGAGTCTCTACATATAGAAACAGCAGTAATAGTAGCATGAGTATTACAGCATCTCGCTTTCACATTGACCAAATTACACAGGAATAAAATCTCAAAGCGTAATTACACTAATATAAGCGTATAATTTAGAATAAATGATTATAGGAAAAACAAACTTGTTTAGAACGGAAGTGCCAAACCCGGAATAGAACCCACGCCTTTGCCCTCGGCTCTGAGCCGTGAGCATACCTGCCAATCATTTTATACGAGACCAACTCAAGTGTATAAATAAATATATATTTATTTATTTGGGTTAACAAACGATTATACAATAGTCTTAAACATATGTATTACAAAATGTAGTAATTTATGTATAACCATCAACGTACAAATCACACAGATTGACTTTGCCCCAAAGTAAGTTCGAGACTTGTGTTGTGGGATACTAACTCAACGATAGTATATTTTATAACAAATACATATATAGATAAACATCCAAGACCCAGGTCAATCAGAAAAAGATCATTTTTTCATCTTGACCTGACCGGGGATCGTACCCGGGACCTCTCTTTCAAAATCATTAAATAATAATATTTCCTTCTCTTTTCTCTTACATGTAGTTATCTGTGATAACGAGAACGGCTAAACTGATTTAGCTGAAAATTGGTGGGGAGGTAGCTTAGAACCAGGAGAAGGACATAGGGTACCTTTAATCCCGGGAAATAGCACTGATCCCGAGGGAAGTTCACGCGGGCGAAGCCGCGGGCAAAAGCTAAAAACCTATATATTTATGTAAGTAATTAATTTTATGTGCAATTAAGAATTTTGTGTTGTATAGTATTGTAGTTTTAAAAAGTCACCATATAGGATTTATTACAAACAATTTTTATTTTTTGGCCGTCCTACATATAGTTATGTCACACGGCATTCCTCGTGGCTACGCTACACTTGACCTAGTGAGGCGATGACTTGCTAGCCGGAACAAAGAAAGTGATCGGTTGTGACGTAACTATCACATAATGTGTAACGAATGACAAGTGTTGCATTCTAATTACTTATAGTTTGAAAAACATAGGTATAAAAATAATATTTAATACTAGCTTCCGCCCGCGTTTTCACCCGCGTGAATTTCCCACAGGAACAGTGCTTTTTCCAGGGATGACATTTATAATATGTCCTTTTCGATACTGCTATCTATGTGTATGCGAAGTTTCAGGAAGATTGGTACAGTAAGAGCGTGAAAGCATAAAAAAACAAACAAACCGCTTTCGTATTTATAATATTAGTTAGAATTTTAATTTCATCTGAAAAACCCTAAAGGAATTTTGCCACCTCGCCTCTACATTTTGCTCTACAATCGCTTTTTTATCACAAAATATGAATTACTTAAAGTTACACGAATACTAATAATTAATACGAAGATTTACTTAAAATTACTGAGATTAATCCATACTCATAAAGTACTAATATTATAAATGCAATGTCTTATCAATATCATAAAATAGTCGTTTTCTGCTGTCTGTCCCTATACAATATGTTTTGATTTTAATGCAGTTTTTTTTAAATAGATAGTGATTCAAGAGGAAAGTTTTATACCCGTGCGAAGCCAGTCACAAGTTGGCAACGCACTAGTTACACTCTTAAAGCATATTAGCGAATTTTAGCAGAACAGTCCAAAGGTGTGTCCCTTTGGACCCGTTGGAGCATATGCCTATTATACAAATATAACGGGCAAATTTAGTCATTTCTACAGTTTATTTTTTACTATTATGACTTGGAGACTGACTCCGTAGTGAGTGACAGTCAACTAGGCGGAACTGTCACGGACTGGGGAAACCATGGCGAAACATGGTGATTATAGTTGACCAAATATATCTGCGCCGGTCGTGATGGCGCCACAATCAACGTCTATTGCACAAAACTGTATGAAGTTTCCTTAGTTCAGTTTTTAGACACCGGAATAGATAAGTTTGCTGTTGTTTAAGAGGGTTTACGCCGTCTAAGGAATGAGAATTCCTAAATCAACTTCAACTGTCATCTAGTGACAATCCAAAATTCTATGATTACCTACTTTACATAACGCTATGACTATGAAGGATTTTGTAGGTTATGATGTAAAAGAAATTTATTTAGTTATCAATTTATGAAAAAATACATATGTCCATATTTTAAATAGTAGTTTAACTACCCTATAGTATTTATAAATAATATTCATCACAGGGACATGTGAATCGAGTGATCTTCAAACAGATTTTAGCAAAAATATTAATCATAATATAACAGAAACGAAAAGTTATAATTCTTGAATACACTAGAAACAGCCAAATGCACTAGAAACTGATGCGTCCTCTTGAAGTAAGCAGTGTCTTGAAGTTCAGAGTTTATTGCGCAACCTTTTTTTAAATATCGTTATCCGGACTCTTCAAAAAAAAAACCTAAATTTATTTCATTTATAAGCATAGTTTACCACATTGTGACTACAAATTTTATTTTTATGTATTGTAGCATTGAACGGCATAAACGCTCTTAAACGACGCGGGCGCATGCGTCCCGAGTTAATTGGCTTCTCGACGTGAGCCTAATATCTGCCAATGAGATTTGGGTCACTCTGACTGAGGATCTTGACACCAGACGTGACTCGCCTTGTCTTCAAATATTTAATCAATTAAAGTACCGAGACTAACTGCTATTAATGTATAACTGCTGGGGACAAGTAAGATATTTGTATTTTAGAAGAGGTTGGAGGAGGCCTATGTCCAGCAATGGACAGCCTGCGGCGGAAATGATGATTTATGAAGACTTTTTCACAGGGAAACCAGACCAAGGGTATATTTTTCAGGCCGCTTAAAGGCATATTTCGCAGCCTGTACCTGATAAAATAATAACCTAAATATCATAATGCTGACAGCGCGACAATATCGTTCGCTGTTCACTTACAATTATCACTATCACTACATAGTATAAAACAAAGTCGCTTTCTCTGTCCCTATATCCCTGTGTATGCTTAAATCTTTAAAACTACGCATCGGATTTTTATGCGTTTTTTTTAATAGATAGAGTGATTCAAGAGGAAGGTTTTTATGCCCATGCGAAGCCGGGGCGGGTCGCTAGTACAATTATAATTTAGTACAAATAAAGAATCCGTACGAATAAAATGTATTCAAGAGAAGAGTCAAGGTATTTCGACTCGACAAGAAACTACTCCGTGGTCCAGTGGTTAAGACGTTTACGTGTAGATCCGGGGGTCAAGGGTTCGATTTCCATGGGAAGCATATTATGTTTAGTTGTATCCAGTTTGGTTAGGACATTGCAGGCTTGTCCGATAACAAAGTAGATTCCGTGCTTCGGAAATTACGTTAAGTTAAGAAGTTATTGGTCCCGGCTGCCATCTGGTAGTGGTTAAAGGAACCACGTCAGAGCCGAGAGGCGGTTTTGAAGAACTCTTACACCAGGGTGCGCATGGTCGATTGACCCTGACAACTACACGACATATGATGACTCGACAAGAGAAGAAGAAGCCTAAAGACTAAAACTAGCCACAACCGCCCCGGAACCTTTTCCTTTTGAAGCACAGAAAAGCTCAAGATAGAAATGAGAAATGTCGCTTTTGTACCCAGGTCAATAGCACCTGACCTATTCTTCGAACAGCATCTAGCAGTCACAACCAGGTGCTGTTCGGGGCATACATGTAATTTGCCACTAGCCGAGCAACCCCACTCATGGAACGGTCACCATCACTTGACACCCAAGATCAAAAATACCCCGCTAGACTATCGATCAATGTCCATCATCCACCAATAAGCCATATACAGAGCGAAAAAAGTATTACTTAATTCGGCCAAGTTTTCTTGCGCGCGCGCACCTAGCGTGCAGTGGGAGAAATCATTGAGCTATGCATATTTATAGATGCGGCTTTCTCTTGCTGTGTTTAAGTTGAATTCGATACATGATTATAAAATTGCTACTGTAAATGGCGATGCAGTTTTCAGGAGCTATCTTGGGTGCAAACACCTATGAAATCTGATACGAATCTGACTTATCTTTAAGTGTTCTTTAATGAGACGTGGACATACATAATTCATAGTGCTGTTACTTTCATTATCACCTTATCGTTATTTTTTATTAGTTGTATCTTAAAGATTCGATACGGAGCCTTCAAATTATGATGACTGAATTGGCTAGTCCAAAAAATATGATAGTGATTTTTATGTGTTTTTTAAATAAAATAGACCATTTTCCGGCATGCACTATTATGAAGACAGTTAATTTTCCACTAGTCGAAATGATGAACACCTACACAAAGGAAATATTTTACGAATTGCTTAATAATGTGATTCTTGGGGGTGGTTAACGATAGCTTTGTAACTTTGATCATCTAACAGTTGATGTACGCTCGATGAAATTGACACGTTTCACTCTCAGTCGCTCAGACAGCGAACTTGGCATGGTGACCTAAATATAGACATGTTTTTGCGTTCAACTAAACAACCAACCATAAAAATAAGTCTGTGTTCAGGAATGAAACAAAAATAAAACATGACGAGAGAAACCGCCTCCTGAAGTCATAAAACGTCAGCATATTTTAGTAAAAAAATATAAACCACTAACTAAGGTAGCTGCAGACATTAAGAGAGGAGATAATTTGAGCAATCCATTCACGGTCAGAGAACGGACTAAGCAAGGCTACAATGATGGATTTGTTTTTAACAATGATAGGAACAAGCTCTCTGTTCTGTTTATGGCGTATGGTAATGTTATTGGTTTATGATACATGCCTACTTTATATGGAAAAGCTATAGTTAAAAAACTTAACAAAAAACAAAGATGAAAAACTTGTATGTAGCGCTTCGGGATTTGCCCAAAGCACATCGAGTTTAGAAACATTATGTTAATAGATAAAAAGATGAAAATGATACTTTAATTAAAGCTGTTGAAAGTGAAAAGCGTACAAACATGGGTAATTATTATAATTACAGTATAATAACCGCATCAACGTAGGTTATAAATGTTGTATACATACTCCTTGTATTGTCTATGTGTACCTATAAAAAATAAAGTTAGTCCGTATCCTACCAACGTGTTTACATCATGGTGACAGCGGTGCTCAGGATATATTTTAAATTAATTTGATGCTATTCTCCTTTTAATTTAAAAATAAATGCATTTTAAAAGTTATAGTTCCATAAAAATAAAATGGAGCACGCGCGCCCGCCTTGTGAGTTGGTCCTGGGGGGTGGACCAGCTAGTCGGGCTGATGCATGGAGAAAGTGGGAGAAACAGTTCATGGTGTTCTTAAAAGCATCTGGTATATATAAAGAAGCGCAAGAAGTGCAGGCTAGCCTTCTTATCAACCTCATAGGGCCGGAAGGGTATGACATTTTTTGTACGTTTACGTTTGATAAACCAGAAGATTCTGATGTAGTTGAAGAAGTGATAAAGAAATTCAATTTGCATTTTGGCACAAAAATCAACACAACGCTAATAAGGTTTAAATTTTTTACGAGAAGTCAAGAAGTTGGAGAGAGCATTGACGATTATGTGACAGCTCTTAAATTAATTAGTAAGCAGTGTGAGTTTGAGCAGCTGGAAGATGGATTGGTGCGTGACCGTATCGTCTGTGGAGTAAGAGATTTAACGCTTCGAGATAGACTTCTGAGGGCAGACGATTTGACGTTAGAAAAGGCGGTTAGGATTTGTCATGCTGGTGAAGCATCACAGGAAGAAGGACGTCAGATTCAAAGTGTCAAATTTGAAAAGGATGCTAGTGTTGATGCTATATATGGTTTGCGTGGTGCACGAGGTCGATCGGGCACTACTAGGCCGGCGCGAGGGCGAGGCGGTGGTGCCGGGCGAGGACAGTCTGCGGGCGGCAGAGGACCTGGCCATTACCAGACCACGAACGGTGCAGTGCAAGCTGGTTCGTCAAATGCTGTTGTAAGCTATCGGACAGAAACTTCGGGCGCTGGAAACGCACCGCCTCCTGGTCGATGTTGTTCAGGATGTGGACAAGTCGATTGTGAAGGCCTTAATCAATGCATAGCTCGAAATGTAAAATGTTTTTCGTGTGGCAAAAATGGTCATTATAAAAGATTTTGCCCGGTACGTAAAGTTAATACCAAAGTTTTTTATTTACAGAAAGATGAAGATGATGATCCGTTCTATGTTTCTATGATTAGTTCGCCAACTGGACATTCATACAAAAACTGTAAGTGGTATGAGACCATTTTAATGGGTAAAAATAAGATAAAACATTTATTTAAGCTAGATACAGGATCTGATTTGAATGTATTGTCAAAGAGTAATTATTTAAAATTGGGTTTATTTTTGCATAACTTGTTAGGTTTCAATGTCCGAGCTCAATCATTTTGTGGTAATTTTTTAAAAATTATTGGCGCCTGTTTTATTCAATGTTTTCATAAAAATGTAGAGTACTATTTAAGGTTTGTCATTTGTGAAAATGATTGCCCTAGTATTTTGGGTAAATATGCATTAGAAGAATTAAATATGGTGAGTCGTATATATTCTATTGATATTGAAAAATATGAATGTTTGTTCAATGGGTTAGGTAGGTTGCCAGGAGAATATAGCATTCCCATTGAAGCAGATTCGGTTCCTGTTATTAGTCCAGTTCGAAAAATACCCCTCGAATTACGTGAAAAACTTAAACAAGAGCTAGAACATATGGAGGTTTTAGGTGTAGTAAGAAAAGTGACACATCCAACATCTTGGGTAAATAGCATAGTAGTAGCTCCAAAGAAGGATGGGAGTTTGCGGATTTGCTTAGACCCACGGCCACTCAATCGGGTAATTCGTCGACAGCATTTTCCCTTACCTACTCTTACGGAAATTGCTACTAAATTAAAGGGTGCTTGTTATTTTAGCAAATTAGATGCCAGATCTGGATTTTGGATGGTAGTTTTAGATAATGATAGCGCAGACCTATGTACTTTTGGTACTCCGTTTGGACGGTATCAATTTTTGCGTCTTCCGTTTGGCATAAATTCGGCATCGGAAATTTTTCACTCGAGAGTGCGGCAGCTTCTAGAAGACCTAGAAGGTGTAGATTCATTTGTAGATGACGTCATCGTTTGGGGAACTTCAAAACAGGAACATGACGTCCGTTTGAGAAATCTTCTAGAAAGAGCAAAACAAGTAGGTATCAAATTCAATAGGGACAAATGTGAAATATGTGTTCGCAAAGTCACATATCTAGGTCACACGTTTGACGTCAATGGTATGCGAATTGATAATAATAAATTGAAAGCTATATTAGAAATGCCTTCTCCAAGTGATAGAGCTTCATTAGAGCGTTTTTTGGGCATGGTTAATTATTTGTGTAAGTTTATAAAAAGCTACTCTGAGAAAGTAACGCCGCTCCGAAATCTATTGAAAAAAGATAGTGAATGGATTTGGGGTGAAAATGAAGAGATGGTGGTGCAGCAATTAAAATATGAGTTGTGTACAGCTCCCGTACTAGCGTTGTACGAGCCGGGTGCGTCAGCCGTTCTGTCAGTGGATGCAAGCGCCCATGCGCTTGGTGCTGTGCTCTTACAGAAGGATCGACCGATTGAGTTTGCGTCGCTAACCCTCACTGAAACTCAACAAAGATACGCACAAATTGAAAAAGAGTTGCTGGCCATAGTTTTTGCTTTGGAAAGATTTCACCAATACATTTTTGGTAATCCAAAAGTGGTAGTGGAATCAGATCACAAGCCGTTGGAAGCACTCTTCAAAAAGCCTTTAGATGCAGTTCCTGCAAGATTGCAAAGAATGATGCTGAGGGTACAAAGGTACGATTTTTCAGTTGTGTATGTACCAGGTAAATATATGTTTGTTGCTGATACGCTGTCAAGAGCTGCATTACCAGAATTATTAGATGAGAAGTTATCGGAAGAAATAGAAACCCAGAGCTGTTTTTTACTAAAGTATGTTGGGTTTAGTGACAGTAAGTTACAAATGGTTAAAAAATACACAAGTGAAGATTCAGAATGTAAAATGTTAATTGATCTCATTAAAAATGGATGGCCTACAAATAAGTTTAGTCTGGATGCGTCTATTCGCTTTGCATGGGACTACAAGGAATGTTTCGAGTACAATGGTGGAATAATATTCAAAGACAATTTAGTATATATTCCACAACGTTTACGAGGAGAAATGGCGTTGCGTGTACACGAGGGGCATTTAGGAATAGACAGATGTAAGCGCAGGGCACGTGAAGTAATGTTCTGGCCAGGAATGGCGCGAGATATAGAAGAGATGGTGCGTCGATGTCGTACATGTGTTACTTTGGCGGCTCGTCCACGTCAAGAGCCAATCATACTACATGATATTCCACCTATTCCGTGGCATAAGGTTGGGTCTGATGTTTTTGAGTTAAATGGAAAGAAATTTTTAATATTGGTTGACTACTTCTCTAATTATGTTGAAGTGTGTCCTTTACCATCAATTACTTCCAGAAGTGTTATCATAGCTATGAAAGATCAGTTTGCTCGTCATGGTATTCCAGCAGAATTAATAACGGACAATGGGCCTTGTTACAATTCTAAAGAGTTTGCTAGTTTTGTAAGGCAATGGGAATTAGTACATAAAACTTCGTCGCCAAATTATCCACAGTCTAATGGACGAAGTGAGCGTGCTGTGCGATCTATCAAAGAATTGATGAAGAAAGCTTTAGCCTCCAATTCAGATTTTTATTTAGGGTTATTGAATTATCGAACTTCTCCAAGAGACGGTCTGGCTAGTCCCGCGGAACTTATGATGAGTCGCAAATTAAGCACGCGTTTGCCGGCTCATGCATCTAAGTTAGAACCGGCTAGGAATAATTCTAACGATTATGATAAATTAATGCTTAAAGCTAAGAATAATAAGTCGAGGTTAGATACGCGAGCGCGCACTTTACCAGACTTACACGTCGGAGACGATGTGGTTGTGTTAGATGGGAATGCTAGTAATCGACGTGAGATGCAAGTAGCCGGTCGGGCACCTGCTCCCAGATCGTACTTTGTAACTGATCAACGTGGCAATAAGTTCAGGCGCAATAGGAGTCATTTAATTAAGTTACCGCCACGTTGTGCTTCTAAGTCATGTGCAAATATTGTAAATGAAGTAGGACAGAATAGTGGTGACAATGATTATGAAGAAGTATTACATGACAATTTTCCTGTTAATGATGAAACTGAATTTGTAAACCAGCCTAATATTTCTGGGCGAAGAGAGCGTAGCCCGCCTCTGCGAGCTGCTGCTCGTGAAGCTAGAATTAAATTTGCAAATTTGTTTAAGTAAGTTGATGTTGTAGCTGTTATTAACTATAAGTAATAGTTAATTGTTAGAAGTAGTAGCAAAGTGTTTATTTTATGTTCTTTTGAAGTAGAAGTTTTGTTTTATAAGAGAGAGAAGGAAGTTTATTAATTGTTTCACATTTTATAAGAGGGAAGATGTTGTATACATACTCCTTGTATTGTCTATGTGTACCTATAAAAAATAAAGTTAGTCCGTATCCTACCAACGTGTTTACATCAATAAAGTCTATTTTTATCTCCAGTTAACGATGTAAGTATTCTGTATCTCTCTAGGTGTAAGCTATGACATTATAAAGTTTTGACTTCATATTTATAAAATACTAGCTGCTGCCCGGGACTCCACTCCTGGGATAAAATATAGACTATGTGTTTTTCCAGGGTCTAAGCAATCTCAATTCTAAATTTCAGCCAAATTAGTTCAGCCGTTTCCTGAAAAGAGTAACAAACATACACACTCAAACACAAACTTTTGCCTTTATAATATTGTAGTGTGATTTGTTTCCCAAAATTTGTTATGTCATGTGGTCCACCAGGATCCTCTACGGAATTCCCCTGAACTCATTTCTTCATCAGGATCCGTAGTGCAATAGAATATTGTTCACCAAGACGAGAAAGTAACAGGCTCCAAACGAGGGTTTAAATTTGATGACACCAAATACGAATATTCCGAACCTTCTAATCCTGATTAAAACGAGTAAGAGCCAACTGATAAAATCTATTCCTAACGTTTAAATATATCTATTTTCGCGTTTTATACTTTCGTCCTTACATACTTACTGCGATAGCTCAGCGACCCAAAGAGAATTTATTTATTTATTGAGCTAAGAGCTTCAATAGGTAAATTAGAATCTTGAGACACCTGAGCTCACCACCTTTCTTTGCTCATCACCAACTCTTTGCAGTCGCCCTTTGAAGTAGGTAGTTTTGTACTATTATCTTAGAATATGTGATTAACCTATTGGTATGCTATGCTGCTATAATAGTAGCCAGTCCTTCCTAAAGTTTCAGTCTATATTTATGACTAATTTTATTATTTTTTTCACCTGAAACATTAACACTAATAGACACTTTTGAAGTTACAGAAAATTTGTTTGAAGTTTGACTCAATTTGGTTGTTTCTTAACCCTAATCATTTATAGAACAACTCGGTGTTGACCGCTACATGTAAGTTTAACACCACCCAAATAATTTTCCAAGCAACTGTAGGTAATTTACTAAAGTTAAGTATACTACTACCTTCACCAACGAAGTAAACCCCAAGTACTATTACTAATTCTGTGCCCCAAGCTTGATCGCTACAATTTCTTTAACAAGATATCTGAGAAAACGCACCACTAAAAGAGAAACTGTTATTATGTACGGGCGTATTACACGTTTCTATTTTCACTTATTTATTTTTTATAACAACATAAGCCTTGCTTCTAAACCATTATATTTATATTATCACCATCATCATTTCCCGGTTGCAATCTATGCCGTAAATCTTACGCCCGAGGACGGAGACTGCTGAATGCCGAAGACATCAGGTTAACCCCAAAAAGATGTTCTTTTTTGCTCTACTGGTTGGTTGACTGGTAAAAAAACCTAATGCCTTTAAGTACGCCATTTACATTTGTATGTATTGAACTATAATCCATACTAATATTATAAATGCGAAAGTCTGTCTGTCACCTCTTCACGGCTAAACTGCTGGACCGATTGTGATGAAATTTGGTAGGGATGTAGTTAAAGACCTGAGGTCAAACATAGGCTACTTATGGGCGCGATATAACCGAGTCCCACGCGGGGCGAAGCCGCGGGGAACAGCTAGTAAATAAATAAATGATGAAGGAGAAATAATTGTTTTTGCCAAAAAAACGAAACTGACTTCAATTCCTCAACTAAAAAGGATGAAATAATTAATACATTGTTGTTTAAATATGCTTCATATCAAACATTTAAATAAATCTGAAGTCGGTGCCGATTCATTTAATAAAATATGCTAATTAACGAGCCAGCAGCTAGTCAACGAATTCGTGAAATTGGCACCAACTTCAAATTTATTTAAATGTTTGATATGAAGCATATTTAAACAACAATGTATTAATTATTTCATCCTTTTTAGTTAAGGAATTGAAGTCGGTTTCGTTTTTTTGGCAAAAACAATAATTTTTCACATTTTAGTTTTGAATACGCAATACAACTAAAAAGTTGTAAACACGATCTTTTTGGAAAGTCGGGTAAACATCATCAGCGTCGTCTCACCTTATTGACATAGAATATATAAAAAAATACCCAAATTTCAATAAAACTTGAAGAGTTCCCTCGATAACTCCATGATTCCATCATCAGATCCTGATCTGATAACTATGAAATCATCTAGAAAGTATACCCTTTCTAACAAAAAAATAATTTTACAAATAGATTCAGTGGCGTATCGAGCAAGATATATTGCAATCAAAAAGTTGTAAATACCTCGCATTTTTGAAAGTGGGTCAAATTTTCAAGCATTGTCTCACCTACGTCTCATCTTACTAACATGGAATATATCAAAATATACCCATGCCCAATACAAAACTTAAAGAGTTCCCTCGATTTCTCCATGATCTCATCATCAGATCCTGACCTGTTGAATATGAGACCAATTGGATAGAATACCCTCTCGAACTAAAAAAAAAAAATTTCAAATCGCTTCAGCCGTCTTCGAGTTATCCGGTAACATACATAAAAAATAAAACATACCGACGAATTGAGAACCTCCTCCTTTTTTTTTGAAGTCGGTTAAAAAGGATGAAATAATCAATACATTGTTGTTTAAATATGCTTCATATCAAAAAATTTAATAAATCTGAAGTCGATGCCGAATCTTTTAATAATAAAATATGCTTATTAACGAGCCATCAGCTAGTCAACGAATTCGTAAAACTGGCACCAACTTCAAATTTATAAAAAATTTTGATATGAAGTATATTTAAACAACTATTTATTGATTATTTCATCCTTTTTAGTTCAGGAATTGGAGTCGGTTTCGTTTTTTTGGCAAAAACAATTATTTTTTACTTTTTAGTTTTGAATACGCAATACCTTACAACTAAAAAGATGTAAACACGTTGCATCTTAAAAAGTCGGGTAAACGTCATCAGCGTCGTCTCACCTTATTGACAAGGAATATATAAAAAAATACCCAAATCGCAATAAAACTTGAAGAGTTCCCTCGATAACTTCATGATTCCATCATCAGATCCTAATCTGGTGACTATGAAACTATCTAACAAGTATACCCTTTTTAACAAAAAAAGAATTTTACAAATCGATTCAGTGGTTTTCGAGTAATCGAGCAAGATATATTGTAATCAAAAAGTTATAAATACCTTGCATTTTTGAAAGTGGGTCAAATTTTCCAGCATTGTCTCACCTACGTCTCACCTTACTAACATGGAATATATCAAAAAAATACCCATGCCCAATACAAAACTTGAAGAGTTCCCTCGATTTCTCCATGATTCCATAATCAGATCCTGACCTGCTGAATATGGGACCATTTGGAAAGTAAACCCTCTCGAACTAAAAAAAAATTTTTCAAATCGGTCCAGTCGTCTTCGAGAAATCCGGTAACATACATAAAAAAAAAAACAAAACATACCGACGAATTGAGAACCTCCTCCTTTTTTTTGAAGTCGGTTAAAAATATAGTATTACAAAGAGGAAAGATTTGATTGTTTGTTTATTTGTAAAAGGCTTCAAAACAACTGGACTGATTTGAAAAATTCTTTCACTACTGGAAAGCCAGACTATCACCGAGTGACATAGGCTATGTATGTACCATGGGCGAAGCCGGGGTGGACTGCTAGATGCTTATAAGTTGTTTTCAATCCTTACGTCATTGCTCTAAAGTCCTATTATGATGATTCAATGCTCATCAAAAAGCGCGTTAAGACATTGATCCCTGCTTTCATTTGGTGTAAGGAAACTACGTCTAATGGTGACTCTTAAAAATTTTGCTACCAGGGAATGCAGATCCAATTTACTTTGTAGCCCACAACTACTTGTACCACAAAACATCTGACAACACAAGGCTGTTCCCCGCGGCTTTACTCACCCGTGGTGTGTAGCCTATAACCTTATCCAGGAATCAGGCTATCATATGCAGAAAGAATTCCAATCCAACCACTCCAATGTCTTCTATATCTAAGCGTTTAAACAAACAAACTAACTCTTCAGTTTTATTATATTAATAAAGAAATATAGACTATAGATAGATAACGAAAAGGCTGACTTCACTTTTATAAATATGCAAATATATAAGCTACATGGATAAAAGATACGATCTGAATAGTGTCTCTGTGCTCAGCCGCCATTTCTGATTGTAACCACTTACGTTTGATCTCTGACCGTCTATAAATATCCAAGTCCAGACATTTCCAGTCCAGTACTTATCGACCTACGCTATATCATTCACTTTTTCTATCCATGTATTGGCTTCTAGGCTTGGCATTTAATTGATGCTTAATTCTTCGTGAGCATTATTTTTGATCAAAAGAGATCCAAATTCTGATTAATTTAATGTTTTAGGGTTTTTGCATCATGATAAATATCACATTATCTTGATGATTGTCAATGCCTAAACATTTTAAAGACTTCTTAGAAACAATTTGATTATCAAATATTGATATAAATTTATGTACGACTAATCCGTCATTCTATTCTGCTTAAAACGGACCCGCTAGATGATTTGACGGAGTACCCTGTAAAAATATGATTAAAAGTAACACTATTCTCAATCCTAACTCTTTCACTCATTCCAATAAGATAAAGTACACTTTATTGCACTATAATTACAGAAACTATTTATTTTACTCAATCGTTTAAATAAAATGGCCCCATTGCCCTTTTAGTACAAAATTGCATTCATAAGTCCAATTTCGGACCTACGATGTTATTTTTGACAGAATTGGCCAAAATTACTACATTGGTGCTCTAATGTAATGTATTACTTCTCGTGTCACAATATTCTTAGTTTTATCGGTCCATAGTAAATAAAATATTCTCTGTTACAGGATGTATTATTTCAAATTTTATTAGCACTAAACATAGCTGTCGTAATTCAATTAGTAAAAAGGCCAATTAACGAACAATAAGACATTAACTAATTGAATGTTTTCCTCAACAGTTGACAGAATTCTTAAGACTACAAAACGAACAACAACAGACATTTCCCAACCGTAATCACAGACATTTATGACCAATATCTCTTTAATCTTAGTCTCAAATCGACTATAACTCATCCAATTTATTAAACACCTTATTTAGTAAATGATACAGTTGATAATCAATTGATAGATGGGTTGATATAAGACTTTTTGGTTCAGAGACGGTAGCATTAGACGCAAAAACGTGTTCCCAGTGTCATTGTGTAAGTACCAAGGTTGGTATTAGTGCAGCAACTGATCTGACCAACTGCCTCCATGGTTTAGTTGTCTAGTCTAGACATTTGACTTATAATCCGTCGGGGGCATGACTTCGATTCCCACAGGAATCATATTTGATTTCGTCTATTCTGTCATTGCATAGAAATCTCTTCATTGAAAACAAATTTTGCTTAGGTACATTTCGAGCTTGAAAGGTCGAATTTTCAGCAAAAACTACGATACCATGCTTGGTAGGTTAAGCTGTTGATCTCGGCTCGGCTTTCATGTAGTTTTCGTTAAAGAAACCACGTCAGTTACTTTTAGATAACTTTAAAAAAAGACACCAGGAGTTTTGGCCACTGATGTGCAATAAAATAGGACCCCGTTTTTTGCGTTTTCAGTATGGTAGGAAAATTGACCCTTCACATCCTTGCTGACAAGGACTACTAGATACTACACTATAAATGAAAAGTCTAGAATTGTGCTAAACATCCACGGATCTTATTAATAGAAACATTAAGGGCACTAACTGTTCTCAGAAAGGAGTTAAACTAGTACAGTCGGGGGCAATAAAAGTGACCGCTCCTACTATTTTTATCATAGTGACCGGGGACTTATATTATCTGCCCTCAACTGTACCATGATAAAATACCTTGATCCGTTATAAGTCTATTACAAACTACTATTTACGGTAGAAAATTCGTATTGAAATCGTAATACACTTAAATCTTTCTTATTACAACCATTATTTGTCAAAAATTAGGCGTGGTCTTCATCTCTGTGTGTGACACTGGGCGTGGTTTTTATCTCTGTGTCTCACACTGGGCGTGGTCTTCATTTCATCTCTGTGTGTGACACTGGGCGTGGTCTTCATCTCTGTGTGTGACACTGGGCGTGGTCTTCACTTCATCTCTGTGTCTCACACTAGGCGTGGTCTTCACTTCATCTCTGTGTCTCACACTGGGCGTGGTCTTTATCTCTGTGTCTCACACTGGACGTGGTCTTTATCTCTGTGTCTCACACTGGACGTGGTCTTCACTTCATCTCTGTGTGTGACACTGGGCGTGGTTTTTATCTCAATGTCTCACACTGGGCGTGGTCTTTATCTCTGTGTCTCACACTGGGCGTGGTCTTCACTTCATCTCTGTGTGTGACACTGGGCGTGGTCTTCACTTCATCTCTGTGTGTGACACTGGGCGTGGTCTTCACTTCATCTCTGTGTGTGACACTGGGCGTGGTCTTCACTTCATCTCTGTGTGTGACACTGGGCGTGGTCTTCACTTCATCTCTGTGTGTGACACTGGGCGTGGTCTTCACTTCATCTCTGTGTGTGACACTGGGCGTGGTCTTCACTTCATCTCTGTGTGTGACACTGGGCGTGGTCTTCACTTCATCTCTGTGTGTGACACTGGGCGTGGTCTTCATATCTGTGTATGACACTGGCCGTGGTCTTCATATCTGTGTGTCACACTGGCCGTGGTCTTCATCTCTGTCTCTGACACTGGGCGTGGTCTTCACTTCATCTCTGTGTGTGACACTGGGCGTGGTCTTCACTTCATCTCTGTGTGTGACACTGGGCGTGGTCTTCACTTCATCTCTGTGTGTGACACTGGGCGTGGTCTTCACTTCATCTCTGTGTGTGACACTGGGCGTGGTCTTCACTTCATCTCTGTGTGTGACACTGGGCGTGGTCTTCATATCTGTGTATGACACTGGGCGTGGTCTTCATATCTGTGTGTCACACTGGCCGTGGTCTTCATATCTGTGTGTCACACTGGCCGTGGTCTTCATCTCTGTCTCTGACACTGGGCGTGGTCTTCATATCTGTGTGTCACACTGGCCGTGGTCTTCATCTCTGTCTCTGACACTGGGCGTGGTCTTCACTTCATCTCTGTGTGTGACACTGGGCGTGGTCTTCACTTCATCTCTGTGTGTGACACTGGGCGTGGTCTTCATCTCTGTGTGTGACACTGGGCGTGGTCTTCACTTCATCTCTGTGTGTGACACTGGGCGTGGTCTTCATATCTGTGTATGACACTGGGCGTGGTCTTCATATCTGTGTGTCACACTGGGCGTGGTCTTCACTTCATCTCTGTGTGTGACACTGGGCGTGGTCTTCATATCTGTGTATGACACTGGCCGTGGTCTTCATATCTGTGTGTCACACTGGCCGTGGTCTTCACTTCATCTCTGTCTCTGACACTGGGCGTGGTCTTCACTTCATCTCTGTGTGTGACACTGGGCGTGGTCTTCACTTCATCTCTGTGTGTGACACTGGGCGTGGTCTTCACTTCATCTCTGTGTGTGACACTGGGCGTGGTCTTCACTTCATCTCTGTGTGTGACACTGGGCGTGGTCTTCACTTCATCTCTGTGTGTGACACTGGGCGTGGTCTTCACTTCATCTCTGTGTGTGACACTGGGCGTGGTCTTCATATCTGTGTATGACACTGGCCGTGGTCTTCATATCTGTGTGTCACACTGGCCGTGGTCTTCATCTCTGTCTCTGACACTGGGCGTGGTCTTCATATCTGTGTGTCACACTGGCCGTGGTCTTCATCTCTGTCTCTGACACTGGCCGTGGTCTTCATCTCTGTCTCTGACACTGGGCGTGGTCTTCATATCTGTGTATGACACTGGGCGTGGTCTTCATATCTGTGTGTCACACTGGGCGTGGTCTTCACTTCATCTCTGTGTGTGACACTGGGCGTGGTCTTCACTTCATCTCTGTGTATGACACTGGGCGTGGTCTTCATCTCTGTGTGTGACACTAGGCGTGGTCTTCATCTCTGTGTATGACACTGGGCGTGGTCTTCACTTCATCTCTGTGTGTGACACTGGGCGTGGTCTTCACTTCATCTCTGTCTCTGACACTGGGCGTGGTCTTCATATCTGTGTATGACACTGGGCGTGGTCTTCATATCTGTGTGTCACACTGGGCGTGGTCTTCACTTCATCTCTGTGTGTGACACTGGGCGTGGTCTTCACTTCATCTCTGTGTATGACACTGGGCGTGGTCTTCATCTCTGTGTGTGACACTAGGCGTGGTCTTCATCTCTGTGTATGACACTGGGCGTGGTCTTCACTTCATCTCTGTGTGTGACACTGGGCGTGGTCTTCACTTCATCTCTGTGTATGACACTGGGCGTGGTCTTCATCTCTGTGTGTGACACTGGGCGTGGTCTTCATCTCTGTGTGTGACACTGGGCGTGGTCTTCACTTCATCTCTGTGTATGACACTGGGCGTGGTCTTCATCTCTGTGTGTGACACTGGGCGTGGTCTTCACTTCATCTCTGTGTATGACACTGGGCGTGGTCTTCATCTCTGTGTGTGACACTGGGCGTGGTCTTCATCTCTGTGTATGACACTGGGCGTGGTCTTCACTTCATCTCTGTGTGTGACACTGGGCGTGGTCTTCACTTCATCTCTGTGTATGACACTGGGCGTGGTCTTCATCTCTGTGTGTGACACTGGGCGTGGTCTTCATCTCTGTGTGTGACACTGGGCGTGGTCTTTATCTCAATGTCTCACACTGGGCGTGGTTTTTATCTCTGTGTCTCACACTGGGCGTGGTCTTCACTTCATCTCTGTGTGTGACACTGGGCGTGGTCTTCACTTCATCTCTGTGTGTGACACTGGGCGTGGTCTTCACTTCATCTCTGTGTGTGACACTGGGCGTGGTCTTCACTTCATCTCTGTGTGTGACACTGGGCGTGGTCTTCACTTCATCTCTGTGTGTGACACTGGGCGTGGTCTTCACTTCATCTCTGTGTATGACACTGGGCGTGGTCTTCATCTCTGTCTCTGACACTGGGCGTGGTCTTCATATCTGTGTGTCACACTGGCCGTGGTCTTCATCTCTGTCTCTGACACTGGCCGTGGTCTTCATCTCTGTCTCTGACACTGGGCGTGGTCTTCACTTCATCTCTGTGTATGACACTGGGCGTGGTCTTCATATCTGTGTGTCACACTGGGCGTGGTCTTCACTTCATCTCTGTGTATGACACTGGGCGTGGTCTTCATCTCTGTGTCTCACACTGGGCGTGGTCTTCATCTCTGTGTCTCACACTGGGCGTGGTCGTCATCTCTGTGTCTGACACTGGGCGTGGTCGTCATCTTGATGTCAGACACTAGGCGTGGTCTACATCTTGGAGTCTAACACTAGGCGTGGTCGTCATCTCTGTTTCTGACACTGGGCGTGGTCTTCCTCTCTGTTCCGACACTAGGCGTGGTCTTCATCTCTGTGTCTGACACTGGGCGTGGTCGTCATCTCGATGTCAGACACTAGGCGTGGTCTACAACTTGGAGTCTAACACTAGGCGTGGTCCATATCTTGGAGTCAAAAACCTAGATGTGGTCTACATCTCGGAGTCTAACACTAGGCATGGTCTACATCTCGGTGTCAGACACTAGATGTGGTCTATTTTCCTAGGTGTGTCTTTATCTCAATATTACACTTCTTTAAGTTATAAGATAGTTAGGTCTATATCTCGCTGCCACACTACATTTTACTAGGTGCGATTAGTGGTCTACCTTCCGGTGACAGACACTAGATGTGGTCTACATCTAAGATTTTAAGTCAAGTTTACATAGCTAAGGTTAAAAGAACATTCATTTAGAGACGTTTTTGCAAAAAATGCTTATGTCCGTCTGTCCGGTTATTTTTAAACTTTACTTTTTGCCATAAGGAAAATGGCGTTATTATTCCTAAGTAAGTATTACATCGTGCTGGACCTGATATTGACGCCAACAGATCAGGAATTAATAAGGACAATCAAAATAAAAGTTTTACGCATTAATAATGTTTTAATGTTTTATCAATCGGTATGATACTGGTATCAACAATCCCAACTAATATTATAAATGCAAAAGTGAGTTTGTATATTTGTCTGTTTGTTTGTTACCTCTTCACGCTTTTTCTACTGAACCAATCTGCTTAAAACAGCATACACAAGGTAGAAGGTAGAGGAGGTAGAGGAGTACTGAGAAGGACATAGAGTACATTTTATCCCTGTTAACCATGGAGTCAAATTATAACTACCTATACTTACATTTTATTAAATAAAAACAATTACTACTACATATACGTACTAATAAACGTTTCATATATTTTATATTTATACTAGCGACCCGCCCGGGCTTCGCATGGGCATAAAAACCTTCCTCTTGAATCACTCTATCTATAAAAAAACCGCATCAAAATCCGTTGCGTAGTTTTAAAGACTAAATTATACAAAGGGATATAGGGACAGAGAAAGCGACTTTGTTTTATAGGTACTATGTAGTGATTAAACTTAATAACAAACTTTTTGCATGATACCAAATATTTTTTACATGCCAAAAGCAATCAAAATCATCTGGAAAAATATTAAAGTTTAGTCTATATAACATAGTTTTTCTCGTAATTTACCTACTTAAGCCACCTGCATCAGCAATCATGACAATTATATCGATTTACATTAATTACGCCATTACATTATTAAGTAAACATTTCTATGAACTATAACTTCCGTCATCCATTAGAACTCCTTATCGAGTAATTCTGCAATTCGTCCCATGTACCTACGGCCCATTTGGGACGAAACGCAGAAAATCAAAATTAATCAAAATTTCATTCTGCAATTCGTCCCATTCTTTTTTTGTATGGAAATTTAAACCTTATCAACGCTTGGTACAGTCAGTGAGACAAGAATTAAGATAATGTATATTTCGTTAGAATTTTTACATTTTGCTGTGGTTTTGTTCATAGTTAAATATAAAATAATTGATTGTGAAAAAAATGTTATTGCTGAATGTTTTATCTAAGACATCAGGTAATTGTTTCATTTAATAAGAAAACGCACAAGTTCAAGTGTTACCGAAATGAATACAATTGGTTGACATGTATGGCTTCCAGATAAGTAAACAATGGTTGCGATGGTAACTTTTGAAGAGTTATTATTTGTTCATTCTTTTGATGAAGTCCGTCCCTATAATAGAATGCAGATACCAATGGAAGATATAATGAATTCTTTTGTTTTGACTATTTATGTTTTTGCGGTTGTTATCAGTAAGTAAACAATGGTTATGGTGATCACCCTTGAAGTAAAGAATGCCAGGATCAATAAAGCAATAAAACTACCTAATTATCTTTGTACAAGTGCATGACTAGGAGAGGGAGCATTTTGTAGAATTCAAATACGTTACTTAGTATGGTTTACATTTTCCGACAGTAAAGGTCAGAACATCATTCAGTAGATGTGAAAAAAGAATGTATATTTTATTGTTGTGACATTTATTGTGACTTGAATCTGTGAAATTTTGTGACTTATGTGACTATACAAGTGTCTGCGTTCTTAAAAAAGTTGTTGTAAGTATGTATTCTTTATTTTAATATTAATTAGGGTTCCGTATCTCAAAAGGAAAAAACGGAACCCTTATAGGATCACTCGCGTGCCTGTCCATCTGTCTGTCCGTTCATCTGTCACAGCCGATTGCTCTGAAACCACTAGACCAATTGAGATGAAATTTGGTACACATATGTAAGTTAAAGACCCAAAGGTGCATGTGTAACGTAAATAAATAAATTTTGAATTTGGGGGTCACTTTTGGAGGGTAAATCAAAACATTAAAAAAAAAGATTCGCTAACCATATCGTGTGACATATCAAATGAAAGAGCTCGTTATCAGGATCTCAAATATATTTTTGTTATTATTGAAATATAAATAGTTTTCATTTTATTCAGGAAAAAAGACGAAAATTGACCATTGCCCCCCTGATCTCCGAAACTAATGAGCTTAAAATTTTTAAAAAATTACGGAATATAGGTCATTAGTAGTTGTAGATTACAGGAAAACCTACAAGAACTCTGTCAATTGACAATTAAGTGGTAAATTCAATATAAAACGTTTTAGTTCACTAAAACATCACTAGAAGGCGATAGTAGTAGTTAGTTGAAATACCACAATTTGTTCAAAAAATAAATTCAACAATTTAAGCTACTGGCTGAAAATAATGTTGTGTAAAAAAATAAAATGTTTTTTTCCCGCCGTCTCTGTCAATGTTTCTCTAAATTGATTATCTTTTGATTTTCACAAAAACTAGATCACATTGTAAGATCAACATTTGTAAAATTGATAACAAATAACTTAGCAGTTCAGTATATCTTGTATAAGTACAAACAGTAAATAAAATATAGTTCAAAATGAAATACCTTAAAGTGCATTCTACTTTCTTCTTTCCTCATCGTTTCCGTTTCACAAATAATTTTCAGCATCGGCAGTTCATTTTACGTTGGTCCTTAATCGAGCCATATATTATTACCCCAGCCCTTACATTACAAGCCTACATAATACCCATTTGCACATAATTTGTGCTTTGTTAGTTCATAATTTTCCAATTCTGTCTGTATATAATATACTTACTTACAAATCAACCTTTATGTTCTGTACAGTTTATTGTACATACTTTCATTATATGCTTATTCTAGTTGAAGACTATTCTATGATTATTATATTTCTTAATGAAAAATTCAACGTTTATTATTTCTACACTAACACTTTTTTTACAGATTGTACCATTTATAAACATGGGACGAATTGCAGAATGAAATTTTAATTAATTTCGATTTTCTGCGTTTCGTACCAAATGGGCCGTAGGTACATGGGACGAATTGCAGAATTACTCGACTTGTCATAATATCCATCTTTTTCATCAACAACGTCATCATTTCAACAACAGTTGTCCACTGCTGGACATAGGCCTCCCCCAATGATTTCCATAATAACCGGTTGAAAGCGACCTGCATCCGTCGCCTATACGCGACCTTCTTCAGGTACAGATACTGCAAACAATATTGACATTGAACGCAACGTGGGTGTATGCCATGTTGTATGTAGGACAATACAACCGGTTCGATTCCCGGCAGAGAACTGACACACTGAGCTCCAACTTGATTGGTCATCAGCAGACATGCACTTATAAGAACCTATATATAGTTTTTACAAAAAACTATAAGCCAAATTTAAAGATTTGTAGCTCAGTAGTTGACTTATAATGTATTTGTTTATCTATTTGTCATCTTATAGCAAACTTTAGGCTCCGAAGCGGCTGAGGGTACAAGCTGGAAAAACGCTACGATAAAAGAGAGTATAACTTACATAGTAACAATTAATTAATCTGTGGTTCTGGAACAAGTGACAGTTCTGGGTGAAAATTCACATATATTTCATTCATTAATTTCGTGTAGGTGTCATGGTCAATTGACCATACACGCCCTGGTGTCAGTGTTCTTATATTTCATTTATTTCATAATGTCGCATAAAATATTATATCGATTGTGATAAGCTTAATAACATTAAATTTTTATATTTCATTAACATTATATTTTGTTTATTTTTCACCAAAAATGTATAAATAGACGACATATTCATATCTACTCTACATGTAGAATGTACTACTTGAATGCTGTATGTAAATAATGGTTTACCTAAATAAATAAAAAAATTGTCTATAACATCCTACTTTTTCTAACAGGCTTAACCATAATGCGAACTAACCTACTAATCTCAAAAAATCAAGACAATGATTCAAAAGGACTCACTGATCTACATTCTTCGGATCCATTCTATAACAATTGTATCGTTATGAATGGTGATAACTGGGCAAGTTTATTTTTGGATGATTCATACAATACAATACAAAATATTGCTTATATACGTATTATAACAATTAATACTTATCACACACTATACTTTGGTTGGAGCAATGTTCTTGCTATACAATCACTTACAAACAACATTCATGTATGTGATTCATCACTATAGTTACAATCTCTATTAGCTTTATTTATTTCATTATTTTATTTAACAAGAGCGACCCGCCCCGGCTTCGCATGGGCATGAAAACCTTCCTCTTGAATCACTTTATCTATTAAAAAAAACCGCATCAAAATCCGTTGCGTAGTTTTAAAGATTTAAGCATACAAAGGGACATAGGGACAGAGAAAGCGACTTTGTTTTATACTATGTTACGTAGTACTATTACTAATTCTGTGACTATGAAGTGATAGTGATTTTACAAAAAATGTTACAAAACATTTGATTTGTCACATTTCAATAAACTAGAGAGGTTTGTAAGTAAATGCAAGTGATGACCAATCACAATTTATGGAAGTGAGATGGGCAATCACGGATTTTTAAGAAATTAAGTAATTAGTTATAATCATATTCATTTATTTCGGATATAAATCCATAGCTTTGTGTTGCTTTATTGTCCCATTTTCTTTATATATAGCAATTAAGATGGTTAGTTAATTTTATTTTTATAGTATTTTTGTGTATTTACTTACTTATATATTTTTTAATGTCGATTGCACACAATTTTCAAGGCTTTCAAAGTGATAGAGCCAAGTTACGAGTTTAAACACAGATAAGCACAGAATAAATAGAAGTACTTACTACATAAGCTATGGTTACCGCGCGCCATCTTATGGCCATTATAATATACAAGTATTTTAGTATATTCAAATAAAGATCAATTCATTCACTCTTCATTCATTCATACGTGTACAGTTCTGTACTCATTCAACTAAGTACCTGAATGGATGTACACAGACACTAGCTATTCATCGTGGTTTCACTCGCTCTTGGTATGTATGTACTTGCTTATAACCTTCCCCAAGAATCAGGCTATCATATGCAGAGAAGTTTTTCAAATCCGACTAGTGGATCTAAAGTTATAAGCGTTCAAACAAATTCTACAGCTTTATTATATTAGTATAAATAAAAAGTTCTTTGAAAAACACGCGCTCGACGTAGTTCGAGTTGCTCTATGGTTCAGTCGTATGAAGGTCTTCGTATAAAGTTATTTTAGTTCAATGCAAAGCATTTCTTCATCATATTATAAACTAAATTGTTTGAGAATTTATCTTCTTTATCACAGACCTAAGCGACTCGTCGAGAACTGGTAAAAATTTGGATTCTAAACGTATTTATTTATTTATTAAAAACTGTATTATTTTACAAAGAAATAAAATAAACGAAATAAAAAAGTAAAGTAAATAGTATAAGTACAGTCGTCTACAGATAAATCTGATCCCCACGCCACAAGTATCACTATTGAAAGGGGTCATATTTCTCTGCAGCTCACTGTACTATGGCTCATCTTCTAATATGGCCTAACTGCCCACTTAACCAGTTTGAGGATTTGGAGGAGGCAAACGACAGAGCGGTGGCTAGTCAAAACATATTCAAAAAATATATATAGCTAGTACAGCCATTTTGACTCGAAAAGAAGAAGAAGTAAATAATACAATTGACGGACTGCTATAGCATTCTCTACCAGTCAACCATTGAAAACAACGGAAAATTTTGTGGCGTATGTTTTTTTACAAAACATCAAAAAAACCTGAGTTACAAAATAGCATTGCTCTCAATAACTTATGATATAGTTATTCAACTCACAAAGATGCTTTAGCAATATTGTAAAAAAAGCATATCGTAGTTGCCTTCACGCCAAACGCCCTCATTTTTTGATGAAGATGATTGCCCATCGCTGATTTCGTACAAGGAGTCAACGCTCGGCTGGTTATCATTGGGAATAAAAAAGCGGTCAAGCGCGAATTGGACTTCAGTAAAGAAGGTCCTGTAATTAATACTATTAATAACGACTGAAAAGATGGTATGGTTTTAAAGGATTCTTTGTTAAATAGCATATTGACGTACTCTGTAGCCTAGTGGTTAACATGCCAGGTTACGACAGTGGAGGTTCCGGGTTTGATCCCCGGTCAGGTCAAGCTGGAAAATGTTCCTTTTTAGATTGACCTGGTTCATGGATGTTTATGTATAAATTTACATAAAACCTGTAAATATTAGTCGAAGTTTTAGGTTAATTTTTATACTTTTTTAATTGTTATTAAATGTATATTATAAAATATAATATACCATTTAATATAAAATATATAATTGAGTTGGTATGCCAACAGAAGTCTCAAACTTACTTTGGGGCTCAATCTGCGTGAAACATAGAAATAGAAAAACGCGAGCAGGGCAATTTTTTTTAAATCTATGGCATGAAATGTAAATTTTTTGTAGAGTCACAGAAAACTTAATAGTACTAACGTAGTAGAGTCAAAACTTTTGTGCATGTACAAACAAAAATAGATTTTCTTTGTCCGATTCGTATAATATTACTTGTTTTGGATTTTTGTGTTTATTAAATAAAAAAAAATATTTTATTCTTTCTTTCGTTACACTTTTAATGCTTCCAGATAATGGGAAGATATCCCATTATCTGGAAGCATTCTTTACTTAAAAGATAAATACTTAGTGACACAAAGATATTTTTAGACATTATAATCTTGATAATATCCGAGACAGGAATTTGACGAGATGGAGACTAGTAGGAAATCAACAATGCTTGTTAGATGGCATTGCTTGAACAACGAAAAAATAGATATGACTGCACAGACCGTGAAAATTGACGCGATGAAAGGACTATGCCCAAAAATTGACAATTGTAGACTTATGATAAGATAAGATGTAGATATTTTTGAGGTTTAGTGAGCCGTCTGAGCCCTTACACGTTGTTACAAGAAAAATAAGAAAAACAGTGACCATCCGTGTGATTTGTCCCTATATATGTATTTATTACAACAGTCTTAAAAATGTATATACGACAAGGTTTAGCCCGCGGCTTCGCGTGAGATTCCCTCGGGAATAGTGTTTTTTCTCGGTATGAAAGGTGCCCTATGTCCTTCTCATTACTTCTAAATATGTGTTTGCGAAATTTCAGGATAATTGGTTCAGTAGAAAGAGCGTGAAATCATAACAAACAAATAAACTCACTTTCGCATTTATAATATTTGTTGGATTTCCCTTGATTGAATTTGCGCATTTTTTTACGCTTTAGTGTTGCTGCAACCCTATTTCTGTTTTATTGTATACTACTAAACTATACGGTTGTACGTCACACGCCATTAAAAAATAATTAAATTTAACGCTTAGGCCCTTTTGCTAAGGTTTAGGGGAAAAATATCACAAACCAAGAAACACCGTATCAAATCGATTCACTTCTTCCGTTATTAAAAATGAAATTTCGTATCGAAACCTTGAGCTTCGAGCAACACAGCCTTAGCGCTATTTTACCATTCCGATATGTGGCTTACCACCATCTCTTAAAACCATGAAAAAAAAGAAAGAACGATTGAGTAAGGGAGATGACGCCTTACATAATGTATTGCGCTGTCTCCTTTACTCACTCTATCTTGCATGGTTTTAAGACGTGGTAGTTAGCCACCTGGTGTTTTTGCGGGGGGAAATACGAGTATACATAGTACGGGCGTCGATTCTGCTAACGTTAACCATAATCGTGTCAAAATAGTGTTTCAATTGTAGTGCTTTTTTACACACTAGTTACAAGAAATGTATATTTTTATTGTATCACTTCTGATGGTCACACCACACACTACATTCACATCACATCACACTGTCATAATTCTTGTAAATAGTGTGTAAAAAGCACTACAATGAAACACTATTTGACACGATTGTGACTTAACTTTAGCAGGATCGACGCTGCATACCTACATACAAAACTTATACTGGCACCTGTAATGGTGAAAAGGTCACATAAAAAAAAACATTCCTACGAATTGAGAACCTCCTTTTTTTGAAGTCGGTTGAAAATGCAATAAAACAGCAAAGTGTACAGATTACGTACACTAATACATTGCATATGCCGATTCGGCTTATACTTTGACAGAGGGAAGAGCAACGTATGGCTACTCCCTTCCTACGGAGGCCGTGTTGTTCGAAGGCCTTGGGGCAATTTACAAGAGATTGCCACAACATTGGTCACTCTTGCTGGTTTTTGAACCTTGTCATAGTTCACACCATGTATAGTATTTATTGCTTGAAATTAACAGTTGGGTTTATTACGACATAGATCTACTTTTGCTCTGTGAGTGGACGTGGGTTTTGGTCTGGATTCCTAGGTAACTAGTTAAAGGTACCGCTATAGGAAAATAAACATACCTATGTGCGTACATGGTACAAGTATTTGTTGATGAGATTGTAAGTAGCACTGTCTACGCTGTGTACCTATATTAAAATTAATTAAAGTTGAATTGTCAGACAAAAACTCGAAGCCTGATTTGGCTAATTTTCGCAAAAGTTCAGGGAAAATTTAAAAGCTAAGAAAATACAAAGAAATTGCACGGAACTCTGTTAAAACAACTTTGTTCCTATAATAACTGTTTGTAAGTAAAAAAGTTTTTTTTAATCATTTATTCATAAACGCCAAAATAATTTTTATTTACAAAAAACATTCCTCCATGCTCATCTGGGAGATAAATAAAAACAGAATGTACCAGCTGCTTCTCTTCCCGAGCAAACTGTAAAAGTCGACTGAGGAAAAAGCCGAAAAAACATGCCATAGGTGATGCGGCTAGCAAACCATACTAATTGAGTTCCTGTTTCAACTACCATAATGCTAAATGTGGCCTAAGTTCTTATGGCCCTAGGCTTTGTTTACCTCGTATGGGATAAAGACGTGATTATATGTATGTATTATACTACTACCCCATGGCTATTGAATACGAATATTTGCCTTTTGGACGGCAAATCTGCCAAAACTTACGTTATTTCCCTACTTTGCCTATTCGTGAAATGGCAAACACGCGAATAGCCAATAGCATTACAAAAATCGAGTGGTAAGAAGTTCAGGTCAGCAATTCGTATAAAAATACCTAACGTGATTGTCATAAAATCTGAACCTGCCCCAACACACACGATGGACACACACAGTCACACGTTGTGGGCGTCACATGTGACCGCACGCTCCGTGCGCGCTCGTACCAAACACGAACACCACGTGGTTGATACAAAACAGATGCCAATGTCGAAATATTTCTGATTATTTTAAACAGAGATCTGTGATGTTTCTGTGTGTTTTTAAACCATATCTAGGAAGCCACGTCTGCCTTCACGTTTCCAGTATACGAATACCTAAGTAGGTTGCGTAAAATTTTTTTTTTTTGGAAAATAAAAATATTTATTATATAGAGTGCATTAGATTTGATCACGATTTAATAAATGCTTACCTGCTATATAAATATGCAAAAAAAAAACTAACAGCAAAATCAAATTCGCCGGTTGACTGTAAGAGATCCTTTCCTGAGATAAGTCCGCCATTGTCTTCTGATTTTAATAATATTATATTTACTTACTATGTTTTTTATAGCAATAAAGATATAACAAACAAACAACAAAAGAAAAAGTTATGGAAGGTACCTATCATAGGAATAAAATTAATGGCAAATAATTATTGGCAAATTTTTTTTTTACCCCTTTTTATTATTGCGTGTAGTCTGTATAATAAAAGAAAGTATCCTAGACAAACCTCACGGTTTTAAGGCTTCATAGTACTCACTGTATTTATATATGTTTTATATTGTATTACGTAAATCAACATCATCATTTCAGCCGCAGGCTGTCCATTGCTGGACATAGGTCCTCCCCCAAGGATATCCAAAATGACCGGTTGGAACCGACGACCGGTGGGATTAAGTAAATAAATAAAAATAATAAACTGTTTTATATATATGTTACTTATATAATGGAAACATCTCAATTCTTGTTTTTCTTCTATCGTGTCAATGGCTATAACTATATAAAATATCTCAATTAAGTATGTACGAATGAATTCATGAAATTATCAATCAAGGTTAGTGCAAGAAGTATTTTGTAATCTGTGGTGCAAGTCAGCCGGGAAACCCATACGTTTAGTTTCATTATCGCTGGCAAGTTTGTAAACAGTCTTGTTTGAAATAATACGGAAAATCCTTTGGCGATCACTATTACAGCCATACTTCAGTAATAAATAATACAGGATGCCTTTTTTTAAATGCATTAAGTACATATTCAAAATCGCTGGGTCGATTGATGATTATCGTTCGAGACACCGGATATGTCGCATGAAAATCATTTGAAAACGAATGATAATCATTCGACTTACCGGTTCTGATTCTGAGTATATAAAATAGCACTCCAGGCTTGAATCACCTGATTTGCCGGTAATAAAGATGATTCTGTATATCGGTAGGCACGTTAAGCCGTTGGTCCCGGCTGACATCTTGTGCTCGATAAAGAAATCACGTTACTGCCTAGAGGCGGATTCGTTAAACTCTGATTTCGCGATATGAATGACTGGTCGTCATTATTCAAAATTGGGTGTTCTGCTCACAAGAATAATTCCAGCCCTTTGAATTTTATTTAATTTCATGTTACCGATCAAGTACCTACTCACTTACTACAATTTATAAGTTCGCAGACGGACGGACAATGTGTTCTTTGTAATATGCTTAGAATTACGAACGCGGCCACTCTTTTTACCCGACTACGGCGAAGCCAAAAAGGAGGACAACGATTTTGTTTAACTTTGGTAATATGGTTCCGTTTTTATACTGAGGTACGGGACCCTAAAAATCTAAAGGCATTCATATGTTTACGTTATTCAATTACATTTAGCGACCCATGTCTATCTAAACTACATTAATTTTAACAATAACGTATCTCGATTCACAAGTCGGTCGGTACGAATCGATTCGACACCGATACTCGGTTGCACAACCGATTACCCAATAGTGATGTACAAGCTGTAATCGGTCTCAATTTTATTCGATTCGAGTTCAAAACATTCCGAATTTCTCTAAATTATGGTTAGGTTAATTGATTTTTAATTTGTTCTTTCTAATTTTTTTGGTTTAGATAGTCGCATGTGCAGGTTGACCTGTGTAAAATGGGCGTTGTAAACTGGCAAACATGAGATGTTTATCTTACAAATGTAATGTGCCCTGTGTGTAAGTGATTTAAGTATTTTCTATAATAAAGAAATAGATGTTTTATGATCAAAGATTTCCTTTCTCCATTCAAATATCACAATCAATTGCAATAGAATATTATTACGTTAGAACCTGTGTACTCATGGTTGCAGCAACACAGGCGTATCACAGAATACCAATTCTATTCAAATGTATTCACAATGGGCCTCCAACTACGTGTACACAACATTAGAGCCGTTTATAATATATAATTACTGCAGATATAAATCGAAATGATTCTAATTTAAGTACTTTATATATATTTGTATCATTATTTTTGAGGAAACAAAAATTTAAGTTTTTTATAAGCAACCTATATTTTGTTGGAAGATTGCAATATATAGTATTTATCTTTTCTTATTTTATATCCATACTAAATTTCATCAAAATCGGTCCAGCTGTTTATTTGTTTATTTGTAAAACCGTAAAAGACGACAAACTGATAGACAGAGAGACTTTCGCATTTATGGTATTTGTATGGATATAATAAAGAGTATCTATCTACGAGTATCTAAAAGATCTGCCATGGCCGTCATGAAAGTTTTTAAATAGACTCCGGACCCAGGTTGGCCTAATACTTGTAAAGATGGGGGTACAGCTCAGAGGATACCTGCAGATGTGGTGTCATTCCCCAGACCATGGGACATCTGCTATCCTGCCCCGCGTGCCCAGCCACCTGCACGCTCGGGGACCTATAGGAAGCCACTGACAACGCCTTGTTGGTGGCGGAGTTTTGGTCCTCACAAATATAAAGCAGAGTCGACTCACTAAGAAGAAATATCTAAAAACAAGCCTAGCGAAATTTATTTTAATAATTTCTTCTTCTTTTCGAATCACAATGGCTATATGGACTCTATATTGACTTTTCCCAGTACTTGGCCACCTACATCGCCCGGTCGGTCGTCTCGTTCAAGTCCTCCATTGTGCAGGAGACAGGGCAGCTAGGGCAGCACGACAGAAGGTGAGCCATCGACTGCACCGCGCCGCAGTCACACAGGCTGCTGTCAGAGAGACCACACCTAGCACGGCTCTCCCGGCATCCTCCGATACCAGCCCGAAGCATTCTCTTATAAATACGTTATTATAAAACGTGTCAAATTGGGCAGATTGAAAATCAGGCTATAAGTCCGCCGTTTACAATTGTGCAATAAAGTTAAGTAAATAAATAAATAAACAACCAGTCAATTAGGTACTGTAGGAGTATACCATGTTTTGTGGTTTTGAGTGCCTCACCAAGTTTCTTTATATATCTGGAATATCGAATCAAACGAATGCTCGAGTTCGTCTGCAAATAGATAACTGGTTTATGTGACGCAAGCCGCCTCTCGGAACGCGAATGGAAACATGATTTTTATATGTATTTACAGATCTTCTTAAGTAGTTCCAATTTGACGCCTAACAATTTTGAAATTGCAAGGATTTATCCTAGGATGAGATTTTTTGCGAATTAATTGTCACACAAGTCTTTAAAACATGGTAAACGTAGACACGCTACGAAGAAGAAGAAGAATTAAAACATATTTTCAAATAGAAAGTAAGAACTTTTTTGAAGTAGATGAAAAAGAAAACTCCGCCATTATACCTCATTTATATTGATAAAGATATTTCTGCAATACTTCTATTATTAAAGAGTAGTTGCATTCATTAATGTACCTAATGAATTGTATCATTTCGATGTTTAATACCACAAACGGACAATGCCAACTCCACGTTAAATACCAAATACTTATACTACCATATCCGAAACTGTCTAAAGCACAACTCATTTGACAATAGACATACGAACTGGTTAATTTGTTTGAAATAATAATTATATTAAAGACAGCTGCGCTAGTTTTTTTTTATTGTTTTTTGCTTATTGATTTTTTTGGTTATTATTAATGACTAGCTGTTCCCCGCGGCTTCGCCCCGCGTGGGACTCGGTTATATCGCGCCCAAAAGTAGCCTATGTTTGACCTCAGGTCGTTAACTACATCCCTACCAAATTTCATCACAATCGGTCCAGCAGTTTAGCCGTGAAGAGGTGACAGACAGACAGACAGACAGACTTTCGCATTTATGATATTAGTATAATATACGCCAATTATTGATTTAATTGATTGATCCTTTGTTCACAATAACAAATGATTGTAAAAAAATATGAATACACCTATAATTGCTCTCTTTTTGCTTTGACTCTCTCTGCACCACTGATTGGTTGACTGGTATAAAAGTCTACGGCTTTAAGTCCATGTTATGGCATAAAGTTAAATAAATAAAAATGATTTTCACTTACTACTTACTTATCGCATGACTACGTACTCACCACACCATAGTACTATTTTCTAAGTGAATTGAAGTCCTCTTTTAGAATTAATGAAGTCTTAAAAGTTATTTTGAAACAAGTAATTTTTTGTCACTTTACATCAGAAATACTATACGATATGCTTAATTTGGTAGATGCTGCGTCGTAATTAAATATTTTTTTATTTCTTTTATGCCTTTATTGTCTCCAGTTATTTCGACAAAAACGGAACAAGGTTGATTTTAGTATTATTTAGTAACATCCATTGAAGCGCAGAGAATCATTGGACATTAAAAAAATCTCACAATTAAAGTTATGGATGATTTGAGAGAATGCTCCGGTGGTCGTTTTGAAACCGTCGCGACCTTCGACTTTGTCTCTTCGTGGTCCTAAGGGCTGCAACAGTGTCGCAAAGCCGGGTTTTAAATGAAAACAATTGGCTTTAACGATCAATTTATTAATAAAAATAAGGTCGTGGGCTGATGGCCCGTCTGTTCTTTACTTGGCCACTACAGTACTTCCCGGTCGCAACGGCGAGGAAGGCTCCTGGTGGTCGGCAGCTGTCCGTTTGGAGGTAGGTACACGGGGAAGATCGGCGTAGCGGCAGCCAGCAGCTAGACGCGTATGTAGTATGGGGGAAGCAGTAAGCCCCAAATCTTGAACCCTATAAATAATAGTAAGGGTGAGGAATATGTCCCAGATCCGACTCCGATTGGTAACACTGACGGCTGGTGGTGGTGATAAGCTCGCGGGAGTATGTAGGTACCACTAATATGTAGAAGGTGCAGTGCAGTGTTAGGCAATCAGAGCGGTTTTAGCAAAAAGCACGGAAATTCTAAACATATGGGAATGATGACATACCTAACCTAAGCACAAGTAATAAAATTCTTTAAGTGAGATGCAAAATCAGCTTATAATGAAATGATTAAATGTTTTCCATTATAGCGAGTGAAACATGAGTGATAATGGTGATTTAGCTTGCTAAATAACATACATGTCTGTATTTAAAAACACACAGCTACAAACAATTGTTCAACACTTACCCTAATAGGGGTTTAAATCCTATATTTAGTTCAAAGTTCTGATCTGACTGATACATATACACTGGTAATCTACCACTAGTAGGATAATGAAATTATGGCACTTTATAGCGTAATAAGTACGTAGTAACCACAGTCGTGGCGGAGCGCGCAATACGTGCCGCTCGCCACAAGATGTCTCAACGAATGTGGAAGGCGGGGCTCGGGCACGCTTGGGTGCGCGGGCGCCGGGCTGAGATCGCCTGATCGATGACGTCACGGATCATACGATGTCGAGACAATGGGCTGCCCGTTGGTTGGTACGGTCAACAGAAAAATAACTTGTAAAACTAAGTTAAGTTTTATTTAAGTGTAGGAATTAAGTATGTACATCATTTAATTTTATTTTCAACTATAGCTTTAAGTTCAATTTAGATGTAAGTTTTTTAGTATTAAGTTTTAACATTTTATAGTTTTAAGTTTATTAATATTTCTTTATTAGCTTAGGTTTAATTTAGGTTAATTAATTATTATTATTATTTTATATATTTAGGGTAACGAGTACTTACGTTACAACAGACATGCTAGCATTAGCATTTGGTTCAAAGATGTCGAGTTTCCATTTGTGCAAATGCGATGGAGCGTTTCAGAGAATTTCTGCTTTCGATGGAGGAATTTTTAAATTGACTAATGAACAGTAACATGTGATTTGCTCAAATACTTTTAAAATTCTTACCGCATCAGCTAGATTCTACAGTATTTATCGCATACAAACTTATTAAGGTTTTTTATATCGTAACAAATGTTTGTGATATATTTGTATTATTTAAATAAATAGATAAAAAAATAACTATATAAAATTAAATGGGTGTTCTGACTGAAAAGTATTATTTTTATATTATATATGTTTCTTTGTTAAGTATTATAATAAAACAAACATAATTATTTACGTAGTTACATCTATTTACAAGTTTTTTGTTGTTTTATTTTTAGTATTCTTTCATTATTAGTCGAATTGTCCAAACCTAATCAATATTTAATTAATGTAATACTGTTAAATGAAGAAAATATGTTAAGTTCACAAAAGTCCTCAAAAAGTAAATGTAAATAATGTTTATTTCAATCGTCTATGCACGACACCCGACGCGGCGCTGTGGCGTAGTTAGTGTCGCAAAATGTCTAGACGAACATAGTAAAAGTAATGTGTGTTGCTGCCCTTATATGTACCTCACGAGTCAACATGGTGCAATACAGATGGGCCCTCTCGTAAGTAGGTCACCTCACAATGCATGTCTTGTACTGCATACTGATGAGTGTAGGATTGTAGTCGTGTTAGAAAAAATGTTCATAGATACTGTGCAAATAGCGTTACCTACTTAACATTTGTAGTACCTTCTTCCTTTTTCTGTGCCACTTATGTGAGATCATCTCCTTGTTCATAAGCGTATCTATTAAAAACGTATAGTTATCGCAAGTTTGATGACCTCTGTGGCGTAATGGTTAACATGCCCGACCGCTACTCAGAAGGTCCCGGGTTCGATCCCCGGTCTGGTCAAGATGAAAAATGATCTTTTTCTGATTGACCTGGGTCTTGGATGTTTATGTATATATGTATTTGTTATAAAATATAGTATCGTTGAATTAGTATCCCATAACACAAGTCTCGAACTTACTTTGGGGCTAACTCAATCTGTGTGATTTGTCCCTATAAGTAGTCGTTGGTCGATAGTTTCCAAATTTCGTTTGTGGTTCTTGATTTGTTTGTATGATTAAAAAAGGGTACGGATTTTCGAAATATATAGGGATCCGTGAAAATTAAAATTCTAAGTCTTGTTCGAAGATTTGCCACCTCTATCTATGATTTAGCACTTTCCCGATTGCGTACTTAGCTGGTTGAAGTACTTCCTATATTTTAGTATATTTCTTTTCATTTCATAAAAAAAAAACATGGATCAGTTCATTGAGAAAGTTCAATTTATATTTATCTATTTTAAGAAACGCGCTTATAGGCAGTAAGGTCTTGAAGAAGGTAAGTAAGACATCAACTGTTATGTTCAATGTTTGGGATTCTTCTTCTAAATAATTTATTCAAATACACATACATGAAAACTTACGAGTATAAATCTGTAAACATTAAAACGGTTAAACATTGTTATTGTGTTCGAAATTTAAAAGGACGCATTACCCACTTTACAAACGGGGGTATTCCATAACAACAAAGGATGCTGGCGTCGACAGAGCGGTCTTATTGCACGTAACGGAGTCGACCGCGGAACCGCGCCACCGACCATGAAAAGTCTGGAGACCAGTTCGAAGCCGGAACTCACATGCATCAGGTTTTATAAATTCGTGATAAGTTTTCATTGATTGAGAAATAATCAGGTTTGTAAGCATAAGCTACATTTTTACAGTGTTCAGGAGGTACGTGAAAATTGAGTACCTGATTTCTTCCTAAAGAAAATTGAAGTTAAAACGAAGAAATTTTCGATATTCCCGAAATTTTTATAAGTACTTATCTATTCTTCTAAATTTACTAATTTAATATAGCTGATGAGTTTGTTTGTTAGTTAAATGCGTAAAACTTTAGAACCAGGTCGGATGTCAAAAATTATTTTTGCATATAATAGCCTGATTTTTGGAGGTTCTAGGCTATACACATATAAATAGTACATAATGCGGGAGAAACCGCGGGGAACAGCTAATTACCACCTACCTTTATTTTAAATACTACATAGAAATTTGCATATGTTTGTTAAAGTACAAGGGTTATAGTCCCAAAAGAAAAACTCTGCCTTGGACTTCAACCTTAATAAAATGTATTCAAAGACGAAAATTACATAATTAATTCGACAAGACGTATCACCTTAACTCGTGACCTAATGCTTGTTCAAATACATTTTAATGTCCTACAAACACATAATACTTGTAAACACAATATTATTTTAGTTCTTTAAAACATGAGTGAGAGAGACAGACAGACAGACAGACTTTCGCATTTATAATATTAGTATGGAAGTATGGATAATCAGTCCATTACGAAATGGGTGTTTTAGAGTTAGGTACACACGTACGCACGGGATACCATTTCTAAGCCTTCTCTGTTTGTTTGTCTTGAATATTTTATGTTGCGGAAATATTTTTTTTATTAGTTTTTTTTAAGTGTTTTTTAAGGGTAAAAAAAAAACATTTACTTATATGGATTCCAAGCTACTTAGTTTCCGTACTACTCTGATAATCCGACTCACGCTTGACCAGAATTAGTAACAAAAATTGACTACCCAGCCATCGCGAATAGATATTTTCCAATAAGTAACAACTAACCTTTTCATTTCCAAAAATTTCCACATATAAGAACACGAGGTACAAGGTGCTGCTTATTTCAAAAGATAGAACCTCTTCCAGCAGACCCAACAGAGGATACGTGGATAATATATTCTTCTTTAAAAATTCTAAATTCAAACAATACAATTTCATCAAAAACGGCCTGTGTGAGTACTTCCATGCTGCAGTGAGTGAGCTAATGGTATCTTCACGCTCTTTGGAGATGTAAGGTGGTGGTGTGCTATTATGTGGATCGCTCGGGAGACTCTCGCGCGTGCCTTACTCTAACGAACACAAATAATTGCTAACTATAAACACGCCATTATTATAAGAGCTCGTGTACACGGTCGATTTATAATTACCAATAATTTTATTTATTGTATAAATAATAAATAACATTAGTGTTAATTAATGAATAATTATTAAATATTTAATTTATTTAAAATACACATTGTCGTTATTATTTTATAAAAGCTTTAGCCCGCAGCAATTTCCATCGGCAACAGTGATTTCCCGGGAACAAAAGTACTCTATGTCCTTCTCAATACTTCTAACTATGTGTATGCAAGATTCCAAGAAGAAAGGTTCAGTTGATAGGACGCGAAAGCGTAACAAACAAATAAACTTATTTTCGCATTTATATTATTAAGTTGGATTTTACAATTACAGAATCTGGCAGATTTGTACTATATGAAAGTCGCCAGACCTGAATCTGAAGCCTGAAGTTTCCTTTGCCCTTCCGGGATCCATTTTGTAAGAAAAACATCGACTACAGAAAAATCATAGATAAGTGTGGATAAAGTTACAGAGTATTCAAAAACAATACTCTACAATAGATAATAAAAGATATATGTAATAGACATATTTTAAAATCTGTCAAAACTACGTACTTAGGATTTTTGTAGCTGTTTTTTGTACAGAAATAGTTAAAAAAAGTAAATTAAGACGTTTATCGTCGATTGGTCATCAAAACATCTCGCAACACTGGCTCCAAACGAGACCATTGAACCCTGAAATAAGGTACGTGTCGACACTTGAATTCTTTTTTCAAATAGCTTCTTTTGTCGATGTCAGTGATTCGAATCGATATAATAATCAGTCAATCAGTCGATTTGCATAATGGGTGCACGTGATATTAGCGTTTGTCTGTTAGCACATTTATTTGTTACTAAATATTTTTTGACGTAATAGTATTTACATCAATAAATATTTACAGTACATTATAAGGTATAATGTGTTTGTAGTGTTTTAAGTTATAAGAGTAAATCCATACTTCCATACTAATATTATAAATGCGAAAGTCTGTCTGTCTGTCTGTCACCTCTTCACGGCTAAACTGCTGGACCGATTGTGATGAAATTTGGTAGAGATGTAGTTAACGACCTGAGGTCAAACATAGGCTTTTGGGCGCGATATAACCGAGTCCCACGCGGGGCGAAGCCGCGGGGAACAGCTAGTAATTTATATATGTATAGAGTAACTGTAATAGTATGTCAGCTGCTGGAATGTATTAGCTGCTTCTCTTCCTGGACAGGTTGTAGAAAACCTAGGGAATGGGGGAATCATGACAAGGACTCAACTAATTACCATCATGGTAGAGTAAATAATTTAGTAGTAACTGTAATAATATGTTTTCAATGCTGGAATGTATCAGCTGCTTCTCTTCCTGGGCAGGTCGTAGAAATCGACCGAGGAAATGGGAGAATCATGACATAGGCATCTAGCAACCAGCACTATTGATTTCCTGGTAAGTACCATCATGCTAAACGTGGTCTAAGGTCTTGACCCTAGGCTCTGTCTACCCCGTATTGGATTGAGACGTGACGTGATTATATGTATATTTAAATTGTTTAAGCATTAGGTGCCACAAAAAAATAAAAGGGTCAGATGGACTTTTTTTACAACTTTTTACTAGACAAGCGCAGCAAAATTTAAACTCGTTAAAAATTGTATAATATAATTTTAAAATAATCATGCTGATTATACTAGCACCAAAGCTTTCATTGTTTATCTTTATAAAGTTGCTAATATAGCGTTTCCCAAAAATTAAATAAGGAAGTCGATCCGAAAAACGAATTTAATGAATATCATAAAAAAACTATCAACTATGTATATTCCTCAACGAAAACTTCTAAATCGGACAATAAATGTACTACAAGGTATTTTTAGCAAACCAGTTTCCCTTTCATGAGGTTTTTTTGCATACAATGGCTTTGAGAAGGTCATTTATTGTCATTAGCCACGGTACCTATACGACTATTTATTACGATACAAATCAAATTTTGCTACTGTTTCTAAGTTAAATTTTATTAGGTTTAATTTTTATTATCTAACAGTATAGTACGATTATGTAGTATGATTCTATAACGGGAAATGACCGATTAAATTCCTATGGATTTAATTCCCGTTGTCCTCCACTTAAATTGCCACCACTGGTGGCCGACGGGAATCTATACTAATATAAAGCTGAAGAGTTCGTTTGTTTGTTTGTTTGAACGCTTATAACTTGGGAACTACTGGTCGGATTTGAAAAATTCTTTCTGCATATGATAGCTTGATTCATGGGGAAGGTTATAGTACATACACACTAAGGGCGAGTGAAACCGCGGGGAACAGCTAGTAATTTATATAATGTTTGCCCCACTGAGGGACAACGCCACAACTTTTTAAAGAATTCCCATTGTCCACCACCAAAGAATCTGGAATCCCGCTCGGTATGACACGAAACAATTGTTTTTTAAATCTATGTCTACCACTGTCTCTTTGTCTGTTTCGAGCATATATTATGTCGAACGCTTCGCAAAAATAATCTATGAAACTATATACTACAAACATACATTAAATCACGTCTTTATCCCAAACGGGGTAGACAGAGCCAAAGACCAACACAAGAACACGTTTAGCATAATGGTAGTTGAAAACTATATACTAAGAACCTATACAATCTATAATAATAATATCTAATCTTAACATTGTATGGTACTTTTGTACTTACTATGGCTTATGTGCCTGAAAATAAAGATTTTTTTTTTTAATCTAGAACCACATTACTTTATTTGCGCAAAACAAAAGATGGAACAGATATATGTGCAAGAGAGAAGTCAAGACTACTTGAGTTTGACGTAATTTCGTCGAAAGAATGTAGAGAATGCAACAAAGGGAGAGAGAGTTCTTGAGCCTGGAAAAGACATCAACGAGTCTCTATTTAAGATTAAGACAAACTGTTTAACATTCCTAAATAAAATTGCCATAAAAGATTTATACGACATTGTTATTGAAGACTACAGTCACGTGGCCCGTACACTTGTAATTATAAATATTTATTGCAATCTGGTTTCTCGATTCAAGGTTAAAAAATGTCAATGACCTGTTTTGATACTTTTGGGAAAATATCTGTGGCATTACGGATCTCGCTCTAAAACATTTAGCCTTAGACTTTTAGAAGATCAAAGTAAAAGATACCCATTTTTAAACCAATTATATTTTAGGTATCTATAAGTTTTAGTTTTAATTCATTACTGGCTTTCGCCGGCGGCTTCACTCGCATGAATTTACCACGGGAACAGTGCCTTTTCCCGGAATGAATGGCATCCTATGTGTATGGAAAATTTTAGGAAGATTTTTGCAGTAAATAATGCGTGAAAGCGTAACAAAGAAACAAACAAACTCACTTTCGCATTTATAATATTAATATTAATCTATACTAACATAATAAAGCTGAAGAGATTGTTTGTTTGAACGCTTATAACTTGAAAACTACTGGTCGGATTTTGCAAAATTCTTTTTGTATATGAAAGCCCTGTGGCGACACTAGCGCCACAGGGCTTTCATATACAAAAAGAATTTTTGGGGTAGGTTATAGGCTAGTACATACACAGTAATGGCGAGTGAAACCGCGGGGAACAGCGAGTACGATATATATCTTGTATTTATTCTTTTGCTACCAAACTAGCTTATAAGCGACATATTTTCGTGTTATTTCAAAATAAACGAAGTAATTAAAATCGAGAGCATATACATATTATCCAAACCACCGGTGCGCATGAGTCAGTACAGCGTTTAACCTGGTTACGACTACGACAGGAGTACCAGAGACCGCCGCGCCGGCCTGGATAGCTGTCTTACAAGAAGTTATTGAATCCACGTGTTTTTATACTTAGTAAAATGAGCCTGCTAGTGTTTATATCAATAACGGATAAGTACATGTCAATTTTTTTTATTGGTAACATTTAGTAGAGAAGTTTTATCATTATCTTTTTAAGAGCTAGGCTCGTTCGGCATTTTTTTTAATAGAATTCATATTGTCATATTGAAACAAGCAGAAAAATAGTAATTAATAATTTAAAAATCCTGCCTATTTATCAAACTTGTGATCGTGATTCCCGAAATACAGGGTGTTACTATTTCGGGAATTGCAGCAAACATGTATTTTAAATTTAATTGTTTTTTCAGATAAAACAAGACTTTTTTTAATTTTATTTATCACACATGAAAATTTCCTTTGTTCCTATTAGTTCCCCCTTGCCCTTGACGTAAAAATTGGGTGTTGTAAGTGTTTGTCTACGATATCTTTAAGCCCCTAAAGACTACAAATTTGATGATTAAAAAAAAAAGCTATTGTCGAGATGTTTCGGAGATTTTAATAATTTTCATTTTGTATTTGTTACTCGTACTGATGCTTAATACTCAACAGCCTATACTAGTTAGTGCCATGGGCGCAATGGAGACAAACACAAATATAAACAGGCACAAACTCCCCCATAACCGTAAAAAATGAGCGAGAATACTAGCCGATCGGAATCGAACTCGGGACTTCCGGTTCTGGAAACTAACGGGTCATTACGTCACTGACATCAACAAAATATGAGAAAAAAATAAATATAAATAAACTTATAAAAGTAATTTCATCATTATCATTCCGTGTAGGTAACACGGTCGAACGACCATGCACACTCTGGTGTCCGGGACTTTTGGTTCTCTTAAATAACGGGTCATTACTCCACTGCACTGACATGGACAAAATGTTAAAATAAATATTCATAAATAAACTTATATAAAAGTTATAATTTATACAAGATACTTAATCATTCAAAATATGATCCGAATATTGCAACATGTCTATATTTACGTAATTAGAGTAAGTTTACATTTATAAATAGATGTATAATTAAGTAAAATTATTATATCCTTGGTGAATTTTTAATTTATTAATTACTGGCTTTTGCCCGCTTGAATTTCCCTCGGGAACATTGCTTTTTTCTGGGATGAAACGTACACTATGTCATTCTCAATACTCCTAGCTATGTGTATGCGAAATTTCAGAAAGATTGGTTCAGTAGATAGAGCGTGAAGAGGTAACAAACAAATATACAAACTCACTTTCGCATTTATAATATAAGTTGGATTGGATTTGATTACGTTACCGGAAGCATATTTAATACTTCATGCTAATTATACTTTTAGCAAAGAGTTACACTTCTTTAAATATCATTTATTAATAGTTTTCGAAAGTATTTCACAAGTTTTGAATAGCATATTAAGTTTTGGTAATGTAATCTATACTTCCTTACTTAATATTATAAATGGGAAAGACCGTCTGTTTGTCTATTTGTCTGTCTGTTATGTTTTCACGCCTAAACCGCTTTACCGATTTTGATTAAATTTTATATGGATATAGTTATGAACCAGCTGTTTCAACTGTCTTACTATTACGGACGGATAGCAGTCTGATCAGTCAAATCAGTAATAGGATCGCGATTAACCCTTTGGGTACGAAACCCTAAAAAGGCCAATTTCTGAACACATAAATATGGATATCTCTACATTTATCATTAAGATAAATAAATTTAAGATTTAGAAGCTATTTTTTTTATTAATTACAATTAATTATAAAATAATAAGTCAGAATTTACTAAACGAACAAATATGAATGTTATCCAAAATAAATGCATTTTCTTAATTTTAATTAAAAAAAAAACAGAACTCTATAAATTTACTGTCTTATCATATTACGACGCAAAGAAATTAAAGAATAAACTCAGATAAGTACCTAAGTTTGTAAATACAACAGCATTTTATTGCATAAACTGTATCATGTTATCAAAAAAATATATCAACCAATAACACCTAATCAAAATTTCTAAACGATTAGTCAATTTGAATGTCAAAATTACTTCGCAACACACAAATTACGCCAACTCAACATTTCGCGCCAATCCAACTTTAATTAAAAAACTTTATCAAACCAAAACAATAACATAAAATAAATTAAAATCACGTTACCTTCGATGCCGCTTTGGTCCAGTTGTCCACAATCAATCCACAAAAGCACTACACAAGTTGAACACAATAAAAGTTGATCACTATTAAATAGATCTTTTCCGTAATTTATTCGTCTCTCTACTAACACGTCTGTTCGTGGAGGCGTCTATCGTCCGACTGAGTTGAATGTAGACTGATGGCCAAGCCCGAGCACTGGTCAGACACGCACGAGATAATGATTGCATTGTACCATAAAATATAATAATACGAGAGTGGACACTTAAATAATATGAAGGACCTTTAAGGCATATTGGTTTGGTCGTTTTGGTTCGTCTAAGAGGATCATAATTAAAGCGTCTTCAGGGCTCTAAAGAGTAAGTTGAGGTTGCAACTGGGAAACACGCTTAGATTATGATGATAAATTTGGTCCACAACTAAGTCTTATAACAATACTTACAACTTAATTAGCCATGTTAATATAGCCTTCTCGACTTAGAATACCAGCACCAAAAACAATGGTACCAAGCATAGAGCAACGAAACTTCTGAGAGAGCCATCTTAGTTGTTAGTTGTATTCACTCTTTCTCTATTTAGGATTCTGGAACGGCAACCATTTGACAAACAATCTACCAGATAATCCAACGACTGTATAAAATTCGCAGAAAGGCGCTGCATGGGGGGGATCCGCTTCGGTCAGTTGGAAGTTTATGTGATCCCGGAGGCCTAAAGCAGTTGACTTCTTTCTTACAAGTAAAATGATTATTTCAATTTCGGCAATAAATAATACGCAGCGACCTTTAAAAGAGATAATCTGCTAGCTGATTCTTCGTAGAGACGGTAGAGACAAAGAAAATATACACTATCTATTACTTGGTACTTATGTGACATTTGGAGAAAATTTACAGACGTCCTCCAGTAACGCCTTCTACGAAACAATTCGGTTAATCGTTTCAAATGGTCGATGTGCATTATTTCTTGTCGAGTTGCTATCGCTCTATACCATCATGATTTTGTGACGCTGAGGCGCGGTGTTAGAAAACAAATAAATCGCGTGGATACAGTGTGTTTGTCAATAAATTATGCGAAAGAGCCGCGTTGTCTTGCAAGAAAGCGTGCGCGGAAAATCTAGTTTCTTCTGGCGCGGACATGCTACAGTGAGGATCGGCCGTTTTCAGTAATACCACGACAAAAACCGACGTTAAAAGGAGGCCAAGTTCGGCGCGGGAAGAGGTAAACTCAAAGGCCATTCATGGAAAACAACATGATTTTGTTTTTCATTCAGTACCTCTACTGAATACTTATGTAAATAGAGTTTTGAAACTCCAGCGGTAACGATTTTATAATTATATGGTTGAAGTTAAGTAGGGCTTGAACTTTTTAGAATTATTGTATAAATCATTAAAATACCTCGATTTGGTGTAGGCATTTGCTGGCCCCTTAGATGTTGAACCTTCTTAGACACGTGCACCCAATTGCCCCCTTAAAATTAAAATTGTCATATTCGTTGGAATTCTTAATGATACTGAAGCCAAAAGAAAAAAAAACCATATTTATTATTATCACGGCATTTAATCAATCTCAAACACACCATTTCTCACACGTCTGTACAAAAGTACTTTTTCCTAACACTATTTTTTAATAAATTAAAACAACTGGTTTATAATAATCATTAAAAAAAAGTAAACAACATTAAAGAAAAAAAAATAGAAATTACAATCCCCTTTACGATCAATGCAAAAACACTACTTCATCATAGAAAATACATCACTGCGAATTTTTACATAACTTTTGTCTTCAATTTTGTAAAAACTAAAACATTTTACCGTTTTACATCATCATGTTATTAGTGGTGCGAAATATTACAATAGATATAGGAATCACTCAGGTGAGATGTTCTTTGAATACTTTATTGTCGTAATTGACTGAATTATTATCTTATGGAATGTACTAAGGCATGTTCTATATCAAGAGATGCAAAAATTACTTAAATTGTACTAGGTACAAGGTACAATAGCAAAATTTACTTTAAACGTAGGGCCCTCTATCGAAAGATGATAACTTATTATTTTATTGTAATAGGAGGGAATTTCCCTAATCCGATAGAGTTTATCTCAAAGTGACCGTACAAAAAGGTATTTAATTTAGGTATGTAACTCTATAGAGACAAGATAATTAACAATTCGAAGTTAAAACACATAACTAATGATGAAATAAATATTAGTATTTAAACAAATATTCTATCAGGCACAAAAGTATTTTACATACTATAGTGGAGCCGATGAAAGAATGCGTTTTCAACTTCTTTCAAATACGCACAGTCAACAAAATAAGTGACCAGACCTGATTTTATAGTAAAAGTTTATTTAGAAGCTAAAAATTTTATAAATGGTATTTAAATAGATTTTAAAGACTTTAGTTATGTCTACTCAATCAATTAATTTATTTATTTATCTCCACAAAGTAGGTTTCACATCAATTGAACAATTTACAAAAAAGGACATCATTACTGTGTCTACCGGAATAATAAATTTCCAAATTTAAGCCCCAAGGACATGGGCCTATTTTTGTAAAAAAAAAAATTATATTTATTTGTTTTTTGTTTATATGATACATTTCAAGATTCAGGTGTTTCACAAATTTTAAAAATAGTTCTCCAGATTACTTTTTCTCTCAGCTAACTATACATTTTAGCTCCTTTAGCTCATTTTATTTTAAATGTATAGTCCTTTCTTTTAGTCAATTCTGCATTCTTTCAAAGGCCCGGAAAATATATATTGACGTGGACAAAATTAATAATAATTACGGAAAATCGAATTATGTGTTATTACATAACAATTCTGGTACTTTATTATTAACGCAACACATACTAATAGCAATCGTACATTGTAAAACACGTATGCGGTGTACTTTAATATGTAATTTTAAATATATTTTTTTACTTAGCACTTTTCTTTTTATAAAAACCAGTATAAAAATACATTTTGAAAATGCCAATTGGCTTTTTTTAAATCGGTCATTTTGATGTTTGACCCTTCTGAGAATCAATCATTTTGGAAATAAGCTATTACTATAACTGGCCTATTTTAGACTGTTGCGAATTTGCCCAAAAGAAACGAAACTGTTTCATTGACTTTTTCCCTAATCTAAATTTACACACGTTAGTCTTTTTGTATATATGATTGTTTATTTATATTTAACACTATAAGTATATATAATAGGCAATCCCAATAATTTATATACAATATTCACCACTGTCAATACAGTATAAAGTTATATCAAAATTCTTATAAAATTATGTACGACTTCAATTAGATTTAATGTCAAAAAGTAGTATATAAAAATATTAGATATATTATGTTAATACAATAATCGTCGAAAAATGTTAAATTAGTCGAAATGGTAAAATGCACTAATAATACATTAAAAATTGTATAAATGTGATCAAACACTAGATTTATCAAAATGTATACCTAAATTGCTTAAAATAGGCACTTACAATAAATATTTCATTACACACTGAAAATGTATCACTGTTACAAAAATATATCATTATTTTTTTAAATCTAAACAATAAATATTACAAAATATTCGTATTTGTACCACATTCGAGATTATAATATTTTAAAATGAGATGCGTATACTCAGATCCGTATATACTTAGTGGCTTATTTTTTACGTGTGAATTCGGTGTCAATTGTCCTTAAGGTTTTAAGAAGCTATATTATAATGCTCAGTGGCTCAGTCCGGCTTTCGAGTTAGAGCCACGTAAATCGAAATGTTATAAATCTTATTGCAATGCAATACGGTATAATATACGAGAGCCTGCTCTACAATCCGCGAACTTCCTGATACCCTCACATAGCCAATTTTACGAGCACACGTGTTTAAATGTCGTTTTTACTGTAAAGTGTACTTTTTTTACCTGTATCTGTAGATGAAAAACCATTTACCTCATTTTATAGGTCTAACAATGTACAATTCTTGTAAGAATAGGAGGTCAAAATGTGTAAAAAAAAAGCACGGATACGTGTAGCAGCAGCGTTCTATTTAATCTGTATTTAAGACGTTACGACAGCCCTTTGAAAAGATAATTGTTTTATTTCCAACTAAATCTAAGAAGGTACTAGAAGTATCAACAAAATCTAAAGCCAAGATTCACTTCGGGTTGTTGAGTCGGGAATAAGGTATAATCTACAGCTTCCCCTAAAAATATAAGGTCAATAGAGCTCCTACGAACCAAAGGTCAATACGGCTCCTTAGAACAAAGGGTCAATACGGCTCCTAAGAACAAAAGGTCAATACGGCTCCTAAGAATAGAAGGTCAACACAGCAGCGTGATTGCCCCTAACAAGTAAGACTCTGTCGGCCGCTGTGGCGATAGCATGCAGCCAGGCGAGGTAGAGCGGCGGCGGGACCACGCCCCTGCGGCGCGGCAGCGGCAGCGTGACACACACGAGCCGCGCGCCGGCCGACTGCGCCGCTATAAGCTCACGGAGGCGGAGGTGGCGGTGCGTGCGGTCTCGCGCGGCTAGGAGATCCGCCTCTGTTATGCCGGCTAGTAGAAAAAAATAAATATATTATGTAGATTTATCTACGTAGAGTATAAAATGTAGATGCTTAATAAGTCAGACACAACCATGCTCAAGAAAGTACTACTTTACCACTACTAATACAGCAACAAACAATTGACGTCAGTAAGTGATAAGAATGTCCTATATTGAAAACAAAAAAATTGAGTTTGAATTTGTTGTTATTTTAGACTGCTGATTATTTGTTTTACAGGATTCATCTTCTTTCTTCGTAAAATTTCTTATGTAGGTTTATCGGATAATAAATAAAATACTATTATTTCTGTAAACGGCTTAATAGTCAGAATAATTTAAAATATATGTGGAAATGCGTAATAAACACTACACTCTACACTCTTTTCTTTATTATCCCTCTTTTAGCTTTGCATATATCTGAAACTTAAGTAAAAATTACACTTACTGTGTTCATTGCTATCATCGTTACTCTTGAAAGGCGCTATGAGCCTGTCGAAATAGGCTAAAGTAGAGTCTCGGGGCCTCTTTGTGATGTCCGGGATCATCTTCAGCGCTGAATAGTCTATGCGGAACTTTGAAAGCAGCGACGCCATACTGTATTATACAAATTATTAAGATTAATTGACACATTTCGTTTTTAAATTTAAACTTTATTTTATATAACACTAGCGACCCGCCCCGGCTTCGCATGGGCATAAAAACCTTCCTCTTAAATCACTCTATCTATTAAAAAAAACCGCATCAAAATCCGTTGCGTAGTTTTAAAGATTTAAGCATACAAAGAGACATAGGGACAGAGAAAGCGACTTTGTTTTATACTATGTAGTGAAAAGCTTTATGTAACATTATGACCTGGCCTAGGTACGAACCTTGGCCATATAGTTCAGAGGTAACATGACTTTCTTCTGCGTGGTCCAGCGTTTAAGGTATTTATTTCATTTCCCACGGGAAACACACTTTATTTAGTTGTTTCTAGTTTAGATGTTAGAAACAACTTATTTAGATAAAAAAATTTAGGCTTGAATCACCTAATTTATTTATTTATTGGGAATAAAAAACAGCATAAACATTACAATACTTTAAACAATTTACAACAAATTTTAACACTAATGTTGCCCATTATTATTGTTTGATACATACATATATATAATCACGTCTTTATCCCATACGGGGTAGACAGAGCCTAGGGTCATAAGACCTTAGACCACGTTTAGCATAATGGTAGTTGAAACAGGAATTCAATAGTGATGGGTTGCTAGCCGCATCGCCTATGTTATGATTCACCCATTCGGCGATTCCCTCAGTCGACTTTTACGGCTTGCACGGGAAGAGAAGCAGCTGGTACATTCTATGTTTTTCTTTTTCTCCCAGACCAGCATGGTCATTGATTGTCTGATAATGAAAATGATTTGCCGTTTATGTTTAGCCGTTGGTCCCGGCTGCCATCTAGCTGTCCTTATCCACATAAGTGGTCGAGAGGCGGTTTCTAAGAACTTTGACACCAGACTGTGCATGGTCAAATGCGTGTAACCCACACGAATGATGATGTCGGAGTGACTTACTTTCGTTCCTCGATCTCCATCTCCGTGTTCTTGTTGGCGAGAGTGAACACGCGCAGTGGACTGGAGGCCCACGCGCGACGTGTGGATAGGATATACGGCAGCAGTAGGGTTAGACCTGGGACAAACAAAGGCTAAGGTTCTTAAATTCAAATCCCCCCCCCCCCCTCCCCCCAATTAACAAACTTTTATCAAGCTAAATTTAACTATAACGTGTTTAGTTATTACTTCCATACTAATATTATAAATGCGAAAGTCTGTCTGTCTGTCTGTCTGTCTGTCTGGCTGTCTGTCTGTCTGTCTGTCTGTCACCTCTTCACGGCTAAACTGCTGGACCGATTGTGATGAAATTTGGTAGGGATGTAGTTAACGACCTTAGGTCAAACATAGGCTACTTTTGGGCGCGATATAACCGAGTCCCACGCGGGGCGGAGCCGCGGGGAACAGCTAGTCTCTTATAAATATTCAAAGTGAAAGAACGAGACAAAAAACATTTATTACAATGGGGTAAGACCTCGTCCCGACCGGAAGACTAACATACGTTTATTTTGATGAATAAGGGGGTAAGAATATATAAAATTGATAAATCGCAAAATTCTACGTAATTTTCATTAGTAGAATACGAGTAAATATATTCAGATGTCCTTTCCATGACATACCTCCGTCATCGTAGAGCCACCACACATCGACAGTGCCGGCTTGCCTCTTGGTGAATTGTTCCACAGAGGTGAATGACGACGTCCGACGAGTGCCTCCAGCCAAAGCTCGACGCACAACACCGCCCACGCCACCCGTGCGACTGTACAATACAATACAAAATCCGTATCCATACTTCCATACTATCCATATCCATACTAATATTATAAATGCGAAAGTCTGTCTGTATGTCTGTCTATCTATCTGTCTGTCACCATTTCACGGCTAAACTGCTGGACCGATTGTGATGAAATTTGGTAGGGATATAGTTAACGACCTGAGGTCAAACATAGGCTACTTTTGGGCGCGATATAACCGAGACCCACGCGGGGCAGAGCCGCGGGAAACAACTAGTTATACATAAAATTAAAATGATAAAACCCACCGACCATATATTCAGATGATCTGAAGTTGAATAGGAGGGAGTGAAGAGCTCTTCTGTCAAAGGCCAGGATACACTTTGGGTCTTAAATATCGCACCGGCAAACGCAGCATCGTACACCCACCGACCAGATGTTCAGATGACCTAAAGAAGGTCGCAGGCAGGCGCTGGATGCAGGCCGCGACAACCGGTAGTTTTAGAAATCATTGGTGCCTATGTCCAGCAGTGGACAGTCTGGTGCTGAAATGGTGATGATGATGATGATGATGACAAAGTTAAACTAGCATTTGCCTGCGATTACAATCACCCGTGGCCAACCAAATCAAGCCAATATTGTAGATATTGAAAACTTATACAGAAAGTTTTGATTAGAGCAACAGAAGCAAAAAAAAATATAAAAAATTATTCATTACCTCTCCTTCTGTTTCTGTCCGCCATCTTTATTCGTCCCAGCTTGTTCCGCAGCCCCCGGGTCGGCTACCACGCCCGCTCGTCGGAGCTGCGGCGAACCCATCGACACGTCAGATAAACTGCTTCCTGTGCACATATTACCAACAGTTATTATATATTACTACCTGTTCCCCGCGGTTCCACTCGCCCGTGGTGTGTATGTACTAGCCTATAAGCTTCTTCAAGAATCAGGCTATTATATTATATATTTAGAGATTATAGATAGTTCTTTACAAGGTTAACGATATTCTCGTTAGCTGCTTCTCAAAAACGTCTAAACTGTGGGGTTCGTTTGTTGCTTCCCAAGAACCTCCAAAGTGTGGGTACTTAGAGATGAAATGTTGAAAATCTAGAACTGGAATCAATTTATTATCTAACAGCATTTGTCATAATATTTCACCTTCAGCTGCCGGAACCCTACTTTCTTGGTTTTTTTTTCTATCGCTAATGACGAGATGAGCAAAAGCGACTTACCGACGGAGTGGTTCAAGCTCTCGGTTGACTTTGACTCCTTGTAGTTATCACCCATGGACCCTGCAGAATGTGGTGTGGTGATCAAAGCGAACATATAACACATGGACTTTTGGCAATATTGGCGTATTATAGCATCATCTCTATCACTCAGAGAAGGTCAATGCCCAATTAATACAGCATCTTAGTTTTCCTAATACACAAACGCTTCAATTTTCATAAATAGGTATTTTATTACCTCTTAGTAGAAGAATATTGCCCTTATAAAGGATTTTCATGATGATTTAATATCATCAAATAGAACGGTTAAATAACATTTATAGATAGAGTAAACCATGCAGCCACTCTTACTCGCAAATCTTTTAACTTTTATCGAAATTTTAGTACAACCAATATTTGCCACAGTCCAATATTTTAATACACAATGAGGTCTTATTAAACACATGTCTTATTAAATAGCAAATGATCATATAATAAACACAACACTAGGTTAGTGACAAACGCATTGACTAAGTCGTTTATTATGTAATTTCTAGTCTAAAACTAAGCGGCGCGCCACAGTCACTGGTTATAAAATACAAAAAGCAATTTAACTTAACACTTTCGCCGGCAGTAACCCCTATAATATTAACAACTAACTGTTATTGTTATCTCGTTTACTGTCCGCCGAAAGTGTTAATCAAACTTTTTATTGTTTTGAAGATAACTTTATATACTTGTACTTCATATTCCCGTATTGAGGATACTCGACAAGGGAAATCATTTTTTCAAAAGGCAAAACATCCATGAGGAATTTATGACGAATGTTAATACACCAAAACTAATATTATATACAATATTTGAAGGACCTCGATGTGGTTGTAAGAGCGATATCAATAAATCCAACTGTTCCTTCCCAAAAACCTCCAAAGTCGGGACTGTGTGGTGGTGCATTTTTGTCTAACTGCGATCTCAAAGAACACGCACAATATAAAATATCATCGAAATCATTTGAAGCTGTCTGTTTTCTAATATTTGTCTCGATCGCTCTTATTGCCTGAGATTTTTTTTGTGCTTTTTAACAATAAGTCTTCTTCACTTGCGTTGAGATAAAATATCTTAGAGCACGCATTGAACACAAAGTACGTTAGAGACATGACAAACAGAAGTTACAGCGACATCGACAAGAAAGGTTCGCCAAACATTGTCAAGAACATCTGAAGCTATCTGCCTTCTAACATATGTCTTGGCCGCTCTGGTCATTCAGCAATAAGTCTTCTGCACTTGTGTTAAAATAAAATATCCTAGAACACGCATAAATACGCACCGCACATCGCTCAATTCGTACTCGAGCGCCATTCAACAATGAGACTTATGAACTTACACATTAGAACATATAATTGAATGACTATACATACGTGACATGGCTGACAGATCATTAGCAGCTGTTCCTGGTACTGCGACATCAGCGAGGAAGGCTCGAAGATCATCATCAAGGGCTTCTGAAGCCAACTGGCCGCCTTCAACGCGAACTAACGCTAGCGCCATATGGACGTCTAGAGCTTTGCTGTCACACACAAATATCATTATTCACAAATTCTAACGCTAGATGGCAGTCGTCACGCTAAGTATGCCTTCAATTTCTGCTTCTGTGACCTAGTGGTCACCCTGCCAGGCTGTCGTACCGGAGGTACCGGGTTTGAACCTCGGTCAAGTAAACATGGAAATTGATATTTTTCAGATCAACCTGGGTTTTGATTGTTTATCTTTTATGTGTATTTAAAAATATAGTATGGTTAAATAAGAATTCAATCATCATCATTTCGAGTAGGCGTCACGGTCAATCGACCATGCACACTCTGGTGTCAGAGTTCTTCAGAACCGCCTCTCGGCCTCTGACGTGAATCCTTTAACGACTACCAGATGGGAGTTTTTGGAGTAAACTGTCGCTATGTACGATGTGTATATGCGCTGTATTTAATTTCCAAAACTTAGGTTTTTTCGAGTGTTTGTGCATAATATTGGTGGATTATTATTCGCAAAGTGTTCGTGAACAAGCGTGAATGTTGGGAAGTGATACAGTGTCGATTACGTGACTTTTTATCTTTGTCACCAAAATCTCCATGATATAGCTAAGTGAAATTTTTCCACCGCTTCACTTAGCCATCTGACTCAGACTAGACTTACTTACTTGACTGGACTTGACTATTGACTTATTTTTGACTCGACTGACTTAAGTAGGACTGAAGAAGATTAATAAATTCAAGAAAGGCCTTAAAGGACTAGATTCCATGGCCGTAAAAACTATTAAAAAAAAAAAAAGACTACCAGATGGCAGCCGGGACCAACGACTTTACGTGCCTTCTGAAGCACGGAATCATCTATCATCTCTCTCATCTCATCTCTCTATCAGACAATCAGGTGACTCAAACCTGCTTTGTCCTAACCAAACTGGAAACAACTAAACAAAGTATGCTAATTCAATAATTCTACCCTCGGACTTACTTTGGGGCTAAATTAATCTGTCTGTATTAAATTTATAAAAAAAAAATGATTTTTTTTATATGTATATTTAAAAATTACAATTTATTTCCATATTTTGTTAGGTATTGTACTGTATTTGTCCTGTATTGACTGATTATAATGAAATTTGGGATGTATATAATTAAGGATCAGGGTCAAACATAGGGTACTTTTGGGCGCAATATAACCGAGACACACGCGGGCGGAGCCGCGAGCTACAACTAGTAAATAATAATTAAACTTACTGCATAACCTCCACGTAGTCCACCATATCCGCGCGGTCGCACGAGACCCAGTCCTCTTTGAAGCCCATCATCAGAATGTTCGGCTTCAGCTTGCCCAGACCACTTGTCTACAAAATATCATATCATACTAATATTATAAATGCAAAAATGAGTTTTGTTGTTTGTTACGCTTTCACGCTCTATCTTCTGAACCAATCTTCTCAAAGTTAGAAGTATTGAGAAGGACATCACCTTTCATTCCGAAAAAAGCACTGTTCTTGAGAGAAAATCACGCGGGCGAAAGCTAGTGTTAATACATACCAACTGCATAAATTTAAAGGACTTCATACCGTTATTCTAAATAACTTTTCCGAATAAACTTATATAGAAGTACGAAAAAAAATTTACACCACCTATACAAATTCAGATCATCTGATCCAGTTTAGTATGAAGAGTGAAAAAAAATTCGTATTTCGATAGAAGTTTATTTGGAAAAGTTGTTCAGTATAGTGAACTCGTTTTTGAACTAACATTCTATATTTGGACTCATTACTAATATGCAAGTAGGAATCACGCTCGGGCAAAGAAGGGGTTAAGTCCAAAGAATTTACAACACTAGAATGCTTACGAATAATAATAATCGCAAAAAACAACATTCAAAATTAATCCTTATTACTCTACTGCAAAGTTGATTTTTCTTCAAAGCCTACATACAAATACCTAACGTTCCAGAAAAAGGTCCAAAATTTGTAGGTGTCCCTTTTCCTCGTAAATATTATACAACCTACTAGAAAGAGACACCTACAAACTTTAGGTTTTATTTCGGAACGGCTTTTGTTCTCCGTAAGCATTCTAGTGTTATACAGTGCCACAAACTTATCTGACCCGGTGGCAGAAATCGGAACTAAGGAAACTTCATACAACTTTGTGCAATAGACATAGATTGTGGCGCCTTCGCGACCGGGTCAGATAAGTTTGTGGCACTATATATAAATTCTTTGGTAAAGTCAAAATGAGCGTACAACCGACCTGTATGAGCGCACTAGCGCCATCTTTGAAGCTGGCGTCGTCGACCACGGTGTAGAAGGCCTTGATCTTCCGCCGCGTGAACCACTGGTACGCGCGGCTTGATAGCGCTTCACGAGCGCGGTGGCTCACTTGGCCCTGCAACATTTTTTAAAAATGTTTTACGGCCCTGGATACGCGTCCTTTAAGGACTATCTTCGATACGGATTTCGCGGACAGTAAACGAAATTCAAACTCAAATTCATATTGTTTATTTTCAATATAGGATATTCTTATCACTTATTGAAATAACAATAACAGTTAATTGTTATCTATGTCGAGAGGCGTTACTGCCAGCGAAAGTGTTAATTATAATTTTCCCATTGCTAAAGTCAGAATCTGATGTCATGCAAAGCCAAATCAATAATGTCATTTCACTATCAATTTAATTGTGATACGACAAAATTAGTATAGTAAGATCACATCTATTTTTTTTTTTAATTTTACCCTTGTTTTAAAAATACATGTAGCGTCAATAAAGTCGCCATGATAATCTTAAAAAGACAGTGACTTTTGTATATGTATACCTATAGTTAGAACTGTTAATGTACAATATGAAATGCAAGAAATAAATTGAATTGAATAATGACATACCTGAACAATATGCCCGCACAGCATAAGTGAGAGCCCCTTGGTAAGTAGATAGGCGAAGTCTGTCAATATTGGCCTCTCAGCTGGGAATCCAGTAAGCACGAGGATTTGGGGCCTGAAATAAATAACCAAAAATGAAAAAAAGTCAATCATTTTTTAAAAGGCGTAGGAAAAGAGGCAGACCAAACAAAAGATGAATCTAAGAAACTTTGATATAGATAGGAAGGTAAAGCAATAGACCGAAATGTGTGGGAAACTATGAAATCGAACAGGGCTTTTGCCCAGCAGTGGGACTTCATAGCTTAATTTGACCGCAAACCGACCGAGTTTATCCAATCCAATCCAACTCATATTATAAATGCGAAAGTAGATTTGTATATTTGTTTGTTTGTTACCTATTCCCACCCAATCTACTCAATCAATCTTCCTGAAATTTTATATATATTAAGAAGGACATAGGGTACCTTTCATTCCAGGAAAAAGCACTGTTCCCAAGAGAAATTCATGCGAAGCCGCGGGCGAAAGCTAGTTAAATAAATATACCTATAGTTTTTAACATGTTCGGTAACTCTGTTCAGATGATGCACGCCGGAAAGCGCAGTCTTGTATGTCTGCGCCTGCGTCGTTGAGCCCCAATTTACATCTGCAAAAGTGTTTTAATATATTTTTTTTATTTCGTTTGAACTCAAGTCTAACTAGCGTCATCTGGTGGTAGAAAACATACTTCACCTTAATTTATAAGTAAGATTTTTGTATCTACTATAAAACTATATCTAGAATAAAACATCGTACAATAATGGAGTTTAAAAATGTCAAACGTAATCTTACTTAAATATACTCGAGTGGCTCTCAAATGAAAGCGCATTACGTGTACATTATCATATTTTAAATGAAAATCGATAAAGCTCTGGGGGTATAAGTGGGGAAAATATCTAATATCTGCAAATATATGTGGGGGGGGGGGAGAAATCAGTCAACCCTCACCACTTAAAACAAAATGTTTCAGTTTTTTTTTCATTTTAACTTTAATTCCCTTTAAGACGATACCTTGGTGAACACTAGCGCCACCATCATTAAATAATAATTATTCCCTGAAAACACAAGTTATCAAAAATCCGTGTTATGTAATTAATGTTCGGGATCTGAAGTTAATTTTAATCATATTAAATCATTAAATTATAATTCCATTTAGTTACAATTTGCAAAACTACTAAAAATGTTACTATAGGGAACTATAATTTAATAATTGAATATGTTGTTAATTAACTTCAGATCCAAAACCTTAATTACATAACACGGATTTTTGATATCTTGTGTTTTCAGTAAATAATAATTTAAATGATGTTGGCGCTAGTGTTCCCCAAGGTATCACCTTAAGCCAATTTTTTCGGAGTTTTTTTTTTATTATTTTCACTTTAATTCCTTCAACCACGTACCAGGCTTCCTGTAGGACACCAGCAGATATAAAGCCAGTAGTGATCCGAAGGTGACGAGCGCCGTGATCCACGAGATCACGAACATGATGCCCACGCACAGCACCGCGCCCAGCAGCGACAGCCACATGTTGTACAGCTGTGGGCGAAACATCATTGACCGATCTGTGTGGTCTGAATCTGCCTTTAAAATATTTACGGTTGATTTGTGTCCACCTTATATGAGGTGAGTTTAAATCAACTGCAAGTATTTTAAGGGCAGATTCAGACCACTAAACTGAACAACTTTTCCAAATAAACTTATGTCGAAATACGAAAAAATTTGTAGACCTCCCATACAAATTGAGAATCAGCTGATCTAGTTTAGTATGGAGAGTAAAAAATAAAATTTCGTATTTCGATATAAGTTTATTTGGAAAAGTTGTTCAGTTTAGTGGTCTGAATCTGCTCTTAAAATATTTGCAGTTAATTTAAATTAACCCTGTATAGATAAACATACAAGACCCAGGCAAATCAGAATAATACAATGAATGAATGAATGAATAAACACTTTATTGCACCAATTACAAAAATACATCATTGGATTGTACAGGATCAAAGATAAAAATTAGTACAAAGGCGGACTTATCGCTAATGCAATTTCTTCCAGCCAACCTTAGGGTAGAGAGAAACAAGAAACATTGGAGCGCGAGCGATGCAGAAAGATAATTAATAAATTAAAGACCTAATTATAGACAATCACATTAATAAACCTACTTAAATAAATGTATAAAATATACATACATACCACCTGTAAATAAATAAATACCAATAATAGTAAAGAAGATGTAATACTATGATATGAGACAGATTCTTGCTTTTTAAACCTCAGAAAGGTAATGAGACTTTACTTGACTTTTGAAGGACGAGATTGTCTGTGCCTTGCGAATATCCACCGGTAATGCATTCCAAAGTCGAGTAGCCTGGACAGTGATGGAATTGGCATAAAATCGGGAAGCAAAGCCAGGAACCACCAGACGAAGGGAGTTGACGGGGCGCACGCCACGATTATGCTTTGATCTCGACCAGTAGGTCGACCGCCTATCTCGATTCTCTCCTCTCGTAATGGCCACTTGTATCGCTATCGCCACATTTTGCCTAACACACAAAACGCTTTCAAAAAAATTTTTTTTTGTTTACATTGTCGAATGCCTTGTCACTAACAAAAAAAAATTAAAGCTTTATATATATACTAGCTGTTCCCCGCGGCTTCGCCCCGCGTGGGACTCGGTTATATCGCGCCCAAAAGTAGCCTATGTTTGATCTCAGGTCGTTAACTACATCCCTACCAAATTTCATCACAATCGGTCCAGCAGTTTAGCCGTGAAGAGGTGACAGACAGACAGACAGAGAGACAGACAGACAGACTTTCGCATTTATAATATTAGTATGGATAGTATGGATATAGAATAGCGCGCGTCCTTGTTGCATCTTCGGTTAATTTCTTTGGAGTCCAAGGTCCGCCATTATTTATGGGATTAAATTTGTACACTATTGGTAACTTACCCTAAATGTTGGCCGCCAACCCAGAGGTTTGGCCAAACTCGCGTGGAACGTCGCAAAGTTGATCAGCGCGTAGGCAGCCAAAAAGAAGTTGGAGATCAACGGAGCAATTTGATTCAAACCACCTGCAGAAAAGACATAAGATCTTATCAGTACATAGTATCACTACATAGTATCACTACATAGTATCACTACATAGTATCACTACATAGTATCACTACATAGTATCACTATATAGTATCACTACATAGTATCACTACATAGTATCACTACATAGTATCACTACATAGTATCACTACATAGTATCACTACATAGTATCACTACATAGTATCACTACATAGTATCACTACATAGTATCACTACATAGTATCACTACATAGTATCACTACATAGTATCACTACATAGTATCACTACATAGTATCACTACATAGTATCACTACATAGTATCACTACATAGTATCACTACATAGTATCACTACATAGTATCACTACATAGTATCACTACATAGTATCACTACATAGTATCACTACATAGTATAAAACCAAGTCGCTTTCTCTGTCCCTATATTCCTATGTATGCTTAAATCTCTAAACATACGCAACGGATTTTGATGCGGTTTTTTTTTATAGATAGAGTGATTCAAGAGGAAGGTTTTTATGCCCATGCGAAGCCGGGGCGGGTCACTAGTACATGTATAAAAGAAAGTCGTTACGTGTTAGTTACTACATTTCTGACTCAAAATCTACTGAACCAATCTCTTTGAAATTTTGCATTCACATAGAAGTATTTTAAAAACTTAGGGTACTTTTCAACCCGGGAAAAATCATTGTTCCCGAGGGCGAAGTCGCGGGCAAAAGCTAGTAATTGTATAAAAAAAAAACTAATAAATAACTATTACTTCTTTATCTTCTTTACATAGTACAAAACAAAGTCGCTTTCCGCTGTCTGTCCCTATGTATGCTTAAATCTTCGAAACTACGCAACGGATTTTGATGCGGTTTTTTTAATAAAGTGATTCAAGATGAAAGTTTTTATGTAAGCAAAACGTATAATATTTCACCAATGCGAAGCTGGGGCGGGTCGCTAGTTAAATCATATATTAAAAATATTCTGGCTCCCATACAAATCTTAGTTTAGTATTTATCTTGTCGGTTGATACTGTCAGCCGTTACTAGATGTCGCTACTATGTTGTGTAAACCAAAGAATTTATATATAACACGAATGCTTACGGAGGACAAAAGCCGTTCCAAAATAAAACCTAAAGTTTGTAGGTGTCTCTTTCTAGTAGTTTGTATAATATTCAAGAGCAAAAGGGACACCTAATATTGGACCTTTTCTGGAATGTTAGGTATTTGTATGTAGGCTTTGCAGAAAAATCAACTTTGCAGTAGAGTAATAAGGATTAATTTTGAATGTTGTTTTTTGCGATTATTATTATTCGTAAGCATTCTAGTGTTGTATATAAATTCTTTGGTGTAAACTCACCAATTAATATGAAAGCGGTGGCTATGATGAAGGTAAGCACGTATCCCCTCACAGGCTCGTTGTTGCTGCCATAACCCTTGGCGAAGAACTCCAGATATGGGTAGAGCTTGTCTTGGCACAGCGCCTGTTTTCAATCGTAATCACTATCGTTTATATCTTGTAAATATATGGTGGACTCAAATCAACTGCAAATAATTCAAGGATAGATTCTGACCAATATACTGAACAACTTTTCCAAATAAACTTATGTCGAAATATGAAATTATTTTTTCACTCTTTATACTTAAGGTGATACCTCGGTGAACATTAGCGCCACCATCATTTAAAAATCATTACTCACTGAAAACACAAGTTAACAAAAATCCCTCTGCTGTAATTATGGTTCTAGATCTGAAGTTAACTTTAATCATATTCAATTATTAGATTATAGTTCCATATAGTTTCAAATTGCAAAACTGCTAAAAGTGGCCGTTTTAAGCAATAATGCAATTTGTAACTATAGGAAATTATAATTTAATAATTTAATATGTTTAAAATTAACTTCAGATCCAGAACCTTAATTACAGCAGAGGGATTTTTGATAACTTGTGTTTTCAGTGAGTAATGATTTTTAAATGACGGTGGCGCTAGTGTTCACCGAGGTATCACCTTAAGTATAAAGAGTGAAAAAAATAATTTCATATTTCGACATAAGTTTATTTGGAAAAGTTGTTCAGTTTAGTGGTCTGAATCTGCCCTTAAAATATTTTCAGTTGATTTGAGTCCACCTTGTATAGTATACAGTTGTATTGTATTCGGAAAAGAAAGTATACGACCTCAGGTCATCATTATCATTTCGTGTAGACGTGACGGTCAACCGACCATGCACACACTTCAGAACCGCCTCTCGACCTTTAACGTGATTTAACAACCAGGCCGGGACCAACGAGTTAATAAATAAATAAATAAAATAAATAAATATAAATAAATATGGACAAGTCATACAGATCAAGTTAGCCCCAAGTAAGTTCGAGACTTGTGTTATGGGATACTAACTCAACGAAACTATATTTTATAACAAATACATATATAGATAAACATCCAAGACTGAAGTGCTTACTGAAGTACGGAATCATCTTTATTATCAGACAATCAGGTGATTCAAGCCTGCAACGTCTTAACCAAACTGGAAACAACTAAAATATCCTTTTGGGAAGTGAACCCATGACATTGAACTATATGCGTGTGCGTCTTCTGCTATGGAGAATTTGTTTTGTCCAGTCTGTTCTTAAAAATGACTGTGAAATATAAACTAAATGTGTTTATTACCTGAAAAACTTTAGGTGCCGAAACCAGGGAAGCCAACGCTGAAGACAGCGTCGCCGCGAAACAACCGCCGGAGATGAGCGGCCCGAAACCGGACACCAGGCTTATTACCTGGAAGGAACACAGCAAAACTCACATTATTCAAATTTATTAGTTACTAGCTGTGCCCACACACACACACTACACCTAATACATTTCACATACACATTATTGTACAACTTTAAGTAAGGACTTAGAATAAAAACTATTTTATGATTTTTTTATATATATAAATGTAGGGGTGCCTGAAAAACAGCGTTTTGTCCGCGCAGAATTTATTGTTCAGTTCGCGGTTAACAAAAAGCTATTTTCATAATACAAACAAACACGCCTATTTTTTTTTATTTTTTTTAGATATTTAATTATCTTTCTGCATCGCTCGCGCTCCAATGTTTCTTGTTTCTCTCTACCCTAAGGTTGGCTGGAAGAAATTGCATTAGCGATAAGTCCGCCTTTGTACTAATTTTTATCTTTGATCCTGTACAATCCAATGATGTATTTTTGTAATTGGTGCAATAAAGTGTTTATTCATTCATTCATTCATTCATTTATAAATTCTTATTCATAATTTACCTCATTACTATTCTGAAGTCCAAACTGGCAGGTCTTGTTCAGTTTGCAGTCCGCCATGGCCCAATTGGCTATATCGGCCACATCGCCCGAGGCATCCCTCAGGACCGTCCATCCGGCTATGACAGCTATCACGAGGTAGGATATCGTCGTCAGTAGTATCGCTAGGAGTGTGCCTTTCGGGATAGACTTTTGGGGATCCTGTGCAAAAGGTATTAGAAACTTTTTACTTGATAATAGGCGAAAAATCCTAGTAAGTGCTTTTAAAATTAGTTTTACATTGGTTACTAAGGTTGGGCAGTTAAATAACTACCTTAACCGTAATGTAAATAAATACTAGATTGGTATAAAGTTGTATATTTAATTTATTTTTGTTATTTATTCAAATAACATTTATGAGAATACATTAACTAGAATCTGCCAGTTGTGTAATGGTCCTGACACTTTTTTTCTATTTGCCAATTTTTGATTTAGACATCTAATAGCGGAAGAAAAACTAATATTTGACCATACAAGATAACCTTATTTAGGACTGTATGTTTATTTATTAAGACCATTTATTTATTTATTTATTTTCCAACTCATGTACACATAAAAATATACAAGAAAAAACGTAGAATATAGAACATTAGTACAAGGGTGCTGCTTATTTCTAAAGAAATCTCTTCCAGCAGACCCAAGAGGGGAAATGATAAGAAAAGGGTAACAGACGCGTACTAGAATATTATGATATAATTAACATACATAAATACATACATACTCAAATAAATATATACCATATAAATACAAATATACTTACTTAAACTAAATAAATATATTTTTATTATGCTAAAGAAAGATAATAATCCTTTATACGTTTCTTGAAAACAAAGATAGATTTTGGCATTTACCAAATACAATCAACAGGTCCTTTACCTTAAGGTCACCAGATATGTTAGCGCCGGCCAGTATGCCGGTGGCGGCGGGGAAGAATATGGAGAATACTGAGAAGAAGTTGTGCTCCACCCCCTCGAAGTAACGGTAGTCTGGATACAGGTTCTCATGTAGTACGGTCACTGAAATCAAATATATTACATTACATATAATCGAATCTTCACCACCATTTGGTGTAGGTGTCACGGTCAATCAACCATACACACCCTGGTGTCAGAGGGTCCACCTCGCCACTCAGCCCCTGATGTGGTTCATTTTAAAGACTACCAGATGGCACGTTAAGCCGGGAACTACGGCTTCCTCCGCAAAAAAAGCAAGGAATCATCTTCCATTCAGCCCCACGCGGACGAAGCCGCGGGCAACAGCTAGGTTGTTTGTAATATAATAAAGTATCGTTAAGTTAGTACTCTATAACACAAGTCTCCAACTTATTCTGTGTCATTTATCCGCATATATTTATTTATTATTTACTAGCTGTTCCCCGCGGCTTTGTCCCGTGTGGGACTCGGTTACATCGCGCCCAAAGCCTATGTTTGACCTCAGGTCGTTAACTACATCCCTACTAAATTTCATCACAGTCGGTAGCCGTGAAGAGGTGACAGACAGACAGACAGACTTTCGCATTTATAATATTAGTATGGATATGGATTAAGCGTGGTATATTATTATATTACATGGTCAGGGTCGGCCTCGAAAAACATTCTGCGACCAAATCGTAGATCTTTTGAAAATTAGAGACATTAGGAGTACCCGAAATCGGCGAACGTGTATGACGAGAGTGATGAGTGTTGAGGAAGCGAGAGAGGTATGTAAGGATCGTAGCCAATGGAAATCTCTGCTCTCTGCCTACGGGAGACAGGAGTGATGATATGTATGTATGTATGTACAGTGAGCTGCAGAGAAATCTGACCCCCATGCCACAAGTATCGCTATCGAAAGGGGTCAGATTTCTCTGCAGCCCACTGTACTTGTATTTTCCTATGTGGTCCACTGTACTGCTACTTACTGTTATAACCAACGAACCCTTGAGCCATTTCAAGGTCGCTCTTCGGGCCGATAGCCGAGCCTATGCAGAAGTCTGCAATGGCTGCCAGCAGGATCACCAGCAGCACTATCTGAGCTTTGGCCTCCCACTCCATGCCAACCATCACTATACCAGTGAGGAGGACGATCGTGATGCAACCGTAGATTGCTTGGTCCTGGAACAAAACTCATTTGAATGAATGAATGATAGAATCATTCAGGTGCAGTCGATGGCTCACCTTCTGTCGTGCCAACAGATAAATTACATAGAAAATATGAATTAACCCAATAAGCACTGGTTTCATAGCAGCCTTTGATTAGTTCCAGTTACTCGCCACCAGTGGCGCATTGATCAGTACAGAACATTCCTCATTGTCCTTCACACGTTTTTACTCATGACGTGTTTGTAAATAAATAATTAATTGTAAAGTGCAACACATAACTTACTAAACCACCAATCTGACGATCAGTGCCCCTAGTATGAGTTTTTCTTAACGCAGACGCATGCGACTGCGTTAGCGATTTAGTATGGCAAACCTGTACAGCGCCTCTGGCGGATAGTAAGGCAACTAAAAAATTCCATACAAAATTCTTACGCAGTCGCTAGCGTCTGCGTTAAGAAAAACTCATACTAGGGGCACTGGGGGGTTACTACCATCTCTTAAAACCATGCAAGATCCAGTGAGTATGAAAGATGTCGCCTTACATCATGTAGCGCACTATCCCGCTTACTCACTGGAACTTGCATGGTTTTTAGAGATGATAGTACTGTACCTGGACATATTTGGCATATAATCACGGACAAACATTGATAAATAATCTTAGTTAAAATTGACTTATATGGCAAATGTAGTGTATACCTATAATTGGTGTTTACATGAGGACAAATTTGTAAATGTTTATACTTGAATGCTGTATTTAAAGTGTGCCTGAATAAATAAAATATAATAAAGCTGTTTTCGGAGAAAATAATGAAATTTTATTTACTTTTACAACTAAGTTTACATTGCAACAAAAAACACTGATTTTAATTCGCGCTAGATGGCGTCTTAAAACATTATGTTTGACATATGAGTTTTTAACTCGACGCGGCGACACTGTGTTTCTAAGGAAAAAACCAATAGGCCAACTCCTCTCTATATAAGGTGGACTCAAATCAACTGCAAATATTTTAAGGGTAAAAGTTGTTCAGTATAGTCTGAATTTCAGACCACTATACTGAACAACTTTTTTAAATAAACATGTCAAAATATGAAATTATTTTTTTCACTCTCCATACTTAACCAGATCAGCGGATTCTCAATTTGTATGGGCGGTCAAAATTTTTTTTTCGTATTTCATTTGGAAAAATTGTTCAGAATAGCGGTCTGAATCCACCTTATATATCCTCCGTGTCGTAACTGTCCTGTCTCACTGTCTCAGCTATAAAATGGAGGACTCGAATCTAAGTCAATATAGAGTCCATATAGCCACGATGACAACATTTGTAAGGGTGAAGTACCGAAGCAAACGACCTTTGCACAAAGATCTAGCACTGATTCCATTCAATACTAGCTTTCGCCCGCGACTTCGTCCGCGTGAATTTCCCTAGGGAACAATAATTTAATCTAAATTACTTTATGCCTCAATACTTCTAACTATGTGAATGCGAAATTTCAAGAAGATTGGTTCAGTGGATATGGCGTGAAAGCGTACAAACAAACTCACTTTCGCATTATACTCCTAATATTAGATGGGATGCTTTCAATTAATTTTGTTTACAAATTCGCGAATACCATCAGACTTTAATCCGTTCGAATATAAATAAACAATTATAATCATTTTGACGACCTTCGTGGCGTAATGGTTAACATGCCTGACCGCTACTCAGGAGGTCCCGGGTTCGATCCCCGGTCAGGTCAAGATGAAAAATGATCTTTTTTCTGATTGACCTGGGTCTTGGATGTTTATCTATATATGTATTTGTTATAAAATATAGTATCGTTGAGTTAGTATCCCATAACACAAGTCTCGAACTTACTTTGCAGCTAACTCAATCTGTGTGATTTGTCCATATATATTTATTTATTCATTTATGTGTATGCGAAATTTCTGGTAGATTGGTTAAGTAGATATGCCTTGACAGCATAACAAACAAACAAACTCACTTTCGCATTATACTCGTAATATTAGTTGGGATGCTTTGAAATAATTTTGTTTACGAATTCGCGGATACCATCAGACTTTAATCCGTTCGAATATAAGTAAACAATTATAAACAAGCACAAATGCGATCATATACTGATAGGTTTTGTTTGTTTGTTCAAGTTTTTCGCAGTTGCGATTCATAGAGCGCCGTTCATAATTCCGAAATAGATGCAAAGTATGAAAAAATGTATACACAACGGATCAAGAACGTAATGCGAGGTAAATATTTTACTGAGTATTATGCAAGAACCAATATTTTCCAAAACCTTTTGAAAGCAAAATTCTAGTATTTACAAATAAAGGTACAGAAAGGCTTGCTATATAAATAACTAGCTGTTCCCCGCGGCTTCGCCCCGCGTGGGACTTGGTTATATCGCGCCCAAAAGTAGCCTATGTTTGACCTCAGGTCGTTAACTACATCCCTTCCAAATTTCATCACAACCGGTCCAGAAGTTTAGCCGTGAAGAGGTGACAGACAGACAGACTAGTATGGAAGTATGAATATGGAAGTATGGATATGGAAGTATAGATACTTCGCATAATTAATAACTTGTTTTGGTTATTTAAAATCAAGTTCCAAAAGGGAACCATATTGAAAATTTATTTTTGTTTAACCAACGTGAGGAAAACAAAAAAATCAAACTGCGTTTATATGTTTGCCCCGATAAAAAGTAAATTCAACATCATTTCGTGTAGGTGACACGCTCAATCGACCATGCACAACATGGTGTCAGAGTTCTTCGGAACCGCCTCTCGGTCTCTGACGTTAATCCTAAGCAGCCGGGACCAACGGGTTAACGTGCCTTCCGAAGCACGAAATCATCTTTATTATCAGACAGTCAGGTGATTCAAACCTGCAATGTCCTTATAAAACTAAAAACGACAAAACAAAATATGCTTCCCGTAGGAATCGAACCCACAACCCCCCAAAGGCAAACGCTTTAACCACTTGACCACGGAGGCATTTAATTTTTTATATATATATATATATCCATACTTCCATACTTCCATACTTACTAATATTATAAAAGCGAAAGTCTGTCTGTCTGTATGTCTGTCTGTCTGTCTGTCTGTCACCTCTTCACGGCTAAACTGGTGGACCGATTTTGATGAAATTTGATAGGGATGTAGTTTACGACCTGAGGTCAAACATAGGCTACTTTTGGGCGCGATATAACCGAGTCCCACGCGGGGCGAAGCCGCGGGGAACAGCTAGTATATATATATATAGAGACAAATCACACAGATTGAGTTAGCCCCAAAGTAAGTTCGAGACTTGTGTTATGGGATACTAACTCAACGATACTATATTTTATAACAAATACATATATAGATAAACATCCAAGACCCAGGTCCATCGAAAAAAGATCATTTTTCATCTTGACCTGACCGGGGATCGAACCCGGGACCTCCTGAGTAGCGGTCAGGCATGTTAACCATTACGCCACAGAGGTCGTCAATTAAAATAGAAAACGCGTGTGGGCTGTCATGAAAAGATAAATCGATTGTTTGTCAAAATGTCACGCTTCGTGCATTTGTGTGCGTCGCATTAGTTTGTGTCATCACTCATTATCAAAACTATTATGAATGCGCTATAAAGATCCTACGACTATTCTTATAAGGTTAAATATGTCATTAAACTAGTAGTTTAGATATAGGTAGTGACATTGTTGAATTAGTTTTGTTTGTCTCTTGGGTACCTTAGTTTCACCTATTTCTTCTTCTTACTGCCAAATCAGGATCATAGGGTACCCTGTTTTCTGAAGCGTATGCTAAAGATGCAACCGGGAAACACGCTCGGACGAAGAATAATGAATACTCACCCAACTCTTGCTGACCATGTACGCGGACTCAGGTATCAGGGTTATCAGCGACTCCCCAAAGCCGACTACATACATGGCACAGGCCACGGCATTCGCCATAGAAAAGATCAGCCCTATGGAACCGCCAAATTCGGGGCCGAGGGAGCGCGATATCATGTAGTACGTGCCGCCTGGAACAATGATAAATCACACTTATCTTCTAATTTATACTTAGTACTAGCTGTTCCCCGCGGCTTCGCCCCGCGTGGGACTCGGTTATATCGCGCCCAAAAGTAGCCTATGTTTGACCTCAGGTCCTTAACTACATCCCTACCAAATTTCATCACAATCAGTCCAGCAGTTTAGCCGTGAAGAGGTGACAGACAGACAGACAGACAGACTTTCGCATTTATAATATTAGTATATATATGGATATGGATATGGAAGTATGGATATAATAAAGCTGAAGAGTTTGTTTGTTTGAACGCTTATAACTTGAAAACTACTGGTCGGATTTGCAAAATTCTTTTTGTATATGAAAGCCTGATTCTTGGGGGAGGTTATAGGCTATAGTACATACACACCAATGACGAGTGAAACCGCGGGGAACAGCTAGTACCTATATAAAATTCCCGTGTCACAATGTTAGTTACCTTACTCCTCCGAAACGGCTTTACTGATTTTTACCAAATTGTATATGCATAGTAGGTCTGCGAATCGGCTACTATCTATTTTTCATACCCTTAAGTGATAAGGGTTGATTACCTAGAAATAATTTATATGGCAAAACAACGTTTGCGGGGTCAGCTAGTCCATACTTCCATACTAATATTATAAATGCAAAAGTCTGTCTGTCTGTCTGTCACCTCTTCACGGCTAAACTGCTGGACCGATTGTGATGAAATTTGGTAGGGTTGTAGTTAACGACCTGAGGTCAAACATAGGCTACTTTTGGGCGCGATATAACCGAGTCCCACGCGGGGCGAAGCCGCGGGGAACAGCTAGTAATATTATAAAGGCGAAAGTTTTTGAGTGTGTTAGTTTGTTACTCTTTCACAGGAAAACGGCTGAACCGATTTTGCTGAAATTTGGAATGCTTAGATTGTGGAACACAGGCTATATTTAACCAGGAATTTCCAAGGGAGCGGAGCCCCAGGCAACAGCTAGTATTTTAGATACTTGCCAAAGTTTCCAAGCACCTTTTTTTAGTTTTTTCATTAATTTAATTCTACCTTACGTTGGCATTTGCGATAACGCCTTTTTGATAATATAAGAACTTAATTTACAACTGTTTTTCAATAAAATCTTTTTTTATTAATAATGACGTGATTGGCAAGTAGGGATTGCAATCGGGTAAGTACTAATTTTGTGATTATTTATTTTATTTTGTTAGATAAAGTAAAAAGAGAGAATTAGGTGAAAGATCACTTTTTCCCGGCCCAGGGTAGAATAGAATAGAATAAACATTTATTAAGACATTCATCACACATACAAATCAACAAAGGACAAAAATTAACAAACAAACATACATGAAATGTGACAAATATCTCAATAGGTGTACGGAATATGGTTACAGAACCCTAGACATTTGAGTAAGCAAATAAATAAAGTTATACTAGCTTTGACATATTGACACAATACCTACTTCAAATCATTGTACCTATCCATACTAATCCATACTAATATTATAAATGCGAAAGTCTGTCTGTCTGTCTGTCTGTCTGTCATCTCTTCACGGCTAAACTGCTGGACCGATTGTGATGAAATTTGGTAGGGATGTAGTTAACGACCTGAGGTCAAACATAGGCTACTTTTGGGCGCGATATAACCGAGTCCCACGCGGGGCGAAGCCGCGAGGAACAGCTAGTACTCTATATATGTATGTATTGTATCTTGACTAATAAACAATCACACGTACCGTGAAGATCGAAAATCGATTAGCTACCATTTCATGCGAGGCTGTATGCATGCCCAAGCTAAGTATGTAACAACAATATTTTTTTGTCGTGTTATACATAATGGATAAGAACACAAAAAATATTGACGTGCATTTCTAGAGAGTTCGAGAAAATATCGTTGGAGAAAATGAATGACATCACAGATAGACGATGTTGAGACAATGGTACGGCCTTTGCGTGGTTTAAATCCCCTAAAAATTTGATTTTTCACCCGAATGCTATTTATTATGGAATTATAAATAATATTGAGACGGACTTCCCTGTTGTTTTGTTATTTTTTATTTTATTTTACAATACGCGTCACTATGTAATTTAAATAAAATAAAATATTAGAAAAAAAATCAAACATTTTTAGAGATCCATTTTATTCTCGTCAATTCAGAAAGCAAATAAAATATACATCTCGTTGTCGTAAAGCCCTTTACTTTAATTCATGAAGTAGTACAATAATGTATCTTCGTTCTTATACCTAACGCTTCATTTATTCACCACATATTAATAACGGTAAACGTCCATTATCGGAACTTGTTTGTTATGTTATGACAAACTGTCACTCATAGCTCAGCACTTATAGATCACCGAGATGATAGTAATACTCAATATTCGTTTTCAGTGTATTTTATCAAAAGACGTGGGTGGCGCGACGCCCACGATAGATTCAGAGCCGGCCCTGGTATAGATTGAGAGGAGAGGTCGCTCTAGAAGGGGCACCAAATAGTTAAATAAATCAATAAAATAAATATATAGGGACAAATCACACAGATTGAGCTAGCCCCAAAGTAAGTTCGAGACTTGTGTTATGGGATACTAACTCAACGATACTATATTTTATAACAAATACATGTATAGATAAACATCCAAGACCCAGGTCAATCAGAAAAAGATCATTTTTCATCTTGACCTGACCGGGGATCGAACCCGGGACCTCCTGAGTAGCGGTCAGGCATGTTAACCATTACGCCACGGAGGTCGTCAAAGGCAAAAAAAAATTTCCAGTGCAAAGTCAAAATTAATTTGATGACATCTTTTAAATGTGACGCATTTATTTATTTATTCTTATGGCATTATACACAAACTTTTTATTATAAAACCTATCCTAAATGTAACCTACTTCAACTAGGTATACCTACAGCTACAAAATAAATATTTTTATATTTATGTTACTTTTTCACCAAGTTCTGAATCCATTGGACACTGTATAATATGATGCATTAATAGTGTTACTAGATTTGAGGGAAAGGAGATTTGACAAAATTTGAGAATTATTTGCTAGCTGTCCTACTCGGTTTTACCAGCCCGCATTATGTATGTACTAAGGCCCATAACCGTCTCCAAATTCCAGGCTATCATATGCAGAAATATTTTTTTTAATCGGACCAGAACTTCTCAAGTTAAACGCGTTCAAATTAACATAAAACCGAAATAGAATTAACGTGAAATGAAAGCGTTTAAAGGGCGCCAAAAGACAACCTCGCCCTTTTCTGATCAAAGTCTAGGGCCGGCGCTGGATAAATTTATAGATACTTAGATTTATTTTCATAAGACAATTACTTCTGCGTAGAAACTGATCGATACTTATGGTGTTATATAGATCAGACCTAGGGGGTTACTACCGTCTCTTAAAACCATGCAAGATCCAGTTAGTAAGCGAGACAGCGCAATACAATACATGATGTAAAGCGACATCTCCCTTACTCAATCGTTCCTGCATGGTTTTAGGAGACGGTGGTTACCCCCCTGACGAACTTTAAGAATTACACATTACATGCATTTAACTAGTAAATAATAGAAGATAAACCCATTAGTTTTTGGCTTCCTGTAAGCTTGCTGCTGAACAGATGATGAGGCTTGAGAGGTTGAGCTGATAATGGATTGGAGAATACTGATGGAGAAGGCTGCTTTCAATCACGTCGGGGTCACTAGTTTACCACGTTTAAATATTTATGTATTGATATTTGGACGTGTAGAGCGGATGGATGAAAGGAGACTGACGAAAGGTATATACAAAGCAGAGTGGTCTGGGAGCGGCGGTCAGGGTCGACCGCGAAAAACATACTGCGACCAAATCGCAGACCTTTTGAAAAAACGAGACATTAGGAGTACCCGAAATCGACGAGCGTGTATGACGAGAGTGATGGAATGGAGAGGTATGTAAGGATCGTAGGCATCGTAGCCAATGGAAATCTCTAGTCTCTACCTACCCTTACGGGAGACAGGCGTGATGATATGTAGGTATGTATTGTATTGATAGATACTGTACCTCCTTTGATGACTCCGTTAGTGCTGATGGCCGACATAGAGAGCGCTGTGATGGTGGTCACCACTGATGTCGTCATTATCAGCAGGATCGACTGCACTGCCGGCAAAATGACAATTATATTAAACTAGAGGAAACTAAAGTTTGGATATAATTAAATTATATTGGCATTTTTCAACCCCCTCATAAGCTGGCCAGGTGGTATTTCTGCATGGGGGGCCAGACGATGGACCACCTTTTGACGGCCCAGCTTGCCCCGATACTTGCATGCTGGAGGACTTATACATGGCTACAAAGAACGCGATTATGAAGAATTAATTAACTGATTATGTATGTAGTTGTCTATAAATGTTTATGTTCATTTCATATCCTTTATGTCTTTGCTAGTCTTTGTTTGCACTTCTACTCTTTTCTTGTGCATTTTCTTTCGTCATTCGCCGGTTAACTGTAAGAGATCCCATCCTGGGATAAGTCCGCCATTGTCTTCTTATTTTAATAATGTTCTTTTACTATGTATTTTAAAGCAATAAAAATATTACAAACAAACAAACAAACAAACAAACAAACAAACAAACAAACGCTGTAAGGGTGGTCCAATTATGGGCATCCAAGGGTATATATATATAAGGGGAACGCAGACACGCTAAGATTAAGAATAGGAATCCCTTCACATTCTACATCTTGAAGTTTATTGCCTCAGTGGTCCAATGGTTAAGGGGTTTGCCTATAGACCCAGGGGTCGTGGGTTCGATTACCACGGGAAGCATTTATGTTTGGCTGCTTCCAGTTTGGTTAAGACATCGCAGGCTTAAATCACCTGAATGTCTGATAATAAAGATGATTCCGTGCTTTAAAAGGCACGTTTAGCCGTTGGACCCGCTTGCCATCTGGTAGTCGTTAAGGGAATCACGTCAGAGGCCGAGAGGCGGTTCCAGACTCTGACACCAGGGCTTGCATGGTCGATTGACCGTTTCACTTACACGAAATGATGATGAAGATTAACTTTTGAGAGCCTTATTGTCAACTTAACAATAACTACCCTACATTTTGCTTACCAATGCCAGCTTGCCCTACCACCCAAGAGAGCCGGAGGAACAGCATCACCCCCCATATATTGAGGAGGCATCGCATCAGCATGCCCTTAATCCAACCGACCTTGACTTGCGAAAACGAGTCACCATGTTCTTTAATAATTCCTTAGTCTTTATAATCAAAGTCTTTAAGCACCTTACCATTGCTAACTTAAGCATAACTACCATTATGCCCTTACCAATGCCAGCTTGCCCTACCACCCAAGAGAGCCGGAGGAACAGCATCACCCCCCATATATTGAGGAGGCACCGCATCAGCACGCCCTTGATCCAGCCGAACTTGACTTGCGAGCCGCCCATCGTTGGGGTCACCAGGTCCTTCTCCAGTGCTTGACCTGGCTGGGAGCAGATTTATGTGTTTCTTTATCTTTACATAGTATAAAACAAAGTTGCTTTCCGCTGTCTGTCGCTATTTATGATAAAATCGAAACTACGCAACGGATTTTGATGCGGTTTTTTTTTAATAAATACTTAGTGATTCCAGAGAACGGTTTTTATATAAACAAAAACCATAATATTCCACCCATGCGAAGCCGGGGCGGGTCGCTAGTTTGTTATATAATATAGTATCGTTAAGTTAGTATCCCATAATACAAGTCACGAACTTACTTTTGGGCCATTTTGGAGCTAGCTCAATCTATGAATAATAATAAAAAATAGCTAATCAGAAATATGTCGCAATACGGCTAGATGCGATGGTAATTAACTAATTAAGTCCAAGGGATCCTGACCCGTAACCCATGCGTCAACCACGCATTGTTAACCTCTTGATAGGTGCAATTGATAGACCTTATCATCGCAGCGGACATCCGGCACGTTGATTGTTGATTGGATTGTCATCATTGTACTCTTAATAGTAATATTTTTTAATCGCAGAAGAGAATGGATAAGGATAAAAAAGATGACGGACGCTGAGATAACACCATCTGCTGGTGCGGTGTGGGGTGTGGTGTGGTGGCTGCAAGCCAACGTTACACACAGAAAAAATGGGCGGGGAATTTAAATGCGTCATTTATTGCCACTGTTATTGGTTGATAATATTAGGCGGCTTTGTTGTAAACTACGTAATAGGTACATTTCTAATAAGGTGTGGTGCGGTTTACATGTATTATTTGAAGATAAAAAGAGAGAATACGCTGCTACACTGATCCTGGAACTAAATCCGCGTCAAAACATTTCTATTCGGATAATTTCCCTGTTCTGTGGCGAAATAGGAAAATCCATAATAACGGGACCAAAGATACATTTTCTGTCTTAGTCAGCGTAGCCGTTTTTCTTTGTTTGGCCAACTTAAACGCCATACAAAAACTTAGGCCAAACAAACAGTGGAATTCCTTGTTTTTTGTAATATGTACGTTTTAAAGACAGACATTACGAATCAATTCAAAGCAATCCTAGTAGGTACTAGTATCAACACAGGTCTTCGTCGGAAGAGATCGCATTAGCGATAAGGCCGCCTAGTGTATCACTACATAGTATAAAACAAAGTCGCTTTCTCTGTCCCTATGTCCCTTTGTATGCTTAAATCTTTAAGACTACGCATCGGATTTTGATGCGGTTTTTTTTAAATAGTTTATAGGTTTTTATGCAGATGCAAAGCCGGGGCGTGTCGCTAGTTATCTATATTTGGAATTTCCGCATTTGTATTTAACTGGTGCAATAGAAATTTTTGTCTTGTCTTGTCGTCGAAAGGCTTTAGTATCTAGTCACAGCCAGCATATCATTAAATTTTACTCAACAATAGCAAGTTCATTTCAATTCAAAACAAACCCAGTATGTACTGGCATAAGCACTTGTGTCAACAATAAGCGCGTTACGTCTGCCGATTGATGAACAAGGGCGATTAGACAATTACCGGTTACGGTAAACACGACTGTACTTGCTACTACAAGTTTATGATCTACTGGGTTGTTTGCGTTCAGCAATCAATCATTATTATCCAATTTCTTAGGATATGATATTGCGATGGACCAGACTTTTTTTTTATTTTCGTCTTCTCTATTCGAAAAGTGCCGTTTTGTTCCTCTATAAGCTGGAGCAAAGTAGCTCTTTTATTCAAGAGACTTTTTAACGGGATGAAATGAGATTTGAATTTGGAACATGTTCAGTTCATATATGAAATGATGTAACATCTTTTGACATACATTACGAACAATAATTAATCTTTGACTTTGATAGAATTAGAAAATCGCGCGCGGTCCCTCGAGGCATTTTTTTTTAAATCTATGCGTTCATAGAAATCGAACGCAGTTTCAAGAATTACGAAAACGCAGACGCTAGCGACTGCGTCAGCCCCTAGCGGATAGTAAGGCCACTAAAAAAATCCATACAAAATCTCATACTAGAACTATAGATTACTTATACTAGGGATACTACTCATGGAAAACGCGCTCGCCTATGACGATTATGATGCTGCTAGAAGAATCACTCACCTTCCTAGAAAGAGAGGCGTTGTGTAGCTCATCCAGGGTGGGCCGAGGAGCCGCATGTAAGGACAGCACGTTCCTGTAGTTATCCAGCCTGGGTAAGGCCTCTCGGGTGAAATGTCTGTCAAGAAAGACACCACATCAAATTTAGAAACCAAAAAATTTAAGCAAACCAGTGTTAAACGCCCTTTATATTGTTGCACAAAGAAACTTTCATTTTCCTGACCACGTTCTCCAGAGGGCGCTGTATTAATTTTCTTATGACGTCACATCACACTAATATTGTTAAGGCGAAAGTTTGTGTGTGAGTGTGTATGTTTGTTACTATTTCACAGGAAAACGGCTGAACCGATTCGATTTGGCTGAAATTTGGAATGGAGATTTCTTAGACCCTGGAATAACACATAGGCTATATTTTATCCCGGAATTCCCATAAATATAGTAGGCATCGTGCACGTGACACGTTTCATCCTATAAGGTGGGCTGTGTATCTATTTGTCTACTAAATGGTATAAAAAATATCCGACAAACGAAATAGCGTCTTTTAAAAATACATGATTTTTTATGATAGAACCACGAAGGATACATAGAGTAATGAGTACATAAACTTACTATGTAAATTCTCTGTGGGCATACATAGATACATGGCGGTAAAAATCATAACACTCCTTTTAATTTCTCTGTAGAAGGGTAAAACTTTGATTCTGAGGACCATCTCACCTAAAACTCTTGCCATATTTAGTGTCAGTGACTGTGAGGGGGTCGTCGCTCTCCATGCCTGAACCCTCCGAGTCTTCTGTAGCATTGCTGTCTTGTCTGTCGTCCTCCATCTATAACAATGGAAAATCATATATTTATTCAACTTTCATTGCACAAAATATAAACGAGCGCACAATAGGCGGACTTACTAAAAACATTGTCAAAAGTCAACCTTTGGGGAAATCTTTTTTTTGTAACTGGTTAGGTAAATTTAGTTACCAAAGTGGACGAAGGGATTTCGTTTTGGATGTGGGTGCACTCCCTCAATCTCCCATGGCTCTACCAACCTCTCAACCCAAACGACCAACCCAACGGCTTCGAGCCGAATCTCGGGAGAGTGAGTTGTTTTTGTGTGTCTTGCATTTCGCATCTCTTTCCAGTCGCACCTGCTTGATCTCCCTACAAGTTCTCTATAGAGTGGATGTGGGTGCAATGTTGTCGTCGCCCGATCGTTGTATTGGCCAGATCGTGATATGCCCGGACACAAGTTCTCTATAGTGTCGCCTGATAGATGTCGCCTGTTGAGATACGCCGGCACTTGATGATCTAGCCATTCTACACCGGCCATATTATTTGACGATTTGCCCAGCCATACTAGGAAATATCGTTTATGAAGGCAAGGCAGTCCTAGGTTTTTGGGGAATAAAAGTAAATTTTAAAATCAATTTCGATAAAAATGTTACTCTTATTAATCTGGTGGCCTACTAACATCTCTTAAAATCATTCAAGTTCCACAAATAAAATTGTTATGTTTTCCTATTATTATAATTAACGACATTGATAGCATTGATACCCAGTACCTAATACAAATACCCCAAGGACCTTTTGTCACGCATATACCATAACGCCTTGTTTCGACAGTCGTTAACAATAAGTTCACGATTTTCGTTACTTGTGTCACCATGAAAATCGTTTGTCTGTTTGTATTGTACATACAGGAAACACAAAAAAGTTGAAAATAATGGTCATAAGGTTTTAAGTATTGGTCGCGGCTGTCACTTAGTAGTCGTTAAGAAACCGATCATTCCCGTTGTCCCCCACTTCCGTTACCACCACTGGTGGTCAACGGGAATAATTTCTAAAGTTTATGCCTTTAAAAAATTGTGACGTTGCCCAAGCCACCACTTTTTAATGTATTCCCGTTGGCTACCACGACACGCATTTTATTTAACACGCCATATTTGGCCGTCGGTTATTTTATTTTACACGTCAGAATATGAGAGGAGGTTTCGAAAATCTCTGACACCAGGGTGTGTTGACAGAGTTCCAGAGAGTAGTACATACAAACAAACATCCATGGCATCCGGTTCTCAATTCAAACCCAAATAGCATTTTGGGACGGCATGCAGCCGAATGCATAATAATAGTATCGAATTAGTTTTCCTCTCGAAATATCTAAAAATATGGTAGGGAAAACGAATTCGGAGTCGCATCAGTGAACAACACTGTCTTTCAAAGAAATCTATACAACACTGACGACCATAGTATTTTTACGGCGAATCAACTTACTTACTTACTTAGTTTTTCAGGTGGCTTACCACCGTCTCTTAAAACCATGCAAGATTGATCCAGTAAGTAAAGGATATGTCGCCTTACATCATGTATCGCGCTGTCTCGCTTACTCACTGGATCTTGCATGGTTTTAAGAGACAGTAGTAACCCCCCAGGGCGAGAAACCGTGTGTGGACAAGAGGCCCTCTTGAAATTTATTGTGAGTAGATTAAAATGATTATAAAACATACCTAAATCTGAGTATTACTTCTGTTATTTCCTGTAGCATTTTCACTGCATTCGTCATTGACGAGTTTTGGCAAAGATATGAAAATGAAATATATAGTCTCGATCCGGTATGTAGAGCTTTACCGTGATAAAGTGTGGGTAAACTCAGTCAGATCATGATTTATGTAAAACGAGTTGATTTATTACGTACAAACTATAAAATACAAAATGCACGTTTTAGAGGTGCAATTTTAAAATGCAAATAGAATTAAATCTAAAGTAGAGCGTAGCGTAGTCGCGAAATACAGCTAATTTACAGAAGAAAAAAAACTTCAGCACCTATCTTTTATATTTAGACCTAATCCATGCTAATACTATAAATGCGAAAGTCTGTCCGTCTGTCTGTTACGCTTTCACACCTTAAGCGCTGGATCGATTTTGGTGAAATTTATATGTATATATTTTGGGCCCGATATAACATAATCCCACGCGGGCGACACCGCGAGCAACAACTATCAATTGATTTAATTTTATTGTAAAAAAGCGACCCGCCCCAGCTTCGCATGGGTATAAAACCTTCCTCTTAAATCACTCTATTTATCAAAAAAAACCGCATCAAAATCCGTTGCGTAGTTTTAAAGATTTAAGCATACATAGGACATATGGACAGAGAAAGCGACTTTGTTTTATACTATGTAGTGATTTGACTGTTGCTAATGCAACTTAAGGTTTCAGTTTGGATTCACTATAAATTTTAATTATATACTTAATTTTATTAAACTTGTACTGACGTGCAAAATTACGATCATTCTCACTACTTTCATTGGCAAATAGTTCCATGGATCATTAAATGAATAAATATGTATTGAGTATTAATAACTCAACTTAATTTGTCACGGTCATTGCTGATTTTAATGACTTCGGCAGTCACTGCCGCATAACTTACTAAATCACTATGGCAGTAAAATACATTTTACAATGTAAGTAAATCATCAGTTTTACCACCTGTCAACAATAACGAACAATATTGTAACCATAGATTAAATAATATAATCCATATCCATACTTCCATACTAATCCATACTAATCCATATCCATACTAATATTATACATTCCATACTTTCCATACTAATATTATCTGTCTGTCTGTCTGTCTGTCTGTCACCTCTTCACGGCTAAACTGCTGGACCGATTATGATGAAATTTGGTAGGGATGTAGTTGACGACCTGAGGTCAAACATAGGCTACTTTTGGGCGCGATATAACCGAGTACCACGCGGGGCGAAGCCGCGGGGAACAGCTAGTAAATAATATGGCGTCAAAGACCGCTCGCAATTCCAAATTCTATGATTATAACAAAGGTCTCCGCCACCCTAACGAATAGATAAACAAATATAGCAGTTTATATAAAAAAAAATCAAAGTTTTTACTCTTTAATTACCTTAGAAAATGGAAGTGGAGGGCGATTTTAGGAAACTTAATAACTGTGGAGCTTAACCAGCTGTAAGGATAAATATCGATGCAAAAATTTATGAGCTGTGTGATAAGTTATGAGCTGGTTTATTATAATAACCAATAAAAATAGCAAGGTTTCCGGTTTCCTATCCCTAGGCCTACGTTGCATTCCGTGTGTGGTGACCACAGAACTGAGAAATAAGTTAATATTGTGGTGGTGACCTTAAGATATTTAATTATTTCTCTAAAAGTATTTAAAGTAATACAATGGATTTTTAATATGACATGATAGAGCATAACTATCTATTATGTTCTCTTTTGTATGTTTACTTATATATCTTTACATAGTATAAAAAAAGTGATTTTACGAAGTTAAAAATATTTAAAAAAAAAGACGTGTGGCACTCGGGGACTGCCGCGGTATAGCTATTACATAGCATTTTTTATCAACGTATGCAATTATAATTATTTATTTATTTATGCAGTATTTTTTTTCTTTGATATTAAATACAGTTCAGTAAAATACGACTAATCGCACGCACACAACGCCGTGTCGAAGACTGCCGAACTAAAACGACGTTAGACGAGACGATGCACGGCCTTCAAGCCACACCTCCGTGCCCGTCGGAGGGGGTGGCGTGAGGTTTTTTCGTTACGAAATTTCTGGATTCGGTCCCCGCGCTCAAGGCCCGCGATAGAAGCTATGAAATAGCTTAAAAACATCTGCACGTCTTCATTATACTAGTCACAGACTGAGTTAATATTTATTTATTCTGTGATACTGGTAGTGGCAAAGAATTTCGAATCGTGCTAGGCAAATTCTTTAATCAATGGGTAGTGGTATATAGTCTACTCCATGCTTCGAGCAACACGGCGCTTCCGTATCGCCGTGTTGCTCAGAGACTACATGAGGTCACGATCCTCAGTAGTGACAGACCAATGAATAAGAAGTGTTAGTATCGGTATTATATTTATTTCAAAGATCAGCTATTAAATTTTATATTCCTTCGCACGTTTCATTAATAAAGGTATGTATGTACCTGATGTACATTATATCAGCAGCATTAAACTGCCAAATTGGTCCTTCTCCACAATAATAGAGGGTCCAAAATGCCTCGTGCCCATCGTTCTATATTTAGCACCGCTCACGCATGCGGCTCATACATACCGTTTCTGAAGAGGAGCTATTTTTACGCGTCTTTATGAGGATGTATCTTTTTAAAAACTGACCAAGGAATTTTGTTAGCCTGAAACAAACATATTACGTGATCTGACTTGTTTGCAAGCTGTCAAACCAGAAACAACCTTTTCTTATACTCACGATCATTTCGTGTCAGTGACACGGTCCATCGACCATGCACAAGTTCTTCGGAACGCCTCTCAGCCTCTGACGTGATTCTTATAAAGGCTAACAGATGGTAGTTGGAACAAACGACTTGACGTGCCGCCAAGCACGGAATCATCTTATTATCAGAGCCTGCAGTGTCCTAAAAACAAACTGGAAACAACTAAACAAAGTATACTTCCCGTGGAGTCTGAACTACTACCCCCGGATCTACAGGCAAATGCTTTAACCACCGGACCACGCCATGCTTGTCAGCAAGCATACGGCGATAGCATGCAGCACGCGGTCACTGCAGCCAATTTACGCTTGTGATACCTTGAGTGACAGCGCTGCGCTACCAACAGGTGGCCTTACATGTCGGCTTACATCATGTTATTCATGTATCACGCTGTCTCACTTACTCACTCGTTCTTGCATGGTTTCAAGAGATGAAAGTAAGACACCAGATCTTACGCCACAGTACCCAGTAATGTCACTGCCTCTCTCTCTTTGAAACCCAAACCTGACCACAGCAATGCAAGCACTCTGTTGGCGGTAGAAATAGATGAGAGTAAATCTGGCGAATAAAATTGAAGTCTGCACATATTTTACGATCAAAATAAACAATGTCAAGGTCTGTTAGGTCGTGGACTCGTGTTAGGTCCGAGCCTGCCTGATAAGCTTGTTTATAGAAGATAAAGAACTTCGAGATTTCCCAACTTACTACGGTCAGTTTCGTAATGAAATTAAAGATTCATTATTCGCTTCGATAAAATTTTTAAGATCTGTCATCCGGAACTAAACCCGATGGTAATAATCCAATAATGATACTATAATTATTAATGGAAGGAATGTAATAACTGTGGTCTGTCTTTTCGAGCCTTTGGAGCTAGACCTGGAGCCATTTCTAGGCAGATATCATCATCATTCTAGCTGCAGGCTCTACATAGGCCTCAAAATATTTACAGAATAACCGGTTAGAAGCGACCTGCATCTAGCGCTGGCCTGCGACCTTCTGGTCAGGTCATGGGTGGGTGCCTGACAACGACGAAGCGCTTGCCGGTACGTGGACTATTCGAGAACCTTTCTGCGCCATTAGTTATCAGTTCATCGCGCTATATGCCCGAAATGTGTAAATATCTGTGTATACCACAGAGAAATCTGTGGTAAATATCATCAGGAAATTATTAACCATAACTTATGTCATGGAAGTAACATAAACTGCAAAATTTCAGTTGGATCATACTGGAAAATGGATTAACATAAGTCGGCCACAATTTATCCTACACAAACATTTGCAGTGGAAGCCATACAGAGAAATATCATCATATATACACAGATTACAGAATACTATACTACTTAATAAGAAGATGAGATCATACATGCATAACGTAGGTATCCTATATTCCCATAAATTCCAAAGCTATGACGCAACGGTACCAGGAGCGCAAAACCAATATAGCAGAAAAGAACGCAGACATCAAGGCAATATATAAAAAATATTATAAAGATTTAATTTGATTTGATCTCCTCAACCAAACTATTTCCTAAGCCATGACGCGTCTCTACCAGGCGTTCAAAACTAATAAGGAGTAGAACCCTAAAGTCGAGGAAACAATGGCAATAATATCCAACCAAACTGCCCACCCATTTAAAAATTCTCATTACGCAACGCTACCAGGCTCCCAGAAACCCATAAGGAGCAGCATAGGACCCTAAGACGTCGAGGCTATAGGAAACCACCTGCACTTATCCAATTCATCGCTATTATGATTTATTGGAGCGCCCAAGTAGGCGCCTGACCTAGACCGCTGAAACGTTTGTGGTCCGAATGCGAGCGATTTGTGTTTTTTTAAACCATAAAGTGTTTTATAGTCCGTGCGTTTATCTTTTATCTACTTCCGTTTTATTGAACATCTGGCATTATATGTTAGACGGTGTTATACACAGAGTACTTGGGTAGTCGTAACTACATTTGAGTATGTTGCGTTACTATTTGAATTCATTGGTGATAGGCATAGGCAGAATAGGACAATAATTGCCCCTAGTGTGAGTTTTTCTTAACGCAGACGCTAGCGACTGCGTTAGCGATTTTGTACGACAGACCTGTAAAGCGCCTCTGGCGGATAGTAAGGCAACTAAGAAATTCCATACAAAATCCTAACGCAGTCGCTAGCGTCTGCGTTAAGAAAAACTCACACTAGTGGCACTGAGTGTTCTTCGCGGATATTTACTAAAACTTTCCAAACGAAACCTTACTGCCTACTAGTAAAAGTAAATACAGACACTAGCACGGACGGTAAGAGCTCCTGTCCTACAGTCGCTTCCTCCTGTCTACATCTTTCTCTATTTCGTGAGTTCGTCAGTTGTTCAACAAGTGAGGAAGCTAGATGTCGCCTCACATCATGTATTGCACCATCTTACTCACTCATTAGGGGCCTGCTAAATAGTTAATGGTAACCCCCAGCTTAATCATAACGGTGCTCACCACTGTTTGGTCCATTTGTTTTATAAAACTCTTTCTTGCATTACCTCTTACTTATATTCCCTATATCTTGTCTTCCACAAAGGTTTTCATTGAATAAGTTTTGACACTATTGGGTACACATGCGGCCGACCTAATGGAAGCGGTTACCGCAGCATATAGACGCCTGGAACACCAGGATCACATGCGCGTTGACGACCCTGAAGATATCTTTTCAACCCCTTTTAGAACGCCGTCATTTTATAGTCACTAGAAAACAAAATAGCAGAGATTTCTATCTCTGTCATGGGAAGGCCGTAAGATGGAGAAATTTTCTCGTAAGTAAGTAGTTCATTTGCGAGACTTTGGGTATGAGGATAAATTATGTCGACCACGAAAGGTTTAGTGATAGAAAGTGGCTGTTGGCATTGTGTCAAACAAATGTGACCACATTGTACAAGCGGTGAAGCGGTAGACTAGACAGTACCCCTAGGGCGCTTTTAGTGTCACGCGGATTTGCTCACGCACGCGGGATTGGCCCGCATGCGTAAAATTTCACGCTGCGGATCATACGCAGCATGAGTTTCAGTTTTCTACGGGCTGCGTAACGGTATAGACGTGTTCAAAAATGATCAATGTCAGAAGAATATCTGTCGCTTACATACTTTACAAACGACGAAACAAGAAGACAAGAGTACATGTTGATCCCTTTCTTGAAAATAGGCTTCTTGTTTGTTACACACTTTGGAAAACTACAAAATAATGAACGTAAATTTAAAAATTACTTTCGAATGTCCATTCGTTCTTTTGATGAACTGTTGTGTAAAATTGAGAATAAGCTACAAAAAAGCAGTTTACGAAGGATTACAATACAACCGATTGAGAGGCTCGCTATTACATTAAGGTAAGTTTAAAATTTTAAATATTTAATTTCCTGCTATGATTTAGTGGAAAGGGATTTGAACAGGTAGGATAAACGTACCAATCCCAAACCAGTAAAGGACTTTTTTGACTTCAAATTACTGTCATGTGTAAATTTACATGTGCAAAAAAAAAATTTGTCATGTACTCTGGTCAACTGCAAAAATGTTAAACAAAAATCAAATCAATGATTTTTTCGGTAGTTGACCATCGTGGTCAACTATTGAGACATCATACAACACATGTTCTAGTAATTATCCAGTCTAAATAAACGGTATAATAATGATTTTTTGTTTGAAATATCGTAAAGTAACGCGTCATTGGTTATTAATTGTTGAAATTTCATAAAATAAGATTATTTCACTCATAAAATGTCACCATTAAAGTGGAATCATTCCTACCTTTCATCACACGCTACTTATTATAATATAGATAAAAGTTATAGGTTTGCACATGACAGTAATTTAAAGTCAAAAAAAGTCCTTAATTGGTTTGGGATTGGTACGTTCAACCTACATACACAATCCTTTTTTTTATCTGATAAAGTACACATGGCCACAGATCAAGTTACCCAAAACCAGCATAAATGGAACTCGCGCCTTGCGTATTATCATACTTAGGTAACCCGTCGGAGTCCCGCTTATACTGGATTTGAGTAACTTGATCTGTGCCGTGTGTACAACCGCACTCATATGACTAAACAAACAATTAGAGAGAAACTGGAGAAAAAAAGTTAATCGTACTCATTTTAATAAAAAGAGTTTTATTCATAAATTAAAAAATCAAATTTTACATCATTCATTTCTTTGTAAATTTGTATCCTGAGCGTTGACATTTCTTTCGCCTGTAGATGATGTTGTTGCTGGGGTATAAATTACGTCATAAGATGTGATATTAAACAAGCCGCTTTCAGTCGAAATAAGAGTTTCATTGTCATTCACTGCAGCAGAACTAATAGCATTGTCGTTAAGACTCGAAGTATCCTGGATTATACTATTGGTTTGGTAATCTTGATTTATCGGTGACAAACTGTCAAGCTCAGTAAAAGCACTAGAACTTGTTGTAGGTATGGGACTGTAGTATGCAGGTTGTATTTGACTTTCCATTTCCATAACTATATTTAACACTTTTGTTCTGAACATTAGTTTTTGATATCTAGTGAATCTTTTTAATGAAGGCTGCAGAGACTGAAAGAAAGCCAAATCCTCACTTTCTAGCTCCAGTTGATTAGACTTTAAGCATTCTAATAACTGTGCCTCAAATTCAGATGGTGCTTGCTTTTTAGATTTTACTTGTTTTTGTTTTGATGTTGGGTGAGAACTTTCTTGACGTGAAGTATCTGGTTGCGTGGACTCATTACGTGTTTCTAAATTACGTTGTGATGTTAGTTGAGAACTTTCTTGACGTGAAGTACCTGGTTGCGTGGACTCATTAGGTGTTTCTAAATTACTTTGTTCAGACATTTCTTCACAGAGTGACTCTTCTCCAACAGTTTCCGTTGTACTGTCTAAGAAAGTCAAAATGTCATAGTAAGAATATTTCTTCTTCTTCTTACTCCCAGAGCCGGATGGCTGATTTTTTTCAGATATCTTGTCTTTCTGGTAAGTGTCCCTTGCTGTTCGCCAGCGTTGTTGTATTTTCTTGTCTGAAATGACAAAATATAATAAGTAAGTGGCAAAAGTACACACAGTTTCAGATCAAGTTACCCAAAACCAGTACCAATAAACGGAACTTGCTCGGGCCTCGCCGGGCGGCGAGTCGTCTACGATAATAAACAACGCATGAGTCCTGTTTATACTGGTTTTGGGAAGCTTGATCTGTGGCCGTGTGTACAAATCTGATATTAGTTGGAAATTTAACTGCATTCGATTAAAGGCCCTCCTTAATTCACACATGTTGTCAACTTTACACTGTCTCATGAAGCATTAGATAAATCAAGCAATATATATATACCTATACAGAGTGGAAAAATAAGGCCGCAGTTGAAGGAAAAGTACCCATAATATTGATGATGGCAAATTTTACTGAATGGAAATAATTCATTTTTTACAAAAATAATTAGAACTTCATTTAAGGATTTTTGGAAAAACACCGGATTGAATCGGGAAATTTGTTTATTTGTTACAGTAAAATTTGCCATCATCAAAATTAAGGTGAAAACTTCCGGAAGTCACTAGCGCTGTAAGTTTTTAATTGTTTTAACAAAAATTTTCTTTATTTGCATCTGTCAACCTTCATGAAGGAGGACTTCTGGCCGCAGGGTGTCGTGTTTCGGAAGTTCCGAGGGCGGCTGCCCGCTGACACCGTGCACACGTCGGCGACATTACGTGTGAAATAATTAAAATAGTTTTTGTATATAAAATAATATGTATGTTAGTCTGTAAGGTATATATCTATGGGCCTCTGTTTACATTACCATCTTGTAATGTAAATATTGCCTGAAATAAACGATATTTTATTATATTATATTATATATATTTATTAGATTCCTTTCATTTGCCGGAAATTTTACCATAGGGGTTAATTTATACAAAGAAGATTTCTTATAAAATATTTACAGCATAGTTATGTGTCTCAAATCTGCTAAAAGTGGCCACTTTTAGCAGATATGAGATACATAACTATACTTCGAACTTTTCATATGAAATCATAACTGCATAAATACCCCCCTATGATAACATTTTCGGCAAATCATAGAAATCTAACGTAGCTATAGTACTGTAGTTAAAACGAATTAAAAACTTCTAGCGCTAGCTACTTCCGTGCCCTTTCACCTTAAGGGTATTTATTTTTCTTCTGAAGTAAAATTCGAGCGGTGCATGCTGTCTTATGTCTGATGTCAGCATTATTAATATATTATGTTATCATATTATTAATATATTGTTTTTGTTTTCAGATATTTGGCAACTGGTAATACATTCACTGATCTACACTATTCCTATCTGATTGGAATTGCAACAATTAGCGAAATAGTAAGACAAGTTTGTTACATAATATGGATTGAACTAAAGTCTGAATGTATTCCACAGCTTAATGGGATCAAATGGAAAGAAATCGCAGAAAGATTTCTCACATATACAAATTTTCCTAATTGCTTGGGTGCTATTGATGGAAAACATATAAGAGTGATTCGGCCGCCGCACAGTGGATCACTATATTTTAATTATAAGAAATATTATTCTGTAGTGCTCCTCGCAATGTGTGATGCTGATTATAATTTTACATATATTAATGTCGGTACCAGTGGAAGCAACGCCGATTCAACCATCTTTAGAAGGAGTCAATTGTATACGAAACTGGAAAGTAACACGTTGGGTATCCCTGACCCGCAAGAGTTGCCTATTATTTGCCCCGAAGTAGCTTATCCATCTAGTGTAAGAGCAAAGTTGCCGTTCGTGATAGTGGGAGATGAGGCATTTGGTTTATCATCACATGTGATGCGGCCTTATGCTCGTGATAATTTACCTTACAAAAAGAAAATATTTAATTACCGTCTGTCCAGAGCTAGAAGGTACATAGAATGCACTTTTGGAATTATGTCAAATAAATTTAGAATATTTCACAGATCCATGACTGTCAAGTTAGATCTAGCACAATTAATAGTCAAGACGGCATGTGTACTTCACAATTTCATAAGGAAACGGGATGGCTACATGGTCAGCCATACATTTGTCACAAATGGTTTTACGGGACCACTACCCAGGCAGCAGACTGAAAGTAGTAATACGTCGGCAAGTAATATCAGAGATATATTTGCAGATTACTTTATCAATGAAGGAAAAGTCTCCTGGCAACACCGATATATAATTAATTAACTAAACTCAAAAGGTTTTAGAAGGTTTTTGATGTTATTTGTGAATTAAATAATTATGCTTATATTAATAAAGTAATGATGGTTGTATAAATAAAATAATGAACCAAACACATACCCGCCACTTTTCTTTCCTCTTCGCTCAAATTTTCGTAGTTAGGTGCCAATTCCTTCAAAATATCTCTCCATGCAGCCTCCCTCGCGTCCCTGTTTTTGTATAATTCATTGCGTTTATCCCACAAAACGGGCCGCAGATGAACTTCAATGATTACTCGTTCTGTATCGATTTTCATTTCGGTAGTACAATACGGCGCGTGCGCCCCGCTCGACTCTAAAATGGGCACTGAAGTTGTAGGCAGCGCTTACGCATGCGGATACCCCGCACCGGGGTGACGCCCCGCACAGCGCCCCGCGTCCCGCGTGCGTTTATCACGCTTTACAATAGATACCTATATGAAATTGTTCTTTGCGGATGCTACGCATGCGGGCCAATCCCGCGTGCGTGAGCAAATCCGCGTGACACTAAAAGCGCCCTGAGATTTTATAAACGCAGACGCTAGCGACTGCGTTAGCGATTTTATATAACAATCCCTGTGGACAAACAGCGATTGTCCTCATGTTCTTGGTGAATAGTAAGGCAACTAAGAAATTCTATGTAAAATGAGATAACTAGCGTTCATTAAATCTCATAATAGGGTTACAGAACCTAAAAATCTTTTCGTATTGGCTCAAAAACGTGTCCGTTGTTGAGGCATTCATTTCGTGTTTGGCATTTTTTTGTGGTGAATTAGCTGTAGATCAGGTTTTAAATACGCCTGAGGTTAAGGTCCGGAGATTCCGAAAATTTCCATTCTCAGGTGCATCGGCCTTTTCCACGTTCGATGCAAAACAGATATTAGAAAGTAAGTAGCCCTAATGATATCATTAATTCATTAATGATAGGAACTATCTTTTTGTTCGATAAATGCGATTTTCACCATTCAAACGACGAAATTAATCCTTTTCTAAGTAGCTAAGTCGTAAGTATCTCTCTTGATTAAAAAATGGCCCGTTGGTCAAAAGTTCGCCAACCGAAGGTAGTCAGGGAACCCACACAATGACCCTACTATAAGTAAATGGATCTTTTACTACAGATGTCTTCGTCAGCCAATAAATTATATATGTATTGTAATCTAGACCACACCCTGTCAAAACCAGTTCTTACCGGGAATAACATTAACGGGATTGTGATGGCACTTCCTGGAAACATCGGCAAGGTCCAGAACCTTTGGAGACAGGACTAAGATGAACGAAAAATCGACCTATAATTATCGAAGTATAATTTGGAGATATGATTAATATTAGATGTGTGTGGTAACGGGTAAAAGCCCTATCGGTTTTCCGTGCGTGTCTTTAATCTATTAATTTATAAAGTTTACCACCAGAGGGAAGAACCTCTCCGGCTGGTGGAGAATTCCAGGACAATATCCCCTCCTAAGGACCACAATCAGAAGAAGGTTAACGTCAGGTAAGTTAAAATAAGCGCTCGCCGTTTCACACGACCATCATTATGAAAGAAGAAATAAGAAATAAATATTTCTTTCATAAAATGACAACATGGTAGTAACAATTGTGTTAAGCCCAAGGGCATTGATAACTATCAACATGTTGAATACCTTAATCTGGCATGCAAAAATTATGCTGAGCTGGGAGCTAGAGGTATTAGGAAATAGTGCGTTAAAATCTTTATTGTATTTTTGTCCTCAAAACTTTTACTATTCTAGACTGTAAAATTCTCTTCATTTATGCAAATAAATCAGTAAATAAAAAGACCAATTTTTTTAAAGGAGTAGGTGGCTTATGGTGGTGATATTGACCTGTATTTTTAAGCATACATATCAAGTATTTTTCAAAAATTCGTGTTAACTCTCCTTATTAAGTTATCTTTTATATAAAGTATTAAAGCTAGCTGGATCAGTTTTAATGATTTATAATATTTTTTTATTTTATTTCTGGTCACAAAAATGCAATGATGTCATAAACCATTTATAAAGCATACTATTGTTTTTACCTAACATCCTGTTAACAAATTGTGCTTTAGATTCTGTTATTGTACTCTTTTAGCTTTTATCTCTGATCGTATTAAACATGTTATGTAAAGTAGGCATGTGTGATACAAACAGCAAATAAAAAAAAAAAAACACTATAATTATAACAATTCACTGTCAGGGTCACATTTTCCAACAAAAAATTTCCAGGCCCATTTTGCGATCATGTCAAATATTTTCGATCAAAAACAATTTTAACTTTTCCTCATGTTTGTTTGTGTTCTTGCACTTACAGTGATAATGCCAAAAGTCAGTGGCTGAGCTAAGTCATATGCCATACATAAGGCTAGAAAACTGACACCAGACACTGGCGACTGATATCCTTAATAAAAATAATAAAAGGTTTTTAATTGTTTGTTAACAAATGCAGCTATTCTATATAATGCCTAAATAAATAAATACCAGAAGTTCTCTTGAGCAACTTTACTTTCCTACCGGAAGGGAGTGGCCTTAGTAATATTTAACTATTAATAATAAATCTGAGGTTTAGCGGGGGGCAAATACTCACAAGTACAGTTTTGCATACCTACATACAAAACTTATACTGTCACCTGACTGTAATGATGATACTTACACATAAAAAAATTACACTAAATAGCAAATTTGTCTACAGATTACACACACTAATACCACAGAATTAGTAATAGCTAATAGGTAAATTGCATATGCTGATTCAGCTTATACTTTGACAGGGTAACACAATGTATGCTGTTACTCTCTTCCAGTATAGAGGCCGTGTTGCTCGAAGGAAGTTCTTTATAATTTTATATCATGCTTAATTTCATTCCTTACCTGAAATCTGGTTGCGGATGGGTGGTCTCTGAATCTTGATGGCTTCTCCACATCCCGGAAGCTGCTTTTAGTCATCGGAGACGCTGAGGCCATGATCCTAGGCCCATTGGCCGGCGCATCCCCAAGGAGCCGATCCCTTTCTCCAGCATCCTTCGCCCTAAACTGTAATCCTGCTTCAACGTCATCACTTCTCGATGGCAGCGGCAGCTCTGTCGGATACTGGATATTACCATTCGTAGCTGCCATAGACTTGGCAGAACTTATTTTCCTGAATCTACCAATAATAACATCTTCCTCGTCGTTTATGGGCACTGCTAGCTTATCCGCCGGCACGCCTGGCACTGAAGATTTATTATCAGTGTTCACTGGACTTAGTTCTATGTCTTTCTGTGGAGTTCCCATTTTAATCGCAGTGTATCAATTATTTTTATTCCAGATCAAATTAATGTTTCTCTAAACACGCGCATTTTTTCAAATAGCCTCTATATCCACGAATCTAATTTACATATCACCTGTGTACTGCACAACTGTGAAAACAATAAGTAATATATTTTTGTTTTAAGGAGAATGGGACTAATTTTATTTCATGAATTCCGTAAATTTATTCGAAAACCAATACGTTTCGAATTTTGAAAGACACAAAATTACCCACGTACACGTCCTACTCCTACAAAGTTTGACAACTGACTGATAGTGTTGCCTGTTGCCTGTTGCCGCTCGCTCAATCGATATTATAATACAGCTACAGTCACTCAACTCAACTCAAGTCAACTTCCGCCGATATTCGAAAGCGTTTCCATAGGCAATCGATAGTTTGAGAAGAAACAATAGTATTGATTGATTGATAACAGTCGGTCGGTAGTATCGACTATCGATAGTGAAATAAGTACCTACTAAATAGTATCGTTTAATGTGTTACATAACTTACATACCCAACCCAGTCTTCTGGTGGCCTACTATCTCTCTAAAAACCATGCAAGTTCCAGTGAGTAAGCGATACAGCGCAATACATGATGTAAGGCGACATTTCCCTTAATCAACTTGCATGGTTTTAAAAGATGGTGGTAACCCCCATGTTTTTAAGGCTTACCGACATAGTAGGGGAGCCCACGATGCAAATTCGGGATTTACACGAGCGTCATAGAGACCTATTGGATTGCGTTTGTGACAACCCTTCCGTATTTGCGTAAATACCTATACAGATGTCGGCATCTCCCAACTTCAAAGGTGTCGGCCTACGGGCCTACTGCACGCCTACTTAACTGTATGGATTATTGATACAGGGGGGTAACCATCTCTTAAATCCATGCAAAATCCAGTGAGTAAGCGTGATAGCGCGATACATGATGTAGAGTGACATCTCCCTTACTCATTGAATCTTGTATGGTTTTAAGAGATGGTATTAACCCCCCTGTGCTTGTACCTTCGCGTCAAAACTCTAAAAGCATCTGGGAAAGCATCTGGGATTTTAGCAGACAGCCGTCAATGTCAATGATACTGTCATGTCACTTGAATTGGCAATAACGCCAAAAACCGTGGTGAAAAAAAAAGGAATGAAAGAAACCTCAGAACCTCAGAATTTGGGCGGCGCTCGCTCAGTAGTTTATCTCTATTAAGTTTGTGGTAGTTTTGTTTTACTTTAAAATTTATGTAAAAAATTAAATTAGTATTACATTAATTACAATGGGATTCGATAACGCGCGAATAGTATTAGATAGTCCGAGTAATACTTACTACTCTGGACAAATTATGAACGGGCGGCTTATATTTTCAAGAGACAAGGTCAAAAAATTCAGAGGTATGTGTTACTATGTTGTGTACAGTGAGAAGCAAACCAAGTTTAACATTATTTTATTTTTGCAATAAATGACACCGGCAGATTAATGTAAATGCAAATCTATTTATTAGTGATTCTGCATAGTGTTTGCAATACACAAACTAACATTGTTTATTGTTTTACGTAGACATAGACCATATAAATATAAGACACAAGGTTTTAATTGGCATATCAAATGTGATCAGCTAGTGACTGGAACAGACAGTTAAATGAATGATACAACATCTATTACGTGTGGTATGTCTATCTAGACTATTTCAATTGTATTATATCTAATCCAACATACATTCAAGGCCACATATGTAACGCTGTTTCTTTTTATGTTGAATATTGTTAATGATGTTAATGACCTTTATTCATTTATGTTGTGTGGGTTATACACGGGGTTTTTATTTATTTATTTACTTACTAGCTTTTGCCCGCGGCCTCGCCCGCTTAATTTCTTTCGGGAACAGTCCAGTGGAACTTTTTCCCGGGATGAAAGGTACCTTATGTCCTTCTCGATACTCCTTGTTATGTGTATGCAAAATTTCAGAAAAATTGGTTTAGTAGATAGGGCATGAAGAGGTAACAAACAAACAAATATACAAACTCACTTTCGCATTTATAATATAAGTTGGCATAGTAGCTAAACATATAAAAAGATGTAAAATACAATCAATCTTGTGCATCAGCATGTCTCATTTGACACATTAGGCCTCCCCCAACAATCTCTACTTCTCTCTATCTTGCATTTCTCTTGTCCCGAGTAGGCCACCAAACTTCTTGATATCATCTGACCATCTTTTAATTTACCCCCGTATTAAGAAACATTTGTTTAGCCCATGTTAGCTAAAATGTGTTGCATCTCGTTTTTTCACATGAAGTGTCAGGTAAGAGAAAAAGAGGCAAACCATATTTTAGTTAAAATGGGGTTAAAAAACGTTTCTTAATACGAGGGTTTCATTGGCCTTATCATGGAGTCCATTCTGACACCAGACACAAGGTAATAAGGTCTATAATAATTGTCACTGCCTCTCAGTCTCTAATTTTTTCTGACTACATTGCACCTTGGTCCAACACTACTGTGCCTAAGTACATATTCATCTTTCTTATCGGACAATAATGATATAATTTATTCATCTTAAGCTTACGCTTTTGAGCCGAGGGTACGCTCGTCTGAACACTGTAACCCTTATTTTACAGGGAAACAGACCAATAGGAACATGACCCGGGTGTTTAGTGAACTAACAGATTCTCACATAATAGTTTCACCATATGAAAGTTACAGTATTGCAGATGGATATGCTAGTAGTGCCAAACAGGCGAAGCCGCTTGCAACAGTTATTATAACTGAGCTCCCTGAGAGTATCATCACTGCACCTTCAACGATTTTAAAAATAGATTAGACAATGTATGAAATCTCCAAACTTAAGATGCACACGCATCAGCTTCATAAGCTGCTAGTGTGTTAAAGAATATAAATAAATAAATAACCTTTTTCCTCTATTTCAGGTATATACGTAAAAGTGCGTGGTTACTGCAAAGTGCACTGGACCACTCGTGAGCGCAACAGGCAGAATGACGACTATAGAACAGTCATCCATGAATCCTATGAGGAGTACTTTAACCAGAAGATATATCTGGTTGGCAGCTCTTCAGGTAACTTATCAGTATAGATCCTATTTAAGAAAGCGCGTCAAACTTTTAGGTCCTTTTTTTACAAGAATACAATACAAGATAGAAAGAGATGCAAATATAAATCGTAGGTGCTTAGCCCTGTGTGAACTGAATTAGACTTTATTTTGTGACATATAGAGTCGTTTTTTATTTGAATGACTTTGTGGAGTGAGACTTCTGTACGTTAGTACTATTAGGTATTCTGTGTGTTAAATTTATGTTTTCTAATCCCAGGTGACCACCAACTGCCTCCAGGGCAGCATGATCTCCCATTCAGCATACGGATCCCGAACAACTGCCCTTCAGCCCTAGAAGGCGAGTTTGGATTTATCCGGTACGAATTGACGGTTGTAGTCGACAGAGCCTTCAAGACCGATCAGGAACTGACAGCACCCATAATCATCAGGTCTCCATTGGATTTAAATATGGTGCCAAATGCCAGGGTAAGTTGTTTTCATCTAAGTTGGCAGCGACCCAATGTGAGTTGAGTGAGATAACTCTATCTATCAAAAAAAATCACATCAAAATCCATTGTGTAGTTTTAAAGATTTAAACATACAAAGGGACATAGGGACAGAGAAAACGACTTTGTTTTATACTATGTAGTGATAATAAGGATTTCCATTTTGATTTGTTTTCTCTTTCTTGAAAGTTTAGTTATTAATTTCAATTTCAATTTATTTGTTGCATTTCATGTTGTACAATAACAGTTCTAGCTATAGGTATACAATACACAAGTCACTGTCTTTTTAGTAGGTACAATTGAACCCTGTCGGGTGTAGCACATTAGAAAGTGGAACGAATGGATAGATGAAGTAAATTTAAGAAGAGAATAATTTAAATTTTAGAAATTAAGTCCAAATAATATTTAATATCGTTTAAAAACTCGTCATTTATGATTATTATTTTTTCTATTTTTATTTATATATTTTTGCTGATAAATACCTACTTTTGAATGTCTGAATTATGAGAATGTCCTATTTATATTATTTAGCTATATTCATTAAATGTATGGTTGAAAAACTCGTCAATTGTGTAATAAGTTTTGTCTATTAACATTAATTTTAGCTTTTTAATAAAAGTATTATCATTTTCTTCGGATCTTAAACAGTCAGGTAAAGCATTATATATTTTGATGGTCATGGCTAGTGGCCCAGATGCAAAAAGTCTAAGCGTGGAGGTAGGTATCACTAACATATTTTTCTTCCTAGTAGGGTATCGTCGTGGGAGGTCATCTTTTTTTGTGTAAAATTGGGGGTATTTGCGTATTAGTTGAAAGCAGGGATTGAAAGGTATGTTTTATCTCACAATTCAAAGAACACACTTAGATGGCGACCGGCAACCAAATGTCCGATAATAAAGATCTCCATTGTGATCAATCCTTCGCCATCTCATCTTAACGATAAGGTTAAATTTTTGAAATTTAAAACGCCACAAACTCCACTGCAGCGTTTTCTCCGAAAATGTCAATTTACGAAATTTGAGTCAAAACAGAGTAATTTACATATGCGTGAAATCCTTACTTCCTTACTATCCTAACTAATATTATAAATGCGAAAGTGAGTTTGTTTGTTTGTTACGCTTTCACGCCCTATCTACTGCACCAATCTTTCTGAGATTTCGCATACACATAGACAGAAGTATTGAGAAGGACATAGGATACCTTTCATCCCGGAAAAAAGAAATCACGCGGGCGAAGCCGCGAGCTAAAAAAGCTAGTATAATATAAACAAAGATTATTTAAAATATTTATTTTCTTTTCATAGGATCCAATTGAAATGACACTGGAAGACACGTATTGTTGTTGGTGTATCAGCGCTGGTTCCTCCGAAACCCTGATCAAGCTGCCCACCACAGGGTACTGCGCCGGGCAAGTGATACCCGTGGAGGTGTGTTGTGTCAACAGGAGCACTGAGGAGATCGATATCAAAGTGGCTATAAAGAAGGTAAATCTATACTAATACTAGCTTTTGCAAGCGGCTTCGGCCGCGTGAACTTTCCTCGGGAACAGTCAGACAGAATGTCCCTATGTCCTTCACAATACTTCTAACTATGTATGCAAAATTTCAGAGGTTGGTTCCCTAGATCTTGAGTTATAAGTGTTATAATTAACACGACTTTCTTCATCACTACATAGTATATAACAAAGTCGCTTTCTCTGTCCCTATGTCCCTTTGTTTGAAGGTTTTTATGCCCATGCGAAGCTTGGGCGGGTCGCTAGTTTATATATATAGATAAAGATAATAAAGAGAAAAAATGTTGTTTGCATCGAATAGGCTTCGAAACTACTGGACAGTTTTGAAAAATTCTTTCACTGTTGGAAAGCCACACAGCAAAACTTGATTTCAAAAGCTCACTTTTAAAATTCTATCGAAGACACTTCTTTTTTTTTTGTGTTCCCTGCTTAAGCCATCTGGCTGTTATCCATAATCAGATGTTTTCATGTGGTTGGGATAAGGGTAGGTGCAATTCCATCAAACAGCACCACATATGTAGATAGAGACTATTTAGTTAGTTTCTCTGGTTTAAGTCCATTATTTGTTTTCTCTTCAGGTGTTTTACATCTTCCTGTGCATTTAACAGACTCTTAGCCAGTGTGTTTGTATGCTTATTTAGCCTTTCCTTGTATCCGCTGCATTTTTTGCAGGCTTCCTCCTTTAAACTAAAACACTTTTTTTTAAATTTAGTAATTATTCAGTAAGGTGTTTTTTTTTTTAAACCAGATTATCGCTAAAAATCACAGAGTCGCATGAATTTCATGCTTCCCCATTTTCTCATTTTTCAACAAGATTGTGAAATCATCATAGATAAAAAAAATGTGCCTTACGTGATTTGACATTCTTTGGAAATCATGAAATGATTCCACAGTCTTGTCTTGATGAATGAAAATCATTAAAATTACCGACTTTGAACGAATTTTACTAACGGAGATCGATATATTTTGGTTTCATGTGTCAAATACCGTAAGAAATGAACATTTGTTACATCAAAATTGATAAGAGTCAAGTAGCCTATTGTACAGGGTGGGCCAAAATAAGTCATCCGAAGTAAAGTTGTTTCTAATTGAAAAGCTTCGATTCTGTATTTTGATTAACTCTATTTAAATAAAAAAACAATTGTCTCTACGCCTGACCATTTCGCCAAGTAGGTGGTAAATTCCTCATAACTGTTTGCAGGAGATCAAATTCCACGCTCGCAGCGTGCCCGCCACTAAGAGCGTCCGCTCCACGCTGCTGGAGGAGAAGCGAGGGCCTGCTCCGCCGCACGTCACCAAGACATGGACCGTGGAGCTGGTGGTGCCAGACACGGAAGTACACAACCTGGAGAGGTGCTCGTTCATAGACGTCGAGTACGAGCTCAAGGTATACCTAAATAATTTGTGTAAGCGAGACAAAATATCATATTTTTCTTTCTGTTGCACCGCTCTGTGTATACTGCTAAAGAACATTTGCATGGTACCTATGCAGCTTTAATTTAATGAGCTTTCAAAAAGAGTGATAATTCTTAAAAACTGTATTTCCAGAAGGTTCCTTGAGCAAAGGCAGGCTAGAAGTGTGAAATTTTTTAGTCCATATATATAAATGAAAGTCATGTTAGTTACGCAATTTATAACTCGAGTACGGCTGAACGGATTTGGCTGAAATTTGGAATGGAGACTGTTTAGACCCTGGAACAACACATAGGCTATATTTTATCCCGCAATTCCTACGGGAGCGGAGCCCCGGAAAACAGCTAGTCTATACTATAAACATCATAAGCAGTAGGCTAATAAATTATTATTACGCAGATCTCGGTATGCCCCGACGGCTGCCATGATGACAGCGAGGACAGCTGCTACCTGATCTTCGGGACCGTTCCTCTCGGAGCCAGCCAGCCTGTACAGCATCCTCAGTCCATAGCCCCAACCCAGACTTACCCCCAAGCTATAACCCAACAACCATACCCTTACTCCTACAACCAACCAAATCCGTCGTACCCTGGTGGAGTTCCAAACAATACCCCACATCCAGGTCCTAACCCACCATACCCTGGTGCAATCCCAAGCAATTCTCCATACCCAGCCCCTAACCCACATTACCCTGGCGCAATCCCAAACAACACCCCATACCCGGCTTCGAACCCTTACCCAACATCACCGTACCCTCCAAATCCTTACCCCCCAAGTCCTCAGAATATCAGCCTACAAACTACCCCAAACCCAATTGCTTCCCCGAACACTGCACAGACACAAAACCCACCCTACCCCATCACCCCACCATCTAACCCACCATACGCTAACACTCCTAACCGCACATCGCCCTACCCCAGCGATCCTTTTCCCTCGTCTCCATACCCAGGAGTTCAAGCCACTGGGTTGAAAACTGGTACATTTGGGTTTGTACATGGTGATAACAGCAGTGGAGTCAGCATTCCGTTGCTACCAACTGGAGCTGTTCCAATGCCTAAGGTTAGTTACAAATCATACTTCTTGTATAAGAGTTGCCATCTTTAAATTTGGCAAACAAGGTGCTTGAAAACCCTTTTAGAGGACATGTCAAGAGGTTTAAATATAGTCGAGTCAGAGCTGCTACATTCATGCTTTCCTCAGAAAAATGTTTGACAGACAGACACACATATAGAGTGATTTTTTAGGGGTTCTTTTTTGTTTTTTGAGGAACGGAACCTTAAAAACGTTGAAAAAGTATAAAAAAGCCGGACTACAAATGAAGCCCATTCGGGATGCTTTCAAAACTAGACAAATCCGGGTAAATCCGGACGGATGGCAACCCTAACTTGTATAGATGTTCATTTTCCATCTTCACCTGACCGGGAATTGAAGCCCGACCGGAAGTTTCGGTGCGACAGCCTGGCATAATTAGTATATTGGTAGAGCCATAATTCACAACATTTCAATTTTTTAAAGGTACCTCAAATTGTTAACTATTTTGAAGTTTATGTTTTAATAACACCGTAAAAAAAAATTTGACCATTTTTATCACTTATTTATCGAAATATTCCCAAAAAACTTTGTGCAGTCCCAATGGCGGATTAACGTCGTGTATACCATTGCGCATTTATACAGTATAATTAAAAAATTGAGGTGTCAAATGTAATTGTCAAATCAAATAAAGAGATAGTCTGTGGTTTGAAAATTCCTATCATCTTCCTCCTATCACCTTAGATCATGTACCTACAGATGTACAAATAGCAAGGCTGCACATGAGACAGAAGATGACTTTCCTATATCGCCATCTCATTTTCGCAGTAAATGAGAAATCCTAACTACATCTATATTATTTTCTATTTCTATTCTATTCTATTTTTTGGTTATGGCTCCATCGTTTAGCCAAACGATGATTTTGCCAATGTCAAGGTTGAGAAAGACACAGTGTTCGAGTTGAAATATATACTCATGAGACTGTTGATCGGTTGTTGGGAGCTCTGTAACCTAAAACAACACAAACAAATGTTAATGGTTATTGGGTTAGTAGACTATTTACTACAAACAGACACACACAGTAACATAAACATTTTTTCGGTATGAAGAATTTATACACTGATAGGAAAGGAAATAGGGTATGGATCACCAAGGATATATAGATAATATAAATGTTATAAATAAATATTATTGTTATTAATAAATTTTGCAAAGATATTAACAAACCTAGAGAAAACTAAAGTTAACAAAAAAGATATATTGACAGGACGTGGAATATTTGGGGGTAGTAAGTCGTAAAGAGACACTGACAACTTGGGGCATTCAAAGAAAATATGTTCAGGAGTACCCTCATCCAAGCCGCACTCACAGAGAGAACTGTCTCTAATTCTAATTTTAGCTAAAAATACCGGAGAACAAAAATGGCCTAAACGAAGACGAATTATGACAGAAGTTGGAAATTTGGGGAGGTTACGATATTTGTGAAACCAAGGATTGATGGGAATATTTGGTTGGATTTTGGAATAGTGTTTCGCCTTACATACACAATTATTTCTCCACAGTTTATCCCATTCTGTTCTGAGGGAGGATTGAGCTGTCAGTTTCAGATCTCGGGGATGGCAGTAATAATATTTGTCAGAACCCATATGTATTGCTTCCTTGGCGAATCTATCCGCTGTCTCGTTTCCAGATATTCCAGCATGACCTGGAATCCAGGCTAACGTAACATTAATGCCTGCAAGATGACATCTATAAAGAACTTCTCTAGTCATAATTGAAATAGGGAAATTTTCTCTGGCATGAAGAGGAAGTTTAACTATATCTTGGAGACTACTCTTGCAGTCAGATAAAATAAGAGTTTTATTTAATTGGTGGGACTCTACATATGTTACCGCTTCTAGTAGGGCAATAGCTTCCCCGGAAAATACAGAAGTTTGAGGAGGACATTTAAAATTCAACAAAATTTTGTATTTGGGAATCCAAACCGCAACACCAACGTTACCTTCAGCTGATATCTTGGATGCATCCGTAAAAATCAAAAGCCAGTCTGACCACTCATTATCCACTAATTCATTGAACTGTTTATTAGCATCAAGAGTTTGTTTGTTTACACCCATATCTAAAATCACCTGGGGTTGGAAAACAAGAGCAGAATAATTTACATGGAATAATATGTTTCCATCGAACCTTTGCACAGGACAAGTCAAGGCCTTGTATTTCTGGAAACTATTAACAAGAGGCGGGGGAGATTTATGAGTCCAATATGAAGAAGTTGGGAGGGATTGTGAAATTGAATTTAGAATATTTGGAAGTGGGTGGGTAGAATTTTGAATTGTTTTGAAAAGAAATCGGTCAGCAAGGAATTGTCTTCGAAGGAGAAGAGGTGGTTCCAAGCATTCAGCCTGAAGAGCTAGAATAGGGGAAGACTTCATAGCTCCTGTAATAGTGCGTAAGCATTTCGCCCGGATTCTATCTAGTTTAGCAAGTGCTATCTTACTGCATGGTTCTAATAAAAAACACCCATAATCAAAATGACTACGTATTATAGCCTTGTATAGCAAAAGTTGGCTGTAGGGATGTGAACCCCAACGAACGCCTGAGACCGCTCTAAGAACATTAGCGCCTTTTTCAGCTTTATTAGATACATAGTTTAAGTGATGAACGCCAGTCAATTTAGAGTCGAGATATACTCCCAGAAATTTAATTTTTTCCTCAATGGCTATAGGACTATCATTTACACACAATCTAATCTGCGGAATAGATCTTTTGCGGGTAAATACTACCGCAGAGCATTTATTGATTGACAATGTCAATCCATGTCTGTCAAGCCAGTCATTTAGATAAAATAAAGCAGAGTTAAGTCGAGCAGTTAATTCTTCAAAATTTTGTGATCGGGCATAAATGGCTATATCATCCGCATATTGCAGGGTATCACAGAAGCTATTTATCGTAAGATCTAGATCATAGGTGTATAAATTGTACAAGATAGGGCTGAGGACTGAACCTTGAGGCAAGCCCTTCCAGATATTACGCGGAGAAAGGAGTGAGCCATTAATACGGACTTGAATAGAACGGCGCATGAAAATATTGCATATGACATTAACAAGCCTCACTGGAATGTTCAGATATAGCAGTTTTTGCCTGAGCACCGGAAGCAGGACATTGTCATAAGCAGAGGAAATGTCTAAAAAGACTCCAACAACATTTTCATTATTAGAGAAGGCTAGTCTGATCGACGAACAGAGAATACTGAGGCTATCCATGGTGCCCTTGCCACGGCGGAAACCAAATTGTGTGTTGGACAGTAAGTTTCTGTTCTCAATTATCTATTCAAGACGATTTTTTATTAGATGCTCCATGATTTTAACAAGAACTGAACTAAGAGCAATTGGTCTGTATGATGCGGGGTCTGAAGGATCCTTGCCAGGTTTAAGAATTGGCACAATTATTTGGGTTTTCCATGATTCAGGAATGTTTCCAGATAGAAAGATAGAATTAAGGATATTTAAAAGATAGCGTTTGGTAGACAAAGATGCATTACAGATAAAGGAGTATGGGATACCATCAACACCAGGAGCAGAGTCTTTTAGGTGGTCGAGTGCACTGCAGAGTTCAGCAAAAGAGAACTCATCATTCATTGAGTCAGAAGATGATGAAGTTTGAGGATAAGAAATAGGAAAACAGTCAAAGTTTGGAGCAGAGGGAGGGGCTAACTTGTCCATGAACTGTTCCAACCATGGAGATGAGTCATTCGAGGAGGTATTGTTTTCGGTAAGACTTCTACGAAACAACTTTATTTTTTTCCAAATAATAGAAGGGTGAGTCCTTGGAGAGAGAGACTCACAGAATTTTTCCCAACCAAGCTTTTTCTTTTTAGATAAAAGTCTCCTTGTGCGAGCACAGGTTTTTTTATAATTGATATAGTTGCTCATGTTAAGGTCTGATAGATATAGGTTTTCTGCCTCCTTGCGCTCATTGACACTGGTTGTACACTCATGGTCCCACCAAGGGGGAGAATGGATCAGCTTTTTGCTAGGTTTTTTAGTTGGGATGGATTTATCAGCTGCAGACTGAACACAGGAAATAAATTGATCATACATATCGAAGCCATTGAAGCTGTTTATTTCTGGGAGATTACTTATCTCTTCATCCAGGATCCTAGCATAATTGGACCAGTCAGCCTGTTGTGTACGATACTTTAACAGTGGAGGAACTGGTGGAGAGGGTCTGAAAGAAGAATATAAGTAAGTGACAATAGGAAGATGATCACTGCCATATGCATTAGGAAGAACAGACCATGACAAAGTGGGAGCAATAGAAGGGGATGCTAAGGTCAAATCAGGAATGCTTACATTCTGAGTCGGTGATGATCTCCGAGTTGCTGATCCATCGTTGATAATGCAAAGGTCCTGAGTATCAAGAATATCAAGTAGGAAGAATGAAGCAGGGTCGTCACAGTGGGAGCCCCACAATGTGTTTTTTACAGTTGAAATCCCCAAGGATTATTAAAGGTCTAGGAAGATTTGTAATTATATTATTTAATTCGGAGAGGACTTGGGAGTTCGGGTAAGGTATATAGACAGAGACTAGCGATAAACCAATACAAGAAGCAGCTACCACATGAAGATGAGGGCTATGGGGAGGGATGGGTATTTGGGAATAGACAAAAGAGTTTGAGATTAGGAGAGCACAACCTGCATACCCGTCATCCCTGTCATCCCGAAGACAGGCATACCCAGACACATGAAAACATGCCCCCGGGCTCAACCATGTCTCCGAGATAGCAGCCACAACGGGTTTGAATTGGTTGAGAAGAGAGATGAGTTCATATTTTTTATTGCGGACGCTTTTACAATTCCATTGCAGAAGGGTTTGGTCCATTATTGGATATTAAAGTTTTTAAAAATTGCTGTAATATAGAATTGACATTGGGCGGTACGGAATCAGAGAATTTGGAAATAATGTTCACTAAGGAACAGACTAATAATTCAATTAAGTTATCATTTGGAGTGAGCTTAGGAGTGGGACTAGGAGGGGAATCTGAAAGGCCACAACCATTTGGTTGAGTAGATTTTGGAGTATATATTATTGAGTTATGGGCCTCTAGATCATAACTTTTGCCAAGAGAAGGGGAAGGTCTGGGAGATTTAAACAAAGTTTTTTTGTATGATTTTTTCTCTGGAGTATAGTAAGAGACAAATTGAGGAAGCTGTGAATTTGAGGGGGACAGAAGGGGTTGGGACGAGGATGCCACATCTGCATATGAAGTTGTAGTAGGTGGGAATCTTTTGGCTGCTTCAGTGTAAGATATATTTTCTTGAGACATAATAATTTTTATTGATTTCTGTCTCTGATGCTCCGGGCATTTGGGGTCTGTTGCACAATGCAAACCATTGCAAAGGAAACATGATGAGCTTTCTAGTGAACAGTCATCTCCACAATGTTCCTGTCCGCATTTATAGCAACGTGGTTTGGATCGACATTGTGATTTAACATGTCCAAATTTGCAACAATTGCGACATTGGATCGTAGGAAGTCGGTAGGTATCTACATCTAAAGCTGTGCTGTAACAGTAAATTTTTTCAGGCAAGGATTGACCGAGGAATGTGAGGACTACAGTTGTGGATGGCACCCACGAGACACCTGCATCACCCTTTTTTTTAATATTTAGCCTTCTAGCTCTAACAACAAGGCCACACCCACGAGGGGTTTGGATGCTATCGAGAAGATCTTCCAGTGACCATTCTGTTGGAATATTTCGAACGACACCCATGCGTGATACCAAAAATCTGGGAATGACAGCAGTTAATTTATTTTGTGATAACATTGGGTTTTGAACAAAATTGTTTGCATCTCTGGCAGTTTTAAAAGCAACAGAAATTCTGCTGCGACTTACTGGGAGAATACCTCCTTCACTTATGCCACATATGTTTGCCTTGTGAATCATTTGGGCAAATTTAAGTACCCTAATTGATAAACCCGCTACATTGTCAGGTTCTGTACGGCTTACATGGACAATGAACGGACCTGGATCAGAATCAGAGTATTGGAAGTTGGCGTTTTCCTCGTATCCCGGTCTGATAAAAACAGACTGGATAGAGTCAGATGGCGTATTCGATTTTTTGGCATCGATAGATATACTATCTTCAGCCGGACGTTTTTTTTGGTTTTGGCTGAGATGTGCTAGGGCTTTGGAGCATTTCAGGATCAGACGGAGGAGGGTAACCTCCCCCGTCTGGGGGATCCGTGTCCATTGTTAAATGGACACGATAGGGGTCTAATAAATATTTGCAACTTACCTTAAAACCACCACCAAGACAATACGAACAAACAAAATTGGGGAAACAGAGTCAATATGATAGAAAGTCGCGATTTTATCCTATACACGTGTGATTAACAACACAGTGACGGGCAAAATCCTATATTATTTTCTAAAACTATGTTATCACCACTACTATTCTATTCTATTCAATTTTTTTGGTTATGGCTCCATCGTTTAGCCAAACGATGATTTTGCCAATGTCAAGGTTGAGAAAGACACAGTGTTCGAGTTGAAATATATACTCATGAGACTGTTGATCGGTTGTTGGGAGCTCTGTAACCTAAAACAACACAAACAAATGTTAATGGTTATTGGGTTAGTAGACTATTTACTACAAACAGACACACACAGTAACATATACATTTTTTCGGTATGAAGAATTTATACACTGATAGGAAAGGAAATAGGGTATGGATCACCAAGGATGTATAGATAATATAAATGTTATAAATAAATATTATTGTTATTAATAAATTTTGCAAAGATATTAACAAACCTAGAGAAAACTAAAGTTAACAAAAAAGATATATTGACAGGACGTGGAATATTTGGGGGTAGTAAGTCGTATAGAGACACTGACAACTTGGGGCATTCAAAGAAAATATGTTCAGGAGTACCCTCATCCAAGCCGCACTCACAGAGAGAACTGTCTCTAATTCTAATTTTAGCTAAAAATACCGGAGAACAAAAATGGCCTAAACGAAGACGAATTATGACAGAAGTTGGAAATTTGGGTAGGTTCCGATATTTGTGAAACCAAGGATTGATGGGAATATTTGGTTGGATTTTGGAATAGTGTTTCGCCTTACATACACAATTATTTCTCCACAGTTTATCCCATTCTGTTCTGAGGGAGGATTGAGCTGTCAGTTTCAGATCTCGGGGATGGCAGTAATAATATTTGTCAGAACCCATATGTATTGCTTCCTTGGCGAATCTATCCGCTGTCTCGTTTCCAGATATTCCAGCATGACCTGGAATCCAGGCTAACGTAACATTAATGCCTGCAAGATGACATCTATAAAGAACTTCTCTAGTCATAATTGAAATAGGGAAATTTTCTCTGGCATGAAGAGGAAGTTTAACTATATCTTGGAGACTACTCTTGCAGTCAGATAAAATAAGAGTTTTATTTAATTGGTGGGACTCTACATATGTTACCGCTTCTAGTAGGGCAATAGCTTCTCCGGAAAATACAGAAGTTTGAGGAGGACATTTAAAATTCAACAAGATTTTGTATTTGGGAATCCAAACGGCAACACCAACGTTACCTTCAGCTGATATCTTGGATGCATCCGTAAAAATCAAAAGCCAGTCTGACCACTCATTATCCACTAATTCATTGAACTGTTTATTAGCATCAAGAGTTTGTTTGTTTACACCCATATCTAAAATCACCTGGGGTTGGAAAACAAGAGCAGAATAATTTACATGGAATAATATGTTTCCATCAAACCTCTGCACAGGGCAAGTCAAGGCCTTGTATTTCTGGAAACTATTAACAAGAGGCGGGGGAGATTTATGAGTCCAATATGAAGAAGTTGGGAGGGATTGTGAAATTGAATTTAGAATATTTGGAAGTGGGTGGGTAGAATTTTGAATTGTTTTGAAAAGAAATCGGTCAGCAAGGAATTGTCTTCGAAGGAGAAGAGGTGGTTCCAAGCATTCAGCCTGAAGAGCTAGAATAGGGGAAGACTTCATAGCTCCTGTAATAGTGCGTAAGCATTTCGCCTGGATTCTATCCAGTTTAGCAAGTGCTATCTTACTGCATGGTTCTAACAAAAAACACCCATAATCAAAATGACTACGTATTATAGCCTTGTATAGCAAAAGTTGGCTGTAGGGATGTGAACCCCAACGAACGCCTGAGACCGCTCTAAGAACATTGGCGCCTTTTTCAGCTTTATTAGATACATAGTTTAAGTGATGAACGCCAGTCAATTTAGAGTCGAGATATACTCCCAGAAATTTAATTTTTTCCTCAATGGCTATAGGGCTATCATTTACACACAACCTAATCTGCGGAATAGATCTTTTGCGGGTAAATACTACCGCAGAGCATTTATTGATTGACAATGTCAATCCATGTCTGTCAAGCCAGTCATTTAGATAAAATAAAGCAGAGTTAAGTCGAGCAGTTAATTCTTCAAAATTTTGTGATCGGGCATAAATGGCTATATCATCCGCATATTGCAGGGTATCACAGAAGCTATTTATCGTAAGATCTAGATCATAGGTGTATAGATTGTACAAGATAGGGCTGAGGACTGAACCTTGAGGCAAGCCCTTCCAGATATTACGCGGAGAAAGGAGTGAGCCATTAATACGGACTTGAATAGAACGGCGCATGAAAATATTGCATATGACATTAACAAGCCTCACTGGAATGTTCAGATGTAGCAGTTTTTGCCTGAGCACCGGAAGCAGGACATTGTCATAAGCAGAGGAAATGTCTAAAAAGACTCCAACAACATTTTCATTATTAGAGAAGGCTAGTCTGATCGACGAACAGAGAATACTGAGGCTATCCATGGTGCCCTTGCCACGGCGGAAACCAAATTGTGTGTTGGACAGTAAGTTTCTGTTCTCAATTATCCATTCAAGACGATTTTTTATTAGATGCTCCATGATTTTAACAAGAACTGAACTAAGAGCAATTGGTCTGTATGATGCGGGGTCTGAAGGATCCTTGCCAGGTTTAAGAATTGGCACAATTATTTGGGTTTTCCATAATTCAGGAATGTTTCCAGATAGAAAGATAGAATTAAGGATATTTAAAAGATAGCGTTTGGTAGACAAAGATGCATTACAGATAAAGGAGTATGGAATACCATCAACACCAGGAGCAGAGTCTTTTAGGTGGTCGAGTGCACTGCAGAGTTCAGCAAAAGAGAACTCATCATTCATTGAGTCAGAAGATGATGAAGTTTGAGGATAAGAAATAGGAAAACAGTCAAAGTTTGGAGCAGAGGGAGGGGCTAACTTGTCCATGAACTGTTCCAACCATGGAGATGAGTCATTCGAGGAGGTATTGTTTTCGGTGAGACTTCTACGAAACAACTTTATTTTTTTCCAAATAATAGAAGGGTGAGTCCTCGGAGAGAGAGACTCACAGAATTTGTTCCAACCAAGCTTCTTCTTTTTAGATAAAAGTCTCCTTGTGCGAGCACAGGTTTTTTTATAATTGATATAGTTGCTCATGTTAAGGTCTGATAGATATAGGTTTTCTGCCTCCTTGCGCTCATTGACACTGGTTGTACACTCATGGTCCCACCAAGGGGGAGAAGGGATCAGCTTTTTGCTAGGTTTTTTAGTTGGGATGGATTTATCAGCTGCAGACTGAACACAGGAAATAAATTGATCATACATATCGAAGCCATTGAAGCTGTTTATTTCTGGGAGATTACTTATCTCTTCATCCAGGATCCTAGCATAATTGGACCAGTCAGCCTGTTGTGTACGATACTTTAACAGTGGAGGAACTGGTGGAGAGGGTCTGAAAGAAGAATATAAGTAAGTGACAATAGGAAGATGATCACTGCCATATGCATTAGGAAGAACAGACCATGACAAAGTGGGAGCAATAGAAGGGGATGCTAAGGTCAAGTCAGGAATGCTTACATTCTGAGTCGGAGAAGTTCTCCGAGTTGCTGATCCATCGTTGATAATGCAAAGATCCTGAGTATCAAGAATATCAAGTAGGAAGAATGAAGCAGGGTCGTCACAGTGGGAGCCCCACAATGTGTTTTTACAGTTGAAATCCCCAAGGATTATTAAAGGTCTAGGAAGATTTGTAATT